>LR991008.1:15047452-16373678 GCA_905163435.1 Mamestra brassicae | reverse complement strand
TTTTATTTTAGTTAGCCTATGTCCCACTACTGGGCAAAAGCCTCCCACATATCTAAGAATATGATTATAATTAATAAAAATATGATTACCTAGTCGGATCCGAGGCAGCACTAATACATAAAAATATCCATTAAATAAAATAGCAAGACTGATTTTTTTAATGACCATAAATAATTACTAATTCCTGTAGATAATGACTATCATACACATACTGAACTGTTGTGGATAGTTGGAGAGAGAAAGAGCAGAGGTCAAAGAAAAGACGGACCGATTGTGTGAAAAATGAAACCTAGCTAGATCGATTTATCGCCTCCGAAAGCCCCTGCATACTAAATTTCATGAAAATCATTGGAGCCATTTCCGAGATTCAGATTATATTTACATTTATACAAGAATTGCTCATTTAAAGATATTAGATGTAACTTTCTAATAAGTAAATAAATAAATAAAACATGTGGCGCTGGCCCCAAGTAACAGGTTCAGGGCAGGATGTGCAATACATATGTTCTATTTTGGAACAATTGTATTATGTACCTGATTATTGTAAATGATAAATGATATTTATTTTGTGAGTAGGTTAAACATAACACTTTTACATTTTTAAACTAGATGAGGCCGGTGTTTGCTAGCTGACTACCCTGACTGAGGTCAGTCTCTTTAAAAAAGTCCATACAATCGTACTGGTCAAATCATATGAGAACCATGTAGGTTAATGTCTGAGGTGGCCTTTTCAGGAAAGTGCCACACAGATTTGAGTGGACCTGTCCAGACAGTGCAAGCATTTATCAGTTATCGTGTAGCTCAAACTTAGAACTTTAATGTATATAGAAAATATTTTTATGTATGTAGGCATCACTGTGTGGTGCTATTAGAGTGTATCTTAGTGCTTGACTAAATGCTTCACCTTATGAACAATTTACGGTGAAGCATTTAGTGTAGATGAGCTAAAGTTTCATCGTATTAGGCTATAATAATCCTCATTAGGTAACTTTATGTACAGTAGTGAGAAAAGTGAGAAAAAAAGTGTAGTGTAGTGTAGAGATGAATGATACTTACTTAACTGGTGCCTCGGCGATGGCTTTAGTGAACTGTGCGATGGTCAAAGCTAGTTCATTTGGCGTATTTGCGATTACTGTATCACAGTCCGCAGTCACCAACAGGTCTGAAGCATTAGCATAACCGATATCTTAAACTAGAAGCAATGTCGAAATTTCTAGATGATCACAGGTCCTACAATATGTATATTATATCGCTAGTGATATATTTAACTTAAAAGTTTTTCTTTTTTTATATTTTTTCTTTTGTTTCTGCCATGCATAATCTCAGAAAACAACTGAAGTGTATTAAAGTTTTAAATTTTTTCTTTTAATTTTGTCATGCATGATCTCAGATAGAATTAAGTGTAAACCTAGTTTTTAGTAGTTGTTATCTTAATTTTAAGTTTTTTTTGCATGCAGAAAATGCGATTTTAACTTAAGAGCAGTATGTACCATATTTTACGCAAAATAAATATTCTATTCTATTATAAAAAAATATTGACAGATTCATTTACACAAAGAAAGTCTGACAGTCAGTCTGGGTGGGGTATCGTGTTACCCAGTAAATGTGTGCTACACGTCGAATAGCCAACCGCTATATTAGTCACTGGTGCAAATAGCTTAATTTGACTGACCAACTCTGATAATTCAAAAGTACCTAAGTAATTGAAATAAATGCTTTGAGTTGAGTTGATCTGAATGTTACCGTTACTGGAGTCGGAACATCAGATTAGGTAGTCGCTCCATTTAAAATACTGGTTTTAGTTGCATCCTGCTAGGCAGAATGATTTTTCTACATTAGGGTAGACTGGCCCTATAGCTGAAAAAACCGGACAAGTGCGAGTCAGACTCGCGCATACATGGTTCCGAGTCTTGATTTTTTTCCGAGTAGGTATACATTACCTACGGATATATCAATGTACGTCATAGTCTTTCATTCTTTCAACCGAAAAACAATCGCAAAAAAAATGTAGTATAAATTATAAAACAACAAATTTCCATTTTTTTTTTATTTTTCCTGTACTTGTACTGTAAGATCTATCTTCTTGCCAAATTTCATGACTCTAGGTCAACGAGAAGTACCCTATAGGTTTTAATTCCCTTGTAAGCCTCAATAATGCGCCATAAACGGCCTTATCTTCAGATTGCGTTAACTTAGAAGTTAAAGTTTTCAATGCTCCAAGGGGTAACAGACCTGAGCATTTGATGTTAATTTTAGCTTGGTTTCTCCACGCGTTCCTGAGAAAAAATCTTAACAAACGCACAGACAGACAACAGAGTGATCCTATAAGGGTTCCGATTTGCCGACTGAGGTACGGAACCCTAAAAAGGCTAGGCCGATGCAAATTACATAAAAGTATCACGCCAGCATTTCCAATAAGGTAGGCAGAGGTACGTTCACCTATGTATATTTAGCTAATTATTTCTTTTTTTGAAACACCAGCACTTCCCTCGCGACTTCGTATGCGCAGATTATAGTACAATAAATGTTCTCCCTTTTCACACCATTAAAGGTTGAATTTCCAAAAATCCCGTAGGCTTAGTGCTCACCTACATCATAAAAGGAAGCGTTGTGCAAAATTTCATGTTCCAAGACCCAGTAGTTTCAGCTATGCGTTGCGTTGCGTTGTCACTGTTGTCAGTCCTTTTATACATACAAATAGACAAATTAAAGTAATAAAACCAAGTAGGTACCTGTTATGGCTAACTCAAACTCGATTTCCGTCATGGGTGTGCGATTACTGTTGGATGTCCTGCGCCGTGGAGCTCTGTGAACAGAGGTTTGTTTGCGACCGTTCTTTCTACATCACATGGAACAAAAGGACAGTAAAAAAAATTAATTAAAACAAAATAATATCAAAGAAAAAACCTAAAAACAAATTAAAAAAAAATAAAAATAAATTAAAGAGAAAACGCGTTTTGTACCCAATCTGTATCAAGTTGTAGTATAGAAAGGCCACAATAAAAGCTTTATTTGTAACTAGTTGCCGCCCGCAGCTCCACCCGCGTGTTTGTCGAAAATTATCTCAAGGGAACATACTTCCGGGATAAAAAAAAATCTCTATACCAAATTTCATCTAAATCGGTCCAGCCGTTTGCGCGTGAAGAAGTTACAAACATACACACACTCACAAACTTTCGCCTTTATAATACGAGTATTAAAGTGTGATGTGATGTGATGATATTTATTTTGTGAATAGGTTAAACATAACAAACACTTTTACACTTTTTGGATCATTTTAAGCTAGATGAGGCCGGTGTTTCCTAGCTGACTACCCTGAGAAGAAACACCGAAACAAACTCAGAGGTCAAAGTCTCCGGTCAAATAATAGTCATAGTCAGGTATTGGTCAAATCATATGAGAATCATGTAGAGTAATGTCTGAGGTGGTCTTTTGAGGAAACTATCACACCAATTTGAGTTTGAGTGACATAACAAACAGTGCTAGCATTTGTCAATAGTCGAGTAGCTCAACTTAAAAACAATAAGGAGCTCAACGACTCGATGAACGATGGTAAAATAAGGACATTTGGGTAGGCCGCAAAGCTTACTCAAACTGCCAGAAATCGTTAAAAATACTTGAAAAAAATATTTTTTTACGATGACGAATTTATGTCAGACACCAAGACTCAGACACATACAGGGAAAGAATTATGATTCATTTTATTTTAGTAGATGACTGACGTCGTTTTTTTGTCTACAACACTACGGGCTTAGTCGACGTTTACACGTCCTACGCCACGACCGCGCGTGATTATATACATTCAGTGATAAACGAACTTCTCACTTCTTTACTGATGTCTGTCTAAACTTCTGAAATGACTTTATGCAACAACTTGATACAGCTCTGGGTACGGAGTCCATACAAAAGTGTCCTGTGTCCCTTGAAATACTTCTTTTCCTTTTTTCTCTGACACGCAATAAACTCAATATTTTATTGTTTTTTTCAATGAGCGTTTCCTGAAATTACGAGCACCAGGTGGCAGCACTGAGGCGTCAAGTCCAGGCACCTGTCAAAACACTAATGTTTCGTTTTGACATTTGTTAAATTGACATTAACGTCATGTTTCCGTCAAAGTCAAGAGGACCTCTCGCATACGTGGCGCCAACTGGTAACGTAAAGTTTCCTGGAAACTCTCATTATTATTTTTTTATTGATAGGCTCGCGTTTATCACAACCTTACTTGATGGAAAGCGATGATGGAGCACGCTTGCCTAGAAGTAACGTTGCCGAAAAGAATTGACATGCTGATGTTGACCGTGTGTAACGCACTTGAAGTAGTCGTCCAGTTTGAACACGAGTAGCGTGAGTCGGCGGTCGCACAGCTGGCGGATCTCCGACAGATACGAGCTCAGCGTATGCGAGCTCACCATCTCGCACAGCTCTTCTGCGTCCGCTATGTACAGCGCGCGGTCGCATGGTACCCGAAGTGGACTTAGTTTTACCTGGAAAATTAAAAAACAACAAATTTGTAGGTACTGTCAAAGACTCAAAGCCTCAAAGATTAAAACCGCATTATCTATGGTCAGTTGGCTTGGGTTTTTACAACAGCACTTTTGACCCTTGACTCCATCTTTTTTTGAGACTTGGGAATGGTCCTAGTCTACACGATAAGCGCGGGGTGACACAGAGTGTGGGCCTAATGATACGCTATCACGTGAGTGCGCCAGTGCCCCATAAGTGGTAACTCTCTCAGTCAGTCAGTGAATATTACAGTACTACTAACTTGCCCACGCTTATTGTCTAGGTCCTGCGTACAGTCCTAGTCCACACGATGAGCGCGGGGTCCCTCTATACTACTGTACTACTAACCTCCCCACTCTCGTTGTCCAGCGTACTGCGTACAATCCTAGTACACACGATGAGCGCGGGGTCTCTCTATACTCCTGTACTACTCACCTGCCCACGCTCGTTGTTCAGCGTCCTGGGTACAGTCCTAGTCCACACGATGAGCGCGGGGTCCCTCCATACTCCTCTGCTACTAACCTGCCCACTCTCGCTGTGCAGCTTCCTGGGTACAGTCCTAGCCCACACTACGAGCGCGGGGTCCGTCTATACTGCTGTACGACTAACCTGCCCACTCTCGTTGTCCAGCGTTCTGGGTACAGTCCTAGTCCACACGATAAGGGCAGGGTTACACAGCGAATGTGCTTGTATGACGTGTGAGCCGTGATGGGCGACTTCGCGGGGCACGTCTGCCATGTACCACCGCGCCCAAAGGCTTGGGTGTCCCTCAATGTTCATATACTGCGAAAAGAATGTTGTGAAATCATTGGTGAGGTGTCGAGCACAGTGTTATTTACTTTTTATATCTATGACGTTCTTAGTAATGGTCACCAGTCGCTCAACTTGAGCAATAGACTTATAATGTAGCCACATTTTGCCGGTTAAAACGAATTTAACATCCAGAGTTTGCTATGTACTACTAAAGTATTATCACTGCATATCATATACATATATCATATCACATGTTATATAAAACAAAGTCCCTTCGCCTCGTCTGTTTCACTGTCTGTCTGTTTATATACTAAAAATCTACCAAACGGATATCATACAGTTTTAACCAATGGATGGTGTGATTCATGAGGAAGGTTTAGGTGTATAATTCATTAAGGTTTTGTGTAAATTGGCTAAAATATGACGATAATGTTGAAGATGTCGCCAAAAACCATGCCGGCCCTCCAGTCGCAGAGCATTTATATGCTTCCGCTTACAAATGCTCTGCTGTCTGTGCGGATCGCAGACGGGTTTCAAGTTACTCTTATGTCACATTCCCTGATCAAACATTGCCACTGAAAATCATGGTTACATTATAGACAAATTAACTCAGACATTTCAACAGCAAGAATATCTTAGTAAGTATTGCCTAATATCAAGATAAATGTTTTGTCTTGATATTAAGGTAATACTAAGATGTTTTTGCCAAACAATCAAAGAAACTTAGCATTTAACTTATTGATTTAGTACCTTCATACACTCTGCTGGTTTGTATATCTTGTTCATTTCAGCCGCTGTCTTCTTAGCCAACTTCTCTTCTGCCAACTTCTGCCTCTTAGTTTGCCTATCTAATGCTGCATTTGACGTCTTCTTTCCTTTGCCGTTTTTACTGCCTAAATTGAATTGATATGTAACATAACAATATCATTGATTGCTACTTAAATTTATTCAATAACTAGCTTCTACCAACGGCTTCGTTCGCATTAAAGTAATCTATAACCTACACACGGATGGGTTTTAGTCAGTAAGAGTCTGACATGCCCGCCCTTGCGCTCCACCCAGAGCGGAAGAAGTCAATTGATGATTTCTCATCCTTAAAAAAAAAAGGCATGGGTCATATAGCACGAAGATTTTATTATCGAAAAAAAAATCCTTTATATGTCAAGAATAAAAAATGTACATGTCAAGAAACCTTGCCTGCATACTAATTTCTTTTGTGGACTGTACATTTCGAAAAAACTAAAATTTTATCAGCTTAGGGTAAATTGAGGAACAAAATTTGAATGTCAATAATGGAATGTGGCCTCATTTACTTACAAAATCTCTTTTGTTACAGAAGAATAAAGTTAGTAAACCGACCTGCACTTCTCCGCTTCACTCCACTATCTGTTGGATCCATATCAACATCTTGGCTGCTGCTGGGGTCACTGTCACTGGAGACCTGCGCCAGATCATCTGAAGCTAATGAAACATATTTTGTTATTTACTCTAAAATTACTTTTTGAATTGAGAATTTGGAATAAACATTTACAGCAACAATTAATGTAAATTGGACTTGTACCGTTTTAATTAACTAGAAAGAAATTAAAAAATAAATAAACTAGCCTTCTTATTCAAAAACTTTATAAACATTATATAGCTATAGTAGGCGCCAGATAATCGTGGAATAACGGTCATTGACCCACCTACAATTATTGACATTTTTAATTTGAAAAACGGAATTAATGAAACAAAGCTGTCCCGAATCATCATCTCTCGTGATCCTTAACATTGTCTAATAATGAAAAACGATTCATATTTAATTGTTCAGGTACCTATGAACAGTTATTAGGGAAAGGTCAATTTACTTTATTCCACATTTATCTGGCGCCTACTATAAAATACTAATAAGCAGATTCTTTATTCAAAATTTTCTATGGAGAATTTGAATTTAGAATCTTAAACAGTATTTTAACTAAGTAATAGTTATAAAGTTTTTATGAATAAGGGGGTTGCTTTATTTATTTATTTCTTTCTTTAAATTTTATTAAAACTATACAAGAATTACAAAAAAAAAAAAACGTTAAAAGTAAAGTAAAGCAAAACACAAGTTGAATACTGAAGTTAGTCAGGTTTTTCTTTCCAAGTAGAGTTTGACAAATACTCCTTAGTCGAGAAATTATGGATTTTTTTTATTCAAAGTCAAAGTCAATTCATTTATTTCAACTAGACCATTACAAGGCACTTTTGAATGTCAAATTTACAGTTTAATATTAAAATATAAGTGACTCTAGTAGTCCATTTGCAAACAGTAGATTCTTATGGAGAAGAAGGGGCAAGAAACTCCATTTCATGTTTATTTCATTGTAAGTAAATGAATAAATAGAAAGAATACTCTCCATTGTGCACAATTTTAAAATCATGAGTGATCTGTAGATGAATATGTTCACCTACAATGGAGTCTACTATTTTATCAAAAATTATTTTCATTAACCTTTTGAACACCACTGTCACGTATACACGACAAGCAAGCGCGTGCCCTGTACTGTACGCCAAACGTCACAAATATGTGACAAAAAGTACGGCGAATTTGTAGCTTGGCGTCGGGGGCACGCCGATGCGTTTATTCTCTGGCGTTCAAAAGGTTAATAATAGCAGCCATGATAGTACATCATAGACGGGGCCCGCTAGGGCCAGAGCCTGCCAGGGTTTCGGAATTTGTTCGAAAGAATCACCGCGGCCCTGGAAGGCAAAGGGCTTTAGAAGGAACACGGATGGGTGATAGTCAGTAAGAGTCTGACACGCCCTTCCGCTCCACTCAGATCCATTGTCTGTAAGAATCCCTTTTAGTGATGAGACCACCCATAGATACACCCTACCATTTTATAAGCTCCTGAAGTAACTTTCTATGGTGTACAATGAAGAGTAGGTATATCTATCTGTCTATACAAAATTCTACAACATACTACGTTTTTATTTACATATATATTTACAACTGTTTTAATAAATACTATATACACTTAAAATAAAAACTCCTAACTATAATAAGGCGTCAAAAAATTCATCCACATCATTATCCACTGGAAGTGAGCCCAAAAGACTGGCGGCATTGCCACGTTGTATGGCAATGCTTATCCTCTGTCCGAGGTAAAAGCCAGCCCTTGGGTCACGTGAAGTGTCAACTGAGCGTTTAGCAAGTTCATACTACTAATTGAAACATAGAAGTGGAAACTTGTACTTTGCCAGTTTCTATGATGTATTTCAACCGTAAATGTACTAGCTGTGAGTTTAAATAAATAACTGTAGCTGCTACCAGTAGCTTTGCTCACGTGAATGTTGGATATTATCCCAATTTTTGGATAAAGATAAGCCTATGCTATTCCAGACCATAATCTATCTCTGTTGCAATTTCATCCAGATCCGTTCAGCTAAAGAAAGAAAGAAAGAAAAAGAGTTTATTTGCACCAAGCATGACGCATACAAAACAATAAAATAAATAAAATTACAAAAGTTATTCAAGTTGGGAAGATATACGTCCCATTTGCGCAAAACGGCCATCGCTCAGCATAATGCTGGGACTCGTGTGCGAGACAGAGCCACAGCGCTGGTTTTCTGACGCTGTTTTGACGTGATTGAATAAACAAACAAACAACCAACAATCCAAACTTTCAAATTTACAATATTATTATAGTAAGGAATAAGATAAAGTAATTACATGCATTATTGTAATCCAGGGGCACTGGCACTGTGGTGGTAAAGTAAAGGTTACTAATTTCGCTGAGGTTAACATCATCAGTACTTATCTCAATGTCGTTGTGATTGTTTCGTTTGTTGATGTCATTTTCAGAGTTTGACTGAAAAGCTACTGAAAAAAACAAGTAATCATAAGAACTTTAAGACTAGGCTGTGATAATCTGCCTTTATGTATACATGATTAGGGAACCTAAATGCCACCAAACGATTGGCAAAAAATATAAGAAGTACAAACTGTTACTTAGAAATATTTTGCGGTCTTTTACCTAGTGGGTCGTTGGGTGAGTCATCATCATCACTCTCTCCAGAGCTTAGTATATATATTTCAGCCATTGTTCGGTTAATTGCCGTTAAAATCAGAGTATATATTATAAACGATTGTTTGTTTTTTTTTCGCAGTTTTCGCAATAATACCGGCTGTCACATGTCAAGTTGACATCATAGTCGAAGGTGACAGTGACGTTTGATTTTCGTTCATTAATTTTATACAACTGCAAAAGACAGGTGTTGACCGGACTGACCCAGAGGAATAGCAATGTTTCTTGTTTTTCTCTTTAGTTTTTGTTTGTAAAGTAATTTTACATATCATTAAAAAGCTGCTAAACCCGGTAGCAAACATACAAACAAAGTCAAGAAAAAGCTATCCCTAACTGCTGGCTGCATATAAAATTCTCTGCTTATTTTTTCCGCCGATGTCAAATGAGGGTTTTCTGAAATTACAGGAAATTACGTGCACCGGTGTAGCACGTCTGAGGCGTCATGTCCAGGCATCTTTCAAAACCTATTCAGACATTAGTTAAATTGACGTCTACTTCGTGTTTACATCATAAGTTACGCCTAAGTGTCGCTTACTTTACTGGTGGCAATAAAAATCCTTTAAACCCACATTCCAATAGGAACAGCATCTTTTTTTTGCGTGCCTGAAATAAATTATGTACTCCTTCAAAACGGTGAGGACTTGAAACGAAACAACCATAAGATCATCTTTATCCAGTTTAAACTTTTCTTCTCTATGAGATCTGCTACTCATTAGCTAAACTTTGAAATAACGTGAATAGAAGAAGTGGAACTAATGTTGGTACCGTATGCGGATAATGTGGTGTCACCCCACTTGCGTCACCCGTTTAGGTATGACACCCGACCGTGACCAAAAAGTTAACGAACCGTCGAATGACACCCCCAAATGCAGAAAAGCTCAAGAACTAAGGATTTTTTTGCACTCCAACTCGGAGGTGTTTTATTTCTTTTAATCATTCAAATTGAAATAGAAGTAATTTTGTTTATTTATACAGAAAAGCTCAAGAAGTAAGAGAGTGCAGAATGCACGAGCGAGTGAAGCGAGCTAGATATTACCTATTTTCATACCACCAACCACTGCTTATATATAACCCTTGTTACTTTCAAACCATAGACTTCCATAGGTTTTCCTGTAATCTATCAATCTAACAAAATTTATTTATTTTCGTTACACGTCCGTGTTTGGGTCACAGAAGATTATATGTGCACCAAATTTCAACTGAATCAGACTTGGAGAAAATCGGCTATGACAGACGGACAGACAGACAACCGAATGATCTTATAGGGGTTCCGTTTTTCCATAATATAGAGGTTCGGAACCCTACAAATTGGCTGATTTGACTGCCCGAAAAGAGCCAGACAGCCGTTTAACCGCTGTACGAGTACATCTATTGATTTCCCATAAAACAGTCATACAAATCGTGAATTTGTGATCATCTAACCTAACCTTTCCGCGCTGTTTTCGCTGCAGCGTTGTATTTCGTTGGACCGTACAATGATGATGTGCTGTATAGCCGGTCTATTCTGTCGTCATCTCACCCACCGTGAACACTTAGGTGGAGTGAACGACAAGTGAGCTGTCATTCCATCTTGTCTGTATGTTTGACAGCTCACTTTTCGTGCACTTTGCCTTAAGTTTTCACTTCGACATGTGTAAACTTAGGTGGAGTGAGTATAAGTGACCTGTCATTTCATTTTATAATTATGTAGGTAAATATTGACAGCTCAATTCATGTTCAGGGGCCCTACTATGAAGTCTTAAAACGATCGAGATTCCACTCCAAGAAAGAGACGAAGCTATACATAGCGTATAGCACTATCCCTTTTACAACATCGGAATTGGATGGCATTAGCACGTCATAGTAGGACACTATTTCACCTAAGCTTTCACGGTGAGATGTTTACAGAATCGCACTGCTGTATAGAGCTCGGTGGGTAGTGTTTATTAAATTAATTATTATTGCTGGGAATTGTATCTATTGTCTGCTCTTTCATGTTTCCTTTGTATAGTGTTAATTGAAATTGTATAGATATCATGTTTCAGAATGAGGGATGGGTAAGTTAGCAATGAAAGTCGTTAATCAAACAATAAAATAACAGTGTTTTTGTTTATTCTGTTGTTAATCTCTCATCAGTACCTACTGATTGAAATCATCTTGAATTTATTTAGGTATGTACCTCTACCTTCATTCAATCTACCTATTGACATAAAGTCAATAGGTAGTCCTAGCAATTGAATTTGAACTATGATTTGTATGAAATACCTACCTACAATTTGTTGTTCCAAAATTTGATTCGTCGACTTTGTCTCTGTCATCTATGACCTAGACTAGAGTCAAGAGTAAACCCATATTAAATAAATATATAAAGTTATTAGGTAGGTATCTCTAGGTAATTCTAAATATGGAAACCTTAACTTTTAATCTACGATGTCAAGTTTTCACCTTCTAGCATTTTTAGGTACTTAGGTACTATTATGCTGATAATTATAGCGCGAATATTCGTGTCGCGTTGTCGCGATGGTTTAGTGACAATGCCGAATAAGCATTCTTCTTCGCTCAAATACATCGCGATTCGCTTGGCCATACTAATCGCGACAGCGGAAATCTTCGCGGTATCGCGACAGTGTGGCCGCGGCATTAGATATTCCGCTGCAACGCTGCGCGATAAACAAACAAAACAAGCTCCACATGCGTGCAAGTTGCAAACCTTATCGTTTCATTATTTATTTGTCCCATCGTAAAAGAAGAAAGAAGTGTAAATAAAAATAAAGAAATGTAATACAATATTAAGTTGCAACATGTGCAGAAAGGCTGCGATGAAATTGTATCCTGTTAATATTTTTGTTGGCTGTTTTTGTCACTTACAACTTCAATCATTTTTTTTTAAAATTAATTTTGTTCGTGATGGAGAGAGTTGAATTTCAATTGTGGTTGGAACTGAAACATCTGCTGAGTTGATGACGCTTATAATGACGTCATCTTCGTGATCATCTTAGTAGTTGTCTCGTATTAAATGTAAAACTCTTCGTAAGAACCCGAACAACAAACTAGGTAGGTACTTACTTATGTATCGTTCGTTATTCATTAGAGAAACGATCGATGGCTACACAGGGTAGGGCTGTCAACGTTTTTTGTGTAGAAAAAAGAGTATCTACCTTTTATTATATTATTACTTATTGTGAAACCAAAATGTTGTTGTTTTTAAAATAATTAGAGAATTCCAATGAAGCGATGGATTTCATTTATCACAGACAAAATAAGTAGGTAGAGTATTTTAGCGTAGGTAGGTACTCTATTGGTTTTGTAGATAATAGAGTACTTCTACGCAAAAAAGAGTACAATACTCTATTTTACGGTTGGCAACCCAGCAACCCTAACTCAGGGACACTACCTATGTCTTTATTTATGAGAATAAAAAAGACAATTAATTTATTTATTTAAACTTCATGCACAAAGGTACAATGGCGGACTTAATGTCTTAGGCCACAGATAATATGATAATATGGTACGAGCATACTTCATACTTAGGCATAACAGTTGTAAATAAAAATTATTACCTACAACAAAGTTATAGCTGCTAGCAATTAAAAAAATCAATGTAGATCGACAGAGCGCCAACACTAGGGGTATTGTGTTCAGTTCAGCCGTAAGAAAAACGACGATGAAAACAGTTCAGACAGACGAAACTTTGGACATAACAATCAGTGTTCCTCTCTCCTCTGTCCTAATAGAAACAAAACACTTACGATTAGGAAACGCTTTTATTATGTTTGTTGCTTGGGACTCCAATCCTATCAATTTGTAAATGAAATGCCATTTGCTCCTGAATGCTTGTTCCTCATTAGAATATTGATGATCAGAGATCGGAAGACATGCATCAATTAACTGCTGTTTAAACGTGATGCATGAAAATCAATACTTACCAGAGCAAAAAATAAATGTAGTAGGTAGATAAATGAAATATTAAGCTTCGACATTCACGTACAGAAGGTTGCCATGGAATTGGAGGTAATAATTAGGTATCCTGTTCATATTTTGTTGGCTCTTTTTGTCACTTTCATTCATTTTCATCATGACGAAGAGTTTAGAGAATTATGTTTGAAACAGATACTTCTGCTGAGGCAGCGACGATGACACAAATTTTGACAGCATGTGTCAAGTGTGGACAACTGATGTCCAAATTCAACATTGGTTGGTATGCTAGGTACCTATTTCTGTTTCAATTTAAATTCTGGACACACAATTCTGTAATTGCGGAAGCTCAATAATCAATAACTATATAAAACCACAGCTATAGGACTACCTACAGGCATGTCTGTACCTACACATAGATACCAGAGTAAGGTGGAATTCCGGCCACTTTTCGCGCGCTCCTGCCACAAATTCCGGATAGGTTTGAAAACGTTCGCTGTCAAGTGCCAACTAAATTATTCAGGAGCTCATTAAGTTAGTAGTGTCACTAGTTACACGTTAC
The DNA here is from genome assembly GCA_905163435.1 of Mamestra brassicae. Taxonomy (NCBI): domain Eukaryota; kingdom Metazoa; phylum Arthropoda; class Insecta; order Lepidoptera; family Noctuidae; genus Mamestra; species Mamestra brassicae. The sequence continues at coordinate 16,359,917 of LR991008.1, read as the reverse complement.
CAATAGTAAACATTAAACAACGAACGATTGATAGTGATTTCGTAAAAGATTGTGTTAAAATACCAACAACAAATAACATTTCGTGCAAAAGATAAGGGTCATACCTTTTTACACCTTGGGCTTTATTTCAATTAGTTTGTCATGGCGTTGGTGAAAATAAACTGTTTTTCTTTCTTTTATATCTTCTTCTTTTGTGCATTTCTTTGTATCTGTCGTCACGACAATAAACCCCATATTCTAACCATAATTTCATCTTTCTCTCAATCTTATTATTTTCTTTATTCTATCCATAATGAACATGCCCAAACATTTTAACTTGAAACTAAGATTACATACCTACTTACGTTATTTAATGACAATGTGCCAATTGAGAAACTGAAAGGCACACTCAATTTTTTATAGTTCTTAGACAGCTTAGCAGCATTGCATCATCAATGACATAATCAATCAAGAATTAATTCTTGATTGTAAGTTTTGTTGGTACCTTACCAGAATGCAAAAAAGACTTGAAGTGGTAAGTATTTATTTTATAGATTTTTTGGTACCTACGTGTGCTGTTTAAATATTCGTTACCTACGAGAACCGCAGACCGAGTATGTATGCTTTTTTATTTAGTTTTAAGTACCTACCTATTTCTTATTAAACATTTAACTACTACTTATATCTGCAGTCGCAAGAGTCGTGGCGTGGATAGCCGAAGTTTATAGCCATTAATAATACCTATTAGTAATAATGACTAATTGTCTATCATGTTCACTAGTTCAGTTCACATTTAAAGTAAAGCCATTAACACTGAGTAGTCAAGGAGTAGAACTACCTATGTGCTTACCTCGAAAGCACATTGTTCGACTCCCTATTCTTTAACGGCCGGTTTCAATAACGACTCTACCTTTGACTAACTGTCAAATTAGCTACCAAAAGTAGCTGGAACGTCATGTTTGCCTTTAAAACTTGACGTTTCAGCTACTGATGGTAGCTAAATGCAAGCAAGAACTGCACTTGGTGGCCACCCCTGCTTTCAATGCAGTAATTAGAAAAGTATTCAATGAAGGAACTCAATGGCACATTTATTACTGAACAGCACCACACCACAACACAACAATGCTGCACAAGTCAGTGTTAAGTTACTACTACAGAGCTGTTAGAAACCGTGAAAAGAATAAAGAAAACATAAGCGCAGACAGACTGGCCGACTTATTTGAACTGCAAACAAAAATAGAGCTATCACCAAGGAGGCAAGAGACAAACAGTCAAGACCAGACCAGATCAGAATAAAAAATAGTCGTACGACTAAAGGCCATTTTCGAAGCAAACAAATCAGGCGACAACGCTTAGGTATTTACGTGCAAACAAAACAAATATGAACGAAGCTTTTTTGATCCCTCCTGTCTGTTTGTTCTCAAATGTTTGCTCTATGTCTGCACTGAGGGCTTCGCTACGCGTTCCCTCCACTCCAGTCTGGCTTTGTTTACGGGGGCGAGCGGCCGTTGCACCTCCCGCCAAGCAACCGCGCGCGCGTGTCTAATTTAAAAATAAAACTTATATTCGCTGCTGCACATCCTGTGTTCCATGACTAATATAACTCAAAACTTATCACCAATAACTTATTCTAACACAGTTTAAGTCAAAGTAAGTTGGCAGTCAAACAAAAAAGTTTTGATTCGCATTCCATTCTTGGCGTGCAAACTTCTGTCTTGTGCTAAATATTTCATTATTTTATTTTGTAAAGTTCATAGTGCCATGCAGTGTGTGCTCCACAGTGTTTCGTAAATATTTGAAAACCGAACCAAAGATAAACAAACAATTTGTGCGCACTTGTAAATAATTAATTATGGATGTGTTTCCGAAATTCTAAATCATAGAAAATTAAAAATGGATTGGCGCGAAAAACTGTTCGGGAAGGTTTTGGTCAAGTGTGAATCGGGGACTCAGAATGGGAAATTCGAGAATATACCAACGTTGGAAGCTTTGACCGACTGTGTGGAAGAGGCTGAAGGCGCTGTGTGCGGAATATACTTTTCATTCGCGAATATAAGTGATGCAAGTGACGATTTCGGTGTTCGTTTGGAGGAGGTCTACAAGCGGGTGCATCCTCGTATGAGGGTGGTGCAGGTGGTGTTGTGGGCTCATGTTGGCACTCCTGAAGGGCTGGTGGAGCGGGAGGCAGGGTTCCGGAGGAGTTTGACGGGCAAGCCGTGGTTCGCGGTGCCCTTCCACGATGTTGATACGAAGGCAAGCATAAAGCATAGAAAATAAACAATTTAGAAATAGAAAATTACTACCTATTTCTTTTTTTCAGGAATAAGTCCTTCTTTCGTACTGTATGTATTTTGTAGTTGATACTATGCTTTAACTCCTTTCTTCAAAAGAGGTAAAAGTATAGTCATCATCTTCCTGCCCTTATCCCATGTTACTTGGGGTCGGCGCAACACGTTTTTTTCTACCATTCTGTCCTGTCAACCGTCACGCTATCACTAACCCCTTTTCTTAAATATCACTCCTAATACAATCCATCCATCTTTTCTTTGGCCTCCCTCTCCCTGTCCATCCATCCACATTTATATTCATAACTCTTTTAGTTACGTGCATTTCATTCCTCCTCTTCACATGACCATACCAAGATAAGCGGTTCCCTTTTAACTTTTCCGTTACTGGCGCACTTTTAAAGCTACCTCTAATGAACTCATTTTCACTTTATCCATTCTCGATACTCCACACATCCATCGCAACATTCTCATCTCCGCTACATGCAATCTTTTCTTATAGGTACGTCTTTTTCACAGCCCAACATTCTGATCCATACAGTACGACAGGTCTTATGACGGACTTATAGATTTTCCCCTTTAACTTGAGGGGCATCCGTGGGTCGCAAGTTGTTCCAGTGACCTGTCGCCATTTCATCCATCCGGTGCGTTACGTCTCGGTCTATATCGCCGTCCCCCTGGACAAGCGACCCGAGGTGCCGAAAGTCGGAGCAGATCGGTATAGCCGTTCCGATGAGAGCTATAGGTATAGGACTGGAGAGACCGCCGAAATCGCAGAAGAGGTAAAAGTATAGTATCAACTACAAAATACAAAAGACATTTTAGACACTGTACCAATATTTCCATTGAAAATATTGGCCCCAAAAGACCATAAGTCACGAAAAGAGTCCTTTTGGCTCTGCACTTAGTCTGGCCACACTCCAAAGTGCATTTGTATAGGGAAAGCTGATCACAGGAATCAAGAACTTACAAAACCATAAAATATTTACACATTTTCTTACGGTAGGTACACTTATAATATGGCAAATTGCATACAGACTTAGAGAAGCCGATCTTGATTGCCTCTCACCGTAGACCACAATAGGCAATTCCATTGCCATTTTTCCATTGTGGTCAGAATTCCATGTATATTGTTCATGCATGCGTGCAATTTGTTTTTTAGAAATTACCAACATTATCAGGTGGTATGTGGTAAGCAACTAACATATTCTGACGGAGAACCCATAACATGGACGGATGTGAATGCAACTTGGCATACGGATAGACCATACCCTGAAATTAGGACGTAGGATTTTTTAAGCTGAAGAATGATAACTACCGACTTCTGAAGCCGCTGGCAGAAGGTATTCTTATCCTACTTCCTACTTAGGTATATAATATTTAAAAAATGATCATTTGTGAGTTTGAATGGGAAGGTTTGTAATTCTTTCACGCAAAAACTATTAAAAAGATTGATATGAAACTTAACAGTAATATAGCTTCTACATCAGAATAACACCTAGACTATAATTTATAAAGGGGCAAGAATTTACTAAGTAATACAATGCGGATACAGCCGTTCGCAGAAGCTAATTTTCATAAACCCACTCGAAATAGCAACAAAAGCATAAAAGCACCTCTATCTTCATCTTTACTAATTGACGTCTTAAAAGTCATGCTCTCGACGAACCCACTAATAACCTCTTTTCATCTTCGACAGCTTAAAAACAAACATCGGAAGCTTTCAAGCAAATTAAACAAATCATTATGAGAAGGCAAAATATCTCAAACGCTAAACCGTTTATAACATCAAACGCTGGAGTTAAAACTTCGCAAACACTTGAAGATTTGCCTTTAATTCTGTTTTAATTTATTGTAGAAAATTTTACCTTTGATACTTTGTGGGAGTTCGCTTGCGGGTTTTATGAAACATGTTTGTGTCGACTTTTTAGCTTCTGGCAATTTAAAGCCAATGTTGTTCATATTTTTTTCTTTTATTAATTTCATATTACGTAGCAAATTGGGTTCTGATATCTATAACAAAGATTGTAACTGTCATTATATTGCTGCAAATATATTTAAAGATTTTACGACTCCGAAACTAAAATTTAATGGACGCAAAAAATTCGCTTTCAACTTAGATGGCCTCTTGGAGGACACCACAGAGCACAATTATTCACCCATAGTTAATATCAATAGCTAAGCGTAGACTCGTTATCCTGACATAATCACAAACACTACACATTACAATTCTCTGTCAATACCAAGTCACCAACCCACAATGCACAGTATCCATACCGTTATCCGAAGCATCAACTGCCACACACATACATATATATACATACCAACCATCAACAGTATATACAGGATATATGCCGTAGTAACTGCTGACAATGGACATCACAATATCAAGCAAGTGCATTACACCAAGCCGCGCTTTGTCGGCCACAATTTACTGCCACTGGCACGCGACAAGCATCGCTATTACAGATTACTATGACATGTATAGACCCTGTTCCTGTCGATAACAAACACGGAATATATTCGTATAAAGTATATTCTGCGAATATGTCGGCAGTTATAAAGGATGATACAATGTTAGCATACGTTATTGTGTGACATTCGTCAGAACTGCGATAAAGTTGTGAATTTTACGATGTGATACGTAAACATTGAGTGGCGTTAAAGGTTATAGCAATAAAATTGTTTTCAAAGTTCTTGATAATTGTTCGGATGCTGAAAATACGGAACCAATGCTCACCGCAGATTTCCACACGTCTTACTAACTTCTGCCAGTGACTCCGTACGCGTGAATGTCCGAAATTATCCTAAGGGAACATACTCTCGGGACAAAAAGCTGTATCAAACCATAATCTAAGTCTATTCCAAATTACATCTAGATTCGTTCAGCCGTTCTGGCGTGATTGAAGAACAAACATCCATCCATCCATCCCATTCAAACTTTTGCATTTTTGTTATTTGCCTTAGATCACTTTACCAACCTAAATCAACATTCGCTCGGTACCTTTCAGAATAAACATTCTATCCAGAAATGTATCCTTTCCATGCCATTAGTTGGCCGATTACTACGATCAATATCAAACTATTCGAAGTAAAAACAAGTCATTAATCTCTGACTGCTTCCGCGTTCATTCGGAAGCGAAGAAAACGGTCCATCAGCATTCAGCTGGTCAGTCCCACGCAAATCGTCAGTCATCGGGGAGGAGCGACCGAGGCCGTCGGTAATGGATTGGATCTGTCATTAAGGAACCTTAATGTCTTAAAACCGAGGACTTATTGAACTGCGTAATTTGAGAGCAATATTGCTAAAGATTCAACGAAGGGATACTACCATGCCCTTTCCAACCACTAATTTATTATAATCATTGTTCCAAAAGCCTAATAGCTAAATCTTGATTTTTTTTCTCTTTTATGACAATTTTGTGCTGCAGATATAAAGACGGATACTAACAAATGTATGCAGGTCTTTTACTGAGACGACTTCATGAAACGCATGTTTATGCGTGATTGTTTACTACATGCACATGATCTGGTAATCCAGACAAAGATATATGACGGATATAAATTTCAACTAACAAGATACAATGCTAAAGTGAACGAACATTCGAATTTCACATCCTCTTTAAAAATTCAACATAAAAACTATCAAGAAAGCTGCAAGGCAATGCACCCAAGTCCCCTCAATAACTACCAGGCGTCCATAAAATCCAAGGAATGAATACCTCGGCAACATCTGCATAACTACTACTACCTTAGAAGGTTCCTAGGTTCATTGAAAAGGGGCCCCTAGTAATTACGGGTGAGAGCCGAGGGTTGCGTCAATGCCATGTATCACCCTAAATTACTCTCTCCACCCCACACTTTCGCTTCGAGGGGCTTTTTTACACGTACACAGGTGCATTTTGATAAATTAACGTCGTCTGTTTAGATTAAACTAGCTTCTTCTACTATAGAAATAGAGGCGTTTTTAGAACAATACCCTTCTTAGCCTTAATAAGATTATGTAGAAAAACTCGTAAAAGTTTTATGCAAACCTTCACTTGAATCTAATTTTGTTCCAAGAGCCATGACGAGCACGTTCTTTGAATTTCTTGGCTGCTTCCATTATGGAAATTAAAAGAGACCTTACTGAACAAGCAATTTCACTAATGCTAATAACTGTATCAACGGACCGGATTTACCGGGCTGATAGCCAGAAACATTGAAGTGTTTTGCGCAGACAATGTTTTTATTTATGTACTTGAGAATGTTGGCTTTCCAATGTTTCAAGCAATCTCATCTCATCTACATTTTCTTCGAGGCGAATTTGGCAAGTGGTGATATTTTCTACACAAATGTACAAATTCAACAATCCACTCTATTGTATCTCCCAATTGTTCCCAGGTCTTCAATTTGGAACCCTACATAATAAAAGCTCATGTATTTAGATCTAAAGATTTCGCTCGAGCATCCCACGGACCCCATTTACCCAAAGCACCCATTAAGTAAGGAATTTCTCGGAATCCAGTCGTGAAAGAGGGTGCAAATGATACTGACCCAGCAGCGCTGCCTTTCATTGGACGGCGCAAATGATACGAGCATAAAAGATGGAATAAAATAAGAACTGATGAAAGCCACGATACTCCCGACGCTATCGTAGAACCTTTTTGATGAAATGAGATATCGTATGTATTCTTTTTGCCGTAGGAAAAAGCAACGCAGCTGATTTGAACAGCGATAAGGTAACTCCAAGAGGGAGAGATATATAGAGTAAAATGTCTGCTATATTTCTTTTGAACCCATAATAGGTTGGAACGAGTTATCTTCATGACAGAAACTACCGCCTCCGGTCTACAAACATAAGCAAAAACAATTTAACTGAAAACTTACACATATGCCTTTTTTGCGGATGAGTAACAGAAATCATCAAATAACTCCTTCCGCTCGGGGAGGGAGTGTCAGACTCTTACTGTGTAAAACCTTCAGATGCCCTTTGCGTTCCAGGGTCGTGGTAACCCTTTCGAACAATTCCGCAACCCTGCCAGGGACTAACCTATCTCCCATCGCTTCATTTTCATCATTACCGGACGATTGCTTACCATTTTATAATATGAAAACAGTATCAACGCACACGACGACAGGCAGTACCATGAGAGTCCTGCTCCTGGAACCGGTCAGACAGACCCAGACATGCACACGATCGATTAAATTCAAGTAGGTATCAAGGCATCGCGCACGTGTTCCTGATTGCAGTTTATATGTGCAGACTTTATCATATGGTTCACTGAGTTTAATGTTTCTTTAGGGCTTGGAAGACATGGGGAGATATGAAGCGATCTAGAAATCAGTTTAAGATACTGTTTGGACAAAATCTAATCCAAACTCCTTGTTTTAAGTGGACTTACCTCAGGAGGAGGGCTTACGAGAAAATTAATGTATGTCTATAGCCTAAAAGTCAAATTTTTGCGTGGCATAGTCTTTAAGAGTATCAAAATAAGGGGCTTTTTTTGTTTTACTTAACGAAGAAAAAAAATTAGGTACATAGAAACCTCTGATTTAACTAAAATTAATATCACCAACATTAAAATGACTTGTTTGGGACTTTTAATAATTTTTGTGGTCGAGGTTTTTGATTCAAGTGCTTTTTTTTCTAATCTAAACTTATGTTATGATGAGGTGTTTTGCTTGTGAGAGGTGATACTGATACAAAACTACAGTCCCGCTAAGTGCCATCCATGGCTAATTTTAATCCCGCAAAAATGCACGGTTGCTATGACATACCTAATCTATATATGTATATTTCTGTACTAATAAGTAGTTGGAATATAGGGTATTCAGATCACAAATCGTGATCTGAAAAACCCTATATTCCACAGTTTAACCATTCGAGTATTCCTATATTTCACTATTCGAAATGAGACTTTGACTAAATACATTGAAAGTAGTTTCATGTGAATGAAAAGAGCAGTCACTTCATATCAATCAATGGATCATTCAGTAGGAATGGTCTATTCAGAATGAAAAGAGCAGTCACTTCATACCTATCAATGGATCATTCAGTAGGAATAGTCTATTCAGACATCAACGAGTTTGGAGTGGAATGTGCACAGATGTGTTCCTCCGACACCTTATATAGGGTAGCATCTAGTTACCTGTGTAAAATGCAGGCTTCATGTATAGTTATTGTGTAGATAAAATTATATTGTGTTCGAATTAACACACACTTCGTTGTGAAATGGCTCTTGTTCTCAAATCTTATTTGTTTATATAACATACTAGATTGCGTCCTAGTTTTGGTATAAGAAGTATATTAAGATCATGCAGACCAAATCGGGGTAGGTATTTTGTGTAAATGAAACAATAAATATCGTAGAACATAATTTATTAGAGGATATTTACATTGTTTTGGTCAATTTGCAGAACGCACTACACAACATTTAGCCTATCTTTGACAGCTGGCATCCGGTTTTTTGTCTTTCTGTTACACTGTTACAGTGAAGATAAAACGGTTTAAAAGAAAAAAAGTTCATTTCCTGGTTGAATCTGGTAGCATAAAACATCTTCTAAATCAGGTAGAGCTGTGTCTGCTGTTTCTGTTTTACTACTTTCACTAGGTTTTGGTGAGCTTGCATTACATTTTCCACGATCAGTCTGTATGTCGCTAACTCGAACAAATGTACGAACATCTTCATGATGGCCCTCAGTCTTGACTATAAGATACTGAATCATCTCTAGGTCACTTTTGTCTGGCTTGTATCACTATCCTTGGGATTAGATGAGCTTACATTCGGTATTTTCAGGTCAGTCTGCATATCTTGAGTAAATATAATTTCACCGTTAGCATTCTTGCAAATAATTTTACGAATGCCTTCTAAATCAGATTTTAATGGATTAAACATTGTAATGTTAATATTTTTTCGCGAGAACCTTCACACTACGAATTGTAAGAATGTAATGTCGTCTTAACTGATTGTAAGCTATTATAGAAATATAATTTTAAGTAAGTTATCATAGAAATTGCGAAAAAATAATTAATTTAATAAAAGTGTCGCTAATTTACTTACCGACATTATTGGTGAAGAAACGCTAGCGATGATGTGATTATTTTTTTCGAGATTGTACTGATTTTATACTTGTTCAGATTTATTTGATTTTTGTAATAAGGTTCAAAATTATAAGATAAAAACAAGATTATTCTTGTATACCGAAATATGAGATTCTGACTCGTCATATCTCCACTTCTCCACATGTCTAGGAGTTGCATGCGAGCGTGCAAACCGCAGCGTTTGTACCGTCGCCGTCATCGACGTCGAAAACATTCAGCAAAAAAAACAACAACCTACAAACATTTTTTATAATTGTAAGTAGGTATGAGCTTCCCCTATTGTTGATTTAAGTGAGTACCTACACAAGATTCAAAATCGCTTTTTTATTTGTCTTATATAAAACGCTGTAAACTTAAAACCTTAACCGCTACGATAAATACGCTCGTGTACGCAATTGACAATTTTTGCAAGTATGCAGTTTTACAAATTTGGACTGAATGACGTGATTTTAGGCCTATAAAAACGCTTCGCAAATTAGTCTCCGGCACAATTCCTCTCTGGAACGAAACCTGTCTGCAAGGAATCAACGCTCCGAGCCCTAGAAAGTCAATAACCTGTCATAAATGTAAAATTGAAATACCAGAAAATCAGTATTCCTATCATATGAGAACGAATATACACAAAGCAAACTGTTTATTGAATACCAAGTTCACAGATATTCATATTATTGCAACAGCATTCAAAAACAGATTAATGACATACAGATTGAATGTCACTCAGGAAGACGAGTACCTCGGTTTAGAGGCGTTCCTGGGTGATCATCTAATAAATATAACAGAATTGATAAAAATGTCACTTAATGAACACAATTGCATAAAATTGAATTTCGAATTGTTTGCCTATTTTATGTTATCAAAATCAGACGAACAACAATTAAAGTCGTTTAATACCAAATATGAAATTATTTATAAGAACACTGATTTGAATGAATTATTAATCAAAGTAATAAATAAACTAAATAATAAATTAACCGAGTTCCAGCACTGTCAATCTGGTTGGACATTTGTTTCTATGAGTCATCTCGAAATTAATGTAAACAAGTATTCCCCTATGAGAGGTGGGTCTTATATACAACTGCCGTCAGCTATTAAGCAGTCTAAAAGTTGTATAAATATTAAAAATAAAGATAATTGTTGTTTATTATGGAGTATAGTTGCTGGATTATACCCAGCTAAAATTAATGTATGCAGAACAAGTTCATACCCCCATTATACCTCTGTTTTAAATATTGAGGGAATGTCATTTCCTCCTACGATTAATGATATTAAAACGTTAGAAAAAAATAATCCCAACATCAGTCATATATGGCCTACAAAATAATACTGTGACCGGACCTCTTTATGCAACGCAAAATAGAAGAAAAAATCATTTTAATTTACTTTATATCGAAAAAAATTCTATCGGACACTACTGTCTAATTAAAGATTTAGTACAATATTCTTCATACTTTACTTACAAGTTAAGAATTAGTTAAAAATAAAACATAGCACCTTTTAGTAAAATAAGAAGTATATATACTCGGGGCATGTCTTATTACCTCACATTTCACAATGAATTTCGTTAAGCAATCACATACTTTTAAAATAAATAATATAAAATTAGAAAATCATTCACAAAAAGTGAGACATAGCACACTCTTACCTAACACTATAAGATGTATTATATGCGGTCCATCTAACTGTGGAAAAACTAATATAATGCTTAATTTACTATTACATGAAAATGGAGTAAAATTCAAGCATATTTATTTATACTCGAAGACAGCTTTCCAGCCAAAATATTGTTTTTTAAAACAGGTCATCCGGTGCATACCCAATGCAAAGTTATTTATCTTCCATGATAATAAAGAAGTTATACATCCTAATGACGCCTTAACCAATTCAATAATGATTTTCGACGATGTCGCATGTGAAAATCAAATAAATATTCGTAACTACTTCGCAATGGGGAGACACAAACAGATAGATTGTTTTTACTTATCACAAACCTATTCCAAAATACCTAAACAACTAATACGAGATAATGTTAATCTTTTGTTAATCTTTAAACAAGACGACATAAACTTAAAACATATTTATAATGAACATGTAAATACGGATATGGAGTGGCTTCAATTTAAAAAACTTTGCTCTACTATATGGCAAGATCGGTTTGGCTTTGTATTGATAAATAAAGATTGTTCTCTAAATGAAGGTAGATATAGACAGGGGTTTGACATATTCGTAACTTTTGAGCAAACATAATAAAAACCATAATACTGTAAAAAAAATATCAATCGTAGTCTACAATCTGTAAATAACGGTTGGATATTGTCGGGAATCATTATGGAGGTCAATATAAAAGAACAATTGATAAAATCCGTAGATAGTATAAAAAATAAAATTAAAACAATACAAAATGCAGAAGATGTCGATAATTTGAAATTTAAGAAGCTTTTTAAGCCAATAACAGATCCTCTAGAGACTTTAATTAAAGTTAATGATAAGAATAGAACTATATTGGATACGAGTGAAGGTGATAATAATATAATGAGAAGATGTAGCTCACCCGTAGATTTTGAAAATTTCAAAGGATTTATAGAGAAACATTCAAATGATGGTTCTGCATCCTTTAGCTGCACAGGTGATGATAGCGAGAACGATACATTTATGTCACTTAATAAAGAAGATATGATTGAAATCTATGATAATAACATGAATGTACCTTTCGGGATTCGAAGTGAAAACAAAAATTTGATGATGGGTAACTCTAAAGTATCATTTTCTTTTACAAACAACGTTAACAATTCCCTAAAATCAATTATAGCCACAGTTAATGACAAACATTATGAAATAACTCCTGGACTTAAAGAACTTTTACTACGTAATAGACCTGACCTCAGTCTGGTAACTGAAACTGATAAAATTGTTTACAAAGATATGCTCCATAATACAAATGCTCACAAACGTGACTTTAATCCAAACGGCCAATTAAAAGGTGATAAAGGTTTGAAATACCGTCAAATCATAAAACCTTTGTTTTCTGAACAAAATTACATTCAACATGCAGAACAAGTCATTAAGTCAAAAAGTGGTGGCTACTTACCTAAATTGAAAAAAAAGTATAAGAGTAATACAGATTATGTTTATTGGGATGACCCTAATGAATTAATCGATAGATTAAGACTATTAATGGCTTCAAAAAACGCTGGTAATACTAATCATGACAATGAAATTATATCAATTGTTGAAGAGTTAAAAGAAGCCGGTATAATAAAATAATAAAAAGCATTGTATCTAATTTTATATTTAGTTATTTAGAGAGTCTGAACCATGAAGGTTCATACAAAACAAACGTCGCTGTCTTTTAATGAAATAAGCTCTGAGCATATTGAGATCTTAGACAAATCAACCGAAACTGAATGCTGCAAAGATATTAATAAATACAAAGTTGAAATATTAATTAAAATAGAACAATTGAACAAATTAATTAGTGGTTTAAATAGCAGATTAAATAACATTGAAAAGACCATTGATTTAAAAGAAATAGCAGGGAAGTTAAGCAAGCATTATGAGCAAAATAGACGTCATAAATGAAATCCATAAAAACGCTAGAGTTAATTTCCCAAGAAGAAGTGTAATACTTAAAGATATAGATGACCTTTGGCAAGCAGATTTGATGGATATGCAAGCAATATCAAAAGTGAATGCAGGTTATAAATACATACTGGTGATTATAGACACTTTTTCAAAATATGCTTGGGCGATTCCACTTAAACAAAAAAATAAGCAACAGGTATCAGAGGCGTTTAAAACGGTAATAGAAACAGGACGAGTTCCAAAAAATTTGCAAACCGATCTTGGGAAAGAGTTTTACAATGATCAATTTAAAAGTGTTGTTAATAAGTATAAAATTAATCATTATTCTACTTATTCTACTAAAAAGGCCTCAATTGTTGAAAGATTAATAAGAACGTTAAAGAATAAACTATACAAGGAATTTAGTTTGAATGGAAATTATAAATGGTTTAACGGTATGTTAGAAAAAAAGTTACATGAGTACAACAATGATGTTCATAGAACTGTCGGTCAGTCACCTGCTTCAATAAATCAAAGGAATAAAACAAATATACTTCAAAGATACTTAGACGCAGCTCAGTCTCGAAAAAAAGTGAAATGTAAGAAATTTAGTGTAGGAGATTTTGTGAGAGTAAGTAAATATAAAGGATGTTTTGATAAAGGTTATTATCCCAACTGGTCCACTGAAATATTTAAAATAACAAAAATTCAAGGAACAAATCCAACAACTTATTTAATAGAAGATGGTAGATGTCGACCAATACTAGGCGCATTTTATGCACAAGAACTTCAGAAAACCAATCATCCCGACATATACCTCGTTGAAAAAGTTTTGAAACGAGAAGGAAAGCGAGTATATGTTAAATGGTTGGGGCTGCCGACCAGTGAAAATAGCTGGATTGATAAATCAAATGTATTATAACTCCTGAACAATATTTAAGCATTTTACAAACAATTATCTATTCACTTCCACTTTATTCTTAATGCAATAAAGACATACTTTATAATTCAGGTTTATGTAAAATAATTAAAAAATATAATAACAATGAAAAAAGCACGAGGACTATGTACAAGCAATAAAGAAATGGCTGGTTTATCATCTTTCAAAATGGATAAAGTAAGATCTGGAGCGGGGTTTAGAAAAACCCTTAAAAATATTGTATCACATACCAAAAAACACATCAAGAAACTAAAACCCACCTGTAAGAAAGCGTTAATGGAATTAGCCTGCGCTGCAGCTCATGAATTTGCATCTGATTTACCCATAAAATTACCCAGAATTATACCAGTACCTAAAACTGGAGGATTTCTTCCTTTAGTACCAATATTTGCTGGTTTATCTGCCGCTGGAAGTTTGGCTGGGGGTGCTGCTGGGATTGCGAAAGCTATTAATTCATATAAAACAGCTAAGAAACAGTTGCTTGAATCGGAACGTCACAACAAGCAAATAGAAGCTTTAATTATTGGAAAAGGATTACATCTTAAGCCTTACAAAGAAGGTTTAGGAATTTTTGTTACAAAGAAAAAAAACTAAATGGTCGGCTACCCAATAGAGCTTTAACTAATATTGATATATTGAAGCATTCAAATAGTATCCCATTCTTTCGAGGTGTATTTATGAGAGATGAATTACCAGGTAACCCATTACCATTAGAATGTGGAGTGATTAATCTTGATATTTCTCAAAACTCTGGCACTCATTGGGTAGCCTATACCAAAATATACGATCACATTGAATACTTTGACAGTTATGGTAACTTAAAACCACCTAAAGAATTAATAAAATATTTAGGAAAAAATATTCAGTACAATTATGAAAATGTACAACATGATCACTTGTATAATTGTGGACACTTATGTTTAAAATTTCTTAAATTATTTTGGAAAAGTAATAAAGGAATTTATTAATTAAGTGAGTGATTTTTATTTCTTACGTCTCCAAATTTCGTTAAACTATAAAAATATAAATGACATTGCTAGTTCATACGCATACATTCTTTCGTTGTTGGTGATAAAAGTCACTAGTGTTGAAAAAGGATTTTTTATTACCTATTTAAAGTAACCTCCTTCGTTTTATTCATACCAACATCATGCTTGTTCTTAATAAAACTCCTAATGAGAGAGGGAAATATAACATAAGACTGCCAATATCCAAAGAAGTGAGACGTGTCAGTGCAGTGAGAATTAATAAAGTTTCAAAGGAAAACAAAAGATTTCTTCAAGATATCGGTTTTAAAATATAATATGCTTCAAATTACAGATTTACCACAATATGATACCTCTATTGAGGGTTATGAGATCCACAGTTACAATCCATACAATAATAGCTTTAAAGAAAATGATGAAATTAGAATACCCATACAACAGCAAGATTTATATGTATTGCCGTCAGGTAGTTCCATTTACATAGAAGGATATGTAAATGTGTCAACTAAAGATGCAGCGGGAAAATTAGTAAAAAAAGATGTTGATTTTATAAATAATCCCATTTCATATTTGTTTCAAGATATTAGATACGAAATAAATGGTGTTGAAATCGATCGGATTAAAAATGTTGGTATTACAACCACCTTAAAATCGTATATCTCAATGAATGAAGGTGAAAGTAAAGCTGCAGCAGTCTGGGGATGGAACTTAGGTGGTACGAAATTAAGAAACGAATATTTTAGTGTTATCGTGCCATTGAACAGAATACTGGGATTTGCAGAAGATTACAACAAAATAATAATCAATTGTAAACATGAACTTATTTTACAACGAAGCAGCTCAGCATTGAACTGTGTGCTTATAGACAAAAATGATAACGTAGAAATAGATATACAAAAAATACAATGGCGTGTGCCGCATATTAAAGTTTCTGATCGTAATAAATTGTTATTGCTCAAAAGCTTGGAGAGAGATCGTTCTATACAGATAGCATTTAGAAATTGGGATTTGTATGAATATCCATTACTTCCAAGAACAACAAAACATTCCTGGTCAGTAAAGACAACTTCCCAGCTAGAAAAACCGAGGTTTGTAATATTTGGTTTGCAAACAGCTCGAAAAAATAATAAAACTAGAAGTTCTTCTATATTTGATCACTGCAATGTAAGCAATATTAAATTATATTTGAATTCTCAATACTATCCGTATGACTCACTTAATCTGAAATTTGATGAAGGTAAATACAGTATATTATATGAAATGTATGCTAATTTTCGTCAGTCGTATTACAACTTAGGCATTGATCCATTGCTTAGCTTAGACCAATTTAAAGAAATTGCTCCACTTTTTGTGATTGACTGTTCAAGACAAAACGATTCACTTAAAACTGGACCAGTTGACGTGCGATTAGAAATTGAATGCTCTGAAGATATTCAAAATAATACATCTGCCTATTGTTTAATAATAAACGATCGACTGTTCGAATACAAGCCGTTGAGTAATATTGTGAGAAAACTATCATGAATGTCATCGTAGATGTTCAAGGGTTTAAGAGTGAAGAAAATGAGTTTATTCCAAAAGAAATAGCAATAATGTACAAAGGACACGTACAAGTACTGTTGATAAAACCACCACGACCATTTTATGACTTGATGAGGAAAGAACGGTTACAAGTGGCTTGGATTGAAAAAAACAGAGGAATAAACTGGAACGAAGGCTTTGTACCATATTTTAATTATCAAGCAATCTTTGGGGATTTTTTAAAAAATAAATCTATATTTACGAAAGGAAACGAAAAAGTGTTATGGATAAAAGATATATTCCGAATTAATAATGTATACAATTTAGAAAGTAAGAACTGCCCGAGTTTGTTGACATTATATAACAATTATTCAGATTCATCTGACATTATAAGTTGTATGTATCATACCAATATATGTGCCTTAAAAAATGTGTTTTGCTTAAATAAATGGTGTAAAGAAAATCAAGTGTTTTGTCAGTTAGATAAAATAAGAACGATCTTAGTTTTACGAATAAATGATTATGGAATGTTAAACCTACAAACTTACTTACACATATTCTATTATTTAGGTTAGTGAAAATGTAAGTAATAGTAATGTAAGAAATGTATCATTGCTTATAAAACAATATTTGAATAATATAGAAATAAATATTTAAACTTGACCTACTTGCGAGTTTTATTTCTTTAACACTAAAAATATTAATATAGTTAACCACCTGCCAACCACATATTATAGTTCGACATCGAAAGCAAAAACAGCTTGTTATAATGAGCAGTTCATACTGAACAGCTTGTTAAAGGTAATGAGCAGTTCATACTGAACAGCTTGTTAAAGGTAATGAGCAGTTCATACTGAACAGCTTGTTATAATGAGCTGATCATACTGAACCGCTTCTTATAATCAGCAGTTCATATTGAACTGCTCTGTTTATTTACACACTCGAACAGATGCTACTGATGAGTATGCGACTACTATACAGGACTTTAATTAAAAAAAAAATATATATGTTTGAATAGAAAACTATAAATGTTATTAGTAGACCATTTTATGACTTGACGAAGAAAGAATGGTTACAAGTGGCTTGGATTGAAAAACAGAGGTATAAACTGAACGAAAATTTTGAATAATTAAGTATATTATGGGGTTACAGAGGAATAATCTGATACTCGAATGGTTTAACTGTGGAATATAGGGTTATTCAGATCACGATTTGTGATCTGAATACCCTATATTCCAACTACTCTAATATGTATAATAAAGCTGAAGACATAATGTCGACATAAATTTTATGTGAAATTGGAATTTAAACGTAAAATTTTCCGTAATAAAAATGGTTTATCACTAATTATAATATAATAAAACTGAAGAGTTTGTTTGTTTGTTTGTTGGAACGTGCTAATCTCTGAAACCCCAGTCGAATTTGGAGAATTCCGTTCGTATATGATAGCCACATTCATGAGGAATGGCTATACGGAAATTCCTACGGGAACGCGAAAAAACGGGATATGCGCGTACGAAGCCGCGGGCAAAAGCTAGTACCTAATAGAATCAATACGAGTGGTGTGTCTGTAAATCGTCGTTTCCAAGTTTCTCGCTAGAGATGGTATCTCAAATTACGTGATTTGAATTGGAGATATATTATAAGTTGATATAATATACGGCTACATTACAATATAGAACAACTACAACTGAATTGGAAATTGTCCAATAAATTCTCAGCGTAGATATCATATCTGAAACAGTTTAACATTTCTCAAACTGAGAATACCTGCCAATATTACCAATATTGATTGGTGAATCGGAATGACAGTGGTTCTCGTGGTATTGACAACTCAATGGCCGACACCACTTCATATCAATAATAATTAAACAAAATCTGAATTTAATTTGGTAAGCTCACAGCATTTATACGAATCCTATTACCCTGAAAAGGTGTATTTAATAAGGTAAGGTTTTATTTCATAATTGAATTTATATAGGTACCTTCTCCAACATCACGTAGGTACGGTATTATAATACTAGAACTTCGTCTGTTCGGATTTAGTAGGTAGGTACTCTACAAACTTCAACGCCCCCTCTACAAGGGGTAGAAGGGGCGTTAAAGGTTATTTTAGGAAAATTAAGCCCAACGATTTCATTAATTACACAATTTTTCTGCTGCTGATTCTGTGGTCTCCGGATCAGCGCAACTGTTCACCCCGTCAGCGGTTGATTATGCAATGAATAAGTAAGAACTATTAATACTCCAACGTCCCACAATTTTCAACAAATATTTTGTGCAAAAAAGAATTAGTGCAGCCGCTAAAGCATTTTCTTGAAACGGTTGAGGCTAGGGATGGCCAAATGTACCTTGATTTTACAGATATAGGTATTAGACAAGGCTAGACGTCTAGGATGCTAATTCGAATCTCTCCAGGGTTTTCAAGTTCTAAAATTGAATCTTAACCGACAATAGTTAATGGATTTTCCTTGTTTTCTATTTCACCGGAAAATTGCAGACTCCGTGAGATTGTAATAAATCTTTATTATATTATTATTTCTCGATATGAAAAAATCGTTTTGTAAACAATAAATCCTATCCAAATTCAATAGTTTCCAGTATAACCGTGTCTTTTTAAGAAAAAATAGTTTTATTTTTATTTTATTAATTTATTCAGGGATAACAAACAACTACAACATGTTTAATAATGTTACCAAACTTTCAGTAATGTTTGTAATGTTGCAGTCCACTGCATTATCCGCAGATAAGACATATCTAAAGATCAGTGGTGGCCACTAGACGAGCATTATCAAAATTAACAAATATTTTTAAATAAATAAATCAGTTACAATAGAGCTAGCTTTAGCTACAAAACCAAATCAGATCAGAGACACTTTCATTATGCAATAAACAAATACTTAATAACAATAACATTACAATTATGATAATAGTTTACAATTTCACGCGATATTTTAAAATCTTACGGCGTTTGCCATTTTCCGGGGACATCTGCAATCTGATGCTATGGAATCGAAACCTGTAGCCCTGGCCCTGAGAGTATCTTTCTCGGTAGATTGTCCGAATCCGTCTAGCTAGTTACTACTCACTACGTAAATTTTATTGAAGAAGATGACTTCTATAAGCATTGCTCCGAATACTAATTATTTTACCCGTCTGCCCCAGAAGGAGGGTAATGTTTTTGGAGATAGATTTTAATAAATGAGGCAAGTGTAGACGATTCCAAAAATGTAACATACCTAATACTTACGCGTTTATATTGTTTTCATCGAAATCGAATCGTACAATTTAAATTAAAACGTCAAAACGTCATTCGAAATGACGTGTCGAGCCAGGTGTCAAGTTAACTCGCACGAGAATATGTTTTTTTCCTACATTTTCTCTAATACGTAGGAAGATAAAAATACTTGTGGCAAAAATCCGACCGCAAAAAATTTCCAAAAAGTTCCAAATAAATCACTTTTCAAGGAAGTTTTTTTCGGAACAAGTCTATTTATTTTACTGTTAGAAAGGTAGGTACTTATAGCTAAGTTCCTTAGAATTCTTATTATAGACTGGTAACCGCCCGCGGCTCCACCCACGTGATTGTCGACAATTATGCCAAGGGAATATATTCCCGGGATAAAAAGCCTATCCTATGTATTATTCCAGTCTATAATTTACCACTGGGCCAAATTTCATCAAAATCCATTCATTAGTTTTTGCGTGAAAGAGTAACAAACATCCATCCATCTATCCTTTGTTACAAACTTTCGCGTTTATATATTAGTAGGATAGGATAGGGTAGGAGTTTCTAGCTACTTAGCCGACTTCGCTTGCATTTCAGAGACCAATTAAAGAAAAAATAAGTATATATATTGAACTTACTTCCCTATACACGATGAGTGTTTGTTGAAAAATTAGAAAGGTATATAAAGGAATACAATGCCTTTAAAAAATTTAAATAAAGCTTTTTCAGGCCTCATAATTTGAACGTTTATCTTATTATTTATGCAAAAGCTCATTATATTCAACCTAAAACTCGGAACATTAAATTCTCCAATTTAATGAGACATTCTTGTACCGTTATCGAGATTCTTTTGATAATCCCTTCGTTATTTTTACCGGGGCTTTAAGATTTATGAGAAGGTTTCTTTCTTTATTATTACAGAAATACGAAAAATTAAAATATTTACTTAAGACAAAAAATATTGCCGATACGATGACATCTCTAACTTTAAAATTAAAAAACCGGCCAAGTGCGAGTCGGACTCGCGCACGAAGGGTACCGTACCATTATCTATTAAAGAGATAAAATCATGTCCGTTGTATGAAAGCCCCCTTAATTTATTCTGTTTTTTAGTATTTGTTGTTATAGCGGCAACAAGAAATACATCATCTGTGAAAATTTCACCTGTCTAACTATCACGGGTCATGAGATACAGCCTGGTGACAGACGGACAGACAGACAGACGGACGGACAGTGGAATCTTAGTAATAGGGTCCCGTTTTACCCTTTGGGTACGGAACCCTAAAAAGTAGCTACCAACAAAACGTCATGTTAGCATTTCAAACATGACGTTTCAGCTACTGTTGGTAGCTAATTTGACAGTTGGGTAAAGGTTATTGAAACCGGCCGTTAATAGTATGACACTAAGTCGCCTGTAAACATCTCACCGTGAAACAGTGGTGCAGTGAGCTTGAAGTTACCTGTCATTCCATAGCTTCAGGTGGAATGACAGTTCACTTCAAGCTCATTCCACCAAGATCTCGCGGTGACATTTTTACAGAAATGGCTGTTTCTGTCTGTTACTCCGCAACGCAACGGATTTTGATACGATTTTCAGTCAAGAGTGATAAACGAGGAAGGTTTATGTTTACAATTTAATTTGCACCCGTACGAAGTCGCTGAGAAACGCTGCCGCGAAAGTTTTATTACCCTGGTTGCATTGTGTTTGCACCAACTAGCAACAGCACAGCAGTTTTTGCAACTAGAAAGAAAGAAAAGAAAGAAAAAGTATTTAATTGCCTTGCCACAAAACAACCCACATACATAATTTTATATTTTTCTTAAACCCTTCGTTTTAGTAGTTCTTAAATTATATTAGTAAAGACACGTTGAAACAATAAAAAAAATATTTCCAATTTCAGGTTTGTGGCAATAAATCTAAAATTGTTCTTTCTTTTCTTGTTCGAAGTTTTAAAACTAAAGGCGTGTATGGAAGCCATTATTTTTAACATTTTTACGTGAATCCTTACCGCAATTAAAGATAATTACTAGCAAAAAGTTTCAAACCATTCTTTTTACAAAACCACGTCTTGTTCCACTGTACTCTTGGTCAACCCTACAATCATGTTAACGACGCATTGTCCAGAACTACAACAACAGATAAGCATTGTTTGTTGCTGCGACAGTTGTTGTAACTTGAGCTGTAACGATTATTTTTCCCTGCTCTGTAGCATTACTGACCTGGACAACAACGGCCGAATTGTGAGGAAACATTGTTGAAGAATCCATACTAACATTATCATGTAACCCAGTTACTTTTTTTTTTCGTTCACTAGCGTTCACTAGCCTTGCTGTTGCCAAGGGGTACCAAGGGGCAACAGCAAGACTAGTGTCAGATTTTCTGGCTTCTGAGTTTCTGACTATCCGTAACGATTGTCAAAGATCTAAATGACAGCCAGGATCGGCTTAGCTTGCTTTCCGAGACACAGATAAGTCTGAGTTTTCTATAGCTGGTCGCCCATCCACAGACCGCCCTCGGTAAGCGTTGCATAACCTCAAAGATCGACCCGTGCAGCTACCTTAAAGTGTAGATTAAGCTCGAGGCTAAACTTAGTCTACACTACATCCTAAACTAAAACAAAACTATCGAACTAGTAGAATATTCTCACAAACTTTTAAACACTAAATCCAATATTCCTTTCGCTTCTAAGACGGGAGAAGTGAAATATAGCAGAGAACTTTATTGCTCCGAACTCGCCATTGTTAACCTCATCAATCTCCGTCACCGAGTAAGTTAGTACAGTTGTTGTGTACCTACATTTCCCTCGAGGAATGAAACCACTAAAACTTCCACCATCGATGACAGCTCAGTTACCTGAAACTGTTGGCTGGAAGTTTTAAGTGATTTTCAATTTAAAGGATGGTCACACTGATCTTAAGGCCAACTATTATTTATAAAAACTTTATGCATTAGTAAAACACTGTACGAAGACGGACTGCCTAAGGCATTTTCTACTAGGCGACCTTAAGGTGGTGCAGAGACAAAACGTGGCAGGTGCAACTTAATGGAAAGACAAAGAGCAAAGGAAAATAAAAAAACGGATCCAACCAATAAACGCTGTGGTGTGAGCTTTCGCCGTATTACTATGCTAACTTTATCCTTTGAAGTCCGGTTCAGAGATAACAAAGGGATCTGAACAATGACGTTCTAACTTCTCCAGTTTCTCATCTGGCTAAATAAATCAGATCATTTCTTTATCCATGAAACCCTCTCCATCTTTCACAATGTCTACCTCATCATCTCCATCACGGTCCAGTCGTCATCGGTACCAGTCAGAATCTATGTGCTATAATTTATTTCAATTACTGTTAGAGGGCACTTTTGATCTTCAATATTTACAGTTAAAATTATAATATTAAAGTGAGTAGACTCAGTCTAACCGTTAATGCAGCCAATCAGAATACAAGAATTTTAGTTTACGTGAAATAAATCCGAATAGCCACAAACGTATCCCTCAAAACAAAATCCTTTTTAATCCTCGCATCCCTGGACTGTTTACACACACGCTCGACAAAGGACAAGAGTCACTATCGCATTGTTCCCGGGGGCATTATCTCGCAACGTGACCGTATCGAGGCCCTGTGTTGCCAAACAAAACTTTACATGCATAGACTACGGAATCGTCACACACCGGCAGCGACTAGGGCTAGAAATAGCGTTCCTAGTCGCTGTCGTATCTTTAAACAGTATTAAAAAAAGTCGCTGTCTGATTGTCTGTTTCTCCGCTAACTTCTAAACCAACATGGGATTTTGAAATGGTGTTCACGAATAGAAAGAGCGATAATCGAAGAAGATTTGTGTTTATATAATGCACCCGTGAGAAGCTAAGGCGGATTGCTAGTTAAATAATAATACGTGCCCGCACAATTTAAGCCCGTAATACACATGCTAGTAACTTGCACAAAAGTACGTAAATATCTTGCATGCCATTGTGCCATAACTCCATAAGTTCTGATTGGTATTTGTTACTATTTCATACAAGTTACGGCCTTTACGCTGACCGCAAGTCGCTTGCTCATAGACTATCCATTGTCAGAACTGTCACGGGCCGTCTAACACGAGTAAGAGCGGTTGCGTACTACGCCCGATCCGAATCCGATCAGAATCTGTCCGAGAGAACTAGGAGCGAACTCGGATATTGCTCCGATTCAAATCCGTGATTCTGACTTCATTTTACGCGGAGCCGCTACAGAGTGTTCACGTCACTATATTATATTACTCTTTAGTTCACGTCGTTGATCATGAGCCCTTTCAATAGTCAACGTCAACGTCTGGCAATGCTATTGTACTTACGGAGACGCAGAAGAAGTAAAAAATTCAAGGTGCACCCTCTCTTGCTGGACCGATGTTCAAAAGGAGTCTTTTACAATCACCACGCAGTGCTATGTCAATACGACACGAAATTTTACAATTACTACCGAATACCGAATCTTACCCGAAATGGAGATTCTCGGATGAGGGAGAAAAATCGGATGACGGAAATCGGGTGTAGTGCGTAAGTAAGTAAAAATTGTTATACGACTACGCCGGACCGTCTTTTCACGGGTTATTGATCGGGTTCGGATCAGACGTGTGCGTTACGCTCTAAAGGAGACTCACTAGTTTCTACTTATTCAAAGTATTGACAATGTCTTCTCTAGCAGTCTCGACGCTCTGTGCTATACATGCACTCTATGTAGATAAGATGGACGTGTGTTTGTGGCGACGGTATTTTTAGCAATGTCCCTTTCTACACTGACTGCTTCTACTCATTAAGCAAATGTGCAGTTGTCTGTGCCTTATAAAGTTTAAAAGGATGACTCATTCAAAGTTGATGGGATATCGAAAAACGATACTTGGATTATGGGACTAAGAAAAATTCAAAAAGTTTTAGATTATTTTGAATTATCTATTTTTGAGCACAAAATACTCCAAAACTCGAAGCTTTATTCCAATAAAACCATTTACAGGCTTTTGAATTGTCAAGGCATGTCATGTCATGTGTCTTCCATGAAAATACCTATTGAAGAATAAAACATGATACTCCAACACAAAACCGTTGAAAGTAAACAAATAGGTAGGTACCTAAAAAAATTAATAAAAAAAGTATTTTTTTATTTGAAGTGGCAACACTGACGGATTATACCGATAAATTAAGTAAAATCCTCGTGAAATGAGGGTAGATGAATAAGGTGTTACGGTAAGCTCAGCTTTACAAATTGAGGTCTAACGAAAATAGAAAGATGGAATCTTTTGGCGGAAAAGTGAAAAAGAGTGGGTAACACAAATAAAACGCAAAAACCTTTTTTTAGTAATGCGAATTTGCTAAAAAAATCACTGTTCATAAGGGATGCTCTTTTCTCTGTATAAAAAAAACTCTCACGTGGTGATTCCTGACAGACTTGCCGAAGAATGCAGGAAAAATATGGGGGACACCTTTGCCCAGCAGTGATAATTAATAGTTATTTATGATACTAGTGTGGGAAGTTGGTTTTTACAAACGAGTAGTTCGGTCGAGGGCTTACCATTACATTAAATAACTATTATCTTGCAAATAGATCACAAACAACTCTTTAACAAGCTTCCATCACTAAAATGATCGACGATTGTTTACACGTCAATCTTTTATGTCAAATTAAACTAGGAGAGGCCGGTGTTTTGTTTTCTCATTGGGTGTGATGGTGGCTAAAAAAAATACCTATCTAAAAACTTCCTGTTGTGAAAAAGCCACAATAATGTCTAAAATATCAGAAAATAATAATTTCCAAACAAATACAAGCTCTATGTTTGTAACTCCCCAAAGTTTAGACATGTCACTTCCCTTTGCCTCTGAGCCCTTCCGCCGCGCAGTGCAGCAATGTCGGCAATGTATTGTTGTGACAGCATTGTTTGAACTCGGCTATCATGTCATCTCACCCCCTCCCCCAACTATGCATGCCACTCGGAAAAGGAAACGGGGAATCCGTGAAAACGGGAAGGCGAAATAGTTCTGTAGAAATTAGCTTTGTCTTTTGAAAATGTGAAAAGATTTGTCTTGTCTCTACCGTGTTCTTGAGAACGTTTATGTGGCACAGTATTTTATGCAAACTCAACAAAATTTGTAATACTTGTGATTAGGAGACAAAGACAGAGCGATTTTTCCTTTTTATTTTGGTGGCCTTCAATTAATTCCCACTTCTTTTTTTTTGAGGCTGGGAAATCATCAAATGACTTCTTCCTCTCTGGGTGGAGCGGAAGGTTGTGTCAGATTAATAACTAAAACCCATCGGTGTTCCGTCTAAAGCCCTTTGCGTTCCAGGGCCGCGGTGACTCTTTCGAACAAATTCCGCAACCCTGGCAGGCTCTGGCCCTAGCGGGCCCCGTCTCCTATGCTAACATCACTTTGAGGCGCGCGTGGAACACAACGCGCCACCGACCCGGGACTGGTTGTGACCGGACAGCGAGCCACCCAACGCTCGCAATCGGCAGGTCCGCGCCTCCGGTGGCCAGGGATCGTCCTCCGACTCCCGACGCCCGGGGCATCTTCTGTAGCGGCGGTTGAGGCGAAGGTCTTGTCTCTCCCTCGCGCGGCCCGCCTCGTCCTTCGCTAGCATTAGAGAAGCAGAAGGAGGTAACTGCTCCGAAGCCTTCTCGCTCCGGACCATGGATTTAACCAGGGCCGGAAAGTCCCACTACTGGACATAGGTCTCCCTTTTTTCTTCCAAACAACTCTATCTTGGGCGATCTCTGACCAAGTTTGCCCCGAAAACATGATTAGATAAATCATCTATTTTTAGGGAACTTAAAATCGCTCTCGTTGCGCGTTGTATCGTATGAAATAGCGTGCCGCCATGTCGCGTAATTTTTTTTTTTATTTTTCAAATCCCGGCCGGTCCCGCCAATCGTTTGTAGATCTTTGACAATCGTTATATTACGAGTATACAATGAGACATCGATACGACAATAAATGAAAACACCACTGGCAATACGAATATTTTGAAACTTTATCAATCTTGTCAGTGTCACCAAATTTAAAAATAAACTTTCCAATTGCATACAACGTAAAAAAAACTCAAACTAGTCAAGGGTAGTGTAGTCACTATCCTTGATTAGTTTGTGTTTTTTTACGTAATCTATTGTGACGAAATATTCCAAGCAGGTTGTTGCAGTTAGTGACATCAAATCTGTGATAAAAGACAACGTATGAACTAGTATTGTCAGTGTATTGACTTATTGTCTGAAAGCCTGAAAGTTTAACACTCAGTCTTATCAAGGAGTATCGTTTTTCTCAAAACTGGGTAGTGGATGTCAGGAAGGTAGTAAACTGCCACTTTTCAGGTGCATCTGGTTAAACTGGAAGCTGATACAAATACAGTTGAAATAAACTCTCCTATTTTTTTTTTAAACAAGCTTTTGGCTTCCAGCCCTTTCATTTGATAACCATATTAAGGGAGTTTAGAAAAAATATGTAATCCGCCATCTTGGAGCGACGGCCATATTGAAATTATTACAATATTGAGTATAGCGCATTGTGTTGTCACCAGAACTATAGATGTACCTATGCAAAATTTCAGCTCAACGGAAACCAACAAATGTTCGAATGAACTTACGGACAACTTACATACATACGAACGGTGTAAGTTACCTACATAAAAGAAAGCTTATAAAAAGGCTAGGCAGATTGATATTTTACTTACTTTCCTACAAAAGACAAAAACATTCGAGAGGAAACAGACTCAATTACCATTGTCAGTAATCAATGCTCCTTCTTCAGGAAATGCTTCTTGCGGTACGGTCTCATTCATCATATCAAGTGTTTCCTGCAATTTAGTAATGAAGACAGAAACCTAGACTGATATCATATTATCTAGAACGTTTACTAATTGACCCTTAGTTGACTCACATTTGCATTTAGCCGTCTTATACCTATTCATAATACTGCGTCCGTATTGAATATCTATTAAATTAAGTGTAATACTTATAGTTTTCAAATTATCTCTGTACTTCCATAGTTAATAGTAGTTGTTAGGTATACTTATTGTATGTTTTTATTTATCTTTGCATATTGAAAATGATTAAACAAAACATGTGGAACGATTTACTTACCATATTTAACGCATAATAAATATTCTGTTCTATTCTTTGTAGGTATGTCTTTTAAGTTTTTTTTTTTTTGCAAATGTGTTTTTCTCAGTTTGGAAATTTTCACAAACTAACTTTCACAGTATAATTTTCCTATCTTACGTCTGAAACTTTAGAGTAAGTAGTTATAGGTGATTCGATTTTAGTTTTCGCACGAGACAATCGAATGTGTTATAGAATTCTAATTGAGAAATGCAAATAAAATTACGCAAGAGGAAAGTTAGTTGGAGATTTGTTCAGATTTCAGTAAAAAATTACATTCCTGATAAATCTTGTAACTGAAACAAATTAATTTGTACTTATTATGTAGGTGGTTAAATAACTGGAAGAGTTTTAAAAGCTATGTCAACCCAAAGCCCCAAACACATCGAAAAACGGTTAGTATACAGTATCTACCTATTGATGGGTTTCAGTAAACACAATGAAACTCATTCTACAAACCCCGAATCAGCATCAAATTAACAAAAGGCCTTCCACCCATACCCACTCACACACATCGGTCGGCATACCATCACACCACTACAAACGAGCATGCCTTGCATTTTTCAACAATCGACAGTCGGGTTCACTCCCCTCGCCGAAATCTCGCCATTGTTCCGCTGTGAAGGACATCGTGGTCATTTTTTCGCGAGCTCGTGTGGATATATGGACGAATTTGATGATAATATTGTTTGAAGGGAGCTGGGAGGTGAATTGTTTGACGTAAAAGGGACTGATGTTTTGAGTGATGGAATTGGAAGTTTATTAGATACTCAAGTTGTGTGTGTGTGCGGTTTTTGAACGAAAAACTGTTTGTGATCTCTAAACCCACTGTAAGTTAGAACTTTTGGAAACTATTTGATGTAGTTTTAATTAAAAATAAATGAGACTTTTGGTTATGATAGTATCTGCCAAGCTGAAGTGAGATTTGGCGGGCCACATATGTAGGATGCACCAGGACAGATGGGCCAGAGTTACGCAGTGGGAGCCAGAGGACGGGCGTCGTCGCCAAGGAAGGCCTAGGAAACGCTGGCATGACGGAGCGGCGGGTGGAGGCGTTCATGACGGATTGGTCGGAGAGAGCAACACACCGGGAAGAGTGGAAGGTTATGGGGGAGACCTTTGCCCAGTAGTGGGACAATATAGGTTGATTAACCTTTTGAACGCTATTTTCACACATATGTGACAAACGAAAGCTTAACCTGTACGCCAAACGTCAAAAAATGTGACAAAAAATATGGCGAATTTGTGGCGTCGGGGGCACGCCGATGCGTTTATAATCTGGCGTTTAAAGGTCCCTCTTCAAACAGTGTGAACAATGTACGTCTTAATAGCTCAAATTGTTTTGTTTTTTTGTAGTGTTCAGGATCTAGGTATACTGGGCGCAGTTTTTAGTTTTTCCTTTTGTCTCTAATATTCATTATGTTCAATGTCATGCATACCTGTCATTTGCATGGTTACTGAAATGCCGATTTTGAATGTAATTTTATTTGAATTATAAGTGACAGTGCTGTTGGTGTGCTTATTATAAATAAATAAATAAAAAAAGTACCGACTACCACATAGGTTCAATCTTAAGGAAAGTCGCAATGCCATAATGAATGCCAAAAACTGTCAAATTGTATTGGATCCGTACAATACAACAACAGGAGCTGATTTTGACAGTGTGCAACTACCATGCGATTGCGAACGCTTGTTTAAATACGAGAATTGCCCCTTTGAACCACTATTAGAGGGTTAGAACTTCTGGAAACTGTTTGATTTAGCTCTAAATGCAAGATGAATGGTGAGGGAATGTTGGAAACTGCAAATGGATGAGATGAATCTTTGGCAAACTTTGCCGATGTAAGAATTAAGAAGGAATGTGTAGGTAATTTGTTTCCCTAGTACAAGAAACCCTGATGTACGGTCCGGAGAATATGGGTATCTAGTTATTTAGGCGCTTGGAAAAGCACATCGTGTCCGTCTCCCCTTAAGGGACAGGACGTAAAGTATTAGGGAAACCAATTTACGTGATCGGGATTAACATCTACCACCTTGATTGCAACAGTTATCGTCGCGATTTCTTTCTATTACATAATAGGGTTGCCATCACCAAAATTCAACAAAATCATAAAAACCCCGGACATTTTGGTGAAATTGAATAATTTCCCCGGACATCCCCGAAAAAAAAATCGAAATTTTAAATAAAAATGAAACATTTTTTAATAATTAATTACTGCTTGTTTGCAATGTAAACTGCAGCGTCGGCTATTTTGCAGCAACAAATTTAGCTTGTAAGCGGCTTAGGATTACGAATGAATTTTGAACTAAGTTTAGTTTTCATTTGTTGCTTACTTTTTTATTTTCAATCAATCAAGTTTTCCTTGCCACAAAAAGTGTGTGGGTTTTAACAGGACAACTTTTGAAAACCCCGCGGGTTAACTCGCGGAGTGCAACCTTACATAAGAAGCACCATTCTCACTAGCTGGTTTGAGCCTTGGCTGGAGTCTTTAATTTATATTAAGGCCGCATACGAAAACCTCCTGTTGACATGCGAGAGGCCAGTCATAATAAAAAATAACACTACCTAGTTATGTCTGTATGTTTGTCGATCTATAGTTATCTTTCAAAGATCTTATCGAATTCCTGACTCAGTCCTGTCAACTCACCCATAATAAGACATTGTTCCCAATCGTAAAGCAACAAATAATGAACATAGCTTCATTATCGCCGATCGCTATCGGGGCGTCGAACCCGCACTCTTTATGTGCACAACTCACGACAAAGTTCACTGAACCACCGGGGAATGTATTGAGGAAAATCGATAACTACCCTCTTCGTTTTAGTGGAAAATTTGTTTCAGTTATCGGTTCAATGGGATTAGGGTTGCCAACTTATTTTAGAAGAAATAGAGTACCAGTACCATACATAAAAGAGTAGGTACCTTTTATAATAATACTTACCTATTGCGATGTTGTCGTCATTAAAATAATTAGAGAATTCCAATGAAGCCATGTATTTATTTTATCACCAATTTGTAATTATGACGAAAAACACAAAAACACGAATACCTACTGAAATGGCAGGAATGCATTCAGTTCAATTAAAAGACAGAGTAACTATACCCGTCATATCAGACAAAATAAATAGATCATTTTAGCATACTCTATTGCTTTTGTAGATTATAGAGTACGCCTACGCAAAATAGAGTACAATACTCTATTTTAGAGTACGGTTGGCAACCCTAAATGAGATTGCTGAAAGGAATACTGATTATCTTTCCTGACTGATTCTTTTGTTGGTGATATTTTCGCTAACTGACTGTTCAGAATTTTATCTCCGTAAATAATTTGTTTATTCGCAAGAGTCGGCGTGTTCTTTTGTTATTTATTGATGAGTAGGTATAATATCTTTGGATGTTAAACAGTTTGCCAATCAATATTAGAAAGAAAAGAAAGAAAAAGTATTTAATTGCCACAAAACGACGTACCCTCATACATAAGCAAAACCCTAGACGATAGTGTTGTGTTGTGTGTTGTATGTTGTTGTGTGTATGTGATAGTGTGTGTGTGTGTGTGTGTGAGTGTGTGTGAACCTGCCTTTTCCCAAATATGTTGGGGCCGGGCTTCCAGTGTAGGCTTCCACTAGTATGTACCTATGTGATAGTGTGTGTGTGTGAATCTGCCTTTTCCCAAATATGTTGGGGTCGGGCTTCCAGTGTAGGCTTCCATTAGTATGTACCTATGTGATAGTGTGTGTGTGAATCTGCCTTTTCCCAAATATGTTGGGGTCGGGCCAGTGTAACTGGATGCAGTTGAATACCAGTATTTGACACGGAGCGAAAGCCTATTTGCCAATAGCCTAACTACAAGTTATACCGATTATATGTAAATGCCAAAGTGAGTTCAATTGAAACGTTCAACCAGTTCAGTGATTTAGACGTGAGACGTCTAAATCACTGAACTGGTTTTGATGAATGTTGGTACCTACAGCGATAGATGGTGTCTGATTGTAATTCCTAAATTATCCCAGGCGGATAAAATTATCGTAGATTTTGTGAGGTCAGTTCTCCGCGAGTTGCCCCCTAACCCACAACGTTCTATTTAATTCTATAACCTGGGTCCAATAAGCTATGAAAAAGACTGTTTAAGTAACTTAGGTGCAAAAGTTATGCTAAAGTGCTTAAACCGAGCAACGGCACTTTGGACTTGTGCAAAACAATGAACAATTTCAACCATGAAGACTACATAAAAATCGACCCAGACGCGTTGGAGGATAGCCTCCGTTCTCTGTAGACCAACACTTTACGACTAACAATTTAATATTTTACCCGCATCTGTGGCGCCATGACACTAGTAGCCATTTGTGCAGGGCCGTTTGTGCACGTAATAACTTCTTTCCAAAGAGTCCTTCTTGAAAAAATATTGTTGCTAGCAGACTAAATTAAATCTCGCAGAATCTTTGGGCTGGTTTCTGAATTGAGTATTTGAAGTTAAGAACTTATTAAAACCTTAATTGGAAATCAGAAAGCAAATTCTTGTAACTGCTTTAAAATTGTTAAAATTCAAATCGCAATGTCATCTCAGCGACTAACATATCAGCCGATCGATTTTGTAAACATGTCGAAGTGAAGGCTTGGGTGATGTGATCACGAGGTGAGTTGTCAAGTCCATATAATCAAGATGGAATGACAGCTCACGTCGTGATCACGTGACATTTTGATTTTATAGATTGACAGCTCACCTTGTGATCACTTCACCCAAGCGTTCATTTCGACATTTTTACAGAATCGACCGGCAGAACTTGACAAAACGTTGGGAAATTAGAGATTTTTGACAGTTTGCGACTGCGATGCGAATTCGAGCACTTGAGCAACAAAAAAAACTGGTAGAAAATGCCTAAGGCATTAAGTCCGCCTTTGTACAGTGTTTTTACTAGTGAATACAGTTTTCATAAATAAATAAATAAATAAAATAAAAAATAATACAATAGAAAACATTTAATCGGCACAGACACAAACGTGCAGCAACAAAGACAAAGTTACAAAAATTATAGTAGGTAGGTAGGTATAGAATTGCGCTGAGCGTGCCCATACCGGAAGGGTTACCATCTCACCATTTGCTGGGAGTCAGACACCCAGCCCTGGTTTTCATTTGGCACCCCGCAGTGACACACGGACGAAGGTAAATACAATAAACAAAATACTTAATTCAATATTGATAAGTTATGTACCTAAGCAATAGTGTTTTTAAAATTCGTAAATAAATAAAGTTATATCATTAAACAAAAGTTAGGAATAAACGATGTATAAAAAACAACAAAAACATGAGAAGGCAAAAATACGAGACAAAGAAACACCTCCCTCAGATGTTTATTTATCCTAACGCAATGAATGTCGCACATTTCTACTATGTTAGAAGAAATAACAAGTAACGCATGTTATCGTTTTCTTTCCGCACTAGATTTTCTGAAAAGAAACTCTGAAAAATCCTATAGAAACGTCATTTAAAAGAAGCAAGGCGCTACACTTGTAGCTAGACGTCGTCGTGGGTTCTCCACACACCGAGGACTCTCAAAGCCCCTTGAAAGCGGCCCTACAGCGCTTTCTACAGACATTTACACTGCTTTCAAGCGCTACACCCGGTTTAAACACGCTTTTTATACTCTGTGGCTGAAGAAATGGCGCGGCGAAACCGCCATCTTGGATTTTATAATATGCGTGTGTTGCAGTTGGCGGGTTTTAAGGGCAGTTGTGGAGGTTAGTCATTTAATAAAAGTTGTTTACCAAAAATAGTTACATAGGTACACAATTCTTTTACACAAACTTAAATTGTGTGGGTACATTGACGGTCTTCGGTTTAATTACCCAAAAAAAAACATACTTAGTTGATTTGCTAATTTTCGTATTTCGCTAGATACAGCAAAGAGTCGAGTAAAAAGTTCTCCACCGTTCTCGTTCCGGAATTTTAATCTAAAATCATTTTCCTAGTAGCAATTGGTTACAAAAGTTCCCCATCCCGGTTGTTTTAAACTCCAAACAAGCTCAAACTATGTTTCGAATCAACTCAACTTCCAAACTTCCAATTACTGTCCGAAAGCATAACAAAATTTATAAAATTTGCAGCTTTCGAGAACAATCTACGGTTCCCATCTACTCTAACACCGATAAAACTTGTTCAGACTTTAGATCAGTGGTTCCCAACCTGTGGCGCGCAAGGACCAAACATGGTCTGCGAAAGGTTTAAAATTTCACTCTTTTCACCTCAAGAATGTCATTGATGCAAATTAATTCTAAGTTTCTATCAGAAAATTAAATGTTGTGTTATCTATGACGATACTTTTTGACCGACTTCAAAAAAGGAGGAAAGGATCAATTCGGATATTTAGGTATATATTTTTATGTATGTTCGGCCATAACTCTATCTTATAAAATTGATTTCAAAGAAAAGATGCTACAAGTTTTGAACATCTATATGATACTAGTGGTTCGCCCCGGCTTCGCCCGGATGTATATACTTTTTTCAAAATTTTCTTTCATAAGAACCTTCTCCTGACAATAAGAAACACGAAAAAAAAGAATTAGCGAAATTGGTCCAGCCGTTCCAGCGTGATGCCGTGACCAAGGGAAATAGGGATTCATTTTTAGATATGTTTATTTTTAGTTTAATTAACATACTTTTATTCCCTACAAAAAGGAAATCAAAGTGGTCCCAGGTCAAATAAAGGTTGGGAACCAGTGCTTTTGAAATTATCCACTCGCCGAAAACGGACCCCGAAGGACCCAATCTGCATTGTAGCGTATCAAAAGATATAAAGTTACATATCTAAGGGTTGTAATCGCCAGTAACTTGATGGGGTGGCCAGTCTAGCGTGACACCCCCCTGTTCCCCGGGCTCTAGGTCGAAGAGCTCCTTAATCTTGGTTATTTGGTTACTGGATGACTTAATTAGGGATTCGGGTGAAGTGCTGCTTGTTTTGGGTAGGGGCGTTGACTTTTGCTGTTTTGTGAGGATTTTAACTTTTACAGCTATCGTTTTTTCAATTTGTATTCGGTTTTTGGTGTCTTTTACTGATTTACGTTGACACGCAACGCTACTCTAAGCTACGACTATCAACTAGTATCTATAGTAGGCGCCAGATAATCGTGGAATAACGGTCATTGACCCACCTACAATTATTGACATTTTTAATTTGAAAAACGGAATTAATGACACAAAGCTGTCCCGAATCATCATCTCTCGTGATCCTTAACATTGTCTAATAATGAAAAACGATTCATATTTAATTGTTCAGGTACCTATGAACAGTTATTAGGGAAAGGTCAATGTACTTTATTCCACATTTATCTGGCGCCTACTATAGGATTTGTACCGTTGCGTAGTTGATCTGTTACAGTAACAGCATGCGCGTGCAGTTGGCTACAGGAAGGGTAGGCCAGCCCATACATAATGCCCAAAAAAATAATTTCGCATCATCTTCGCATCGTCAGTATCGTAAATTCAACCCTGAATAATGTGGAGATATTTTTTTTTTGCGCGTTATGTATGGGCTGGCCTACCCTTACTGTAGCCTACTGCACGCCCATTAGTAACAGATCGACTACGCAACGATACAGATCCTACTAGTTGAGAGTCGTAGCAAACCCTTTTTTTATTGATGGGAAATCATCAAATGTCTCATTCCGCTCTGGATAGAGCGGGAGGGAGTGTCAGACTCTTACAGACTAAATCCAATCCGTGTTCCTACTTAAGTCCTAATACCCGTTGCGTTCCAGGGCCGCGGTGACTCTTTGGAACAAATTCCGCTTCCCCGGACGTAGCAAACTCGACGAGCCGAATCGGCCTTTCAATAGCTACAGTTAACTTTCGAACACATCTGTGTACTATACATTTTTAACCGACTTCAAAAAAAGGAGGAGGTTATCAATTCGTCGGAACCTTTTTTTTATGTATTTTCCCCGATTAGGTACTCGAAGATGGCTGGACCGATTTGGGTTTTTTTTTGTTTGAAAGGGTATACTTCCCAGGTGGTCCCATGATCATAAAGTCAGGATCTGATGATGGGATCCTGGAGAAATAGAGAGATCTCTTAAAATTTTATAGGCACACTTTAAGCGATTTGGGTAGTTTTTGAAAGAGTACTTTCTCGGAGTAATAGAAGATCTGATGAAGAACTTCGGTGATAGGCAATGGAACAACAACAACAACGCCGGTACGCTGTGAAGGGGTAAGCACATGTGAACCACTAAAAAGTGAAAAAAAAAAACTTTTTACAAAAAAATACATCCGACTTCCAAACAAAAAAAAAAACTTGTATTTTTTTGTAAAAAGTTTTTTCGTTATTGTGGAAACATGGAAAGTCTGGAGGCCATAATATTTCGTGAATCCTGTTAGCCCTACTAAAGCAAATAATGTTTAATGGTAAGGTTTAAAGTGTTCACTTTTTTCAGGCCCAATAACGATGATCTCCTTTGAGACCATGACTACAATGTCATGTTCCTGCCATGTTCTGACAAATACGACTATGATTAAGGCTTCAGGCTGGCGCCTCCTGTGTTCTTGACTGACTGCTATATCAATATCAGTGCCTATAGTAGGCGCCAGATAAATGTGGAATAAAGTATATTGACCTTTCCCTAATAACTGTTCATAGGTACCTTAACAATTAAATATGAATCGTTTTTCATTATTAGACAATGTAAAGGATCACGAGAGATGATGATTCGGGACAGCTTTGTGTCATTAATTCCGTTTTTCAAATTAAAAATGTCAATAATTGCAGGTGGGTCAATGACCGTTATTCCACGATTATCTGGCGCCTACTATAGTAGGAATGTCGTGGATAAGCTTACAGCATAATTTACAAATCTATTATGAAAGAAAGAACTTATCGAAAAGTGCTTAGCCAAGGTGGCTACTTTGTATCTTTACGAGTTACAAAGTGATAAGAAGATAAGTTCCTACTTACTTGAAAGAAGCTAATCTAGTTATGACCGGTGTCTGCATTGAGAATTTGAAGTTTGGGTATTTTTTATTATACGTTTTTTGAATTGGAAACTTCTTTTGGCGCGTTGAGCACTTTTTGAGTGAACAAAAATCATGGAACTCGCGTTATCGTCACCGAACGCTTTAGCTTTCGCTTAGTTTTCACTTCTAACGGCAGTCTCCAAAGACTGCCCCGCATGTTTTTTCACTGTAAATCTTGACTTAGAAAAGTGCCCTTGAATTTTCACACTCTACTTCAGCCGGAAATCTAACGAATTGGCATTACAGTAGTAATGCCAATTCGATAGATTTCAGGCTTCATAGCGATAGATTTCCTGGTTTGACACGTTCATAACTTCCATTCTCAAATCGAAAACCGGCCATCGGAGGACAAAAACGATGAAGGGAAAATAGTATTTAGGCAAACCCTAAGCTTACATTTAGACAAAACCCTCATCAATTTGGTTGGTTTATTAAGGTTTGGAAAATTGATTTCATCTTTCAAAACTTATCCAAATATTGAATTCAGCGTTTATGTTGGTTTTTGATCAACATCAATTGAAATCAACAACACCAAATGAAAAGGAACAAATCAAACATATTTGAAAATTAATCGAATTCCAAAATAACCTATAATTTTCTTCGTGACTTTAATAAAGGTAGTATTAACGTTTTGAAGAAATTAATGAAATATTACGTTGTTCAGTGTAAAGGGTCGGAGTCTGTGACAGACACTCGATATAACACTTCTCGACAACTTGTCTGCTTTACTTAAATAAGTAGTTAATTTTACGACGTTCACTCAAAAATAATATATACCTACCTACCATAAACTATTTAAAGCAGGAAATAAATTAATGGACATATAAAAAGAACTTCTTTCTTATAATTATAATATTATGGTGGCATCAATCGGTTTCGGAAAACACTGAAGAAGATCGGCCGGTCGATTCTGTAAATATGTCGAAGTGACGGCTTGGGTGAAGTGATCACGAGGTGAGCTGTCAATCCATACAATCAAGATCATGTGATCACGGATTGAGCTGTCATTCCATGTTGATTATATGGATTGACAGCTCACCTCGTGATCACTTCACCCAAGCCCTCACTTCGATATGTTTATAGAATCGACCGGCTGTGTTTTTGTAGTTTCTCAAATCATCATAATTGTTTTGCCCTTATCCCGATTTTGTTGGGGTCAGCGCAACATATAGGTAAAGTAGGTATCATATATACCTACTTTAATGGCCCCCTCTGGTCATTCCTTAGTGGTTCTGTCAATATTATCATACCTACGTTGAAAAAGGACGAAACGGGAATGGATGTAACAAGAACAAAATCTTGACGAAACGTCACTTGTGTTCAGTTAAATTTAAAACTTGACAGTTTGACGAATCGGGAATGTGACCAAACGGGAAGTAACCGTTTTGTTTTCTTTCCTTTGCCTTTTCGATCAAAATATAAATAAGTTCTTCAACATTGCATCCAAAGGATTCCAATTCGATTCTGTCCCAAACTTGGGGGCCAACAATGAAATCTCCCGAAGAATGCCTCGGGTTGCCTACGTGAGACGAAAACTAAAGAAGGTGTTACTTTCCCCTCATTGTATGAATGGGAACTAGGTGATCGGGACGGAGTTAAATGGTACCTTTGGAATCATTACATGGGTATCCACTGGATATAACTTTGGGCACCGGTTTATAAATGACTAGCACTTCTACTCCGGTTTCTCCCATGGTTAATCCGAAAATTGCTAGATAAAATCCTGTCCATCCAGTTACACTGTAACTTTCCATGAGTTTAAGAATATTCCAAATCGAATTAGTAAATTGTAGATTACCTCCTACAGACAAACTGCTCTCAAAACTTGTTACAGGAATTTCCTATTGTGTCACCCTATGTAATGTTTTCCTCGTCTATATATTCTGTAACTTATATGGTGTACTGTATACTAAAGAGTATTCTATTCTATTCATGTTTTACGTTTGATCTTTCATGTTTAATTTTTAAGCTTTGGGTACAGGACTTGAGCACAGAAGCCCGTTTTGGATTTTGAGTCCGCAAGTACGCTCGTTCCATCGTAGATCTATCGCTTGTTCGCGAGATCGAGGTAAAATCGCATCGAATTCTTAATATAAAAATCTGCTATTTTGTATTTTAACGACAAGAAAAACCAGCCATACTTACAATAAAACATTGTATACCTGTCGTGCAGTAAAATACAAAATACTTAACAAATAACATCTTATTATGTTCGTTGAGCATGGATTTTCTCACGATTACTGCTTTCTTTCACAGAAGTGAGAGTTTATAATTGACGGATCATAATAGTCTCTTTTGCTGATAAAGCATACACAGACATTACTTTTTTGCAAATTTAAACAATTTAAACTCTGAAACGATACGCAAGAAACGAAATCTAAGTAAGTAAGTACTCACATTTGAACGGAAGGAAACTAGATAGCACTTTTTTTAATTTTTTTTATTTAATAAGGGTTTGCTCTTGACTGTAGTCTAGGTCATATATGACAGAGACATTAGTATTGACTTGACTCAATTCCAAATCGCCGAGCAATATTTTGTTAAAAAGCCTATTCCCACACGTTGTCTACCTTTGACCTCTGCACTTCTCCAAGCAATATCATCAGTTTCCCTCCATTCCTGACACAGAAGCCCCCATGTCCCCCGCAGTATCATACAGGCAAACCCTGCTCATTAAACCATACGTCAAATGACGGAGACAGCTTTTAGCGAGATTGGCTGGCCGCATTGTCTGGCGTGGCCGACGCGTATTGTGACGCAAACTGAAGGATCTGTGTGCAATGAAGAGAAGCTTTGAAAAGGCGTGTTTGAAGGGTGGAAGACGGAGGGACTCTGTTTTGGTAATGAATTGGATAAAGAAGTACAACATGATGATATTTTATAATACAAACTGTCATTAGCTGTGAATTATATAAATTATACCAAGGGAAAAACTCTCTAAAATGTGTGCCAAATTTCATCCAGATCCGTTCAGCCGTTCTGGCGTGATTGAGTAACAAACATCTATCCATTCACATCTATCTATCTTCTATACAAAAAAATGAATTGATAAATGTGTTGCAAAGCTCGAGAACGGCTCGACGAATTTTGAATAAAAATATACATCCGGGCGAAGCCGGGGCGGACCACTAGTTTATAATAGTAGTAAGTTAAGATAACGTTATTGTGCCAATTGGAAAGATAAAGGACGTTTACAGTTTCACTAACAAACAAAAAATAACTGATTACTTTAAGCAATCTGAAACTTAAACACAGTAAACGGATGAAGGGCTGTATTGATTGTTTCGAACCCGGGAACCCATCAGAAATCCCTTGCAATGTCAATAGGGGTCACCGTTTCCAATCAAGAATCGAATATTTACCTACGTTTATACTTAAAAATCCTACGCACCACAGTGTTATACGCCTGTGTGCCGTCGCTGTTGTGAGACCTGTGGGAGACACAAACGGACGCATTACATCTTTTCTCAAAACCAGCTGTCTTGCAGATCAACCTCGAACGTGTGTTATGTGTCCTACTTACCCAATGGTCCTGGTCTAGGTACATGTGACTGTGACGTGCAATCGACGTGTTAGGGTCATGCGGCGCACTTCGACTTGGTAGAACCTTCTGTTTGTGTAAATGCGGTTAGGTATCTTGAAAGATTAGAAACCTTGCAAAACTGGAACAGAAAAGAAGTCTTGTCAAACACTTCGAACCTACTAGAAGCTATAAGAAAATTGACATTTATGTTAAGATATTAAGTAACGCTTACCTTCCATTAATTTCCGTCGCACTTTATTACCAACTTTTCACGTTAAACCTTCTTCGAAACATGTTAAATAAATTTCTTTGTCTTAAATCAATTATTTTCATAAAAATACGGGTTACTATCATGGTAACTTCGATTGAGTACCTATAAAATGTACGTGGTATGTCTGACGCGCTCGGTGGTTTGCATCGCTTTGTGAGTCACCGGGCTCGCCACAGCGTAATATTAAGAACAGTGAAAAGTTTTGTTATTGTTGTAATTGGCCGTGTGGCTTGTTTTTGGTTTCAAGTATTTGTTTCTCTAAGTATTCATTAACACATTACACGTACACAAACACATTCATACACATTGTTTCAATTATATCTGTTTATTATTTTATTTACTTTATTTAGATGCTATATGTAGATATATGTAAGAATATAACTATATTAGATGGATTCAAATGAACCGCCACTCGTCCATTCAAGGGTTCATTAGAAAACCAGCGTCAGACAGCATCAGTCTGTCTGACATATCGCTGAAATGGACCTTTTTAGTGCGGCCGTGAGACACACATTTAGTTCTTAACATACCTACATTTCTTTTTATAATTTTATTTCTATGTACCGTGCGTGTTTCATGTAAGTGCTAAATAAATATTATTCTTTCTTTCTTTCTTTCTTTCTTATACCTATCCGTAGGATTTTTTCTTTTTTTTTTGCCCATAGGCAGTCCTTATGGTTGAAACCTATATTTTTCCTGATATCTAGTATGTTGAGGTTGGTTGGCTTACAGTCAAACCGGATACGGCTGAAGATCAATTTGTTACATGGAGCAAATGCCTCTCTGACCCACATAGTGTTGTCGAGACGGTTGTTGCGCTGCGTGTCGCGGGTTCGATTCCCGCACGAAACAAAAATATTTGTATGGCCTACAGATAGTTGTTCCGGGTCTGGCTGTTTGAGTATGTGAGTTTGTATGTTTGTACCCACGATACAAGAGAAATTCCTAGTGTGGGGCAACGTTTTTAAAAAACAAACAATCCAGTACCTGGGTAAAACGATTCTCCTTGGCAAAGCTGGTACCTATCAGATTATATGTGATATTTCTCCTAACCCATTGCTTCTATTTACCAGTATTCCCGCGTTATGCATTTTAATATACAACTATGTTTGTCTAGAAAACTTGCCAGACACTTTTACGCACATAAATTTCAAGATAACGGCACGCTTCGTGCTAGGCCCCAAAGGATATGACTGGGACTGCTGAACCATAACGAAATGCTGAATCTACAATGTTACTACCATAGAGTAAGGGATCACCGCGCTGGCTGCGACCCATGATCGGAAAGACTCCAAAATTCAAACTTTCATACAAATAAAATAAATGCGAAAGTAACTCTGTTTATCTGCCTGTTTACTCTGGTTCTTCTGTCTGGCTCTTCATGTCTCAAAGGATTTGCATGAAACTTGGCACGCGGGAAGACTTGTAATAAGTACGTAGGGTACTTTTCATCACGGGAGTTTGGCCTCATGGGATAATTTCGAAGCCTTTGGCAGAAGCTACCGTTCAAGTACACTGAACACATTTTTTAGCTATCGTGACCACAGTCAGAATAAGGGGTTTTTTAGGAAAATTCACTCCTTCAGTTGGAGCCACTGGCGAGTAGTTAATTAAGTGTAACTATAAAAAGTTTGAGTTCTAATCACGAATGGGATTGAGTTATTAACATACAACGTGTAACAGATAAAACGCAATACCTCTTAAGGGGTCATTGTACTCATCATTATGAACAACTTTCACTATGGGAAAAATACTGAAATCGTGAAAAAAAAATCGACTCCCCCATATACCTTGTGTATTGCGATTAAATAATAATAACAAGGAGTATGCGCAATCCCGTTTTAAAAAATAACGGAGCACTTAAGTTTCCGAGGGACTATTCTAATAGTTGATTTCTACAAAAGCTCGAATTCAAGCCACAAGCATTATCATTTGACAGTATTTCAAAGACCTCACGCTACACTAGCACCTCTAGCGGCGAATTCAAAGCCTTCGTTGACACAAGCTTTCAACTAATGGTTTTGACAGTGACGTCTTCACGTCTCTGCCTAGCAATAGCCGCTGCAGCGTCTCTTTGCTCTATGGACACTAGGAACTACGAGTTATACGATAGCGAAATATTTCCGCGTCACCGAATTTATTTATATGTTCAGCAGAGCGAATCTAAAATATCATAATCCTGGCTGAAGAGAAATGTTTTCGGGTTGGAAGCTTTTTAAAGCAAATGGATGAAAGGAAATAATAAAGTGCCTGAAAAGCCAAAGAAGAAGAAAAAAAAAAAAAAAAAGTGCCTGAAGAAATGCGATAGCAAGGTCAAACGGACATTGACGAAAACTGAAAGCTTTTTATAGTAAGCTGACATAAGCGCCTTTTAGTTTCAGCAGAGTTTAATCTTACCATTGAAATCTTTCATAATACAATGAGCACAGTTGTTTCAGTTTTTAAGATAAATGTGACTGATCGTAATGCACGCCTAATATGCTATGATTGGTTGAATTGTCTGAAACTGGGGTTAGGAAACGTATCCATACTATGTGACCCGTTCAGGGTGGGGGAGAGGGGTCTTCAAAATACCAAACGGTAAACGGTTGGTCACACGCTTAGATTTAGTGACGTTGTCAATATCGTCTTGGGAAATGTCCCACTTTTTTTAACTACATTTAAACATGGCACGTAGCGTTTAGCGCTTTTCTTAAGTTCCTGTTGAAGAAGATAAAAAATATGCAAGCACTGGCGTCACGCGGCAAGCGCCATATTAATAAAGACAAGAGCCAATTTTATTTTATTTTAATTTTCTGTTTGCAAAAGAATATATAAAATCATACTTATGAATTACTGCGTGAAGACTAGTAGAGGGGGAGGGGGGCGGGTTGGCATGTACTACGGGTGTTCACCAAAAGGAGGTAAAAAATTGGAAAAAATCGGCCACGTAGTATAGGTAGGTACGTTCCCTTAAATAAATCTGAGGTTCTGGAAAAAAAACATAAATGCTTTACTTCGCAGTGCCAAGTATTTCACAGATTATCTCATAATATTAAACCAAAGCCCCCATCACTTCATCATCATGACAGATGACAGCTAGTATGTTAAGAATCACCGTCATTGACAGTAAGAATGTTTTTTTAATAGAAAAATAATAATTATATTTAGTCCATCAGTTAAGATTTACAAAAGATATTGGACACGTAAAGATATTGACTACTAAGACTACCTACAGTACTGTCTTTTCCTTTTCCCTCTAAAATCCATCCAAAAGATCGCTTTTAGCATTAAGGCTGCCCATGCTGCCCATTGTGTCACCTATGTAATGTTTTCTTCTATGGTGTACATAAAAAAGAGTATTCTATTCTATTCTATTGCCTTAAAAATCAATAAAATTGGCAGTGATAAAGCGCACCAAAGTTCAGAAGAGGGGCCTGGTGACGTCACACGTCATAAAAAGCATACCAACGTGTGTCGTCAAGCTAAATTAGAAATCACTGTTTAGTCTTAATTTATTTGTTTACATGGCAAAAAGCCTCGTGTCCAAAAAATTCGGTAATCTAATTAAAATACCCTATTGTTAAACACAGATGACAGTTTAACAGTAGACTGTGCTGTTAAACACAGGCTCAGCAAAGCAAAGCCATTCATCTCCTTTTTTATCTTTAACATCACCTGCAGACACTCCGACTCCTCGCTCCGTGAATAACAACGTGTGTTCGGCTGAATTTCAAAATGTTCTCAAATGTGCACAAGTACGGCATGCAGTTTTCCGCCGGCTTGACGTAGAGGCTAGAGGGAGGTCGTGCTCGATACGAAACCTTGTTTGTGCTGTACACCAGCCAGTCTATATCTGGCAAAATGACACTGTGAAAATGTAGGTGGAGTGAGCGTGAAGTGAACTGTCATTCCAACTTGATTGGGTAGATTGACAGCTCACTTCATGTTCACTTCGCCTAAGTTTTCATGGTTAGATGTTTACAGAATCACACTGTTGTAGCGCTATTCTGTAAGAGATTTTTACCTAAGGAAAAGTGAACTTGAAGTTAGCTGTCAATCCGTAACTGCAGGTTATAACAGTTCTCTTCACTCACACTTCACCTAAGTTTTCACGATGACATTTTTAGAAAATTTAAATGCACTAGACTAGACACTTTAAGCTCAATTCATCAAAATATCCACGATGCGATTTTGACAGAATATCATTGCTGGTCTCACTTATCATACTTTGTAAAGGTAAAGATAATTTTGTTTGTTATTTTTCGAATTGGCAATGCAACACTATTGTACATAAAGTTTAAATAAATAAATTTACATTTTGGAAGCCCTATTCCTTCAGCTTTTAGTCTATTTTACATTTCTTCAATAAAAATAAGCAATATTCCTCCATTACTCAACTGAAGGAAACTCCATTTATAGTAACAGCCAAGTGCCGGAAACTTCGGTATGGCTTTAACAATAACATCGTGAAAGCTCTTTGGGACTTAAAGCGAG
This sequence comes from Mamestra brassicae, assembly GCA_905163435.1. NCBI lineage: Eukaryota > Metazoa > Arthropoda > Insecta > Lepidoptera > Noctuidae > Mamestra > Mamestra brassicae. Next base: position 16,314,938 of record LR991008.1, on the reverse strand, counting down.
GGACATTTTTACCGACGCAGAAAAGATACTTAGTGTAAAATTGATGAAATCATTGCAATTCTGATGGAAATGATGGAATTCCTTGAATCTCTATCAAGAATTTGAAATTGAGAACTTGTCAGACTCTTCTTGAACATGAAAACCTGAAGAAAACACTTTAGTAGAAAAAGACGCATTCTTGATTTCATTCTCAAAGGGAATATGCATGAAAAAAATATTTAGTATCTAAGCAGTTTATCTACAAATATACAAAAATATAATACTAACAGTGAAAATAGAATCGAAATTGACCGAAAAACAAACGAGATAAAACTATTTTAAACAAATATATCTGTCCTTCGAACGAAAACGCTGTTTTTTATGGCAGCTGTATAGGCGACGTAGTATTTGACGTCACGGATGATATCGGACTTCTCTTTCTAATTTTCAACTTTGAAGCTTAATAACATCATCGCTGATGAAGGTATTTTAAAAATTCTTTCAGAATCATTTACTAGAGATAATAAGTATTTTATTTTGCAAATAATAAAATTGCATGCATATTCCCTATTCAGAAACTGGGTTTTAATAGTCTGAAATTGTCAACAATCATGACCGACTCTCCTCTCTGCCTAAAAGATGTATGTAAGTACCTATTTCTTCTTAGATGTTCCGATTCAATATTAAACCAATACAGAGACAGAATCCAGTAACATGAAACATAGAAAAAAAAATGTTGTCAAAGTCAACCAAGACATAAATTATATCCACACTTCATTTTTCACACCTCTGTCCAAAAAACAACAAAACCAAATAGCCCACAGAGTAATTGAGTTAGGTCAGTAACTCAAAGGGCCTGGTTGCCTGGTTACTGTCACTCGCGTCAGGAATAACGCGCGCCTTCCTGTGCCCGCCCCGGCTATATTTAGACGACTAATTATTAACAAGGTGTGTTTAGTTTATGGTAAACTGTGGTGAGATGTGTGGCCCTGGTCTTGAGGCGTGTACACAATTGACGATGATGGTTGAAATTGTTCGTAACAATTTATTTGATGATTAATTGGTCTGCCCATTTGCTTTCTGTATTAGAGATTAATGGCGTCGCGTTACACCACTGTATTATTCACCAAAAAGACAAAATTTTGTTCAATTAGTGTAGGGAAATTAGTGAAGTTATTGACATAATAATACTAATTGCTTCGACGGTAAGCGATGATGTGGTCGACGATCGAGCACTCTTGCCTAGAAGTAACCTATAGGTAAGGGAAACACATACTACGACGCCGACAGGGCATCCCATTCCTTAGCTGTACGCACACTGAAATTATTCTCTAAACATTTTGGATGCATAGTAGGGATGTCCACCATGTAACTGTGGCACATCTCCGCATGACTTTTCCGATGACGCCAGGCTTGGCGGAATAAAATTACAGTTGCAAAACACTTCTATTCCTTTAAGGAAATTTTTATGTCTAGTCTAATATCTAATATCAGTTATTTGCCTTATCTTATGTAAATAATTAAATCTAACTTAATTTATTGTTACCATAATCTTATTTTATTGTATTCAAATTTAATAATTTTTATTTTCTACATTAATCTAATTGTTATTATTTTTAATTTTCAATCAATGTTTTAATCATTTTAATTAATTATGTTATTATCTGCGCATAATTTAGTGCATGTTGTGCTTCTCTGTAAGTGATGAGGCACTTAGTCTTAAGATTGCAATGTACACATTTTAAAGCTTTGTTGTACTCATTGTTGAGAAGCCTTATAATAAATAAATAAAGGAACCCCTAGAATATCCTTATACACCTGAAACTCGAAAACAAAGCCCAAATCTCCATACAGAAAATCTTCAAACCGGAACATTCCATTTTTCCCCCTCAAAAAGTCACCGAACCACAACAATTCTATTAACAGGCAAAAGTTCCTTCAGTTTTCGAGTTCCCCTCCATTGACCCTAGTGTACACAAATGTACTTATATTTATACGCAAACTGTTTAGTATGCAGGCAGCCTCTGCCGAGGTTGGTCGTACGTGAGAGGAATGGTCCAATAATATATTAATTTCCTATCGAAGTATTAGATAAGTTAAATGGCGAGATATATTGGATTTAAGGGCATTTTTCGTCGTAAGGGAATATTTTTGTCATTTTTACAGCGTGAACGCCTAGTTGGTATAGTGGTCGCAGTGGCTGCTGCGTAACTTTATGTGGGTTCAGGTCCCCAGTCGAATAACGTGTTATTTATTCAGTTTTTAGTGCGAGTAACTCATGTTACAGTACCTAGACGTACGTCGATGTCATAAGCACAAAACGTTTTGGAAATATCGTCAGTAGTAGTAGTATTCCCCGCCGAAGTTCCGCCAGTTTCCTGATAACCACAACCTGGGGTCTTAAATTCATGAGTGAATAGGTTGCTTCAAGGCAAGCGCCCTCCATCGTTATAATAATAATAAAAAGCTAGTGAATAATAATATTAATTACAAGCTTTTGCCCGCGGCTTCGTACGCGCATATCCCGTTTTTTCCCGTTCCCGCATAGCCTATATATAGCCTTCCTCATGAATGTGGCTACCATATACAAAATTTTCCAAATCCGACTGGGCGTTCCAGAGATTAGCGCGTTCAAACAAAAAAACACTTCAGCTATATTATATAAGTAAATATTGAAACTTTTAGCCTCCACTGAATTTCGACCGTCACATAGCACTACTGACTACACACACAACACCAACATTAAGTAATCCTAATCAATTGCGACAGATTACCGACATCCATTACAAGGATTGATAACGTACACGATTCAATGGCACAACTAACAAGTCTCTCCAACATTTAAGACGTGTCCATCACACTGATTGATTGAGGACTGTTTAGCAAGATAAGGACGCGTAATGGCTATAATTATCGATTTGGCTTTGATCAATGTGTGCTATTATATGGTTGCCTTAGAACAGCATCTTGTTAAAATGCGAAAACAAAAGTTCTCTTTGAGTTTAAAAGAAAGATGTCAGAGAAATGGTGGAATCGTTGTCCAGAGAAGGGAGAGACCACACGATGTGGTGCCGCTACGGCGTAATACGTTTTATTTTTTACGTGTTACGTATGTTTGTGTTGTTTTTTTTTTTGTAAGAATACTGACTACTTACATACCTTTGTATAAATGCTAGTTCTTATAACTCAACAGACAGATGTGTTGCTGGGGAGTTTGTTGCGCCACTTCTTCTTCCCAGCTAAAACACTAGGAAGTGGTGACTGTCTTTATGTAGTACTTTGACGTTCAAAAAGTGCTGGCACTCAGCCTAATTTGAATAAATGACTTTTGATTTTGATACATACATATTTGTATGTATCAAAATCAATCTATGGTATACCATACGGCTTTGCGGCGCCGCTCCGCACGCTCACCGGACCAAGACGAGGATGGAGGGTGTATGCACCGGAGCGGCACCGCTCCGACGTCGCAGGACATGGTTGTACTTGCAAAATCGTAAGCGTACACTACAACGTTGTTGCGACGCCGCGTAGGTACTTCGTGTGAACGCTCATGCGGCAAAATGGTTGCGTTGCGGCGACGCAGTGCTCGTACTGCACCGTTTGGCCTCTCCCTTACGGTCGCGACTTACGACTCGTGGTGTCGAACCTCAAACAATCATCTCACTTCTGAGCATAGGCCTCTCTTTTCTTATGCCAAACCTTTCAATGCTTCTGCGCTAGCCTAATAGAAAAAATTTACAATTATCAGCACGCTCGGATAACGGCCCCTCTCAGAGAGAGTAGGCCTGTATCTCTTCAGTGGGAACATTTGATGCGGATTAAGTAGGTATGCTTATTTTACGAGTACCTATATTGAACAACATGAGACTATTGGCACGCTGCGACACTATGTTGAATTAAAATGTACTGTAATCTTCAGGCCCCCCCATAGGTTCACGAATTCACGAGTGCCTTTTCCACAATCACTTGAACTTTTTATTAATAACTAAAGAAAATTATGCCCAACCTGTCATAGATTTAATTGAAAACAAGAAACACGGTATCTTAAATGTCTTGCGCACGGGACCGCCACGATGATTGCAGACCTCTTGGCGAAAGTCAATTTAATTTCTTCTTCCTCTTTCCAGCGCCGCCTCACCCAGAAGTACAGCATCGCCGTAGGAGTCCCGACGCTGGTCATCCGGGGCCGCCACGTGCGGGATGCGCTGCTGGACGACGCGCTGGGGGAGAGGTTTCCCTGGCCCCCGCCGCCGCTCGCCGAGGTCCTGCGCGGCGTGCAGCTGCAGGGGGACGGGGACAGTCGGCTCTATGAGCAGCTGCCTGCTGAGGCGGTTAGGGTGTTCTACTTTGCGGCGCATTGGGTAAGTTAAAAAAACTACCAGATTCTAGATATGTAAAAGAAATTCGGAGTGGTCTCATTTCTTACGCAGCTCTGCAAGTTGATTAAGGTTTAAATATTTCGAGTCGAAAGAAATGCTGGATGGAATGTTGATGCCACTCACAATAAAATCGTTCCTAATTTATTGGGAATTGTGCCGAAGACTCAACGAATAATTCTGATATTGTCTTCCGCAAAAATCACAAAACTTTTATTTGGTATATGAATTTTGAATACTGGTATTCATCTGAAGCCGAACCCAACATGGTTGGGAAAAGGCTAGGCTGATTAAAACAAAATAACATCCATCACCAAATCCAAAACCTTCCATCTGCTGTCCTTATGTGAATAACCTCTTCTCACCGATTTTCTCTTATCCCAGTGTCCCCCATGCCGGTCGTTCTCGCCGAGCCTGTGCGCGGCACTGGCAGCCGTGCGCAAGCGCCGCACCAAGTACGCCAACACGCAGCTCATACTCGTCTCCAGCGACAGGTAAGCTAATGTCAACTAACTAAAGGACTGGGTCTGGTGAGCGATTCTGTAGCGATCGAGGATATAAATCCTGAGTGGAGTATGTTTGTCATTAAGAAAGGTTACGCAAAGTATTTGTGTAATCAAGACTTAAGTAAAAGTGATCGCAAGATCGGAGTCCAGACTACCCTTAAGTCAGGTTCGGAATTCATCTCTAGTTACTTCCTCTCTACATCTTGAAAAATCAAAATCAAAGTCATTTGATCAATTTAGGCACGTATTATCTTTAAGCGTTCTACATAAATACAGTCCCCCAAAACGCCCGCCTGTCACTAAAACCCTTGAAAACTGCATTATTCAAACCTTTTAAAATAAATTAAATGAAGAATCACTGTGAATACTTAAGCTGTTATGGTGTACAATAAAGAATTAAAAGAAAAGAATAATCCACGTCTTCCTTACTTGGTACAATGGACGGTGTGTTTCAGAATTCTTTGGTCATATTTCAGAGTTCAATCACAGATTTCATGCATCCATCTACCTACATATATCTGATTTCTACTGGCAAACGCTGCATCGTCTATTCAACAGCCATTTTCCTGGTACAACTATAGCCATATTATCTTACAAACTCTTTTGTTGGATCTTTCACAACAACTCAAACACCTTGGAAAGCGTCAAGAAAGTCCCCGAAGAAACCTTTTCAGTTTACACGTCAAAACTTTGTTGAACCACGCTCAGAAAACTAGCAAAACAAAGGAAATAAATCAGCTCTCCAATCTAGTTGAGAGCAAGTGTCCAAGTTTACTCTGTTATGAAACAAAACAAGATGGCGGCTTTGTTCTATAACGTCTTTTCTCTATGGTCCCAGCAGGCTGTAGGTAATTGTCTGGATCCGACTGAGAATCAGAAGTGTTCTCAACACTTTGATTGAGTTAGGGTGTGGTTTAGGTAGAAAGTGTAGCGAAAATTATTCGGGGTGCAATAGAAATATCAATTTTGCCTTATTTCTGTTACACTTTTTGTAAGTATTCAACTTTTGTAGTCAACAAGGAACTCTTATAGTTTCGCAATGTCCGTCTGTCTGTCTGGCTGTCCGTCCGCGGTTTAGCTCAGAGACGCTTAGTGCTAGAAAGTTGAAATTTGGTATGGGTGTAACACATATTAATCACGCCGACAAAGTAGTAAAATAAAATCTTGAAATAGATTTTTTTTTTATAGTCTTCCCCAGGGTGTGGGGTAAATAAGTAAATATTGAGGGTTTGCTAAAACCATTCCATCCAACGATCCGTTTGCGAAATATCAAGCTTTAAAATGCTAATTTTTGTTAGAGTCAAGTGCCCCCCTGTGCCAGCTAAACGGTTGTTTTTGGAGACGTGAATAAAATCACTAGTAACATATATACCGAATTTAAAAGGAAAACTATCACCGCTACCTAGGCTTAACGAGTTAATGAGTACCTAATATCAAACAACTTATAAAACGGAATTGGGTAAGTAAAAAAATCCTAATAATTCCATAGAAAATGACTTAAAAACAAGTGCATTAGTAACTTTGAGACGGGTAACTACGGGATCTTTCACTGTGCGTGGTCCGACACGCACTTGGCCGGTTTTATACCTTAGATAGCTAAATACTGTGGCTTTGCTCTCGTGGCATATTCAAGAAGAACCGTGCATTTTCGGGATAGAAAGTAGCCTGTGACACTCAGCCACAACAGTGTAGTGTAGTATCTGTAAAAGTCGGTCTCAATAACGTATCTATAGTAGGCGCCAGATAATCGTGGAATATCGGTCATTGACCCACCTACATTTATTGACATTGTTAATTTGAAAAACGGAATTAATGACACAAAACTGTCCCGAATCATCATCTCTCGTGATCCTTAACATGGTCTAATAATGAAAAACGATTCATATTTAATTGTTCAGGTAGGTACCTATGAGCAGTTATTAGAGAAAGGTCAATATACTTTATTCCACATTTATCTGGCGCCTACTATACCTTCAACCAACTGACCAACAGTAGCTGAAACGTCAAGTTTTAAAGGCAAACATGACGTTTCAGCTACTGTTGGTAGTTAATTGGCATTTTGTCAAAAGTAGATACGTTATTGAAACCGGCCATAAGTGAAATAACTATCGTAATCGGATCCAGAACGTTATTCTACCAACATAAACAATTTTACCTGTTTTCTTTTTGAGACAGTTTTTTTTTTATATTTGTGTGTTAATGCTGGACCGTATTTGATTGCTGTCAAGGATATCTTCATAACGGACATCTTCATAATCATAGATATTAGAAATTCATTTATTTTATTAATACTTCTATGGTTATCACGCCATACAGCCATGAACGGCGAGCTTGCCAAATATTCACGTTTACAGCCGATTTTACACCGCAACATGCTTTTACTAGCTCATGAGAAGATACTCGCGGCATTGTCATGAATTCCTGATGAAATGATGCCACAATCCCAGTTGTCTTTTACAACCAATCTCGGAATACTTATCTTAAATATATAAAAATGAATCCCTATTTCCCTTGGTCACGGCATCACGCGTCAACGGCTGGACCAATTGCGCTAATTCTTTTTTGTTGTGTTTATTATTGTCAGGAGAAGGTTCTTATGCAAAAAAAATACACATCCGGGCGAAGCCGGGGCGGGCCACTAGTAATATATAAAAATGAATCCCTATTTCCCTTGGTCACGCCATCACGCGTGAACGGCTTGACCGATTTGGCTAATTCTTTTTTTGTTTTGTTCGCCAGATTACAGGGAAGTGGGTAGGGTAGGTAAAGGTTGACGGCACAGCTAGTCCTATATGTTGATGAGTAGGTAACTTTAGACTAGTACCAGCCTTTGTGTGTCTATGATACCTATTTTGCAATTTACGTTTATTAAAAGTTTGCTCTTCTTGGCTCCACTTCATAGGTTTCTAGCTTGTGCCAGCGGTTTTGCTCGCGTTGATATACATTTTCACATCTATCTCAGTACAAAAACTCTTTAAAATCGTTTCAGCGATTTAGTCGTGAAACCGTAACAAACAAACAAACAACTCTCTTTCGCATTCATATTAGTTAGGATTCAAAATTTAAGTTAAGAGTTAGTCCAATCTTTAAGTAAGCAAAATAGGTTTATTTACAGAAGATAATTCTTTCGTTCTATTTTCAGAATAATTTGATATGACAGTTTTTGCTCCTACTTGAAATAGCTATTATCACACAAGTTGTTCTTGTTAGTTGTATTCCCGTGTGACTTCATCTAATTACTTGAAGTAAAATTCAAAGAACTGGTAAATCAAATAAGTATTATATTTTGATCCGACATCCTGACAAGTCTGACGGCTTGTTTTGGTTTGAATTTAGAAAGTTTCTAAATTATAAACTTTGTAAGTGCCAATTGTAGGTAATTTTCCGATTATTTAACTTTTCAATGTTACGGAAATATTTGTACGCCGATACCTACGGCTAAACATGATTGAACTCAAACTGACTGCGATGTAATATCTTGCATGCTCTTAATAAAGAAATCTTATTTCGTCTGATCTTACCTTAAAATAAATGCCTTTCTTTCATATCAAACTCAAAACCTATATTTGCATCTGCAAAACGAATGATTCTTGTCAAAGACTGCATTAAGCCTTCACACCATTCACGGCTTGAATATTCTCCTCTAGACGCGTTCAAGTGTGATCATAAAACAAATATGGCGCCTCGTCTGTTCAATTTAGAGCTCCTAATGAGTCTATTTGAGTTAGATCTTAATTGTCTGATTCCATTTATATCCCTTTGTCCCTATCTCCCATATTAATGATGGTCTTGTATGGTTAGTAGCTACGCATAAGTTTCATTTACGAGTGTGATTCGCATAAGATCGCCCATTGCGATTGGTAAAGTTGAATCAACTTTTGTAGTTCTCCAAAATGGCATATCATCATTATTCTTTTGCTTTAATCTCAATCTATTTAGTTTCGTAACATGTAACGTCTTCGTCCATACTCCTCTATCAACCGCCATCATCAATTCCTACCCAAATATCATCTTTCACTTTTTCCATGCTTCTCGTCATCGCAGGAATTTCTCCTCTTATCATCTACATTCATACTTTTAGACGTAGAGGAACGCTGATGCACACGTTTCGTTGTAATTCCAGGTTACATGCGTGACGAACCTCAGTGGTCCCGGAACCCACGTGACAGATCCTATAGCTACTTACTTTATTTTTTTAAGTGAATACTTCTTTAGCGGCGTTGTGCACTTTTTGGGATGAGTAAAAATGTTAAACTCGCGTCAGGACACGTGATCTGATCGAAAATTCGTAAGACGGAGGGAGAGTAGACCGGCGCGGCGTAGGAGAGGAAGTTAAATCCCCCTCTCTTTCTACCGCGCGGTGAAAATGTATGCCTCAATGCATGCACATGCAATTCGTGCGAAATTATTCCCTAACCATTCCAAAATATCAAAAATGCACAACGTTAATGTTCAAGTTTTCACTTCTGCCGGCACTCCCGGAGTGCAACCCGTTGTTTTTTTTTTTAGTGCTTTATTAGTCACAATAAAAACCAGTTATCGGATTACAAAAACGTCTTAGGCACATTCACATTGGTTTCGAAGTCACGGAACGTATCGCAACTGGCATCTTAGCTAGGTTACATAGTGTTAGGTATCGTCACTTAAACGAGAGCACATGGACATGTGCATTCTTCTCACCCTCATCTATGTCGCACAAACATGGTCTCTCACCAATCGTCAAAAGCCCACAGTTGCAGTCTGCCAATGAGTTATGGAACGAAGTATACTGGGCGTCAAACTCACAGATCGCATTAGCAAGCTCTATACTTCGTTCCAAAACACAAATAGTTCGCCACGTTCGCCACGTTCGCCACGTTAACCACGTTCGCCACGTTGGGCTCGTTGGCCACACCGAGGTTAAAGTGGCACTAGACTGGTCACATCTACCGCATGTCGGAGGAACAATGGGCGAAGATTACCACGCAGTGGATCCCAAACGCAAGGAAACGACAACGCGGCAGGCCTAGAGAGAGATGGCGGGATAAGCTGGACTCCTTTTTAAAGGATCTAAACCTGCAGAAGACTGGGGAAAATGGAAGAAAGGAAGGCCCCTGTTCTACAGTGAGACAGCACAAGCTCATAATAATAATTTTCTTCACTGTCCCTCTACAAGTATGAATTTAGACGATATAAATTCCCTACGACATTGACTCCAATTCTCTACTGATGGAGTCCAAAGAGTAACAAAGAGATCACTGAGTAAACAATGCACCTGCCGTGATACCTATCTCTTCATCGCCCTTGGTTGACAGGTAGAGAATACCTAGGGCATTAACCTTTTGAACGCCATTGCCACGTATACATGACAAGCAAGCGCGTGCTCTGTACGCCAAACGTCACAAATATGTGACAAAAAGTACGGCGATTTTGTAGCTTGACGTCGGGGGCACGCCAATGAATTTATGCTCTGGCGTTCAAAAGGTTAAGTCCGCCTTTGTACCTATGTGCATGAAGTCTAAATAAATAAAGTGAGAGAATAAAGTGTCTCCTATCCTTACTTATAATAATATATATTATATATCTACTACTATTAAAAATGAGTATGGATGTATGTTTGTTACCTTTACACGCAAAAACTATTGAATGGATTTTGATGAAATTTGGCACAGAGGTAAGATTATAGTCTGGAATAACACATATGATACTTAGTATCCCGGGAGTACGTTCCCTTGGGATAATTTTCGACATCCATGCGGGCGGAGTCACGGGCGGCAGCTAGTTACAAAAAATAATTTACAAGTTTTCAAAACAACAAAGATAATCAGATCTCAAACGCAAGCTACAATTTGCCGAACCAGTTAATGGCTACAACTAATTAAATATTGTATTTTTCTCAAAGAAAAGAAAATACAAGTCCGGTAAAAGATAAACAGCAGGCGAGTCTGTTTTCCTTTCTTTTACCTTTTTCTTTTACTCAGAATAAAGAGCGACGATTTCCTTTGTTACAAATCGGAATATTTTAATTAAATTATTGGAATCTTCTTTTTTTTCATTCGTGGACAATGAACTGGGAATTAATTTCGTTGAGTATTCTGAAAAGATAATTTATTATTTACATTTGTATAGTACGGGTTATAATTTTCATTTTGTTTCGTGTAGTGCAGTATGCTTGAGGCATAGTACAACTTTCCCGCATGTACATTTTCATTTTTAGACGAAAATGTACTTACTTAAAGTTCATGACCACTCCTCCTCGTAATAAAATAATGATATTTTTTTTTGTGCACCAACCACAGTGTAGTCTTTTTAACGCAAAGGATGAATGGTAGAGAATGCCTTGTTGCATTAAGTCCGCCCATGTACCTCTATTGTACACAAAGTTTATATGAAACCCGAAGACAACACAGTGTTCTTAGGTATAACTTTGGATGGGGCCCCCATATAGATAAACTGTACAAAAAACTTAGCTCTGCAGCATATGCAGTTAGAAAAATTGGTGGCTTAACTGATTTGGAGACAGCCCGCTTAGTATACTTTAGTTATTTTCATAGTGTGATGTCATACGGTATTCTGTTGTGGGGAAATGCTGCCGATATTCAGACTACTTGCAAAATAAATGTCATTTATGATGTTTTTAGCGGTTGTCATCTAATCTATAAATAAATGTTAGTTTTATTTTCGAGCCGTTTGGGGTTGAAACTCTCGGGTCTTGGGGTCCGAGTGCACATAACTTGTTTAAAGATCTCTCAAGACGCTTAGTTGACACTTCGCGTGACCCAAGGGATGGCTTTTACCTTGGTCAAAGAATAAGTATTGCCATACAACGTGGCAATGCCGCCAGTCTTTTGGGTACACTTCCAGTCGACAGCGATGCGGATGAATTTTTTGACGCCATATTTTAGGGTTAATTTAGTTAGGAGTTTTTATTTTTATTTCTAGTGTATATAGTTAGTTAAGTATTTATAAAAACAGGTGTAAATATCTATGTAAATAAAAACATTCTTTTTGTCTATAAATTCTTCGAACCCAAACACAGCAATCCCACTTGGCAGCCAACATTAATAATCCTGTTACTATTTTCTTCCCGAACCCCCATCAGAAGGAGCTCCACTACTCCTGAAACATAAATAAGGCTCTTTATGTACTAGTTCTATGTATATGTTGTTCTACCACCTCGGGACTGAATATAAATAAACATTTGGGTATTATTTACTCCAATAAGACAGTTTGCATGCTGAATAATAAACGGAGACTCGCCCCCACTGCCACGCTGCTCTCGAGTTAGATACCGGGAGATAGGGCTGCTGTGTTTCAGTTTGTTTCATAAAGTTGCTGGGTTATCTAAATGTGTTAATTCTTTTTTCTCGATAAGACACCTGTTTATCCATTTTATGCACTACCTACTAAAACACTGTAGGTAGGCGGATTAGAGGTACAATAGCGGATTTAATGCCTTAAGGCATTTTCTACCAGTCGACCTTAACAAGTTAGGACCTATAACGCATTAGATTTGTTGTAAACTACTGAATTTGGATGGGATTTATTTATTCTATTCGAAGTAAAAATCTGTTCACCGTACCTATGTGGACTTGTGGCGAGTTTATAGCATAGTCAAGATTTATTACAAACTTACGGTGTTTGCAATAATCCGATGACAATAATAATAAATAAAAATTCGTCGGCAGTTTTTATTTTGTAAGTACGGAATGACAAGATTCATACAAACCAAGATGGCACCTACATAGGTACACATTTAAAAACGGCTCCCAAATGTAATGTAAAATGGATCTTTTAAATTATAAGTGAAGTTTGAGCAGTAAATAAATGCTAATAGGTATTATATACGTAAGTCACTCTGTAGCTTAGCCGCTGAACCAATTTTGCAGAATTTTTAGATAAATTGAATCTTGGAGTGGATTGGAAGTGCATAGGCTACTCGAAACGGTGAGGTCGCTCCGCGAAGCTTGTGAGGCTCCCAGGAAGCTTCTGCTCCGGGCGGAACTAGGCTGGCTAACCTAGCCAGGACACCTACGCAAAACGGACCCATGGGAGTCTAAGTGCGGAAAATGGAGTCCCTACTGTACTGTACTCTACTCTAGGCTACTCGAAATATCTAATCATTCTACTCACGATGAAGTCGCGGGCACGGGAATTTAGTTTATGTAAAAGAATGTTGATACTTGTTTAAAAGAGGCGAGATAATTATTGGTGTACCTATAATGTAAATTCTATCTATCTATCTGAAGTGGCACATAGCCTGAATTTGATGAATATTTAGATGTCATCCACAAAATATTTAATGAGCTCTGCGTGGTACATTTGTTATGTCAACCCTAGTCGATGCAGTATTCATAGGTAGGACAGTGTCGTTATAACAAATTGAATCCGTCGCTTGCTGCTCGATCGATCGCGAATCTTTACAAAAAACTTCTTGCGAATATTTTCGCAAATTGATTAAGTTAGAGCTTTATTCGCATGAGGGGAAACACGGTGTATTTATTACGGACTGTTGTTTTTTAAGTTGAAGTTTTCTTTTCAGAAAAATCATCAGTGAAAATTATACAAGTAGGTACTTATGTTAAAGGTAACCTTAGGCTAGTTTTTTTTTTGTCAGTTTTCAAAAACCTTTCACCTAAACCTACGCTTTTCTATTGTTGAATATTTGGAACTATTTACGAGTAAATTTAAATAATAATACTTACTTAATGAATTAATTATTAAAAAAAAAAACTTTTACAAAATCATAATTATGTAGGTATGGTAAATGTAAAGGGTGGATATTAGCTATTTGTCAATCAATCGCGCCTCAGCGTTGAAAAGATTTAGGTAGGTACATAATGAAATATTTGAAAGATTTGAGACCTTGGTCTGAATACTTTAGGTAATTCCTTTATCAAAGCAACCAGAAACTGGTGATCACGGACCATCAACTTAATTCATTTGAGTAAAACCAGTTACCCTGAAATAAAACGGAATAGTTGAAATCAGTTTCAGTAGCGATTCTGAAAAGGAGTTTGGTTGATAATTAAAATTCAGGCCGGCCCGGAATTCTGAATTGTTCACTAGAGTAAGAGACCCTCGCCGATTACCTGCGCTATTTTATTTACTTGTATGCTTTTTTGGACCTTTATGAGGGTGAATTAATTTTGAGCAATAATTGTGAAACTGGCAATATTTGGAAACAAATGTGGTCGACTTTTTGAAACTAGGAAAAACTTGAAAACTATAAAATGATAAGTTCCAAATTAAATTAAACAAACACCTAGGGCAAGTGTTATAGACGGGGCCCGCTGGGGCCAAAGCATGCCAGGGTTGCAGAATTTGTTCAAAAGAGTCATCGCAGTCCTGGAACGCAAAGGGCAGTAGGAGGAACACGGATGGGTTTTAGTCAGTAAGAGTCTGATACTCCCTTCTGCTCCGCCCAGAGCGGAAGGAGTCATTTGATGATTTCCCATCCATAAAAAAGGGCAATTGTGAAGAATTTTCCCTGCAAAGGAGAGTAAGAAACATAAAATCTCGAAAAAAATGCTAATTTTCCTTTTTTCGTGAAACTAATAAGAACAACGTGCAGAATGGAAGGAAGTGCCACGTTGTACCTTCATGAAGTACAAAGTTAAAATAAGCCAAGCAATAGGCACGGTAACCCGTATTCCTTAGCGCGCTTCCAAATGGCAAGAAATCAGAAGCAGGGACAATAATGAGATTTTTTTCAAACCTTCTTCACTTGAATTAAAGGATTAAAACGACAGCACAAAAAAAAATCGTAGATAACATAATTTTTCCTTAAAAAAGAAAAAGAAAAGAAGAATTTCAGATCTAACTTCCACCCACAGCAAAAAGTTGAAAACAATTGCATTCTCCCGCCAATTTTCGATGCCCGCCAAAAGAATGACAATCAAAATCCCGCCTCTTTGCACAGACAGCATTTCGGAGTTTTAATTTCAAGCATTGAACGTTGATTGCAGGCATCTGCGTCGAATATTTTATCACAGATATATCAGTTTTAGGTCTTCTTTAGTAAATCTATTTGAAACTGGATCTCATTATGTTGTCAAAGGGGTGTGATCGTGTCGCGATTGCAGTCAGCTGAGTGCGGACTTTGATGCTCTTTGATGTCACTGAAGTGTCATTATGGCATGTGTGCAATTTGAGCTTCTTTTTTGTAGAGGCAAATATGTGATGCGTTTGAAGATTAAGATTTCTTTGGCGAGGAATGAAAATAAAGGTCAAATCAGATGAGACTAGCATTTCAATTAGGAGTTGTTGGGTTGTATTGGAAACTTTCCAAATTCTGGAATAAAGACTTTGTTACTGTCAACTTTGAACAGCAACCCGTTTTAAACAAGCGTGGTGATTCATGCTTGTGCCTTTTCTGAAGTGTAGTGGGACAGATCATCAAGATTGACATTGTTTCCGTCTCTCAATATGCAAACTACGACTCTAAGGGCTTATCCGACCTTCAACCCTCCATTAGCCTGTCTAGTATTTTTCTGATTACTTATCTTAACGCTACCCACACTGCGGTATAAGCGGGTTCTCATTAACCCCCTCAAAGGGATGATAGTCGCGTCATGATTACGTCATGCTCTGTTGGACCAGCCCCTTTGATCTTGTTTGTAGTGAAGTCGCATCACTATGCATGTGACAGTTTTACTTTTTTTTCTTTTGTGGTGGGCATAGACAATGTTGGTCAGAGGTTGTGTTTTTTTCGTTGGAAATTCTATTAAAGCTTTTCATACTGGAAAAGATTCCGTTTAAAATACGTTAAAATTCGAATCTCCTTTTCTTTTACGCCTTCTCAGTACGTCTTATTCAAAATATTTTTTTCTTTCACCACTTTTATTAAGTAGGTATCTACTTATCGTTCAACGAAAGTAACATAGGAGATCTGGCCTTACTCTTTTCTAGTGACTATTTATTATTTGGATTGTACCTACTCCTGATTTACCAAGAAAATTCTTCAATCAACGCTAGCATATTTTCTCCTCAGGAGAGATAATAACCATTCTTCTAAGAACCTCCGATGGGAAATATAAAGGTAAAATAACGAGTCCCTGTGATTCAAATAGAATGAAAATAGACCGTATTAAATAACTCCTTATAATATATTATCTCACAAATAGTACGACACCTGGGGGAAATGAATTTGTTATTGTAGTTCGATTAGTTTATTTAAAAGAAAATGAAAAGTTTATTTATTACATGATAGCCTAGTTCTTTTCATTTTTTAAGTTTCAAAATCTAGACGCAACGCACGTTAATTGAAAGAATACAATGGATGCAAAATCTCAAAAAAGCCTTTGTTTATATTGGTTATAAAGAGTGTGCAGCAACGCAAAGAATATTCGTTTGTAGCATATTGTCTACGGATTTTTGTTGTCCATCAAACGTTGTAATCTGCTTGTTAGATTACCGATTTACACAGGCTTTAACTTATATTGTAAATGCGAAACACACAGTCCCCAAATTAGTCCGCAGCCTCAAATATGGAAGGCTAAAAACAATCAAGGGCAGACAGATGTCAGGCGTACCGTGACAATACTACCAACAATACAAAAAAAACTTAAAATATATACCTTGGTACCTACTTCATATAGAGACTGGGCCATTCGTTTTTTTTAATTCCATTCTGATTGTTCTATATCTGAGTTATTAGTCTTCATAGAAAAGGACAGCCATATCGTACCTTTACGACATTTACGTAAAGGTATCATATGGCTGTCCTTTTCTACCAGTCTATCCACGTGAAACCTAACCAGTTCTAAACATGTAGGAAATCATGAACAATAGCAATAAGAGTATAAACCATGGTTATGGAGACCGCAATCATAGACAATCTAATTCCATTATGTCTCGCTAACTCTCGCCCAAGTCCATGTGCATGTGAGAAATTCCCTTTGCACATAAACCGTTCTCGAAGGCGCTTCGTTTGCAGTGACTCATTTAAGTCTTTTAACATAAACAAATCCCTTAAATTCTCCATGCACTGATGATAGAATTGCACAACAATAATTGCACATATTCGGTTGGTAGTGTTGGTACCCTGTTGGTTCGTAAGGGTGGCTGCCCTGACGTCACAGACGCCAGCCGCGAGTCGCGCCAGGTAGCCAGACTAATGGAAGGGTGGCGTAGGGCTGTCGAGCCCGATCGATACGAAATGTAACAAAGGATTTTAAACTTATAACCAATTTTATTGGGGCTTCCGAAGTGCTGAAAATGAAACTAATGGAGCATTTAATGTTAGGTTATTGTTTAGATGGACGGAACGTCTATTTTTTATTCCCTGTGTTAGCTTCTTCTAAAAAGTAGATACGGGAGTGACAACTATACAAATAATTACTTATAAAATTGAAGTGTCCGTTTCTAATATCAAAATAACAGGTTTTTAATAAATGAAAGTAGGTATATACGATACTTAAAATAAAGCCCTTTTTGTCTGTCTATCTTATCTATCCTATTTTGACGGAACTTTGTCAGGCAGATAGCTGATGTAAAGAGAGTACCTACCTAATTTGTCTTATTTCTGCCTACTGATCATTACTTTTTTTGTCTTTTTTTCTCTTTTCTTATACACTTGCTTTTCCAATCTACTTTAGAAATTGGCAGAATAGTCGACATCGGCTTTGCTTGCCATATACAAATATAGAATAGAATTTGTCTTATTTTTTTAAAAAGTAAAACTATGAAGTAGGTACTACTCAATTAATGCAGTTCTATGTATCAACTGATTTATTAGCCACATGATTCATAGCCATTGATTTTGAAAGGATCCACCATTTTGCGGTAGATGTCAACATGTCAACATCCAGTCTCCGAGACGTTTGTGTCGGTCGATATTGCTTCTCTGTAAAGTCACTTGAGAATCGATGACATTGGATCGTAGAATCGTCCGTAAACGGTGGCATCGTTGTGGTTGAGATTATGTTGCTCAGTAAATACTGCATTTAACAACTTACAATAAAAAATATATCTATCTTTGTTCCTACTTTCACATAGATTTTTGCGTCGTGTTGCCAATCGAAACCATTTAGCACATTATACAACGTAACATAATAAACGCAATACCTCTTAAGGGGTCATCTGATCATATTGAACAACTTTTACTATGGGACCAACACCGTAATCGTCCCCCATACATTTCTTTGCTCATAACTCGACAAAATGTAGAACAGCTGTTTTTTTTCAGCGATTTCGTGGCTAGGTTAGGTTAGGTTACTATCATCCCTTAAGAGATATTGCGTTTACACGTTGTATCTGGCAACACAGGTCGCGTTACCATTTCAGAAAATCAGGAAAAACGACCATGCACTTTAATTGAAAGCCGACCATTACGCAGAACAGCCGTAACGGCACCTATAGTCCTTAAAAGCAATTCGCGCAAATTAATCGCTTTTGTTTCGACCCCCGCGACAGCCCTAATTAATAGGGTTGTCCGTGCGTCGGTTATTAAGCTTGTAGAAAGGAAGTGTACGTTCAGCCTTGTAATTTTGTGTGGTTGGCAGAATTGTGAAGTCAAACCTTGGAAAGAAATAAACGCTGAAATGCTGAAAGGTGTTTTAAATTACGTAATGCTTTTCTGTCCATTTACTGCTGAAAATTGTAGGCGAGGGCTTTTTATATTTTTTACCTTTTCTGAACGGTAGCTAGTCAAACATTACTCATTATAAACGCTAGCTGTACGGGTGTAGATACCTTCATAATAATTACACCTACTTAGTAAAAATCAGCACTTCAGCAATAGCTACGTAAAGTGCTCCTTCAACTTCGTTAGCGCCACTTGCCTGTAATTATTCCCATTAGTTCCATTAAAAAATAGTAGTTGGCAAATTAAGAATTCTACCATAGAGAAAAAATGTAGCAAACCTTTTTCCAAATGGAATGCGAAATTGGCTCGTATTTGTTTTTCATTCCATTTGTCTGTGAGTTGGCAGTGCCGGCACAATAATGGCGGCAATTGCCAAATTCTGCATCTGTTTCCCGCCAATTTACGCTGTAGTAATTTAAAAATGCCATAAAAATCCGAACTCAATTTGGTTTATTTAACGAATGCAAAATGTATGAAAGCTTTTAAGTGCTTTATTTCGAACAAATAATGCATTATGTTCGAAACAAATATGTGTTTCAGGAATGTTATTTGGCTTCACTTCAACTTTATATTTGTAGGTAGGTACTTACTTAATATTACTGCCTGACTGAAAAACTGCCAAAATAGATACCTACAATATTATAAAATAATGTTATGCTATAATCTAACTTAGATAATTATGCTTCAAAGATAAAGTAGGCTACATAGATAGGTACCTACTTATATATAGTATCGTGTATTTGTAAAAAGTAGAAAGTTGACTAAAAGCTCAACTTCCATAAACGCAAACAAATAAAATCTTTGCTAAGTTGACGACAACAAGACCACTAAAAACTTGCAGCAATTTCCTTACATTGTAGTTGTACAACCCGAAAATTGAGTACCTACCTTCATAAACTCCATTTTTATGTCTACGAAACCAAACAAAGTTTATACAGCCTTTTTCCCTAAGAAAAGATAATTTCCACATAAAAATGAATGTCCGTAATAAACTCCAAGGGTTTTCAGAGCAAGGGGACTCCGCAGTTTTTGTAGCTTTTCGAGTGCTCAAAATGTTTCTTAGAAGTTTAATTTTAATTAAAAACTTAAGCTATTTATGATCAAAAATACACTAAGAGTTATTTATATTTGCGTTAGGAATTTAGGAAACCTACAAATTATGAAGTGGTCTTTGTGGTGGAAAAGTTAGATTTGTTTTATTGGTAGCTTTACTTTAAGTACCTCAAAGTAATTTTCTTTGGAATTAAATAACTTGGAGAAAACTTTCAAAATCGTTAAGACACATTACGATATTCGGTACTTAGTTCCGGTAATGACCAAACCCGATTGTCGTGTAAAACTTTTATTGTTACCTTTCATACAAAATCCATAAATAGGTACCTAGATAATTATCATTTAGTTCGAAAGCGTTGATAAAACATTTTGTAAGTCGGTCTTCATGTTAAAATGCCACATAGTTTTAATTCGTACATTCAAAACATAAAATCCAACAGGAATCAGTCTCTCACAACAAAATCCGCCTGCATTCAAAAACGCATTCACGAAACATATTCTCACAGATCTTTATTACATTTCCATCATCCCACTCCATTGCATTGGCATAATAAGCCGGCAGACGTTTGCACTTAAAAAAAAAATACAAACGTCATTGAGTAAAAAGGGCGGGAATTTTGCACGGGAAGCCGGGGACTACGCACTGTCATGGCGACAAGGCCTCTCTTGCCCCTACACTGTTATCGGCTTAATTTAATTGCGTAGCCCGTGCCCGTAGTGCCATTTTAATGGCTTTCCGCCACCGCTTCATTTGTTTGTGTTGTAAATGGAATTTGCTGTAAATACAAGCTGCGTTGGTATAAACGTGACGCCAACATTTTGTTTTTGACTACGAATGAATGGATGGGCAATTTTCGTTGATTTGTTAAGAAAATGCGTAAAAATAACATTGTGGAAATGGGAAAGTTGCAAAAGAGGGAATAACAGTTACAGAATGGTGCCAAATTTGTTCTAGTTGCTGGAGGTGCTTATTATACCGTAGGCACTGAAAATATAATACTTGCATACCGTAGGTAACACAGGAATAATTAATCGTTGTTGGCCCGAGGATCCCACTAAAAGCAGAGATTTTAGCCCAGTGGCAAATTTCGTTTTAAATGGAACACCATTTCACCGATAAAGCGGGAAGAACCAAAGTTTACGCTTAATTTCAGCTCTTACCAGAGATTCAATGCCGAAATAAGATCGAAAATCTAGGGTTAAACCAGCCCCAGACATAAATTCTATATCCAACGCATAATTACATAAATATGTCAGTATGCAATGCAACACGATAGATTTAAAATACAAATAATTGTGCACAAAACGCCAGCGGGCAACAAAAACCGTTCCCACGACTGATCCGCATAAATTGCGATCCGTCCGTAATATCGTATCGGAACAGCACGGAAGTTATATTCCGTTAATATTATTTTTATTGGTGTCTGTGGTATTTGGTCTAGCTGATTTGTCTCATTCCAATGAACCATACTAAGTAATCCACAGGTCTGAGACAATGTGCAGCATTTTTTCTTGAGTTTGCAAGCATCCGTGCCGTTGATTGTGTCATCTCTTACGACCCAGTTCATTCATCATGAATGTCCAATGTGGCTGTGAAGGTCAGACAGGCAGTGGTACTCATTACCACTGGTACTGGTATTTATTATTGTTATTATTTGGGCTGTATGCCGACTCTTAAGAGGAGGCCCCGCGAGGTAAAGACAAGGCCTTCGCCCCAACCGCCGCTACAGAAAAAGACGTCCCGGGCGTCGGGAGTCGCAGGGTGATCCCCGGCCACCGCAGGCGCGGGCCTGCGGACGGCGCGCGTTGGGTGGCTCGCTGCCCGGTCACAACATGCCCGGGTCGATGGTGCGTTGTGTTCCACGCGCGCCTTAAAGAGATGTCAGCATAGTAGACGGGGCCCGCTGGGGCCAGAGCCTGATAGGCTCTGGCCTGCGTTGCGGAATTTGTTCGAAAGAGTCACCGCGGCCCTTGAACGCAAAGAGCTTTTGAAGGAACACGGATGGGTTTTATTCAGTAAGAGTCTGACACGCCCTTTCGCTCCACCCAGAGCGGAAGAAGTCATTTGATGATTTCCCATCCATAAAAAAGCCGACTCCACTGGCCGACCCCAACATACTTGGGAAAGGACTAGGTAGATTAACTGATCATCTTTCGTGTGAAAGAGAAATTGTGGGAGGGCGGTGTAGCGGTTCCAACATGTTCTTCGTCCTTCCCTACTCTTTCTTATATTCCGTGTTGTTGCTATTGAGTGTAGTTTCTTGTACTCGTATTTTGCTAATATCTCAATTTCTTAATTTAGGTACCTTTATTCTGGAGAAGTGCCAAACAGTAGTTACCTATCTGCTTGATAACACCGATGACAATCGTTTCGCAGCGACTGCATTTGCAGTTTTCAACGAGACTCAAGATAAGAATTCTCATCTTGTGTCAGTATTGTGCATTCTTCGTAGTTTCTCAGCAGTAAATGCTCGACATAATAACTGTAAAAAGTTCGCAACACGACAGATATTATTTGTAGAAAGCATGTTAATAAGCTCGCCATTCTGGAGAAGAAAACTGCAATATTAAAAAAAATGTATTGTGTATTTGTACCTAGATAAAAGAGAGTTCCCATTCTAAATGTATGCAGTGTTTATTTTGTAAATTATGGCTTCGTCATTATACATTAGAAAATACTTACTAATTCCATGGAAAACTAGATAGGTACTTTACCCGCCATTCGGCTTTTAAAACTTAAAACACGTGGCAGTAATAACGTTTATTTGAACCATCAGTATTGATAGTAATTGAATTATTTAAAACGTAACTCAACATAACAGATACAGAAAGCTCAATTTCCGCGTCTTAATCTATGGTAGGCGCCAGATAAATTTGTAATAAAGTAGTAGCATTTTCCTTTCCCTGATATCTCTTCGTTTCTCTTCAGGACAGCTTTATGTATTTATTTCCGTTTTTTTTTTTAATTGTGAATGTTAATAAATGTAGGTGGGTCAATGACCGCTATTACAAATTTATTTGGCGCCTACCATACTCATAATATCAGATCAAGGCGTTACTGCATCCAGCCAGCGTCGTAATGATCCCGGTATCTCGCTAAATTCTTAATTAAAACAGGATTGGTAGTACAAACAAATGTAAATTAAACACTAACGGCAAGGGAATACTCTTAAGATTTATGTCTCAACGTTGTAATGAAGCCAAAGTGTTTATTATGGCCCATTTCTCGGCGGTACGTTTCGGGGTAGGGTTACTAGATACAACTTGGCAATTAATTTCTAACTAGCTTTTGACAGTGTATTCGCCCGAGTGAAAACATTGTCAAAAGCTGCAAAAGATGAAAATAATTAATTAATATTATTTTCATCATTCACACGGGTACGGGAATGAACAGATTTCGATGATATTAGGAGAATTCAGCTAGACCCCATGGTCTAGCTGAGAACAATAAGTAATGTGTTCATTCTTTGAGACTGAATAAATATTTTGATGATATTTATATTAATATATATATATATATATTTGAAATATAATATTTTTTAGATATTAATATTTTATTATATTTCGTACCTTATCGAATACCAACATTAATAAATTTGACCGAAATAAAAGACAATTTCCGTAAAAATGGAAGCCCAAACAATAAACAAGTTCTGTATTTTGAAAATCATGTAATTGCGCAAATTTGGGGTGCTACTGTGCTAGCTAACAGCACTGTTTTGTATTTGTATCGTTTGGGGTGGGGCCCTCATTACAAAACGCCTGTGGGGAACCGATAAGCCAGGGGTGGCGGGCAATTTGAGCTTCAACACAATTTAACAGAAGCAAATAAAACCAATTTAAGAAAAAAAAAACGTTGTTGCGAGAAAGATTTAGAATTTTGTGAATTCGCATTCATATTCGTACCCTGACCTCAACTGAACAATATCGTTTTATTTCTACAATCCCAAGATCCACGTACCAACTTATGTCTCTCTGTTTGCGATAAACTCAAATACTAACAACCGATTTTCATACAGTTTTTCACCAATGAATTTATGAGGATGGTTTAGGTGCATAAAACTTTATTAATTAAGGTTTTGTGTATTAGCTGATGATTGTTGCATTGTCGCAAAAAATCATGCTAATTAGGAGCAACATAATATGCTGTGGTACCAGCGCGAAGCCGGAGCGGGTTGCTAATATCTATTATACCTAAGTGTCAAAGTCGAAATGGTAGACGGGAAACGGCCGAATTGGTAGACCATATGGCCTGGATAAGGAGTACTTTACCATGCGATGTTTGTCAACGACGAAGGCACTGGGATACAATAGTCTTTATACGTTGCCATGATCCGCTTTTCCTACGTTAACTGGCTAGTTTCCAGTATTAACCCAAATTGTCCATGTTGTGCAGCGGTTAACTACCCCGATACTGAATCCCTTACTACTACGACTCCCGAAGGACCAGAAGCGTTTGTCCTTTATTTTAGGACCACAGAGCAAATTACCATTATACAAACCTGGCCCTTAAGATTTATCACGGGCACACGGTCCTAATAAAGCCAGTACGCTTATCATACCCGGGTTACCCGTTATGGGGAGACCGGGTAACCTGTTACGGGGATACCCAATCCGGTTAAAACGCCGATTACTCGCCTGTGGGGTGCTGATAAAGCTTCCCTGCCGTATAATGTGGACGTTAAGAAGGGCAACCCGTGTCGTCCCGTGCTAGGGACTCTGCTAATTGGTTTACGGATCACTTGGTGTGCCGTAGTGTAAAATACTTACAGATATTTGGCCACGTTTGGTTACATTGGAAATTGACCCTAATATATCAATAAGTTTAGGTGGAGAAGGTTAAATAACGAATGACCGATGGCTCATTTAACTTCAACTCAAAGCAAGAGAACTGGCAAATTGAAATGTCTTTTGAACTATCTAGAAGTCATTAAGCTGGTCAGAAAATGGAAGATTATTATGGAGCCTATCAGAAGAACGAATTCCAGAGTTACTTCGACTTCAGACGACACATCGTCCATGAAACTTTTATTTCAAGAGTGGTAACTCTGCTGCTTTCTTGAAACAGCAATGGCGAAGCAACCAGAAAACCTTGCAACTAAAACAAAATTAACAACGATTCCTACTACCCTTCAGAGGTCTCTTCGATCATAAAAAAGGCTGTGTTTTTTTTTTCTCGTAGTTCAACCTAGGAGGTTGTTGACAGCTTTAATAAAAATATTAAAGCCTCCAGCCAGGGCTTACAAAAAACTTACAAACTAAGCGACTACACACTGAGGGCACCCCCTGTGGGATACGGGCCTCGGCTTAGGGCGTCGCTGGGGGAAGGACAGCTAGGGACGGGCTGGATCGAACTAGGATCATTACTTGGGGACAAATTTAAAACTACAGGCTCAGCGGCGTGAGCTGGCTCGAGCAAGGGTCGGGGCGGAAATTGACGGGGACGGCTTCGGCGGCGAGGGCGGAAGGACGGACCACGGACGGTCTTGGTTTGCGCAGAGTGCTGGTCTCTTTCCGGCTCTCTTGGAGGACAGTGGTAGAGTCATCGGGCGTGACGAGGGTATGCCTCGGTCGGCGTACCTTAGAGATGCGGGAGGGTTCGTATCGGGAGGCTGATGCGATAAGGGAGTAACGGTGTTTTACAGCTGTGTCGAAGAAACTTTTGGCTATGCGTTTCATGAACTGCTGTATGGTGGGTACAAGGCTGTGTTCAGAACACAGCCTTTTTATGGGAAATCATCAAATGACTCCTTCCGCTCTGGGCGGAGCGGGAGGGAGTGTCAAACTTTTACTGTCTAAAACCCACTCAAATGCCCTTTGCGTTCCGGAGACAAAGTAAATCTTCCTAACAATTCTGCAAACCTGGCAGGATTAATTTTGACATTATTTTATGATTATTGTATTTTTTTCTTTGGTTTCCGTCTAACAAACATGAGCCCACGTCAAGCCACTTTAAAACAGTCTTATTAAATCTAATGGCGTTACAACGGTAAAATGAGAGATGAAACATTTTCTAAGCTTTCTGCTTTGTACGAAGTGGGTCTTCTCTACCCCTCTTCAAAATACTTGGAACGTGATCACAGTTTTATAGCGCTAACCCGCTCCGACAGCGCCCGTCACCCCCTGCGCCAGTTCATGGGTACAATCCCGTAGAAAAGGCCATCAAATTCAATGGCCGCCGTGCTTGCCACTACGTGACTATTAGGAACAGTTCTCAACTGAGATTCTGCTGGGTCGTCCTCGTTTTATTTATTATGAAAAGAAATCTTTGAACCTTCAATTAAAATTTCTTAAGCTACGCTTTATGAAATTATGATTGTGTCCAATTCTCTTATGGAAGAGGCAAAAGGGGGCCTCATGCATAAGAAAATAATGTCTATTCATAGTAACATTACTTGAGACCTAAATGTAATTTATACATACTTTTGCACATTCATTGCGCAGGGCATTAATAGAGCGCCATATTTTGCAAATTGGTTACAAATAACTCTTTTACTCGTCAAATTTATGCAGTTTAATTACATTTGTTTTTTTTATGCTTTATTAGTAAGAACAAAATTATTAATAATTAATTACGATCTAGCCTAAAAGACTAATTAACAATTTAACTCTAACTTAATTTGTAACGTGATAGACTATTTTAAAACTAAGAATAGTGTACATTAGCATTTATACACGAGTCCATAAGTAGCACTTTCTTAGAGTCTGATGTATTTTATAGAAACACTATGTTCATGTGTTTATAAATATAGCACAACATTGTTAATTCATTCACTTTGTACACTACAAATGTGATAACAAATTTTAATGTGAGGCCTATCTTTTTTAGCTGGCACCCTGAGAAGAAACTTTTAGGTAAAGAAAGATAGAATTAGCTATTTTAGGTGTCTTATACTTAGAGTCAGTGAAAATAGGCATACCTAGGAATGTCACACAAATAAACTAATTATCATTCAGGACCAACATGTTCTCACGTCGGGTTATATAGGGAAAGGTATTAGCTTACAAGTAGCGAATAATTATTTAGTTTTAGATTTTATGTGTTACCTTTGTTGTATTGTTTTCTTTGTAAGAATACTTTGTATACTATTGTATAAATGCTAGTTCTTCTAACTCATCAGACAGATATGTTGCTAGGGAGTTTGTTGCGCCGCTTCTTCCCAGCTAAAACACTAGGAAGAGGTGACGGGCGGCCGGTTCTTTGTTTTGGACGTGACCACTCGCAGTTCAGCACATTAAGGCTGGTTACTGCTTAACCGGACTATCCTGTGATGGCCTCAAATGAATTTAAGGCCCCCAGCCGGGGAAACGGACCAAAAACACTGGTCTAATGTACAGAGAAACTAAAACTGTTGACTTAGGAAGAAATCCTCTTTTCATTTCTAAAAATATACAATTCAAACTCCAACCAGTACTAACGGTTTTCCTGATATTATCTTTTTCAAAAATATGAAACCTCCAAGATTGAGAGGTGCCATTTAAAACCCACAATTCCAATGCTCGTCTGCTCGCAACATATCTAATAGAAAAATCCAATTAGATACACCTTATTCCTTGCAGCCGCTACATCCGTGAACTCAACACCACACCATTAGCTTTGCGTTCAATTTTAAATCCAGTTCAATAAGTTATGCTACCAATATTTCTATGCTACCAAGTCCCATCATACAAAAACGGGTTGGTTAGAAATGTCAGTATTAAATTTTTTAAGACCCAGGTGGCCGGTCTGTCCGTCCGTCTAACAATAATCCCTTGGTCGCTTTCCACATAACCTAAGCGAGGGTAGACCGTTACGTAATCGAGACCCACCCTCATAACTCACCCTTGGGCAATATCAATAAAAAATATAAACAAACATAAATAAAGGATTAAGTATCATGAGTCAGGGGAAGGTTAAATTATGGTATTTGGATATAGAGTCCTGACTCAGAACCTACACATTGTATAGGTACCTACGTATAGATATTAGTTGTAGCATGGGTAAATTATTCAAGTTTAGACATGATAAAAATGTTGGTTTAAGTATTTGGCATTCCACA
The DNA here is from genome assembly GCA_905163435.1 of Mamestra brassicae. NCBI lineage: Eukaryota > Metazoa > Arthropoda > Insecta > Lepidoptera > Noctuidae > Mamestra > Mamestra brassicae. The sequence goes on along the minus strand of LR991008.1, from coordinate 16,287,415 downwards.
AAGCACAAAAACTCTTTCTCTCCAACTATCACAACTTTCAGAGAGTCCACCATTAGATAGAATGAATTTTTATAAGTACTCATTTCTATGGAGACAACTAACGCAAAAATCTGAAATTCAATTTTATTCTGTTGGTAGGACTACGATTGTACCCTTGTTCGCAAAAGAATACATTAGGAATTCTTTAACTTTCTCAAGAATACATCTCAAACAAAATTTCATTCCGACAAAAATTTAATCTAAAAGCTCCCATGGATATGCTAATCTTCTTTTATTACGAAAAAGAAGTAAACTTTCTACACAATGTTTTATTTTGCTATGCTTATTTTCGACGGGTGTCATGGCGGCGACGCGTAATGGCGCGCAAGTGAGTTATGGCGGGAAAATATCGTCGAGACGTTGAGAGAGAATATGGCTTACTTATTTAACTGGATAGATACGGTTGCGAATAAACTCAATTTTGGAGGGATAATATGTTATTTTATTTGAAAGAAATAGGGTTAAGCTCGATACGGGGTCGAATGTGACTTGAAAACAAAAGATGAAGTCGTTGCATTATTTATGTTATCTGTGGGCTCAAAGCTCTTCTGAAATTCTGCAATATAGTTGACTGTTTTTATTATCATAGCTGAAAGTGATAGTAATATAAAGGCTAATCTAAGAAAATCTCAGATGCCCAGAGGTTTCCACAGACTGTATTATTATAATGGGTAGGTAGGTATTACTTTTAATAATAGCCGAACCAGGTTTCGCTTTAGCTAACAAACTGAATGGCCTGAAGCAAATATCGACAAACAGGGCAAAAACTTCGAAAGAGTGGATTTCAACCTAATGAGTTTTCGATCTAACGTGCTACTCAAAAAGAGTTGCAAAAACTAGATTCAAATGTACACAGTAGACGCCTTTACACTGAAGTTTAGAGCGCCAGATTCACCAATGAACAACTTTTCAATGACATTTCGGCCCTCTTGAAAACTATGTCAGATTGTCTTCCCTCCATAGAAGATCGAGCAGATAAGCCGTAAGCCCGCCAAGCTCGTCAGGAAGTCGTTTGTCTGTAGCCCTGTAGTGAAAAACTTTTTACATTAAACTCAAAGGCAACAGCGGTTACAGTCATCGAGACTTCAGCGTCAACCGAGTGTTATAAATGTGTTTTGTTTTAAAATATGGATGCCTGTCGTGCGGTAACTTTAAATCAGAAATGTGGTTATGAAATACCTATGTATGAGGACTGTGGGGCCTTTCGAAAGAATGATGGGATCTGCAATATAAAATCGTCTTTGCATACCTGCAAGTTTCGAGTCTTTAACATCTTTACTGGTTTCAGGTGCCAAAAACTACGATCGGAAGTCAGTCGCAAGAAATGATTCGTTTGGTTTGTCAATGCCAGGAGGAACCATGCATTTTCCGGGATGAATGTTATTAGTTCTTCTGGCACCCAGCGATAGTGTAGCATTCTATGAGGGAAAAAAATACTAAATAGAAAAAAAAACCCTAAGCACTTTATTTATTGGCCGCCAGTCTTTTTGGCACATTACACCTTTTAGGACGAATTTTTTGAATGCTATGTTTTACTTTGTAACTACAAACTTTTAGTTATTTTGTTCCGTTTAGTTTATATAATTTGTAAATTTTAATTAAGGTAGGTACTTACAGAAATAAATATTAATGGACTTATATCATGAATAAAAACAACTGTATTTATTAATTAGTTTAGATTAACGAGTAGACACGGTGAGGTCTATCCATCAATATAAAATGGCTACTTGGCTTAGCACCCCCTGTCATCATCATAATAATGTTCCAAGTTACGATCGTAAAACCGTACCTAATGCCGTCGTTAACTACGTCCTGCTGACAAGTGACAACGAAGAAGTAAGTTTATTGACGTCGTCTTCACCGATATAACTAACTCAATTTATTAGTTAAGCTGTTAAATGTGCATTTTGCTGGTAACTGTGCCCATTATAAGAAGACAAGACAACGATAAGATGCTTTGTAAAATTAGAACTTAGGTACTGGAAAATGACGAAGAACGAATCAGGTACTTGTGTACTACCAGCAAAAGGTATGAAGTCATTCCGTCTATGCTGTAAAAATGTCGAACATATTATCAAGCAAATTAAACGTGCTTGACGAAGTTCCACAATATCTCGGATCCCGGGACATCCCGGGATCCGTCGACCAGGCTCAACACTACAGCATAAAGTTGTGTCGTAAAAAAGCAATTTGATCGCTCCCGCCTCTTCTGACAGTGGCAGAGTGTAATTTATTGTAGCTCCAACTAACTTGATATTTGCGTGAATGCTATAACTTATATACAGGCGTTGGCACTTATTTTCACCCTCTTCTACCCTTAATATTGATGTGTGACGATACGAACCGACCCGTAAGCGGAGTATTTTTATGTTCTCTGACGCTAAACGCTGACCTGAAACCTATGGCCATACTATGTTATATTTTGTTGCACACCTACCACAGTTAAGTAGGTACTTATAGTCTTTATAACCCAAAGGTTGACTGGTAGAGAATGCCTTGATGCATTAAGTCCACCCATGAACCACTATTGTACCTACATAAAGTTTATTTTTTTAGTTTGAGAAAGAAATGGAGCTATACAGGTCGAATAGCGCTATCCCTTTTCCACAACGGAGTCTAGACTCACGATCGTATTGGTCTCACATGTTATAGTACGAGCCCTGATAGTGAGTGGTTCATTTCCAGCTATGGGCAGGTGTGTTGATATTCCGGATAAAGTTAACGATTATTTTGTATAACTTATCTTACTTCTTACTTAGGTAGGTACCTACTGTAATAAATGCGGAAGTTTGGATGGGTGGATGATTCTTAGTCAATCACGCCCAAACGGCTGAACGGATAGGCATAAAATTTGGCACAGAGATAGATTAAAGTCTAGCTAGCTATTTGTATGAATGGCGTCTCACTTCACCAAGAGGCTCACTACTTATATCGTTGAATAACTGTAACCAGACGACAAAGTAAAAACTTCGAGAGAACTCAAATAAGCCAATTTCCTGTAATCCTAGTTCAAGAATTTACAACTAGCAATCCCGTTCCTAATCCGTATTCATTGCACCCTACTTGGCCCGGGACTTACAAACACAATCCCGCACTGGGACAGGACTCGAGAATAACAATTTATTTATGTATGTTGCAATCAAGTTTCTTGCGAGACGCGTGCTTAGTTGCCTCTCACTATTTTCTCCCGTGATTTATATATTGCCTGTAGGAAACTTCGACGTACGCGTAAAATTATCCCATAGTAGTGTTGCGTTGTATTGGTCGAATGGCTTGAATTGTAGATGTCCTATTTTCGGAGTCGAGCTGTCTGAGTCGCATTATCGGGCTCGATCGAGTGATCTCAGGGTCGATTTGTCCCTCTGTGGATGTGTCGGGGTCGAGTTATCCCGGGGTCTAGGAGTCTAGTTTGGCTATTTAAGTTTGGCTATAGCCTATAGGGTCGAGAATTCGGGGATGAGTTGTACTAGGGTCAAGTTGTCTTGGGGTCTAATTGTCTTGGGGCGAGCTTGAGGTCATGTAGTCATTGTTTTGTTAAGCAAACGTAAAATATTATTGCATGAAAAAGTTTATTTTCGCATAAAAAAACTGTTTAAAAATAAGAATAGAATGCACTCTTTTTGACCCGACTGCCAAGGAAGGGTTATTTATAAGCCTATAGTCTCTTGTTTTACTTCTGTTACATCAGAACATCAGAAGAGGTAGAACACCTAAACAGACATAATAATATGTATATACCAAGATGCCTTAAAAAAGTTGGCAACCCTAGGTGGCGTGGGGTATCTACATTTTAGTATCGCAGTACGTGGGGGCAAAAATTTAACGTTATTTTATATCTATATTGGTCTCACCATTCGATGTTATGAAGACATCATATTTTATTTTAATGGTGGAATGAAACTTTTATAGCCCATGAATACTGAAAGGGAATGAATCAGTAATGAATTCAGAAGGCGTTATCGTAAATAAATTACTCCGTTTATTTATTAGGTAGGTACTTAAACGGTGAAAATGAAAACTTAAATTATAATTTGGGTCGGTACGGGAATTAAATAATTTTGAAATAGCCAATATCACAGCTGGCCACAAAAATAAGGTAGAAAATAATGTAAAGTTCCTCATCCACGATTGAAAAGGAAGGATCCTCGACGATGGGACCAGACAGTCGCCCTATGGTTGTAGTCAGGCAAAGAAATAAAGAAAAATTTGGCGCACACGCGTTTTTAGTTCATGTGCAGCGGTATAGATGTCACAACACTCAATCACATTTAACAAAAACTACCGACGGATGGCTGTTCACTAAATCAATTCTCTCTCTAATTTCAGGAGTGAACAGTCCTACAACCGCACAGTGCAATCAGTGTCATCAGTGGGCGCTCTCTCCGTGCCCTGGTCGGCGACAGACGCGCGGCTCACGATGCCAGCGGCGCTAGGGGTCGCTGGCATACCAGCGCTGGTCATCACTGACGGCACCGGCAAGATCCTCACGGCCAATGGCAGGCAACATCTGTCCGCTGATCCGCTGGGATTTGTAAGTAGATAAACAGTGTACTTGTCGGGCTGGATGTGAGATTAGGTATTTGGCCATAGTAGGTACCTAAAATCAATACAACGTGTAACAGAATAAACGCAATACCTCTTAAGTTGTTCATAATGATGAGTACAATGACCCTACTCATCATTATGAACAACTTTTACTATGGACCAACACAAAACGCGAAAAAAAAATCTACACCTAAATCTAAATGTCCAAGACAACTGATTTTTTATCGCGATTTCAGGTTTATTAACCCCTTATCAGGTATTGCGTTTATTCTGTTACACGTTGTATATAAACATATGTCTCACGGCTGACCAAAAAATAACTTTTTACAACGACAATTTCAAAGAAAATATAGAGAAACTAAATGCTGTCTGTCGCTAATTTCGTCGGATATGGTTGGTGTGCAGTGCACTGATATAAACTGACATGACAGCCCAATATAAAAATCCTTTGTTTCCGACAATGCTTCAATTTAATCGTGTCTAAAATTCTTATCTTCCGACTAGGTACGTCAGTGAAAAAAGTAAGTAATAGGGAAACGCGCCTAACCTCAATAATCCGACTTTTCTTGTAAAATTAACTAAGGTCTTCAGAAGACGCTTTGGACACCCTTTCCTTGGCCGTTGAATACAGATAACTCGTAAAATTACTTTTCAATAACATGACCTCAGTAACCTCTTTTTTTTCTGTGCACAGAACTTCCCATGGGCGCAGCGGCCGGTGTCGGTTCTGACGGAACAGGCGCTCCTGAAGATGGCGCGACACCCGGCTGTCGTTCTGTTTATTGGTAAGATTCCACTTTCATCACCATCAAGCTCAGTCTCGGCCGTCAGTCCCAATACGATGTGTGTCTATGTCACCAGCTAGCCAGTTCCGGCAAGCAATAAGTAGGGATACTTATACCATGGCACAGCGAGAGAAAGACAAAACGATGTTAAAATTAGGGTCTAAAAAGCGGATAATTTGCGCTGCTGGTTTATTTAACTCTATACATAGTTACTTTTAGACCAGTGACTTATATCGGAACAGCGGCTCTCATTTCATGGAATCCATCACAATACATCACTCATTAGATACCTAATCACTTTTCATTCTCTTTCCAGACGACGAAGACTCAGAAATAGAATTCGCCGAGTCCGTGATCACACCATCAGCGGAGTCCTACTACGACGAGTGCAGCATCCAGTTCCCGGGCTTCTGTCCCTACCAGAACTCCTCAGACGACGAGACCATGGACTTCGACTACCCCACGTCACGACACTCCAGGACAAAGAAAAAGCCTTTCAAACACGTCATGTTTTACATCGGCATCGATGGAACTGACAGTGCTGACATGCTTAGAGAGCACATAGGCCTGGATGACGCTGTCCCCCTACTAACTTCCATAGACTTCCCCAAACAGCGCATGGTGACCATGAAGTATGGTGATGAGATTACCACCGACTCGGTCCAGAATTTCGTTGATGCGTACTTGAGCGGGAATGCTGATTTTAAGCCGTTGAAGCCGTATAGTGAGAAGTGTTAGTTACCGTAGGTTTTTAAACGACGCGACTTGGAGTGGGATTGAAAGTATGAACTGGCGAAACAGGTATTTTGAAACAAGAACGTTTCATCGAAATAAACCTAATCCAATTAGGCAAATACCTAAGCCTAATCGTTATTTTCCTAAATAGTAGTCCTAGCTAAGAACCTTTTATTTGGTTGGACTTCCTTCAATCACCAGAATAAACGCTGAAATAAAAAGCGGACTACTGTTTTCAATCAAAATGAATTATTCCAACAGTGCTTATAGAACGTGCACGGCTAAGCCTAGTGGTGCTTAATCGGAACTTCATCCGTAAAAATACATTGACGCTTCTATGCTGCCACCTATAGTTCCTGCAGGCTCCCTATCCATTCCTGGAAGTTCGATAATGATTATGAAGAAATATCAAGCAATTTAATGACTAACTATAATTCCAGTTTATTCTAAATATCTATTATACCTAGGTACCTTTTGAGATTTTGCAATGCGTATGGGATACAGAATTAAGCAGCTGTATCTACAACACTAGCGCACACAACAATGTTATCTAGTGTTATTCATTGATATTATTGCATAATATTTTGAAATGCTTGTGAAATTCACTAAATCAACGCACAACATCTTGATAAGACTTAGTATACTGTTGTCACCGCCATGGGTGGATTTAGACCCTCTCCTTAGCATATGACGAAAATAAAAACACCAATAAATATTGGTAGGATGGCAGGAATAATACGTACCTACCCCAAAATAAATAATTGCCAGCAATTCGAATGAGATCGGCGTTCAGCTTCAGAATTCTCATTTTCTGCGTGAACTCATGAAGCCCGGGCAAAAACTTGTAATCTTGGTACATTATCGGACCTTCGGACTAAATGTGGAAGACATAGCTACGTCCGTGGTCACCACTGTAAGTCGCATTTAGAAACGATAGTTTGAACCTAGCCTTACATTTGTTATTTCAGTATTATTTCTTTCTTTAAATAGTTGTCTCCTTAAGAAATCATTGTACAAATTATTTTCATGTAGATGTAGACTCGAGCGATTACGCTCTGCACCCGATCCGAATCCGTGAAAATATGGATATATAAAACCTTTTTTCAAGGATTCGGATCGGATGCAGTGCACAACCGCTCTCAGTAGAGAGTATTTGTATTGTTTTAGTATTTAGCACCTACCATGTATTTTTCATGAATATATGAACTGTAGACAAACCCTCATACATTTTTGTATGGGTCTTTATTGTAATGAAATAAAACCATTGTTAAATATTGTAACACTGCCTAGTAAAAATATTCCATGTTGTCGAGGAGTCAGGAGGTATTCATATTACAGACACACTGTATGTTTGTCTGACGGCTAACATGGACCATGTTAGCCGTCAGTCGACCAAGGTGGGCCATGGTGCATGGCCCACGTTGATCTTTTGGTGAAGAATAGGCTTTTCCAATCGATTCTCCATTAACTTTGTAAACGATTTACAAATAAAATAAAATGTGAACACTGAATGAATCCGCTCAATGTTTACGAAAACTAAAAATTAATGTAGCACGTTTCAATCATATTATTCAATAAATAAGTTCTGGTTTTTATCTAATACAAATTATAAGAAATAAAAGAATTAGGAAGCAACACACATTGTCTCATTTATTTTTCATGAAGTACCCTATCCTTATTATTACAATAATCATAATAATTCATTTTATTTCAGAAAATACCTAAATAATGAAATGAAAATAATCGATCCTAGCAGGCAAAATATTATTCGAAGTCAATCTATTTCAAAGAATAAAGATAATATTCTTTAAATCGTAAAATAAATTCAATAAATAAATTGGTTCGTGATATTGATGTCGACACCGAATCTTTTTATCTTTCCTCCTGTTTTCATCCAATATCCTCCCTCATCCGATTATCTGTGGCGGCCCTTTTCGCGAATCGCGACATCTGTGGGCGTACTTCTGGGTTATCTGGGCTATAGATGTAAGGCCGGTTTAAAACCAATACCAAACCGTTTAAAATGAAAAAAACCGTTTAAAACCGGAACAAACCATTTTTTCGATTTAAAACGGTTGGTGTTGATGACTATGTTTTTCTTAATTGTAACTAAAATTTCTTTATTTTACCGAGGTAGGGATATAATGGCGTACTTATAAGCTGTGTAAAGATTTTTTTAATGAGTGATATACTGATATTGATATTATTAACGGGTTATTGGTATTATCAACAAAAACTAAACCCACTCATCGCACTCTCGTTGACATCGTCACTCGTGACTCGAGGCAACGTTTACTCGCCCACCCTACACACACATGCACATACTTAGTTATTTTATTTGTGTAGGCGATTTATTTGGAACGGCAACATTTTGATTTCTAATTTATTGGGAATCAGGGGGAGCGAATGAAAAAATTGTAATTAAAAAAAACTTTCTGTAAGTATTATAATTAAAATTAACAAATAAAATAAAGTAAACTACTAACAAACTAAAACATATCATCAAAAATTCGTATACAACGCTGTCAGCTGGCAATGTACAAATGCCAGCACATCAAGCTACGACAACCTGTCAAATTTCTTTAATAGATTTTCAACTTTATCGCTGTAGCATTAGGTTCAAGTTTGATTGGGATTTTTTTACTGTTTCGGGTAGCTCGATGAGCTGGCGTCTGTACCCAAGAGACTGGCGGCATTGCCACGTTGTATGGCAATGCTTAGCCTCTGGCCCAAGTAAAATCAAGTTTTGGATCAAGGGATGTGCCAACCAAACGTGAAATTTCTTTGAAAAGGCTGTGAGCACAAGGAGCCCAACGGCCCGAGGATTACAACCTTACATTGTTTGAAAATTCAGTTCTCAACATGTACACAAAATAAGTAGGTTAATATTGCTGAAAAATGGGCCTAACCGTATCTTGAATGAAGTATTATCATCCAATGTTTGCCATCATTGACCATCCTAGCCTTTTCCATTTGGCTTCCATCAGTAAGCGTACTTAGAATAAATGCAACGGCAACACTGAAAATCAAAAGCCTAGGTTCTAAATTGTAGATTACACTTATGAGATCTTAAAAAAAAAGTTGAAATTGACGCCAAAACCATAGCCGCCATTATTGTGAAATAAAATTTTCAAAATAAATTTCACGTGCTCCTAAACGAGCGCTAACCTTAATTACTATATAAATAAGTAAGAAAACTATAAATCATGGCTGATAACGATGATCTTTTGGACTACGAAGACGAAGAGCAGGCAGATCAGCAGACCGCTGACGGGGCGACAGAAGCGGCGCCAAAGAAAGAGGTTAAGGGATCCTATGTATCTATTCACAGCTCTGGGTTTAGAGATTTCCTGTTAAAACCCGAGATATTGCGCGCCATCGTTGACTGCGGCTTCGAGCATCCATCAGAAGTGCAACATGAATGTATTCCGCAAGCCGTCCTTGGTATGGACATCCTATGCCAAGCTAAGTCCGGCATGGGAAAAACCGCTGTGTTTGTGTTGGCGACTCTTCAGCAACTGGAGCCGTCAGAAAACCACGTCTACGTCCTCGTAATGTGCCACACCAGAGAATTGGCTTTCCAAATTAGTAAGGAATATGAGCGTTTCTCAAAATACATGGCTGGCGTCAGAGTATCAGTGTTTTTCGGTGGAATGCCCGTCCAGAAAGACGAGGAGGTCCTCAAAACTGCATGCCCCCATATCGTTGTTGGAACACCCGGCAGGATTTTGGCGTTAGTCAACAGTAAGAAACTGAATCTTAAACATTTGAAGCACTTCATACTCGACGAATGCGACAAGATGCTTGAATCTCTAGACATGAGACGCGACGTCCAGGAGATATTCAGAAACACCCCTCACGGTAAGCAAGTGATGATGTTTTCTGCCACCCTCAGCAAAGAGATCAGACCTGTGTGCAAGAAGTTCATGCAGGACCCCATGGAAGTGTATGTGGACGATGAAGCCAAGCTGACTCTGCACGGATTGCAGCAGCATTATGTTAAACTTAAGGAGAATGAGAAGAATAAGAAACTGTTTGAGTTACTTGATGTACTGGAGTTCAACCAAGTTGTTATATTTGTGAAGTCAGTGCAACGCTGCATAGCTTTAGCTCAACTGTTAACAGACCAGAACTTCCCTGCTATCGGCATCCACAGGAACATGACTCAAGACGAGCGTCTCTCCCGTTACCAGCAGTTCAAGGAGTTCCAGAAGAGAATCCTTGTCGCCACCAACTTGTTCGGAAGAGGGATGGATATAGAACGAGTTAATATTGTGTTCAACTATGACATGCCTGAAGATTCCGACACATACCTGCATCGTGTGGCTCGTGCTGGTCGTTTTGGTACCAAAGGCTTAGCTATAACAATGGTATCTGATGAAAATGATGCTAAGATCCTTAATGAAGTTCAAGACCGCTTCGACGTCAACATCACGGAGTTGCCAGAAGAAATTGAGCTATCAACTTATATAGAAGGCCGATAAATCACTAGTTATTACTCCATTCCTTTTTTACCAGTGTTTGAACTTTTTGAATGCCATGCAAATTTTTTGTACGTTGACTTAGAATTCTTGGTGAGATGACAGACCATTATTTGTTTTACGAGTTATATTAATGATTATTGTATCATGCAAATACATATATTTTTTTGACATGGTAACATGCCAGGCATTCAGAAAGTACAGTTTTGTCAACACAAGTGTGTTTCAAATTATTTGACTAAGTAATGTTCACTTTCTTGGGATGTAGTGTTTTGTGTGGTTTGTTCAAACACACATTGCTCATAACCAGATTTAAAGTAACTCTAGGTTAAATATTATTAAAGTAACTTTGATATTGTGATAAACTGGCTTTTATTTTTCTTGTTTACTAATATTTTGTCATATCACAGACAATTCGAAAAAATATTGACCAAGTTACTGCAATTAAATTCAAACATTCATTAGTTAGATTTTAGAGCTGATATTAATATCGATTGAGCATTTAGAAGGTACCTACCTAGTTCTTGAAACATCATAAAGTGCTGCGCGAAAGGTCCTTGAAATTAACTCTATTTTTCTATTGAATCAGGAACAAAAATGCAGTAAGTTGTATTGCAAGTTTGCAGGCATCGAATTGATAGGTAATGCTGCCTTTGCAGTCCATATTCATTGAACAATACATACCCCCCATTGAAAATATCCCACCCAGTTCTTTTTATTAAAACGATCATTGTAGGTACTTAACTTCCATTACACTGCAATCGTTACAAATACATAATACGATGTCGGTTCGATTACTTAGGTACGACATAGAACTTGATCTTGTTTTGAAAACCATGCTTACTTTTTATTACACCTACCTACCTACTTGTAATATTGCCAGTAGCGTAGCGTAGTAAAGTAATCATAAATTCATGTGTAGCTTATAGGTACCTACAGACAAGTATATTTATACAAGTAGTTTTTCCTGACAAGATATAACTAGGTACGCTTTACGTCATTGCATACCTAACTATATAGGTACCTACTGCGATTACCAATATACCTACCTGGGTAGGTATTTTGGTACCTAATCGCAGAAGCACTAGCTGCTCAAAAAAGAAAGAAACCCTCCTCGAACCATTGCTTGTACCGCTTGTACGTAGTCGTTAGTACCTATCTATAGAGTTGAATATTGAACCAAAACATGAAAACACTGTTCCCTAGGGCAACCCAATCGATGTGTAGGTGAACGAAAAATCTTTCCTCTTTATAATTTTTTATATTAGATAATAATCTAAACTAATAAATATTATAAAGAGGAAAGATTTTTCGTTTGTTCTCTTCCGCCATTAGAAAGCTAAGTTATAAACTTAAACATAGACTTTATTTTATTAAAGAAAAAATTGCAATAATGTAGGTAAGCCAAAGTACCAAAATGTTGCCTAATAAATTCATTATTTGGCGTGCGCTGAAAAAACTAGTGATGAAACATGAAAATAATGTAGTGTAGGTACTACATGATTAAAGTAAATTATTAGATACGTACAAACGTTTCCAATCAACCTTGAACCTAAAAATTTGACGATAAAGTTGAAAATCTATTAAAGAAATTTGAGTTTGTTGTAGTTTGATGCGCTTGCGTCTGTACCTATAAAAAAATCGCGGGGGTAGGTATGTCACAATGAACTCTTCTTGTTCAAATTATACAATCTAAGCCCAGTTGGAGTTTGTGGAGTAGGTACCTACCTACCAAATCCGCGCGGGCGAAGTGCTAGCCTACAGTAATATTAAGAAGCTGAAGAGTTTGTTTTTTGGTTGAACTGGTTCGAATTGAAACATTAGTACTGTCATTGCCATTTATCAAGGAAGGCTATATAACATCACGCTACGACCAATAGGAGCGGAGCATTAATGAATAATGTAAATGTGACGCAGACGAAGTTGCGCGGGTCAGCTAGTAAGACAATAATCAGACACGCTTGAAGCAAGGGTATTCGATCCAGCCTGTCCCTAGCAGTCCTCTCCCAGCTACGCCATAAGCCATGGTCCGTACTCCTGCAGTCACAGTTTTTTAATAAGGCCTGCCTGGGGGCTTTAAAGTTTAATTTATATTAAAGCCGCCACAGGCAAGTCCAGTTAAGCAGACGACCAACCTCCTAGGTAAGCATGCAAAGAGCCACTCACAAAAAAAAAACAAGGGTGTCCGCGCCGGTATTTAGGTAGGGGTACAGTAACGTCAGCACATCAAGCTACCCGAAACTGTCAAATTTTCCCAATCAGTCAGTTGTTTTGGCTTGATGGATGTGCTAGTGTATGTACTTACCGTCCATCTAGGAAGGGAGATAACCAAGCCACACGTCCCGTTAAAATTTTAACCGAGAATCGAACCGACGAAGTACTCTTTTTTTATTGATGGCAAATTATCAAATGACTTCTTCCGCTGGGCGGAGCGGAACGGAGTGTCAGACTCTTACTGACAAAAAAAAATCCATCAGTGTTCCTCCTAATGCCCTTTGCGTTCCAGGTCCGCGGTGACTCTTTCGAACAAATTCCGCAACCCTGGCAGCGCAGAACCAACGAAGTACCTACCTATCAATAGAATGGAGATTACCCTACCGTAGCTTACCCATAGAGGAAAGTAATTGAGCTTACCTATGCACTTATGTAGGCAGTGTTACGTTACTACGGTTATACCATATTATCAGACCTGTTATTCTCCAAAGGGTTATGCAGAGGTTGGAGGTGCAAACTGTGTTAACCTGCAATACAGGTCCTCATGGTCAATCAAGGGCACTCATTAATAGAGATATCCTCTTCTGTCATCAAACAAATAAATGAAACAGACAATATGTATAAAAATATTTATTCTTATTTTACAAAACGTCTTCGGTAACAAAAGTCTTATTCCCTACCTATACAATAAATTATGTTCTTAGGGATTTTAGGGTGTTGCCACACCAATAGATCGATCGTCGATCGATGGTCTAAGGACTAACGACCGGTCTCAATAACGTTAATCAACAGGTAAATTAGCTACCAGCAGTAGCTGAAACGTCATATTTGAAAGGTAAACATGACGTTTCAGCTACTGTTAGTAGCTAATTTGACAGTTGGTCAAAGGTAGATGGATACGTTATTGAGACTGGCCGTTACTCAAGTCGATCGATGGTATCGAACGGAGGTCGATCAATTGGTTATCGCCCAGTATCCGTCGATCAGCTAAATCTACCACACCAATCTATCAACGTCGATCGATGGCATCGATCGATTGGTGTAGTAACACCCTTAAGTTCTGAACTGAAAGTAGGTATAAACAATGACGCAAATATGAGACAGCAAAGACAATCCTCGGGCCACTAGGCACTGCACGAAATAACTAATTACAATAGGAAGTAAGCATAGTCATTGTGTTTTCAATTATTGACAGAAATACAATGATGTTTACTGACATAGTCTGTACTACCTACTCCTAAAACTGTCGTGCCTCCATTAGATGAAAAGAGAGATAAAATAATGGATACGTGTAAGTAAATAAACTTATACAAAGCTGATAATTATGTGGGTACAATCATTGATGGTTTTCTAGAATTGGAAAAACAAAATGTAAATGGAGAGTAGGTAGGTAGGATTGTCTGTGACACAATATTTTTATTTTAAACTGGCTGCTGGCGATATGGCAGCGCAAAAATAAGAATGAACAAACAAATATAGATTTTTATATATTAGAAGAATAAGTTTAAACTTAACATGATATGAAATAAGTAATATCTTCCTTTTACCAATAATTCCCAGTATGCTTGTCAATGTTGCAATTAACATGGCACAAATCATTACACGGGCAAATCTTTATCCAAGTTTGTACACAAGCCTCCAGAGTTGCTGAAGTTTTGCATGTTACATACATTCACAGGCATTCTGAGAAATTTATACCCAATTAATTGAAACCCAAGTAAACACCCTGTTTGGGGCCATCAAAAGTTTTCTCATGAGTAAACCTGGTGATAAGATCTAGAGCCCATTTAGGCTGGTCTCCAGGCACCATGTGTCCTGCATTTCTCACCAGGATCTCCACCAGTTTGCCAGCCTGCTTCACATAACCAGCTACTTCTCCGTCCACCTTCCAAACGTACCTCTTCGCAGTCTTGTAGTCTTCAGCACCAGTAAAGTTGAGGTTTTTGAGGTAGTTAACGGTTAACGGGTAGGCAACTATAATGTCTAGTTGACCGTTGTATATGACCACATAGTAATGATCAAGGAGTTCTGATATCCACGGGGCTACGGACTTCATAACATCCTGCTTGAGATGCTCCTCAACTTCAGTCCCGTTGTGGAAAGGTAAGTTCCCAACGTGAATCATTTTACGGACTGCAGTCTTCTGTAGCATTGGTCCGAAGTCTTCATACTGAGTGTAGTCTTTTGTATGTAAATAGTTGAAGTAGAAATTAAAGCCCGTCAGGTTTGTGAAGATACTCTTACCATCTATCATGTCTCCATTCAACAGTGAATCAAACGTGGCAAATGCGTCATCCCATTTACCTTGTTTGATGAAGTTTTTAGTTTTGTTCTCATATTGCTCAAATACTTTAGCTCCATTGAAATCGATGAGACCTATTTGGTACAAATATTTACCATATACCAACTGATGTTCTGGATCACTCAAACCATTGCCAATAGCGATTCCTTTCATGTTAATTTTAAGTTTAGCAGTAGGATTCTTCTTATGTATGGTGTATGCTAGGGCTGGAACATACTTCCCTCCATAAGACTCTCCAGTCACAAAGAACTTATTCTGCTGCAGTTCAGGGAACAGCTGGAAGAACTGTATCAGTGTTGTGTACAACTGCTCACCAACCTGTATCTCATTTGTGCAGTAGCCACGGCTGTCGTTTGTGAAGCTGAACCCAGTGCCCACGGGGTTGTCTATGTAGATCATATGGTGACTCAAAGCCCAGTTGTACTTCCTCCTCTCGAATTTATCTCTGCGCACTCTGATCGGACCATTTTCCGTGAACAGACCATACAAGGAGGTCGCGCCGGGCCCGCCCTGCAGCCACACAACGACGGGCGCGTGCTTGTTGTCCGGCACCATTGCAGGGAAGTACCAGAAGAACTGGTTGGAGTCGTACATCTTGTTCACAGTGAAGTACCCGGCGTAGCTCTTGATGCGAAGACTCTCCGTGAAGGGCACGCGGGCGAGACGCCTACCTTCCTCAATCTTCCCGCTTTCAACGTACGGGGTGAGGAACAACGGAGGCCCTGGATCTCCCCCATCGCGCTCACCGAGATTCAACTTTGGGTAACGATGAAAAAAACCCTCGGCATTGAAAAATACTTGAAATATTAGCAGAGCCCACAACGTGCGCGCCATCTCGACCCGAATATTGACCCAATTAATCGGCTTCACCTTTTTATCATGCCTTAGCGAATATAATAATACGTTGTTGTTTAGCCGGCTTATCAATATGTTGTTCCTTTTTCTGACCGCATACTCGTTCTCGCTTACTCACAAAACCGCATCAAGCAAAGCAAGCAATCGCAAGGCAATAAGGATGTTCGTATTTTCGTAAATCGATTTTCGTTGCAAATATAGCTTGAAATAAAAATAAACATGAAACAATCTATCGATTAAAACAATATCGATATGCATTACGTTTTTATGACGGAAAGTAGGTACAGTTTAGTACAGTAGTATTGTAAACTCCAAAAGGTATCCTATTGTGTGGATGGATATGGAATTGGGTGGATAAGGAAGATATAACGGTCGCTGTGTTTTGCCGTAAACGGCGTCGCCGCGCCGCCGCCGTGTAGGTATAGGTATAATATAACACTGCGTAACACTATTAAGGGACCCCCTAAACTCATCGGTTATTTTTTCACCTAAAAGGTGTAAAAATAACCGATCATTGCAGGTACTCATCATAAATAACAACTTTCACTATGGGACCAACACTGAAATCGCGAAAAAAAGGGTGCTTGACTTTTGATTGTGTGGATAATTACCTTTTTGCGGGTAAGTTCCTTATTTGGATTCACTTAGGAAATGGCAAATGTTCCTTTATCTACATCCATTCTATCCGCTACAATAGATTGGATGAAACCAACGTAGCAAAATGTACATCGCAAAAAAAGCACCGCAACGCCATCTATTCCACCAGCTGCGAACTACCGCAACTCCATCTATCTCGCTAGCTGCAAACTAACTCAACGAAATCCTGCATCGCGCCAGCAAAGTTTTCCGTGCGTACGATTTGAACATTGTTTGTTGTTGTTTGTTTTTGTTTTGTTTTTTAAAAAACGTTGCCCCACACTAGGAATTTCTCCTGTATCGTGGGTGCGTTTACAAACATACAAAGTCACATACACAAACAGCCAGACCCGGAACAACTATCTGTAGGCCATACAAATAATTAATATCAACTATCGGGCAGTTGCTTACCAGACACAATAACCGTCTGGTCAGAGGATTCTCCCTTTTCTATGGAGGTTTGCGGGATTTCTGTACCGCATACCCTCTATACTTGATGACGTCACGCTGAGGTAGCTGTTAGAACCTAATTAATTAAATTCATCTCAAGAACCTAATTAAATTCATCTCTGATCGTCTTATTCTTCAATCATTCGAATGATTGTAAACATGGAATAACAATTGGAAACGAAAACAAATCTACCATCACTAGCTCGCGGTTGTTCTGACGTTTTTTTGACAATGTGTTGTTGGTGTAGACCAGATTGAAATATTCGAAATGTTTAAACGTTTGAATTTATTCAAACGTTTAAACCCATTAGAAAAAATATTTTGCGTTCCATAATTATTCAACTTCATAATATTTTTTTTTTGGAGACTAATTTAAGTGAAGTTTTAGTATTTTAGTCTCGTAGGTAATACAATGACAGAAATGTCAAACGGTCATCGTCATCGATATCAATCAAAAAGTCATAAATGTCATAATAACTCATAGGTACAGACCGAAACCTAATACAAACAAAAAACAAAAAGTCTGTGTCGTCGGCTTTTTATTTGAGAACTGATATTATGCTAATGTAGTTTTTGAGTGTTACGCCATGAAGACGCAGCGTGATTCCTTTAAAATGTGGACACTTTCACTCGTAGTGCTGAGTGCATTATATTTGGTGAATGCGACTTTCTTTCCAAATGTATATCCGAGGTTAAAACTGGACGCCAGATCGACGAAAAAAGCTGGTAATCCTCTTATGATTACTCCGTACCTAAAAAAAGGTTCGATAATACTCGCTCAAAATCTGTCGCGGGTGTCTATAACGGATAAAATGGGATTCCGAAGTCACGCTGGCTTCTTTACAATCGACGAGAACTACAACTCCAATATTTATTTTTGGTACTTCCCACCTTTTTCTAAGAATGAAGATGCTCCGGTCGTCATCTGGCTACAAGGCGGGCCCGGTGGAAGCTCGCTCTTCGGCCTGTTCACGGAGCTGGGGCCTCTGATAGCTAAGAAAGAAGGTTTCGCTTTAAGGAAATATCACTGGGCTCTACATAACCACTTAATATTTATTGACAATCCTGTTGGTACTGGATTTAGCTTCACGGATAATGAAGCTGGATATTGTACGGATGAAAACTGTGTAGCAAGAGGACTGTACAAAACTTTAACACAGTTCTTCCAATTATTTCCACATTTGAAGAAAAATGCATTTTATATAACAGGTGAATCTTATGCAGGAAAGTATATACCATCCCTTGGACTGTTAATCCATAAAGAAAATGCCAATAGTCAACAAAAAATCAATTTACAAGGTATGGCAATAGGCAATGGATACTGTGACCCTGTCAATCAATTAGATTATGGTAATTACTTGTACCAACTTGGATTATTAGACAGCAATGAGTTGAAACTATTCGTAAAATACCAAAATGAGATTGTGAAACAAATTAAGGAAAAGAATTGGGTACAAGCTGATATACTTGTGGACCGACTGATGGATGGAGAGCTCAGCAACTTGTCATACTTCAAACAGTACACCGGCTTTAATTACTACTACAACTACTTAGAAGCATCAGGAGGAAAGGATGACATGACAGTGTTCACAGCGTTATTGCAAAATGACAATGTCAGGCGTAGTGTGCATGTTGGAGGATTACCATTCCACGATGGACAACATGTGCAGCTACAGTTAGCACTGGACATGTTGAAGTCTGTATCTCCAGCCATTACAGAGCTGTTATCACATTATAGAATGATGTTTTATAACGGGCAACTTGATATTGTGGTAGCTTTTCCACTGACAGAAAATTTTCTACGTAATTTAAACTTTACTTCAGCTAAAGAGTATAAAACTGCAAAAAGAGACATATGGAAGGTTGATGGTGAAGTGGCAGGGTATGTGAAGAGAGCTGGCAATCTTACTGAAGTCCTGGTCCGCAATGCAGGCCATATGGTGCCGTCAGACCAGCCGCAGTGGGCTCATGACTTGATCACAAGATTCATCAAGAATGATTTTAAATTTTGAACATTTCATATCACTTGAGTCATGATAAAATTGTGATTATTATTCGAAATATGAAAATGTGATGTTAAATTAGAATTCTAGGTTTACTCCTTTGTTCTTGATTTTTTTTACATAAGCATAGACCTCAGTCTAAATGTTCTTTAAAGTTTTTGTATATCATTTACATTCTGTATGTTTTGTTTTTGACACTAGTTGTAGCTTAATCCAAGAGGCGAGTACGAGTTCGAGAGAGAGAGAGACTCGGTTCAAGTGGGCAATACACAGGCCTCAAGGAAAGGAAAGAGACATTCTAAAAATTCAGAGGCGTTATTCTGGACATGTGCCAATGGATCAACTGAAATGCTCCCTGGATTTTAATGAATTAATTTAATGATAGAAACATTATTCTGGTGAAGACGAATGGTGGGTAATATGTGCTACCTACATGAATTCTAAAGGAAACTAAAGGTTCTTTCACAAGCCTTTGGCCCAGTTTCTCGTACGAAAATGATTGTGACAAATTGTCAAACACGCGTTATCCAGCCGTGATCGGCTGAATGAGTTTTCAACGGCAATTCGACGTTGTAAAACCCGAGCTAAAGAATTTTAAAATAGCAGACGCCTGAATTCACGAGTGCCTCTTGACCATTATAATTATGGTCCATTCAACCAGTGAAACTTATGTTGAAAGAAAAGTTGATTTGTCCAATAATATGTTATTCTTCACTAGCATTGAAAACATGTAGTGTTACGAATATAAGTGATATAATAACAGAAAATGCACCTTTCATCTTTTTGCACGCAAAGCAAATCAAGGCTAAATTTGAATCTCTCCTTTTTTAAAGATCCTATGAGGATTATGGGCGAAGGCAATGTAACTGTTGTAAAACAAAGTTGTTATTGTTAGGCGTGAAAATAAAATATTTTTACATTATTATCAATTGTTTTATTACATATTGCAACTATTTCTAAATAAATATTATTAACTAAAGAACTTATAATTAGAAACACAGTCACTTCAATTAACACGGAAGTTGAAAGAACTGTAGTTTTATATTTTTAACATTGCAGGCATCTGAACTCCAATAAATGATGAGTGGGACCTTATTTACATTGGAATAAAGTTAATTTAGCCAAAGAGTAGTAAGCATTAGGCGGAACTGACAATATACCTTTTCGCAATTTAATTTCAAAAATTTTTTTGGATTGAAAATAAAAAATATCAATGATTTTTATATAGAACTACAGTTATTTTACTTCTAACAAAACACGCACAACCTAAAGCTGTCTACACACCTAAGCCGGTTCGTGCCGGCGGCTTAGGTGTGTAGACACCTTTAATAATTCTACAAAAACATTCTAATTTTATCTGGAAACCGATTACGAATATAACAAAATACAGGTAAATTTTATTGATTATATTATTACACTAAATCATTAATTATGCAAATGAAAATTACTTGTGAAAAGTATTAATATATATTTAGAGGGCTAATAAAATTGATTATAATAATTATTCCATAGGCAATTGAAATATTACTGAATCATCTCTAATTTTGTGAATCACACATTATTGTTTTAGAGGTAACATATATTTTATTGAACCTATTTCATAAAAGATAGTTCCTGTGAGAAATGTCTGCATAACACGAGGTTCTTACTTTCACTTTAACTTGTATGCAATTACTTAACTAGAATATTTACAAGGTTCCTTTTACATGCTCCAACTGCCGGGTAGCTGGCTCAGGGTAGGGTGGCGAGAGAGCGTTTGTCCATTGGCTGGCCCGACATCGGCCAAGATGGTAATATGTTATGGGAAACGTGCACGGCGAAAACTCTGCCATCTAGCGTTGCACATTCGAAACTTTTACTATATAAATACGTGACATTGACATTTCTGTGCTGTCACATATAGTTCCTACACGCTTTCATTAGGGGCACGTGCCGGGCGTAGACAGTGCCATCTAGGAGCGAAAATTCGAATCTTTTACGTGATATTTATGTCGCCGGAAAATAGCAAACGCCGTAGGATTATAAAATAACTTGAGATTGTATACTGTCTATAAATTGTTAACTGAACATTTGGAATACTTTTTTACGCATAAAAATAACATCTCGAAGTTATTCCGAGAAATTGTGAACTGACATAAAATGACGACCAATCAAAGCAAGTCTTCAATTTATAAAAAAAAAAACAATTAATAAATTGAAGACCTAGAAACAAGGCTCTCATTGGTCTGTTCAGATATGACCTCACACCAACAAAGACCAATGAAGTCTCCAATTTAACTATCACACCAAAACAGATAAATTGTGGTCTTGTGCTCTGATTGGTCGCCATTTCTTCGACTTCGAGATATTATAGACTATCAAATTTTGATGCGTAAAAAAGCATTCCAAATGTTCAGTTGACAATTTATCGAGAGTTTACAATCTCTCAAGTTATTTTATAATCTTACGGAATTTGCCATTTTCCAGTGACATATATTTGACATAGGCCGTTTTGTGCTGCCACGTATAGTTCGTGCTCGTTCCCTATAGCTAATGTGGCAAACCTCTCCGAGCACAGCCTAAGTAGCAGTGGGCCAGAGGACGGTGGTCTTCATTCGTCAGCCAGGACACACTGCGCACTAGACTACGCCAGTAAAGCAGTGAGCGCATCCAGGAACTGCGCGCGCTGCGTCAGCGGGAGTGTGATGATGGACGAGTCCACGTGGTCCAGGGACACTGACGCGCCGCACTTCGTAGCCGCTTGCTCGAAGGCGGCGCCGAATAGACTGAAACGAAAGGTTTTATTATTTAGTTAGGTAGCCAATGATAAAATAGTGGCGGATAGATGTGGGCCTATCTATCAATTCGAAAAAAAAAACCATTACAACCAAGCATTAATGTTTTTTTTTAAAATACGTTTTTAATTTTAATAAGTAGCTCTATGCTATTAAAATTTAGAATCTGTACTATCGACCGTTGAGGAGTTACTTTGTCTGGAGGCAGCCTACCGTGGAGAATTAGGCTTAAAAAATTAAAACGGCCATCCTTTAGGCTTTAATGCTGGGACTCGAGTACAACGCCACAGCCACAGCGCTGGTTTTCAGAGATAGTCAGCGATGACTGGATGGCTCTGGATGTTCTTTCTATCACAAATAGGGCGAGAAGCCACAGGATGCCTTGACGATGCAATGCGGCGCTGCAACGTTAATGACTGAGTGTGTAAGGTGTGTTTTCGATCATAATAATGCAGGTACTCACTTCCTAGGCTCGTGCTGGTACCGCGGCGGGATGCCCAGCAGCAGACAGTTGGCATCGTCTATAGACGCGCTGGCGACGACTGCGCGCGCACCCTGCGCCGCCGCGCTCGCCCAGCGCGCCGCCACGCCCAGCCACAGCGGGCCCTTCACCAGACGAGCTTCGGGGGTGCCCTGGGGGATAAATCAATAGGTTGGGTTAGATTGGTTAGATTCTTGGCCGATGCTTGACGACTGGCTCGGGATGACTGCTGGCACGGCTGCCTATCGTTTGGGGCAACGCAGGTGCTGTTGGGGCACGGATGCTTTGAGTAGTTCCTGAGTAGCATAAATAGGAAACCGGATGCTCAGTGTCATTACTGAGTCCATTGTTGGGAGGACACGGCGTGGCATACATTCGCAGTATGCGCAGCTTGGGAGGAGCCGCGCCGTGCCCTTGTTTCGGAAGTGGGAAGCGACCTGTTGCTGCCGGCTGTGACTCGTTCTGGCTGTGGTCGGAAGTGCAGTCTTGGGATGCGGTGATCTTCTGTGAGAGTGTCATGTCCCAGAAAAGGGAAGCGGAAAAGGAGAGGGAAAACACTAGTGCTCTTCCGTCCCGCAACGGGCGCACTGGGTGTCAGTGGAGGGCAAATAATTACCTGTTCCGGCCCCGCTTAAATGGGTCCAGAGACGGCAGACTCGGGGACGTCCGCCGCCGACTATCACATAAGATCCGTAATGGATGGTGGCGCGTAATGTTCCACGCGCGCCCCTCTTAGACGTGTCGGGGCGAGATTCGGGCACCATTCGGGGGCTGCGTTGAAGATTGCTTAAGAGCTCCCGTAGTCCGTTCCGTCCGGTGTAAATGAGCGAAGGAACACGGGTGGTTTTAGGCAGTAGAAGTTTGACAGACCCCTCCGCCGGTCCTAGGGCGGTGGACATCCATGAGGATTTCAACCTCCAAAAAACAAATAAGTGAGATTTGGAAAGGAAACTGTTTTATTAAGAATTTTTGCCAAAAACATGACTTCTTTTTGAAAATAAGAAAACTTAAATTCCCGTGCTGGTCCTGCTATTGAAGCAATCTGAGCACTGCTGCAGGCTGCAGTGCTCAGCTTTTTGCACACTTCTTTGGCTTGAGGTTTCCAAGTTAACTGATCATCTTATTTATTACTAGCGGGCTCTTATCAAGCCAACTTATTTGTTTTAAAGTGTCATTAATATCATGAGCACAGCGAGAAATCACACTACGTTTAACAATTGCTGTACTGTCATCGTGAAATACAACCATTGGATGCTGCATTTGACGTGGTAGGTCATTATATAAAGCAAAAATAGGAGCGGCCCTAACACACTGCCCTGTGCGACACCAAACTAAACTATTTTGCCTTCAAATTCATATTTCACTTCGATTTTGATTTATGTCACCGTGTATTGCGTGCGATTGCTAAGGTACGATTCTAAGAGATTCAGCACGTTTTCCCCCTGATACCATACTTGTCAAACTTCTTCAATAAAATATTAAGATTAACGCAACCGAAAGCCTTTTTAATATCTGTAAAGATGGCAAATACGGGTATTTTGTCATCTACATATATTAAAACCCGTGCGTTAGTCTCGAAAAACTCGAATATGGACGGATTCGTATTATATGTATTATCAAATCAGTTTTAGGTAGCACCAACTTTAGCGGTTCACCCAAGTTTTCATAAAAATTGTCCTGTTTTCAGCTAGTGGTCGCTCTCTGTGTTACACTCACCTCCTGCACTATAAAGTAGCTGAAGGTTCCAGCGAGGTGCAGCTGGCGCCCGCTGAGCGTGGCGTGCACGAGCTTGGCCACACACTCCACCTCTGTGTTACACTACACCAGTTGTTCTCACTCACATCCTGCACTATAAAGTAGCTGAAGGGTCCAGCGGGGTGCAGCTGGCGCCCGCTGAGCGTGGCGTGCACGAGCTTGGCCTCACACTCCACCTGGGTTACACTACACCAGTTGTTCTCACTCACCTCCTGCACTATAAAGTAGCTGAAGGGTCCAGCGAGGTGCAGCTGGCGCCCGCTGAGCGTGGCGTGCACGAGCTTGGCCACACACTCCACCTCTGTGTTACACTACACCAGTTGTTCTCACTCACATCCTGCACTATAAAGTAGCTGAAGGGTCCAGCGGGGTGCAGCTGGCGCCCGCTGAGCGTGGCGTGCACGAGCTTGGCCTCACACTCCACCTGGGTTACACTACACCAGTTGTTCTCACTCACCTCCTGCACTATAAAGTAGCTGAAGGGTCCAGCGAGGTGCAGCTGGCGCCCGTTGAGCGTGGCGTGCACGAGCTTGGCCACACACTCCACCTCTGTGTTACACTACACCAGTTGTTCTCACTCACCTCCTGCACTATAAAGTAGCTGAAGGGTCCAGCGAGGTGCAGCTGGCGCCCGCTGAGCGTGGCGTGCACGAGCTTGGCCACACACTCCAGCGCCCTCTGTGCGGAGAGGCAGCCCAGTCGTCTGCTTTCGTTCTCTCCGCTCTCCGTATCTAAGGACGCGAGGGCGTGCTGAAAGCCTTCTGCTTTTGGTAACGTCTCCTGAAGAGATAGGAAGCAGTTTGAGTACACTCGTGTCTGTCAGTTTTTTTTTAAACGATTATTTAATGGTTTTATTTACATGTTCTATGAGCCCCATGATCGCAAATACGACGTCCATCGCCGCGAGCGTGGGCGAGTGCACGCGTTGTAGCAAGAAGGTCGTATGAGTCGGGATGGGTAGCTTGTGCTTCGGGGCGGCAGTTTCAAGCGCCGTAAGTAGAGACCGCCGGAGTTCCACGTCCATTGAACGGAAGGCCTGGCGAGCTTGTTGGAGAGGTAT
Source organism: Mamestra brassicae (assembly GCA_905163435.1). NCBI lineage: Eukaryota > Metazoa > Arthropoda > Insecta > Lepidoptera > Noctuidae > Mamestra > Mamestra brassicae. The sequence goes on along the minus strand of LR991008.1, from coordinate 16,262,300 downwards.
CCTAAAATAGAAACAGAAAAAAATAAACGTAATTGTTAGGGTTCCGTACCTCACGTAATGAAAACACGGAACCCTTAAATGATCACACATAAACAATCACTACATAGTATAAAACAAAGTCGCTATCCGCCGTCTGTCTGTCCCTATGTATGCTTAGATCTTTAAAACTACGCAACGGATTCTGATGCGGTTTTTTTAATAGATAGAGTGATTCAAGAGGAAGGTTTATATGTAAATACATGCATAATATAGTAGAGAAACACTGATGATAATTTTAAAGGTTTCTAATGTGGTGTCGTAAATAAACACATTTTTTTGCGCTTACATTGCAAACGCTGGCTGAACCCTACGATATAGATCAAAATAATGTACTACAGTATTGTATACCTTAAAAAGGTCTACAAAAAAGTCTGCGATGGTATATGTCTATCTCTTAGGGATAATAATATAATAATCCACAATAACCATTTTTTATCCTTTACTTTTTACGAGAAATAATGGCTTATTTACGAAGCGATTTTAAGCAATACATCATTAAATCTATCTAATTAAGTACCTTAAATACATTGTGCATTTTATGTAGATCAATATGGCTCTTTACAACATGTTATTTTAATGAATATTTTCGAAGATATTACAGTTAAAATGCAGGGACATAGTGGTTGCGGCGGTACCGGCCAGAGGCCCTATAAATAGCGTTCAAGTTCAAGATGATTTCGCGAAAACACTGACATATGACACAGTTTCAAGTTACTATGCATTAAACCAGAGTTCTAAAACCGTGGTATATTTATAGTATCTTCATTGCACTCGTGCGAAGCCGGGGCGGGTCGCTAGTAATAATATATAATCAGGTTTATACTGCACTCAAAAATAAATATAGCTCGTTCCAACACGGTTTTCTGAAACCGCCACCATAATGATACTGATGCCATGGGCCAAGACATGCAGGTCGATGTCGTTTATATAGACTATAGCAAGGCCTTTGATCGAATCGATCATAACATCCTCATTTCTACGTTGGCTTGGGTATCCGCGGCGATCTTCTCATACGGTTTTCGTCTTACCTTGCGGGCAGGTCCCAAGCAGAAATACTAAAAAAAATATCACTAGCTGGGTCCCTATTCCGAGTGGAGTCCCGCAGGGTTTATTGCTCGGTACATTTCTATTATCTATACTAAAAGCTCCCATTAAAATACCACCAAACAAGGACAATGGTGAAAAAATAAGAATCAATTACCACCTCCGCACCTACAAGAAAAAAAAAACGGCTAACGAAAATAGACTAAAAATGTTGGTTACCCACTGATCTACAACAAATCTGCAGGCCCACGTGACCATGTCCATTATGGAGGTGTATATTCTAGTGAATAGAAAAATGTATTACTTTAGGGAAAAATAAAATCACTTTTATCAATGTTTATTTTTTGCTTGGATATCTTTGGTTAGACGTACTGAACGCTGTGTTAAAATTTGACCACCTATTTTAATGGAACCTTATATTTATATGCTTACCGCTTATCTTGGTATGGTCATGTGAGGAAGAGGGATGAAATGTACGTAACTAAAAGAGTTATGAATATAAATGTGGATGACGGACAGGGAGAGGGAGGCCAAAGAAATGGATGGATTGCGTTAGTACTGATATGAAAGAAAAGGGAGTTAGTGATAGCGTGACGGCTGACAGGACAGAATGGAAGAAAAAAACGTGTTGCGCCGACCCCAAGTAACATGGGATAAGGGCAGGAAGATGATGATATATCGATGCTTACTTATTAATATTGTAAATGTGAAAGTTTGGATGGATGATTGGATGTTTGTTTGTTCCTCAATCACGTCAGAACGGCTGAACGGATCTTGATGAAATTTGGCACAGAGGTAGATTATAATCTGAAATAACACATAGGAAACTTTTAATTCCTGGAGTATGTTCCCGGGATAATTTTCTACATTCACGCGGGCGGAGCCGCGGGCGGCAGTTAGTATTATCTATATGATGAACAACATCGACTCATGCTTGATTTCATCCGAACTATTGTTTTGCTGATGATATTTAAAACGTATGCTCTCCAGAATGATCTGTTGCGTCTAACTAGAGAACTACTTTCAAAGGAGTAAGCTGGATCCCGCAAGTTGCTCGGTTTCGGAGGAAGACCTTGGCTGTTACTGTTCTTGATCTGTTTGTTTTAGCTGTAACTCTTCCAAAGTGCTTAATTAAATGAATCACTCGTGTGTCTGGCTGTCCATTTATCACAGACAATTTGATTCAAAACTACTGAGCCTAAATTTTTGTAAAAAAAATACTGAAAGCAGTTCTTAGATTATAGATTACACAAACAGCAACTTTAAGAAGTATCATTAAGGTTTTCTAACATGTTATAAAATACAATTCGAACTTATTGCGCGCGAGGGGTTCTCGGGATCGCACTTGGCAAGTTTCGGGTATAAATTCCTGCTTAAGTGAATATTTTATAGCATCACACTATGTTATAGACCACTCCACATGTCCGTTGCCTCAAGCCAAATATATGTTAGCTATTTTGGGGTCGGCTTGCGGTCTGTTCCGCAGCTAATAAAATATATACCAGCAGTATATATTAGGGGTGGCTGAAAATTTCTGAGCCTTAGGTACTTTAATCGCAAGTAGTCACTAGTTGAGCGACAGCTAATTAGCATTTAGGGAAAGTTTTGCCTAATTAGGATCATTATAGTCCGAGAAGTCGATTTGTAATCGTCATGTCAGACATTGCGGCATTTCACGAAATTTGAACATAGCGCCGTAATAAAATTCTTTGTACCTAATAAATGGAAAAACATCAAAAGATATTTTTGAAGAAATGTCTTCGGTTCTGTCGGTTCGGTCAAGGATCTGGACCATCGTCAGCTACAGTCAAATGTTGGGCAAGGTCGAGGAGAGTCCTTGGAAAATGACCCCCGCCCGGGGCGACCAAACACAGATTCGGAAGGAATTTTGCTCATTGACTACCTTCCGAAAAAAAACGACAATGAACGCCACGTACTATGCGCAGTACTTTTGAAGGAAGTACCTACTCTTTTTCTTTTTTTTTGATATCGGTTTGCTCTTGACTCTAGTCTAAGTCAGAGGTACCATAGACAAAGTCGAAGATGGAGTGAGCTTACCCAGAAGTAGCCTGCCGGTCGATTCGGTAAACATGTCGAAGTGAAGGCTTGGGTGAAGTGATTACGTGGTGAACTGTCAATCCATATTATCAAGATGGAATGACAGCTCACTTCGTGATCACATGACATCTTGATTACACATGACACCTCACTTCGAAATGTTTTCAGAATCGACCGGCGGTTCATTTTAACTTTGAAGAGAGTACGTGGTTTAACTGTAGAAAAAGAAGAGAAAAATCAGAAAATGAATTCTGTTTTTGCAAGACAATGAGTCGGTCTATACGGTGCTATTTGCCAAGCAAGCCCTGCAAGAAACTGACTTTGATGGAGTCAACGACTCACCCTACAGTCTAAACCTGGCACTTAGCGACTATATTCTTATAAAAAATTTAAAAAGAACCTTCGGGGAAGAAGATTTGGGATTGAAGAACAAATGAAAGCGAGAATTTTGAGAGAAATCATGCCTCTTATATTTTTAGAGGGATACAAGCCTTTTTTAAAAGATGTGAGAAATGCGTTAAAGGGAAGGGAGACTATATTACTTATATAAAAGTAAAATTTATCTTGATTTTTATCTCGTCTTTTAGCCTTCTGAACGCCAGCGCATAAACGCATCGTGGTACCCCGACGCAAGCCACAAATTCGCCGTATTTTTTGTCACATATTTGTGACGTTTGGCGTACAGATTAAGCTTTCGTTTGTCACATTTATTTATTATTATTTAAAAACACGAATAAATATTTTTTTTAGTTTAAAACTGTTTACTTGGCATACAAAGGTCATGATTATAAATTAGGTCACGTAGACCTAATTCGAGTCCGTAATAATCTAAACACAAAAGTGTAATGAACCCACATTTATGTATCAATAACAATTTTAATCTGAATGCCAACGAACTTTTCGAAATTTATCTCAATACCTAGTTCTATTTCTATCGAACTTAAAACTTTATAGTAACTGGATCACATATTTCGATATCGAGAAATACAGAACTGAGGACAACAAAAAGGTTTATTAACGATATATCGGCAAATTATTGTGATAGTTGAGATGTTGTCGCGAGTTGCTTTTTCAGCAGGCTTTTACGACGGCTGACCCAAAACTTTTGAAGATTTCAGTATCAGCAATCACTTACCTCAGCCGGGCGTGTCCTGCCAGCGTGTACAAGCGCAGCACCTGAGCGAGACCCCACTTACCTACGCCACTGTTCCCGACAGTGGTAACATACCCAGTATCCGCCAGTAGCTGCCTCAGCCACGCGTGTCCCGCCAGCGTGTGCAGGCGCAGCGCCCCCAGCTAGCTACGCCACTGTTCTCTATAGTAGCGACATACCCAGTATCAGCCAGCAGCTGCCTCAGTCGCGCGTGTCCCGCCAGCGTGTGCAGGCGCAGCGCCCCGGCTCTCTACGCCACTGTTCTCTACAGTAGTAACATACCCAGTATCAGCCAGCAGCTGCCTCAGCCGCGCGTGTCCCGCCAGCGTGTGCAGGCGCAGCGCCCCCGGCTAGCTACGCCACTGTTCTCTACAGTAGTAACATACCCAGTATCAGCCAGCAGCTGCCTCAGCCGCGCGTGTCCCGCCAGCGTGTGCAGGCGCAGCGCCCCCGGCTAGCTACGCCACTGTTCTCTACAGTAGTAACATACCCAGTATCAGCCAGCAGCTGCCTCAGCCGCGCGTGTCCCGCCAGCGTGTGCAGGCGCAGCGCCCCCGGCTAGCTACGCCACTGTTCTCTACAGTAGTAACATAACCAGTATCAGCCAGCAGCTGCCTCAGCCGCGCGTGTCCCGCCAGCGTGTGCAGGCGCAGCGCCCCCGGCTAGCTACGCCACTGTTCTCTACAGTAGTAACATAACCAGTATCAGCCAGCAGCTGCCTCAGCCGCGCGTGTCCCGCCAGCGTGTGCAGGCGCAGCGCCCCCGGCTAGCTACGCCACTGTTCTCTACAGTAGTAACATAACCAGTATCAGCCAGCAGCTGCCTCAGCCGCGCGTGTCCCGCCAGCGTGTGCAGGCGCAGCGCCCCCGGCTAGCTACGCCACTGTTCTCTACAGTAGTAACATAACCAGTATCAGCCAGCAGCTGCCTCAGCCGCGCGTGTCCCGCCAGCGTGTGCAGGCGCAGCGCCCCCGGCTAGCTACGCCACTGTTCTCTACAGTAGTAACATACCCAGTATCAGCCAGCAGCTGCCTCAGCCGCGCGTGTCCCGCCAGCGTGTGCAGGCGCAGCGCCCCCGGCTAGCTACGCCACTGTTCTCTACAGTAGTAACATACCCAGTATCAGCCAGCAGCTGCCTCAGCCGCGCGTGTCCCGCCAGCGTGTGCAGGCGCAGCGCCCCCAGCTAGCTACGCCACTGTTCTCTACAGTAGTAACATACCCAGTATCAGCCAGCAGCTGCCTCAGCCGCGCGTGTCCCGCCAGCGTGTGCAGGCGCAGCGCCCCCGGCTAGCTACGCCACTGTTCTCTACAGTAGTAACATACCCAGTATCAGCCAGCAGCTGCCTCAGCCGCGCGTGTCCCGCCAGCGTGTGCAGGCGCAGCGCCCCCGGCTAGCTACGCCACTGTTCTCTACAGTAGTAACATACCCAGTATCAGCCAGCAGCTGCCTCAGCCGCGCGTGTCCCGCCAGCGTGTGCAGGCGCAGCGCCCCCGGCTAGCTACGCCACTGTTATCTACAGTAGTAACATACCCAGTATCAGCCAGCAGCTGCCTCAGCCGCGCGTGTCCCGCCAGCGTGTGCAGGCGCAGCGCCCCCGGCTAGCTACGCCACTGTTCTCTACAGTAGTAACATACCCAGTATCAGCCAGCAGCTGCCTCAGCCGCGCGTGTCCCGCCAGCGTGTGCAGGCGCAGCGCCCCCGGCTAGCTACGCCACTGTTCTCTACAGTAGTAACATACCCAGTATCAGCCAGCAGCTGCCTCAGCCGCGCGTGTCCCGCCAGCGTGTGCAGGCGCAGCGCCCCCGGCTAGCTACGCCACTGTTCTCTACAGTAGTAACATACCCAGTATCAGCCAGCAGCTGCCTCAGCCGCGCGTGTCCCGCCAGCGTGTGCAGGCGCAGCGCCCCCGGCTAGCTACGCCACTGTTCTCTACAGTAGTAACATACCCAGTATCAGCCAGCAGCTGCCTCAGCCGCGCGTGTCCCGCCAGCGTGTGCAGGCGCAGCGCCCCCGGCTAGCTACGCCACTGTTCTCTACAGTAGTAACATACCCAGTATCAGCCAGCAGCTGCCTCAGCCGCGCGTGTCCCGCCAGCGTGTGCAGGCGCAGCGCCCCCGGCTAGCTACGCCACTGTTCTCTACAGTAGTAACATACCCAGTATCAGCCAGCAGCTGCCTCAGCCGCGCGTGTCCCGCCAGCGTGTGCAGGCGCAGCGCCCCCGGCTAGCTACGCCACTGTTCTCTACAGTAGTAACATACCCAGTATCAGCCAGCAGCTGCCTCAGCCGCGCGTGTCCCGCCAGCGTGTGCAGGCGCAGCGCCCCCGGCTAGCTACGCCACTGTTCTCTACAGTAGTAACATACCCAGTATCAGCCAGCAGCTGCCTCAGCCGCGCGTGTCCCGCCAGCGTGTGCAGGCGCAGCGCCGGGGCGAGCGCGGGCGCGTGGCACAGGGCTGCCTCTAGCGACCAGCGCCGGTACAGTGGTAGGCAGACATCTTTCTCTAATGTTACGCGCGCACCCTGCAAAACAGTAAAATCGTGATAATCCTGGATTTCATGCGCAAGTGCGATTTATCGCTGAGATATATCGCACTCACGGTTCGCTCTTCTATAGACGGACGAGAAGGTCTCCTCGTATAGTCTGGTAGATCATCCTCTTCGAAACACAAAGAGGAATCAAGGCAATGGAGGGGTAGTTGATGCGCAAGTTAAAGAATACGTGTTACTACTAGCTATGCGTACAGTGCGCGAGTGCTCGGCGGGTGTGTGTGTGTGCAGATGATGCGCGTCCAACAGCGCGGCGGCCGGTGTGCGTATGTGTAGCGCAGCCTGCGCGGCACACGCCACGCTCGCGGCCCACACGCAGCCCCAGCCGCAACGGGACACGCGCCACGCTAGCTCCAGGGCTATGCAGGCGCTCTGAGAGAACAGAAAAACCTTCATTATTGGTACAGAAATGTTACAAAACATGGTGTAGGTGAGCTGCCTAGCTGGCAAGAACAATACAATTGGTAATAATATTTTATAATGAATATCAACTAGATAGTTCCGTTAGATCATAACACACTGATAGGCAGCTTGCTTCGCCTCTAGAGCCTAACAAGACACTTGGCTCGTAGCGAAGTGCAATTAAAAAGTAAACAGAGCAGCAGGTTACTCACCGGCTTCCCATAGTAAGAGAACTGTGTGTAGTTGAACATGAGCGTGTTTCTCTTCTCCTCCCATGCACGGCGTTCCCGTCTCCGCTCCACCATCGCCTCCAGACCCTCGCGACCACTCTCAGACTCTTCATTCTGATGCAAATAACGAAAATGAGTTGATGTTTCTCAGGGCAGACATTATTATAGGCAATTCAGTATTTGATCACTCTAAAGCAGTGTTCCACAACCTGTGATCCAAGGACATAATACAAAAGATCAATAGATTCAAATTTGATAAAATTAATTCCCTCTAAGATCCTAGATAAATCGGGAATTTCTCAGGTATACTATTATATGTATCTACACAGTTAGGCACACACATTTGTGTGATGTTATATTCAAACACATAAACCATAGGAGACATAACTATGAGAATGGTTTCTTATAAACTGTGACTACAAAAACTCAAATGATTACAAATAGAGAAATTTTCCGGGGATAACAATCAGTGATTCCTCTCTCTGGAGCCCAAACCAGCAGTAGCTTGGACCCTGTTTCCGATACCAGTTGGCTGCTATTTATAAATACTTTTTTAAAATAATTTTCTTTTAGACATATTTGAAAATGTAATAGGTTATCAAAGAAAAGAATAAAGAAAATCAGTGATTTTAAGAAGTAATGGAATTAGGTAACAAATGGATGAAAATCTCACCTCTTCATCCTCGTCATCGTCTTTGAATATATCATCAAAGTTGGGAATGTTTTCTTCACTATCCTTATACACTAGTCTCACCTGAAATATAACATGAGACAAGACAAGAGTTGACAAGAGCTTGTTACTATTTTTGGTGTACAAGACAAGAGTTGACAAGACTTGTGTATCTATTTTGAGTGTACAATAAAGTATATTATTCTAACATTTATCTTGATTTTTTGTAAACATCTATAGGTCACCCTTCAGGGACAGGCGTGTGAATTATGTTAGTAATCACACCCACAATACTAGTCACTAAGACTTAGGACTTTAAAAATAACTAGTAACCAAATTCACCAGCCTGAGAAACCTTTTACTGGGAATATTTTAGTGTTTTCCAAATAACATAATAAGAAGAGTATTCCTTGAATCATTGAAAGCTCATAACTCTTTAAAAACTTAATCAGAATTCACTTTTCCCAGTTATGTTGGGGTCTGCTCCCAGTCTGACTGGATTCAGGTGAGCACCAGTATGTAGCATGGAGCTGCCGCCTATCTGAACTCCACACCCACTGGGTTGTTGAGGCCAGAAAAAGGCACTTATAACTGTTTTAGGTATCACCAGACCCCAAGACTGTCGTCATATTTTTCAGACTTCTGACCACCTACATTTAAGATCATGTAACAGGATAAATATCTACATACTGTTTGTTAGACTTCAAACTAATAAAGAATAATAATAATATAATAATAATAATAATATATCCTGGGACAACTCACACACGGTCATCCGATCCCAAACTAGGCAGAGCCTGTACTATGGCAACCAGACAACTGATAAACATACATATATATTTCTAAATACATACATATTATACACAAATTACACCCAGACACAGAACAAATGATCATGCTCATCACACAAAGATTTGTCCAGAATCAAACATACCTGTCCATCACTATACACATTGCACACATCAGTAGGTTTGTGAGCGTCCAGCACAAAGAACACAACCTCCTCCTCTGGCTGCAGGATGTCCACTAAGTCTATGGTCCCTCCGCAGTTCACCAGCACCACGTACTTGATCTCCTCGTTGTTTTCCTCGTAGGCCTGCTTTAACTCCGCGATACCCCCCACAGGGACCAACGTATACGACACATTATCGCATTTGAACAAACTCTGCAGTATTCTACAAGTGCATATAGCGTCCACGTCGTAATGCACTAATAATAGCACCCTCTGGAACAAAAAAACAATTTTCCGATAACCAACAAAATTGATAACAAAGTTTGGTGTGAACTAGTAAACAATGCTTTCGTAATACTCACGTTTCCCTGTAGTACGTTGTAAAAGTCGTTTTTAATATCTTCTATGAACATCTTGGCACGTCATGGACGTAAACACCCGTTATTTATAAACAGGAAATCATATTTTTAACAAATAAAACAAGTTGCTACAAGAACGAAACAGTGGAACTCCAAAACTCCGAAAAACACCTGCAAATTCGAACTGTCAAAAATGTCAAATAGGCTGTTCCCGCCAATTTTACTAGTGCATTCAAAAATATCATTTTCAATCAGCTGTTAAAACCCGACTGTATAATAATGTTATTTATTGCTCTGAAATTTAGTCTTACTATAGTTAAAAAATGTACAGACAGCACATCAATCTACAACAATCAGTCAAATATCTTTAATAGATTTTCAACTTTATCACTGAAGGTTTATGGGGAAAATTTGACAGTTTCGGGTAGCTTGATGTGCTGGCGTCTGTACAACCAACTAAAATGTTTCTCATTATATTATTTTGTTTGCCAGCTCGGTAATGGCCTCCCAGTTTCCCTTCCAAACTTATTTGATTTTATAATTCCCTTGTGTCTACGAGTAACTAACGGAGACTTATTTTTTTAGCTATCGAATTTTAATTATTTTCGTATTAGTTAGTTGCAAAACGTTTGGGGTTTTACTTGACCATTAATGATGAGGTGGTAAACAAAAAAAGAAGAATGATTAGGAAGGAATGTGTACCGGTATACCGGCCGTACATACCAGGAGCTGTTATTTGATAGTCCGTTGACGCTCATTACGTTAGTGGCCCATCTAACTCATCTCAGATAAGTTTCGCCATACCTAGGTCATACATAAGTCATCTATGACTTAGGTATAACGTTTTAAAATATGATGTCTTCCACTAGTGAGGACCACCACTATGAGCAAAGAATAAACCACCAGAGGTTCCGCTTGTGGATCTATCATCTATGGATAATAGATTATCCATATATATATATATATATATATATAAATGAATCCCTATTTCCCTTGGTCACGGCATCACGCGTGAACCGCTGGACCAATTTCGCTAATTCGCGCCAAAGATTATATACCTATTACGATGGTACCATCACGATTAGATACGCCTTATGAGGGTAGGCTGAAACTAGAGAACGCCACAAATGTATACTGGGTAAGTTATGGTATTTAATTAAATAAAAAAGAATCATTCAATTCCAAAACCTTTATTCTTTGGATACAGAAGTTTTTTTGAAGTTTTCCGTGTGATGGGACGCTATTTTGTGCGCTACCGTGCCCGGTCGCAGTAAATTAGTAGACAACGCATGGAAATATGATTGAACAAGCGACTCGTCCGTTTCTTCAGGGTATAAATAGTCTTTTATCTCATAACAAAGATATTCTTCAGAGCAGTCAAGAGCCCGCAGACATCCTGCGTACTCCGACCACAAAAGTTTGCGCCATTTTACGTTGTGCTTCTGCGCTAAGGGTACTAAAACGCAAGCGGCAAAAGTAGGGTCACCATAACTGACTGATTGGAACTGCTCTAAGAACTGCGTATAGAAATCTTGGAAGTTATGCAATCCAACCAATTGTTTGTCGAAATTCAACTTGGATTTCTTTTTGAACAAAATCTCTGTGCACTTCTTCAGTAATACTTTGATTTTGGCATCCAAAAATAAGGAGTTGTCGCAAAGAAACACGCACATAATCCGGCAAAGTCTGTCTGTTACATCGATATCGTTCAGGAGGTCAGGGAAGCATAGTTCATTGAACAATATCCACTCCAAACTACATCTGATGATGAACTCTTTCTCAGCAGCGATTCTCTCAGCAACTTTCTTTGAATGCTCCCCTATGATTTTGGGACTATTATCCGCCTCTTGACTCCTACTATAAAGCGTTAATATCGGCAAGTAGATCCAGTCTCGCGGCAATATCGGCTCCTGCCAACTCTTGAACCTTATGTTAGGACCTGTGTCCCTGTAGTTGATGTTCACTACTTTGCTATAACATAGTTTTATCTCTTCAATCGACGTCAAAGCTTTTGAAAAGCCGTCGGCATCCGTCAAATTCACAAGATGTAATAATCTTTCAGCTGTGAACCAGTGTTTGTTGAACACCACATAACCAAACAGAAAATCTAATTCGTATTTCTTATCATTCCTCAAAATATAACATAACTTGTTGGCCACAGTATAAAGCAAATCTTTGCTGCTCTCTGAAATTTCGTATTGTGTAGACAATTTTATCAAACTGAAAACGAAATTAGTTTCCATTCTCGTGAACCAATTATCACACAAACTTGGCACGTTGTTGCTTATCTTGCTCAAATACATCGACAGGTGTCTCAGAAATGTTTCGGAGATTTCTTTATCATTGACATAGGTAAGAAGGTTGAACAATGAAGCCAAAAATGGCACAGGTGATGCTATATTCAAAATTGGTAAAACCTTCTGTTGTGAGTCTATAACAGATCCTCCAAGAGACATCAGATTCTTAGTCAAATGCAGGTCTTTATTTTCCAATCCAGACAACAGATTCGAACTGGGTATGAGATTTTTGACAATCATTTCAAATCCTCGGGACTGTGACAGTGTCCTGAGAGAATCATTGAGGAACTTCATTGGAAGGTTTTCTATCAAGGTCACAGTCTTGCAGCAGTCTATAGCTGAGCAAAGAAGGCGCAGATGTCCGCAAGTGTAGCTGCTAGCATTTGATAACTGTCCCATCCATTTTTGCACACCTTCTTTAAGTAGAGGATAGATCTGGGTTTTGTAACTGTCCATGCCACCCAAGATACACCTTAAAAGTCTGTTTACCAGTTGGAGGACCACTGCAGCATGTGTTGCTGATAGAATTGAGCACTCTACAAATATATCAGTTCCTTTCACATGTTTATGCAATGCAGTAACAATAACAGGAAACAGGGATATGGCCACTTCTGTTCCTAGTCCAAAACATAACAAGTTAGACAGGGTACAAAATGCTTCAATCTGAATTTTCAAGCCATAAGTCCTGTCAACACCAGAACTAATATACTCAGATATGGGCTTTAGTATATCATATTTGGTCAGTAAAATCCTGGTGACATCAATGGACTGCAATGACATGATTCTGATGAACTTCAGGGCAGCCAATATGGGTTTTCCATTATACACAATACTGGGGTCAAATACAAAATTGGTGCTTGTTACTGGCACAAAGTTTCTTATAATAGTTTTCATCAAGTGTTCCATTTCAACAACCTTTAGTGCTGTTTCAACTGAGTCTCTTGCCAATCTGGACAATATTTGCAATGAGTATTGTACACAGTTTAAGTTGGGTCTTATTGTCTCCAAGATATAGTACAGTCTTTGAAGGATTTCTGTCCTCTGAAGTGCAGTCATGATATCAATTTCTGCTAAATGGTAGTCAGTGAACTCTGATTCCTTTGACTGTAACTCTTCAATTTCTGACTTATCATTTTCCAAGCAAGGCTGTAGTGTGCCCTCTTCAAAGCCGATCAAAGCATCTAAACTTGCTTCATCAATTCTGTTGTAGAGCAAGTTCCTCATGGCTCTTAGGGCAGGTTCCAGAATGATAACTTTGTTGTCATCCATAGCTATTCTGACGATAAAAAATAACTTGCTTATGGGGATTTCAATGACATTCTTGTATGTGCCTGCACTGTAGTACTCCAGAATACCAGCTATGGTGTTAAGGGCTACTACTCTTTGTTGAGTAATTGTTGAACGAGTCAGTTCTACTAGTTCTGTAATCGAATATCCAGGTCTATGAGGCTCATCACCATGATGGAATAAAGGTTTCGTTCTCTCATTATACTCCATAGTGTATGGTAAAAGATATCCATTGAAATCAAACCTTGCTTCATATGGCTCGTCAGCTTTGATTCTCTTGCTTTCTTCTATGCCTTTCATCCATTCCAGTTTGTCTTTCTCTAGTGAGTCAAAATGCAGCCATTTATTCACTTCAGGATGAGATAAAACATCATTTTCCCATAAGTTATTGTTTTCAGGTATTGCAACGGTAGTGTCCATGTTCTCGTCAGTTGAATTGTCCAGCATTTTCCTTACAAGTGCTTGTTCAAATTTATTACTTTCAGGTTTTGTAGCTTGTTGTCTTTTGGCTTTCAAAAACTCTATCACTTTGGGATCTATGCTTGAAAGCAATTTTTTCCGTTCTTCTAGAATATCTTGTTCTGACATTCCACTAAGCAGCTTCACATTCTCACTGTGAATGACATCAGCATCTTTTGATGATACTATGAAGCTTTTATCTGGTAAATTAATATTTGATGATGAGGACTTGATATCTCCACTAGTTGATGGTTCATCAATATCCATATTTACACTCCGATCTTTACTTACATTTTGTATTGAATTTCTCTGACTAAACACAGTTGATCTCTTAGTAGCTATAGGAAACCCTTGTACAGGCATTTCTTTAGCATTCCATTCAACAAAATCTGAAACATTTTTTTCTACAATGTTGCCTATTAATGAAGGAATAACTTTAGGGAAATATACTTTATCATCTTCAATTTCGGGCTCTGTTATCTCTGGCTCTTCAACATTTTTTTCTAAAATGTCTCCTACAACAGATGTGTCCTCAAATCGAGCTTTTTTCTCCACTTGACCTTTGAGGCCTTTAGCTTGAGCATACTTTGACGGTTTCCGACCTGTCTCAGCATTATTCGGTCTTTTTGAACGTTCTTGTGGCCGTAAATTAGTCACTGCAGCAGCAGGTTGTACATTCTGATTTTGTTTTTCTCTTAAGAATTCCTCTTGCATGCGGAGGATATCGTCTTCATCTTCGCCGGGTTTTGGGCGTTTGAACATGATCTTTTTTACAAGAATTAACTATAAAAACTAAATATGTCCCACAAAGAACCATTTACACAACAACCAGTTAGGTACTTAGGTTATTTGTTTTGACAGTACTTTGACATTACTTAGGTACTCTCAAACTTTTGACAGGAGTAGTTTATAAAGCTGGTTTGATCAAAATATTTATATTCTAAAATACCAAATAGATTATTGGCTCATTACTTGTTCATTGAAGGAAACTCAGCATGCTTATTGAGTACCAAGTTCTAGAAGTACCTGCTAAAGACATTGAAATACCTGTGAAAGCGTGGATTTTACCGCGCAGCGGGCGCGGCGGCGGCGCAACGCAATACCTACAGCTTAGTGTAGTGGCGGCGGGGGTTTCGATTCGACGACGAACTATTTTCTGTTCTGCGACGATGAAACCGATTTAGGTCGTGTGTCCAGACAGTCTTCGTTGCCCAAAGCAGTCTTCGAATTACTTGACGAGACTTTTTATTTTACGTCTCAGAAAATACAGTTGAGAACTATCACACTGTCGTCGTCGTTCTTATCGTTTCTCACAAACAGTTCTTCTGTTGAAAAGTTTAAGTTTTAGTAAATGAAACACAGTCGATATTTTATTACCACTCGTCAGTGCTGTCGTTCGTGACAAAAAAGTATGAAGGTTACGACCGATAAAACAAATTATTTAGTAAACCGTTTCATACATTTGCAACTTGAAACCGTTAGTACTTGTAAGAAACTGCAACCGTTTTCGTCGTTCGTTGGAAAAACGATTGCGTTTCGTCCGCCAAAAATGTGATACCTACATGAAAAATAACTAACTAAACTCAACTAACAATATACAAACGCGCTGGATGACACCGTTGATTTGACACTTGACAGACAGCATTCAGTTTGACTGTTTGACAATGACATTACAAACGAACGACACGTGAGTTTAGAGTTCGAGTTGAAGATAACCAAAACAAACCTAAAATGCCTAAAATTAAAAAGGATATTGATAAACTGAAGCATCCAAACAGTAGAAAAACAATTAAACTCATAAGTAAAATAAAGAAACACGAGAAGAAGGATCAGAATAAAGTAGGTACACACATAAAGCAAAACCTCATTGGTGAAAAGATTCTTTGGTTCAAGGAAAGGATACCGGAAGGATGTTTGGTGTTAAACAAAGAACAAGCTTTAGAGTTGATGGAGCAGTATTTGGCGCGTTTTGACGAAGAATTGGAACAGATAGCTTTGAAGAACTCTGTAGGTCAAAGAAAAAATCGCCAACATGCTAGCAGAGAAGATATGATCAATATTACGAAGAAACAAGAGCAAGAGGAGTTTGAAACGTGTGGTATAGAGATGCCCGATCTCTTAGATCGGCAACAAATGGAAGTTTTGAAGAATTGGAATGGAGAACTCAGATTTTTACAGCATTTCAAGTTGAAAAGGATAGCTAGAAAACATTTAATATAGCATTAAGATAATATTTCATTTGTTTTTTTCCAAACACATTTCTACTTTAGTCATACCTACTACAGATTTTTGAAAAAGTTTATTTACATATGGACCTAGAAAATATGTAAGTACCAAAATCCAAAGTGCTGTTGCATTGTATATGGATGTACTTGCATTCACCTCAGTCTGTGTCCTTGGGGCATGCAGGCATGTTTATAGTTTTGGTGCCAATTTCTTTAGTGCATGCGTTTGTTCATAGATGACGTTGTGAGCTTGTGAAACACTTAGCACTATTTTAAAACTGCAGCAGTCTGCACTTGCCTGCTATTTCATTCGCATACAAAGTCAGAACGAGTTTTGGAAAATTTACTTTGCTATCCATCTTAACCTTTTGCGTGTCTTAAGTTACACAGTTCGACATAAGAAAAAATGCTCCAAATGTCTTAAGTCGGACAGTTACACTTAAGGGCTTGGTCAGGATTGGACGATAAAAATCTGTGGTAGACACGCAAAAGGTTAACATACCGAGTTTCCTCCGTGCCTCGTAAAGTATGTTAAGCTGTTGGTCCCAGCTGTCATTTGTAGATCTTTGGCAGTCGTTACGGATTTTCAGAAGCCAGTAAATCTGACACCAGTCTTGGCAAGGCGTACCGTGTTACCTAGTTAATTAATGGCTTGTGGAGGTCTGGTAGGCAGCTGCTCCACGTAAAATACTGGTATTCAGCTGAATCCGACTTGACTGGAAGCTGCCCCACTATAGCTGGGAAAAGGCTAGGCTGATGATGATTGCCCCATTTTACAGTATTTTTGCAAAATTAATATGATGATTTGTCAAAGTCGCATTAGCTTTTGTGATTGGTTGAATGAATTATCGCAACTTGACTTGCTTGATTTTTTGATGCGTCGATTAATTCTTTCCAGATCCGAGGGTAAGTGCAGCTGGTCTTTAATCAATTAAGGCGAAGCTTAACGTGACATTCGCATTGACTAACGTGCGCTTGAGAAACCAAAAAAAAATCAAATAAGGCGTATGTTTAAAAGTGCTGTACGATTTTCACTGCCAAACAAAAATCAACGTTGCAGTTATTGAAATAAAGCCGAAAATAAAAACCGCTTCAAGACCCAGAAGGCATATTTCATTTATGTTGTAAATAATACAGTGAGTGCATCAACTATCATTTTATTAATAGGCTTTGGCGGTTAAGCGTCATATTTTTTTCCTGCATGTAGGAAGAATGCACCAAACATGAAGGATCCACTGCAATAATCATCAACGTCCATTTTTTGCAAAATTTTAAGTACGTCATTCAACCACTGAATTTATGTGTGTAGTTCGTAATCTCGTTTAAAAACTCAGCAATATTAGGTACATACAATCCCAAGATTATTGACAGTGAACGATAATTTTATACAACACGGACAGTACTCAATAAAGTCCTGGTTTTATGAATTATTTAAAATTATGCACCTTTTCCTAGTTTATAAAAAGCTGAAATAAATAAATAACCTAATAATAATACGCTGAAAAACCTAAGGATATGGGGGAGGCCCAGCGGTGGGACACAATAGGCGAAGGAAAAAAAAAATTATACTGAAAATGTGCTAGGTACTTATAACAAAAATAAAAATATTATCTGCCTTTCTACAAGACTTCCTTTCTCCCTTAATACAATATTGAAACGCAATTATCTCAAAACAAGGTAACAAGGACATTGATCATTATTGCAATGGACCCTTCATAAAATATATCGCACCATGAGAATAAAAGTGACCTAACACGAAATTTGCATTTTGTGGGAAATCACAAAATTGACTTCGTATTTTAGGGAGTTTCCAATAAAATATGTCATAACTTTTTCAAATGGAAAGCTATTTACATATTTATGATGCCAATATATTGTTTAGAAAAAATAAGAGCTTAAGAGTTTATAAAATAATCATTAAAAAAACCTTCCAAAAATTTTGAGATTTTGAGTTCAGGTCACTTTCATTCTCACTGTGCGATATGAAGGGTCCATTGCAACAAAATTAAACTTCAAGTTTGAAGAAAGATGACTAATTTATTAAGAACTATTTACAACTTCCATATGTATACAAATAGGATAGTAAATGGAAACCAGCATTGAACACAACCTAAGGAACAGTATATCAGCGCAAATATACAATAATAAGCTCCGATACAGCGAGAGAATGCGTAAGGAAACCCTGCAGAGACAATCGTTATTTATAGAAATGACGTCAGAGTGGCTCACCACAAGTATGCAAATCGGTTGAAAAACATGTGATTCATTCATCAGACCTCCTTTGTCAATGTACCTAATAGTAAATACGTAACGTATTTGACTCTGCCATGGTTTCCGCTTAACATTCTCAAAAATAAACATACTGATATGTCGTACAAAATCAGTCACTATAATTATCACATACGAACATCATCTTAAATTATAGGTACCTATTAAAATGAGCATAATTCAAATGATTATTTTTTTGCTAAAATAATAAATTTCGAGTTTCGTTGTAATAAATTAATTTAAAGTTCAAACGAGTTAGTTCATCAATTTGTTATGATTTTGTTTTTAATCTTTGGAAAGCAGGTAGCGATCAACGAAACTCGAATTTTTTACAGAAATCTATGTAGCTAAAATAAAGTAATGCACAAACTCACGTCAATCATTATTCCACAAAAGGCCAAAGACAAACTGATATTCTATCAGCGGTAACGGTGTATGGGACTGACAAGCGCTACCAAAAATGTCTTTTGACAATCAGTAGATAGATCCCTATCGCTGATAGAATATTACTTTGAAAAAAGCCCAACCAAAGTATACTACAAATTGCAAAATCACAAGCAAAAGGACATAGGTACAAATAATTTTATCTAATGAGCAAGTGAACTCATTGATATCAATCATAGGAGTCAATTATCAATAGGTTAACTTTACTATTACCATAGACTCTATGCAATTAAAAATAATAAAAAATATGATCCATTTAAAATTATTTCCAATAGGTGCTAAGTTTCTTAGCGTTGCAGGATGAAAATCTGAGATGGGAATATAATCTCAGTGAGATCAATGGACTTTTTAGATCGCAGTGAATCCGATGTTTTTGCCGACTGTACTTACTATTATTATTTCCAAATTATGAATGCAGCTTAAAACTTGAATAAAAGTTGTGGACGGTTTCTCTGTAGCTGCAAAAAATGTCTTTACTTAAATCCCTCTTTTGGGGATTTATCGACTATGGCAGAGACAAAGTGGGACGGGATGGTTAACAAATCGTACCGCAAATTAAAATATGGAGGCCAGTGAAATTATTTCAAAATAGTGAAACCTATTATGAAATTTACTCTGCGATAATGTAAAAAAAGGCTAAGTGATTGTGACTTAGCGTTTTTATACACAAACACACAGTTAGGTAAAAATAATGTAGGTACATAGCTGAAAGTTATAAACTGAATTAAGATAGAATGATGCGTTGATGACTCGGTCTAACATTAAAACTATAATATTAAATTAGACAGGTTTTTGAGAACGTTATAAAATAACGCCACAAGAAAATAAAAACATATGCGTGGCCACGATTTCATCACCAATGATTGGATCAAGGATATCTGTTTTGAATCAACTCACGTGTTCGTGATTGAATACTACTTAATTGGTTAATTTTGATCAACACAAACAATCTATCTCGATTCAATATGTGCTCAATTTGAGAGAAAAAACAAAATACTTTCACCCAGCGCAGTGAACAAGATTAAAAAGTTTAAATACAAATCCAGTTTCGGAAAAGTAAAAGTTGTTCAAAACTTAAAAAAATAAACAAAATACATGCTTACGACAGATAGAAACAAATAAATAAATAACAACTTTCATCGTTCTTTAAATTGGCATCTTAGTAAAATTCCATTTAATTCTTGATAATTATTCTAAATGGATAATATTTTAGTCTTAACATCCTTTAAGTCTTCGTTCCGGAAAACAAGAATATGCAACAATATCCTGGCGGGAAATTCTGAATCAAAATGGCGCTAGCTCCTCTCTATTGACGTAAATGCGTAGGTACCTACTCAAAAGCGAAACGCAAATGAGAGTTTACAACTGGGAACCGACCAAAGAGCAAAGTGCTAAAGTTGTGAGTTTTCAAGTTCATTACACTTCCCAATATCCACCAAAATGGAAAAACTAAGAATTTCCCGCCAAAATTCACAGTGAAAAAGTTTTTGGATTAAAAACTTACAAAGTCGCTACTGTAATTCAAATCTCTCTACGTATCTATGCAACTAGGCACTTCAATAGTCTATCTATATATTAATAAATATCAATTATGTTTAAAATTAATATATCACTAGATATTTAGTTATCAAACATTTAAGTAGTTTGCACAAAATACATTAGTTTTTTTTTCTTTTAACTGTTCAATACAATCTGTCAAATTGTAACATTTTATATATTTAACGTTGTTAATATGTACATAGGTAATTCTGAAATATCGAAGGACCTCTGTATCCGTGCTGGTTTTTTTCTACCTCGCAGGGTACAGAGGAAACGCAGTAGGTACCTATTTAATTTTATTTTATTATTGGATAGGAATTAATTCTTTAATTTATTTAGGAGGACGATCTACGTAACATTCTAACACAATTTAAATTTAGTTTTTTAATAAATAGTTCCTCAATATCATCCAACATCATACTCATACATAACGTATACAGGAGAAGCATCTTTCGAAATAGATATTTTTTTCTTATTTTTTTGTATTAATTTCAACAAGAGAAGCTATGTTATATAAAACTTACCCTTATTATTCATTTTTTGTTCTTTATCTACATACATCTGAACGATTTAAATTCTTTAGAGAGCAAAACAAAACAAACCGCGAAACAAACATCTCCAGACATGATATTCGAACTCCTCGTATAATTTACACTCATTTTACAAGCTTACACAAACTTTAATAGTAAAATAAATCAGGTAAATAATGGGAGATGGTAGAAGTCGTAGCCTCTCTGTCCGCGCGCGGCGAGCCAGATGTATACGACGTGGTAGGCGCCGGGCACGAAGCAGATCATGCCGGCCACGAAGAACACGGCGCCCTGGAGCCCGTTCTCCGGCTCAGCCACAGCGAACGCGCCCATTCCCAGGAGCCCTACACCGACTAGCAGTAGAACCACGGCCGCACACACCGTCTTCCAGTTCTCCCTGACCTTGGGATGGTTCCAGCAGTACATGGACTGCGTGGCCTCCACATATTCGTGTATCAGCGAGTCTGAGTCTCTCGATGTGGTGTCCTCTGTGCATTTGTAGGTTTTGGTGCTGCAAACAGTACGAGCTGGTTAGGATATTAATAGCCTATCGATGTAGAATGTTGCATGGCCGATGGCCTTGACTGGCAACACTGATAAGACTCGATGTTGTAAATCATATTGGATGTTGCTAGTACATTAAGATCATACAGATTAGACTGTTACGTGTTTGGAGCATGATTCGCTAAATGGTATCACACTTTCTGGGTGTAAATGGTGAAATATCTGCTGATAGGTAGTGTAACGAGTGTATTGTATTGTACTGGCTGAAGGGAACCGGTAGCGAACGTAGTTTGCAGCCTAGCAGAAAATAATATTTATGCAAATGCCGTGTTTCTTTATTTGTTTGTTGAAGACCCTTCCACACAATTCTGGGAGGTGTCTCCGACATTTCAACAGTACCTACCTATAAAGGGACCCTGGAAGGTAGCGAAGCAAGGGCATCTAACTCCATCGAACTCCGTTATTTTTGGAGAACAGAAATACATCTGTAGCGCTACGGGGCGGGAAAAAACTGCACTACAACTGAGACGAAACTGGCTGGATGAGCAAAACAATAACAATCGGAATGTCTGTCCTCCCATTTTCCCACTTAAATTCCTTGCAGGGTCAATTGTAGAAGATTAATATCACATGTGTACTTGTGTCCTAAGACGTAGCCAATTAGCTGACTATACCTTCCCGCTATGCGCTGCTTTTTACATAAATCTGACGTTAGATCAGATATACTTCTAATACTGATCACTTTCATATTTTAATGTAACCTACAATCTGACGATTTCTTTTAATAAGTTTAGATTCTGTTACGACTTTTTTTGCTAGAGCCAGCTTATAAATAAATACAAATTAATATTCGAGAAATTTTGACAGAGCGAAATTCTTGATAGCACCACTCGTTAAAATTCTTATATCTTCACTGGCAAATAAAGCATATCCTAAACTGGTAAAAGCATGATAATCAGTGATCGGATAATAGGCTATTTAAATTTTCAAAATTACAATGAGTGTTCACAACGGGTTCTAACTATATTTTAAAAGCATCATACCCATAGAAACATACCTAAAGGGGTAATTTAAAGGATTGACACTTAGTTTAAATACGTCATTTTTGACTATGGGAAATGTCATCGAGCAGTACAAGTAGGTATATATTATTTATAAAAATAGTAGCTCGATAGGTATATTTTCCTAATTCCTTGGACCTTGATCCAATTCACAAGCTGTTATCTTTAAGAATATTTTGTTTATTTTTTATATTATTATTGTCAGGGGTTCCCTTATACACAGCTGTTACTGCCTTATACCTTTTTTAGATTCGGCGGGAGGACACGGCGGAGGTCTGCCCTGCTTGGGCAGAGCACCGCCGTGTCCTCGTCTAGGCGATCGGGGGCGGCGACCTCTTGCTGGTTCAATCCATGGTCCGCAGCGAGAAAACATGAGAAGCGTTCACCTCCTGCGAAGCGCGAAGCAGTAAAGCTAGCGAAGGAGGAGGCGGACCGCGTGAAGGAGAGGATAACCTCAGGCCCAAGCCGCCGCAACAGCAGGAGACGCCCCGGGCGAAGGGAGTCGCAGGGCGATTTCCGGCCACCGTAGGCCTGCGGACGATCAGAAACAGGCCCGGGTCGACGCCGCGTTGTGTTCCACGCACGCCTCAAAGAGATGTCAGCAAAGTAGAAGGGGCCCGCTAGTGCCAGAGCCTGTCAGGGTTCCGGAATCTGTTCGAAAGGGTCACCGCCATAGAAATATAAAAAAACAGACTTGTTTATTTTATCTATAGTCACCGCGGCCCAGGGCTACTCTCTAAGGCCGAAGTCCGTAGTTTCGGGCTTAGTTGCGGTCGTATCGCCTAACCACTAAGAATGAATGACAAAACGATTTGACAGTTACTGTCAAATCGAGTTGTCATTCATTCTTAGTTCGGGTTCGGAACTAATCGTAAGCCTGTAGGTGATACGGAGTAGAATACGCGAAAAAAAGGGGTTTCCTATATGAGTTCGAAATACTATTCTGCGAAGTTATGTTTTTACGACACCTTTTTTGTTCGCTGTTTCCTAATATCCACAACCTTCAATTCATTTTTTATCGATAAGCAATAAACAGGACAATGCTGCAAGATCTCATAAAAGAGGCCCGTGTCTTCATTTGACTCCGAAACATAGCCTTTTCCCAACTATACTGGGGTCGAGTTCAGTCAAACCGGATTCAGCTGAATACTATGTATGTATATGTCACCGGAAAATTGCAGAATCCGTGAGATTGTAATAAATCTTGAGTAGATTATAATTTCCCGATATATTATGAAAAAAAAAAAGTTTTCTACACAATAAATCCCATCCAAATTCAATAGTTTCCAATATCGTGTAAAAAATAGTTTACAATTTCACGCGATTTTTTACAATCTTACTGCGTTTGCCATTTTCGGGTGACATATATAATTTACTTGGTGCGTCTGCCTATCTGACCTCCACAAGCTAGTAACTGGGTTACACAGTACTTCTTGGCAAGACTGGTGTCACATTTTCTGGCTTCTTCTTCCCGAAGCACGGAGGAGTCTCGCTATGTTTAGATGGTCTTTTGAAACCTTGAAGATCGACCCGTGCGGCTGTATATATTAAGCCAGGAACTAAGCGATAAATAAACCTTAACTATGCTTATAAATTAGGCTTTGTGTGTTTTAAGACTAATGTTGTAGGTAGAATGCTTGTTATGTGTGAAATGCTTCTTTGACGAGCAAACAATAGAGATTAATGGACTAGGAAAGAACAATACAGAAATTAAGTTGGAATTAACATTTTTCTAGATAAACGAACGTGTCTGCCAAATACGATGAATTTAGTGTAGGTGTAGGGATTGCAACCAGGATTCTTCGAAATTCAAAAATAACTGAAAAATCCGGATTTTCTTGACTTTTTTAAATCCAGATTTTAGGACACAAATTCGGGTTTTATGGATTTCAGTTAAAACTGATTTTCACGGATATTATTTGTATTTATCCACAAATTTTCATTGTAAGTAATCGGTAGATCGATATCACCTACCGTAATGTGCAAATTCGAACAACATTTCAATTAGTAAGAATAGGTGTAGCATTGTTTGCGCGAATTTGACGCGAAATCCGCGATTCAGTTTATGCCTTGTCACCGGAAAATGGCAAACGCCGTAAGATTGTACTCTTTTTTCTAAATAAGACACGGATATATTGGAAACTATTGAATTGGGATGGGATTTACTGTATACAAAACGATTTATTAATTTACGATTTATAATTATAATCTAAGAAAGATTTATTACAATCTTCTCCTCCCGCCTACGCCACGCGCCTCTCGTTTCGCGTACGGAAAAATGACTGATGCCCAAAGTTTTATTGTTTATTCTAGTTGATTTTATTCTGTCGTGCTGTGATTTTTTTATCAAATCAACTCAAAACACGCAAGAGTTCGAAAAATCCGGATAATCCGGATTTTAATCGGACGAGAATACTTACAGAAATCCGGATTACAAAAAAATCCGGATTTTGCAATCCCTATGTAGGTGTAGTCAAATACCGAAGCGCCGGCGCTCCTAGGATTGCCTAGTCAAAACTCAGGGGCCCTTCTATGAAGTCTTAAAACGATCATGATTCCGCTCTAAGAGAGAGACGGAGCTATACATGCGAATAGCATTATCCCTTTTACATCATCGAATTGGATGGCATTAACGCCACAGGTCTGACATAACGTCTTAGTCACAGTCCAAATGAATAGCGCTTTTCTATCTTTGACTAACGAAGTTTTGGTTAATCCTAGGTGAAACTAATTTGGACAGCCAGGTTGGACCTAAATTATTTAATTTAAAATTTCTGTCTGCAGGGTTAAAAGGACTACAGAAGAAGACGCCACGGGAGTCGTGAGTCGCAGGGTGATCCCCGGCCACCTACTGCGCGGGCCTGCGGACGGCGAGCGTTGGGTGGCTCGCTGTCCGATCACCGCCAGGCCCGGGTAGTTGATGATATCACATCCTTAAAAAAAACGGATTGAACCTAACATGAATGGCATGACATGACGTCTTACCATTCGAACCTAACCCATCCGTGTCGGGGTGCCCTACGTTCTGCTACTTGGCTAGGAAAGTCATTAACCTTTTGAACGCCAGAGCATAAACGCATCGCTGTACTCCGACGCCGAACCACAAATTCGCCGTTTTTTTTTCATTCGTCGGCTATAGCCCGCCGTGGCGGTCAAAGGTTAAACGATAAAATACCGCAAAAACATAGCATGCAAAACCTGTTCAAACATGCAACAAGTGCAGTAAAAATCGACGTTTGACCGAATTTGCCTTTGTCACTTCTAGGATAGAATACGAAAACCCCGAAACAGATTATTCTAGGTTTGACTAAAAATACATCAGTCAAAGGCCTAAATAGGAACTTATTGCCGAAAGGTGTTGGTCAAACCTAGGATAAACGAGTCATTCCGCGAAGAGACTGCATTTCGACCTTTGCCTATAACAAGGGTAAATAAGCTGATAAACGTTGCTTACGTTTGGTAAAAGCATTCCATTAGATGGACAGGTTTACACAAATGTCTCTCATCTTGGAACTTTATTGCAGATTATGATTAAACAATACACACATGGTAAACAATACGTCAATAATTCCTGCCGAGTACTGAAGCGAATAAACAATTAGTAATAAATAACTCGGACTCACGTTCTACAAGGCGCAAGGTCTTTTACAAAGCAGGCCAAATTATCAGACGCATTAAAAAGGATTTATTTCAAGATAAGAAGACTCTATGGATGATAAAACAAAATTAGAACCTGTTGTTTTCCAGACAGACATTTACGAAGAGGGTATCAAAACTCTTTTCTTGAATGCACTTCATTTTGACACCACAAAACTTTTTTTTGCCACTAAACAAGTCACTTCTCCAAAGGGATATTCGCAACTGGTAATGTTAAAATGAATAAAAGGAAGGCATTCACGATGCGATTACTCATGGCTTTAATTGATGAGTGCTCAGTACATTCATTAGGAGCGAGATGTGCCAAGAGGTCACAGGAACAAGAACAAAAGATGGGCCCACTTTAATATTGGGTGAATCATTTGGCATGATTAATATTCTGAAGCAATTTCAGATGAATTGACTAAAATAAATGCAACTTGAAATTAGCACAAACCATGCAGACAGTTTTTTTATTAGTTGGTAGTGTGGAAAGTATCTACAAAGGAGTATGTGGTGCAAAACCAGTGAAGCATGGCACAAAAAGATGGACGCCTATATGTACTCAGCATTATGTGGAACAACGCTGCCAACAATGTTTGTTTCTGAGCTTCATCGTTTGAGTAAAAAATTCAATTACATTTTACTCAATTTATGAACATGTTTAACATGTAGATGTTATATCACATCACTCATCCCTTTTCATTGCTTATCTTACAATTGGTTGTTAACCTTTAGCAGATCATTCAGTTCCCTTCAGAATGGTTGAGCTGAATGGTGCTGATGCACGTGTCATGTTCGTGAACGGGCGCCGTCAGTGGAGACAGGTCATCCCTTTGTTGCCAGTGCCTCATTTTAATATTTGATACTATAAATTGTTTTTTCTTTCTTTACATTGTTCTCATATATAGAAGCAACTAGGTTAATGTAACCAGGATTTTTGTAAACATAAAATGATTTAAAAGAGTGTCCGTGGAGTTTCTTGCACGTTCTTCTCCATAGAGATCTACGCTTTCGAACGTGCAAATAGCTTAATGTTTTTGACGGACAGACTTTGACAATTCAAAAGTACCTGATAATGGTTTATTTAAAATAAATGCTTTGACTTTGATCTAAGAAACATATTGAAAAAGGTAAAATGTTGAAGAAACTTACGGGTAAATGGATCATAAACATCCTCAATTCCTCATTCCTATTTACAATAAGAGAAACCATAGGTGATTGTAATTACCTATTGTCTGATTTATTGTTAGCTGGTTCCGTCATAAAAATTATTAATAAGGAAATAAACATATAAAAGAGAACATTATATTGTTTTATTTTAGCTATGGAAAGAACAATAGTACAATTCATTTGGAAAGTGAATTCAATCCATTTATTTTGATTCATAATTTGCTATGATTTCATTTATTGATTGTTTTGGAAACTTAAATTTAATGTAAACTCTAAACAAAAAACTTTCTCAGATCCCAACTGTTTATTGCAATCCATAATTTACACAAACAGTGGTTCAAGTCCTTGGAAAAGCATCCTAAACTTTTTACTTTTATTTCAAAAACATTTCTAAAGGAAATAAATTAATAAAGACAAAACAAAATTTCTTTTTAATGCAAACATAATTTGTATAGCAATCCAAAGAGACTGAGATGAAGTAGAATGAAAACGAATCGTAATTGAGAATAGCCATCTCGTACCTTGAAATTGGTAAAATCATCGAATGTTGATTGATGAAGCCATAACATTAAAATTTTTATTTAATTGAATGAAAGGGTATCTTTTTAATTGTACCACTCTCAGTAATGGTATAAATGACGGCACTGATTACCATAATTCTGTAGCAACTGCACCATAAAACATTGAAGTTATTGACTTATGACATTTCTCATTTAAAGAGAGCATTCAAGGTAGACTGGTTCCAACAGGCACCTTAATTTGTTAACCTCTGCCCAAAAAAGTATGCATGCAGTTGAATATTGGCAATGGCTTGAATTCATACAAACATTGCATCACTAATGAATCTATCGGATTAATAGCAATGCAATATTTGTATTACAAGTGAATGATTGAATGTTTAATATTGTCTCTTTTGCTTTGAAATGTGGCCTTTAACTAAGCCTATTATAGTATCGGTTTCTAGGACATGGCTTACAAATTTCTTGAGTAATAGTACAAAACACTTTGTAATCATAAAAAAACTAGTACGAGAAACCAATTGGAAAAACTGTTATTTACATATTTAGGGTATTAATGACACCTTTGTAATGCTTAGCTCTTTTGAAGCACCCCGTATTTATAAAAAACGCAGTATGTTTATTTCTTTACTTCACATTTCAGATAATCAGGTCAAAAACAAAACGAGCACTATCAATATGGAATGGGTCAGTGTACAAGATTAATTAGCGTTCGCTAACGACTAATTAGCGCCGCCGCACACCGAACCATGTCTGTAAACCAAGTAACGGCTGCCAGGTTCAACTGCCTGTGGCCCAGTAAGGAAATATGACTCACGAAAAGGTCACGAACGTACTGGCATTTTAACACAAAGAAAAATATTTTTAATGGATAAAATTAAGAGTGTGGATGTAAATAATGATGTTTGTTAGTAGGCTTATTTTAATTACCTGGCGATATATTCACTTCCATTTTTGTATTTGTTCTGTAAAGGCGATCTGTCTCCAGTGGCACCGTAAACTTTGATGGCTTCATCGGTTTCCTCTTCGAACGCATCGTCGATTGAAAAACGTTTATCACTATTACCGAACGGCCGCGTCATGGTTAAATATTGTTGTTATCTGTCTGGAGATGTAAAATAAACATCACAGCGAGCGTACGGGACAAAACACAGCTGTCAATTTGTCATATCAACATGCGCCATATTGATTGCAATGCCAATACACGATTGGAAATCTGCATGCAGTTTTGAAATAGTTAAAATTTTAGTTGTGAAATCATGAAGTAAGACTAGACGTAAATTATTGAGATTACTTCTGAGTCTCTCTGAGATAGTCAACTTGAATAATTAGAATTTTTTAAAAAGTCGTAATAACCTTGGCTAGTTTTAGAACGAAAAAATTGAAACGAAAAAATTGAAACGAAATAAAACTTTCACTATGTTTTCGGGTTTCGAAAATAATAGGATTTCAGACTTAGCTGAGCAAACCCAATAAATTCATAATCTTACAAAGCTATCCATCCAGGGTAACTAAACTGTTTACTGGTTTTATTTTTAATCGTTGCAGCACCATCCACCATTTGAAAACTGAAATGTCAATGTCAAAATAAACAAAGTTATGTCAAACGTCAAACCCACATGGTGTGTTTATTTGTGATTTGTGCCAATCACAGAGTACTTTTATATATGGTGCCAATTTTGTGCCGAGTGACGAGTTAAATAGAAACTAAAAATGGTTATCAAAGACTGGGCCAAAATTTCACCTGGGCTATCCAAACCCGTGTTATCCTGTATTGAGAAACAGGGTTTTAAGACCATGACCCCCATCCAGGCAGCAGTAATACCGCTAATCATGTCTTGTAAAGATGTGGTTGCAGAGGCAGTGACTGGGTCTGGCAAGACCTTGGCTTTCGTTGTGCCTATGATTGAGATGTTAATAAAGAAGCAGAAGGAGGCGCCACTGAGGAAAGACTACGTTTATGCAGTCATAATATCGCCGACTAGAGAACTGGCTTCACAGATTCATAAGGTAGGCAGTACTAACTATCCATCTAAAATTAACGAAGGCGAAAAATGTAACTTGTGCTGTGCCTTTCGTGGTAAAATACTAATATTTTTTTGTAGTTTCTAGATCGCCCCTTGCTATACACTATTCCCAACTTTCCAATTCTTGTCTCTGGAAGTCTGGACTAAATAGAAGGAAAACTTTCATTGGTGTCTTGATTTTTGTTTGGG
The DNA here is from genome assembly GCA_905163435.1 of Mamestra brassicae. Lineage (NCBI taxonomy): Eukaryota > Metazoa > Arthropoda > Insecta > Lepidoptera > Noctuidae > Mamestra > Mamestra brassicae. The sequence continues at coordinate 16,232,689 of LR991008.1, read as the reverse complement.
CTCATATAACTGCATTCAATTGCGTTTTTGACTAACAAAAATCTACATGGATGAATGATAGCCACATTCATGAAGAAGGCTACTACAGGCTATGTACAGGAACTGGAAAAACGGCTAATTAAGTCCCAAATCCACATCTATCATGATTCTTTACATTTCCCAGTAGTGAAAAACGATTCCTAATTTATTTTTTGGGTACCTATGAAGAGGTATTAGAGAAACGTCAATATACTGTATTGCAAATTTATCTGGTGCCTACCTGTCTAAGTTTATTATAATTTTTTAAAACAATAGAATTCCATTATTTCATGAGATTTAAAAAAAAAACTGAAATTCCTTTCTCTAGGTTTTGAGATATGTAACAAAAAACCAGCGAAGTGCATGTCGAGCTACACACAGCATAGTGTTCTGTAGTTGCCCATCCCGTAAGCCATGACAAAAAATAGCTAATTTTACAATAGTATTACAAAGTTACAAATAAATTTAGCTTTAAGTCATTTTCTATGGGGTTACTACAACATTTATACCTACTAGACCCATACCAAATTCCAGCTTTCTAGTGCTAAGTGCGAATCTGAGGTAAACCGGGGACAGACAGATGGACTTGGCGAAAATATAAAGGTTCCTTGTTGACTACGGAACCCTAAAAACCAGTCAAATACCCTATTGTCAGTCATTTATAGTTAGCTAGCAGCAATCCTGTTTATGCCTTATAATAAATAAGTTTTCCAAGTAATCATAAGTTATCCATTGTAATTTTTATATCTCAGCTGACATATGCTCCTCAATTAACAGGTAATAGAACTATTTCTGCAAGAGCCAGAGCTGTCCCACATCACCATAGCCCTGCTCCTTGGAGGCCGGCCTGTGGAGGCTGACATAGAGACCATTCAGAAAGGGGCTCACATAGCCGTGTGCACTCCTGGACGGCTGGGAGACCTGCTGGCAGAGAGGAAGCAGCTGAACCTTGCTGGGAGATTGAAGGAAATGGTAAGTAGATTCTACCCAATTATTATGTACTAGTTCCTGTGGCTTCCTCCGCATTAAATTATAGCTGCTATTATGGCAACCTGGCAATTCCTAGTATCTGCTGTTTTGAACTTATGACAATTCTTAAAATAAAATCGAATTTCATTATATTTATATTTAATAAGGTTGCAAAAATCTCGACGGTTGTCACCCATGCTAGCTACACCACTGTTTACTTCCCAGTTAACAATTTACTTCTCAACTTCCAGGACATCCTAGTCCTCGACGAAGCCGACCGTCTCCTCGACCTGGGCTTCAGCTCAACCCTCACGACAATCCTGCAGTACCTTCCTAGACAGCGGCGCACCGGCCTCTTCTCCGCCACTCAGACCAAGGAACTACAAGACCTTGTCAGAGCCGGTTTGAGGAACCCTGTCGTCGTCAGCGTTAAAGAAAAGTCGACAATCAGTACTCCAATACTCTTAGAGAACTACTATGTAGTAGTTGAGCCAGAAGACAAGTTCCTTTTCCTTCTAAACTTCATAAGAAACAGGAAGATAGCAAAGGGGTTATTCTTTCTGCCGACATGCGCCTGCGTCGATTATTGGGCGGATGTGTTGCCAGTGTTCTTGCCAGATATAAAAATCTTCGCGATCCATGGCAAGATGAAGTTGAAGAGGAGTAAGATTTTGGAGAAGTTTCGGCAAGCTGATAATACTATTTTGTTGTGCACGGATTTGTTGGCGAGGTGAGTTGTAGTTCGCTTATTTACCCTTTGCAGGAGTATGGGAGAGCGTGTCTTCAATTATCGGCTTTGCGTATCTTGAAATAAAGTCGAAAATAAATAACCCGTGACGCGCAGTCTGTCCAACTTTTATTCATGTGTCGTAAGGTAAATATCTGTTTGTAGTTCTCTCAGTCCATCCAAAATTTGTCTGGTAGATATTGCTGTCAGCGATAAGACCGCCATTGTACCCATAGAACAAGTTTTACACAAAAAAATGTGAAAATAACTTTTTCTCGTGACTCGGTGTTTTTGGTTGTTTCTTCGTATTTTAACATAATATTTTATACTTTGTAGTGTTTTTTATATGTGGAAGTCGGTTGTATTTTTTTTTGAAAAAAGTTTTTTATTTTTCTCTTTCTAGTGGTACCACCTAGTAACACCATTAAAAAGTAGTTTGCTTTCCTGAAAAGCAAAATACGCAATTTCGTTTACTTGCCTACAATGGGAGCGCCGCGCGCCGGTGGCGCAACCTTGCGTTAGATGTAATAAAGTTAATATTATTTTATCTGACGCATGGTTGTTAAGTAATGACATCTTCCCCCCAATGTACTCCCTTCACATTCCAGAGGGCTCGACATCCCCGAAGTGGAATGGGTCCTCCAATGGGAGCCCCCCACGAGCCCGGCGTCGCTGGTGCACCGCGTGGGCCGCACGGCGCGGGGCGGCGCCGCTGGCTGCTCGCTGCTGCCGCTGCTGCCCAGTGAGGACACCTACGTGCCCTTCATCAGGACCAACCAGATGGTGGAGCTCAAGGACTGGAGGCAGTCCAAGGATGAGATCAAGATTAGTCCGAAGTTGAAAGAGAAGGTAGGCAAAGTTACGTTGCTGCCAAGGCTGCGGAATTGTTCGACAGACATACCGCGGACCTGGAACTCAAAGGGTATTTGAAGAAAAGGGTGGGTTTTAGTCAGTAAGAGTGGGGCGCTCTCTCCCGCTCCACCTAGAGTGGGAGGAGTCATTAGATGATTTCGCATCCACATTAAAAGGCAGTTATATTATTTAAGGAAACACACACAGATTAAATAAATATATAGTATAATTTTATAAAGTTGATAGGTACCTAAGGGCTGGTTGATTTAATAAATTTTCTACTGTATTCCAAGGAACTTACTGTCGATATTTGTTTGGATAGGAAAACCTTGCTTTTACAAGTTTCCCCGGCCCTACTACTTTGTCTAACTTTTAAAAGTTTCAATGAGTTAGAATTTTCGGATAGCCAAGGATACTCTGCTTTCTTTTTTTGTATTTGTGTCTTTTTAAAGCCTTATCAAACATTTCAGGTCCTATCAATGCTCCACGAACAACAGAAGCAAGACAGATCAGTCCTAGACAAAGGACAGCGCGCCTTCGTGTCCCACATGCGAGCTTACACCAAACACGAATGTAACCTGCTCCTGCAATTCAAGGAGCTCCCTCTTGGCCACATAGCCACCAGCTACGGACTCCTAAAACTGCCCCTTATGCCCGAAATTAAACAGGAGCATAAGGACCAATTCGTCGGACCGAAGGACCAGATAGATTTCAACAGTATACCGTATAAAGATAAGCAGAAGGAAGTCAGTAGGCTGCAGAAGTTGGGCGAGTATAAGAAGACTGGGGTGTGGCCGTCGAAGAAGAAAAAGAAAATGGTTAGATAATTTGATTTGTTTAAAAAAAGGGAAACAACTGTTTTGGGTGCTGTATCTTCGGATGGTTTTCATTGCCAAACAAAAACAATTTTGCGTTTCTTACAATAAGGTCGAAAATAAATAAAAGACGCGCTCTTCTGCCCGCTAAGATTGGCTCTCTGGCCAATGAAAGTTTGTTTGTTTTCAACTTTATTTCAACTAGCGCAAGGTCGATATTTGTTTAGCAGCGTGCAACATATGGGTCCAGGAATACATTCTTTTGCAAGTGCGGTTGCAGTGTTAATTGTCATCCCAAAGTTGAAATATTAAAATTGATTCAAACATTTTCTTTTCTAGATGCAATCTGAACCTTGGGAACAAGCAAAACTGAACAAAGAAGAGCGAAAACTGAAGCGGAAAAAGCGAAAAGAGCTGAAAAAGAATGACCCAGAGAGCGGAAAGAAGCGCAAACGTAAAGCGGTAACACAGGAAGAGTTGAATGAGCTCGCGGCCGATATAGCGCTAATGAAGAAACTGAAAAAGCGGAAAATTACTCAAGAGCAGTTTGATCAGCAATTTGAGGTGTAATAAATAGTTTATAGTATCGTTACTCGATGTTTTACTGCCTGTAGAATTAAGTTATGGCATAATTACACTTGATCGTTAGCCCGTATTCGGGTGCTCGAAAGACTGCTCGAATTCGGGCACCCCATGCATTCATTACACTGGTGGCAGTGGAATACGGGATGACTACGAGTAGTTTGAATGAAATCGAGTAGCTTAAGCTTGACTAGATTGTCCGAAGAAGGGCGTACACATCCAGCTTGGTCCCATAGGCAATCGAATTCGGGAGAACGACTAAATGTAGTTGAGCCTCGAGAGAGATTCTTTATAGCGGCTAAATGCAGGGTGCATGCAGGCAGGGCCGTCTTTTGCCTATTGGAGGCCCTGAGCACGGAATAGTGGGGCCTCTATGACTTTCAGAGGACTATTTTGCTAAAACAGGCAAAAAAAAACAAATTCAATATTTTTTAAACTGTTTATAAAGTCACATCAAATTAAAAGGATCTGGAACAGAAAATCTTTTTAGCATTTACAAGTTAGTGCTTGAAAACTATGCTACGTTAGATTTTCTTAAAATTAATTTATTTATCAGTCATCGGTAGATGATCTGGCAGAAGCAAGGGGGCCCCATCTATCGCGGGGCCCCGAGCATATACCCCGAGTGCCCAGTGGGAAAGAGGGGTTGCATGTAGGGGTACACAAGGTTGATGGACCATTTATCAGACTCTGGGCTGGCAGACGTGCGTGCACATGTTCATGTAGCCAATAAGTTTTTGTATTTTTAAGTGATTGAGTTTACTATCATAGTATTAATTATAATTGGGAGCTCTACTACATACAGACAACAAAAAAGTGCTTGCAATTTTATCGATGTTTTACTTCTTGAAAAAGACAGGCTTTTGTATGTGGTGAGTGAGTTCGCTCACGATTCCTTTTTGCAGAGTTTCAGTCGCGCGTTTCGATAACACGCCGCTGCATCGCTACTTTGAGAGTGAAGCGAAACAATTTATGAAACCTTGACCCCGGGGAGGGGCCGCAGTTAGGTGGCTGTGAAGACACGAACAGGTAGAATACTGCATAGCAATTGCATAGGTGCTGTATCATGATAAAAGCAATGCAGAATTGTGGTTACGTGGGCGAAGGGATCAGCGACCTTATTGCAATTGAATAGCTACTGAATCGCTGCAAATCGATCGCCACATCTTAAGGTTACAATCTCCCTCCCATAAGGACACATGTCGTCACACGTGGCCGGGTCGTGACAAGGAATTCATCAGGACCACGATCCGTCCTCGTCCCGGGCTGGCCTACCCTTACTGTACGCCCATGCATGCAGTCGAGTATTTTTTTAAGTTTACCATGCAGTTCGATGGGATGGGATCATCAAATAATACGACCAATGAAAATAGTAAAATAAATATATATTTATGTTCAACTTTCGTAGCAACATTAATGATCTGAGTATTACTTATCAAAACACAACAAGGCACTTAACACCTATTTAATATTATATTGACAATTTTTATGTAAAAGTCATACAATTTTTATATCAGCTCGGGAGCATTTGGCACTGTAATAATAGCACCGAATTAAGGCATAATTATATAATCTTAGATTGTATAAAAATGGATTACACTGATACATAATAAAATTGAGCTTACATTCCGTTAGATTTTAAAGAGTTAGAGTAACAATGTATAGTATAGATTTTATAAATTGAAAATGTTTATTTGCTATGCGACTTAGTATCAAATATGTTGAGATATTTATATTTATATTAAATGTTCCAGTCAACGTGGATATTAGCCAGTTACTTCGCGATATACCCGGTCAACAGTGACAAGTCTAAAGGCTTATATTATTGCAGAGCCTTTATTGTCTAAATCGCTTAAAGACAAGATTGATCAATACAACGTAGTCGTGACATCTCATAATACTTATTTACTTACTATCATGATAGTTATCTTCTCTATGATTGGCTGTGACTAGACAGGCCCAGTTTAGGCTTTTAATCTTCCGAGTAAAAGCCCGGAATCGCGTGTATTTTCCACTGAGTTATATCTGGCCACAGCTTAAAAAGTCCATACAAATAACTACACATCATGACAAGAAACACTGTCATATCTAGCACCAAATTACTTAACATCATACAAACGTTTCTTAGATGTATGTTATAACTACTTTTCAATAACAATTTTGAAAGACCATCCAGTCTTTATACATCCTAAGACAACGTATAAGTCAAAATTGTGCGTCAAATATTTTACTATTTTCAGTTTTCAGATGTCACATTTTCTAGTAAAAAAGGAGTAGAATATTTACAGTAACGTGAATATTGCGATTCTGTTCCAAACTTGTTTGTTTCCGGACAGATTATAGTGAAAAGTCATTGTCAACTTCATTGAAAAGTTACAAGAGATCTCGACACATAACAATTTCTGATCGAGTTTTTTTTCTCTCTTCAGTTCAGAAGGAGATCCCAAAAGGGAGGGTAATGTTTTCTCTATCTCGAAACAAACGAGTCCAAAACAACATTACACATGAAATACATTATTAATTAGGAATCAAGCGGTGGTAAGAGAAAAAAACACCATTACAAATTATTTAACGTCAAAATATTAACAGTCGAAATTCTAACATTTGGGGAATCGTCCAACGAATGTGAAATTATGAAGAACAAAAAATGTGAATGTGAAATGAACCTAAAAATCGGCTAAGTTTCGGGTCAGTCTGCAACTTAGTACAGAAGGACCAAAATAAATTTAGTCTATCTTGATGTAAGATTTGTCAATATGAAATATCAGAAATTGGGTTTGATCTCAATTTCTGTTCTTTTCTTTCAGTTTGTGACGAAAATTCGATGTTATTTCAATGGTTGGATGTTTTTCGAAACACATTCGTAAGACATTTCGCCTTCTTGTCGATCATAAAATTTACACTAAGTACAATAAAATAGCGCGTTTATACACAAAAGGTTAAAAAAATGCTAAGAAAAACTCGATTATGAAAAAAAAAAATACAAAAGCGTCACGTACAAATTGGAGAAATGTAGGGTAAAAGGACCAATTTTGTACCATAGCAAAATTAATAACACTTAATGTTTAAAACTAAGAAACATCTCTTTAATTTTTAAGTATGATACAAAATGTGCCCTCCACCATAATTTACACAAATATTCATAAAGGTAAAATCAAGCATTTTTTCATACAAATTCATACATTGCTTTGTCATGATACTAAAACGAACTTCTAAGTTTACGCCATCATAAATTACATAAGAAAAATAATTGTCGTAATAATACTATTTAAAATTTAAACTATAATACTAACTGTCGAGGCGACAGCGCGACTTGCTATCAAATGTCAAATTTCATAACTGACATGACTAGCTGCCAAGGACCATAATTAAATGTATCCAATGATATGAAATTAATACTTTATATTGTGTTAATTGAAATCCACGTCCTTTCGCTGATAAATCCTACTAAATACTATTTTATTTGTGAGAAAAGAAATACTAAATACTCGAATGACGCGCTGGTGTGTTAAAATTCAAGATGGCGACAGATTTCGGCGCCAAAATTACGACAAATCTTAAAAATCAAAATATTAAAACAGCAAACTTATATTAACTAGAATAGAATAATAATAGTAGAAAATAATTATTAATAATGCATTGAGCCAGCAATTTGTTTAGAAGCGTTGCGCCTTAAGTTATTTGAAAATATAAAAGATATACAAAAGCACCAAGTTACTGGACTCTTAAGCCTAACTTACAAAACCGTTCCGAATTCGACTTTTGGAATCAGTACGGGGCGAATACTTTTCGTTGTATAAAAACTCTTCCCTTGTTTATCCATATTGAGAACTTTCAGTAAAGAAAGATTCGTTATTTTTCATCCAAACATTGACAAGTTATGTAGTAAGGACAGGGCGAACCGCACGTTTACTTAACGCCACAAATTGGCCCGTCTAGACCGTAATGAACTCGCCAGGCGATCGATAATCTTCGGGAGCGAGGCATAAAAAATTCCGTGTTCCTTGAATGGTCAACGCGTATGAGCGAACGTTAGTTCTATGCACCCAAAGCACACGTTTACTCAGATTGTATTCACTTCACTCTGTCACTAGTACATGATTCCAACTTTCAAATTCGAATTTAAAGCCTTATCCACACGGGTTTTCATATTTAATTGACAGTTCATAAAATAGTACAATATAAAGATAGTGGGTTCATGAGAAACATGTGTGAAATAGGGTTAATTCTCGTACTATACGAATATGTGAACATTTAATAAATTCATCTGTTTATTTAAATGATAAACTAGACTGTCGACGAACGATATTTAAAAGAAAGATAGGTAAAATTAATTGGTCCTTAGCTTATCAAAGTACCACATTTTTGTCTCAGACAAGTAAACAAACATTTTCTTTTGGCCTGTAGAAAAATGACCTACATTCAAATCTATTTTATATGTTCACATATTCGAACAACACAAACAAAATAAATAAAATTAGCTTATTAACTACCAGCGACGTATGTGTGCCTATGTTAAAACTATAATTGATTTGTTCCTACTATATTACTGTGAAATTTATTTATTTTATATATTTAGTTTATCTTTTTAGTTTCAGAATAATCTCCCTTATTTTGACAGTCGTAGGCGTCTTCATACTCTGAATTGTTTTGTGACCATAGACTAACCATTAAATTAAATAAGATTTACTACCCTGGAACCGAAAAAGGGTTCTCATTATTTGGAGTTAACACAAGTAGCTCTGAATTTAGCAGTAAGTTTTTGAATCTTCAAGACTTGGAGGAGCAAAATGAATACCAAGATTAATTATTATGTCGTTAAAGAAGAATTGGTCCTTTGGGAGACAAAAGTTTTCATACAGTCGCCTATTAAAGAACTAGGAACCCATTGTTATGTTTTCAATTCCAAGTCAAATTATTATTATGGTAGACGCCAAGAAAAATTACAAAAAAGTACATTAATCTTTCCTTAATATATCTTCCTAGGTTCCTGAACAATAAATTAAAAACCGTTTATCATTACCAGAAAATGTAAGGCATCACGATAGATGTCAATTCAAGACAGCTTTGTCTTTACTTCTGTTTTTACAACTAAAAATGTAGATGGGTCAGTGACCGCCATTGCAAATTTAACTGGTGTCCCATATTAAAACAGTATTTCAATTCCATCATTGCTCCGCTAGGCTACGACTTAGTCTAAATATAACTTTGCGCAACTCAGAGGATAATGTGCTCCTTCTTGTCAAAGCACACAAAAATGTACACCACCAATAGATAGCATTATACTTGACTTGTGACGGTAAATTATATAATTAAATGAGTTAAGGCACATAATTTTATTCCGCGTTTTTATCACTTCACTAAACTTACTATTTACAAAATTATTTAATGAATAAATAGGTGGAGTGCACTGGCGGACAGGAAAATACACACCAGTTTGTGTCTGTTAATCTATAGTTTAATGACATAAACAGCAATTACATGTACCAAAATTCCTTCACTTATGTTCATTTTAGGGCTGATACCAAAAACGTTTAGTACCACTTTGACTTACAAAAATGTGGTTCAAATATTTCTGCACGCCAGTGTACTCCTATTATTACGAAACAATGAAAGTTCAAAACATTCATATTTAACAAGCTTTTACCTTACTGCTTATGCCCGATCCTAATTACGGTATAATATTATTGTCAAGTTGATTGTATTATATTCAAATGTAGTGACTTTTCATCATTCTTTTAATTCGCCGATAGAAATTCTAAACTTGTCGTTATACTCTGCTCAATAATACAGATTTTATAATCTGTGCAAACAGATGTAAAATTAGTATCGACACGTCAACTTTGTGTTTTTAATCCAGTGTTCTTTTTATAAACATTTAAAATAGAAGAGACTCTAGAAAGCCGTTACACGATTGAAATACAAGAGACAGAATAATAGTTCTTAAGAAATACAGTTTTTAGTTCTTATCACAAAATATCAATTCCGATTTATTAATTCATTTTTATACAACAGTGACTCAATTCCATTACAAAATATATGTATGTCTTTAACCTTTTGAACGCCAAGCCCCTGATTTTCCATACTTTTTGTCACATATTTGTGAGGTTGGCCTACAGGGTGAGCTTCCGTTTGTCACATATGTGTGTCAATGGCGTCTAAAAGGTCAACACAGAACACGGAGCAGAGGGACAATCCTCGTATTTGTAAGAAACGTTCGAATTCGAATCGCAGTCGCAAACCGTCACAACCACCACTATTTTCACATCATTTTGACATTGGGTGTCGTTCAGATGATATTGCGACTTGGTATTGAACGCTTTATAAGTGCGAGAATTGGCCTTCAGTATTACATAGAAAAGTGATCTGTCACCTTAATAGTCTAATAAAAATAAAAATTTGATTCTGACTTCTTGCAAGGAAGTTGCATCGTGTATTTCGGCACAACGTCCCTTAGCAAACAACACCGCTCAAGTTGAAATTTGGCGCTTTTTACTTTTAAATTGATATAAACTCTGTCGTGAATCGAACGGACAGCCAGCATTCCATTTGACGATCAACCAAACCTAGGCTAAAATTGAAATACATAGTCGTCACAGCGCTCCAACAATAAATTAATCAGTTTTTTTCGCTCTACTGTAAAGTTAGTAAAAATTACTTGAGCGGTGTTCTTTGCCAACATAGGATAATGTCAGTGAAGTTGTAACAGTATGTAAGTCAATTCATTCGACCAATCAGAAAGGCAGGCTGACCTGACTGATTCTAAAATCATTTTTCGTTTTATTTGCTTTTTCATCGTGTGCGTAATTCTTGGCGCAAATAAACTCTAATTCAGTCCCTTTCTTTTCTTATTAAATATGTTTACATCATAGGTTACAAACGAATATTTCATGAAGTTTTATTTAGAAAAAAGTGGATCTTTTTTGACTTAGGTTCTATTAGAGCTTCACTGTCGATAAGTAATTCTGAATCTGACAATCAGTTACAAAACATCTCCCCTTGTTTCCTCACCAGATTAAAGAACACAAAGCTAGTTACCTCGTCCCCCGCGCCTCAGACCTCGTCCGGGGCCATGGCGTCGTCGTCGTGGTTGTGCGGCGGGCTGGCGGGCGGCGCGGGGGAGGGCTCGGGCGCCGGCGCGGGGGAGGGCGCAGGCGCCGGCGCCTTCACCGTCGCCTCCAGAGCCCGGATCCGGTTCTCTTGCTTGACGATCACCGATTTCAGTTTGCGGATCTCGTCGACTAGGTCTGACAGCTGTTTCTCCTGGAATGGTTTGGAAGCTGATTAGTTTAGTACAGGGAGCGTGCGTGAACTATGGGCAGCGCAGAAGTGTCAATGTCACGTATTTATATGATAAAAGTTCCGACTTTACAACACTAGATGGCACAGTTTACGCTGTGCATGTTCCCCTAAAGGGAGCGTGTAACTATAAGTGGCAGCACTGCAAAAGTTTCGAATTTGTAACGCTAGATGACACATTATTAAATAAATGATGAGAACTGAAAAGATTCTTAAAAATTTGAATTTTTGCAAAAAGTTAAACTTACTTGTGAACATAACTTGTAGTGCTATTTTGTAAAATCGCACCGTGAAGTGAGCTATCAATTCCTCAATCAAGATGGACTTGTAGCGGCATCAATGCCGCCACAAGTTCATCTTGATTGAGGAATTTAACAAAAAGAACCGCAACGCCATCTATACTGTCAGCGACGAACTACCAACGAAATCCTGCATCGCGCAAGCAAAGTTATTCGTGCGATTTGAACATATACAACAGTCCGAATATCAACTATCGGGCAGTTGCCCACGACAACCGTCTGGTCGGTGGATCCTCCCACTACAGTGGAGGTGTGCGGGACTTTACTCTCCGTTCCGCATACCTCTATAGACTGACAGTTCACTGCAAGCTCACTCCACCGAAGTTGACACAGTGATAGGTTTACAGAATAGACGGCTGTAGCTTTCGTAGTCATACAAAATTGAACTTAAACAACGAACAACATAAAGACCAAAATACGTACAATAGCAGCAGTGAAAGCGGGCGGCGGCGTGGCGGAGGCGGGCGTGCCGGCGTGGCTGTCGTCGCGGCGCTGCGCCGGCGTGGGCGAGCGGTCCTTGTCCTTCTCGCGCTCCTTGGCGCCCGCCAGCGCGTTGGTCTTCTTGGTGACGTGCAGGCTCTGCGTGGCGCGCCCGGCCACGTAGCCGCCCTGCACAACGAGCGCACGCTCCTGAAGTTTGGTTAGGGGAGCCCTACCTTATAGCATCTGTCTGAGAATGAGGCTGTTGGCTTTGGACGTGGAGGGTTCAAAGTTGGTGTGGTGTCTTTAACTTGGAAAAAGGCTTTGAACAAATTATTACTGATGTTACTTTTACTTTATTCTGGTCTATAAAGTGATATAAAAAGCTTATTTGTGTTAAATCAAATCATTTACTACTTACACGTTGAACGAAAACATCTTGAAATGAGATTCAGAAGTTCACCTTTGTACTTTTCTTTGCCAATTAATAAAATAAGTGTTTCATACGAAAATGTTTTTTTTTCTTTTCCTTTAATGTTCATATTAGAATGAACCGCCTCTTGAAATTATCACCTTACTTTAAGCCAATTATTTTTATATTTGTATAAAAAATTGAGATGGAAAAGTAGTTTTTATGATCAGTGATCGGATAATCGGGCGCTAGTATACCTAAACTTCACTTTTATTCCCACGAAAGTATAATACGGACATGCTTTTTAGAATCCCGGATCCCGGAATCGTACGAAATTCCCGAGATTGCTAAACATGCCCCAAAAAAATATAGTTAAACTCGTTGTGAACTCTCATTGTAATTTTTTAAAATTTAAAGAGCCGATTTTAATGGAACTTTAATTTACAATGAAGATTTATGAGAACTGGTTTAGTGTCAGGCCAGCAGCCTTGACTACTTAGGGAACTGAAACAATTGTAATTTTATGTGTAGCTCCATTTTTTTTCAATCCCGGGATTACTTATTTATTCAGAAAGGAATGTCCATACTATTCTTTCACGGGAAGAAGTTTATATGCGCCCGATTATCCGATCACTGTTTATGACAAATAGAAACATAGCGGTTCTATTGTCCTTTCATTTAGAACGTTTCAGTGGCAGACCCCTGGTATATGTTGGACATCCATATAACCACACAAGGGTGCATTTCGTAGACGTCAAAATACATGGCAGAATATTGTTTAACAAAACGATGTCTGCCCACCCCTTTGTATAGTAGAGGTTGAAGTTAGATAAATAGCATTAAGGTGAAAGCGCCAGGGTAGCCCGCGATATTCAAATTTTCATACGTTTTTTATATTTTGCAGGTCAGTGTCAGGTTGTATGTTGATAAAAATACGATTGGCAACCGTAACAAATATGGCTTTACTGAGTTATAATAATTAAAATCATCAATACAGGTTGTATGATTCATGTAACTCGATTGAATAACTTTTTTTATGAAATAACCATTCATTCGAGTTAAATGAACTTAGAGGGATGATATTGATGTTTTTAATGATTATAATTCTGTAAATAAATACGTGTTACGGTCGCGAATCGTATTTTGTTCAACATTCAGCCTGACACTGACTTGCAAATTGCAAAAAAACATAAGAACATTTGAATTTCGCGGGCTACCCTTGGCGCTTCCATCTTAAATTGCATGAGAATTGACAATAGATTAGAGATGGGTTTAAAGAAAATTATTGCAACGATAAGCACCAGATGTCCCAGTTATTATTGATTGAAAAGAGCCCATAATCTTCTGCCATAGCAAGTCAGCGCAGAAGTGGGTTGTCGTTTTTTAATTATTGATTAGTTGCTTTTATTATCTTAGTTTCATAGTGACTTGATTACACACAAATAAACATTAAATTTCCCAAAGTAATTGGAATTACAAAATTACTCTTACTTTCAAAATGATCCCTTTTTAAGATAGATTTGAAGAATTAAATGTAGAAACTACAAAAGAATGCCCATATAACGGATCCCCAAAGTAAATAGAATCTTAATATTAACGTGAAAAATAGTTAGTAACACGACAAAAAACTCTCAAACTCTTATAAAAGACACAACACACAACATACAAAATCAACGCAGATTATAGTCGTTAGAGGCAAGCCAACAGGAACATTCAAGACGACACTTACTGGTCTTGGGACCGGGGGTGAAAGATGTATTCTTAGTCATATTAAGGTTTATGATTAAATGATCTGAGGGCAATTCCACTATTTTTTAACCTTTTGAACGCCAGAGCATAAACGCATCGGCGTACGGCGTGCCACAAATTCGCCGTATTTGTTGTCATATATTTGTGACGTTTGGCGTACAGGGTAAACTTTCGTTCGTCACATATATGTGACAATGGTGTACAAAAGGTTAAAAGCGTTCGCATTCAATATCTCTGTGACAATCAATGTCAAAATGTAGTGAAACTAGAGGTGTTTTTGACAGTTTGCGACTGAGATGCAAATCCTCCTTCAAAATACGAGAATTGTCCTCTGGTCCTTTGGTACGATCAGCAAAAGAAGAAGATTAACACTTTTAAATACGATCTCAATACATACCAAATTGTACTGTCTGAATTCAACTCAGTTAAAAAATAAGTGTTATTGGGCTTTCATTGGTGACCGTAAAATTTGCAAAACATCTGAAGTTGCTGATTTTAGGGCCAGCAGACTAATTAGGTTTCGTACAATTTTGAAAATTCAATAAATCATCACTTGAAAAATGCAGCAATGGATTATGTTATATTGGTAAAATTAAGTGATGGTTATTCCAAATATGTTCCACAATTTGAGTGCTGGTCCTTTGATACAAATAGTCAAAAAAAATACCAGTCACAGGGCATGGTGTACTGACTATTTTTTAGATTGAAAACAACCCATACGAAAAGATTAAAATTAGAACAGTGAAACTTTTTTTAAATTTAAAAATAACTTTACGGCTTATTTACATTATTCGTTTCAAAATACATAATATTGTCAACAATCTTCTGTAAAACAGCATGCAAAGTCTAAGGCCCACTTACACAAATCAATTATGTTTTTAATTCCGATTTAGTTTTAACCCGGCGCATTATGCATGGAATATTTGTTATTTAACCTCGTGTCACCAACTAACTCTGCGTTAAAAGATAGCTCTGGTTTGCACAAGCAGGCCTTAATTTAACAAATAATAAAGGGTTATGTGATGAATGTAATGTAAATAAACCAAGAAACAGAGTTACAAAGTTAATAATAATGAAACTAATACTTACCCGTCTGAAAAAGTATTGCAATAAAAGACAAACTCAAATAACACACAAGGCATGCCTATTGACAAGTGTCATAGTAGAACTTAAAACTATTTAGTCTAAAATTCTTCACGAGGATGTTTCAAGTTTCAACTTCGCTGTTGAACTCTTATGTTGGGAGTCGTAAGAAAATACTACCGAGATCTAGGATTGGTCCTATCTAGATTATCGACTGCGCGGACAACAAACACAGGTATTGTTTTTATAACATTAGTATTGGAAAGGCGAACTGTACTAGTAAATTTACTCCCATTCATATATCTTTCATGACTTATCCATTCATTCAAACATTCTCTTTTTATTAGAATAACTTCTTCGCAAAGCTTGTGTTCTAACTCATTCATAATTTTATTGACTTGATCTATAAATTTGTTTTCGGTGCAAAATTCAAACCTTGATATAATTATGAAATCTTGGAACAATAAACTCTATCTCATAGATTACAAAGTTCAAATTCCATTGCAACTCATACCTTTTTAATGCAAGCGTTGTGTATTTTAAGTTGATTTTGAAGTCACCACACTTAAAAATCATATTAAAAAACGCAATGCTAAAGTCGAGTTGAGTTGATGGCGATGATTTTTTATTTTAAATATAAATTATCTCGAATAATAAATTCAAATATACTTCTTCTATAAGTCATCGTTTTCATCTCAGTCTCATCTATGTTCCGCTTACATTTTTTTTGTCACCTAACAAACGTCTAACTAACCAAAACACTTCGTGAAAGTAGTGATTGGTCCTACAGTCTCTAGTCTCCTACGTGTCCTACAGGGTACCTTGAGCGACATGGTGCAGGGCTCGGCGTCCTCTCCGGCGAGCCACTCGTCGGCGGTGAGCGAGGCCTCGTCGCTGAGCGTGTCGGGGTACAGGTCCTCCTGGAACAGCTCCGACTTGCGCGGGACCGTCATCGATACCACCTGTGCACACATATCGTACTCGCAATAATATAACCACCGAACTCACATTTTTAGTATTTTGATTTTAGTGAAATAATAACCTAAATAAGCAGGGTTTACAACGTAGTTAAAAAAAATACTTTCCGTCCTCGGAAGAACTTTTTCTTTCGGTGAAAATAAATAATGGATTTTAAAATAATAAATTGAGCTATAGAAAAGGGCTATTCGACGGTAAACCACGAATACCTCCTAACTAGCTGTTTTAGTCAAACTGTTTGTTTACTGATACTGCTAAACACAATAAAAAACTTTTTTGAATTTATGTTTTAATTATATCTGCATTCAATTAAAAAATATGTTATTTTGTCTTGTGTAAACTTGAACTATTTTGAGTTAGGAAGTCCCAAATCAAAATGTCTAAAGTTTACACAATTACACGACAAGGCGGTTAATTGTCGTATTTTCAATTGAGCGCCAAAAACGCCATACAAAACAGAACCTTCAAAAATTATACCTTATCACTGGAAGACACTAACCTGACATAAGCCGGAGTTGTTGAGCCGGTAGAACTTGGAGATCTCACATGTGGCCACGTCGCAGCCTCGTTTCGGCATCATGCCGATACCTGAGGAATACCAGTCAGAATGTACCATGAAGCATTCATCCAAAACTTTTAAAGGCTTGGAGAAAGTATTTCTTATCTAGCTTCTGATAATGGCTCTGCCCACATGAAAGTGGGGAATCATCCCAGGGTACCATCCTCCCGGAATAAAAAGTATCGTATGCAAGTTTCATTCAAATCCGTTCAGTCCTTTAGAGAAAAAACATACAGACAGACAGAACACTTCCTCATTTATAATATAACTAGCTTTTGTCTGCGATTTCGTACGCGCATATCCCGTTTTTTCCCGATCCCGTAGGAATTTCGGGAAATCCTCTCTTAGTGCTCCCTTACGGAGTGTAGGGAAGCTACATTTTTTCAGAAGCTACAGTCAGTCACTCAATCACTCAGTCACCAGTTTTTTTTTATATTTAATATGGGTTTGCTCTTGACTCTAGTCTAGGTCATAGATGACAAAGACAAAGTCGACGATGGAGCGAGCTTACCCAGAAGAAGCCTGTTCACTCTAATTTTGAAGAGATTAGGGTTGTATGCGTTCGGAAACACAGACGCAGGCAGAGAGTTCCACTCCTTTGCTGTGCGCATTATAAAAGATGTTTGGAAACGTTTAGTGCGAATTGGTGGAATAGCAACAAGGTAGGGATGGGAACTTGTAGTGCGTCTAGATGTCCGATGGTAGAACGGGGCCGGTGGGATGAGGTTGTGGAGTTCCTGGACACTCTTCTCAGTTACGGAAATTGGATAGTAAACATCAATATGTCATTGGGGAGTTGATCATACCACTTTTTTCCCAATTTAAAAATTACAACAACACTAGAAAATAACATCGTAGATGTTTTGAAGGCTTAACTTTTGAATCTTCAAAAATGTCTTCACTGTCTAATTGACATAAATGTTTCCTAATTTATGTGCTCACCTCTCTGTGGGTCCGGAGTTTGGAAGGTGTTGATGTAGTGAACGAATGGCGGCTCTGGTGTCACCTGTAATAGGGGACACAATAGGCTATTTTATATTTAAAACTTGTTTATTTCATTTAGGATGTGGCTTAGAGACCTACATTTAACAATTTTAATATAATAATGTTGGTGTCGGGGTCGTACAAGGGAAACATGAGTCCGTAGTGTCTATACACACTAGTAGCCACTGGGAACATGTCTCACCTCAAAGTAGCGTATGACAGAGTCGCCCTTGCCGCACAAGTAGATCATGTTGGTGTCAGGGTCGTACAAGGGGAACATGACTCCGTAGTGTCTATACACACTAGTAGCCACTGGGAACATGTCTCACCTCAAAGTAGCGTATGACAGAGTCGCCCTTGCCGCACAAGTAGATCATGTTGGTGTCAGGGTCGTACAAGGGGAACATGACTCCGTAGTGTCTATACACACTAGTAGCCACTGGGAACATGTCTCACCTCAAAGTAGCGTATGACAGAGTCGCCCTTGCCGCACAAGTAGATCATGTTGGTGTCAGGGTCGTACAAGGGGAACATGACTCCGTAGTGTCTATACACACTAGTAGCCACTGGGAACATGTCTCACCTCAAAGTAGCGTATGACAGAGTCGCCCTTGCCGCACAAGTAGATCATGTTGGTGTCAGGGTCGTACAAGGGGAACATGACTCCGTAGTGTCTATACACACTAGTAGCCACTGGGAACATGCCTCACCTCAAAGTAGCGTATGACAGAGTCGCCCTTGCCGCACAAGTAGATCATGTTGGTGTCAGGGTCGTACAAGGGGAACATGACTCCGTTGCTGGTGTCGATCTCCACGGTCACGATGGGCTCGTTGAGCGCGTCCGGGGTGCGCAGCGAGTACTGGCGCTCCGACATGCGACTGAATCTGGAGGGAAAAAATGAAACAGTTAATTTGATAGCAATACAAAATAATACTTAATTCTGGACGTATTCGAAAATTGGTCCTTGAGTACGGAGTACATAAGGCCCACCAATATATTTTTATGTAATAAAAACTTAGTGATAGTGTTCTTATCCAAATTCTATTCTATTCTATTGTTAAAGCCACGCACTTGAATGTCCAGTCCGAATAGAATGTATTCGAAAATAGAATAACAAATGCTTCATTGGTTTGAATAATGTTAAATTGGTCTAAGACGATTTAAAGAAAATAATAAAATATGCGTGTCGGCTCCGAAGCGTGACTAGAGTTTACTCACGTATTTAGAAAGAGAGAGAGAGAGAGAGAGAGAGAGAGAGAGAGAGAGAGAGAGAGAAGAGAGAGAGAGTAAAGAAAGAGCTACAGTTTTTGTTAACGATTGATTTTACCACCACCCGACTATTTTTATACCGCGCGCTATATATGAAGCGATTCTTAAGGAGTCTACAAAAAGTACGTTCTATGCAGAACGAATGAGTACATACCCGGTAGTGAAGACGAGTCCATGCTTCAGGAAGATGGCGCGCGAGGCCTTGCTGCCCTCGTGCGCGATCGCCTCCGACTCCACCTCGCCCTTGCGGGGGTCGATGATTCTGCGGAACGGGCATGATGACGTTAAGGAGGTTTTGTTACATAGCGTGCTAGTTGGATTTAGATTTGATAAAAAAAATATTCAACGCATCGCAAATTATTTTCATACAAGGTAAATATTGCCTCTTTCTGGCAATATTTACATTGTATAAAAATATTTCGCGGTGCGTTGAATATTTTTGCCGATAAACATGGACCAGATTAATCATGGGAATATTATACAGATGGATTGATATAATGATTATTTCAGAGTTCATTAACTCTTAGGCGTCAACACTCTTCCCGTACCGAGCAGTTACCAAACGGTTTCTTCTCAGTTTAAGAACTCAAACTTCGTATTTTCTGCAAAGAATGACGCATTAACCTATTTACTAAATAAATTTCATTTGTCTACGGAAGGTCTGCAGGTATTACCTGATCTTCTTGTCGCGGCAGGTGGTGAGTAGCTTGGAGCCAGTCCAGTTCCAGCAGGCGGAGTAGATGAGGTCGGGGTGGCAGTCCAGCGTCAGCAGCACCTCGCCCGTGCCGACGTTCCATATCGCTATCTGTCGACATCAAGGGTTAATAAAGTAAGTTTGATTCAGAATGGGTGTTAGTAGTGGGAAGATAAGGACCAGTAAATAAAGGGCCAGTAATTATTTGAGCCTCAGCCTAGTTGAGACAACCAAGAACAGCCGGTCCCTTTTTTTCTCGAAATGACTCAGGGCATCTTTCTTCGACCCTCGTGTAACTTCGGAACACTTCCCATAGCCCACAAAACTATTGAAAGTGAAGCCTGGAATCTTTATGAGGTATCCAATCCTGAATGCTGTGATCCAGCAGAGATCAGACAGAACAAGCAAGTTTAAGTGGCGGGCCTAATAGTATTCTCGAGTGGATTACGTTACCGTAAGGTTTAGTTCTCTCAGGTTGGTAACAGCTGGATTGGAGATGTTCAACAGCGAGTTAAAGTTATTTCACGACATTACCTGGTTATCCGAGCCCGCAGTGAGCAGCACATTCTGCGCGGTGGGGTGCCACAGCACGAGCCCCACGCGGCGCTGGTGGAACACCAGGTCCACCACCGGCTCCGTGAGGGTACGGGACAGGCCACCGTCCGGGATCTGCCATACCTGGGTCACAGTGGAATAGAGAGGTTAGATAATGATATAATCTTGGGAGTCAACTTTAAAAATACAGGATTACTTCGGAGTCAGTGTGTATTTTCCTTCCATGTATCGTTACTAGAACATATTTCACAAAAGAAAATAATATACAATCTAACTATATACACTTAGAATAAAAACTCCTAACTATAATAATGGCGTCAAAAATTTGTCCGCATCGCTTTCGACTGTAAGTGAGCCCAAAAGACTGGCGGCCTTGCCATGTTGTATGGCAATGCTTATCCTCTGTCCGAGGTAGCCACTTAGCCAGCCCTTGGGTCTTATATCGTTGTTAAACATCGAAAAGAGTGACTATGATTGCGTTACTAATGTTTTTTTTAAACATGGTGAAACAAAAAATACGTGACTATTTATTCAAAGTTAAAGCATTCATTTCAAATAAACTATTAACAGGTACTTTTGGATTGTCAGTGTTGTATTTTTAAAATGTAATAACGTAAAATATCCGAAAGAATCGTATATAATAGGAAAATGCATAAAAAAGGTCTTCATTTCGACTTAATGTTCTTTTTTACAACCTTCATTGGGGTTCCTGTCCTTTTGATGACTTATTATTTGTATTTTGAGGCTTTCTTTTTCTGGTCCTTACCTTAACGACGCAGTCCTCAGAGCCGCTAGCAATGACATTGTCATTGTGTGGGCACCACGCGATATCGAGAACGGGGCCCTTGTGCCCGCCCACGAGGGGATGGTCCGCAGGTATGCGTCCAACCTGGAATAGACGAAACACACATATAAGTTCTACAGGATCAAACACAGGAGCCAAAACGTGGAACTTTCTGCCAGCATCTGTGTTGCTTACCACCTATGGCCCCTCAGTATTTATAACAAGCAAATTAACAGGCATCTTCAGCAGTGCGATTCTGTAAACCTATCACCGAGTAAGCTTAGGTGAAGTGAACATGAAGTGAGATGTCAATCCATACAAACAAGATGGAATGACAATTCACTTCATGCTTATTCCTCCTAAGTTTAATGGTGAGACGTAAACAGAATAAACCTGCTAGGCTCGCTCGTTACATCGTAGACCTCATCCATCGCTTGCTATCAGGCGAGATCGAGGTTAAGAGCAGGAGCAACAGGAAAATTCAGAAAAGTTAGATGAATGTGAATCCTCGGGAGAGGCATATGTCTAGCAATGGACTACGATACAAAATACACTCGCTCGAACCATCAACTCGTGGTGGTTCGAGCGAGTGTATTTTTTGTACTTGAGGATAACATGGTGTTTGTCCTATGAAGCATTTAATTAAGCCAATGGCAGCGTAATTACCCACTTGAATAATTAATTCATATTCGTACGTTATTATTTTCTGAAAAACCTTCGTCTTTAAGGACCAATATTACAAAATGACTCGGATCGCGAGTTTTACCTAAATTAGTATACATTAAATTACATCGTTTTTTAGTTTCTCAATGTTATCATTATCACGAAGTCGTCAAGGTGCAAATTGTCTTACTTATTTAATTTCAGCGAAATGTTTCAGTAATTTAATTTCGACTGGAATTTTATATTCAAAATTCCTAATTTCTCTTTCCCGACTCAAAAACACAGTGTGAAAGTATTACCATAAAATAATACAGTTTAATTATCTATAAACTTGCGCGCCAATTATTTCGCGTTGTCTCTGAAAATTATGGGCGCGAAAACTTTCACGAATACTAACGACCTAGTGAAAGGCGGCCATCTTATTTACGAAAACACGTAATTAAACATTTTTGGCGCCACAACTAGAGTATAAATCGCTAATGTAGGTCGCACACGATGGCATTTGAAACTTAATACAAATAAATTTTAAATAATTAATACATACTGACTGCAAGGTGCATCAGTGTTATTTGCAATATTTATAGTTTATTTATGAGCACGGATAATGATGTAAGTACTAAAAACAGCGTTTAGTGGTCAATACTAAGCTACAACATAAATAACAGTTTTGAATTTACAAGCATTTAAATATATACTTAGTGTCTATTTAGATAATATCCTGATTTTGGGCCACACTGGTAGTTATTCTGATCGGAAGATTAAGAACTCTTCTTTTTCAACGCAGTATATAAACCGCCTTCTTAGTAACGTCAGGCTTATATCTTCACACTATATATTACTACATTAACTTTGTTTACAGTGCAGCAAAGTACCTATTTTACATGACATGCAACCTCCACATCTCAGGATGAGATTAAATATTTCTATGACAGTTGCGGTCAACTCCATCAACTTCTTAATCTATTGCAAGCCATAATTTCCTTTAATGCATGAAAACTGAAGTAAATACGACCCAAATCAGCGTCCAAATGTCGTCTGAAAACGTGAATCGCAAGTTTTCTGACCACAATATAAATAGGAATTCCAAACAACATTGTGGATGGCCAGAATAAATATAGGTTACGAAAGTGTGAATATTTTTAGGTTATTTCTAGTAGAAACAAGAACATTTCGTTTGTATTTGAGATGTGATAGCCAATACTGAAGAGGTAGACACACGAAGGTAACCAACTCTCCATAATGCAAGCATTTTTGCAACTGGTACGATCCGCACTTCCGAAAAGAAGGGACTGGCGAAAATAATAATTTCATCACTATACATGTTTCCGATAACACGACGTCCTCGGAAAGAGGTTAACATACCATGTCCAAAAAGGATCGGAGCGAAAAACTAGACGCTATAGTGGTTTTGGATCCGCATGAGTCACAAGAGAATAGCTCTTTCAAAGGTAACATTTTGAGCAGTCAGAGACTTTCATACAAAGGTGCACCGGTTACGGTAGCTTCTAGAGCGCAAACTAGAGCAGAATAAAAACTCATTTAGATGAAGATAACAATTTTCACGAAGCCTTGTGGAATTTCTGGAGACTGGACAACCCAATATCAACGCATCTTACGCATTCGAACGACCTAAATCTTCAAACTCAACGTACTTAGCATCAGATTTGAACATATACAACGCAAGATCTATATTATCTAAATGTTTCAGTTTCAGGTGTACCAGATTATATCATGGAGTAACATTTGATCAAACGTTTGTCTGAATATTTATGCTTTTCGCCGTGTTCCGAGTAGATGGCAGGACGCCAAACGGCCATTATTATTACAGTGCGAATTCCCGCGTATTCCGGACTGCCACAGTGGCACTGTGTCACACATTCTGGTACTAACACTACCGGCTAATGGTACTGAATGAGCGGTTGGCACATTAAGGCCGTAATTATTCAGAACCGTGTCAATTTCGTGTTGTTTTGATATTTGTCGAACGGCGTGATAATTTGAGTGTCAACACTCGACCGTGATGATCGATGTTTGAAGTTGTTATTAGCTCATGACCGTATCTTTGTTTAAATACAGAATTACCCTTGTTACTGTGAGGGATTCATCTTCTGGTTCATTTTACTTCACAATCCATGACTACTTTTGTTATCCATGCGTTGGATAGACTCGCCCGTTTCTATTCTAATTTGGCAGCAGTCTAAGCGACTCCAGATATTCGATCCGATGTTGTCCCGTTGTCCGGAGTTTAGGTCACAGACATTTTGGAGCTGGGTGTTAAATTTCTTGACACAAGACACTCCAGAACCTGAACGTATTACAAATAGTTGTATAACAATTTAGATCTCGAATATCCAGCAGGTATATTTTAGCTTCCGAACCGAAGGAATATGTCCTATTAATAAGTCATGTGCAAAACAATGAAACGGTTGATTTATCTTCATCGGGAGCGGCGCATACACAGGTGTGATTGAGACGTGTCATTTGCAGATGTGCGGAGTTCTGAACACGTGGGACTGTCTTGTCATACTAGCGGTTGAGTGATGTTCATCTGTTAACTTGTACAAAGCGAGGGAAATGACCAGCAATAGGAAACGAGGTCAGGTTTTTGCAGTGGGTTATGAAAGTCAATAAGATTTCCAACCGCGAAGCTGAATGTTCTGGAATTTGTCGTTATGTTTTCCTTTTTTTTCATAGAAGGACCTTCGGACATGATACAGACACCGAACTCGACATTACTTAAGCAAACTAAAAGCTTCCAGTTTTCAGACTTTCCGGATAGTAAAACTGCATATCAGAAGCAGAAAATTAGAATTAAGCAGTGATAGGCTAGAAACTTTTCAACAAGACAAAACAAAATTCAGATTGTGAGCTTGAGGAAATGCGGAAGTACGGATAGCAAGTTAAGCCGTTGGTCCTGTCATTTGTAGATCTTTGACACTCTTTATGGATAGCCAGAAAAACTGACACCAGTCTTTTCAAGGGTATCGTGATACCCAGTTACTGGTTTGTGGTGGCAATAGGCAGACGCTCCATGTACAATACTGGTAATCAGATGCATCCAGGTAGACTGGAAGCCGACCCCAGCATAGTTGAGAAAAGGCTCGGTAGATTAGATGTGAGAACGATATCACAGAACGATCTTCTTGGCAATTTTGGACATGGGGTAATTCAATACGATACCTAAACCCCATGCAATACCTGTGCATCATAACTTTGCTAATCTTGTTCCACACGCCTCGCAGTGCACACGTCGCTACGCTTTTCTCGGCGTGCGTAGGCGGGCCCTCGATTTCCGTCTGCCGAATTATTACCCAATACACAAACATCCATATAAATAGATTCCTTAAATAATAACCGCTAATTATAGATCGTTTGAACAATGTATTGCGTGTATGTTAAGCGTGTGCTTTGCTATTCTTTTGATATATCAAGGGCGATTCGTGGGGTGTTGCTTTGCAAATACTTCAGCGTTGTCTTTGCTAAGCCAAATAAATAAGTTCAAGTGTATAAGTACATTTTATTTAAGGACTAGCTGTTGCCCGCGGTTCACCCGCGTAACTCTCGATCCTATGGGAATATCGGGAGAAAAAGTATCCCATGTGTTAATCCAGGTCATAAACTATATGTGTGCTAAATTTCATCGAAATCCATTCAGTAGTTTTTACGTGAAAGAGTAACAAACATCCATCCATCCATACTTACAAACTTTCGCGCTTATAATATTAGTAGGATTATTGGGAGATCTCTTGCTCAAAATAATTACTCTTCCGTGCTTGATAATGTGAGATGTTTGGAAATATGAACAGTAATCTGTTCTTCATCTACGTTTTGGAACGTGCAAATAGTTTCAACTTTTTGAAAAAAAAAACAGACTCCTTGACAATCCAAAGTGCCCGTAGGTGAAGATAGTATGATTAAAATAAACACTTGAGTCTGAGTTCTTAGTGGCAGTCGCACCACAATTAATTTAAAGCTTGCACCTAAATATCTTAATGAATAAACTCATCTAAACTTTTTGTGTAGAGTTCAGCTTTCCGTAACTAATTACAGCGGGACTGTTATTCTACTGTTATTGCTAACTAGCTTTTTCCCGCGACTTTTATCAATTCTATCTTCAATCCTGAGGCTTATCCCCTTTTTTATTTCCGAGACAAAAAGTAGTCTACGGCACTCGCCAACATACATTTCTTAATTTTCGTCAGTTTACAAACAAACAACATATGTAGTACACCGTTCAGTTGAAACAATCATCCCACACTTGCATCGCAATTCGAATCGTAAACTTGGCCATTTCAACGAAAAACATTGGAATCAAACAAACAGATGTATCAAATCATGATCTACTAATAATAACTTGTAGTACAATGTGTTTGACCTAAATATAGAGGAGGGTAGTCATAAACTTTGTGTGATAGCCAAAAATCATGGACATTAGTCATTATTATCAACGCTTCATGTATGGCGTTCGCATTGATTTGTACGTACGAATAAATTTGAATCATCGATGCGTTGAGGAATGTATTTTTGTGTTGGCATGTTTGAATGATTAATGCAACACTGAAAGTTTTGCACGCCAACGCATCTAATCTTAATTTGTCTTGGATAGCATATGAATAAGAAGCAAATTGAAGATGGAACATTATCTAGAAAATCTTTTACGACAAAGATGAAGCAGAAGTTTAGATTCTGAGACGCTCTGACGTCTCTGTCAATCGTCATCATGCCTGCAATGCATCTACTTTTAATTTGTCTTGGATGGCATACAAATTTCAGGAAAATCGTAGATAGAAGATGATCTATAGTAAAAGATCCTTTACAACGGCGAGACTCATTGTGGGGGGGACTCAGGGATGACCCTTTACTGCTTTACTTGTTCCTTTGAATTTATAGACCCTATACTATGATGTGTCATTGACATTGTGATTCCGTTGTGATTAAGGAACAGTGCTTTTGATCCTGTATGGCTCCGTCTCTAACAACGGAATCATGATGGCATTAGCTCGACATAGGAGTGGGGCTGACTGAAATTTGATGGCGTGGATTTATCAAATATGTTCTATAAAGGCCGCTGCAAACACATGAGAAACGAGGTTACGTAGATCCGTCGAATAACTAATGGGAGTACGGTGCCCCTGTACAGAACAAGTTGGAGTACCCCAAGTCCCCATGCACCTGTTCTTTCGTGGATTGAATTAATGTCACCGACGCTGCAATGAACGTAGCCAGCTACTGGGCCCCAACAATCTAAATAGTTAACCATCGTCTCGAAAAGCAGACAGTAAAGATGTTAACTCAGTCAATCTTTATGTCGTCCTCCCATGATACATGGGGTCGATCCAACACGTTTTCTGTACTTCCATTCTCCACCATCAAGTCACGTTATCGGTCAACGAATGTGTTCAATCCTGTATTTGTTCCAAAAGCTCTATTTATTATAATTTCACTAACACAAGGAACCTTACTAGGCGATAATATTTATCTAAAACATCCGCTTGTGCTATCGCCTTTCCGTCCGCTATCTCTCACACTGGCACAAGTACTCGTAACAATGATACCAACCACTGGCGGATTCAGGGGGGCTAAGGGGCTCAAACCCCCCAAAAGACCCAGATATATTTGGTATTCTACAACCTCAATTCCTCGATGGCTTCGTTACCATTGAGGAATTTGTGAAAAGTAATCCAAGGAAGCTTGTTAAGCGTTAAGCAAAATAAAAAGTTCTATTTTTTTGTGTTTTCTTTGCTAAAACCTACCCTCAGCAGGGTCAAGCCCCCCCCCCCCCCAAACAACAATTCCGGATCCGCCACTGATACCAACAGTCATTAGGGAACGGAACATCTAATCAGAGAGCCGTCTGTCCACGTCCAGGCCCGACCTTGTGTGGCATGACCTAATGTGCGGGAATAGCCTTGATTGTAGATGAGATAATGTAAATATATGACTGGGATGTAACGGAGATTTATTGGATTAGGAGCTGTGTAGTGGAAAGCTTTTTGCGACTTGAATTGATAAAAAATCCGGCCGAGTGCGAGTCGGACTGGCACACGAAACTCCGTACAAAAAAAAAACAAAAAAAGACGTCTCTTGTACGGGGTTAATTTTAAATTTTAATTTGTTGCTATAGGGGCAATAGAGATAAACGTTCTGTGAAAATGTCAAATAACTGCCAATTCTGTTCATGAGACGCAGCCCGCTGACAGATAGACGGGTGGACGGACGGACGGATGGACAGCGGAGGCTTAGTATAGTCTTCCGTTAGGTCCGACTTGGCTTCCGTTGCTTGCCCTTCGGGTTCGGAAACCTAAAAATGTAGGGAAGTCTCAAGAATGAGGAACGAAAACTTTCGACGGCAAAAAAGAGTAGCTCATTCGTGCAGTCCTTTCTTCTAGGCTCCTGGCTAGGTGGTATTGGGGTTTAAAATATTTAATGAGCCAACTTGCCAAGTACAGTAGAAGGAATCTACCTATACTAATAGGTCCCGACAGACGTTGTCCTGTCCGAACGTTTTCTTTTGTGTCTGACGAAAAATGATAGAAATCGATTGCAGCGCCACCTACCGGGTCCAATTGTGAATCTAAACCATTCTCGAATCCCCTATGTTGATGACATTTTTTGTGTGTATTCAACACAAAAAATGTCATCAACATCGGTGCAGCCGTTTGGGAGGAGTTTAGTGACATATGTGTATATGTCACTAAACTCCTCCCAAACGGCTATATGTACACAATAAATATATATATTAAGATAATAAAGCTGAAGAGTTTGTTTGTTTGAACGCGCTTATCTCTGAAACTACCAGTCGGATTTGGTAATTTTTTGTTGTATATGATAGCCACATTCATGAGGAAGGCTATACGGGAACAGAAAGAAAAGGGATATGAGCGTAGGAAGTCGCGGGAAAAAGCTAGTTGTTATATATAGGTAAGTAAGTACTAGGAAGTGGTGCAGTTTTTCTGAACATGCGCCTTTTTTCGATTGTTGGAAGTTTTTATAGTTTTTAAAAACAACGGTGGATTCTAAATAGGCCACTAGTTGCACTTTCTTCAAAAGACGGCATTGCTGAACAGTTCAATTAAAATTACATTAAGCCGGCCATTCCATTTAGCGTCCCAACTAATTAATTTATTGCAATTAGCTAAAATTTACGACAGTTTGCTGTGGAAACGTCCAGTCAACCGCTTCTAGGAATACTATATTTAGGTCAACGTGAGATAATTAATTCTGAGAATATCTCCATCGGGTTCCAGAATTATTTTGAGACGTAGAATAAAGTTTATTACGCTGGATAAATAAATCTGCTTATGACTATTCTGTTTTATTAACAGACTAGTGGACTGCCCCGGCTTCGCCCGGATGTAAATGTTTTTTCTTTCATAAGAACCTTCTCCTGACAAAACAAACGCAACAAAAAAAGAATTAGAGAAATTGGGCCAGCCGTTCTCGAGTTTTGCGCTTAGCAACATATTTAGCGATTCATTTTTATTTATATTGATAGATGTGGGTCTTTAAATGTTTAGTTATCGATAACGAAATAAAAATCTGACAGTCATCGACAGGACAGTTTCGGTGTCATCATTTTCAATTTTACAGAACACTATCGAATCTAATAAAACGAGAAATGCTTGTAAATATGTATATATATAATCTGAATCTCGGAAACGGCTCCAACGATTTTCATGAAATTTAGTATACAGGGGTTTCGGGGGCGATAAATCGATCTACCTAGCTAGGTTTCATTTTTAGAAAACGTTTACCAAAAAAAAAACCGATCAAAATTCAGTCATCCAGGTACTTCTTATAATGTGGGTTAGGTGTCCTTATTTCAGTACAAAAGAACCTTAGAACCAAATATTATTATTTTTCAGATTCGCCGTTCTCTTTTGATCTTGAGAGTGGGTAAAGAAATTGCGACACTGTTCTACATCATCTACTTGAAGCGGATAAAGAGGCTTAGGTATCCTGCCATCTCGTTTCAGAAGTTTAGACCCTTAAAGATAGACAGAATCAATACTTCAGACTAATAACCAGTGATCGGATATTCGGGCGGCTATATTCCTAAACTTCTGCCCGTGAAAGAATAATATGGACATTCCTTTCTGAATAAATAAGTAATCCCGGGTTCCCGGGATTGAACAATAAATGGAGCTACACATAAAATTACAATTGTTTCAATTCCCTGTTACTAAACCAGTTCTCATTAAAACTTTCATTGTAAAATAAAAGTTCCATTAGTATAGGCTTTTTAAATTAAAAAAGATACAATGAGAGTTCACAACGAGTTCTTGTATGCGGGCATTTTTAGCAACCACAGGAATTTCGAACCGGAATCGTTCGAAATTTCGAAAACGGATCCGGGATTCTGAAAAGCATGTCCGTATTATACTTTCGTGGGAATAAAAGTGAAGTTAAGGTATATTAGCGCCCGATTATCCGATCACTGCTAATAACCATCATACGTCTTGAGCCACGGAGTGAGGGTACAAAATCTTGTGACACCTTTACCATTTCACTATAAAAATTTTCTTTTCAGTCATCATGTACTTTCGACTTACAATCCTACCTCCGACCAACCAAAATACTTGAGAACCACAGAGCAGTGTGAGAAACTGCGTCGAATCTATTTTGCGTGCGCATACGCAATGTGGGGCGCGTTAAATTTACGTGTTTCGTTTATAGACTTGTCCAGCGGTTTCCACACGAACTTGACACGTTGGCCTACGGAGTACGGATGCTC
Source organism: Mamestra brassicae (assembly GCA_905163435.1). Taxonomy (NCBI): domain Eukaryota; kingdom Metazoa; phylum Arthropoda; class Insecta; order Lepidoptera; family Noctuidae; genus Mamestra; species Mamestra brassicae. Next base: position 16,202,243 of record LR991008.1, on the reverse strand, counting down.
AGTTTATTGGCTCCAACTGTTGGTTCCACTGTTGCTATGCTGCCTCTTGACTTGGTCCTAGACTTTCTCGGAGAATACTGTGATCGGATTTCACCGGATTCTGTTGGATTAACTCCGCTTTCTTATGCTTACACCTCAAGTCCATTATGTTTAGAACTCATAAACTTTGGAGATGCTGAAATATTATGATTGGAGAAGGTTCTGGATTCGGACAGTCCTGGCATTTAAGAACGCCTGAAAGAGCAATGCTTTTAAAACTATGCCTTACAGTTCACATAAGTGACTGACTTTTAAATCGCCTTTAGGAGTATCTACTGATTAATGGCGAAGGTATTGTGACCTATTGTTTGGACCAAAATAGACCAACGACAAATAGTACAACAGCATGTTATTATTATTGTTAAGGTAGCATTGTTTAGGATATTGCCTAACCGGTGCTCGCACTGAAGGTCGCTGATAACGTCTTATCGAGAGATAAAAATGGTATGTAAAGTTGGGTGAAATTATGACCTTACGTAAGGTGATTTAAAATAGTTTCATGCCATTTTTAGACTTGCGAAGTTTAGAATTTCTGGTGTCGAAAGACAACAAGCTATAGAAGCTTAAGGATAAAATTGTTTGTTTGATTATAAACGAAAATCTCTGGATGTACTGCGGTTGCCAAAATTCTTTCACTAATAGAAAACGCAACAGAGCACTATCGGGTTATCCAAATCAAATGCACGGTTTCATGTGGGATAAGTGTGATAGAAAACCCACGGGCTAGTGTGACACATAAAAGGAATGAGGAACCTGGCTTTTGAGAGTATCATAATTCCTTTTTCATCATCAAATGACGTCTTCCGCTCTGAGCGGAGTGGAAGGGAGTATCAGACTCTTACTGATTAAAACCATCCGTGTCCCTCCTAATGCCCTTTGCGTTCCAGGGCCGCGGTGACTCTTTCGAACAAATTCCGCAACCCTGGCAATCCCTGTGACTTTGTTTCAGGAAGTGGCGACGGCCAGGCGTTTTAGGAACTGTCTTTAATACATTTTGACGATCTACAAATGCTGCCTCCCCCTCCCAGCCTAATTGGTAAATTCCTCACACGGACGGCGCTGAATTTTTAAAGGCTGAGTCACAATGAACTGGTTTTGCAGTCCTTCTGCTGTTGTATGCGGTTCACAGTGCTAATCGAGAGGTTAACACTCAAAACAACGGCTCCATTCATCAGAAACTAATGATCCACACTGTCTGCATATCTGTAAATGGTGTGTGAAATTGAGACTACTAGTGTACCTTTAGTGTTCAGTTGATTTCATTGATAAATGTGCAATATATAAGTACCTAGTATTATAAAGAGGTGAGTTGATTGTTTGTTTGGAAGAGTTAATTTCTGGTAGAACTGATTCGATTGCAAACATTATTTCACTGATAAAAGCTTCACTTTGAATTTAGGAAAATGCACTGTTCCTGTGGCATAGGAGATTAATTTATAAAACCAGCCAAATGCGAGTCGCACTCTCACACGAAGGTGTCCGTACACCAACCGAAAAAAAAAACAAAGTCAAAGTCAATTCATTTATTTCAACTAGACCATTACAAGGCACTTTTGAACACTATGAGAGCCCCCTTTAATTTAGTTTATTTTTTATTATTATTTTGTTGATATAGCGGCAATAGAAATACACATTCTGTGAACATTTCAAACGTCTTCCTCTTACGTTTCTTGAGATACAGCCCGATGACAGACAGACGGACGGATGGTTGGCCGGACGGATACATTTAAAGCTACACACTAACTGTGTCTAGTTCCTGTGGGACCACATAAGCGAGGCCGAGGGAAAACAGCAAGTTTCATGATAAATGCATTCTATGCTAATGACGTATTCTACGCTTATCGTTTATCACAAATCGATATGCATCGTGAGCTCATGAAGATATCTTATCTAAATACGTCCGCACGAAAGGACCACTTTTTTGGCGTGTTTGAAGGGTTACTAACTAATTTTGTTTGACTTTGATAAGCTATTGGAAACGTCTATTTTCCGAGCCCGCTATGAAAGAGGCTTAGGTTACCAGGATGGTCTAAAAATCTTCTTGATTTATAAACCACTAGCTTGTAACCGCGGCTTTGATCACATGGTTTATCCCACAGCCACTAAGTATTTTTTTAAGCATAAATTCTTATGACACATGAAAGAATTTTCGTAATCTGATCCATACTCCTAAAGATTACCCCTTACAAACAAACAAAAAAGGTACCTACATCTTTAAAACAGTAGTTTTTTAGGTAATCTTTTGAACGTCAGAGCATAAACGCATCGGCGTGCCCCCGACGCCAAGCCGCAAATTCGTCGTACTTTTGGTCACATATTTCTGACGTTTGGCGTGACAATGGCGTTCCAAAGATTAAGCAGACGCAATTTGAAAACAAGCTTATGCCAGGTTAATTTTTCAATAGTTACAAATTCTCAAACAATTCCAATTCCTCAACACTGTTACAGATTTTTATGCGGAAATCTGATTGTATGGCTCACCAAACAGTACAAAATCTACAAAGACATAAAACAAGGAAGCGTCGCATTCACATTACACGTTGATACTTTGATGACACAGAGGCGAGGCATGCGTCAGTTTGTAAACATTCACACCACAGGTTTTTGTCAGCCCATTGTCCCGCCATTGTCTTAGCCCTAACTATCTCTTGTAGTCCTTATACCTCTACATATTTGTCACAATATTTTGTAAGCAAAATGCCCCTTATCGCAGGAAAAAAGGTGGATAATTAAACAAAGGAGGCGTTTAAAAAATATTAGTCATTGTTGGAGAAATGCAGGGGATTAGTCATTTGGCTAAGCTACCAGGCCATGAGAAATTGAGAAGGTAATAATGAGAAGAGTTCCCGGACTTGCCTGTTTAATGGGACTTAAATTGGTGAAATGGGGCCGTACTATAAGTGCAACTTTGAATAACCCTTAGGGGAACTCGCATAATGTTCTGTAAACATTTTCTTGCGATTATTAACATGTATGCTTGACATTGTGCTAGCTGAAAACATAATTATTGGAATTGTATGCCATCTCTGGTGAAGTATAATAATAAGTTTTAATGTAATAGTGTGTTCCTACGTCTGTCGCATGTCATATGAGCTGTGGGTTAAAAAAACCAATAATTAGGTCCCATTCAATGCAAGGCGACATCGCGGCAGCCCAAGGCGAAGGTGGAGAGACGAACTTGACTCTTACCAGAAGGACTGGCCCGCAATGGCATTAGATTTAGGATATAATATGTTATAATTATACCATTAAAGTTACAACATTTAGGTGTACGTAGGGGATCCTACGAGCACCTAAATGAAAAGCACTAGCATACCTTGTGTCGCAGTCTCTCTCGACAGATATGGTTAAGGAAATGTTAGGTGACAAATGCAACGGTTTCAGGATACGGGGAAGTGCTGATGAAACACGCATCTAAGTCTACGAGGTTGATAGTTACGTGAGGAACATAAACCAATAACCTATAAACTCATTGCAACACCTCAACAAACACTTGCGGTTCCCATACACGATAGTTTTTGCCGCGATGCGTGCATTGTTTGGGACCATTGTTCTTCCCTATCTGTTGCACAATGGACGCTATCCGTCGCCTCGACGCATTGTTCGACTGATAACATCACGAAGAAAGGGATGGTTGTATGGCTTCAATTGATAAGCTTTTCTGGTGGACGATAGGGTTCTACAGTTTTGGGAGTCGTTATTTCGAAGGTTTATATTCGGTACTAATTGCCACAAGAGAAGTAACAGTGGGCGAAGTCGGACTGTGGATGATGATGAACCTTTTAACCAGAGGTTAGAGGAGCAAGGCATAATTAGTGCCTTAACTGTGGGGAACAGGTGTATTAGAATTCTCGAAACGAATGTTTCATTAGGCGGTTTTTCACAAGAAAAACCGCCTAATGAAACATTCGTGTAGGTACTTTGGCGCAGCAAAACTTCTTGCTGAAAGTTTTTTTTTACTACTGATATGCACGCGTTTGACCACTATCTCACCTGATCGTAAGCGACGATGTGGTCGAAGATGGAGCGCGCTTTCCTAGAAGTAACCTATTCACTCTTGACTTAAGGTTGCAGCTATCAGCAAACACAGACTCTGGCAGGGAATTGCACTCCTTAGCTGTACGCATATTGAATGGCTTCACAAAACGTTTTGTGCGTGTGGGTGGGATGTCCACCATGTACTGGCGGCGCATCGCCGTACGTCTTGTGGCCGAACGGGCTTGGAGGAATTAAATTATGCAATTCCGTCGCACACTCTCCAAAATGCAACCGATAGAAAACCGACAGGCTATCAACTCGGTGTTGATGCTCAAGACTTTGGAGCTTCGCCTCGACGAGCCTATCATTGCCGATGATCTCCTTGGCTCGTTTCTCAATTGACTCAAGGGCATCAAGCTGGTATCATGCAGATCCGTCCCACAGATGAGAGCAATACTCCATACACGATCGAACTTGCGCTTGATAAAGTTTGAGCAGCTGTTCCAGCGTGAAGTACCGTCTCACCTTTGCTAGGATCCCCAACTTTTTGGCAGACACTTGTGCCTTTGCCTTTATGAAAGGACCAAAATTAAGAGTAGATGTTAATGTTACATCAAGAAGCTCAAGTTGGTCGGTTATCTGCACGGTCACAACTCTGAAAGATGGAGCTGGGTGGAATTGGCTCCTATTAGCAGAAAAAAAGTATTCTTATCGTGCCGATGGTACATATTCTCAGAGAAATCAGCGTGCGGATAAAAGGACCAGCTTTTTCTAATACCCATTCTTCTTCTCTTGTCCTATATAATTAGGGGTTGGCGTAACACTCTCTCTCTCTCCTCTTTCATTCCACTCTGGCAAATCACTTTACGCCTTACGAGACTGGGCTATGGAGCAGAAGCAAGTTACTTCAGAAAGGCGCTATGCTTGAGGCAAGGCGTTTCAAAAGTACTTCTAGGGAAACATTGGTGTCTATAAATACAAACTAGTACATGATAGCTACAAGGAAAAATAACATGTTTCCAATCCCTATGTACGCAGCACATAATATAATATTATTTACAAACCTCACAAATGTTTATATTGTGATAACTGAGCAATTGTTCCTATAGTAGAAATTAGCTTCTGCCACGAATTCACCCGCTTGAATGCATTCTAAGGAAACATACTCCCGGGATAAAATGTAGACTACAATCTATCTCTGTGCCAAATTTCATCCAGATGCTTTTAGCCGTTCTGGCGTGATTGAGTAACAAAAATCCATCCTTTTATCCAAACTTTCGCATTCATAATGTAGTATAGTAAGAAGTAAGATAATACTACATTGTGGTACAATTAGAAATGTAACCTTTAGAACTGCTTAGACATGATAAAACAGGAATTGGTACAGCTACACAATTTAGATTAGTGGCTTTGTTCTTTTATTTTCTTTACTTTAAGATAAGTAGTCAAACTATGAGTTCTGTCTCTATGTAACTTGTTTTACTGCTGATATTCATTGCAAGTATTAGTTCAAATTAGTTCAATTCATGAGAAATACATCACCTGTGAAATCTAGCTATCACGGTTCATGAGATACAGCCTGGTGACAGACAAACGGACAGTGGAGTCTTAGTAATAGGGTTCCATTTTTACCCTTTGGGTATGGAACACTAAAAAGCAAACTCACTCTAAGATCATCTTTAAAATGAGAATACTTCTTAGATAAATAAAGTGTTAACAACACCAAGTAATATTCACAGTCCTGAGTCATAGTAATAAATACACTTTCATACGTCTATCTGTGGTAACAGTTAAAAAATGAACAATCTTTATTACGCTGATTATCATATTATGAACAGAGATAGAGTGAGCAAATTACTGTAATTATCCACTAATTTGCGATCAATTAATATTCGCAATTATAATGAAACTCTACAAATTAAATGTTTTAATGAAATTTAGTTTTTCATGCAAGCTCTATTAGTGAGATGAGCAGAATGTTTGAAGTTATATTTAGGATTTTTAACAATTTTATTTGCTAATCCGTTATCTTGGTAGAGATCTGTAATTTTCTTTATATACTTTCAGCATAGCAGTTATAAGGAGACCTATGTTCACTGATTGATTGACGATTTTTAAGGCTCTTTATTAACATGTAGGTATAAAAGGTTATTCCAAATGTAAACTAACAAAGTTATTAGGAAACCCATGTTCATTATAATAATAATAAACATTTATTTTTCTCTTCCACAAAGGTGCCTTACAAACTAATAATATATAATTAGATAGAAATATTCCTTTGTGGGAGACATTGGTGGATTTTTGCAGTGTTATAGTTAAATTATAAATATAATCCATGACTCCAGTATTACTAATAAGCTAGGGCTACTAAATAGGAAAAATCTTCATAAAATGATTATTTCAACCAATTCATCAACCGTAATATATTTTATGACTAACATGAATTTAGAGTGTTCAGGAAACACCCATACACTCAAAGCTTGATAAGATAGTATACATCCTCCACCATTAGCAGAATTGTGACATTCATCAGTCCCTGATAAGTTTACTGATAGACTTGTCTAGTAGGACTCAAACCTAGCCCGTTAAAGATTTTCAGTGAGCGATGCAGAATTAAGAAGACTTAATAAACTGATGACAGGAGGACTAAGAAATAATTTTATCACAAAATCTTGCATACAAAATAATTAGATAACATACTGTAAACCGAACCTAATTATCTTTCTTCTTTCTGTCTCAAATCTTCAACACATCAAACTATGGTCTTTCAGAATGCAGCTGCATACCAGTATTTCACATGGAGCTACTGTCTATCTGACCACCGCAGCCCAGCAAATGTTTGACACAATACACATTGGCAAAAGCGGTGTTTGATATTCTGAATTTGGACTTCATCAACCCATGGGAGAAAAATATTCTATGTCTAACAGTACTTCTGAAATTACTTCAAAGATCTTATTAAGAAATGTTTTAAAGGAATTGTGGAGTTTAATGCCAATTAAATGCAAATTCTTGAATAGAATTAGCATTTCAAATTCAACACCTGACTTTGGCACTATCAGGGGCATATGAGATAGAAATGCAAAGAAATTGAGTCATCAACACATTATAAATAACCTTGGATTAAGATTCAATGACTCTGGTGCAAATATATTAGAAACAAGTTTTTTTAATTACAACTTAATTATAGAATTTTTATTTCAAGTGAAGTATTTAATCATCTTAGGATGATTTTGATGAGCTGTGTGGTAATAGGCTTTCATTAAATAAAAATATTAGATAATTTTGTAATACCTACTGTTTCAAACTACACTTTCTAGCAGAATTAATAATATTTAATCACCTGAAAAACCTTATATGGCAAAGGCACTCAAAACAATTCTGACTAGCCAGGATGAAGTCCTGTCCATATTCATGGCAAACTGCTGCTGTCTTGTCAAACTGGGTACTTCCGATGCACAGCCTTCTGGGTACACTACTTTAATCTACAAGTTTTTCAAATATTTCTACATTGAATACTGATTTCCATTGCTGTACCAGTTAAGTGTCATTTTGACAGATTCAAATAATATATCTTATCTATAAAATACTTTTGAATTTGGATAAAACAAATAACTTTGGGATTAAGGCTGATCTCAACATGAGTGTATAATAATTCTAAGTTCCACTATGGAAATCATAATAAACTATTTTTTTCATAATATAAGCTATTGCGATAGTAGATTAAGTATCATGGTTTTGTAAAATTAAATAAAGACTTTGTTATTTGTCTTATAAATTGTTAAAAGATTTTTACCAAATTTTCCTCTAACGAAACCAAGTTAGCTTTTAGTTGAAAACTCTCAGTTTCTAAAGAAAAACCCTCATCATTCAGATTTTTTAAGCAGTAAATCTGGAATTATATTCATAAGTAGTTATTTTTAAATCTACAAAGCATGACTAATCGCCTAAATATAATATTTCCAGTGTGAAATTAGGAGTATTTTAGCAAATATTTTTTACAATTCAATCTGTGAGGAATGAGTAAACTGTTCAATGAAATAAACTCACCTTATTGTGTGGCAGTACTATGAAGGCGCCTCCGCCAGCGGACTCGACGATTATAGCCAGAAACTTAGGATTCACCGCACAGAACGTAGAGTCCCATGAACTTTTTGACACTCTTATATTATCATAACATTGCTCACGTTTCAGGGCCTGCCCGTAAACGTGGCGGAACTTAGAACTGCGCACCACCCTAAACGACATCTGTAACGCGAAAAGTAACCAGTTAACAACAATACAAACAACAACTATCCGATTATTTCACTTATAACATAACCTATACGCCACTGTGACCTATATTTTGACACTACAACTATTAAAAAACTCCAACTCACGTTTAATTAAAAAGAAGAAATGATTATTATTACACTAGAAAATGCAATGAAAACATTTGAATATAACACAATTGTTTAAAAGAAAATAAAACTGAGAGCTACTAAGGATCGAAGGGAGGACGGTTGGGAAAACGAGCAAACTCCATATTTGGTAATGCCTGCAGCCACTACTTTTAGTGATGATAATCTCGTTTTAAAAGTTAAAAAATACAATGAAATAGCTATTTATATAGATTAAATTTCTAGAAGAATTATTTAAGTGGTGTACATAATTATTTTGCCTATTTTAAAGCCTATTTTATCGTTTACTTTTATTAAGACGTTTCGTTATTTTCGAACGCGACTCACAGTTGTCAAACAACTGTCAAAATTGGTCCATATGGGTGCATTCGTAGATAAAAAGCTCGTTTTATTTTATTCTTTGCAATACGTTCAAACCTAACCAAGAATTTGAAATTTACTTGAATAAAATAATCATCATCTGCAGCTCACTTACTCTAGGAACATCCAATCGAGCTTTTTCTGTATATTTGGATGCCTTTGGTGTTTGGGCATGATAACTGTGGCAACGTTCTCTTCCAACTCGTTTGGCTACAGGCGCTCTTTTGATATCGGGGCTAGTAAAACTATTATGTCTTTTGACGTTTTCCTAGAATATGAAGAAATATGAGTGGTTAGAAAAGTTTGCAAGCTGGATACATAAACAAAAAAGGTTTTTAAATCTAAACACAGCATATAAAATGTGAAAAAGCACTCACCCTGTCAACAGAATCTACTTCCATTGTCACAATAAAATACGTACAATTGATGAAATATGCACGATTAACGGTTTGACTAGGTAATTAGATTATAAAAACGTTAGAGCACAAATGAAGAAGTGAAAAATACAATGTAATCATTGGGAAGGTAGTTGAAAAAAAAACAGATCAACAATTAAAAAGGGGTATAATAGAATAGAAATGGTTTACATTTCTGTTACTTCGAAATTTCTAAAGTTTTCACTCAAAAAATAAATCTTTTCCACACTTTATAATCAGATTTAACTCTTTGTTGTTATTTTTTTTTGTTTTTGATTGAAACATTAAGCGGTTTCGGACCACACCTCATTCTGACATTTGAATGACAGTTGAAACCTGACAGAAAGTGACATACAAATATTCTATCTGTGGTAGTTCTAGTAAATAGAAGAATCGTGGAAATTGACGATTGCCGAAAATCTGTGAAATTTATTACATTTTATTTATTTTTCGATAATAATACGCACAACATACTATGTTTTAATTTGATTTTGTTTTGGATGGTGTTATTTTAAAGGAATAATCATGGAAGCTGCAGTTTCAAAGGTAAGAATCCATCTGATTTTCATGATTTTAAAAAAATTTATTAACACTTTATTTTCTACTATTTTTGTATTTTATTCGGAATTCGGTTATTAAATGCTCTATCATCGTTTCTGGAATTTACTAAATAATGTTTTTATCCAATTCAAGAAACAAAACCGAGTAAGTTTATTCACAAAAGCTCCAGAACATTGCCCTTTTTTCATGCTTTCCCTGACCACAATACCTATTTCTAGCGGTTCATTTTCAGTGTAATTTTCCTCTTACGCTCAACCTACTTAAAGTTTATATTTTAAACTCCTTTTCATCATTACACAGTAATTTATGCACTATTTTATGGTTTATAACTTAATTTAATTTATGCCGTTTTTTTTTTAAATTACTTACTAGAAACTAAGCCAAGCAGGAGAAATGTTCTTATTAGAATAAGTACAAAAAAAAAAACCTCAACATCTTCCACTGGTTCATAGATCTCAAACCAATCATGAATTTATTTAGTTTGTTAGTGATGTCACAGAATAATTTCTCTTTTATAATAGTTTTGCCTCATCTGTTATATAAATGTTTGAATGTGTGTCTCAATTTCATAACTATTTTGAATATGTTGAACTTTTTCCCTATTGAATTCCGTGATAGTGAATGCTGTCTGAGATATCATCATATTTGTTACCTAATCTTCTATAATAATCTTTTATATTATCTACTTTTATAAAATGAGTTTTGTGTAAGTTATCCTGCTATCATCCCAATCTATTAGTGTAATTTTTTAATTGAAATTGAGTCATTTTTGACTATGTCTGCCAGTTGTTTCCTTCTCTACTGCACAGAAAGGTAGGCTGTCTAACTATGTACTCAGTGGTAACTGTTAGTCTAGCTGAAAGAAGATATTTGGGATATACCCAGCATGGGCGTGCAGCAGGCTACAGAAAGGGTAGGCTAGCCCATACATAATGCCCAAAAAAAATAAACTCACCACAATATTCAGGGTTGAAATCACGATACTGGCAATGCGAATTTTCGACAATTTTTTTTGGGCATTATGTATGGGCTGGCCTACCCTTACTGTAGCCTACTGCACGCGCATGATACCCAGTACAGCATATTTTCTTCCACGCCTCAGACTTGAGCTTTTGCAGCGGCTTAATGCTTGTAGCCTATTCCACAAAAAAACATGCCATATTCTGTGACAAAAAGTGGCCTACTGGCACTCAGTGACATAGGTAGCTTTTCAGCATTGAAAGAAATTTCTTAATCAGAGCAAAAGTTTCTGATATAGCTCGCAATAGTCTAAATCGCTAGACTTATTAATATTTATTATTTTTAGCCAATTGTGTCCCACTGCAGGGCTCCCTTTCTTCCTTCCATTCCTCCCGGCTTTAGAATTATTCATACAAATAATATTCTATTTTCAAATATACTTTCTTTTTTTCAATTGGTCTGGTTGTTGTTATTGGAATTCTTCAAATGTCAAGTTTATGATAGCAATACTCCAGTGATCATCCAATCTTGTCAAAATATTGGTTTATCTACATAAAATGTTTATTTATAACTTGTTTGGCTCATCTAGGAGTTGCTTATGTACCTACTTAAACATATTTTCATTAATATCTTGATAAAACTGCAGCTTGGTAATAAAAATTGACAATTCGAAAATAGTCATCATCATCATCTACAGCTCAACTTAATGTACTGCTGAGCATCTATAGGCCTCTCCTCCTGTCCTATCTTTTCTTGTGCCAATCCCCACATTCCTGCCTTGTCCAGGTCCTACTCGCGATGCTAACAATGTTGTCTGCCGACCGACCTCCTTTCAGTATGCAGTGGCCACTCGGTCACCACTTTACTCTGCTTATGATCACTGTGGTTTGCCAGGTGTCCTGCCTAGCTCCATTTGACTGCTGTTATTTGTTTTCCAATGTCGAAATACTTTCTTTATATGAGTTATAGAATATTCATAATCCGATAGGCAAGTATTTCTGAGCAACTGCCTATCATGCCTCCATAAACCAGTATCTGGGTAACATGTCTCCTCGGCATGACTGGTGTCAAATTTCAGGCTTTTGACTAGCCTTAGGGTGCCTTTCCACCAGAGATGTGCGAGGAAAATGAGAGGCGCGAACGAAGTTGTGAAACGATGTGAGCGTTTACATCAGAGATATGCAAGGTAACTGAGTGGCGCGAGGATGCGTAGCGACCATAGATATAATAAAAAATATTTCTATGGGTGCGACGCTGTGAAACGGTGCGCAGATGACCGATGCGAGGATGTGCAGAGGACTCTTTTCAGTTTCTCGCTCGCGTCCATCCCAAGCACACATCCGTCGCACTCATTCCTCGCACACATTCCTCGCACACATTCCTCGCACACATCCCTCGCACACACCCTCGCACACGTCCCTCGCGCACATCCCTCGCACACATCCCTCGCACACATCCCTCGCACACATCCCTCGCACACATCCCTCTCACACATCCCTCGCACCCATCCTTCGCTTGTTTTGTACGTACAAAAACCTCGTGCCGCTTAGCCATTTCCACCTGAGCTGCGAAGAGCAAGGCTAGGTAAATGAAGTCATTCTATTGGTTCTTAACAAACACATCCCTCGCTACGCATCCTGGCATATCTCTGATGGAAACGCACCCTTAACGTGCTTTCCGAGGCCACCCATCCACGGACCGACCTTGGCTAACCACGAAGATCAACTCGTGCTGCTGTCACTATTGTTTTGGTTTAGCCACGATACCAGTGCTATACTTAAATCTTCAACTACAGTGGATTGATGATCCACAATCTTTTAACACGTCTCTAATTACCAGTAGAGTATGTAATTTTTTTTTTTGTATGGTAATTGCGCCGTTTTCCAATATTCTGCCAGTATCACGTCAAGGGCGGCAGCAAAGAGAGGCGGGCCGTCGAACTTTGTACTTCGTGATAGATGTTAGTCTAGGCTGAAAGGACGAACTATGGAATTGTTAATCACCCGCGTAATATTTTCAAATAACTTTCCAATGTCAGTGGAGTACAAAAGTTATTTAGTTAGATAATTACTCTCAAGGCCTGTTGCAACTGTGCATGTTAGTACTTATGTTGACTTATCATTAAATATAGTTTTAATGACTGAAAAACATGTGTGCATTGTGTTCTAGTTTATTTCACGTTATCTCTACCTATAATCGTAATTGCTTCCACCATTTTTGGATTTTTTGTATTTTTCCTGTCATTAATGATTTAATGTAACTTAGTTTAAGTTCGTTTTCCGTTGGATGTGCTTCCTGGTCTTCTGTTCAGTGTCTATCATGTGGCTAGGATTCGCTGTGATGGATCAAGGAACTTCAGTAAGTACATCTGGTACTATCCTACTAATATTATAAACGCGAAAGTTTGTAAGGATGGATGGATGGATGTTTGTTACTCTTTCACGTCAGAACGGCTGAACGGATCTCGATGAAATTTGGCACGGAGGTAGACTATGTGTTATTATATATATATTATATATATATATAATAACACATAGGACTTTTCATCCCGGGAATATGTTCCCTTGGGAGAATTTTCGACATAAACGCGGGCGAAGCCGCGGGCGGTAGCTTGTAATAAATATAGGTACGTCTGTTAGCTCAAAGAGTAGTTGCTCCCCGGTCGTGAACTGCACTGGCCCAAACGAAAAGCTTTGAACCGATTGTGTACCCAAGTAGGCTACTACAAACATAACTTGGGAAGATGGGGGATTAACAGTGCATCCAGCAAGATGTCCCATCTGTTGGAGTGTCCCAAAAGTCTACTCACCTGCACGTACGATGATTTGGAAATTGCCTCTATCGCCGCTACAAACGTGGCCACTTACTGGGCCCGAATAGTATTATAGGAAGGTATTTTAAATCCTTGAACTTATTTCTCTCAGCCGCGCAGGCTGCGGTCTTACTGCTACCTTAGCTGCGCAGTATCTTCTGCCTTATACATATTCAATGCGTTATTCTCATTCATTTTAAAATAATTTCCCTATGTTGCTTTATCTTCGAGGAGCTCGTGGTTAATCTACGCCAGGGATGGCCAACCGGTCGATCGCGGCTATAAGTCCAGTCGATCGCGGCAAAGCAAAAAATATAAATTCGTATAACAGACTGCTCAACTATATAAATAACTCAGGTTATTAAAATTAAAAATACTACATAATGGTACCTATACTGAACTATTGAAAAGAAATGTGTAATTGGTAGATCGCACAGGGTTTCGTCAGTAAAAAGTAGATCGCGGGTCGAATCAAGTTGGCCACCCCTGATCTACGCTAACTTACGGTCGGTCTCAATAACGAAAAATACAAATGACAGCCAGGAACGATGGCTTAACGAGCTTTTCGAGGCTCGGAGGAAACTCGCTATCGGCCGGTTTAAATAACGTATATTATACCTTTTGTCAAATTAGCTACCAACAGTAGCTGAAACGTCATGTTTGCCTTTAAAACAGTTAGTTTCCTCCGAGCCTCGAAAAGCACGTTAAGCCATCGTTCCCGGCTGCCATTTGTATATCTTTGACAGTCGTTATGGGTAATTAGAAGTCAGAAAAATTTACACCAGTCTTGCCAAAGATTATCATTTTACCCCGTGGCTCGTGGAGATCAGATAGGCAATACCTTCATGTAAAATACTGGTATTCAGCTGCATCCGTTTAGAAACTGAACTCAATATAGTTGAGAAAAGACTCAGCAGATCCTTTGACGCTGTAATACTTACACAGACAGGTACACTAGGATGGCTTGCACATGTTCAAGACAATTACAGGTACTTTTGCAACCGTCGCATCGTAAGTAGGTTCATCAAACAAGTCATCGACGCAACTAATTTCACGTTTAGGTAATCTTAACGTGAAATTAGTTGCGTCAACCACGAATGTCACGATTAGTCTAGTTTCCAGTTTATCTTATCTGGCCAATGGGGCATCGATCTGATAAGCAATTAAATATGTTATGGTGGGACTGTTAGAGTTATTAAGAAATTAATTACGGTTTACGTCGGACTGTAATCACAGGGTTTAAAAGAAGAAATTTTCTTGACTCTAGTAAAGGTTCTTCTTAGGAAAAGATAGATATTCCCACTTGATATAGTGGCAGTGTGGGTCAATTGCCTAGCCCTGAAGCAATAATATAGCAAGAGAACTTACCTCGACTTACCTTACTTCGACCCTACAGCTTCTTCATCTTCTGTTCTATCTAGAGTGATCACCAGTGATCGGTAATCGGGCGCTAATATACTTACGTCGAGGTGGTCTCTGGTGTGACACACATCCGTAGTTTAATGAGTAGTTACGTGATTTTATAGGTAATAGTGGAACCACTATCATTATAGTCGCCACAGATTTAATCACTGCGCCTCAATCAAGTTTACAACGTGAGATAAGCCTTTATTGTGAGGGTTTATCATTATTATTACTTTATCTATACGCAAACTGTTTGTGAAAAAGTGAGCGAAATTGCGAGTTTTTTTTTACTGCAAGGCCAAATCATCTGCCTAGTTATGTTAGGGTCTGGTCAATATGGTGGCAACTATTTCACCTGTATTTTACATGGAGCTGCTGCTTGTCCTGGAACACGATAGGAATTATTTTTCAGCCTTGGTAATACAAGTTCTCAGACTCTTGGGTTAAATAGTTAGACACACAACTTTGTTTCCGAGATTAATTGTCTTCCACACAATCTTATTCTATATCTATGTCACCGGAAAATTGCAGACTCCGTAAGATTGTAATTATTCTTTACTATATTACCATTTCTCGATATATTATGAAAAAATAGTTTTGTTTACAATAAATCCCATTCAACTTCAATAGTTTCCAATTTCACGCGATATTTTACAATCTTACGCCGTTTGCAATTTTCCGGTGACATCTATACTTCTATCTATACTAATATTATAAATAGGAAAGATTTTCATGTTTGTATGTAACGAATAAACTTAAAAACTACTGGACCGATTTGAAAAATTCTTTCAGTAATGAATAGCTACATTATCAGCGAGTAACATAAGCTATATTTTATCCGCGTACTCCTACGGGAACGGGAACTGCCCTTGACGTCCGCTAGTCTTTCATAAGGCAAATTTAAAAAAAAAATCGAAATAATAACAATAGAGAACAATAGAATATTGATAATCGAATGACCTTTTAACAGGTCAGGCAGAAGTATATGCGTCTATGGTTTTGCAGCCCGCTGATAAAATGCGAGTTCCATGCGAAACTTGCAGTAGGACGGTTACAATGGCACTAACTATTATAAGTCAGTCACACCTTTTCTTGGCATTTATCATCTTTCACACAGCGATCTATCGTTGTGTTGGCCTCCCCCAACTCTTATATCTGTCACCGGAAAATTGCAAACGCCGTAAGATTGTAGAACATCGCGTGAAATTGTAAACTATTTTTTCTTAGGACACGGATGTATTGGAAACTATTGAATTTGGATGGAATTTATTGTATGCAAAACGATTTTTTCATAATATATCGAGATATTATAATCTAATAAAGATTTATTACGATCTTAAAGAGTCTGTATTTTTCCGGTGACATAGATATAGAAGAAGATTGTGTGGAAGACACAAATAATCTAAATCTCTAGAAGTGGTTTTTTTTTTATTAATGAGGAATGCTATAGGCTATTCGGGAACGGGAAATTCTTACGGGAACATAAAAAACAACGGGATATGCGCGTACGAAGTCGCGGGCAAAAGCTAGTACTATATTAAATAAAATATTCTATGCCAGTCTCTCTTTAATATTAAAATATTTCTTCTCAGCGCCTTCAGCCTTGACTATGACCTGCAAAATTATCGTGTATAACTTGATTTTCTGTTTAATGCAGCGTGCTAAATATCTCCTTATATCGTGTTTTTGCTAGTATTTAGTTACGTAATTATAATTGCTGTTATTATTATGACTGGCTTGCTAAGGTCCAAGGTTCGAAATGTCGGGTTTTTTGCCCCTCGGTTATGTTATGTCTGTCCAAAGAATCGGCTAACGTTTTTGGCAACTGGCTGAAGAGTGGATTTCTTCCCGTATTCTGTTTCCAGATTCTATGCCATAAGTTAGCTTGGAACGCAGTTATGCTTCTATTTTATTTTATTTTATTTGGGAGAACAAACAACCGTACTCGAGCTCGTGGCTAAATAAAAACAGCCGCACGGGTCGATCTTTAAGGTTAAGCAACGCTTGCCGAGGTTGGTCTGTGGATGGGTGACCATCTTAACATACCGAGACTTCTCCGTGCCTCGGAAAGCACGTTAAGCCGTTGGTCCCGGCTGTCATTTGTAGATCTTTGGCAGTCGTTACGGATAGTCAGAAGCCAGATAATCTGACACCAGTCTTGCCAATGAGTACCGTGTTACCCAGTTAATGGGATGTGGAGGTCTGGTAGGCTGCCGCTCCACGTAAAATACTTGTATTCAGCTGAATCCGTCCAAAGAATCGGCTAACGTTTTTGGCAACTGGCTGAAGAGTGGATTTCTTCCCGTATTCTGTTTCCAGATTCTATGCCATAAGTTAGCTTGGAACGCAGTTATGCTTCTATTTTATTTTATTTTATTTGGGAGAACAAACAATCGTACATCTATAATATAATAAAAATGGATCGCTAAATGTGTTGCTAAGCGCAAAACTCGAGAACGGCTGGAGCAATTTCGCTAATTCTTTTTTTGTTGTGTTTGTTATTGTCAGGAAAAGGTTCTTATGAAAGAATATTTTGAAAAAACATTAATATCCGAGCAAAGTCAAAGTCAAAGTCAAAACGTTTATTTCAATTAGGCCATTAAACGGCACTTTAGAACGTCATCGTTTACAGTTCAGTAAAATAATAATATTACATTAATAAAGTGACTCTACTGTGAAGCCGGGGCGGCCCACTAGTTGTATATATATAATATCTAGAAACAGTATGCTATAAGTAAATGTACAATCCACTACGTTTCCACATTTTACTAGCTTAAATTAAATACAGTTCTGGTAAACTAAAATAAAATAAAAAAATAAAAACTTTAAATCAATCAACGCATACAACCCTACCTATTCAAAATAAGAGTGAACAGGCTTCTTCTGGGTAAGCTTGCTCCATCATCGACTTTGTCGCTGTCATCTATGACCTAGACTAGAGTCTATAGCAAACCCATATTAAAAAAAAAAAGAATATATAAACACAATACAATTGTTTCGCTATCTTAAAATGTAATAGTTAATAATACATACTAAAATAAAACGTAATAATTAAAAATTTTGAGCAAGCCAAGGGCTTATAAGAAAAGTTAGAACCACCTTCGGCCACATCAATTCCTAATGTAGATGAGGATGGCAATTCTTCAAATCATGAAAATAATACTGAACGCATGAAACCTACCTCAATAAAACGATCATTTGTATAAGTGTACATGGTAAATTAGCGCATAGGTGTCTTCATCACCCAAAAACCTGTTGTTTAGGTAATCCTGCAAAACTACGTCACCGCGATAAGATAAGATGATAGCGAATAGTTTGAGTTGAGCCTTGTACCGCTAAAGTGATAGCAGAAATATCTGCAAGTAGGGTTGCCAGATCTTGATACCGAAAAGCCGGATAGACCAGCCAGTTTAGGCGGACATTTGGGTAAAAAGACCGGACACCCTTTATTTTTTTATCTTAGTCTTTATTTCATTTTTATTATTTGTTGTTATAGCGGCAACAGACATACATCATCTGTGAAAATTTCAACTGTCTAGCTATCACGGTTCATGAGATACAGCCTGGTGTAGACAGACAGACGGACAGTGGAGTCTTAGTATAGTAACCGTCCCGTTGGGTACAAACGGGACGGTTACTATACGTACGGGCCCTAAAAATGCTCAAATTCAAAAAGCCTAACAAAAGCCGGACACTATCTAATTTGGCCGGACACACAACCAAAAAGCCTAACTGTGTCCGGCTTTATCCGGACGCCTGGCAACGCTATCTGCAAGTCATCTTGTTTTGAAGATCAATCAAGGTATTGGTACAAATAATATTGTTTATCGAGGCCAGTAGGTTCACACGTACTGAAAAGTAATCAGTTAGCTGGTTATAGCTCCCTGGTACTTAAAATAAAATAGTATATTTTTTATTCGTACGATAAACAATCACATAGGTACTCAACTTATCACAGAGTCGTAATATTAACGGGTCAAGGATGTATTCGGTAATATATTCGTAAAGTTGTTACATACCAACTGTTATGTAATCGCATCGCTTGAATAAGATACTCATAAAATCAAACAGGTTTTCGAAGACTGTTTTGGAGTCAAGTTCTTGAAACCAACACTGGCAGTTCCGGATGACCGATTCAATACCATTTTGAATTGTCGAAATTCAGTGAGTCAAAAACATGAAGCTATTTGTACGTTCCAAAACCGTAGATCTGTATGGATAAGAACCTGCAAGAAACTCCACGGATACTCTTTTAAACCATTTTATGTTTCACAAAAATCCTGGTTACATTATCTTTATTGCTTCTTTATGTGAGAATAATCTTAGGATAGAAAAAACAATTCTTAGTATCAAATATTAAAATAAGTCAGTGGCAGCTAAGAGATGACCAGTCTCCACTGATGGTGCTTCACGAACATGACGCATCCTTCACATCCTTCTCCAGACTTGCCTGAAGTCCTAATTAGTAATCCTTGTTTGACCTTTTACATACGCTTTGCATAGCTTTGGAGGCTTTAAGAACTCTCGAAGGCCCCTACTGATGTAAATCCAGGCCGTCCAAACGATTGACCCACTTTCGGGCCTAATTTCAAGAAATAAATCTCGTGTGACTTTGGTAACTTCTAGGGAGAAGTTTCGGCTGAACGAAATTGCTTTTTGGCTCTCCAGGCGGTTTCTATACATATTCTCGGGAAACAGGCTAGCTACAGACTTTTAAAATATATGTCACCGGAAAATAGCAAACTACGTTAGATTATAAAATAACTTGAGATATTGTAAACTCTCGATAAATTGACAACTGATCATTTAGATTACTTTTTTACGCATCAAAATTTGATAGTCTATAATCTCTGGGAAATGGCGACCAATCAGAGCACAAGTCTACAATTTATCTGTATTCGTGTGATAGTAAACCTGGAAACAAAGCTCTCATTGGTCTTTTCAGAGAAAACAAAGACCAATGAGGGGCCCAGTTTCCAATTAAACTATCACACCAAAACAGATAAATAGTAGACCAGAGAGCTGATTGATCGCCAGTTTGTGTCAGTCCACAATTTCTCGGAATAACTTCGAGAGATTATAGACTATCAAATTTTGATGCGTAAAAAAGTATTCCAAATGCTCAGTTGACAATTTATCGAGAGTTTATAATCTCTCAAGTTATTTTATAATCTTACGGAGTTTGCTATTTTCCGGTGACATATACATTAAAAGAAGATTTTCGAGTACTACAAAATTGTATTCAAGGTTCCTTAAACTTTAGTATCTATCAGAAACCGTTCGATACAAACAACAAAACTAGAACAATAATTTTCTGTCTCAAATAAATCAATGAAAAAGTTTGAAAACACAAAACAACTATATTGAAGAATTGAGTGGTACAATGTGAGTACGGCCGCACTTTAATATTCTCGGTTACGGGCACTACTCACTTCGCTGATAAAATCGAGTGAGTCATTCGGTCACACCATCGCATCGACCTGTCTGTTTATTACGTCACGTCGCTGTTTGTTTCACGCGTTAAACTTTGAAGTAAACTTGTTATGACATCTTCGTATAATTTGTGTGTTTAATTCTTTGTTTTTGGACGAGCTTCTGCTAGTGAGAGTAGAAAATTGTCCGAAGGGAATATACTCCTGGGATTTAAAGCATCCGATCCAAGTTTCATTCCAGGAAATGATCTACCTCTGTTCCAAGTTTCATTCAAATCCATTCTGGATGACAGACGTACAGAGTCAAAACTGGATACAGAGTCAAAACTCAAAGCATTTATTTCAATCAAACCATTACAGACACTTTTGAATAGTCAAGGTCGGTCTGTCCAAAGATATGAAGCTAATTACATGTTCCAAAGCGTAGATCTCTATGGAAAAGAACCTACAAGAAACTCCACGGACACTCTTTTAAATCAATGTTTCTTACAGTGATATGGTTACATCATTCATGTGAAAATTATACAAACATACATACACTGGTCAGCAAATAAACCGAGCCACCCGCTACCTAGGAACTCTGATTCGATTTTCTCAAAAAGTATAAAACTTACAACTATCAAAGTTATACCTACAAAAAGTGCGTTTCATGGTGATTAAAATGACTACAAATTAATTCGAAAGTACCGTCAACTCACATTGTAATCAAGCAACAAACACAATGCTAACGATTTGCTCTGTTTTCACCAGAGTTTGAAATTAGCGTTCTTTTTCTCTACAATGGGGTAGTCGGATATTTCTTGTCATTTCTTTAGTTTTTGTCCATTGTTTGCTCAGACGCGTGTGTTTTTGCTTCTTTTTTCGATTAATAATGAATACAACACCTCAGGAAGCAGCTCAAGCTGTAGCATTACTTCAAGCAGGCATTGCGCAACGTGAAGTCGCTCGAAGGCTTCGAATCAGCAGATCTTCGGTGCAACGAGTTTACAGACGATACCTAGAGACTGGAGCATTCGATCGCCGTCCAGGTACGGGCAGACCTAGGGCTACATCAGCAGCAGATGATCGTTATATCCACCTTACTGTTCTGCAAAATCGCCACCTCAACGCAGTTCAAGTCCAACAAAGTCTGCGTGACGAACGCCAAGTGGTCATAAGTTCAGATACCGTCAGAAGGAGACTTGCTGAACGGAACCTGACCCCAAAAAGAGCTGCAACAGGCCCAGCATTAACGGTAGCACACCGTCGAGCACGACTTGAATTTGCTCCGGAGCATAGGGATTGGACATTAGAGCAGTGGAGTAATGTACTCTTCACTGATGAGACCAGGGTTTGTCTACATGGAAGTGATAGACGTCAGAGAGTATATCGTCGCCCTGGAGAACGTTACTCTCAGTGTTGCATCGAGGAAACTGTTGCTTATGGAGGAGGATCTGTAATGGTCTGGGGCGGCATCTCGTTAACAGCACATACAGCGTTAGTTTTCATCGAACCGACGGGCCGTACACGTGGACTGACTTCTCATCGCTACATTACTGAAATCCTCGCAGACCATGTGGTACCTTACGCAGGATATATCGGACAGGATATGCAATTGATGCATGATAATGCACGGCCTCATGTTGCTCATGTGGTGACCCAGTATCTACGCGACGTCAGCATTCGTACGATGGACTGGCCAGCTCGAAGCCCGGACTTGAATCCGATAGAACACTTATGGGATGAGCTGAAACGTCGGGTTCGAGCCCGGGTACCTGCTCCAACAAGGCTTCCAGAGCTGCGAATCGCAATTGAAGAGGAGTGGAATACAATTCCTCAAGATTTTATCGTCAGGCTCGTAAGGTCGATGAATACAAGGATGCTGGCAGTTATCCGAGCAAGGGGAGGGAATACGGAATATTGATCAAAAACTTTTTTTTTTATTTTATCTTTGTTTTTGGCTTTAATTCTTTTTTCTAAATCAGGTTTTAGCTAGCTAAGATCCTCGCTCCACCTAGCCTTAGGGTTCTCAACTTGAACGGCGATAGTGTAATTGTTCTTGATCGATATAGATATATGTTTTGATTACATATTCTTACGGGCGTCCTTAGGAGGACATTATGCCTGACACTTGATTGATAGAGTTGATACTGACTTTATAAGTGCTGTCCTTAGATTTCTGGTGCGTAGTAGAGCAGACGAGCACTTTATATTAAATGCACGAATGTGAGACAAAGTTAAAAGGGTTGTTTAGGATATCATTAAAATTTGTTTGTCACTAGCTTTACTTTTATAGTCTGCCTACTCTGATAAGGTAGGTTTCTAAAAAAATATATTTGGTCTATCAGTTTAATTTTAAAATTATATCGGACACGTATTTTTTTTTGCCACGTAAACAAAACTGAAGCCGGTACAGTGCGTTGAAATTTTGCATGACATCTATCACGCGTTGGTACACTTTTTACCTAGAAGTGACGTTATTTTTTTATTGATTTGATAAAGCAAAAAATACGTGTCTAGTATTTTTTGATAATCTAAAGGACGGACTAGATCTCTAAATTTTCAGCTTTTCGAGACAAAACATATTTACTAATTTTTTTACTAATTTTAAAAGCTAGGTCTTCCTAAGTTATGCCATTGGCGAAATTGGTAGGAGATAATTCTGTGCTCATACTACATAAAATATCATAGTGGTATTGCCATTTCAGTACTTAGATTGCCTGCATATTTTCTTACTTTGTATACCTAGTTGATTCCATCTCTTTGGCGTAATGTTCTCTGCCAGGGTTGCGGAATTTGTTCGAAAGAGTCACCGCGGCTCTGGAACGCAAAGGGCTTTAGAAGGAACACGGATAGGTTTTAGTAAGAGTCTGACACGCCCTTCCGCTCCACCCAGGTACTGATTAAAATTACCTACTGGCTGTTAGTTCGTCCGCGTCTGTCAACAATTTTATAGGTTTTAATTGTTATGCACAGAACCCTAATATTTTTTCTAAAATAAAAATAACCCAAACTACACCTTATAACATCAGCTTATCTGAAAGTGAAAGTTCCGTCAAAATCGGTTCAGACTTTTCGGAGATTAGCTGGAACAAACAGACTTAAAATATAAATTGTTTTTTCCTGTTCTAAGTACTTATCGTATTGATGTACTTTCATATGTTTTTTGTAGTAAAAAGCAAACAGACATTTTAATTATATTTATTTTTCTTTTTATTTAACGGATGTATCTTTATCTCGTTTACAACGCAATAAGATACGTTTAGGAAGGGTGATATGATAATATCCAAGGACTGTTTGGATATTATCATCTCTTTAATACGACTTAGGGCAAAGAGTCTATTGATGTCTTCGTTTATCTCTTGCGTTGTCTTGGTATTTTGGTCTTTTAGGGTACTACCACACCAATCTGTGGATCGTCAATCGATGGTAGAATTAATTAGTCGATGTCGATCGACTTCTGCTTCTACCTCACCAATTGATCAACGTCGATCGATGGCATCGATGAGGTGCTAAGGGATCAGTCTTATCTGAATTTAAAGTGACTGTAAATATGACTTTGACCTAGCTGCAAAACTCCTTTGAGTTTGAAATATGTTCTAGTCATCACCAAAAAACAAAAATGGCCGTCGCGCCTCGATCCTATATAGCTAGAAGGTATGCGTATGTTTAAAGTAGATATTTATTAACACTACTCTATCCCACACATTTTCTTACTGAGAAAACAAGTACGAGTAGGTATGATCTGCTGTGGGCTTTGAGATCTTAGGTTCATTTGAACTATAGATTTGAATAATTTTTTTTTATCTGCATTTTGTCTCGATTTTCAGGACCCTGTAGGTGTTTGTTTCTAAAATGTTACATTTAATTTTATGATTGTTACAGACAAAACATCGCACTGCGATGGCGATACTGGCAGTGTGCAACGCTGGCTCCTTGGCGGCCGCCACCAACACGGTCATCGCACTCCATCCTGAAGACAAGTAAGGGCTTTAATATATATATTTCTTTTGTACGTGTGTATGTCACTGAACTCCTCCTAAACGGCTGGACCGATGTTGATGACATTTTTTGTGTGCGTGGGATTCGAGAATGGTTTAGATTCACAATTGGACTCGGTAGGTAGCGCTGCAATCGATTTCTATAATTTTTCGTCAGACACAAAGCAAACGTTCGGACAGGACAACGTCTGTCGGGACCACTAGTATTAAATTACATTTTAATATACATTGGATACCTTATATCCCGGTAGTATGTTGCCGCGGGATTATTTTCAACATTGACGCGGGCAATGCCGCTTGCAGAAAGAAGATAAAAGGTCCCATCAAAATGGACAAACTTTTGGAAATCATTCAAACCACCAAAATAAGGACAATGCATGGGAAAAAATAATAATAAGAAAAATGCTAATATTTATACGAAAAAAATCAGCTAGCGAAAATATGTACACTACAAATGTTAGCAATTTATTATTTTAAGACAAAATAAAATCACTTTAATTCAGTGTTTTTTTTTAAATTGGATATCTTTGGTTTGAAGTACTGAAGTCTGTGTTAAAATTTGTCCATTTATTTTAATGGGACCTTATACAACGTATAACAGAATAAACGCAATACCTCTTAAGGGGTAATTGTAGGTCTGTGTAACTGAAATCGCGAAAAAAAAATTGTTTTCTCCGTTATGTGTCGACGGCCCCCGCCACTGCTGGTCGTACCATCAGCCAGGACCAACTTGCTGGCCAAAACTCCTCTGACTCGAGCAATTTGCACCATCAATTATATTCAGGTCGAAATTGATATATTCACATGTCCCTGGGGTGAATTCGCAAAAATAGTATTGTTTACATTTTGTTACAAAAAACTAACTTAATAGGGATTGTATTAGTATTTTGTGGTTTAATTCTAAGTTTGGGTGTGTGACTTAGTTATCGCATTAGGTTAAGACCTGTAATGGTAGTTTTAAGGCAGTTAAATAAATAAATAAATGAAATTTACTGAACAGCTGATATTTTTTTCGCGATTTCGGCGTTGGTCCCATAGTGAAAGTTGTTCATAATGATGAGTACAATGACCCCTTAAGAGGTATTGCGTTTATTCTATCACACGTTGCATATCTTGCTTCTGTAAGCGGCTTCGCCTGCGTCAATGTTGAAAATAATCCCACGGCAACATACTCCCGGTCAAAGTCAAAGTCAAAACGTTTATTTCAATTAGACCATTAAACGGCACTTTTGAACGTCATAATTTACAGTTCAGTAAAATAATAGTATTACATTAATAAAGTGACTCTACTGTTCATTCTTATGGAGAAGAACGGACAAGAAACTCCATAGTTACTCTTTTCAAATAATGATTTTACAAAATTTGGTATACAAAAATTAATTTACGATCAAACAAACAAATAAACCCGCATTTATAATATTGGTTAGGATTAGGATTGCTTCTTTAAAGTTTCATTGTTCCTTTCAAGTTTCCTGGTTGGAAGATAATCAAACTAACACTCTAACTAACTCTAACTCGACTTTGTCTCTGTCACCTATGACCTAGACTAGAGTCAAAAGCAAACTCATCAAATGAAAAAAAAAAAACTGATCAATGAAAACTTCTACAACGAATGCTTGTGGTACTCATTTGTTTAACATCGGAATAGTTAGACCTCAGAACAAAGGACGCAGAGTCGAAGCTTCTAAATTTAAATTAGCATCACACATTACCATAGAGATACAGAAGACGATCGCATTCGGCCTGATGGGCACGTCTTTTAGACGTTTCGACTATGCGTCAATGTGCCTTGACCCTTTAATATCATTTTTTTGTTATCATTTCATTAATTTTCTTTTAGGACCTTTTGACATGGAAGGTTATTTATTCTATTTATAGCACTAACGTCATCAACTGTCGTTCAGTCATATAACAATTAATCTTGAACCAAGTGTTCAAGCATTTATATAACTGTATATACATATGTCCTTTTAAAATGACTACATCATAAATAACAGCCCGGAAGTAAACCGGCAGGTGTGACTGCGTCGCATGCGTAAGTCAGGTGGTAAGGGTCACGCGCGTGACGTCATTGACGGGCAGACGGACAGTTCCGCGAAGACAAAAGGACATAACTATCGTATTAGTGTGTTTGCACCTGCCAGGGTTGCGGAATTGTTCGAAGGAGTTACTGCGGCCCTGGAACGCAAATGGCATTTGAAGAAATGAAAAAAAAGGAGGAGGTTCTCAATTCGGTTGTGTTTTTTGTGTGTTTGTCATTTATAAACTGATTTGAAAAAATATTTTGAAGTGAAAACTTCTTTAGCGGGCGTTATGCACTTTTTGGGATGGGTAAAAAATGTTAAACTCGCGTCAGGACTCGTGACCTGATCGAAAATTCATAAGACGGGGGGAAAGTTCTGAAGTGTTCAATTTTTAATGTAATATAAATTGTCATGTTTGTGTACGATAGCGCAATAAATGAATGTTGTATTTTACCACATAAATCATAGTACTTTTAAACTGATAATTAAATCAATCCGAGCGAAATTATTCCCTAACCATTCCAAAATATCAAAAATGCACAACGTTAATGTTCAAGTTTTCACTTCTGCCGACACTCCCGGAGTGCAACCCGTTGTTTTTTTTTAATTGAAAGGATATACTTTCCGGTTGGTCCCGTTGGAATTTCATCAAAATCAGTACAGTAGTTTGGTTTTAAATCAAAAGAGCTGGAAAAATATATCATCCAAGTAAACGAAATTGCGTATTTTGCTATCCTGTGCTTTTTTACAAAAATATACAACCGACTCCCAAAAACAACACTACAAAGTATAAAATAACGTTAATTTCGGAAGTCGTTGTTTTTGTTTGTTTCTTTGTATGTATTTAAATATATAAATAAAATAATTTTATTTCGGACAACTAAGAGATCCATAAAATTGTTAGTAACAGGTTTGCACTTAAACACTATTGTTAGTAACTTAACTAAAGATCTCACAGCCTTCAGGATGCTATTGTTACTGCCCCTCATTCTGCTCAGGAGCGAGGCCGTTTTCTTGCGGATGATGGCATGAAACCCATCAGTATGGGCTACCGCGAACATTTTAGAGGCACTGCAATATCGAGGCAGCCGTAACAGCATCCTAAACACATTATTATATTGGAGCATCCAGCGATCTTTTCGAGTAGTTAACCCAAAGATTACCGGTGTAAAAACTCTGACAATAAGCTTTAAAAAGCGTTATCTTTACTTGGTCTGAACACCAAGCAAATCTTCGTGCCAACATATTACCCCTGACCGCCAGAGCCAAACGCTCCCGTTCAATGTCAACATGGTCAATGAGGTCGTCGGTAAGAAAATGCCCAAGATACTTTAACCTTTTCACTCTACGAATTGACGTACCATTTATGGCAAGTTCGAGTGTACTTTCCAGGTACTTACCAGCGACCCCAAAGGCCATATATTCACACTTATTGACATTATAGACCCGTCCATGTGCAGCAGCGAAGGTCTCACATACATTTAGAAACTCCACGATCGCTCCTGGCGACGGGCCCAGCAGCACCATGTCGTCCGCATAGCTGATGTTGTTGCAACTAACACCATTTACCCTGCATCCGACACGCATGCTGCTGAGCTCGGCAATGAGGTCGTTAACGTATAGATTGAAGAGCCGGGGAGACGACAGACTACCCTGCCTCACCCCGCACACCAACCCATATGATTCCGAGAGCGCATTAGACCATATAACACGGTTTTTCTGGCTACGATACCAATACACTGAGCAGTTCCGTATACCCATATTCCTCAATTTGCTCCAAAGCACGTCGTAAGAGACGAAATCGAAAGCCTTGGAGAGGTCAAGGAAGCAGGCGTACTCGTCTCACGGTCGGTGTTTGTTTGACAGTATGCTTGACACTTAGGATCGCACTTTCGGTTGATAGTCCAGCATTTTAACACCGACTTCCGAAATTAAAGTTATTTTAAACTTTGTAGTATTTTCTTTGGAAGTCAGTTGTATTTTTTTTAGTCAGTAAGAGTACCTCCCGCTCCGCCTAGAAAGTCATTTAATGATTTCCCATCCACAAAAAAGAGTATGTTTGTGTGTATTATAAGGTTATTCCTTCGTATGTTTGTAGAAAGTAATATCTGAATCCTTAAAATCTTAAAATACAACGATCATTCGTTTCGGGATGGATTCGAATAGTTGTAAATATTTAGCTTTGTTGATCCAATTACAAAAATTATTTCAATGATAGAAATGCTACGCTACCGCGAAGTGCCTAATTTACTGACTCTAACACTTGAAAATAACTCTCTCCATCTCTCTAAACCAGCTATAATCAACCTGCGGCGCGCCAAGCTTTTCCGTGTGGCCCTGTAGCCTAGCACATTATTGATGCTATATTTAGTTAATGTATCAATATGTATAATATATCTATACTGTACTGATGCACTGCTTGGAGATGTGCTAAGACCCTCACCCACTATTAACTTGAAAAAGTTGGCCTATGCCATATGAAAACTATTA
Organism: Mamestra brassicae; assembly: GCA_905163435.1. NCBI lineage: Eukaryota > Metazoa > Arthropoda > Insecta > Lepidoptera > Noctuidae > Mamestra > Mamestra brassicae. The sequence continues at coordinate 16,173,387 of LR991008.1, read as the reverse complement.
GAATATGTAAAATTCTACATATTTTAATACTTTACTGTAGTTGCAGCCCATCATGACAATAGTTGAAGCTCTCTCAGAAAGAAGGTTGAGTACGGCTGCTCTAAACTCTTTTTAGAAGCTGTTCTCAACAAAATTTCCAGATCATTTTTTTTTTTAAGTATGGGTAATCATCAAATGACTTCTTCCGCTCTGGTTGGAGCGGAAGGGCATGTCAGACTCTTACTGACTAAAAAACATCCGTGTTCCTTCTAAAGCCCTTTGCGTTCCAGGGCCGCGGTGACTCTTTCCATTTCCAGTGCTAGGTTGCGTATTGCGTATGCGTTTTAATTTTAATTATAATCGGTTTATTAATTTACAAGATAAAGGACTTGCAGGTTTGCAAGTATGAAGTAGCGTTAGGACTATATCACTTTTATGACAAATGATTCAAAATTCATAAACTCGATCTCGTGTGATAGTGAAACTGACAGATTCACTGCTTGCAAAACAAACAATTGTTTAACAATCAGAAGACCAGTCAAGATGATCAGTCAAGGGACTATTCATCAACGACTTCTATCAACGCACTGCAGTGATTGATGCTCTAACTAGGTTCATCTCGTGGTTTCGTACTCGAGATCGGCTAGGTTTCGTTCGTTCTAACAAAGTCTATACGAAATTTGGCACTAGTGGGGCTCTGAACTTGTCCACGAGGCACTTATGGCATGTCAATGCGCTAAATCTTGACCTATTTTCTGCGTTTGTTTTGCGGGATTTCTCTTCCCTTTGTTTTGTTAGAAATATTGTTACGAGCTTGGGGTTCGTGACTATAAAAACAGCCGATTAAATAACCAAAATGAGCACTTTAATTTAAAAACACTAATTACAACTTTAAACTCACTAATTATCAAACACAACTTCACTACTGATCACTTTAATCGCACTTGAAGATCGCTTCCGATTTATTCGCTTGTATTGCAAATTCAATACTGACTCGGTTGTGGACTATGCTGGCCTAACGTAGGTCAATTAATTCCAGAACCTTCTACTGTAGAAGCATCTGAAAAGTACTCATAACTACAGGTGCCGACTGACCAGATATCGAGAACTGTAGATTGTTCTGGCATAGAAATTTCTAGAAGGTACTTGACTCTACTAGTTCTGCTACTCGATACTGGATGTAATAGTAGTAATTAATTTCGTCATGTACCCGGCATTAATTCTGGCGCGTAACAATATCTTTCATAAACGTAGTTAGCAAGGTGAAATTCTGGCTTGTGTTTTACAGGGAAACAGGAAACCGGTTTGTTTGTTATCATTGTGGGTTTTTATCACTTTTACAGTTCATGCATAACTATCAAATCTCCTTTACCTTAATTGCGTTAAATATTTACCATGCACTTGCAAATACCAAAACCATTCTTACTCCATGACTATAAAGTTCAATTTCAAACGCACAACATCGTCCTTGCAGAATGACGTTTCGACAATATTACGATGTACATGCGCAGTGAACTGAAAAACTATTCGAGTATGTATCACGAGGTTCATTGGAAAACGTTTAATTGTTCGAATGTATGGTTAAGTTGCCATGCGCACTGGACAGTGAAATTATCAGGCAGGCTTTAAGTACAGCCACAATGAAGTTATAGCTACAATGAAGTTTTGCATGCATGAAATGATCTTTGCAATAACGGAGGCAAAATCTATAGATCGGCAACATTCCTTGATAGGCAGGGATGAATGGCAACACTCGTCAAGCCCCGGGCGAGCCTTTTGGCACAGATCCAGACTCCGGACTTAAATTCTTGACGAAAAGCTCAATAAGCAGTGGCGTAGGTAGGGGGCGGTGGTTGAAAGTTTTTTTTACCGACTGTACATTACCGGTTTCATTTTCAAAAATCGTATTGAAATTGGATCGGGCGTCTTCATCGATTCTCTATCGAACTTCATTAATCGATTGATTGAATACGAGAGTTAAGACGTGTCTTAGCAAATAGGAGACTTATTTCAAACTTTTAAAACTGTTGACAGAGCTAGATTGCGTTTGATACGTTGGGGAATACTTCGTTTCTTTCTGAGCGAGGAAGGGTGGGCTTAAGGGGTCGTCTACACTACATGCTACATTGGTGATAAAGAAATGCTGCTTGAACTCAAACTCAAAACAATTTTTTCAATTGAGCCATTTACAAGCACTTTTAAATAGAAATTTGAAGCTAGTTACAAGTTCCAAAGCGTAGATCTCTATGCAGAAGAACGTGCAAAACTTCATGTTGAAATTATTCACAAATATATGAGAACAATATATGAACTGAGTTCCCAGAGCCGCCGCCAGACCTTACTTATTTCCTCATTAACATCATTAAAATGTGTGGGATAGAGTAGTTTTAGTATGTAATTTAAACCTGCGCATATCTAATAAAGAAAAGGTTAAAAAAAATGGGCATTTTTTTTTAGTTAGTGATATTATAAGAGGACGTTAAAAGCATATATAACTTGTGTTCACGAACCTGTGCAGTGAGAACGACGAAGAAGGACCCAAATGAAACAAAAAATCGAGTAGGTGCCTACGCGATCTATTCGGGACAATTTCTTCAACCTCCGCCATTCAATTTCATACACTCGAATCCGTCAAGCCTCTTTGAACACACAAATGGTGTCCGAATTCGAGTACCCAGTTATTTGGATACCCGATGCGGGCTAACGAACAAGTGAAACGTAGTTGCGCCATTTATGCTCCACTAGCTTTTCCTGCGCATTCGCTTCGTGGCCTATCTCCCAGGAATCGTCCATTTCTCGGAATCCAAAGTAGCTTCTAACTTTCAGCACAGATGGAGAAGCATCGTGAAACACATAATGACTTCTCGTCATGGGAATCACGATACGAGTAAGAGTACAATGTTGCGAGATTGTGGAAATACTGTGAGGAGTGAATGCTTTTATACCTATCTATCTATCTATTGGGGTATGGTTTCCGCACTTAGTCCTGATGTTGGACCATTGTGCGTGGGCCATGGCGGCCGTCATTCCAACCAGCCGACCTCCCTCCAGAAGCAGATCAGTCCTCCTAAAGAGTTCAGGGTGTCTGTGAGTGAATTTGGTGTTCCTATCGTTTGTCTACGTATATCGGCGACGCCTGTGCACTCAAGGAGCACGTGCGACACCGTTTCCTCCTCCTCCATGCATGCTCTGCACAGAGGACTGTCTGTTATACCTAGTGTGTGGAAATGCTTATTCAGTGAGCAGTGCCCGGTGATGGTCCCCGCCACCATTCGCAGGCTGCTCCTATCCAGTCGCAGAAGGCGCTTGGTGAGTTTATTGTCTAGGAGTGGTATAGCCTCCTTGGACTGCCTGCAGCCTGGTGCCGAGGTCCACCAGCGTTCTGCTTGTGTGTGGGTATGTTCTCGTAGCCACGTGCGTAGCTGGGTGAAAGGGAGTGGCACTATGGGTTCGGGTCCAACAGCCATCGTACCAGACCCCCTCCTGGCCAGTTCATCGGCCGCGTCATTTCCTAGTGATCCGCTGTGACCTTTTATCCACTGCAGCGTTATGGTGTTGCGGTTTGTCACCGTGACGCGTTCTAGTGCATTGTGGCATTCTTGTATTTGTTTCGAGGTGGTGTAGTTCCTATTTAGGGATTGGAGAACTGAGGCGCTGTCGGAGAGTATACGAATATGAGTGTCCGTGACTCCCCTGGCTTCTATGGCATGGATCGCTAGGATAATGCCCATGCATTCCGCCTGGTAAACGGTGTTGAGCTTTCCTAGTGGTCTGGATATTTTAATGTTGAGGTCGCTGGAGTAAACTCCAACTCCGGTTCCGGTACTTGTCTTTGATCCATCAGTGTAGATTCTCAGCTCTTTAGGACCTGAGTGGTCATCCAATTCTTGTGTTAGCACTATGTTATAGTGCTTTTGGAAATGGTGCATCTTTTGAGCTTTGTCATTGGGTGATGACATCATGGGTTGTCGTTTTACGGCATCTTCCATGATGCGTGTATGTTTGATTCTAGAGTCTTTACCTAAAGTGCCAGCTGTGCTGAGCCTGAAGGCCGCTTGGGCCGCTTCCTCCTGCACTATAAGGTGCAGTGGTGGCAGTCCCAGCATAGCCTGCAGGGCCGCAGTGGGTGCCGTCCTCATACTGCCAGTGATTGCCACACAGGCAAGCCGTTGCAGCTTCTCAAGGTCTTTCTGTGCTGTGCTCAAGTCGGTCCTGGGCCACCAGACTAAAGCACCATACGTGATTATCGGTCTGATAACTGTGGTGTATAACCAGTGGGTTGTATTGGGGCTAATACCCCAGTTCCTACCTAGCATGCGTTTGCATTGCCACATGCATATACTGGCTTTTGTGGTGGTGTGTTCAGTGTGCTTCGCCCAATTCAACTGCTTGTCCAGATATATACCCAGGTATTTGGTTTCAGTCGAAAGGCTGAGGGTGGTTCCGAAGAACCGTGGTAATTCTAGTGTTGGTAACTTCCTCTTCTTGGTGAAGAGGACTAGTTCGGTTTTGGCAGGGTTCACTGCTAGCTGATATTCTTTGCACCAGTCCTCTACTATTTTCAAGGCTTGGCGCATGAGGTTGCATATCGTGTTTTCGTGTTTTCCGTTTATTATTATGGTTATGTCATCTGCGTAGCCAACGGTAAAGTATCCTTTATCATTGAGTCTTTTAACTAGATTATCTGCGACGAGGTTCCATAGTAACGGTGAAAGGACCCCCCCTTGGGGGCAGCCCTTCGCCACAATGGCCCTTGTTGTGTTATTTATTGTGACTTGTACAGCTCTTTGCTTGAGCATGTTTGTGCTTTTATACCTATTTAATACTACTACTTCTGATACTAGCTTTTGCCCGCGACTTCGTCCGCGTGAAATAGTTACTTTACTAGCCATTTTATTTTTCATCCCCTATTTCAACCCCTTCGAGCCCTTTTCTCGCGATATGTAGCCTATGTCCTTCTCCAAGGTCCAATCTATCTCTGTACCTTTCATCTAAATCGGTTCAGCGGTTTAAGCGTGAAGAGGTAACAGACAGACAGATACACTATCGCAATATTAGTACGGATTAGTTTTAACGGTTTTGTCTTGCAGTCCTGTCTGTAAGGGTCTTAGATGTCGAACTCATCGGCCAGGTTCACCTGGATCTATCACGATGTTCCCGGACGATTTTTGAGGCCATTCACGTTACAGTAATATAAAAATGTTTGCCATTAATGGTATCTTCTGTTCATCTCGGTAATGTCTCATTTATGTATATCTTATTGTATTTTTCACGGAGACAAAAAAACTCTTCAATAACATAAAGCTACACATATCCAGAATATTAGCTTCATATTAACCTATTTCTCCGTTAATAAAATCTCCCATGTTGTTTTTCGTATGATGTGGGTCGGCGTCGATGCTCCGACCTTGACATACTCTTACAGCGTCAATATTTGCACTGATACACGTGTGATTAACGCCTTTGATAGAACATACGATATTTTAGAAGTGTCTGACGTCACGACTCCGTTGTTTAAATTGATAATATGGTGACGGACTGCGGATGGACTTAGGAGATTGGGTTGTTGTTTAACCTTGGTTGGTTTAAAATTTGTTGTATATTTGGGGCACTTCTCGAAGAAGAAAGTCTTTGAAACACAAAGCATTTATTTCAATTAAACCATTACAGGCACTTTTGAATAGTCAAGGTCGGTCTGTCTAAAGAGATAAAGCTAATTACACGTTCCAAAGCGTAGATCTCTATGGAGAAGAACGTGCAAGAAACTCCACGGACACTCTTTTAAATCAATGTTTTTTACAATGATATGGTTACATCATTCGTGTGAAAATTATACAAACATACATATATGTGAGAACGATGTAGAAAGACTTGCACGATCAAGCGTCCGAAGAAAAAAAAGAAATGCAACAATTCAATAATTGAAATAAACCGTGGCAGCTGAGACATGACCAGTCCTAGCTGACGGCGCTCGCTCAGCAATATGACTTTAGTCAGTTTTGCCGAATTTGGCCAGTTATGTAACAAGTCCATGAGGGTCCATAGCTAAAATCGGGCTGTCGTCATGTCGAGCATATTGCCATTTAGTAGGCAAAGGCACATACTTGTAGCAGTTGTGGCTGGAATCCGGGCTCTCACTGATAAATCCTAACGAATATGAGATCGAAGGTGAGTTGTTTATTTCGCTTTCACGCCTAAATAACTGAACCTATGGGTTCCTGGAGACGGTTTAAGACTACTTTTTTTGCGAAAATCTTATTTTAACGCGAGCGAAACCTCGTGAAATTGCTAGTTTCTTATAAAATAATGCAAACAATTTTTTTCCGTCCCGCAAACCCGTCGCACTCCGAGACAATTCCAATATTTTCCCTAATTTGTGCCATCTTAGTCGTTTCTGAAGAGCCTTGGGCCTTGAGTCAAGGCTCTCGACGATTCGAGTGCGACCTTCTACGCAGGCCCGTATCGAGAGCCTTGATCTCAGCCTAGATCGTGGCGTAATAATATATTATCAACTTCGTGGCTCGCATCACGCATGGCTCCCACGTCACACTTTAGATATTGAAGATGTAGAGATGTTTCATATGTCGCAGGACTTCGAATGTGCTAAAATGTTTGCGGTCTTATCTTATTGAAGAATAAGAAGTCTGCTTTCGTTTTTCCGTTTTGTTAGAGTTTCTCGTGGGCGTTATCGAGATGTTTATCAGACTATATAATATAATTGTTTGGCATAAGAAAGGAAGGGGTTTTCGCGTTTGCCGATGCGTTACCAACCATGTAAAGTGGAATAGTCGTAAGCCTGCAATTGTAACGTCACTTATACAACACAGCAAGAACTTCTATACTCACTAACTTACTTCACTGAGAGATAGAAAGGTTTACCATCGCTGAGTGAAAAGCTGCTTTGAGAATAAAATAACTGATGCGTGGTTACCAGCTAGCAAGGATGTAGCAGAACTGACGGCCTAGTGTATAAGTAAACTTGGATATTAAAAAGTTCATTGTGTAGCAATGAATTGCGCTAGCGTTGCCGCGGCTGTCAAAATTATTTTTTTAATATACAATTATTTAGTGGTCTGTGAATACAATGTTTTTTATAAGCAAAGTCCTATATTTTTCCAGCTAACTTTATCTGCCGCTTTCTCCGGCCAAATTCAATCGCTATACGAGTAGTTAATCAAGCAAAAAGCTAGTTATTTATACTTGTCCTCCCTTCCTTCCAGGATAACAATAAAGCGCGGTCTCGTGCTGACAGTCCTCGGCTTCATCTACTTCATGACGCTGTTCGAGCTGTTGAACGCACTCATCCTTTCGACGGGCGCCGGCGCGCGCATGCGCCACAGGTACCGGCTCAGCTGCGGGGATGTGCTGGATATAACTAACAAGTACGTATGACTGAAAGAGTGGTGGTCGGCTGTTAGAAGGTGACGTTCGTCCCATAACTTAGTGCTTCCAACAGCTTCTCACTTTAGGTGAATGGTTTTGGTCTGCCACCTGGTTATGAACTACAGTGGCTTATACAAATCAATCAAGGTCACAAGGTCAACTTCCAGTCTAACCAGATGCTGCTGGAAACCGCCGCAAGAGCTCTAGATCGTTATCGCCACAGGTGGGGGTTGTCGGATCCCCACCTGTGGAGATTGTCTTTGCTGCGGCCGACCTGAGGGCGGAGTCTTCCAGTGGCCCCATTGTGTTACGTGTTTCGGCTAAAGCACTGCGGTTCCATTGCAATCCCTTTGCCTACGATTCGCTCAAAATAACGACTTCCGAATTGTGTCAAATCACATTCACAATTGGGGCGCAGATAGGCTAAGCCAACGCATGCCCTGGCGGACTCCCAGCAGGCTCACTGAAATACCCAGGTGTGTTGAAGTTCTTTTGCTAGAAAGGCCTCTATACCTTTCCGATTCTGGCTTGTAAAATAACTCTTTTACACGTCAATATTTTTAGGCAGGTGTTTCTAGCTGACTACCCAGAGAAGAAACACCGAAACATACTCAGGGGTTAAAGTTCTCTTTAAAGTGTCTCATGTGACGGCTTCCTCTGTCCCCTCCTGTCCAGACTGGTGTCGGCAGTGCAGGCGGCGCTGTCGTGCGTCACCGGCGCCATAGTGTGTCTGTGGTCGTGCACGCGCGACTTCATGCGCTCTTCGCACTACATGTCCGAGGCGTACGCGTGGTTCGGCGCCTCGTACTTCTTCTATGACATTTGGAGTATGTATATGGTGAGTACTTTTATTTTTAAGTGAATGTTGGAGTTTTAAAAGGACTATCTAAAATGTTTGTCGGTCGAAAATATTGACTTGCAAGGAATTGGTTTTTTGGCACAAGTACAACAAAGTAATTTAATATCTTTCAGTCATGTTTTGAAGTTTCGTAGTTTCGTTTCTCCAAGTTTAAACGTCTTTTTGATCAGTTTATTCTACATCTTTCAAGGCTTGCAAAAACCCACTCCTAAGCAGGGAGGGGCTTTTCTTTCAGACCTGCCATTAAGCGTGTGCTTTGATGGCCACTTCTACAATCTTATTTGAGCCAAGCATGACACACACCATAAACAAACGTATAAAAATAAAATTAATAACCTACAAAACTTAGGAAGATATGCGTCACATCCGTGCAAAACGGCTATCACTCATCAGAACGCTGTGTTTCTCAAATTTTCTAACCTACATCTGACACTCCAGGTACATGTCCAAATGAACTCGAACCCCGACGTGGGCGCCCTGAAGCGTCGCCCCTCGAAGAACGCTCAAGAAAGCTCAACTCCTTTATCCTCAGGAGATAACGCCGTGGTCAAGAAGCAAGGCACCTCGTTCCTGGACTACTGCAGGCATGAGCCCGTGATCCTCATGCACCATCTCTTCATCGGAGGCTTCGGCTTCCTGGTCATAGTGGTGAGTGCTTTGTGCTCAAAGAACTGTTCCTCGGGAGACTACGTCGTTGTCAAGATGCAAGGAACCTCGTTCCTGGACTACTGTAGCACGAGCCTGTGATCCTCATGCACCATCTCTTCATCGGTGGCGTCGGCTTCCTATTCAATATGGTGAATGCTTTGTGGTCTAAGAACTGTGCTTTGGTGTTTACGAAAAAATAAATTTCATCAGACCTTATCGGTAGTCGATGGTGTGATCAGTAAGAAACACCTCAGCCTATCGGATGCCAACAGCAATAAAAACTCTTTGTCCCTTGCTCGTCTGAGATGAGTATTTACAGAATTGTTCTTGAAATACTGGGAGGTCAGAGCTATGAACATAATCTCGCGTGTGTGGAAAAACTGGCGTTGTATTAGTATTTTTGTGTGCTCTGTTAGTATTTTTTTTGTTATTAGTATATAGTGTCCCACTGCTGGGCAAAGGCCTCCCCATATCCTTGCAGAAACTCTTCTCCTGCGCCGCTTCGAACTAACCTTCATGTTGCACGTCCAGGTCACCCCGCCACCGCTTTCTAGGCCGGCCTCGGGAACGCCGTCCATCCCCTGGCACCCATTGCGTCCAGATTTTTGCCATTTAATTTCTGTTACTATTTATCCTCCTCAAAAGTTTTTTTTTCATCCGCAGTACCTTCGCGGCAATCTGGGCGACTGCACGTTCGGCTTCGTGTACCTCATGGAGCTGTCCACGCCCTTCGTGTCGGTGCGCGCGATCCTCTCCCGCATGAAGCTCAAGTCCTCGCGCCTCTACGTCTGGAACGGCATCCTCATGATCGTGACGTTCTTCGTGTGCCGCGTCATCAGCCTGCCCTACGTGTGCCTCATCTACAGCCGGGTCATGGGCATGTCTTACGTTGATGTGAGTATCATCACTACTATAGAACTACTTTGGAGACATTGTGCAAATTTTAAGAAGACAGAAATTTGTGGAGGACCTACCAAATCCGCGCGGACGAAACCGCGGTCGAAGTGCTAGTGTAACATAAATAAAACCTTTATTTTGTATTCATTTCCAGGCAATAAAATCCCTTCCAACCGGCTGCAAGGTCTCCATATGCATCCTCCTGCTGCCGCAGCTGTACTGGTTCTACCTGATGTCGTCGGGCGCGCTGAAGATGCTGCTGGGGTCGTCCGCCTCCCCCGCACTGTCTGCGGGCGACCAGCCCAAGAGCAAGCGCAGCTGATGCAGGCGGCGCGCGCGCAGGCAGCCCCCGCACGCTCCGCACGCCCCGCACGCTCCGCACGCCCCGCACGCTCCGCACGCCCCGCACGCCCCGCACGCCGCGCACCCCGCGCACGCCGCGCGCAAGGGGGGCGTCTACTGGAAGCCAGTCGACTGAACGGGGACATTCTGAGGTACATTTTGTTTGTGATATGTGGGTAGATATTTAATTGGAGTGCTTCGTGTAGTTTCTGAGGGAAAAGGGGTGATTTTTATGTACAGTACTGTTCAAAAGTATTTGGCCACCTCGTCGTTATACTAATTCAAAATTGGTACAAAAAGGTATTTTGAAAAAGTTTGAATTATTGTAACAACTTCATAATAATTTTAATAATTTGTTTGAATTCCCCAGGCATAAAAACAAGTCTGCTTTCAAATTTTAAACTCATCTATGTCCTATCCAACTTTGTTTTTAATGGCGGCCTCTCATAATTTGGTCTCCAAATATTTTTTAGCGGTAGTGTACTTATTCCAGATATCATAATCAGTGCAGGTTTACGTAAAAAAAAACTCATGTCATGACAACCTCATGGCTTTTCTCAGAAACTACAAAACCCTAGGTCATATTCTCTTTTATTTTTTATTAATTGTTTTATATGCGAAAACCTGTTCGTATACGGAGTGGCAATCTCGAGTTTGTACCCAAAACCGTGCGATGAATTCGTGTAAATACAGATAAATGTTTACTACCACTTGCAAGTCTTAGGCGGGCTTGCACAAACTAGAGTTAGTTGCTAACCCCATTATGTATGAAATATTTGTTTTTTAACCCGGTGTTAGCAACTAACTAAGAGTTAAAAGATAACTCTGGTTTGTGCAAGTTGGCCTAAGAACTTCAATTTTAATCTATCTATCAAACAGACAAATATGTTTTCGAATGATGACTTGCGAGAGATAATATTCGACCTAATGGTGATATGTGCCAATGGCGCTAGTTCTTTTTCAAATATCTACTCATATACAATTACGTTTTATTATGACATTGTAACCTTTAAGTAGTCGTGACATAATTTTCGTGCAAAAATATCGTAATATAATTTCTCATGAATGTACCCTGAATAGAAGGTTGCTCTGCCCAGCTGGGATGAATGTTACACTGTTATGTATAGCTTTGTCACTTGGAGCCATTGTTGGTACCGAACTGTCTCTTATATTGCACTAATAATGTCAGTAGATGGCGTTAATAGCGTATGAAGAAGGTGCAAAGGGTCTTCACTGTGAGATTTAACGCCAAAATGCTTTTATTGGAGACGCCAGTTTGATTGATAATATTTCAACCATTGATCATCACCCGGCTATCTCAAATACGCCTAAGACCACAGTTGGCCCAACATTGGCTCCAATCAAAGCGTAGACTGCTAGCTTTGTTGGTGGCTCCATCTGTTGATGGCAAAAGTAGTTGATGTTGTTTGTGTCCGACGATAGATGGCGTTGACATTAATTTTGGCTAAAACCGAAATTAAGTCGCGCTCATCGCGTATAAGTCGTTTTAGGTAGATATATAATTATAAAATTGATATGGCCACATTAAAAGAATATATATTTCTAAGTCATTATTGTATACAGAGTTCGTAAACGAACATCTCGAATAAAAATATATTTTGACTTCGAATAGTTACCGATAATCTCGAATGTTGCCTCAATTTTGTCTAGAATTTGACGTTTGAATTGTAATTAATGTTTTACGGCCTAGCCGGTATTGCTGTCCGACTATTAAAAGCAGGAAATTCACTAAACAACGTCAAAAAGTTAAATAAATACTTTATTTATCGTTTACTTTTCGAATAAAACTTTTTATTTAGGTTATGAGGTTAAAAAATTATCTTAATCTATATAATAGTTTCTTCCATTTTTGTATTTACAGAATATAATTCTTGCATTTTTCTATTACATTTTCCAACTGATCTGACATCGCGTTACTTCCTATAATGTCTTCTTCTAACAAATCAATATACAAATCATACAATTGACATATTCTGTCATTTGGACGCATTTTCTAACTTTACTTACTTTAATTCTAGTTACTTCTCATAACGGTTGTTAATAAAGTGTGCAGGTTCATCTAGCTATAGCTAAACTATCAACAGTATCAGACAAGGGTGGATTCAGAATTTACGTCTGGGTGGGAGTGCCCCCCTTGAAATACACTTATTTCAACATTATTTTTTTATCATAACTGTAAAAATACTTGTGCCCCTACTTCAGTACGCAAAAGACCAAATCGGTCACTCCGAGTCTCAGTTCCTTGTATTTTGGAAACGCATGGGGGTTCATGCGCCCACGTGGCCCTCCTTCTGGATCCGCCCCTGGTAACAAGGTACTTAATTATGAAAATCATGATACTGAGATATTAAAAAACAACATTTTATTTTATTATCTAATAGAGCTGTTTACTTTTATATGAAAATAAGAGCAAATAAATTTCTGTAAATGTATTTATGTATTACGTGGCTTGTATGTTTGTTCAAAGTTTGACATAACATAAAGGTGGAAGCGGCGCAAACCGAACATCCTTTTTATAAAAAAAAATGTAATTTGCGTCGCTCACTCATAAGTCGTGTTTTTTATCACCATCCAAATTTTTCCCGGCCGTTATCAATCAAAGACACCATTTGTGTCAAAAACAACCCTCCATAAAAAAACATCAGAGGGCTTAGTGCAAGTTTTTTAACGCACTCGATCGCGTTAACGTAAACCTTCGCTTATATCAAGTTTTATGAAAAAAAAACTAGTTTTCCGTGAGTGTCACCAGACGGCGCTTATTCGTTTTCAAAACGTTACAAAACACGCACTAAGGCCAAACACGCAGTAAAAGTCAAAGCATTTATTTCAAATAAACCATTATCTGGTACTTTTGAATTGTCAAAGTCAGTCCGTCAAAAACATGAAGCTATTTGCACGTTCGAAAGCGTAGATCTCTATGAAGAAGAACGTGCAAGAAACTCCACGGACACTCTTTTAAATAATAAGCAGTAAGGCCACTGTTCTATAGGGAGCGTGCAGGTACGTCAATGTCAAGTATTTATGTACATATATGATCTTGCAACACAAGATGGCACCGGCTTCGCCGGGCACGTTCCCTATACATTGTCTGTGTGGAACAGCGCATTTTTTGGTGATAAAAAATTAACCTTTTGAACGCCAGAGCATAAACTCCCACAAATTCTCCATACTTTTTGTCACATATTTGTGACAATTGGCGAACAGGGCTCGCGCTTGCTTGTCACGTATATGTGACAATGGCGTTCAAAAGGTTAAGCAGTATGTTAATGTCTTAGGTGTAGCTTTCCGCTAGATATTGAACGTTTGCGCTGTATTCACTAAACGTCTTTTGCTATACACGTCTCATTTTGATAGTACGGTACAGTCGTCAACTTATACAATTTATACATGCAGCTGCCCTATAGTAGGGCTAATGACATCCAATTCCGATGATGTAAAAGGGATAGTGCTATTCGCTATGTATAGCTCCATCTCTCTCTTAGAGCGGAATCATGATCGTTTTAAGACTCGACAGTAGGGCCCCAGATTAATCAATTTCGCTTAAAAAATAGAAGAAACGTATCGCTGTTAACTTACAACTTACTGAAAGAAAAGAAAAAAAGTTAATTGTCACAGAACTGACATGCATGCATACAAATTACAACTTAAACAGGAATTTGTTAACGATAGTATTAGTAGTACTTAAACGATCTTAGTATAGATAGATGTTAAGGTACTGCTTACTAACGGCCGGTTTCAATAACGTATCTACCTTAATCAACTGTCAAATTAGCTACCAACAGTAGTGAAACGTCATATTTGCCTTTCAAACATGACGTTTAAGCTACTGTTGTTGGTAGCTAATTTGACAGTTGGTCAAAGATAGATATGTTATTGAGACCGGCCGTAAGTAATTAAGACGCCGACTGTCGACAGCACTCAAAAATAGTACGATTTGAAAAAAAAAAACAAATCTCGTTCCTATGATACTGCGGAAAAATATATTATGTTATTCTTGACTATATTGCTGAGAAATTGGTTGATTCCGAAAAAAAAAAAAAATAACGACACCAATGAACGGTAAACTGTGTTTCCGAACGCATACAACCCTAATCTCTTCAAAATTAGAGTGAACAGGCTTCTTCTGGGTAAGCTCGCTCCATCGTCGACTTTGTCTCTGTCATCTATGACCTAGACTAGAGTCAAGAGCAAACCCATATTAAATAAAATAAAAAAAGAACTTACCTCTTATTTTGACCTTAATTGTTTTATCTAATATATGCAAACATGCTTTGGTAAAATTAATAACAATAACGAATCGTATCTGGACAAAGAGCTTGATTTAAATTTTTAATAACTCAACATTTTTTTTAATATAACGTAACAACCATACCTTACTATCAAAAATAAACTTTAATTATTTTTTGTGAGATGTACGCTTAAGAAATACATGCACAAAGCTATTATTATTCGTATATGTTACTGAAAAACAATGTAAGGGTATAACACCAATTTGTAGGTAGTTTATAAAAATGATTTATTTTTGTAATAAAAACGGATTCTTCAGGCCTATCATAATCTGGCTGTTTAAATGTATAAAAAAGGTCATACATGAAACAATAATTTATTGTTAAATAATCTCTTCTCTGTATTAATTAATAAAATCTATAGATGATTATCTCAAATCTTTTGGTAGAGTCTCATCCGAATCATGTAGGCTGTTTCTATTGTGACCTTTATGCATTCATTAAAAAAACATGAATTTATCAAAAATAATCCTCGATTTCTCGAGGCCTATTCATAAATCTGTTTAATATATAACTGACATAAGATTTCCTTATCAGGGACTAGAAGGGCTTTTAAAAAACTGAGATTAATTCGACTACATTTTGGCCGATAAGTACCATAAATCACTCAAAGCGTTAAAGACATTTAAAACATCATTCTGTCTCTGTTCTCTTCGAACGTTTGACGGAGATAGAACGATGATTTTAATTATTGATAGGCACGTGTTTCACCTGATGGTAAGCGATGATGTGGTCGACGATGGGGCACGCTTGCCTAGAATTAACCTAAAAGAACTTAAAAGACCATCAGGTTGCAGCTATCAGGAAACACAGACTCCGGCAGGGAATTCCACTCCTTAGATGTACGCGCAAAACGTTTGTATTTCATATTATTATTATTATTTATAAACGTTTTAATGTGTTCCCAAAACGTTTGGTGCGTGTGGGTGAGATGTCCACCATGTACCAGTGGCACATCGCTGTACATCTTGTTGTCTGATGTTTTAATAGCGCTTAATGATAAATTATATTTATTTTGTTAATAGGGTAGAAATAACCAAAACGTGCTGATGGCACGTCATATTTTTTGGTCAGTTTAAACCAGATTGGACTGGTATTTCCTAGCTGACTACTCTGAGAAGAAACATCGAAATTAACTCGAGAGGTCTTAACGTTTTCAGTGATTTTAGGTGCAAGGGCCTTCGTAAGGTATTTACTGTTAATCTTTACTCTAATATCTGTGTCATTGTTATGAAATAAGATGTAGACGCGCAAACATTTTGCGGCAAGCAATATTTGTCAAAAATACGAAAAAATTAAAAAAATGAATCTCTCTTGATAATAATATTGCTACGATTTTACAATATTGATTGCGTGGAGGCTATTTTTTTTAACTATGTGCTCTGTTTACACGTTTCTAGTCGAGTTCTTATTAACAGTGTAACGACGACCGGTTCAGTAACTAAATTGGTTGTTGTTAATACGCTTTCGAATGGGGGACTCTACTAAAGACTTGAAACGTGTAAATAGAGCTTTAGGATTGTTACTAAATTCTTTCTTTGCTGGGTTTTCGGTTTCTTTGGTAAAATTAAATTCGTTATACGGCGTGTTGTGGCTTTATTTTCATTGTTTTCTAGCTTTAGCTTAATAATTTATTTGTTATGTATGTATTTGTGTGGATGCAAACTGAATTCTTCCGATACTACCTAACTTCCGGTATGCCAAATTTAATTCATTCCAATATTCTAAACTCTGCTACAAAAACACAGAGTTATTTACTAATCGCATTTTATAATAGACATAAGATTTTTCATGTAACATTTTGACGCTTATTTACTTCTTATATTGCGGAATTACAAAGTTGTGAACATCTTGATATTTTTTCTAATCAAAGTTTTTTACGCAAAACCAATGCCGAAAATTATTTAAATAGTGCGATACTTTTATATAATTTAATCAGCATTTATTACTTGTATAATAATAAATAATATTTATTGTTAATTGCAGCATAGAGACTAGAGACATCGTTATTATAACGTTTATCTGTTATTCATTCTAGTTGCGCTAAACTTCTTGGTCGCTCAGAATAGCGAAGAGTTTGCGCACTGTGATATTTGCGCAAAATGCACTTACAGTGCCGCAAGGATATTTTGACGCTTTCAATGACATTTTCAAGGCTGTCGGTGAACATTTGTTACATTATCTGTGGAAACTGTATTGAAAAAACAAGATGGCGACTTTAGTTCCAGTTTTCGCCAACCGTCAAAATATCGTTGTGAATGGAGATGTGAATTTGGAACTTATCTGATCTTTAACGTTCACTTTGTATCGTCTCCGAAGCAACCGTTTAACGTAAACCATACTAGATTACGGTTTTATATTAAAATAAATGAGCTTAAATGTAATAGGGTTTGATGCACTTAGTGAAATATTTGAAGTTTGTGTGATGGTTGAAGTCTGAATGTTATGTTCCTATAGAGGCCTATGAAATAGGTTCCGAGGCCTAATCTTAGAGAAAGAGTAAATTATTGTTTTAGGGTTATTTATGGTGGCTGAGGGTTTCTTCACGGCCTACTGCATCGAAACACGATTCGGGACTTTTAACATCACACTGTAGATCTGTGTCGCTTTCTTATTCAAAAATATTAGTTTTATAATCTGAATAGACGAATTTATATAAAATATATTCATGGTGTACGTAGACAATGAAAGGGTGCTTCTTTAAATCTCGTATTGTAAACTGATTGATTGAAACTTAGAATCTGATTGTTTCAAAGATGGGATTATTTTGTTGTGACGACCTGACGCATTAACTGTCACCAGATTTTGTTTTAAATATGTAATATAATATATAAATAAAAGTCTTGATGCAACAGGCCGTCAATATTAACCATTGCTTTTTTATAATTATGACTTTATTGCAGCTAAATAATGTTAACACTAATTTAATAAATGGTGACTTGAAATTAATCGAATTTGTTTCGTTTCTAGCAATGCGTGAGGTGTTGTGTGTACAATATGTACGAAACTAGTGTTACCAGTGTTAAAAAATCTAATTATGTAGTTTATTGTTTAGGCTGGCAAGCTGGGCGAGTGATGGAGTTTTGCTATAAGTTATATATAACAAAGTACTAAAGGTTTTAGACAAAACAGTCATTATTAACAATATTGTAGTTGTAACCACTAATGTATAATAGTAACAAACAAATTGTAGAACAATTACTAGTTATAAACTATGGAATAGTAACGCCCTCTTTACTAACTAATATTGTAACATATAATTGTCTAAGCTAAGGCTACACTATCAGTTTTGAAGAAAAAGTTTGAGAAAAAATAAATTATGAAAATATTGTATTTAATATAAACTTTTATAAAAGGTAATATAGGTACAATATTTTAATTAAACTTAACTGGACAAGTTTTCGTGCTGGCAATTTATGGTGTAGCCTAAGCATATCGATTGTAAAAAAGGTGTAAGTTCTCTACGCCATTTTAGCTGGAAGTAAACTAAACCAGCAACTCTGTATGATGGCACCAGCTGTGAATGCTTATAACATAACATCACGCCTGTACTCCCGAAGGGTCGGGCAGAAGGAATAGGTGGCAGAACAGAAGTGTCAATGTCAAATATTTATAACGCAAAAGTTTCTAATTTGCAACGCTAGATGGCGCGGTCTACTGTTAGTAGGTACTATAATTGTGTGCCTATGATTCGCCAGTATGTTCACGTCCCACCTGTATTTCAAATCCAATTCAAATCTCCGGTCAACTGCTGAATCGGGTTCCTTTTGGACTGACTTCCCAGAGTCCTCAGACCTCGCCGATCGCGAGTTGAGTGACGTGTAGGGCCGATTTCCTACAATTTCTATAACAACATTAAAAAAATCTGCCACCCTATACCTACTCAGCCTGCTGCTAAATCCGCCACTGACATTATTCCCCGGTAGCCCGCTATTCAATGCTGCTTGCATGCGTGCGGGCCGTAATACACATGCCTGTAACATGCATAAAAGCATGGAAGTGGCTTGCATGGTAGTTAGTTGTCCCTCTCAGACACGCTTGGTTTGCAAGGGAAATTTTGATAATGCCGTTTCTAGCAGCGACTGCCGATGTTGCTCCGTGTTAAACGAAACGCATAAAATAGTCAAGTGCCATCATACAGTATCGCCATTATAAGATAACTTATTATTAATGTAACAGTACAGTGAGTCGCCGCCCAGTTCACAGCTAGTCAATGTGACGGTATTTGTGATAACTTGTTGCAATGACTGTTTTATATTAAATGTATCCGATATTGACATCATTTTTTTATTTTAACACCTTTCCTGCATGCGCGTGCGGTAGGCTACAGTAAGGGTAGGCCAGCCCATACAAAATACCCAAAAAAAAATTTTTCGTCCACTTTCAAAGTGGACTAAAATTCGCATCGTCTCAGTATCGTGATTTCAACCCTGAATAATGTGGTTTTTTTTTTGGGCATTATGTATGGGCTGGCCTACCCTTATGTAGCCTGCTGCACGCCCATGCTATCCTGTATACTTTTGAACTTCACATCTGGTCTAATTTGTCAACATCTTACCGTGTAAACTAAGGTGGAGTGCGCATTAAGTGAACTGTCATACCATCGTTTGTATGGATTGACAGCTCACTTCATTCACCTAAGCTTACACGGTTTATAGAATCGTACCGCTGATTTACATCCAACGTAAGGTTCAGTTGAATACCAGCGTGAGAGCACTTACGCACTACGTCCATCCGAACCCGATCAGTATCCGTGAAAAGACGGTCGTAAGTAGAACAATTTGTATGGTAACTTACGCACTACACCCGATTTCCGTCATTCTCGGATTCTCGGATCACCATTTCGGATAAGATTCGGTATGCGGTAGTAATTGTAAAATTTCCTGTCGTGTTGACGTACCTAACACTGCGTGGTGATTGTAAAAAACTCCTTTCAAACATCGGTCCAGCAAGAAAGAAATAGTAAAAAATTCTAGGGCGAAGAAGAAGTAAATAAAACAATTGCTGACTTAATTCATTGGTTAAATATAAATAATTTATCTATTAATCTTGACAAATCTGTATATATATTTATTATATAATTTAACAAATATTATAATAATAAATTCAATATTAAGATGGATATACCAAAAATTAACCAGGTGACAAAAACTAAATTTTTAGGTGTAGTAATAGATGAGCATTTGGACTGGAAGGAACAGGTTGAGCATGTATGTAGCAAAGCGAATAAATTTGTATATGCCCTTAGAAAGATTAAGAAAATAACAAATATAAAAACAGCTGTAATGTCATATCGAGCGTATGTGAAGTCCTCGTAGCGGTATGGAATAATAAAATGGGGAAATAGTACCGACTCTAATAGAGCATTTGTCGCTCAAAAGAAATGTATACACGGGATTCCATCAGATGAATCATGTAAACCAATATTTAAAAGGCTTGGTTTGCTACCATTGCCTTCAATATATGTGTATGAAGTATGTATGTTTGTACAGAAACATAGAGAACTGTTCAAAACAGCGGAAGATGTATGTTCACGAAGTCGGCGTGACCAATTCAGGCTGGTACTAGACGAGATGCCCCGGTGTGCTAAATATAATAAAAACTGTGTAGCTATGTGTGTGCGTATGTTTAATAAATTACCAAATACGTTTAAAAGTCTTAATTACAGACTTTTTAAAATTAAATTGTATAACTGGCTGAATGAAAATAGTTTCTATAGTGTTAAAGAATTTCTTGAACATAAACTGTAATGTTGATACCATAATTTTGCATGCTTTAATATTAAGCAAAACATGTTTGGACGCAATTTGTATTGTAACATCTTTTAATACCGTATTTTCTGCAAATAAATATTATTATTATTATTATTCCGTTTATTTTATTTTCTTAACATATAAATTTACATTTTTAAATATTTCTTTTATAAAACAGTTGTAAAAAAAAAAAACATTTAAAAATATAAAAAATAGTAGTCCGCCGGTGTCGGGAGCAGGGTCCAAGCTACCGGTGGTTAGGGCTCCAGAGAAAGGAACCTCCTCACAATACGAGCCGTATCGAGAAGTACTGCCTTCTGTAT
Source organism: Mamestra brassicae (assembly GCA_905163435.1). Taxonomy (NCBI): domain Eukaryota; kingdom Metazoa; phylum Arthropoda; class Insecta; order Lepidoptera; family Noctuidae; genus Mamestra; species Mamestra brassicae. The sequence goes on along the minus strand of LR991008.1, from coordinate 16,152,896 downwards.
CAGGCCTTTTACCCAACCGCGTAACGACAGCTTCGACAGATGGTCGTCGAAGCTTTTGGACAACAGGCCATTGGCCGTAACGACAATTATTATTATTTTTATTAAAAAATTCTAGACGCAGAAGAAGTAAAAAAAATCTAGGTGTAGGGTACACCTAGATTTTTTTTACTTCTTCTGCGTCTTCGTACGTACAATAGCATTTTCAGAAGTTGACGTCGATTGAAAGGGCTCATGATCAACGACGTGAACCAAAGAGTCATACAATATAGTGACGTGAACGCTCTGTAGCGGCTCCGCGTAAAATGACGTCTGAATCACGGATTTTAATCGGAGGTAGTGCGTAAGCAATAATCGAGTTCGGTCCGAGTTTTCTCGGAAAGTATTTTGACGGATTCTGTTCAGATTCGGATCGGACGTAATACGCAACTGCTCTCAGGCAACGCCGAGTTGTCTGGCATTTCGCTGAACTTGACCTATTTGGGGCAACCATAGGGCTCACAATGTTATAGTTTTATAATTAAATTTCCTTATATTTCTACCCAAATTGTGCGTTTCTATAGTAGGCGCCAGATAAATGTGGAATAAAGTATATTGACCTTTCCCTAATAACTGCTCATAGGTACCTGAACAATTAAATATGAATTGTATTTCATTATTAGACAATGTTAAGGATCACGAGAGATGATGGTTCGGGACAGTTTTGTGTCATTAATTCCGTTTTTCAAATTAAAAATATCAATAAATGTAGGTGGGTCAATGACCGATATTCCACGATTATCTGGCGCCTACTATAGTAGGTATTTGTGCCAAATTAAACAAGTTTTCTTTCTTTCTTTTGGTGTCGTCCTAATACAAAAACACAACGATAATCACGAGAATACACGAACGTCGCGTTGATTTGTACGGCAAACTAGATCGCGTGGTCGCACTAACAGAGGGCACCTTCCAATTTTGCCAAGGCGACAATCGCGTATTCTCGCGATGATCTCTTTCTATCAGGATGAATCCTCATGGATGCCCAGTTAGAGTGTAGCCTTAGGGGCGCTATGGCGCGAGGACTTAGAAAATTTTTCGAATTTTTTTTTTTTTGGAATTCGATTTTACGCTCTATGAGCAGTAAAGTAAACAAAAAAAAATTGTTGGTTCAAAAAAATTTTTGGGACAATATTTTTCGGTCGATTCCACCTTGTGTAAGCATATGGGCAGGGACTTAGAAAATTTTGCGAAAAATTTTTTTTTTTTTGGGATTTCGAGTATCGCTTAGGAGCACTATGAGAAATAAAGAAAACCAAAAAAAAAAATTGTTTGTTCAAAAAATTTTTTTTGTAAAGATATCGTAGGTTAGGTTGTCGCATACGTTCCCGCGATCCCCGGCGTAGGTGGAAGATGGAACACCGGGGTGGTTTTAGTCAGTAAGAGTCTGACAGACCCCTCCACCCGCCCCAGGGTGGAGGATTTCCATGAGGATTTCCCCCCGAGATCAAAAAAAAAAAAAGGTTAGAACTGTGACCAACTACGAAATTGGTCGCGAAATTTTTCTAAGTATTTTTTTCCCCCCCAAGACGACACTCTGACCGGATGCCCTCCTCGCTTAGGTGGGGGCAGGGGTCTGTCAGACTCGTACTGACTATAATCTCGTGTCTTTCGTACTTTTATCCGGGGCGACAAAGTGCTGGCGCATTTCATCACGCTCCCCTGACCAGATGTTGACCTGCATATTGATTTGTGCGTAACCCGTCACCCTCTGCGGCCGCATACGACTGCACATCCTCAGTAAGACGACACCTATAGGTACTTACTACAGCCACAGTTCTACATGTTTCAAGTCACGTACAGCTGCGGTCATAAGTGTTTGCTCACGTAAATAAGTGAGTCAGAGCGACGCTGGAGGTTTTGTCACCGCCTATGTCAACAATATCTGTGGGTGTTAGTGACGACACCATGGTGACGTGACTAGGGAAATTGACACGTATTGAAACCAAAACATTGAATAAGCATTTAATAATTTCCAGCTTAACTATGTACCTATGCAACGTCACGTTTGATAAGGAAATTCTCGACACGATGACGATGTATGTGTTTCGAAACCATGTTTGTTTCGGTGTTTCTTCTCAGGGTAGTCAGCTAGAATACACCGCCTCATCTAAAAAATAATTGACGTTTAAGAGAGCTATTTGTAGCCTTTTTGCAGAATAAATATCATTTGATGTAGGTACGTACATAGTTATTTCGAAAATGTGTATGTATGACAATGTTAGAGACAATTTTATTCACACGTAGGGTTCCCAACCATTACAGAAGACGCCCCGCGCGTCGGGAGTCACAACTCACAGGGCGATCCCCGGCCACCGTAGGCGCGAGCCTGCGGACGGCGAGCGTTGGGTGGCTCGCTGTCCGATCACAAGAACGCAAAGGGCTTTAGAATAAACACGGATGGGTTTTAGTCAGTAAGAGTCTGACACGCCCGTCCGCTCCACCCAGAGCGGAAGAAGTCATTTGACTGGCCTGTTGGTCTAGTGGTTAGTGACCCTGACTGCTAAACCGGAGGTCGTGGGTTCGATTCCCACCCAGGACAAATCTTTGTGTGATGAGCATGATCATTTGTTCTGTGTCTGGGTGTAATTTGTCTATAATATGTATGTATATAGAAATATATAAGTATGTTTATCAGTTGTCTGGTTGCCATAGCACAGGCTCTGCCTAGTTTGGATGGAATTGATTCCATTAAAAATAAGCTGTTCATTTATTTTAATATTAACTTAAATTGTAGGAAAGCTTATTAATATTTTAAATAAATTGTTAAATTGTGAACTGAAAAAACTCCAGAAAAATATGTTTTGGAAATGACAAAAAAATAATTACATTAAGTACCTAGTTCTTCGACCAAGAAATACTTTATTTCTCGTAAAAAAAAGTCAGGAACCCTATTCACACGTAACACAAAAAGCTAAAGAAAGAAGGAATCTCTAAAATCTATCCCTTTTTGTTACTCCATCCAAAGGTTGTCTGTAAGAGATTGCCCTGTGCAACAAGACCGCACATCGTACCTACACTTGTTTTATAAATTTTTGTCCTGGCTGGTTACCTATGAGGAGAACAATGCAAGAACTGGTCAAACAGAAATAGGTAACGTGTGAGTAATGTCGCTGCTGCTTCGTGCGGTTGCGTTGTGGTAAATACAAAATGTCGATGTGGTTTCGTTGATGACTTCCCAAAGGGTCACTACTAAACTATCATCACTTTGATGGTAATTATTTATTGATTTGGGTGTTTATTTCTCGTTTTCATGGCGCCAGAATCGAGTGGATGTTCTTCGAACGGGCTTGGCCTAAGTTTCTTTGCTATAACTGGCTATAAGCACCTATTATTTCTGCCTACCACCTTACTAAACGTCGTAATCATACGAAAATGACATGACGTAAGACGGCGCTTTAATAAAAATTCCCATTAATTAAAAAAACGTTGTTCGGATACTTATCATAACTTCTGAATTCTGGCCTTATCATTATCATTGTAGATCAAAGATTATACCTACCTACATAGTTATTAGCGTTTCTGTTTTTCACAAGAAAACTCACCTTAAGGAAGTTGGCTGTTTAAACCAAAACATATGGCATTTTTAATGAAGAAATCAGAATTAGGTAAGTAAGTTAGGTTTTAAAGCAGCCATAAACACCTAGGTACTTCCCGCGGGTCGCATGTGGCCCACCAAGCTTGTAGGGCCCTGTGGTCTGGGGCATGCACAAATGTTGGTGCTAAATTTACTCATTGTCTCAGTAGCAGCTTTCTTTTTAATTGGGACAAGCCCGCCACACTATTCTCAACTACCTACTACTCCTGAAAGCCAGAATCAACAGTGACGACCACCAGAAAAACGCCGACTCAATGAAGCTCGACAGGTCCCGGAGAAACGATTCAACTGTTTTGGATCTCGCAACGAAATTAATCAGAAAAGAAAAGCGGAGGAGTAGGAAAACATATTATTTACACACAGTAGAAGCTTTATTGAGTACTAAACTATGGGTAGGTATTTGTGTAGACTGTTCAGATCTCGGCTATTACTATTTACCACCAAACGGACATCTTCCAGCTGGGTCTAACCTTCCGAGGTCCACTTGGAAGTCACTGAACCACAACACAGGTCTGTAAGAAAGTGAAGGTACGTAATTCCAACCTCGTGGATCAACCGCAGGGTGTGGATTTGGAGCTGACTGAGCTGAGTCACAAATCATGCTCCACCGCCTATCTTGCCCTCTGTACCCCAAAACGTGCAGCAGAAGTGATCTATGTGGTGCCACCAACGATGCCATGGAAAAGGCAATTTTTGGGCCACCCAAATCTAAACAACGTTCATGCCAGCGACACGCAGAAGAAGAAGATGGAAATAGTAGAGCACTATGTGGCCCAGGATGAAAAAACATGGCCCTAAGGTTGACTATGGCTGTTCTAAAGGCTGGTGAAGGTAACGCGGAAAATGTGAGTGTTGATACTAAGATACACCTGTCACCTATGCCTTATCCCTGAGGAAATACCGGCATTATGTTATGCTATAAGGAAAAAGCACATATAGATACCTTCAGGTATCTACTGGATTTGTATGAGTATGACAATGTATCACTCAAAACAGACGAGATTTATTGACGTGTTGTATCTAAACATCCACCGTACTTAATAACAAAAATAACTATTTATAATTTGATATCATCAACAGATTTGCATTAGATTCAGCTTTTAAAGGAGAATAATGAAAAAGCCAAACATGACGCGTACCATAATAAAAAATAAATAAATAATAGTAAGCTATGAAGATATATTCAGGATATGGGAGCAGTCGTGATCCTTGCCAGATCACCACATTATTCCCACACACACACACACACACACGGTAACTCTAGAGAGCAAGAACCCAACAGTGGCAAATGAGCGCTAAAGCAATGAAGCTCGAGTCCCGGATTGCGCAGTGGTAGTCCGCTAAATTAAAAAAAAATCTTGTTTTTTTGCAATTGCAGGTTGTTTATACAAAATTTAGAAGGTTCTAAAATAGTTAAGGGGGATCCATAGTGGACAATGAAATGAAGCAGTAAAAACACCAGAGGTAGGTAAGTAGGTATCACCATTTTCCCACCCTTAGGAGTTGATAGATTGATCTGAAGCTACATCCTAAACTTCATCAAACAGCTCTTCTGGACACAATAGGTAGGTACAGGAAAATCATTGTTTTGCTGTAACAAAGTCACCTGACGGAAATTAGTCACTAGTCATTTACGATATCAATCTCTATGGTCATAGCGAAATAGCAATATTTGATATTGATCATATAGATTGTTGTGAATTTATCTACAATATTACTACCCATAGAGCATAATTGTTTATTTACTTACATCTTTTCACTGTAGTAATCAGGGCGGTGACGAAATAAAAATAGTACCTGAAAGAAAATATGGAAGAATCGAAGATCTTATTTACCGATACTACGGATAAAGATCTTCATTAGGGACATTGATTGAGTCCTGAGAGGTTGGAAACAACAACAACAACAGGCTTCTTCTGGGTAAGCTCGCTCTATCGTCGACTTTGTCTCTGTCATCTATGACCTAGACTAGAGTCAAGAGCAAACCCATATTAAAAAAAAAACTCAATATCGCATGATTTTTAAATATCACAAATATACATAGTAACATACACAAGAAACTAAAATATATAATGTAATAGATAATTACAGTAAGTTAGTAGAAATACAATTCAATGATGTGGTTAAAGGCCTAGAAATTTAGAACATGTACAGAAACGGTGACTATGCAAACCTAACAATATTGGTAGATTGCTTAACTTTTGCAGGGACCTAAAAATTAATCCCTGAGGGACGCTTTAACTAAAGTCGTGAAAACAGCTTTCAAATTGATTTTAAAATACCATTTTGAGCTTCTATCAAGTAAATATGGCTAGCAGGAACACACTAAAATTATTTAGGTAATTGAAAGGATTACCTGTTCACTATTCTTAATTTATGAGCTAGTTATACTTTATCATAACCTTACGAAAATACTGATCTCCAAAGGAATTTGCTTAATATTTCCAAAGTAAAATTTTAATATGCATTTATTTTATTTGAAACCTATCTTAGTTGGTTTGCTTTTTAATACTCTTGGCTTTTTTAAAGTTTTCCGTTGTAATTTCTGGTGACTGTACTCGCAAATCGTTTAAAACTAAGTTGATAAGATAATGATGACTATCAACGTTTCGAATTGTCGGTAAATGTTAACAAAAGTCCAATTAATTAATCCATATCTTATCGCGATAATTAATTGATACTAATCTCAATAATGACTGTGATCGGAGCTTCTAATCTTAGGTGGAAGTTAATATGGTAGCCGCGTTTTCTGCAATCATCAGTAGTATCTAAGATGTTAATGAAATCGGGCCTGCTTCTGTTACTGGTGACTGTTCTTCAGGTAAAGTTATCGAAATATAAACAAAGCAAAGCCTTCGTTCGTTTTTCAAGTTTTTGCTTAAATTTGCTTTGCCTTAATTCCTACTTGTTATTCCTTCTTTATAAGATGATAATTAAACGTATCATAAATCGTAGTTACGTAGCCAGGGCAATAAGGTGCTTCTGGACGTTGAGTTGCACCCTCGAACAAAGAACTGCTTTATCTAACCACGCCTTTACTCTTTCTAGGTATCCGGCCGTTACAAAAACGTGGAACCAGACTTCATCGAGAATGTAATCAAACGCGGTAGGTCTCAGTACTTTGTCCTTAGCATATTTATATGGTTTGAACGATGGAATTTTTATAATCCTAGTCAATGGTGTCACCTGCTGTTGTGTTGTATGTCTTCTCGTCTCTTTAAACAACCTACCTATATCATAGTTCCATCTTTTCCCTAGAATCCGAGGCGCTAGTATCTTCGCATTCTGGTTCACGTATCGTGTCTGGCTGGGAGGCGCAGCCTGGCCAGCACCCTCACCATGCGGCCCTTCGTATGGTGAGCCCCACCGGCGGTGTGAGCGGCTGTGGGGGCTCCATCGTGTCTAAGGAATGGGTCATCACTGCTGCGCATTGTACTGCTGGGTAAGGATTGACTCTATTGGGAGCTTTTTCATTCAAAGAATATTTAAGAGTATGCATGACACAATGGCATAGCCCATATTTCTTGAGGTTGATGAGCTCTTAGTCATTAAGAACAAAAGTTTGTACTTTGAACTCTCTCCTTACAAGCAGGAGGATAGTGGGACTTTATCGGAATACATAGGGAATGATTAAGCCACATTGCCAGGTCGATGTAACGTGAGTTAGTATTACCTAAGCAGTTATTTCTATTGTGAGTTAAAGTATTTGACTTTCTCAAAATAAAATCCTTTGTGTTATTTACACACCTAATTTCCTCCTCAGCCGCCTAACTGTCGTGGTCCGCGGAGGTGTGGTGTCCCTCACCGACCCGGAATACATTTTCGAGACCACGGAGTACTACAACCATCCTAAATATAACAACGACCTGCCTCTCCTTGTGCAACCTCACGACATCTCACTTGTGAAGGTGCCGCGCCCCTTCGTTTACAGCAGTGAGTATTCTTCTTTAACTTCTTTCGTTTGCTCATCAGTATCTTGTCCGGGTTTTTGCCTAATTCCTACGCTATTTCTACAATTAAACTCTGGAATATGCTACCCCTTGACATCAAGAAGGCGGAGTCAAAATTTTCCTTTAAGCGTAAAATCCGAAAACACTACTTAAAAACTTGTCATTCTTAGTCGTTCTTCGTCATGATTACTATGAATTCTCTTAATCGTTATGATTATTATATATCATATTTATTAGTTTATTATTTTAGCATATATATGTATTTTATTAGTATTATATATATTATCTGTATATTCTCTCCGAAATGTTAAAATTCAATTTGAATCTTATTTTTATTTATTGTACACCTACCACAGTATAGTCTTTATAACCCAAAGGTTGACTGGTAGAGAATGCCTTGATGCATTAAGTCCGCCCATGTAGCACTATTGTACATGAAGTTTAAATAAATAAATAAATATCTTCAACACAGGCGGTAGGTATGCAGGCTTGGACCGAACTGTGGAGCCCCTTCGCAGGATATAGGTACCCAAGCTATTTTCGTGCCCTTTATTATGCCCAACCACGTGTACATTCCAGGCCCTGAACGTGGCAAATGGCACAGCGGTCCAAGTGGCCGCAATCAAGAGGTTGAACAATATTTGAAAAGAAGACAGGCAGCTTTGAGGCTTACCTATGATGGACTCCTGATTGTTCGTATCAGAGCCTCGTTCGTCTTGTTCTTGATTACCTACATCGTACTACTGTACGAAGGGTCCTCTTACATTTTTATTATGTGTTTACCTAACTCTTCCGTGACATCTTCTCCCAGGACTGCTGAAGGCGATCCGCGTGCAGCCGCGTGCTGACGCGTACCGCGACTACGACGGCGAACAGGTCTACGCTAGTGGACACGGCAGGACTTGGACTTTGGGTCAGTATCTTTTATATCCAGTATCTTAAAGTTCTCCTCAGGATACCTTCTGTCCCTCGAACAGTATATCGGTAAAGGTTGTATCTAATAGTCTAATGTTGTACTGTACCTCTGTAATGAAGGTTACTCAACTCGTAGTTCCCAAATAGGTTCTTCTCCTTCTCCCACATTGGCCCATGTCGTGGTCAAAATATAACTCTCAACAGAAAGGTGGTGGCGGGGCTGATTAGGTACTTAGTTCTCTTGTTTTGTATGATGTCATTCAATACGTCCGGGGGAAATATAGAAAAAACATCAATAAAATGCTATCAGTAACTGCTATGCAGCGATAGTAATCTTTCACCTCGCGCGACTCATTAATCAGAATTTCGGTAGGAAGAACCGTAACTGATCAAGATTACTAGTAAACTAAATTAAGATCTTAATATGATAGTACGAAAACAAAATAATCAAGATCGAAAAAACCGTGGCGTAAACTTTGTAGATAGGGAAAACAACAACAGTGTGATAGAGGAAAGCACGTGAAACAATGCAAATACACCTCCTGTTATATAGTTAGTTATTCAAATCAAATTAAAAGTACCTATTTCATACAAACTAGTCTGAGAACTAGCCCTTTTTGTACGCCCAAGTTTTACATAAACTGGCCCCTAACATGCCCGTCCGTCACCACTTCCTAGTGGTTTAGCTGGCAAGAAGAAGTTGCACAACAACAATTGTCGCAATCAAAATTCAATCAAAACACTCGACACATCAGTCGAAACTTGAATTTTATACAACAGTAGGTATGCAATGTAATGTATCTACATTACATGACACAGTATTAAATACTTATATTCTTCGCTCTCGTGACCTATCCCAAAGGAACCGTTCGTTTTACCGAGATAAAAAATTGCGTATGACACTCGAATCAGTGTAGGAAGCTTTCTATTTCAGTAAAATAATTTCCACAAATGAATCTGTATTTTACCTTGCAAACAAACAAAACCACAGCCTACCTAATCTCGGTCTACACTCTCGTAATGCTCTAGGTTCCGTCACCGAGGTGCTGAGATGGGTGTACCTCCGCGCGATCTCCAACGAGTCGTGTGGCAGAACGTTTGTGAGCGGCATCATCATTGACACCAGCATCTGCGCGCGATTCTTCAACGTCACCTCACAGTCTACTTGCCAGGTAAGATGAACGAACATGTTTTTTTATGAACTAAGTCAATTTATAGCCACTAGCTAGGGGACGAAGTGGTCCTCAATATGACGCGCAACGCTCAAATCTTCGGGTTGCCCATTGACCCGCAATATTTTACGTGACGCGGGATATGTTACTTGCTCCCGCTCCAAGAGCGAGTGCACGCCCGGCATGTTCTGTAACATGTTGCCCTGTTTTGGCTTATGGGTACGAATACGAAGTATAATATAGTTGCAAATTAGTAGGTATAATGTAAGTCAAGTTAAAGTCGGTATAAGTCAAGTTACAGCATACGATAAAAATAAATCAACTCGTCAAAACGAAACTCATTTCAATTTGAAAAATTGTCACATTTATATCCCGACAAATTTCGTTCCTGAAACTAAGTGAAAGTGATATTAATATTCTGATTCTGAATGTATCAATCTGCTCCACCGTGCTTTAACCTAATTTCTTTTTTGTGTTACCAGGGCGACAGTGGTGGCCCTCTGGTGCATGTTGGCTCCGACGGCGTCCCGACCCTTGTCGGAGTAACCTCGTTCGTCGCTGGCGGAGACTTCGGCTGTCACTCTGGCTTGCCTGCCGGTAATATTTTTGTTTGTTTTTTATACCTTCTAACTTTTACTATTGTGATGAAAAAAACAACATTTAAGTACTTATAATATTTATTAAACAGGTTTCATCCGTCCTGGGCCTTACCTCTCATGGTTCGAAGAAGTAACTGGCATTGACTTCGAAAATCTACAAGAAGATGACGACAGTGCAGAGGTTACCACTACACCACCTGTGGATTCTGATGAAGATAGTAGCGAAGAGTCTACCACCACCAGCGCTCCCCCTACCACTGCTTCCCCAGAAGAGTCTGAAGAAGATAGCAGTGAGGAGAAACCTGAACCGGAAGACTCTGAAGAAGATGACTCGGACAGCTCAGAATCAAATGACGACGAAATGAAGGAACTTCTAAAACGACTCGAAGTGAAAGTCAAAGTCAAGGTCAGGTTCAACAAATACATCAAGAAGCAAGTAGAAAAAGAAAAGCAGAAACAGATGAAGAAACTCCATCATCATTAAATTCTGAAAAAAATTAAAGTTAATTTATAGTTTCTTTATTTTCTTTTTAAATGGGCCTTTGTTTTTGCGTAATGAAACGTTATCGAAACAATAGTGGTGTTACCACATAAGGCTCTTGTTTAAAAGTATAAACGATTAGGATACCTACGCGATCGAAAGATAAATTGAACTACATCTACAATAACACTTTTACAGTACTTTTGTTATCACATAAGCTGCAAGAACCATAACTGAATAAAAACATCCATCCATTGAACCCGATTTTTTTTTCCTAAGTACGTCTTGTGTTTTAAAGCTAGCAACATGTATCCGTTGTGTCATCTTGTCCTTTACGTCATTCTCAAGTTCTCAAGTATTGGAATCTCAAGCATGTAACTTTTGCGATTTATCGTGCAATTTATGAATAAACAATCCTTTTTGAAATGAAATGGAGGGACCGAATACTAAAGGTAAGTTTTGGTGCCCGATATAATTACTTTTCAAATGTATCAACAAAATATTTAGTCATGTTTTGGGTGCAGAACTTGTCATGCGAATGTGTGGGCGATTCTTGTAAGTTATCGTGATATATCTTTTGTTTGTCCTGCGCCTCGCCTTTTGTAACTTAAGTTAACTTGCTGCTGATTAGTTTGTGATGAATTTATATCGCAAAAGCCTACAGATAGGTCCTATAAATAGTTTGAGCTAGTTTTTAATAACTATGTTTACTTCCGCGTCGTAGGTTCTAAGTTGAAGGATAAATCGTAATTTATGTTTTGCCTAGTTATAACCCATTTATTAGAAAGGTATTTGACATTCAACTGAAACCATTTACAAAACATAAAGGTTTACAATAAAAAGTCCAATAGATTATACTTAATGTTGTGAGTATGATCTTTGGCTCAGGTAGCAAATTTAATTTATTCAATAAACCACAAATAACAATTAACATGGCTATAAAACTGGTAATTTGCATCAACAAAGCCCTGGCGAGGCCTCTAAAATGTAATATTCATAAAATTGATCTATTTTGTTTTAGTGATGGTATTGATCACCATAATAGCAATTAGTGTAATACAATAATAAAGTATTTACTCATTTCTCTTAATGTTACAACATAGTTTGCTTGTTGAGAAGTGTTCCTAAACAGTCCTAATTTCATTTATCAACAGCAATGTTGCAATAATCAAACTTTCCAAAAGTCATTAATTTAATACTGCATCAGAAAATAAGGACCTTGAGTCTCAAATCAATAAAATTATGTTAGAAATTTTACTCCTTCTGAAGCCACATTGTCACATACATGACAAGCAAGAGGATGACCTGTACGTCCTCCGGTCCAAATGTCACAAGTATGTTTAAAAAAGTACGGCAAATTTGATTCTTGGCGTGGGGGGCCCGCCAATGTGTTCATGCTCTGGTGTTCAAAAGGTTAAAGTATTTAAAGTTCTAGCCAAGACTTTTAAATAGCCACAAATTGAGTAAGATAATTTTGATCAAAGGTTCTGTGGTAACAAAATTTATTTATTATTATTTATTAAAATATGGAGCATTATTTATCTAATGCAAATAAGTAAAAAATAACACTTTTACCCAGTTATCTGTTTAACAAGATTAAAGTGTTGGTTGCTAAATACTTTAAAAAGCTATTTGTGCTGGAATTAAAGTATTTCATAGCTACTCATTACATATTGTAAGTTACTGGAAATAGGATTTTTGCAGTACAGCAGCCTGTAGTATGGTGTATCCAAACCTCAGAAAAGCAAAAGTTATTCCACTCGTTGTGTCAGATACCGACCCGTCAAACATGACAATAAAGAAACAAAGGCTGCACCAGCTGCTCCTGCGCTCTTGGGTAATCTCTGATGAGAGTGGCCACCGTAACTAAAATTTGGTCAGGAGGATTAATGATAATGGTGTCTTTCAGAGTCCCTCAGCTGTGCGGGATGCTTGAACGACATTGGTGATGACGACTATGTGTCTGCACTCAACCAGGACTGGCATAAAGACTGCTTTAGGTAAGATATTTAAAACAGTATAAAACTGTCTAGAAGTAATACAACAGCTGTTTCTTTGAATTCGTGAGCTTTCAAAAGCAAACATCATCTTATTGCTATCTCTTCAAAAGGTTAAAAGTTCTGTCAAAAGATGAAGAAGTTAAAAAAATATATATTTTAAATCTCTCTTAGAGAAGGTATAATTTGCATTGAATAATGTAGGCCCAATGGGTAGATTTTTGAGATAAAATAATATTTAATACTTACTGTATTAAATATTATTTTACTAGCTTTTGCCCGCGGCTCAGCCCGCGTAAGTGTCGAAAATTCTCCCAAGGGAACATACTCCCGGGATAAAAACTCCTATGTCCTTTCCCGGGACTCAAACTATCTCTATACCAAATTTCATCTAAATCGGTTCAGCGGTTTAAACGTGAAGAGGTAACAGACAGACACAGACACACTTTCGCATTTATAATATTAGTATTTATAGTATATAGATATGGATACCTAACTGATTTAATTTCCGTAGTAAATAACATTAATGGAATGCCAAGAAAACATACAAATTCATCTGCTTACTTTCCGGTAAAAAACAACAGTACATTTTTTAAATTGTAAAATCAAAATGCGTCATATTAATTTTATTTTGATTCCATTACACTGATACACTACAGCGGAATATTAATATTTAAATAACAGGAAAACTGAATCACAATTGATTTATTTATAGAACTTTATATTTAATGCAACAGTACAATAAAATTAGTGTTAAATCCAAAAATACTACTTTTCCATACATTTAGTCAGCTGTGACGCGTGTGGTTTTAGCGCATTTTCGCGCTTTTTTTTTCTTTTCGAGTCTATGGTTAACTCTTCATATTGTTTGGGGATGTTTGAGGTTGATAATAAATGCCAGGGTTGCGGAATTGTTCGAAAGAGTTACCGCGGACCCGAAACGAAAGGGCATTCGAAGGAACACGGGTGAGTTTAAGTCACTAAGAGAAAAAAGAATGTGAAATATTGTTTTTACAGCTATTTATAAAAGGTCTGACTTGTTTGTCACCCATCTAAAATAGCATTTAAACAAACAATGAAACATCTTCTTTGAAAGTTATGCCACAAACAAACATTCTTTATTTCTTAGTATCCATTCATATGAGTAATTTGATAACTTTATGACATAATAACATGCAATACTTTTAGGGGCTTCCCCTACTAGAGGTTATAGGCGGTCATAACGCCCTTTACTACCTTCTATCTTTTATTAGGGTTCCATACCTATAGGATGGAAACCGGAACCCTATTATTACTAAGCCTCGGTTGTTTGCCCTCGACCGTCCGTCTGTTTGTAATAGGTAGAACCTTGTAACTTTCAACTAATATGTGTTCCTATTGCTGCAAAACCTACAAAAAATTATAAACAATTAAAAATAAACGGGATCACCATGCAAAAAACGTACTTATATTTTTTCGGCGTTCTTTTATTATTATTGAAAGGCTCGCGTATAACTACTACCTCACCTGATGGAAAACGTTGATGTGGTCGACGATGGAGCACGCTTGCCTAAAAGCAATCTATTCACTCATGACCCGCGGTCGGAATTAGGTAGAGTTATTTATGTACTTACATTGAAATGTTGATATTAATATGGATCTTCCCGGGATTTCTAATAGACAATCCTGTGTGGCCAACAATATTAATAATAATAGTTTTTCTTTTGTTCTCACAAGCTATGTTGTGCTAAGCTATGCATTGGAATTTTGCAACTTCGGACATTCGATGTCGTTGATGTAAATCTGGCAACGTCGCGCGTGTTATGGTTTAAATTGTGTGAAAGTAAATTATTTTTTTATTTAATAAATCACGGGATTTTACTGCTCTTTAAAATTAATCTCGGGATTTGAGGCATATCCACTTTAATCTTTCGCTGTATGAAATCAGTGTAAGTGCATATGTAAATAACTTTATCTAATTACGACCTCTGCTCATGACTTAAAGGTCCTATGTTGTAGTTATCAGAAAACACGGTCACCGTCAGGGAATTCCACTCCGTAGCTGTATCTACGCACAATAAAAGTGCGCTTAAATTCGTTCTAACCTAACCTAACCATAACATAAAAGCACTAAACTTTGTACGTAAAAACCGTTCAAATGCTAGTCTTACGCGTATATCAATATTGCATCAAAACAGTTACAGTTTACAGTTGACCAAGAATCATGAAAATCTGAAGGAGCAAAATCTCTTAATTGTACAGACCGGCACATCAAGCTAGA
The DNA here is from genome assembly GCA_905163435.1 of Mamestra brassicae. Classification (NCBI taxonomy): domain Eukaryota; kingdom Metazoa; phylum Arthropoda; class Insecta; order Lepidoptera; family Noctuidae; genus Mamestra; species Mamestra brassicae. The sequence continues at coordinate 16,137,891 of LR991008.1, read as the reverse complement.
ACAATCTGTCAAATTTATTTAATAGATTTTCAACTTTTTTGCTGAAACATTAGGTTCAAGGTTGTTTTTTTTATTTTTTTTTATTTAATATGGGTGTCTCTTGACTCTAGTCTAGGTCATAGATGACAGAGAAAAAGTCGACGATGGAGCGAGCTTACCCAGAAGAAGCCTGTTCACTCTAATTTTGAAGAGATTTGGGTTGTATGCTGTTGATTGGGAAAATTTGACAGTTTCGGGTAGCTGGTGTCGGTACTGAACCATTCGTAAGCAAGTCCGACTCGTATCTGTCCGGTTTTACTCGCACACATAGTTACGTGTTGACGTCATAAGAATCACGTCATGCTCCAGAGAGTTATGGGGTCGCATCGTTATGGCTTCCCATAAAACTAATGCCTAATAGACTAGCTATCGACCGATTGGTTAGAGCTTACATTCTCGTTGGTATCTGGGCAATATTCAAGCGGCATGCTTATAACTAGGACAGGGGCCCTACTATGAAGTCTTAAAACGATCGAGATTCCGCTTCAAGAGATAGACGGACCTATACATAGCGTATAACACTATCCCTTTTACATAGTCGGAATTGGATGGCATTAGCACGTCATACTAGGGCACCAGAGCAACTTTTCACAGTGTATTCGGGTTTGACGGGACTCGCCAAGGTTGCGTAATTGTTAGAAAGAGTTACCGCGGCCCTGGAACGCAAAGGGTATTTGAAGGATCACGGGTAGGTTTTAGGCTTAGCACTCACTACGATAAAACGCGAGCGGTTTACGAGAAAACGCAAAACCGCATACAACAATCAGAAATCTGATGGTGATTCCGAAATAAAATAAAGCGAAACGCTAGCCGCAGTGCGTGGTTGTCTGCGGTTTTGCGTTTTCAGCTATTTCTAATCCGCTCGCGCTTAATCGTAGTGCGTGCTAAGCCTAAGTCAGTAAGAGTCTGACACACTTTTATTTACAATAAAATTTCATAAGTGGTTAATCGAGTGTAGTTTTTATAGTTTAAAAGAATTTATAGATAAAAAATGATGATGTTTTTTTTTTTAAAAAAAAAAAAGGTTGTTGTTGCTTAACTTGTTTTTTAAAATTTTGCATGCTATGTTTTATCCTAGCTAAACATGCTTGTGCCTAAATTTGTATATAACACCCTTGTATACCATGTTTTACGCAAATAAATATTCTATTCTATTCTATTCTATTCTATTCTCCGCCGTGACTTCCGCCCCGGCCAGAGCGGGAGACGACATTTGATAGTTTAGGAAACCATCAAATTACGTCTCCAAAAAAAAAACAAAAGTTAACATGTAAAATTCCCGTCTACTTTAAAATGTGAAGGTTGGCAAGCGTAAAGTTTGATAGTCAGATTAGCAACTTGGCAAAATTAAGTTAGTAGGTCGGATTTGATGGCAAGAGGCTAACTTCCATATAATAGGTCCCATATAATATGGGACGTGCCTGAAGTCTAAGCGCGACGAGAAACGTGGATAAATCACCGGGTTATTGCAAACACTGTAACATAATTATGTAAAGTTTCGATATATTGTGGGCAAATTATTCAAATACAATGTATCTGCCGCAGCCAACAGACTTAATCAACCGTTTAATTGGGTGCCTATCCTTTTCATTAAACGGCACCGTATAAAAAATATGTCACCGGAATTGCAGGCTCCGTAAGATTACAAAATAACTTGAGAGATTGTAAACGCATAAATTGTATACTTGTGCTCTGATCGGTCGCCATTTTATGTCAGTCCACAATTTCTCGGAATGACTTCGAGACTATCAAATAAAGATGCGTAAAAAAGTATTCCAAATGTTCTGTTGACAATTTATCGAGAGTTTACAATCTCTCAAGATATTTTATATTCTTACGGAGTTTGCCATTTTCCGGTGACATATTTTTTTATACGGTGCCGTTTAATGAAAAGGCTAGGCACCCAATTAAACGGTCTTAATATCCGCGTCTTATTGTAAAGAAAGAGTTTACGATCTCACGCGATTTATTATAGACTTAAGGTGCTTGCAAAAATAATAATAATAAATTAATTTATTCAGATAATTTACACCCATTGCACAATAATCATAAAATATAATCAAACTTTAATTGGGAAAAAAAACAGAAATAATAAAATAAAAATAATTATGTCAATAAAATTTAAATCCACAAATTAAATTAAAACCAATAAATTAAATTTAATAATGCAATAACGCGGTGACAGATATCTATACATATAATAAAATAATAAATAATCCTCGGGTTGGCCCTTCGTGTATAATACGCACAATGTTTTTTTTGTAAAACAGTCATTCACCTTTCATTCCTCTAGCTAGCTCAAGACAAACAACTCAATACCTAAGTATTTTTGGCAGCCGCCTTGCTTCATGAACTTGAATGTGACGCCAACAAATAAGTTTTCCAAGCTATTCAATATTTTCTTTCACGACCAGTTGCCAAATTATTTTTTTGCTTTTTTTATCAAAGCAAAGGTCGTCTTGCTTGCCTTGAACGTGAAATAAGGAGCCAAGTTTCCCCGAAAGTTCTATGATTTTTATCTTTTGTCTCTTTCACAGACGTCGTAGATAAAACAATAGGGATTCTAGTTTCGTTTGCGTATCTACCTTAACCAACTGTCAAATTAGATACCAACAGTAGCTGAAACGTCATGTTTACCTTACAAACATGACGTTTAATTTTGATAGGTTAATACGTTATTGAGACCGGCCGTTAGTCAAAGATGTAAAACTTGTTTTTCGCATCATCTACAGAAGTTGACTCATATAATATCTCGCATGCCAGGATTGCGCAATTGTTCGAAAGAGTTACCGCGGCGCTGGTACGCAAAAGACATTTGAAGGAACACGAGTGGGTTTTAGTCACTAAGAGTCTGACACTCCCTCCCGCTCCGCCCCGAGCGGGAGAAGGCATTTGATGACTTCCCATACAAAAAATAGGTATATATAGGTATTATATCGCAATGTGCCTGCGTGGTGGACCACGCACATTGCGATAGATTGCATTGGGTAGTTATACTACCCACTACCCACTTTCAATCTTATAGAGAGGATTTCTATGTCTCAACGGTTAGAACATTATAAGCTGATCACTTAAATTATTATTTATTTTGTGAATAGGTTAAAAAAAACACATCAATATTTTTTGGACAGTTTAAACTAGATGAGGCCAGTGTTTCCTAGCTGCCTACTCTGAGAAGAAAACACGAAATAAATGCAGAGGTCGAAGTCTCTTTTTCAAGTACATGAAATTAATTAATTAATCAGATCATAGTGACAACCATGTAGGTTAATGTCAGATGGTCTTTTGAAAAATAATCCACACTGCTTTGAGTGATCCTGTCCAGACAATGCAAACATTTGTCAGTTATCGTGTAGCTCATTTCGTGAAAGATAGGCTACATGAGAGGAATCGGTTCCACTGCATTGTTAAAAAGAGTCATCCAGACATACTATGACGTGCCAGTGCCATCATGATTCAGCTGTAAGAGAGAGACGGAGCTATACAATACGAAAAGCGATATCCCTTTTTCACAACGTAATCATGATGTCATCGGCACGTCAGAGACGGGGGACAGTTCTTTGGACAGGAATAGTGTCCAACTGATGTGGTTTCGTATGGTATGCCTAGGTGCTCGGTGTGCGACGCTCAGCTGTCGACGTGGTACTTCGAGAAGGCGGGCCTGCTGTTCTGCCAGAGCGACTACTGGGCGCGCTACGGCGAGAGCTGCCAGCAATGTGCACAGGTAATCTGAACACGTGTAGGTGATGCTCAGGTGCTGGTGTGCGACGCTCAGCTGTCGACGTGGTACTTCGAGTAGGCGGGCCTGCTGTTCTACCAGAGCGACTACTGGGCGCGCTACGGCGAGAGCTGCCAGCAATGTGCACAAGTAATCTGAACACGTGTAGGTGATGCTCAGGTGCTCGTGTGCGACGCTCAGCTGTCGACGTGGTACTTCGAGTAGGCGGGCCTGCTGTTCTACCAGAGCGACTACTGGGCGCGCTACGGCGAGAGCTGCCAGCAATGTGCACAGGTAATCTGAACACGTGTAGGTGATGCTCAGGTGCTCGGTGTGCGACGCTCAGCTGTCGACGTGGTACTTCGAATAGGCGGGCCTGCTGTTTTGCCAGAGCGACTACTGGGCGCGCTACGGCGAGAGCTGCTAGCAATGTGCACAGGTAATCTGAACACGTGTAGATGATGCTCAGGTGCTCAGTGTGCGACGCTCAGCTGTCGACGTGGTACTTCGAGAAGGCGGGCCTGCTGTTCTGCCAGAGCGACTACTGGGCGCGCTACGGCGAGAGCTGCTAGCAATGTGCACAGGTAATCTGAACACGTGTAGATGATGCTCAGGTGCTCAGTGTGCGACGCTCAGCTGTCGACGTGGTACTTCGAGAAGGCGGGCCTGCTGTTCTGCCAGAGCGACTACTGGGCGCGCTACGGCGAGAGCTGCTAGCAATGTGCACAGGTAATCTGAACACGTGTAGATGATGCTCAGGTGCTCGTGTGCGACGCTCAGCTGTCGACGTGGTACTTCGAGAAGGCGGGCCTGCTGTTCTGCCAGAGCGACTACTGGGCGCGCTACGGCGAGAGCTGCTAGCAATGTGCACAGGTAATCTATATACTTTACTAGCAACCAGCTCAGTGGCAGATATGTTCTCGTGCGAAGCGGGCGAGGGTTGCTTTGCTTATATGTAAGCTCCCATTCGGTATGATTATTTCCTACATCTTCAACTTCCAACAATCTTTTGTGCCACAAGTGTTCAAGCAGTGGTCACGTGATAATTGGCGCTGCAGCATCTTGTAGTGGAGGTAGCTGACCGCTAGTGGCCGGTGTCCGTTGGTGGTTACGATGTGAAATCACAAGGAATTTGGCAGCAAAAAGTGTTCCCGTGTGAATTAACTATTCATTTTTGTACAAATGCTATGTGTTTATTCTACATAACACCACCTCTCTGGTCACCAGGTGATAACGGGGCCGGTGATGGCGGCGGGCGAGCACCGCTTCCACCCGGAGTGCTTCGCGTGCGTGGCGTGCGCCGCTCACATCGAGGACGGGGAGCCCTACGCGCTGCTCGAGCGCTCCAACTTGTACTGGTACGTTCGTGATCAGTGGTTTCTTGCTTTACAGGAGCTCGTGGCTAAATAAAAACAGCCGCATCCGACGATTTTTATACTATGTTTGTAAATTTTACGTTTTGTATTATATGACATTTACTTGTGACCTCAAAAAATAACCTCAGCATTATTTTTTGTGTGTATTTTCATCGTGACTCTGGCATGACAGTAGCTTTAATTTTTTTATTGGACCAAAACATTGCCACGTCCACTGCATCATTCACTTTTACTACATTTTTGGGGCACAGAGGGCAGGATAGGAGGTGGAGCATAGTTTGTGACTCGGCTTCACATCCACACCCTGCTGTTGATACGTCAAGGAAGCCCCACTTTGCGAGGTTGGAGAAGCACTTCCCTACTTGGGATCTAAGACGGTTCAGGGACTAAGTAGAGCAAGGAAGTTAAGACGCAGCGGGAAGATGCTCGCTTGGTGATAAATAGTTAAGAGATGGGGGAAGAGTGTCTTGGCACAGTTTGCAGCGAGCGACAGTGGGACTGCCCATTTTGTACACAAATATCGTAACTGTTTGTTTGTGTGTATAGCGGCGGCTGCTATGGCAGCTCGGTACGCGCGGTGTCGCACTCTATCCGCGTGGTGGAGGTGCCGCCCGCCAGCGTTCGAGTCGCACACTCACCGCCGCACACCATCACCGTCAAGGAGTAAGTCCACTGCCTCTCTTTTCTTGTGCCAATCCCCACATTCCTGTGCCAGCTTCATTCAGTTTCTACCCGCGATGGCAACAACCACCAACAACCTTTACCTTCCGACCATAATATTCAGCCATTCCCGGGAAAACATCGTAAGTGTTTTTTTTTTTATATAGGCTTTATTGTAATAGATCAATAAGTACAGTAAGTTGTAGATATCATGAATACTTTTTAATTAGAAAAGAAAACTACTTTCCTGTAAAAAGTGCATCGCATTTTTATTTAAAAATCTAATATTGTTTTTGATTTACTATGAAGTTTCCGTCTTTTTATTTGGGTCCACTATTAACAACAAAAAATTCGGTTGGACATACAATTTTAAATTGTGAAAAGTTAATTTAAGGCCAGTTATTCCTTTTTCGAAATCTTTGGAATAACTTCTAGAATCCATGGAACTGGGATGTCAAAATGTAGTCATGTGTTGGGGAAATAACGAGAATAAATTTAGTAAAAAATACTCTACAATCGTTATTGCGTATTAAGCGTTATTATTAAACGTAATTATTTTTTTCAAGTATGTGGATGAATATTGAACGATTTTCAAAAAAATTGTTTGTAAAACTAAACGTGCTTGCTAAATGGGGATACGAAACCTTGCATTTGAATGATTGTTTTTTTAGCTTTGTTAAATAAGTACGAAGTCGGAAAAATGGCCTTAAAACACGGGTGTATCGGGCGTAAAACAGAATTGTAGGTACCGATTTAATTTAAAAAATAACAAAAATGGTTTTCTAACCTGGTGTTAACTAAAACCATTAACTGAATAACGTTTAGTTATTGGTTCATTTAATTTTAGGGACGAATTTTACATTCATCATTTAAACTTTTATTAACTCATTGAATACCGACGATACATATGTACATGTCACCGGAAAATTGCAAACGCCGTAAGATTGTAAACCATTTTTTCTTAATAATACACGGATATATTGGAAACTATTGAATTTGGATGAGATTTATAGAAATTATAATCTAATGAAGATTTATTACAATCTTACGGATTTAGCAATTTTCCGGTGACATATATAGGTATATGCTTAATATTTATACAGGAGGCCGACTACGGATGAATTCGTAGGCTTTACGCCAATTTGAATGGAATTTACGGTAACTCTCATCCTTGACTTCTTTTTACTTTCTATATAATAACACATTTGGCATCCAGAGTTATAATTTTTTTATTGATGCCCACGGCCACGTAGCCTGAATGTACGGTGGCCACCAACGATAGAGTTCGGTATTCAATGGGTTAAGTGCATTATAACAGATCTGAGTAATTTCCTCGATACTACTGCTAGGCATCAGCCACTAACACGGTGTAACTAACCGCTAGCGGGCGCTGCGGCGGCAAGCTGTCGGCGGCTGCGCGTGCGCTGCTGCGCGCCGTGCTGTCCGTCTGCATACAGCTCACGTGCCATAGGTACTCACTACCCACTGACAATGCTTGTAGCAGTATAGGGAACGTGCATCAACTATATAATAGTGTATTTGACTGGTTTTTTTTTTTCAAACTCTCAAAACCTAGACAGCAGACAAGACGCAGTTAAAAATTATTGCTTAAAAATCTCAAAAATTCAATTTCAGCATTTTAAAATCTGTAATAAACAGAGGCAGCACTTATAAGATATTTGACTAAAAAAATCTAATTAGTCCGTCACATAGATTTCCAAAAAATATTGGACACGTATTTTCGTTTTTCTTTTGTCACGTAAACAAAAACGTTACAAGCCCCCACTCCTTATATTTGATGCGTTTTATCTTTTTATTGTTTTACTGATATAATAAAATATTTTTTTTCGAAAATCTAACTGACGGACTAAATATAATCATATTTATTTAATACAGGCAACATCCCCATTGCGTGTGACGTCACTCACAAGTCACGCCATATTGTATTGAAGCTATCCAGTACAAATTACATTTTATGTGACAAGGATAGAAGAAAACTTCAAAGTGTATAAATTTTCTGTTTTTCGATTTTTTCTTATTTTTTTCACAAATCGTAATTTTTTTAAATCATCTATCAAATAAGTATTCATTCTTTAGATTTTTCAAACTAGTCAAATACCTTATTAATTGTAGCCCACACTGTCGCGCTGCTAGCCAAAGGCAATACCGAGACCCATTCCTTCCAGCGGTCTCCATATTCCGCCACTTTCTTCCAAATCTAAAGGAAGCCATTCAGGTCGTCAAGCTATCTCCTTCGCTACACATTTAAAACGTTAAAGTTTCTAATTTCCGCCACTAGATGGCAGTCTACCGTGCACGTTCCCTACACCGAGTTAGCTTGAGTAGTGTTGTATGCTGGCCATACACGTTCAAGAAATTTGATCAACCAGTTTTACAAAATTGGCATGAATCTCTGTAGGAAAATTTGATCAAAAATGAGTTGTCAAGTAGCATGAAGTAATATGAAATTTCGTTATTCTATTTGATCAAACAGTTTGAAGTTCTGAACCAGCCTGTTTGATTAAAAAACTTGAACGAGTTTGGCCCACATTAGCTTGAGACCGTTCGTCGCGTTAATTTGTGCGGCAAAACCGAATGACACGACGACGCAATCGAGTTTTCTGTACAAATGAACGCGACGATCGCGTATTCGCGCAATGATCGCTTTGTTAGGACGACGCGTAAGTACGGTTTGTGAATTTGAGATTTACTAGGCAGCTAGTAATTCTGATTTCAGGATTGGAATACTGTTGATTCTGTAGTAGTTGGTTTAAATTTGTTTGTAGCCATTAATGTAGCGAGCTTCTGTTTTCCGCATGCAGCAGATTCCGGCAGGTATCACCATAATAAAAAGCTTAAAGTTTTGACTAAAATATCTCTTTGTTTGTGTTTTTGTAAGCATCCATTCAAATTATACAATATGTACATAATAAGAACAAAACCTGAAAAGGGGTAATTGTACTCATCACTACGAACATCTATTACTAAGGGACCAACTAGGGTTGCCAACTTTTTTAGAACAAATAGAGTATTTCTGATTTTAGGAAGAGTAAATGAAGAGTACAGTTGCAACGGTAATTGAGTGGTTCAAATCCTATCTTCAGGGCCGCTCGCAGTCTGTTCGATCTGATGAAGTTTCCTCTGAATGGTGTGATTTGGCTGCGGGTGTTCCACAAGGTGGCGTCCTCTCACCTCTTTTCTTCTCAGTTTTTATAAACGTTATCGCAAAGGTCCTTACTTCAAACTTTCATCTCTATGCAGACGACCTGCAGCTATATCGTCACTTTAAAGTGGATGAACTGGCTGGAGCGGTAGCTGCCATCAATGATGACCTTGCAAGTATCAACACGTGGGCTAAATCCTTTGGACTTTTGCTGAACCCAACTAAATCTCAAGCGCTCATTATTGGTGGTAGATACATGCTCAGCCAATTAGATCACCGGGCTCTGCCGCCAGTAGTTTATGACTCAGTGCCTATAGCATACTCTAAAAGCGCTAAAAATCTCGGCGTATATATGGACACTAACCTCTCTTGGGAAGTTCATGTTGCTCATGTTAGTAAGAGGGTATTCTACACTTTCCAGTCTCTCAAACGTCTCCAAAAATTCTTACCATTTCGCACTAAGGTCAGTCTTGCTCAATCTCTTCTTCTTCCACTTATAGATTATGCGGATGTCTGTTTTCTAGATGCAACGGAGGTGCTCCTAGATAAACTTGAACGACTGCAGAACTTGTGCATTCGCTTTATTTTTGGCCTCCGGAAATATGACCACGTGTCGGAGTTCCGGACCAAACTGGAGTGGCTGCCAATTCGGCGTCGGCGAGATACTCACATCCTATCCCTTCTCTTTACTATCCTGCACACTCCTAATTCTCCTCAATACCTTCGTGAACGTTTTGAGTACCTCGTCCCGAGAGGTAAACCATGTCGTACTGCCACTTCTCTTCTCCTTCGTACTCCGCGTCACACTTCCAGCCGCTATGGTGGATCCTTCTCTGTTACTGCAGTGCGTCTCTGGAACTCTCTCCCACACTCCTTACGCGACAGCCCTTCTCTTGACATCTTCAAGAGGAAAGTTAAAGAGCATTTCCTTTCGCAAATGACATAATATTTATAGATATGTATGTATATATTTATATGTTTATGTATGTAAGTATATTTATGTATGATACAGAATGTAGTATTGTAAAATGTGTGCACTGGATCCTACCCTCTATTGTGATCTCTCTCTATCACTCAAAGGTTTGCTGGTAGAAAACTCATTTTTGAGTTAAGCTCGCCTTTGTACATGAACTATTTAAATCACTGTGAATTAATATAAGCTGTTATGGTGTACAATAAAGAATTAAAGAATTAAAGAGTACAGTCGTAGAAAAAAAGAGTACCTTTTATTATATTGCTTATTGTGAAACCAAAATGTTGTTTTTTACAAAAAAAAAGCAATTATGACCAAGAAAACAAAAACTCCTTCAGTGGAATACTGAAATGGCAGGATCATATTAGTAAAAAAATAAAGTATTTTAGCGTACTCTATTGCTTTTATAGATTGTACAGTACGTATACGCAAAATAGAGTACAATACTCTATTTAAGAGTACGGTTGGCAACCCTAGGACCAACCCTAAAAACCTTTCAAGGTCTCAACTTCTTCTGGTTTTGGTTTCTTTCAGTCACATGTTGTATTTGCATATCTTGAAATAGTACATTTCTTTCTAGGGCATTAACCCAATTGGTACGTAGTAAGTTCATTGACCTATTAAAATTTGTATTTATTCATACAGCGACAATAATTGTACCTATCAGACGCTAATATTCACACATTTCATTCACAATAATTTCCTTATTTCCAAGGCTATCTCACCGCAGACAGGTTTTTCATTAAGGGGTCATACACTGATTTCGTATGTAATCTGCATAGAGCATTTTTTAACGTTTGACATTTGTAGGTATATCTATTCTGTCCCACTACTGGGCACAGATCGGTCTCACTTTTCCGCACAAGTATTTTAGTAGTACAGAGGGCATAGTCCGAGTTTTAACGTAAACGTTCGCTTATGTCAAATTGTATGAAAAAAAAAAGGATTTCCGTTATTGTCACCAGACGGCGCTTATAAAGTTTCAGTACAAATTGAAAAAAAGCTGAAGGGTTTGCTTGTTTGTTTGAACGCGCTAATCTCTGGACCTATCAGTCGGATTTGGAAAATCCTTTTTGTATTATGATAGCCCAATTCACGAGGAAGGCTGTATGGGACTGGGAAATTCCTACGGGAACGGGAAAAAACGGGATATGCGCGTACGAAGTCGCGGGAAAAAGTACATAGATACAATTCAACCATCGTTTTTGGTGTACCTCTACCCTTATTACGTCGTGTATATATGGCCTTTACGTGCGACCGATGAGTCACTGGCAACGATTGAAAAGTTCTTATTAATATTTATAAATAGAAATTTGATGATAACTCGGTCACGCACGTTCGACTAATTGATGGAAAGTGACAGTATTTTCATTATGTTTGTCCAGAAAATTTGACATTAGTGGTGTCGTGTTACTCCCAAGGGGTGTCCTGTTACCCCTACCCCGTAACTGGGTTGTGGAGTTCAGAAAGGGAGTCGCTCAATGTAAAAATACTAGTACTCAGCTGCTTCCGGTAAGACTGGAAGCCGACCCTAATAGGTATAGTTAGGAATAGGTTCGGTGGATTCAATTTTCAGGTTCCTAAAGTTTTATTCGTAACAAGTTTTTGCCAAAGTAACGTACTGCAGTGATAAAAAGTATCCTATTTACAAGCTTTTATTTAACTTGCAAAGTTTATTAGTTTGTTTGGAACAAATCTTTCAAGCTGAATTAGAAACACTTCCTCTTATCCTACTGAATTGAAATTTCCTTTGTTGCGTCAGTTTTTATGACAATTCATTTTTATGTTAATTGTGTCCTGATTCTCCATCTGGGGTTGGCTCCAGACGAAGTAACTCCTCAAGGATGAACAGTACAGACACGAAATTTAACCTAACTTTAAAAGCTTGTTACTAAGAACGTTTTATTTTACTAATAAACTAAATGTTACAAAAAACTACTCTCTGCACTAACAGTTTAAAGCAACACGTGTATAGAGCCAAATACCCTATTTCAAGCATTCTGCCTCCTACTATGTTATGCCTATGTTTAAGCAAAAGTCTAGCTTGCCGCTGAGGAATTCCTAATAGAAAACCCCAGTAACGTCATCGGCGAACTCTACTGCGGGTCTATTCTGTCAACATCTCACCGTGTTAGCTTAGGTGTAGTGAGCATGTGGTGTTCCTCTTTGACGTAGCGGGGGGAATCAAGCACCTCACTCTCCCCGCTGACGCGAGGTGGCCCGCAGAGGCGGGCCGGCACCAGCCGGGGATTAAGGAAGTCGCATACGTTCCCGCGATCCCCGGCGTAGGTGGGAGATGGAACACCGGGGTGGTTTTAGTCAGTAAGAGACTGACAGACCCCTCCGCCCGCCCCAGGGCGGGGGACATCCATGAGGATTTCACACCGAGATCAAAAAAAAAAAATGTGTAGTGAGCATGAAGTGAACTGTCATTCCATCTTGTTTGTATGGTTTGACATCTCACTGCACCTAAGCTTACGCGGTGAGATGTTTACAGAATCCACACTGCTGATGTACGTTCACCACACACCAGTCACGCAAACAAACGACGCCATTATAAAATTAAATGATTATTTAGTACTTTTCCTTACGCTTGAAATTCCAAATGCAGCCCAGCCCTGTAACTTAACCGTGTATTTAGTATGTCTGTGTGACACACAGAAGCATTACATATAATAATATATACAATTTACATCATTTCATTTTATTTCATTCCGATTGGTTGATATCTGTCGTTAGTCACTAAAGTGTCATTGTACAGGTCTGTTTAATTAGTCTCATTATAATATTTTGGTGTCATTTCAAATGGTTTTTCAGTGATTTTAATATTCTTTAAACATGGTGGCTGTTAATCTAAGGTACTGTTGAAGTGGTGAATATTAAATTGTGTTTTATTGTTATGCTATTTTAGGAATTATATTCAAACATTCTAATAGCCATTTTCATTATATTATTGTTTAGACTTATTATTGATTTTGTGTTCCGTTTGTAGCTTTCCTGAAGCTTTATATTACCACAGTAAGTGTGTCTTTTTCAAAACATTACCAAACAAAATCTTCCCAAAAAGTTTCCTATGTGTTTCAATTCTGATGATTATTAAAATGTATCATAGGTTTTTTTGCGTTACGTTTATTATATTAGTATGACCTAAATCACAATTATCCTCGACCCACAGTCTGCCGTCAAGGAAAAGTGTCACATATATGTAACAACTATTTAAAATTTAATGCTTTCAATATATCCTACCGTAAGCCATTCAAATTCTATTTTATTACTTTTTTATATTGCTTATGCATAACGTCGTGTGAGATAGATGGACCCTTCTTGACAGTCAGTTGTTCGGCAATAAAGACAGTGAGTAAGTGAAGACTGAGCGTCTTCACTTAGTATATGTTTTAGTATATGTTCCGTGAGTTTATCCGTGGCATCACAGGCCCTATTAGAATACCAGCGCTGAGTTATTTTTTTTTTAAATAACGTAGCATATTATGTTGAAATAGGGACCTTTTTGACCTCGCACATATTAAATTCTTGCTGTTCTAGCTTTTGTTATTTATTTTTTTATGACTGTTCCTTTAATTTATTTTACTTTTCTGTTTTTTTTTTGCGCGAAGTCAAATAAATATTTTTCTTTCTTTCTTTCTCGTTTAAATTAAATATACTTGATACTTCCCGCCGCGAACTGATATTGTATGTACACAGTAACTAGTTTTTTATAATGTCCATTATAAAGTTTTGTTTCTTGCACGATGTATGTACAAGTGCACACCCAACCACAACTTGTGTTGCATTTTGCCAAGTTACACGGTGGGTAATTATTCTACTTCTACACATGGCATGGCTTCTGAAATTGAACCATATCGTTCGGTACTAATACCAAATGGTACTATAGTAGGCGCCAGATAATCGTGGAATAACGGTCATTGACCCACCTACAATTATTGACATTTTTAATTTGAAAAACGGAATTAATGACACAAAGCTGTCCCGAATCATCATCTCTCGTGATCCTTAACATTGTCTAATAATGAAAAACGATTCATATTTAATTGTTCAGGTACCTATGAACAGTTATTAGGGAAAGGTCAATGTACTTTATTCCACATTTATCTGGCGCCTACTATAGACAGGCGAACGTCCCCCGGCTCGGTACTAGTACCATTTGGTAGGTACTAAGAGTTACGTCATACATCCTTGTTATTAATGTTGTTAATGATAAAGCTGCATAAAAAATCGGATGTATGGGCGATAATTAAAACAATTGAATAAAAAGGTCTTACCCATAAATCTTTCATATGTTGCAAGTTTACTAATTTTGTGTGTAAATGAAGTAATCGCCATTTTGATAGCAGTGGTGGTCAAGCTAAAATACGTGAAAATTGTGGATTTCAGACACGCTAACTCCAGTGTAGGGGTAGTGGTTTCTGTGGAATTTGTTCGAAAGAGTCGCCGCGGCCCTGGAACGCAAAGGGCTTTAGAAGGAACACGGATGGGTTTTAGTCAGTAAGAGTCTGACACGCCCTTCCGCTCCACCCAGAGCGGAAGAAGTCATTTGATGATTTACTATCCTAAAAAAAAAGGGGTACTTAGCGGTTTGCTTTTATTTGATAATTTAATGAATGCATCACCATTTCGAACTAATAGGTAGTGATATTGAAGTTTTTTGATATCCAAAGTCGAAGTTTTACCGCCAACTGCGTTTGTTTACTTTTTTATTTTACACAAATATCATACACTCACAAGTAGATACGATTACAAATATGACGATTATTATTCTAAATTTCATGGAGAACAAGAAAAAGTTCCAATCTAACTAACTTTATAAATATACCTACTTACTACTAATTTAAAAATATCTTTGTATCTGTAATTTGAATCGCCCAAAACATAGCAATTTATTATTTCCATGCATCGGTGCCATGCATGGAAATATTAGATACTATGTTTAATATTTCCATGCTTAGCACCGATGCATGGAAATAGTATTTACTATGTTTTAGGAACAGCAGTATCTCATTATAAAAATATTAGACCATAAATCACTCAAGATAAAGTTTTTTTTTGATGCCAACGAAAATTTCTAAGTAGGTAGGTAGGTAGGTTTTTTCTGTCCAAAAACCTACCTAACTATTTTAATTACATTAGAAAGCATTAATAATTATTATCACCGGTACTTATTGGATTTTATGCCTTAAACGTATTTTTTCTAATTTCAAATCGAACCACTCAAAATTTAAAAAAAAAAAAGAAACAAGTACCTAATCATAGCATAATCGTTTTGGCACACCCTAACAATTAAAAAAGAACAATATTGTTGATGTTGACGATTCTGTACAAAATAAAGTAGGTAGCGCTGGATCTGTGTTTGTAAATTGCATTTAGATCTGGGCTTTTTCTTGTTCTCAGTATCATAATTAACATATTTGTAATCACATGTGAGCGTGTGATAATTGTGTAAAATAAAAACGTTAACAAACACAGTTGGCGCGAAACTTCATTACCGATATAATGTATCGTTAGTAATATTGATGAATTCGTCAAATAAATATAATCAAACGATGAGCAAACCACTGCCCTATACTGTAGTTTAAGTGTCCGAAATCCACAATCCTTGTTTTTTAGCCCCGAACACAACTGCCATTAAAATTGTAATGTCATAACGTTATGACAACGTTAATTGATAGTTATTTTAAAGTAACTTGTATGAAAAATAACAAAATGAAAAACGCATAGCATGATAATGTCTTGATTTTGCCCGTTTTAATTTTTTCAGCAAGCGAGGAGGTTGTATACCTTTTGAAAAGGTGTAATACATTTTTAAGTAAACTGACGCGATTTGAACGACCTTAACTTGAAATTCAAGATATTTCTCACAAACTCTTTCCTACTTTTCTTAGTAAAAAATAGCTCCGGAAACATTTTTTTCATAATAAATTCGATTCCTGAAAGTTGATGGAATTCCTGAAATTCATGACGATTTTGACATATGTCAAAATCTTGTCGTGCAGAGGGGTTAAAACCCCGTCTCTGAACCGAAAATCATCGAAAATAACCTGGCTAGCCAAATTGTGGAGTCCATCTTAGCTGCTGTGATTGGGTTACTGAAATATCAGGTCACTACAGGTCACTTAACATTTTTTGAGTTTATTTTTAATGCGTCGTTGAATTTCGGCCCAGAAATGGGTATTATTCTGATGCACGGATTAAACAATTTATCATGTTAAATGTGATTCAGGATCGATTCATCATGCGGTGTGCTGACACTGCACATCGGAGACAGGATCCTCGAAATCAACGGCACGCCAGTGAGGAACAGGCCGCTTGATGAGATAGAAAGAGCGCTGGGAAGACCCGACGCGGTCATACAGGTAATGGTAAAAAGTATTTATAAAATTCAACTACTGCCAAGATAAACCCTTTGGAAATGAATTTGTGTCTGACGTAAACGTATGAATAGTGGTCGTACGAATTGAGTGCGCACACTGAATAGGTTTTTCTACGTCAAATTTGCAGTATCCCGATGATATCATTTTCGTGGAATATTTTCAACGCACGAAATCTTATTAATAATAATAATCAACAATCATCTCATAAAAATCCCAACGAGTTCGGACTCTTCTTCGGTCGTCGGTCGCAGACTGGATACAACCAAGTCGTATCCAGTCTGCTCGTTCCCATAGTACTTCTGTATCGTTCGTGCGTATTCGTACGTGTTCGCAGGAGTCAAATTCGTACGAAAACGCGTCCAAAGTGTGCCTGGCTTTAATCCTCTAGAAGCTTCAGAAGTCCGTATTCGAAAGGAATTCCGTTGGACTTAAATATTCAATATTTTTTTATTTAAGCCAGGAAAACCCATTGACTTTTCGTAGACAAAACGTTGAGTCAGATTTTCACTAATTAATTGGCCAAGTTCATCGTCAATACAAACGTAGAATATATTTATGTTTTGCAAAATTGTAACACAGGTTTGTGGATTAACTGTTCAGGAATATCTCGGCCACCCTTCAAACAACTGCCACGTTTTTGACTCGTCTGTTTTATAAAAACCCTTTTTCCTTATTCCAGCTAACAATCGAACACACAGAAACAAACACAAAACGTACACAAACAAACACAACACACACACAAACAGATGAAGACAGAACAAATCACGACTGGTCGCCCGTCGAGCGGAAAGTCAACCAAGATGACAAACAGAGACTCTCAGGCGAGAAAGAGAGGAAGGATGTAGAAGTGAGGAAAGAAAGATTGTTTAAGAGGAAGGGGGGAGAGGACGCGGGGAAGTGGGTGAATAAGAGGAGGCAGCCACCCTCGTCACCGCTACTAGGGGACAAGGAGAAGAGTAGCAGTATGTCTAAGTTGCTTGACGCGTAAGTATTGCTATACCTTTTTTAGTGTGGGACTTTCTTATTTGGGAACTCAAGCTTTTAGATGCTTTAAAAAGAAAATTCTTTATCAATTATTACTTAAAAAATATGACCTCATTACCCTAAAATCCAGACGCACCATACTTGAGATGATGACTCTATTTAGTATATGTCGTAATAAAGTCGACTGTATTGATCTAGTGAACAGTTTGTGCTACACGATCCCTCGTACCGTGCATCGTCGAAAACTTTTTGTAAAACCAACGCAGGCGTACGCTCACCGCTGCATCGATTAGTTGACACCTACAATAGGCATTTTTTGACTCAACTGATATTATATTTCTCAGCAAGGCTAAATTTAAAAAATAAATTGTTACCATTTTAAGTGATCAGAACCCTAATTATTAAGTAATGTTTACTTTAGTTATGTTTATTTTTATATCGTTCTTTCTAACAACTAGTAGATCTGTTAAGTAATATGTGGATAACGTTGTGAGGAGTCTATTGTTAAGTTCCAACCTGTGTTTACTTATTATTACACTGCTGTTTGTTGTCCCTAAATAAAAAAAAAATAAAAAAAAGAGACTTCGGGAGAACGGAACTCGATTAAATGTTTTCAGTGCTACTCTGTAATAATTTTTCAACTTAATCGCTAATGCATTAGCTTCAAGGTTGATAGTTTCTCTACAAACTATTGGACTCAAGTTTCATCATATTGGCGTATAAGTGGCACAGTGTGACTTCACCGTAACAATGTCATGAGAATGTCATTTTCAGTTTTCCTAATTAAATACGCGTTGTTTTTGCAAAAAGATGGTAACGTCAAATGTTGTGCCTGCAGTCGGTGTTTTAATGGAAAGGGTTAGAATGAAACACGAGTTTGTTTACCTTACCACAGCCAGTATTTTGATTGTTGTTGTTTAATTTCGTTTAAATAGTGTCTGTGTACTTTAATTTCTTTTAGTCTAATTTATAGTCTTATTTTCACATCAATTATTATTAAATCAAATTAAATAATAATTGTTATCTTGTTTGCTCGTTTATGTTCTAAGTTTTAATTTAATTTTCACATTTTATTCGCTAATATTTTTATTAATCTATTGTATATTTATTTTATTTAATAATTAATGGTTTTTCCACTGTTTTTTGTGGTAGCGGTGCAGTTATAAACCATTGTTGGTTAAACTGAATAAAATAAATAAAAATAAGATGAGTGCTTGTCCCCAGTGTGGACGGCGACGAGCCGAGCGGCGTGCTGTGCGACCTGAGCCGCGCGCGCTCCTTCCGCGCCGAGCCCGCGCCCGGGCAGAAAGTGTTCCGAGCCAGTGACTTACTACAGGTCACTTAATTACAGCTGTTAAAAAAAAAACTTAAAATAAAAACTCCTTACTATGTATAAGTACCCTAAAATACGGCGTCAAAAAATTCGTCCGCATCGCTGTCGACTGGCCGTGTGCCCTAAAGACTGGCGGCATTGCCACGTTGTATGGCAATGCTTATCCTTCGTCCAAGGTAAAAGCCAGCCCTTGGGTCACGCAAACTGGTATAACTAAGCGTCGGGACAGATGTTTAAGGTTCTGTAGTCAACAAGGAACCCTTATAGTTTCGCCATGTCTGTCTGTCCGCGATTTACCTCTAATAATTAAAATCATCAATACAGGTTGTATCATTCATGTCAACTCGATTGAATAACTTTTCTTATGAAATAACCATTCAATCGAATTAAATGAACTTAGAGGGTTGTATTGATGATTTAAATGATTATAATTCTGTAAATAAATACGTGTTACGGTCGCGAATCATATTTTGATTTTCAACCTACAGCCTGACACTGACTTGCAAATTGCAAAAAACTTAAGAAAAATTGAATTTCGCGGTCAACCCTGGCGCTTCCACCTTAACGCAGAAAAACACACACTCCTATTTTAATAACTTAAGTTATATGACAGTTTCATAAACTACTATTACGATTCTTTGGCAAACAATAACTTAATTTCTTTGCTTTATGTCACAGGGTGAACTGCTGGGCTCTGGTTTCTTCGGCGAGGTGTACAAAGTGACTCATCGAGACACCAACGAAGTGATGGTGCTTAAACAACTGTACAGGGTAGACGAAGACGCACAGAGAAACTTCTTGAAAGAGGTAAATAACAAATAAATGCATACGTTGAGAAACTAGACGGTAGGTATTTCAAACGCAATACTTGAAAATTAAATATAATTTGTACCTCAAAAGGTAGCCGTACTTCGTTCCCTGAAGCACCCGAACGTACTCCGGTTCGTGGGCGTGCTGTACAAGGACAAGCGCCTGCACCTCGTCACCGAGTACGTCGCGGGGGGCACGCTCTATCAGCTGTTACAGGTAAGTCTTAAAAAAATGTTTGTCATAAGTGACATCCACATAATTATGTCTGTCGCCTCGTCTCCTTAAAGGATTTAGATTCTTTCTAACGTTCATGATGTTTTCATACATATTTGTACCATATTTTTTTTTCATATTTTTTTATTTATTATTTTATCCTTAAAAGTTCGCTTAGGGAATCACGCCGGCGGAGATTGTATATGACTCTTATAGCTCTTTTCTGGATATTTAAAATATCCAGAAATGTAACTATGTCTTCAGCCCTTCCCCATAGTAAAATACCGTAAGTTATGATACCATGAAAGTAACTAAAATAGACCAATCTCGCGATATCAACTTTCGTAATTTGGCGGATTTTTCTAACAGCTTATGCAGCTGAACTTAGCCGTCTTGCAAAAGTAAACCCATTCTCATCCCCATTGTGACCCCTTGAGTCAAGCGTAATCCCTAGGAAAACTGTTCTATCGACGAATACCAGTTTATCCTTGTTCAACACTATCTCACAATCGTCGGTGTCCCGGTGAGTCACCTTGTACACCTCGCCAAAGAAACCAGAGCCCAGCAGTTCACCCTGTGACATAAAGCAAGGAAATTAAGTTTTGACATTTGGTAAAACCTTACCAAATGTCAAAACTAAGTGCATAAGATTTCTTATGCACTTAGTTTTTTCCCATTTAAAACTAAATTATTAGCTGTAAACCATTGTTGGGCATGCTGTAGTGCGTTATTTAGGTCGTCAAGATTATTACTAAGTCTATTTATCTTAAAAATCAGCAAACAGGACCATGTTTAGTTTGGTTTGGAACAAATAGGGTAAATCATATAAATGAAAAAAGGACCTAAAATCGAGCCCTGGGGGACACCCATTTTTACGTTTAATCCCCGACGAATTGACACCGTTTCTTTGAACGAATTGCTGTCTATATAAATTGAATGCTGTTCTGCTTAGTCCGTAACGCTCGAGCTTCAAAAGTAATATTTCGTGATTTACGCAATAAAACGCCTTAGACAGGTCACAGAAGATGCCTTTGGCATCTCGTGCATCTTCCCACGCATTATAGTTGTGTGGAAAAATGTGTGTAATAGATAATGATATGAAATTGTTAGTACATCATTATGTTATATAACCAGGACACGCGGGTCCCGTTGACGTGGCGCTCGCGCGTGCGGCTCGCGCGGGACGTGTCGTGCGGCGTGGGCTACCTGCATCGCATGAACGTCATTCACCGTGATCTCAACTCGCACAACTGTCTCGTCAGAGAGGTACGCTACAACATAAATACACTAACCAATAACCCTAAACCTAATAAAAAATGCGAAATTAATTAGAAATGTCCCAGAAGTGCGTGGTCACGTGCAGCCTCCGAGAAAACCCTATTATCTGTCTTCCACGTCATTTTAGAAGTAGAGTTATTGTACTGGGCCCATAACCTATTAGTATACATTGAATTTCTATTAAGTGTTTTTTTATTACGTCCTTTTTTCAAACTCTAAATCATACACAGAGCTATATTTGGCTAGATACATATAATTATAAATAACAGTGAGTAATTATACTGTGCAGGACAAGACGGTGATCGTGGCGGACTTCGGGCTGGCTCGCATCGTGCAGCGCACGGCCAGCAGCTCGCTGGACCGCCGCCAGCCGCACAACACGCTGCGGAGAAAGCGATACACGGTATGTAATACTTTGTCATACAATGTTAATACTTTGCATACCAGTGTGAATGCAGGTCCTTCTAACTTTACAGACAGATGTGTTGCTGAAGAGATCATTGCGCCACTTCAATCGCGAAAAAAAAAACAGCTGTTCAGTACATTTTATCAAGTTATGCGCATAGAAATGTATTGGGGAGTCGGTTATTTTTCGCGATTTCAGGTTCGGTCCCATAGTAAAAGTTGTTTATAATGATGAGTACAATGACCCGTTAAGAGTTATTGCGTTTATTCTGTTACACAATCATCAATCAATTGGTGGTTTATATCTCTTCTAAAATGTTAACATAAGACCTTTATTGTAATACCTGTGTTCACAAATAAAGATTGATTGATTGATCTCTACTTATAAGTTGGTTGTTTCGTCGCCAGGTGGTCGGCAACCCCTACTGGATGGCGCCGGAGATGATGAACGGCAACGTGTATGACGAGAAGGTCGATGTTTTCTCCTTCGGCATTATACTGTGCGAGGTAAGACAAAAAGAAAATTGCTCAATCGAAAGTTGTGAACTAAAGCCTATGATTTGAAAAATCCATCGGTCGTGCTGTACTTGATAGAAAAAAGTTTTTAGGGTTCCGAACCTCTGTATGGAAAAACGGAACACTCGCTTGTATGTCTGTCTGTCCGTCTGTCACAGCCGATTTTCTCCGAATTTAATAGACCGATTCAGTTGAAATTTGGTACACCATATAACCTTCTGTTACCCAAAAAATGGACTCGTAACGAAAAAAATATTTTTTGAAAGGAAAGAAATAGAACATTTTTAAAAAGTAGTTTTTTTCCCACTGTGCTATGTGATATATCAAATCAAAGGAGTCATCGTAAGGATTCCAAAATTATTTTTGAATAATTAAAAAAAAACGAAGTTATTTAAGAAAGAAGATGAAAATTTACCATACCATCCCACCCCCTCCTTAACCGAAAATTAAAACCGAAACTAATGAGCCTACAATTTTGAAAAAAAATACATATAGGTAGGATACCCATACATTCCAGAAAAACCCATAATAAGTCAAAAATTTTAAGGTAACATAACATGTTAAAAAAATATTCGTGCGGAACCCTTTGCACGGTTTTTTGTTAGTATATTATATATATATATATAGCCGATATTGCTTACTAAGATGTTCATTGAAAACACCGAACAGACGGTGTGTTATAAATAAAATTGTATTACAATTGTCTGTGGATAAAGTCTGGCAATAAGGAACAATTTTTCATTTCATAACTGGAACTTTATGGAGAGTTTGGCCATGATATCTTTGGTTGGACTTGGAACTCTTAATTCCTGTTCCATGTTGGGCGCCAAACGTGTCCCATGCTGGGCGCCAAACCTGTTCATCTTCAAAGGTAAAGAGCTAACATTATGTGGTGTCCCACAGATAATAGGTCGCGTGTCGGCCGACCCCGACTTCCTGCCGCGCCGCAGCGACTTCGGCCTCAACGAGCCGCTGTTCGTGGACAAGTTCTGTCGCGCCAACGGCTGCCCCGAGCCCTTCTACCGCATCGCCTTCCTGGCCTGCCATCTGGATCCCGATACTAGGTATGCATACAGAGCACGGTGCGACACTTCAGGTTTCAATAAAAAGCTCACAACTTATGATAAAACACTTATATTTCGATCAAGGGCCCTACTATGAAGCTTTAAAACGATCATGATTCCGCTCTAAGAGGGAGATGGAGCTATACATAGCGAATAGCACTATCCCGTTTACATCATCGGAATTGGGTGGCATCATGGCGCGTCATAGTAGGGCTGCTGGTATCAACGGGCGCTATCACATATCTGCCGGACTAACACAATCGTTTATTTTTTTTTTTTTCAAATGGGTTTGCTCTAGACTGTAGTCTAGGTCATAGATAATGAAGTGAGCTTGCCCAGAAGAAGCCTGTTCACTCTAATTTTGAAGAGATTAGGGTTGTAAACCTAAATTATCACATTTGAGCCTATTCTATATTTTTGCACGCCTCTTCTAAAGTTCCATTGACTAATAATAATATGTTAGCTACATGCACCCACACAGGTTTTACCCCTCACAGTACATACATTCACAGGCTTCATGTCCAAGTTCTGTGGAGTCACCCTAGCCGAAACACATCTTTTGTCTCCGCGTTGCATATCTCCACAAATCTCCGGTGTAGTGAAGTCTGATCCTTAAACGTCAAAACTTTTATTCCAATTAGGCCATTAAAATACACTTTTGAACGTCAACATTACAGTTTAAAGAATATGTATACAAATAAAATAAAACACAAAAAAGTACATCTGTATAGTTAAATACATTATGCCAAACAGTTTGATTTACTCAACACTCTTGTCCTATGGAGCAGGGCAGGGGACTTTTTCGTGTTTGTTCACTATTTGAATAAATTGTTGACTGCAGTTTTCTCAGGTGGCCAGTGTGTTAAGAAAGCCGATCGGTAGACTGATGGGTGGTATTCTCGATCGTTTAATAGTTTTGGTCGTTCCAATTGGATGTCCCGTAAGGCGTTACGGGATATACACTGAAATCGTGAAAAATAAACAGCTGCTCAGCTGTTAGTGGTACACTGACCCCTTTTCAGATATTGCTTTTATTCTGTGACACGTTGCATAACAGTTTATTTTGAAGCATATAGACGTCCAACATGATGACAATGTTTCTTGCAGGCCACCGTTTGAGGTGATAGAGATCTGGCTGGAGAGCATGGTGATGTACTTGTCCCAGGCTGGCCCACTGCCGGCCACGCTGCTGGCCGACATAGAGCAGTACTCGCGCGGCTCGGCGGCGCGCACACACTCGCGCTCTCCGGACTGCTGCAGGTAACACAAATATAGAAAGAAAATATTAATCTTTATTTTATTTGTTCGGGAAAATAAACAGTTTTACATTAAAATCTTATACTAATTTATAGATATATCAGAATAACAAATGTTAAACCTACGACATTTTCCACAACATATTTAAAGTTATATATGTCACCGGAAAATGGCAAACTGCGTAAGATTATGAAATATCGCGTGAAATTGTAAACAATTTTTTTAATGAAATAAGACACGGATATATTGGGAATTATTGCATTTGGTTGGGGTTTAATGTATACAAAACTATTTTTACATAATATATCGAGATATATCAAGGCGCTTAGTTGACACTTCACGTGACCCAAGGGCTGGCTTTTACCTTGGTCAAAGATTAAGCATTGCCATACAACGTGGCAATGCCGCCAGTCTTTTGGGTACACTTCCAGTCGACAGCGATGCGGATGAATTTTTTGACGCCATATTTTAGGGTTTATTTAGTTCGGAGATTTTATTTTTATTTCTAGTGTATATAGTTAATCGAGATATTATAATCTAATAAAGATGTATTACAATCTTATGGAGTCTGTAATCCAGTGACATATATAACAGTGCGCTATTCTAAGCTGTTAAAAACTATAAGCCCTGGCTGGAGGCTTTAATATTATATTAAGGCCACCACAGGCAAGCCCGGTTAAGCAGTCGACAACCTTATAGGTTGAACTGCGAGACGCCACTCACAAAAAAAAGCTGTTAAAACAGAAAAGTAGTTAATAGTGAACTTTAAACATAAACAGGTATGCAAACAACACACTGATTTGATGAATCAGACAATTATTATCTTAGCCTCAAATGTCCCATTGCTGGGGAAAGGCCTCCCTCCACTCGTTCCATTGTTCCCGGTTTTGTTTCCTTGGCATAATTTCCGACTTTGACGCGGGTGAAGCCGCTGGCAGAAGTTAGAAGTAAATAATTGAATTTGGTTCCCAGGAAGGATAGTTGCTGTGCTCGGCTCAGTAAAGCAGAGAGTGAGGATAGCGTGCCGGACGCCGGAGTACTGAAGGTTAGTCATCTTCTTCATAAACGTTAAGTTCATTAAAAAACACTTAGTTATTGTATTACGATACTTTAATTGTGTTTTTATTGAGATAAGATAGAGTAGTTTATCAAACTGCACATAATTAGGTATTGAAACATTCTCGTGATATTATTATAAACCGAGTCACAGGTGAGGTTCATAAACTCACACTAACATTTTAATAATTTAACTATTGTTATGTAGCAGTATCTCAAACTACTATTTATATATAAAATAAATAAAAAATCTTATAATTCAGACACAAGTCCATTAATTGGTTAGCATACAAAATTTAGAAACTAGTGTTAGTACTTTTAAATAACGGAAAAAATACAATTAAATACTATATCAAATGAACGTATACGTACGCCACAATGACATGTAAGCATATCCAATGTTCCAGTATGGGGCTGTCCGACCTGTAATACTAAAGCTACAATTCCTACATCGGTCAGGAACGGCAAAAACACGAAGTTTGAATTGTCGTGTTTTTGCTGGTTCTGCACTCTAGGTTCAGGGGTAGAATAAGGCCAGCCGCATAATTTTTTTTTACTATCGATAGGCATGCGTTTAACCACTATCTCACCTCATAAGCGATGATGTGGACATACAACTTTTTATCGAACAACTGTTATGTGCCCAAAACAATAGAGTTCCGCGTACCATCAGCTAGATAGTTGTTGACCAAAAAAAAAACCACATCGAGCGCTTTTTGACTGAACGATCTAACAACTGTCGATCGATAGCTTAATGTATTGCAGCGCACATACGCTCGACTAAACAGTCGATCTGCGAATCAGTCTTGTATAGCTGCGGAAGACTATGCTCACTCTCGTCGACTAAACAGTTTGATTGATTTGAAAATTGTATGAATGCGGCTATCCTAAATGTAGCTCGTTTTCCTGCAGTCGAATTCCAACGCGAGCCTGTGCGTGCCGGAGCGCAGCTGGCGCCTCGGCAAGTGTGTGTCCGCCTCGCACCTCGGGAGCCGCCCGCGCGTGGCCGTGACGTCACTGAGCCGCTCGCAGCACGCGCTGCACACCGCCGGCTACATCCTGCACGCCGCCGGCAACACCATCAACATCACCAAGGTACTGTGGCACAACCGTCAGTAACACGACATATTATCACTGTCACTACATATTATCATAGTCACTACATATTATCACTGTCACTACATATTATCACTTTCACTACATATTATCACTATCACTACAATCACTGTCACTACATATTATCACTGTCACTACATATTATCACTGTCACTACATATTATCACTTTCACTACATATTATCACTATCACTACAATCACTGTCACTACATATTATCACTATCACTACAATCACTGTCACTACATATTATCACTATCACTACAATCACTGTCACTACATATTATCACTGTCACTACAATCACTGTCACTACATATTATCACTGTCACTACATATTATCACTGTCACTACATATTATCACTTTCACTACATATTATCACTTTCACTACATATTATCACTATCACTACATATTATCACTATCACTACAATCACTGTCACTACATATTATCACTGTCACTACATATTATCACTATCACTACAATCACTGTCACTACATATTATCACTATCACTACAATCACTGTCACTACATATTATCACTATCACTACAATCACTGTCACTACATATTATCACTATCACTACAATCACTGTCACTACATATTATCACTGTCACTACAATCACTGTCACTACATATTATCACTGTCACTACATATTATCACTGTCACTACATATTATCACTATCACTACAATCACTGTCACTACATATTATCACTGTCACTACATATTATCACTGTCACTACATATTATCACTATCACTACATATTATCGCTATCACTACATATTATCACCGTCACTACATATTCATTAGCCCTTTCACTACATAAAAAATGTTTATACCTTTGAAGACCAGCGAAGCCGTCAGCGGTCGACGACGCCTAGCGCCGGCAGTGCTTGCTTGTTTCGTATAATGAACAATCAATTTAGCAACTTCCCAAATTTTACATGGATGAACCAAGAATATAATAAAACGTAACTGCTAAGTCACAAAATACTGGTGCAAAACTTTTAAAAATAAATTTTCTTCGACTTCGGTAAAGCAAATACTAGTTTTATGGTTGTGGTCCACGCAGTTAAAACTAAATGAAGTCTCACAATTTTTCTATACGTTGCGAATTTTTTGTTTTCACCGCCTTGGTGTTCTTCAAGCTGGCATTAGTCTGGCAAAAGACAACTCTGAAAACAGTCTTACTGTACCTCCGTCGCCTTTCATAAGTAGCGTGTATATTAGTAGATTATGCCCCGAGAAGATAAAGCAGTGTCTCATGTCACGGTCGCCATATTGAATCTCGAGCGTAATGAAAATTCTAGAGTTAGCTCCCAAGCAAAGCGAGGGATTTATGAGTAAACACGACCTATGCGAGGGCGTAACTACTAAAATCCTGAAAGTAGTAAGGGATTCCAGCTAGCTCAAGGCACAGACATCCTTTACCCCGAGAAAAGTCTGCGTTTCAAACATACTGCGAGCTAATTGTGCATGAGGACTGGTGACTGGCCACCAATAGTGGCTGCTTGTTACCGCTGCTAAGTGCGGGTCGCGCGAACAAAGTACGACGTTTTCGAGCAGCTCTTCTTCGTCTTCCTAGATCTGATCCCATTTACTTGGGGTCGGCCTGCCTTGTTCGCGTTTTCCATTTAGCACGGTTTTGTGCTGCGTTGTTGCAAATGAGCTTCTCGCTAAACAAGAGGCGTGTAGCCTTCTAGTCCAGCTTGCATGGTGACGCATGGTGATGACTCGCATGGTCAAGCAGGTGTTGTAACATAACTAATCTTCTCCCTTATTCCAGGTGGACGACATAACAAAATGGCTCGACCCTCCTCCGCTCAAGCGCACCTCTCCGGACACACACCTGAACAAGCTGCAAGAGAAGACGCGTAAGGTGGAGCCCCACTCGCAGCACGACGGAGCGCTGCCCGCCTTCCTGCGCAACCAGTCCGTCGAGGGGCTGGAGTCGCAGTACAAGCACGAGGTAAGGAACAAGCTGCAAGAGAAGACGCGTAAGGTGGAGCCCCACTCGCAGCACGACGGAGCGCTGCCCGCCTTCCTGCGCAACCAGTCCGTCGAGGGGCTGGAGTCGCAGTACAAGCACGAGGTAAGGAACAAGCTGCAAGAGAAGACGCGTAAGGTGGAGCCCCACTCGCAGCACGACGGAGCGCTGCCCGCCTTCCTGCGCAACCAGTCCGTCGAGGGGCTGGAGTCGCAGTACAAGCACGAGGTAAGGAACAAGCTGCAAGAGAAGACGCGTAAGGTGGAGCCCCACTCGCAGCACGACGGAGCGCTGCCCGCCTTCCTGCGCAACCAGTCCGTCGAGGGGCTGGAGTCGCAGTACAAGCACGAGGTAAGGAACAAGCTGCAAGAGAAGACGCGTAAGGTGGAGCCCCACTCTCAGCACGACGGAGCGCTGCCCGCCTTCCTGCGCAACCAGTCCGTCGAGGGGCTGGAGTCGCAGTACAAGCACGAGGTAAGGAACAAGCTGCAAGAGAAGACGCGTAAGGTGGAGCCCCACTCGCAGCACGACGGAGCGCTGCCCGCCTTCCTGCGCAACCAGTCCGTCGAGGGGCTGGAGTCGCAGTACAAGCATGAGGTAAGGAACAAGCTGCAAGAGAAGACGCGTAAGGTGGAGCCCCACTCGCAGCACGACGGAGCGCTGCCCGCCTTCCTGCGCAACCAGTCCGTCTAGGGGCTGGAGTCGCAGTACAAGCACGAGGTAAGGAACAAGCTGCAAGAGAAGACGCGTAAGGTGGAGCCCCACTCGCAGCACGACGGAGCGCTGCCCGCCTTCCTGCGCAACCAGTCCGTCGAGGGGCTGGAGTCGCAGTACAAGCATGAGGTAAGGAACAAGCTGCAAGAGAAGACGCGTAAGGTGGAGCCCCACTCGCAGCACGACGGAGCGCTGCCCGCCTTCCTGCGCAACCAGTCCGTCGAGGGGCTGGAGTCGCAGTACAAGCATGAGGTAAGGAACAAGCTGCAAGAGAAGACGCGTAAGGTGGAGCCCCACTCGCAGCACGACGGAGCGCTGCCCGCCTTCCTGCGCAACCAGTCCGTCTAGGGGCTGGAGTCGCAGTACAAGCACGAGGTAAGGAACAAGCTGCAAGAGAAGACGCGTAAGGTGGAGCCCCACTCGCAGCACGACGGAGCGCTGCCCGCCTTCCTGCGCAACCAGTCCGTCGAGGGGCTGGAGTCGCAGTACAAGCACGAGGTAAGGAACAAGCTGCAAGAGAAGTCACGCAAGGTGGAGCCCCACTCGCAGCACGACGGAGCGCTGCCCGCCTTCCTGCGCAACCAGTCCGTCGAGGGGCTGGAGTCGCAGTACAAGCACGAGGTAAGGAAAAAGCTGAAAGCGAAGACACGCAATGTGGAGCCTCACGAGTTGCTGCGACCAATAATGACGCCGGTAAAGCAACCCACAACTGGTCGGATAACCTGCCATGCGGTTAAAATTTCTTGGCCAGCTTCCGAGATTCCTGACTAACAATCTTTTGTTTGTTCCATTCCAGGTGGACGACCCCTTACCCTTCTGTCGACACATTAGCATCCCCAACAGATCCGCAGCAGTGGTGCCGGACGACGCGGACACTGACTCTTCAGACGAAGACGACGACACCATCAGCACCTGGCACCGCAACGTGCAGATATTCGACAAGATGGACGTCGACCCCAAAAACGTTATCGCCACCATCGTCAAGAAAGGAGAGAACCTTCTCTCTAAAAAGTCAAGCTACGATGTTACCGACGTTGTCTTAAGAAACCCTGATTGTCTCACCCACGAAAGGAAAATACCCGAAGTAGATTGCAGAAGATACAATATTGACTATCTCACGAAGAGCCCAGTCATGGCTGCGGGCGTCAAAAATCTATCAAAGACTGTTGAGAAAGAAAAACCGCAAGAAAAGTCAGGGTTCTTCCAAAAGAAGCTGTTGTCGCCGAAGTTTAGTAGATTGTTCAAGCCCAATACCGCTGAGGTGGTGAGAAATAAAGAAGTGGAAGACAAAGATAAGTCGAGGAGTAAGTTCTTCGTACAGAGACCTGCTTCGCCGAGTAACATGGGTCGCTCGCACAGGGTGAGACCGTCAGAGTCCGACAAGCCTGTCCACCACGACGTGCTGAAGTCCGACCTCAAGCTGGCCAGCATGGGCAAGCCAATGACGCCCATATTCCGGCGACACCTCGCTGAGAAACCCGACTTCGCGGACGGAAGGTTCAGCTACCGAGACCGAAGAGCCAAGTACGAGCCGAAACCGAGCGAAGATTCCAAGTTCATAGACTTAGGACGCAATAGGATTAAGACCCCTTTGAGTACGTTAGAGCAGGGCACAAAACTAAGTCCTTTGATACGAAGTACTCAAATGAATAACATAGCAGCTTTGGCTACCGTGCCCGAGAAAAAACTCGTTGATAAGAAAGTTCATGATGACCCGGGTTTGCCCAAGCGTCGCGAGCCGGGCATTTCGCGTAGTAACTATGTCAGCTTGGCCAATCTGAAGATTAACGGCAAAGGGAAGGAGATGGATGATAAGTGCAGGCAGGAGGTGAATGAGGATTCGCCTGTTGAGAGAGTTATTTAGGTGAGTGCTGACGGTAATGGAGCAATGAGCGTGTTTCTACTCTATGGTGACATTATGGGTATGGCAAGCTTGCCGCTGTCACGCCAATAGCAAAACGCTCATTCTCTCATTCGGCCAAACGTTCGATAAATACTGGCCAAGTGCCAGTATTTATCGAACGTTTGGCCGCCACTTGGCGTATTCGAGTTACTTGACCAATTCAAAATGTAATCTTTGTCAATAGGCGAAATAAACCTTATCACAATAGAGAAAAGGTTTATTTTGAATTGTATGTCAAGTGCAGGCCAGTGTGCCCAACTCACTTCATATATTTCAAGTCTTGCCATGTTACAGTAGTTATACAATTGTTGATTCGTTGTACGACGGCTCGAGCTCTTCTCAACAGGCCTTTTGATCGCTTGGGACTTCATGTTTTCTCGATGAATGTGACAGATGTTACGAGTGAATGCCACTTTGCGTTTGGCTGGTCCAAGAAAACACTCAAATTTACATGCAATTTTGTGGAGAGACGATTTTATTTCCTTAATGGCACTGATGCGTAGAAAGAAATGGTTACATATTTAAAATGCTCTTTTATCATATTTTCAAATCGTACTTTTGAGTATATTCTAACAAAAAATGCAATAAAACAAGTTTTGCAGAAAATAAAAAAAAAACTTTTTTACAAAACAATACAACCGACTTCCAAATGTATAAAATAACTTTTATTTCGGAAGTCGGTGTTTTTAGTCGTTATTGTTTATTGACACAGACTTCCGTAATTCAAATTGTCATTGTTGCGCTATTTGCCGCTAAGGAGTTACTTTATGTGCCTTCGTAGTCAAAGTCCAGACCAGCTCATAGTTAAATATCAACTTTGCTTTGGGATTGACATAAACCTAACAATATCTCACTTAACTAGATTTTATTGAATTTAAGTTGAGGAGGTCACTGGTTTATCTTTGAAGTTCAACGTCTAATGCAAATTCTATAGGTATAATATAGCTATAACTTAACCCAACGTAAAAAGAATAATCAAAATGGGTTCATAAACAATAAAGTTATGCCCGAATAGATTACCCCAAAAACATGGTTGACTTGTACACATCTCATATCTCTAAACGCAGATGTGTGCAGACATGCGATTTCAGCAATCCCG
The DNA here is from genome assembly GCA_905163435.1 of Mamestra brassicae. NCBI lineage: Eukaryota > Metazoa > Arthropoda > Insecta > Lepidoptera > Noctuidae > Mamestra > Mamestra brassicae. Next base: position 16,105,843 of record LR991008.1, on the reverse strand, counting down.
CGAGATTTGCTATCATTTATTGAAGAGTTCCGTTGTCAATCTCCGAAGTTCTTCATCAGATCTTCACCAAATTTAAATGGGGCCAGTTCGAAAAATACTCTTCTAAACAAGAGAATCATACAATCGAACAATTCGCGAAAAAATCGCTGAAAAAACATACAAAAAATAATTTACAATAAATAATTTAAATGGCACTGTAATTTAATGTATTATTGTATAAATGATAAATATTAATATAATGGTGCCACATTGTTGAAAAGTAAGCAGTTCTTGTGCTTGCCTATTCTTTTAATAGGTGACTTAACTTATAACGTTATCTTGGTTCTCCATCTCGTCGGAATCACGGCTTCTATGATTTAAATTCTGCTGCAACAATTTATTTACTGTACAAAAAAGTTGTTACGCAAGCAGTCTTGGCATATACCGTGCCCATTCGGACGACAATATCCTCACCCAAGATAACTATAGTCCGTTGATTTGTATACATGAGATGTGTACAAATCAACCATGTTTTTGGGGTCGTCATTATTTTGGGGGTCATATCTCAACGCAGATGTGTGATGTCATCTTATGAACTGGTGCAAACAATAAACAGACATGCGATTTCAGCAATCTCAGGAGATTTGCTGTCATTTATTGAAGAGTTCCGTTGTCTATCTCCGAAGTTCTTCACCAGATCTTCACCAAATTGAAATGGGGCCAGTTCGAAAAAATACTCTTCTAAACAAAAAAAGAATCATACAATCGAACAATTCGCGAAAATATCGCTGGACAAACATACAAAAAAAAATATTTTAAAAAAATCTGTCGAATTGAGAACCTCCTCCTGTTTTTGAAGTCGGTTAACGAAACAGAATCATGTGGCTCTTAAAACACATCAATATAAGGTTCAAATTAGTACGTTCTTTATTAAAAACAAACTAATGTTGAACTAAACATGAATTCGTAAGGTTTCCTACATCCAACTAGTTATTTCGATTCGCTTTCTAGCTTATTGATGCAAAAAGGCAAGGAATGTTAGTACTCCATACATTGGCACTATCCAGTTGTGGCAGAGCCTTCCCAAAAGACTGCGTTCTTTAAGACATTACCGTATATTTTCTAAAGATCCAACTTCTCGGGCGCGCGTCTAGTGACCTTTATGTCCTTGCTATAAGGTATAAATTGGAATGGTTGACGCGTTACTTCTGTAAAAAATTCAAGCAAAATAATATCGTAAAATAGATCCAGAAATCATTTGATGTATAACAATATTTACATTGTCGGAAATTAAATTAAATTCGATTTTTTGATCCCCGTTCCATTTCATATCTGCAGTATTTTAATATTCATACTTTTATATTCCATATTATTTTATACTACTCTTAAATATAACATTTGGCAAAGTTTTTATTCAAAATATTTTGATTTAAACAGCTTAAGTGACTGATAAAAAAAATCTCAAATAAACATATTTCTAAAATACTTATTACGTTTAAAACCGAAATCACTACGTTCGTACGCAAATTTGATTATCGCGCTGATAATTAAACTTTGAATTTAGTGTCAATTAGCAAATATTTGAATTTTACTATAAAATGGCACTGGAATTTAATATATTATTGTATAAATGATACATATTATAAACTTGTGCCACTTTGCTGAAAAGTAGGCACTTCTTGTGATTGCCTATTCTTTTAATTGGTGACTTTAAAGGATTATATCGAGATAACGTTATCTTGGTTCACCATTTTGCCTGAATCGGCCTCTCTGATTAAAATTCTGCTGCAACAATTTATTTACTGTACTAAAAAGTTGTTATGCAAGCAGTCTTGGCATATACCGTGCCCATTCGAACGACAATATCCTTAACCAAGAAAACTGTTGTCCGAAATCATCCTGAAGTCATCATTGAAGTAAAGGCACCAAGAATTCAACTCGACGAGTTTAAAACTAAAGTCGATTACAAACGGTGACTAAAAAACTTCTTTCTGCTTGTAAATACAATTTATGTATGTATAAATATTGTGTGTTAAGCTACCGACCGGTGTACTGACCGGTGTTACGGTGTAATGTAACATTCGCAGCGAGCATGAGATTTTACGCCGTGTCCTAAAATTCGTGTAAAACAAAACACATACGCATATATTCGTGCTGGTTTCCACGTACTGGCTGCAAGAATGCTCGCTTTGTAACATGTTACATTACGCCCCGTAACACCGTTCAGTAATCAGTACCCACTTTTATACAACGTGTAACAGAGTAAACGTTAAACCTGAAAAAGGGCCATTGTACTCATCATTATGAACAATGTTTACTATGGGACCTACCCTGAAATCGAGAAGAAGAAAAATCTGCTGTTCGGTACACTTTATCAAGTTGGTAAATGTATGAGGAAATCCGTTTTCGCAATTTCAGTGTTGGTCCCATAGTAAAAGTTGTTCATAATGATGAGTACAATGACCGCTTCTCAAATATTGCGCTTATTCTGTTACACGTTGTATATAATCGGGTGTTTACTTGTTTTATTAGGTGCTTTTGTTAAAAGCACATGTATGCTAATGTAAAATGAATTTATCAAAAATGTGTAACTTCTATAAGTATTGAAACTGTACAAGTTTTATATATAAATGAAAATATTATTACTTAAAATTTAATAATTGGATCAGTATTCGCTTGAAACGTTCAGAGTCAATTTCGACTCTAGCTTAGAGTCTCTAAGATTCAATTTGCAACGCAGTTTGCTTCACGCATTATAGTGTCTTAAGCAGATATACGGAAATATACACAAGTTGTTTTCTATATGTAAGTTATATTTGTACCGTTTTTATATTGTAGATGAAATGTTAGTGTATTATAAATTTTTTGTAAGGAGTTTGTGGCGAAACGAAGCAGTGACAATTTCTAAAGTATATAGAAATATAAATATTGTTTTTTTTAAATTTGAGATGAGTTTGCTCTTGACTCTAGTCTAGGTCATAGATGACAGAGACAAAGTCGACGATGGAGTGAGCTTACCCAGAAGAAGCCTGTTCACTCTAATTTTGAAGAGATTAGGTAACAATGAAGACCCTAGATATTCATCAATGTTTCGCCATAAATTTCTTCCCGTCTCTCTATACAATAAAATATTATTTTGCAATAGCAAGAAGTCCCATTAAATTCTGTCCAAGGGGTCCACATAAAAAGAACATTGAAATATTACTAAATGATTATTATTATCTATTCTAAGATCTGTGCCATTTATATGCCAATTTATGAATGTACAGTCGGCATAAATTAATAATGCGAATGCCGACTGTGTGTTACAGTCGATGGAAGTTTCGCTCAGTAATAATAAATTTATAAAAGTGATATTATTCAGTGTCAGGCCTTTTCATAAAAAAAAATCCAAAGGTATAACTTGGCACTAAATAACTCTTAAAGGGTATTGTACTTATGAAAGAAAGAAAGAAAATTGCTTTTATTGGCACAATCAAAAAAACACCTTACAAATAGAGAATAACAAAAATTAATTACTTATAACAATATTGTGCCAAAAGGGCCTCAGCTCAGCATAATGTCAGGTGGCAACAGTAGTTATTACCACCTAACGCTGATTTTCAGCTGCAGCCCACGGGTATAATAAAAAAGTGAAGTGATACGTTCGGAAGTGGTACTTGTAAACATAATAAATACAATGTAAAATCAAAGATCTTATACAGTCCGGACCTCCAAAAGCCCCCTTAACTGAGTGACACGTCCATCGACGCTTTGACCTAAGAATATGAAGTCCACGTGAAAACTTACAGAACCACGACATTAGACTTAGTTATTGGACAATACGTTAACTGTATTAATTTATTAACATTTTAGAAACTGTCTTGTATTAGAGTTAAGTTTATTTCTTAGATTTTTTTCTTGAAGTCTGATTCGTACTTTTGTGACACAGGGTGCCATTTTTTTTTAATGTAATGCAATGTTATATAATGCTATGATTGGAATTTAAAGACTTGAATCAGGCTTGATTCTACGATGACGTTATTTCAACCAGCTTGTATCGCAGCTGTGGTCTCTGACTGCCAGGTGCACAGCAACAAGGCAAACTAACAGCTCTTAAGTTGGCATTCACTTATTTAAACAAATAGTCATCGCGAAGAAACGATTTGTTAAAAATTATTAAAGAAAGAAAAACAGTTTAGGGGCCATCCATAAATTACGTCACACGTTAACGGGGGGGGGGGGGGGGGGGGGCGGTCTCATAAATGTGACCAGATGTGACAAGGACGGGGAGGGGGTCATAAACACATAAAATTCGTGTGACGTAATATTTTATGGATGGCCCCTTATTTGCGCCAAGCGTGACGCATACCAAAAAATGAAAAGACAAAATTTTACAAGTTATGTAAGTTGGAAATACATGCGTCACATTCGTGCAAAACGGGCATCGCTCAGCATAATGCTGAGACTCGTGTGGACTCGTCTCCAGGACATTAGGGTATATTTTCTATAATCCAAGTAACACGAATATTTTGACAAATACACTAAGTGAAATGCCACCTTGATATTACAAAGAAACTGGAGAATTTCATTACATTTAAACAAATAAAGCCAAATAAAAATGACTTTACAAGAGTCACTTAGAACTAGGTTTAAGTGACTCTGAACGAAAATGATCTAATTGGCTGAATAAATTTTCTACTACCAATAAGTAGTAGGTATCACTTGAAATGCGCATAATTTATGACTATTCGATCATTTCTCTTCAGAAACAGGAGTAAGTAATTTTAACTGCTGAATTATTTTATTGAAGAAATTCCTAGTTTCAATCATAGCATTGTTAGAAATTAACATAAAATCAGGACAAATTCAATCTCATTTTGATTAATTCTAATTTGTTCATGTCCGACATTAGGTCGAGCTCATATTTACCTTATCTGTGATACGTTATGTTTGTAGCGCCGCAATAACGAGTATTATAAGGTGTCTCTTAGTTTTTAATTATTATATTATTAATCTTGAGATTATTACTTTTTATTATTTTATAAATAAGGGTTTACGGACGCCAACGTCGCTTACTCTCCAATGTTCGTATTAAAGAGAAATACTTTAATGGCCTGTTTACCGACTTGAAATTTCATTCAAATTATGTTATATTCTTTATTTAGTCAGTATTAGCCTTATTCATGGGCTTAGTTTAAATACGTAATTTGAATTTAAAATCTCTTATAAAGTACATACCTATTTAAACTAAGCATACATGTTTAGATTTTTTAGGCCCTTGTAGTATTATTACATGTAACGTATTAATATTTTGTCACAATGTTGGTAAGCGTGTGGCGTTCAAAAGATAAAGATATATTTAACACATTATTAACAGTGGTAACACCGAGTATTCCGTCTTCTGCATTCCAAGCGGTTTTGTATTATATTTTTCTTTTGTATCGTTTCTAAGTACAAATGAATAAAGGTATATATTCAGATTTTGTGTTTTATTGTAATTGTTTCATTGGTCTGCCCGTCCTTGTCGGGATGCACAATACAATTATCTAGATTCTTTACCGATCAAAAGAATTTGGTCACCCTGTAGAGTATTCCGACTCCCATACAGTCTGTTGTGCGCGGGTGTTCTGGCTAATATAGTCAGGCTAGCTCCGCCACGGCCTCGCATTCCAGGATGACGAAGGCGGCTGATTCTTCTGCGCTAAAGCAGTGGCGTCTATGTGGAGTAGGATTTATATTATCCGCACTTAGACTCCCATTCGTCCGTTGTGCCCATGGTTGTGCCTCAGTACTCAAAATTTTACACCGACTTGCGTGGCCTGTAAACGTTATAAATAATCGTTTGATCATCATTGCGGATCTGAAACAATTACTAAATAATGGATAGTTCCACCTTCCACCATAGGACAATTAAATCTCCATAACGATAGGATAAATTGATTATAATTTAGACATAGTACCTACTTGTTCAAGAACAATACCAAAACACGCGCTTAACGTCACACAACTGGACTGCAAGGCACGGACCTGGATTTATGTCTTCGAACTTTAATGTAACGTCTCTATGTAACCTCATGACGCCCCACTGGGCCGTTGCAGAGGTCTCAGTGCCTACCTTTAAGGATTGCATTCTTTCAATATTCAGTTCCAGGAGTTGCAGTGGTTGGGACCAATGTGGCGGGTTTGTCCCAAATAAAAAAAAACTGGCCAAGTGCATGTTGGACTTGCACACGAAGGGTTCCGTACCATAAGCCGAAAAAGACATGTTTCTTGTATATCTTCCCTTTTCTTTTTAATTTAATTTATTTTTTGTTATAGCGGCAACAGACACAGATCATGTGTGAAAATTTCAACTGTCTAACTTGATAGTTAGACAGTTGAGTTGAACCGTGATCTGGGGCTCTAGACAAGTGTCAATCGCTACGAAGCGTTTCGATTTCGATAGCGTTGGCGTGACGAAGGATCGCTTCGGCTTCGATTCGATGCCGCTTGTCAATATTTTGGCGATTGCGCCTGTTCAATAAAAACTATTGTTCTAGTTTATGGTTTTCGATGACGGAAATGTCAAACATGGTTCAAAACATTATTTTATATTGCGAAATTGATAATTTTATTGGCAAAATTTAACCGACTGTCTACAAAATCCTATACTAAATATAATAATCTAGGTAAGTGAATCGTTTGTGCATAATTTAAAAGCGGTACATGTGCTTAAACTTTTATTGTGAAACCAATTTTTTCTAAGTTTCTGCCTGTTTATTTATAGAAAGAAAAGGAATGTAAAGTACGCGCCAGCTATTCGTAAAATTAATCTACTGGAGCCTGGTTTCGTCTTTTCACTGAAGCCTGGAAGGTAAAACGTTTAAGTTGCTGGTTCTATCCCAATATATGTAAGTGAATTTTATAAACGCAATAGTCCATCGTATATTCAGTGTTGATTCGCATAGTGCGTGTAAAGCGTGCTATTGGTACACTGCTGATGATGATGATGATCCGGGAATAGGTAAGTTGATAACGGTTGCGTTCCGTTACCTTCGTAACTACTATTTAAACAAGTTGTAAAATGGTGCTAGTTTTAAAGATTAGATTAATTGCAAAGTCAGGAATCCCATTCTTCCGAATTGTAACCATTTCTGTCTTTCCTTCCGTGTTGCAGCTATGCATCTCAGAACCATTTTCCTGAAAAACCTTGAACATGAAAAACCTTTGTAAAATTGTATTGTTTTTCAGGTGTACGCCACCATCACCTGAACCAATCGTGCTAACCATTTCTACCATAAGTACACCAGCCAGTCAGTAATGATACTAGTGCTACTACAAATATCGTGAAAAAACATTTATTAATGACAGCAAGAATAACCTCTAATAGAAACTACGGGTTTCTCATTCCTGGAAACCTAATTATTTTCATACAATGCATTTGAAGTGGATACTTTAAGAAAACATCGATATTAAGGGTTTAGTTTACTTTATATACCTTTTAATTATTATTTTTTGTAAATAAATATAAAAAAATAAAAAAAATGTTTAATTGTATTCATGCTGCATAGTTATTTGTAATTTCCATAAAAAAATCATTCCATTCAACATTCAATCTAGTTCAGTCATTCCTTAATAGTCTACCTGGACCTCTAGGGGTCTACACAGATTTGCATCGAAGTGCGTGACAGATAAATGGGGGCCACGATACTGGATCCCATTTATGCAGTTCGACACTCACTTAATAATATTGTTGTATACATATACGTATTTGTTTAGAAGTATAGAACCGAATGAAACAATATGTATGTGAAATTAACATTAAAACAGCGGGGAGGGGTCCACTCAAAATAGAAAATTCTCCAAGCGTACAATGCGACAACAAAGTTTGTGGACCGCTGTGTTAGAACACAGCGGTCCACAAACTTGGCCAAATTCTACGATATGGCGACGACAAATATAGATATTAATTGTCGTCGCCATATCGTACAATTTGACAATTTCATGATGTGACCGCTTCAATCCTAACTTGGACAACAGGGTTTAAAGGAACCTAACATGAATTGTATGATGCCATCCAATTTGAAGCTATTTAACCTATCCGTGTCGGGGTGCCCTAAGTTCCCTCAAATGTAACCTAAACTAACTTCGGCCATACAATGAAGTGGCCAATTCTTCGATATGGCCACGACGTACACAAACCCACATCCCATAAACGTCAGTGAATGTCCATGTCACCGGAAAATGGCAAACTCCGTAAGATTTTAAAATAACTTGAGAGATGTAAACTCTCGATAAATTGTCCACAGAACATTTGAAGTAATTTTTTACGCATCAAAATTTTATAGTCTCGTAATTTATCTGTTTTGGTGTGATAGTAAACCTGAAAACAAGGCTCTCATTGGTCTGTTCAGATATAAGCTCACACCAACAAAGACCAATGTGGCGCCAAGTTTCCAGTTTTACTACTAACCAAAACAAATAAATTGTAGACCAGAGTGCTGATTGGTCGCCAGTTTATGTCAGTCCAAAATTTCTCGGACCGGCACGGAAATAATATAGACTATCAAATTTTGATGCGTAAAAAAGTATTCCAAATTTTCAGTTGGCAATTTATCGAGAGTTTACAACCTCTCCAGTTGTTTTATAATCTTACGGAGTTTACCATTTTCCGGTGACATACGTCAAACGTTATCCATACTTCAAAATTTAAAGGTGGGTACTGACCAGTCTTACGGGGCGTAATGTAATGCATATGTTACAAAGAGAGCATTTGTGAGGTCAGTTCGTGGAAACAAGCAAGAACATGCGAGCAAAGAGCCGATCGTGGCTCGTTGTGAGTGCTCCGCCTGTTGTCGATTTTTTGGCAAATCTATTCGAGTGTTACGTGGTTCAGTCAGTACACTGCGACAAGTCGTGACGAGTGCAACTTGAGCCACACGCATCGATATTTGGCTACATTGTGTTTATTTCTTGTAAATAATAGAGTAGGACAAAGAAAATTTCAAAAATAATTTAGTAGAATCTAAGATCCCAACAACCTCTTCGCCAAACATCGTGATTGCCAGTGTCTTGCGAATCATGAGCATGGGCGAGCAAAGAGTTTGAAACGAGCATGTTGCACGAATTTTAGGACACGGCTTAATGTTACGTGCTCGCCTAGAATGGTACGTTTTGGTGGATATCCACTATGTTCGCGAGCCTCTTGCGCTCCGCGCTCCTTCCAGCAACTGCTCCACATAATGGATACGTTTGCGAACGAAGTGCGAACCAAGTTCGCAGACACATCCACTATGTGTAACAGTTGCTGGAGCGCGGAGCGCAAGAGGTGCGTGAACATAGTGGGTACACACCATAATGGCCCGTAACACAGGTCACTACCCACCTTTAGGGATCATGTGACTTTTCGATAGCGCTGTCAAATCTAAGAGATCACGTGACTTTTCGATAGCGCTCACGTCAAATGTACGGGATTGACCACGTGACTTTTCGATAGCGCTTGTCAATCTCATACATTTTTGATATTTTGACAATCGTTACCGCTGACAGAATGTCATTTGGCTGCGCCTACTGACATTCATCAGCGAAAACGATTGTCAAAAGTTCAAAATGTTATTTGAATATGTAAAACTTGTATGAAATTAAGCGCAAACACAGAAATATAAGCATTTAATACGCAGAATTATAAATGCAATATGTATCTATAACATTTTACTTAGTTAAATTAGGAGGCCGACGTACGGTTTCTTCTTACACGAGTTTTACCGCTGAAGCTTTCCAGCACCCATGGAGTAGTGCAATCCTGTTGGAATAGGTGCGACTTAGTTGTTGGTGTAATTGATTTGTTGCCTTTAGCCGACGTACATCGTCAGCTAAAGGCAACAATCCAATTAATATTGTTTTTGACCAAACCATTGCAAGCCGGATGATAGGGTGCTTCAAGACGACGCTGAGCCCTTCCGGTCGTTCCCGGTCGTTTTTCACTTGCTCCGTTTTTAATTAATTATCTTCACTTTTCAATATTGGCAAAAATTAATAGTATTTTCTCAAAATCTAAAAACATCTTCCAGCATTAACATTGACAGAATAATTTTGGCATTTACCATCAAATTCAATAACCATGACAAAGACAATATTTTGACAAAGAAATTATCTACTCTTTTCGCTTTTCTCCAAAAAGTATTTTTCTGAATTACTATTACGTTTAATTAAATTGCAGTGTTACAGATGCATGCTTCTCCGAATTCGTTGCGTTTGGCACTTTGGGGGCAAATGTACCTAAATTATTATCCATTACCTATGTATGCCAACAGTTTCATAATTAGAAACGTAGATTAACAGCCATGGTTAAAATAAGTAGTACCTACGATTAACTTATTTCTTGGTTTTCAACCATGTCCTACTTCTTTTCGAGTAAATACCTCTTATAAAAAACTGGACAAGTGCGAGTCGGACTCGCGTGCCAAGGGTTCGGAATGAATTTAATTTTTGCAAAATGATATTTCAACACTATAGACTTAGCTTTTCTGTAATCTATAGGTAAATAACTATTACTGCATTTTTTCAAAATGATAGGCCCAGTAGTTTTGGAGATAAGGGGAATTGGTCATTTTACGTCTAATTTCTTGAATTAGGTACTGCAAAACTATTTATTTTAAAATGAAGAAAAAAAAAAATTAGAGCCCTCAAAATAAGCCCTTTGATTTTATATATAATGATATATACACGATACAGTTTGAAAAACTTTTCTAGTTAGCCCCAAAAGTTACCCCAGTACTCAAAATTGATTTATTCACGTACCGCGTACGTGTCTGGGTCACAGACGTTCAAATGTGTACGAAATTTCAACAGCATCGGTCCAGTAGATTCGGAGAAAATTCGCTGTGACAGACGGATATACAGACTGACAGATATACAACTCAGTGATCCTATAAGGGTTCCGTTTTTTACGGATGTTCGGAACCCTAAAAACGACTCTAATTAATGAATGTTTTACTTTGAGGTTGTATAGGTATGCATAGCACCATAAACTAACCTTGCTCTGTTATAAGGCTCGCAAGGTTCCGTTCAACTGTGGAATTAGTAAGTGCATTGTACTTCTGGAATGCTTTCGAGCACCGCAAAAACAATTTTCTAACGCAACCTAACTAAAGCGAGTCTTTTTCATGAAAGGTGACTAGTCCATATATTAACTTGAAAAGTAGGACTCGATAGAGAAACCGAGAAAAATTGAACAGTAGGTACTATGTACTTATTTTCTCCTTGCGTCGGAGATCAAAAATTTTGAAAAAAGTTTACCACACCTTATGGAGGTGTGCGATACAAAGAGTAAAGTACCACTGAACACTGAACCAGACGGTTGTTGTGTCTGGTGGGCAACTGCCCGATATTTGATATTCGGACTGTTGTATAATAATATGCATATCAAATTGCACGGAGAACTTTGCTTTTTTTTAAGGATGGGAAATCATCAAATGACTTCTTCCGCTCTGGGTGGAGCGGAAGGGCGTGTCAGACTCTTACTGACTAAAACCCATCCGTGTTCCTTCTAAAGCCCTTTGCGTTCCAGGGCCGCGGTGACTCTTTCGAACAAATTCCGCAACCCTGGCAGGCTCTGGCCCTAGCGGGCCCCGTCTTCTATGCTGACATCTCTTTGAGGCGCGCGTGAAACACACCGCGCCATCGACTCGGGCTAGGTGGTGATCGGACAGCGAGCCACAGCCGCAGGCCCGCGCCTAAGGTGGCCGGGGATCGCCCTGCGACTCCCGACGCCCGGGGCGTCTTCTCCTGTAGCGGCGGTTGGGGCGAAGGCCTTGCCTTTCCCTCGCGCGGCACGCCTCCTCCTTCGCTAGCATTACTGCTTCGCAGAAGGAGGAGACCGCTTCCCAAGCCTCATCGCTCCGGACCATGGATTCAACCAGGGCCGGTCGCGAGAGGTCGCCGTCGCTGATCACCTCGACAAGGACACGGCGGTGCTCAGCCCAAGCAGGGCAGACCTCCACCGTATGCTCCACCGTGTCCTCCGGCTGATCATCACAGTGCTGACACCCGGGCGTGTCCTCCCGCTTAATCCGAAACAGGTACCTCTCGAAACAGCCGTGTCCGGTGAGTACCTGCGTCAGGCGGAAGGTGAGGACGCCGTGGCGCCTCTCCAGCCACTCCTCAAAGAGGGGCCTTACCGCCGCAATAGTGGCGTGCCCAACGGAGAACTTTGCGCGATGCAGGATTTCGTTGGTAGTTCGTCGTAGATGGCGCTGCGGTACTTTTTGGTGCCGTACAAATTTCGTTTCTTGGTTTTTCATGTCATTTCATTCATCGGCATTGATGCCGCTACAACCTATTAGGTTTTTTGTAAGTGAGTTTTTCTCCATTCATTAGCGGTAAAATCAATCATGTAATTGATATTTCGGCAAATCTCACTAAAATTAGTTTTCATTTAAGTTTAGCCCTCATTAGAAACTACTGTTTCGGACCAAATTTGTGTATGTTTTCCCCACTCTTTTTTTTGGTTAACTAAGGATTTGTGCGAACAGAAATTTATAAGCTGTATTTTTTTAAGTGAAACTTCTTTATTGGCGGTGGAAAAAATGTTATAGTTGTTGTTGTGTATTGTTGTTTGTTTGTTGTTGTTGTTAGTTGTTGTTGTTGTAGTTGTTGTTCTTTTGTTTTTACAAAGTAAAAATGAAAACAAAAGTAGATCATTTTTCGAAAAATAAGGTCATAAAGAAGTTTCACTTCTTACGTGTGTACACTAGTACACGCACACATTTTTTTTAAATCAAAGGTCTACGCAAACAAGCCCATAACCACCAGAGCATTGAAGGAGGAGATTCAACGCTGACTCAATGAAATTCAGCAAATTTAGATAAAATAGTGCGTATGTGTGTGATTTGATATTTAACCCCATCCAGTGTACTAGGTTTTCTATAATCAAAACCTGCGTAAATTTTGAGACATACATAAATGTAACTAATAATTCCATACGGTGATTAAAACCTAGCAGACCTCTCATAGAGCGAGGTCAATATATGGCGCTTTACACATACAACCTCAAATAGAACACTAAACTTATTTAGTACCTAGTGGGTTTTTTCCATGAAAGATTCCGAAGATTTCCGAAGTGAAAAAGAATTAAGTCTATATTTCAACTAGAAAAGTAGGGCACAATAGGAAAACCAAAAATAAGTTCATAATTATATGTACATAGGTACTATTAAGTTTTACCATAGCTGTAAATCTATTCTTCTCCTCCTTTTTTCATCCCACTTATAAATTAATAGCTACAGGTTTTATATTAACTTGTATCCGTACAAGCTATTAAAAACATGTAGTTAGCTATTAAGCCTCAATTAATTAAACGTAATAGTTATTCAGTAAAATACTTTTTGGAGAAAACCACAAAGAGTAATTTCTTTGTCATAATATTGTCTTTGTCATAGTTATTGAATTTGATGGTAAATGTCAAAATTATTCCGTCAATGCAAATGCAGAAATTCCAAAGATATTTTGTTTTTTTGAGAAAATACTATTATTTTTTACCAATACTCAAAAGTGAAGTAATTTACTAAAAACAAAGCAAGTGATAAACGACCGGGAACGACCGGAAGGGCTCAGCGTCGTCCTACAGCATTGAGTTAACCGGCTTTCAATGGATGGTCAAAAACATACATCGTCAGCTAAAGGAAACATTCAATCACACCAACCACTAAGCTGCACCGATTCCGATAGGACTGAACTACTCTCTGGATGACAAGAAAGCTTCAGCGGAAAAACTCGTCTACAAGAAAAACCCTACGTCAGCGAAGCAAATTCAACTTAGTATATTATTATAAACAATGTATTTATAATTATGTGTATTAAATACTTGTATTTCTGTGTTTGCGATTAGTTTCATACCAGTTTTTACTTATTTACATAACATTTTGAACTTTTTACAATCGTTTTCGCTGATGAATTTCAGTAGGCGCCAGCCAAGTGACATTCTATAAGCGATAGCGACTGTCAAAACTTCAAATGTATGAGATTGGCAAGCGGTATCGAAAAATCACGTGGTCGGTCCCATACATTTGACGTTAGCGCTATCGAAAAGTCACGTGATCCTTTCCTTACATTTTCAACTTTTGACAATCGCCAACGCTTGGGACTAAGTACTTAATAATCCCATGCAGTGAACGAATCTTTACACGCCCTGTCACAGCGTTAGATAACTTTATGGCGCAATACATAGACAACCTCAAAGTAAAATATTAATTTTCCTGCTTCCACGGCTTCATCACACACAAAAAGCTTTTCGTTCGTTGGTTTTCATCCATCGTCCCGTATTAACTTTTTGGTCTAATTCTGAGCTCCTTGTTTTCTTACAGGCCTGTATCTGTAATGCACAATTTCAATTTGGACCGGTTGCCAAATCGAGGGGTAAATTTAACATAATTATGTAACTCTTCTGAACATGCTTGAAACGCAGAAACTGTCCACCTTTTGGTTGTAGGTCGCCAAACACTGCTACTCATCATCATCATATCAGCCGAAAGACGTCTACTGCTGAACTAGGTCTCCCCCAAGTGTCGGCACAAGAACCGGTACTGCGCGTCTTACATCCATCGGCTACCCGCGACCTTCACCAGGTCATCGGTCCACCTTGAGGGAGGCCTTCGAACGCTGCGTCTTCCGGTACGCGGTCGCCACTCCAGAGCTTTTCGACCCCATCGTCCATCTGTTTTGCAAGCAATGTGTTTTGCCCACTGCCACTTCAGTTTGGCGATCCTTCGGGCTTTGTCGGTTACCTTAGTTCTTTTGTGGAAATCGTCATTCCTGATTCAATGACGCAAGTAAACTCCGAGCATTGCCTTGCCATTGCCCTTTGGGTAATTTTAAGCCTTCTGATGAGGCTAATATTGTGAGCGACCACGTTTTAGTTCCATGAGTCATCACTGGCAAAACGCACTGGTCGTAGACTTTCGTCTTGAGACACTGTGGTATGTCAGACGAAAAGATACCACGTAACTTTGTCGTCAGATCGGAGTCTAATTCGACGATTGACTTGTTTTTCGAAGTTACCCCTACCTAACTGGACCGTTAGTCCCAGGTAGACGTACTCGTGTACAACTTCGAGTGTAATGTCTCCGATCTTGATTGGTGCTACATGGGTATTTGTCCATATTTGTTTTAAGACCCACTTTTTCGGAAGCTCCACTGAGAATTGTACTGGGGTCCTCCTTAGTCTCTGCCATGACGACTAAATTGTCGGCAAATCGAAGGTGAGTAATGTACTCGCCATTAATATTGATGCCTAGCCTTCTCCAGTCCCAAACCTTAAAGACATCCTCTATTGCAGCCGTAAACGTAGATACTTAAGACTCTGCACTTGCTTAAAATTACTACTGCTGATTAAGATGTCTGATACTAACAACTGGACTCCAACGTCATAGGTAAAACTGGACTGGAACCAAACTTACAAAACACAACAGCCCTTTTTTTGTTCACTTTCAAGCTAGCATATGTGGCCAAAGGAGTGCGAACTTGTTTGTGTGCGACTGTGCGTTACCATTTTACCTTAGCAATAATATCTTTAAGAACGTTTTCTAAGTAGGTACCTACTAACTGAATTCAGCCCTCATTTGTGAATGTTGTTCGTATGCTCTCTATAAACTCTGTGATTTGTCGTTGCTATAGCAACAAAATGTGTTATTCACTTAATCGTTACGTGAAATGTCAATCATATGACAAGTATTTTGACAAGCGTTCGACGCTATCGCTTTGTTTGATGGAACATTTTGTCTATCAACGATCGCTTGACCACGTGACTTTTCGTTAGCTAAATGTCATTTCCATACATTAAATGATATTTTGACAGGAGTTTTCGACGGCTGACTGTTGCTTTGTCTAGGCCTGGCGCTATCGTTTCGCTTAGCGAATTGTGATTAACGACACTTTGTCTAGCCACTTTTGATCGACCACGTGACTTTTCGATTCAAAATGTCAGTCCCATACATTTTGGACTTTTCGATTGGCGTTAGCGTCAGTCGATTGACATCTTATCTAGGGCCTCTGTTCATGAGATACATACATATGTCATGGTGACAGACGGGCAGCGAAGTCTTATTAATAGGGTCCCGTTTTACCCTTTGGGTACGGAACCCCAAAAAACTATAAAATATCTTTATTCAAGTCTTCCTTAAATTCAAAATAGCTTTTAAATACGGTCTCCAGTGTCCTTAATAGACAAAATCAGGCAAACACACAAAGTTGTAAAAACATTTTATACCGTGAAATCTTGCTGCGTGTAATATGTATGCGGTAGGTACAACAGAGACTCACGGCCCCTGGTGGGCCGTGAGTCTCTGTTGTACCTACCGCTTACCGCTTACCGCTTACCTACTGCCCGGGTTGATATTGTCAGTCGTTGTGTTCCACGCGCGCCTCAAAGAGATGTTAGCATAGAAGACGGGGCCCGCTAGGGCCAGAGCCTGCCAGGGTTGTGGAATTTATTCGAAAGAATCACCGCGGCCCTGGAACGCAAAGGGCTTTAAAAGGAACACGGATGGGTTTTAGTAAGTAAGAGTCTGACACGCCCTTCCGCTCCACCCAGAGCGGAAGAAGTGATTTGAAGATTTCCCATCCGAAAAAAATAATTGTACCTACAACAGAGGAAAAGAGTTATTGGCGCGCAGTACAACGCATGCCAAACAGGTCAGAAACAGGAGTAAGGTAAACTACAATATTCTTATGATCACTTTGATCGTTTATTGGAACCCAAATAAATATCGATATGGATGAACCAATTTCAAAATAAATAATGCCAAGTACAAAAGAAAAAAACTGAATATCACAGGATAGACAATACTTTTGATATATTGTGTCACCGGAAAATTGCAGACTCCATAAGATTGTAATAAATCTTTATTAGATTATTATTTCTCGATATATATTGAAATAATCGTTTTGTTTACAATTAACCCGTCAAAATTCAATAATTTCCAAATATCCGTGTCTTTTTAAGAAAAACAGTTTACAATTGCACGCGATATTTTACAATCTCATGACGTTTGCAATTTTCCGGTGACATATTATGCATATTCACGCAAGCCACTAAAGAGAAGTAATAAGGAAGAAAATGATCGAGTGTGTTTCCTGATAGCTACAACCTGCGAGTCTTTAAGTCAACAGTGAATAGGTTACTTCTTCTTCTTCTCTTCGTGCTCCATCGTCGACCACATCATCGCTTACCATCAGGTGAGATTGTGGTACTCGAGCCAGTCAATAATAAAGGTTGAGGACGCCTAAGATTTGTAAACAGTACAAAATTTACATTTAAAAATATAGTGGCTTGAGTGAATAAGGTGGTTACTATGTTGTTAATGATAACATATCAATAGATCGCGCCAGTTTACCACGAAGGCTTAGACAGAGATCCATACAGTACACGTAAGTACAGTAACATTTCGCGAGTCATGTTCCCGTCCCATGTACAGTCAACAAAGCTGAAATGAAGACAAACATGACGTTTCAGCTACTGTTGGTAGCTGTTTTGACAGTTGGTTAAAGGTAGGTACGTTATTGAGACCGGCCGCTAATGTTAATGTTGCTTTTTACCAAGGTGAGACGTCAGATGTTACACATCCTATGCGAATACTGTAAGACTCGCGTGTTACAGTCGTTATTCGTTAATCTGAAAGTCTGGTAACCGAAGGCTTCTTTGTTACCCAGCACCTGACTGGATTTTAGACGTCAGATAGGCAGCTCCATTCCATTGCTCCATTTAAAAGTCGAACCGGGTGCAGCTGAACACCAGTAATGTTCAGCTGCATCCGGTTCGACTGCAAGCAGATCACAGTATAGTAGAGAAAATGCTAAGCTAATAGAACACTGGATCAAAATTTGAGCAATTATCGACTTCTCTATTCAGATCCAATTCTGGATGCTGGACTGGATGAGTTTATTGAAGTACTGGACCGATGTAAATCAGCCTACTATTTGAATTGAATGTCTCGGTTGCAGCCTGGAGTCTGCATATGTATCCGGTTGATGGCAATAGGCTGCCCCCCTGTACATGTACAGTCAACAAAGCTATTTGGTATACAGGCAAAGATATTATTTTTTCCACTGTACTGCCAATATTTATTTTCAGTGTGTATTATAACTTGTCAAGCTTATGACGTACTTTCGAGTGTGGTGTACAATAATTGTCTACTCAGCGCACTCACAACATTGTTTAAAAGTAGTTGTACGCAAGCTGCCTGCTACTCGGCTGTGCCTACTTACAAGATCTCTAAATCTCGATTGAGTGTTACTGGATTTAAAAACTGGATTGTACCTACTGCTGGATCAATGTATAGGACTTCGACATAACAGCAATAAACTCAATATTATCAAGTCAAATAACCACCGAACCTAAAGAAGTAAAATTTCAAATATTTTTCATAAAAGCATCAGGTGCAAGTTTTCTTATTTTCTAAAGTCCTACACTAAATAACAGACTAGCGCATTATTTACAAACGTGGCCGGGGTGTGCCAGGGTATAAACTTCCAGGGTTTCGGAATTGTTCAAAAGAGTTACCGCGGCCCTGTAACGCAAAGGCCATTTGGTGGGACACGGGTGTGTTAGTAAGTAAGAGTCTGACACTCTCTTCCGCTCTCTTCTCTCCCATCAACAAAAAAAGACGAATGTGCGTCTTTGGGGCTTATTACTGTTACAATAAGGACTTTACACCTGAAGATACATCCCATCTATGTTACGCATGTAAGACTTGGAGAATGATTTGAGGTAATTCTTAATTTTTTAGGAATACACTAGCAGATTTTCATGAAAACTTCTTGAGTATTGATATCCAACCGTGCGACTTTTTCTTGTGGGATTCGTATTTTTATCGACAAAATAATAAAAATAAATAATATCCCTCGACACCCTGGCTACGTTCGTTTTAATAAAATTACAACATAATTTATATTTTACAATAACAAGATTTCATTTCGTCTTTTGTTTTACAAATAAACATATTTCCTGTGAACTAGATTACAATTAAATTTAAAAATAAATAAAACATAACTCATATCAGAGGTTCCACTCAGGATTCATAAACTTCTAATCCCGGATCCAATCCGTTTAGCCATTGAGGTGTGATTGCCTTAGGAACATGTTACACTAGGAAGTGGTGACGGGCGGGCGTTGTGGGTGACCGCCTTTATGTAGAACATTGACGTGCAAAAAGTGAAAAAAAAACAGGCTGTCATATTTATTTACATGAAATTTAAATCCTTCAACCAAGCTTCCAGGTTTTTAGAGATGTGAATATACTGTTTACCATCAGATTCCTACCACAGATTCTGTCCTACCTACCCTTAACTGGCTTTAAAAACATTCAGTATTACTTTACGCTTACCAAACTATTTTGAATATAATTCAAATCTGAAGCAAATTCGTGAGAGAGGCAGAAAAGTTAGGCGGAAGTATTCTGCGATTGCTTTCGTGTTTTAGAAGATGCTTAGCGTTTACTTTGCGTTTCATTCAACTAATTATATCTAATACCTTTAAACGAGCAATTCTTGTACATATGTATATAAATAATCTGAATCTCGGAAACGGCTCCAACGATATTCATTAAATTTAGTATGCAGCGGGTTTCGGGGGCGATAAATCGATCTAGTTAGGTTATTTTTAGAAAACGTTTGCCAAAAAAAAACGAGCAAGACTCGGTCATCCAGGTAATAATTATTAATTTCAGAACTAAGGTCCAGTTTCTGAATTGAGTATTTTGAGCAATCAACGTTGTAAACCTCAGTGTAATTGGAAAAGTTTGCCGGGTGTCAGTGAGGTATCGTGGAATTTTCACTGTAGGAACGCTATAGGTACCAAATAAATTTCCTATTTATACAGGGTTACTCCGAAGACGGTGATTTATGTTTTTAGTTTAAAATGATCGGAACAATCATCATGAATTTTCAGGAGGATTCAAATCACTGATTTCTTGTATTAGGGGAAAACTCCTTACCTATTTTATAATTTTTTAGTAGGTATGAAATGACTTAATGAACTGTATGTATTATCTGCATAGTTATACTTTTATTATATTGTATGAACGCGCGTAATTGTGTACCTACGCGCAACGCGCGTACGCAGCGCCGCGCTGCGTGGTGCGTGAATATGCAGTATTAAACTAGCTAGCGAGCAAGACGGTCGTTTTATTCCTACCGACACACCATTTGGCGACGAGGATAAAACACGATCAACGCACAGAAAATGGCGAATTTCATTGGAAATTTAAGTGTTTTCGATCATAAAATCCACGAATGGGACGTGTTTCACAGTAGATTGTTACAGTTTATCAAGTTAAATAACATTACTGTCGATAATCAAAGTGCAGTGCTTTTAACTTATTTGTCGGACGAATCCTACCGTCTGGTTCGGAACTTAGTGCATCCGAATAAGCTCGAGGGAATCGCCTTTAGTGAGCTAGTGAACGTACTCAACAAACATTTCACGCCAAAAAGATCAACGTTCGCCGACAGGGCGAAGTTCTATGAAGCGATCAAATCCGACGGTGAAAGCATCGAGGAGTGGGCTGCGCGGCTGCGAGGGCTGGCCGTGTACTGCGACTTTGGCTCGGAGTTGGACATGCTTTTGCGTGACCGCTTTGTGCTTGGTTTCAAAATGGGACCGGAGCGTGATAGATTGTTTGAGTGTGACTCCAAGAGCCTGACTTTTGGACAAGCGCTGGAGGTCGCCCAGAAAGCGGCGTGTGCGCGGCAAGCGCGCGCCGAGCTGGTTGTCAAGGAGGAGCCGGTGTTCCACGTGCACGCTGGCGGCCGACGCGACGCGCGGGGCCCCGCTGTCGCCGGCGGCGCGGGCCGTCGCGGATCCGACGACGGCGACGGCGATCAAGTGCGTTGCACAGTGTGCGGTTTAAAAAAGCTTAGTGCGGCTCAGTGTAGATTTAAGAACTACAAGTGTCTCATTTGTGGGCAAAAGGGCCATCTAAAGAAGTTATGCGCAGTTAAGAAGTCAAATCTTAATAATATAGGTGTGGAGGATACGGAGACGGTTCAAGGAAGTGACTGCAAAGAATGTGAACTATATAACATGAGGTATGTTGACCATAACCCTATAAAAATTAATGTGAATGTGAATAACATTGATTTGTGTATGGAATTAGATACGGGTTCGGGAACCACGGTGATTTCGGAGAAATTGTATCGACTTCACTTTTCTAGTTTAAGTTTGGATAAAAGTGATTTAACAATGTGTCTGTACAACGGTCATAAAATCACGCCCTTGGGATATTTTGTTGCTAAAATAACATATGATAACTTAACTAACGATATAAAAATGTATGTCATAGCAAACGGCGGTCCACCCTTACTGGGACGTGATTTCATGACAAAATTTAGTATGTATTTTGCGACAAATAATAACAACCTAGTTTGTGAGAATGGGAACATTCCCGAGGTGCAGCGGTTGTTGAATGAATATCCAGATGTTTGGAAGGATGAACTAGGATGTTTTAATAAGTTCGAAGTCGAATTGCAATTAAAAGACAATGCCGCACCAAAATTTTTTAAGCCGCGTTCCGTTCCTTTTGCTTTGAAAGACAAAGTCAGCGCAGAACTTGATAGGTTAGTGAGTTTAGGTATACTTTTTCCAGTTAATTACTCAGAATACGCCACACCAATAGTACCGGTATTAAAAGAAAATGGCAAGTTAAAGATAGCAGGTGATTTTTCATGTACACTAAATAAAGATCTAAAAATAGACAAGTACCCCCTACCTCGCATAGAGGAAGTATTTTCCAAGTTGTGGGGTGGGGGACATTATACGAAATTAGACTTAAGCAATGCTTATAATCAGTTTAAATTAAGCAAATCATCGCAGAAGTTAACTACAATAAATACACAAAAGGGGTTATTTTCTTACAGTCGGCTCGTCTACGGTTTAGCCAACGCTCCAGCTATATTCCAAAAAGCAATGGAAACCTTATTGTCTGGCTTAGAAGGAGTTAGTATATGGCTTGATGATATCTGTATAACCGGATCAACAAAAGAAATACACTTGTCAAGACTGCGCGAGGTTTTATGTAGGCTGCAAGATGCCGGATTGCGCCTGCAAAAAGAAAAATGTGTGTTTTTCGAAAGTAAGGTTACCTACTTAGGGTACGTAATAGACAAGAACGGGTTAAGGACTTGTCCAACAAAGGTCGAGGCTATCCTAGGTGCACCTACCCCCACCAATGTATCAGCGGTTAAAAGGTTTATAGGTGTAGTTAATTATTACAGGAATTTTATTCCGAGCGCATCCGCTGTGCTGAGTCCGCTACATGAACTACTACGCGCGGGCGCGAAATGGCAGTGGGGTGAGCGACAGCAAGCGGCATTCGAGAGCGTGAAGCGCGAGCTGGCCAGTGAACGCGTACTGGCACATTTTGACCCGGAAGCGCCGCTAGTACTAACAGTGGACGCGGGACCGTGCGGGCTCGGCGCCGTGCTCGCGCACGGCCCCGCGAGCGGCCCGGGCCATGAGAGACCGATAGCTTACGCCTCAAGGTCGCTGACGGTTAGTGAAAGGAATTATAGCCAAATACAGAAAGAGGCAACGGCTATTATCTTTGGTGTGAAACATTTCCACCAATACTTATATGGTCGGCAAACCCCCTTTATCTTAAAAACAGATCACAGGCCTCTGTTATCAATATTTGGTAAAGGAAATGGTATTTCCGTTACGGCCGCCCTACGACTACAAAGATATGCAATAATTCTATCCGCATACAACTATACGGTGCAATACGTAAAAGGTAAAAATAATGAGGTCGCGGACTATTTTTCTCGGTCACCGTTGTCGGTCGCAACCAGTGATAAGGAAGATGAAAAGAATTCCAAGTATTTTCTGTTTTTAGAGGCTAATGTAAAACCGGTTTTGTTCGACGATATCAAGCGAGCGGTCGCCGCCGACAGTGTGCTGAAAACTGTAACTAAGTATATGTCTAATGGCTGGCCTAGGAATATAAAATGTAAATCTATAGTGCCGTATTTTCAATGTAAATCAGATTTAGAATTAATCGATGGTTGTTTGTTTCGCGGCCATAGAGTAGTAATACCGCCTGTTTACAGAGAAAGGATGTTGGAAGAATTGCACTCGGCTCATTTTGGCGTCGTTAAAACTAAAAGTGCTGCACGTAGTAGAATGTGGTGGCCTGGAATTGACAGAGATATATTACGGTGGGTAGGAGCTTGCAGCGCGTGCGCTGCGCTGCGAGCCGCGCCGCCGCGAGCGGCCCCCGCGCCCTGGCCGCGGCCGCCGGGCCCGTGGCATCGCATTCACATAGACTACATGTCCATAGGTCAGGTGGTATATCTTGTCGTCGTAGACGCGTATTCTAAATGGCTGGAATGTGTTCAAATGGACCGCGGTACTTCGAGTAATGCGCTTATTCAAACATTAAAGGGTATGTTTTGTAGGTTCGGTGTGCCTAATGTTATTGTATCGGACAATGATGTGAAAATTAGTTCATCAGAATTTCATACCTTTTGCCAAGCAAATGGTATTGAATACCTTAACTCGCCTATTTATCACCCAGCCAGCAACGGGCAGGCGGAAAACTCAGTAAAAACATGTAAAAAGATGATTAAATGTATATTAGCAGAGGGTAAAAGTCAAAAAGATATCCATGACAAACTACAGAGTTTTTTATTTAATTATAGGAACACCGTTCACTGCGCCACGGGCGTCACCCCGGCGATGTTAATGTTTGGTCGTAATTTAAGATGCAGATTAGATTTAATTCTACCACAGGCTAAATCCATTGATATGGGCACCGAACAATCGGCATTAAAACGTAACAGATGTTTTGAAATAGGTGAGACTGTATGGGCTAAGTGGTTTATTGCAAGGAAAAGTATTTGGAGTATAGGTATTGTAAAAAAGATTATAGGTACGAGAATGTTTGAAATTTATTTCAAAGATTACGGAATTAGTTATATTAGACACATAGATCAGATGAGGAAGTATACTAATTCGAGCAAAGATACTGATGTAGATATTAGTGGAAGCGCGTCCGGCGTCGACAGCTCGGTATTGTGCGACCGAGTGCCGGCGCTGGACGCACCACCGCCGCCGCAGCCCACGTCCCCTACGACGGAACCCGATATACAATCCCCCGCGAGGCCACAGGCACCTCTTTCGTTTCCGTCAGCTAGTGCTGAGGAGGAGAGAGAGTTGCGGGCCGCGTCTGGCACCAAAAATGGCCATGATAAAGTTATGGAACAGAGGGGTACCGACAATGACGAGTGGGCGGAGGCTTGCGAGGTGATGGATGAAGAGACTCAACCAGCTGAACAATGTTCCGTTTCAAATGAGCATACTAAACCAAGTATTGTTAACACTACCCCGGTTGAGCGCTCTAAGAGACTCCGAAAACCAGTTTGTTATAGGAAGTATTTTTAGGTAATTAAGCTAACGAGTGTTCTATTATGTGGTTAATAATTGTATTAAGTAGTGAGGAAGATTTTGTATTGTTACAGGTTCCCTAATTAATGTTGGAGGGATGAACTGTATGTATTATCTGCATAGTTATACTTTTATTATATTGTATGAACGCGCGTAATTGTGTACCTACGCGCAACGCGCGTACGCAGCGCCGCGCTGCGTGGTGCGTGAATATGCAGTATTAAACTAGCTAGCGAGCAAGACGGTCGTTTTATTCCTACCGACACACCACTTAATCAAATGCGTTAGATTCTTTTCGTTTGAGTTTGGCAAATATTCAACTTCAAGTTCTTAATTCAGAAATAGTCTACAGAACTAGATTAAATAATTTGTATCTTAAACTGGCCTTCTTCAAGTGAGCAAATTGCATAGGGCGTCGGCTTAGTTCGCGTGAGGAGGCTGAAAAGCGTTTTTTTTTTAATATCTATGAGTTTGCAAGTTTTAAATTAATTTAACAGAGGACGAAAAATACATATATACCCACATCTATTATTCATTAATTTAGAGAAAATATTTCAACCCTTAAATAAGTTTATCTGAAATATAAACTATAATAAATCAAAGTTTATGTGCAGCTTTTGGCACATTAAAATTGTTGACTGTTTATTTACCTGTAAAATTAAATACGTCAAACAAAACGTTAAAAATATTTTTAAGATGAGATAAAAGCTAAAGATTGAAAAATCAGCCCTTAACCACCTCGAAAGGACGAGTTTTCGTAAAACTGCAAGATTTTCACAATTCTGTTTCTTATTCTTTGAGAATCTTTTAACGTTCAATATGCTTATATACAAAAAAATTAAGTATTGATACAAAGTGCAGGCAAACGCAAGCTCACTATAGTCAGTTAAAATTATTTTATAAATAACATTACTTGAATTAGTTCTTCTTAATCTTGATGTAACAAATATCATCTTTTGTCATTCTGTTTAAAAGCGAATTAAGTAAACGTTTAGTTTCTACTGGGCCTACTACTTCTGAACTTAGGTAAGTATATAAAGTTGGTAATGTATTAATGTAGCATTATTTATCTACAGAACTTAACCCAGACAACATTTGACACATATAACCACAATCATAGCCTAGACTTCATTTAAACATTATCAAAATGTTATAAAATCTACTGCCAATGCACAAAATGTTTTATTTACACCTACGTACCTTATAACTTGTTTATTCTTTGTCTAATATATTCAAAGTCTTTGTACTCAATCATCGACCTCTAACTCAAGTTCGATGTCCGCTAGGCTGATTCTCCGGAGGGTGTTGATGATCATGTATCTTGAGAAGCATACGTACAAGTATCGGAACCACACCATTTGGGAGCGGTGGCGCTTCATCGCGCGGACGACGCGCCGACTCTCGGTCCAGCGGAGGAAATATCTGAAGCGGAAAAAATAACATTTTACATTTTGTACTCATATCTTTCAATTCTGGGCAAGATCACTAATATGTGTATTGCATGGTTAACATAATCTTAGTATCCGTCTGATATCTGGCCGAAGTTGCAAAACGAAGGTTTTAAACACCATTTGCATTTTTTCTAGCGTATGTGGCGCGGTGGCATAGCGCATGTGGCGCGATGGCATAGCGCATGTGGCACGATGGCATATCGTATGTGCCGCGATGGCATATCGTATGTGCCGCGATGGCATATCGTATGTGCCGCGATGGCATAGCGTATGTGGCGCGATGGCATATCGTATGTGCCGCGATGGCATATCGTATGTGCCGCGATGGCATATCGTATGTGCCGCGATGGCATAGCGTATGTGGCGCGATGGCATATCGTATGTGCCGCGATGGCATATCGTATGTGCCGCGATGGCATATCGTATGTGCCGCGATGGCATAGCGTATGTGGCGCGATGGCATATCGTATGTGGCGCGATGGCATATCGTATGTGCCGCGATGGCATAGCGTATCACGCGAGGTGCAATCGCTTAACGTCGGCCGCTTCACAATATTATGTTTGCAGCTCAGCCTTTTTAGAACTTAAGAAAACGCAAACCCTGAGAGTGCGCCGCATTTACGTTTGTTAGATAAAAACACAAGCGCGACTGTTTAGAAATTGCCTAAATTATCTCTGGCTTAAAACTGAATAAAATAACTATAATGTTACTAGCATTCTTTACTAGCTTTTACCCGTGACTTCGTACGCGCATATCCCGTTTTTCCCGTTCCCGTATAGCCTTCCTCATGAATGTGGCTAACAAATACAAAAAAAAACAAATCTGATTGGTAGTCCCAGAGATTAACGCGTTCAAACAAACTCTTCAGCTTTATTATATTAGTACTAGCTTTTGTTCGCGACTTCGTACGCGCATATCCCATTTTTCCGAATTTCCCGATCCCGTATAGCCTATAGCATTCCTCATGAATGATGTCCATATGATAGCAACATATACAAAAAGAATTTTACAAATTCGACTGGTAGTGTCAGAGATTAGCGCGTTCAAACAAACAAACAAACCTTTTAGCTTTATTGTATTAGAATAAACAGATTACAATCCTTCCTCAGACACCAAATTCACTCACAGACACCCTGAACTCTTTAGGAGGACTGATCTGCTTCTGGAGGGAGGTTGGCTGGTTTGAATGACGGCCGCCATGGCCCACGCACAATGGTCCAGGACTAAGTGCGGAAACCATACCCTAATAGATAGATAAATAGATCCTTCCTCATTTATCACCCTTCCTGCTACATTATAACTGTTTCAAAATCTATTGCGTGGATAAGAAGAAGTAACTGAAGACAGAAGCAGACAGAGACAGCGTTTAACACCAGCAAAACTGAACAAAGATTTTATTTTTGGACTCACCTTTTAGAAGACAGTATAAAACTAAGTGGCAGGTCCAGGAATCCAATATACTTTCTGAATAAATTTACAGAATCTAATGTGTACACAACACATCCTGGAAAGAGAAAATGCAATGGTAAGAAAATATTATTGGTTTAAATGGGATTAATTAGTGAACACACAAGTATAGACCTAGTTATACATACATATATGTACTTACTTTCTGGCATTAACTTCTCAACAAACATATAAGCCACCGCATAGAACACGGCTGAATGGTTCGCGTGAGCCGACACTCCTCCTCTATCAAACGTAACAAGTGTATCAATATCTATGGCTTCTAAGTGATGGTTTATTAATTTAGCTAACACCGGCACAGGCCACTGCACCTTCGGGTCATCTTTTAGCCGGTCATCCATTATTATACAAATATTCTGGTTCGGTACCCCAAGCTCTAGACATGCATCCCATAATTCTTCACGTCTTATGCGACCTTTTCCTTCATAGTTACCTGGAAATTGTAAAGTTAAGTCAGAATATAGATCGTGCTGACGATTTTCTATAGATATGTTAGAGGAAGACTCTGATTCAAGTTGATTCGTGGATATAAAAGATATTGATTGTTTATTATATAAATACTCTAGATAATTCTAAATTTAGAATCTCCCTCTATTCCTCCGACAGATATTTATATGTTATTGGAATTAGCAATTAAGTAAAATTTATGCAATCTACAACCACCTGATTAACATTTTGACCTTTATAACATAAACATGAAAGGAGTAATGCAATTCAAAGATCAATTAATGTCACTTACCATTAGATAAGCACAGAACATGCACGTCAGCACCCTGTTCGCACAATCTGAAGATCGTGGGCCCGAAAAACATGCATTCGTCATCCGGGTGTGCTATCACTATCAACACCCGCTTGGCGCCCAATGCACCGCGCGTCCGTGTCGGCAGCCGCCGTGCGTACCGCCGGTACACCACACAACACACCAAGAAATACCCAAACAGCCATAAGCTTATGTATAAAGCAAAATTCCTAAAATACAACAACAGTTCTGCGAGGAACTTTACGTAAAAATTGTAGAAAAATTCTATGTCGTATGGCGAGTCATTTAGTAACATTTCTGACTAGAACTACACGAACTATTGGTCGACACAGTAAATATAGGTGTTAGTCATGTATTATAACTAGTTATTAGCATTTAATCTTATTTACAATAAGAATTTTGAAAAATCTAAATTGTACTATCCGATACCGTCATTGTGACGTTTATAATATAGTGTTGCCAGTACCACCTGTGTGATGTGTCAGTTGGCCTAAGATACCATTCACACTTGTTGTTATTTTATCATACATCGCTTTTGCCCACATTGCGGAACCCGACGCCACCCAAATACCGAACAATAGATTGTTGAACGAAACTTAAAAAAAATAAAAGTTGTCATTGTTGTCACAAATTGTCAATGTTGATGGAGACTTTTTACTTGACGTCTTTCAGAAAAATATTGTAAAGTTAATCTGAGATTCTGGATTTGTGATATCCCGAGTGCTATTCAAAATGATTCAGCCGGACTACCCATCAGCCTTGGGCTTGCTAGCCCATTTAAATTCCGACGAGCTGAAAGAAATGTTAAATGACGACACTAAATTCGACACTGTACTAAAAGATGTAAAACAGGTAATAATAATGAAACTATTTCAATATAATGTATATTTCTTATGTTATTCACTACTCTTTAGCTTTATTAAGAGTTCAAGAAACTTTTCACTTGTCTCATATCGTTTTCTTTGCATGTAGACTGCTACTAAAGATTTTCAGAGGATGACTCATTGTTTTAATTAAATAAACATGCAATCTTTGTACTCCATACATTGTTTACTGATAAAATATCTCTTTTTAATCATTAAATAACTTGGTACTTACCTATTAAAGGAACACATTTGACAAGGGACATATAATTACTATGGTTCCTGCCATAAATAATTTTTATTTAAATGAAAACATTAAAACTGCAACTTTTTAAAAATAGACAAAGAAATTTAACCGTCATATTTTAATCAACTAAGGTTACTTTGGCCCAAGCTTATAACCAGTGATCAGACAAAAGGTGAGCTAATTTACCTAAACTTCAAAGAACAGAGACCAATCATGGAGCCTTGCTTACTACAACATTTTTTTTCGGGAAAATTTTCCTGGTCAATGTCAATTCATTTATTTCAACCATAAACATCAATTTTGCAGTATAAAAATAAATTATTATTGTGACTGTAGTTGTCCATTCGCAAAAGCAGATTCTTATGGTGCGAAGAATAGACAAAACACTCCATAGTTACTCTTTCCAAATAAGTTTTACAATATTTTGTATACAATCAATTGATTATGTGTGAGGATGATGCACCCAAAATAACACTACAATTCTAGTAATAGGTATAAAGTAATACAAGTAGAGGTAAAATGAATAAATTTGATGGAATGGATTGAACAAAGTATGAAAGCTCTAGGTAGGTTTAGTCAGACATTATAAAACTAGGTTATTAAAAATGAGCTCTTTTCTTGAGTTTGCCATGTGTTATTACTTCCCAGAATGTGATACTTATTAGCAACACTTTTGGATGGTGTAATAATGAAGGTGTTTTTTTTTTTCAAAATCAATCGGTTTGATCGGAGCAAGGAATACCGATTTTCAAAAATCCAATGATGCAGTTTTAGTTTTCATCGAAATCGAGCTGATACTCCTTTCAGGGTTTTCTGATATTCCTAATAGTTTCGGATTTGGCCATCCATGCATAATTTTAAAAAATCAGCCTGCATAAATTTGACTCAAAGGTATAAAGGCGAAAATAGACATAAAGGACCATGCCACATGTTAAAATTGCTGTTGCAGAAGACTGGTTAAAAATAGTAACTATCCACTTAAAAATTGAATTAAAATAAAACAATTATTTTCATCCAGGTCAAAGATTGGGAGACAGAGCGTGAGATGACGATAGCCAGCAACAGGTCTCTGGCCGAGTTCAACCTCGGCAAGGAACCGGAGCTGGAGGAGGCCAAGCAGCAGGTGCAGGACAAGTCCGAGATGGGTGAGCAGCTGTGCAGTCGCATCCAGGAGCTGCTAGAAGAATACAGTGAGTTTACTTTACATTTTGCTTTGGTACAAAATGGGTGGTCGCTTTGCTGATTTGTTACCATTAGTGCTGCACACTGGTGAAATATTAGTGTGCGATGAGAAAGAGGGAAGAAGGAGTCAAAAATCCATATTATATATATTGAAAATCGAATGTGCTATAAAAACATGTATTTAAATAGCGCCCGTGTGTACAATCACACTGCATGTAACGGATTTTTATGTCTATTGTGGCCAGCATGACTTTGGTAATTTCAAAGCAAGACAAATTGGAACATCTCTAAAGAGGTCTGGTTATGTTTAGTGACATAGTACAACTCCCTAGAAAATATTTCAAAATAATTTTTAACTGTAAGTGTCACTTGTGCCTTTCTTTGTCCAACAGAAACAAAATCAGCGGGAATATCGCCGGACACAACACAAGCTCTGCTACAAACAGCTGCAGCAGAATCTGAGGAGCAATCAGAGAATCTAGCGCAAGACTTCCTCTCCGGGAAGATACCGGTCGAAAAGTTTCTCGAAGATTTTGAACCAGCTCGCAAGAATATGCATTTACGAAAGTTCAAAGCCGAGAAGATGGCTGAACTACTCCGATCCGGAAATCAGAGCTCTTTCGGTAACGGATATGCTAAGCCGTACCTACCGTACCCTAGTTACGGTCCCCCACAGGGAGCCCCGAATGTGCCATACCCCATGGGACCACTGAACATGCCGATGCCAGGCATGTATGGAAACCACTTTTGAATTCAAAGTGTTCAGAGATCTCGTATCTATAGATTATCAATTTGTAGATTTAAAATGTATAAATATGAATCAAATATTGTTTTATAGTGACTGGTTGTGCCATTACTGGCCTCACTTTAATATATCTATGTCATGGATGAATATTATTATATAAGTCATGAATTCATGATTGAATGACTGATTGATAACCTATAAATGTGTCAAAGGCGTGGAGGTGCTTGGATACAATGGCTCATGATAGACTTGAGCACTTTAGGTATATTATATACAATTTAGTGCTCATATCAGCACGAGTATAGATAAGGAAAACTACCGGGCCTATTCCAAATATATTGAGATCAGGAGGATAATGTTGAATCATTTTAGAATATGACTAAAGCAGGTTCCACATAGGCACTGATGTGACTATTCAAGCACTATTAGTTATTTTTCAACACACTTTCTCAAAAACTGGGTCCTATCGTACCGCCTTTATGTTCGCAAGTGCGGAAAAGAAAATGTATTACAAAATATTGTATTTTTGAAATTCAATCACTTGGTTCTCTGAAGTGTATTGAAAAATGACGGTTAAGGCACGTAGACATTTGTCGTTACAGTCTCGACTGCAAAGGTAACGTCCTCGACTTCGCCAGGGCTATGATTACTAAATAAGTTGGCCCACCTGCATCATTTTTTTTTTTAATTTGAGTTGTCTTTGTTCTTGCTTGACTTGAGGCTAGGTCAGAGGTGACAGAGATAAAGTCGACGATGCAGTGAGCTTACACAGAAGAAGCCTGTTCACTCTTTATTTATATTTAACTTTTAAGAGATTAGGTTTGAATGCGTTCGGAAACACACGCAGGTAAAGAGTTCCACTCCTTTGCTGTGCGCATTACAAAAGACGTTTGGAAACGCTTAGTGCGAATTGCAACAAAGTAGGGATGGTAACTTGCAAAATCTGAAAAATAAATCAATATCAGGAGTTACCAATGAGGATCCTCCCTTTTTGGAGCAACATCTCAATTATTTTGTCCATTGTGGAAATCACTCATCCCTGGTTATACAAAGTTGCAAATACTACAGGGAAATGCTTGACGTGAGCCTTTGTATACAAAACCTATCATAAATATATTATTATACTTATAATTTAGTTTGTATATTTTCAATTTTTTGTATTTAATTTTATAAAATATACTATTCTGTTAAGATAAAATAATTTGGAATTATCAACAAACATTTTGGGAATTGTTCATTCAATATTATCAGTGTTTGGCAATAGATCACTTTTTATATCTTTTAAATGGTGTTAAGAATTTTTATTGAAAATAATACACGGTGCCATTTTAGTTGTCTTACAAAGCTGGTATGATTATTTTTTAATAATAAAATATTTAGATAATAGGTACTTACAATAAAAATAAATAATGCATTACAATTATAAAACACCCTGTTAATAATGTTTACGTATCAAAACAATGTCGCCGTTCCATTCCGCGCCGTCATTGGAACACAAGGCTCGGACTGCGCTCGCTACAGGATGTTTCAAAATGCGTCATGCATGATTGAATATATATGTATGTCACCGGAAAATGGCAAACGCCGTAAGATTGTAAAATATCGCTTGAAATTGTAAACTATTTTTTCTAAATAAGACACTATTGAATTTGGATGGGATTTATTGTATACAAAACGATATTTCATAATAAAGTGAGAAATTATAATCTAATTAAGATTTATTACAATCTTACGGAGTCTGCAATTTTCCGATGACATATATATATCTTTTTAATAATTCAAATGTTCATAAATATATATTTTTTATTTATGTGTAGTAGTAAAATAATTGGATAGATGAAGTGGGCAGCTGTTGTATGACGTTTAAAATGGCACCATGTACATATTATTATATTGTACATGTCTATAAAATATTGATTAATAAATAGCACAGATAGGTTGATAACCACGAAGAAGCGAATCGTAATGTTATATCAACAATAATACAGCATCATATTAGTAGCTAAACTTCCCAGACGAGGCTGTCGATATGTAATGACGATAAAACTAAAAAAAATCATAAACTTCAAGCGAGGGTTTTTAGGAAAATGTTCCTCACCAGTTGGCGACACTGGTGACAGGTCCATTTCTTATAAAACGTAACTTATGACGTAAACGTAAACATTACCTTGATTACTTTAACTAATGTCGGAAAGCATAAGCGTCGTACAGAGGGCTTAGTGCGAGTTTTTTAACGAACTCGATCGCGTTAACGTACACGTGCGCTTATGTCAAATTATATGAAAAAAAAAGGTGTCCGTGAGTGTCACCAGACGGCGCTTATTCAGTTTCAATACAAATTAACGTTTACGCGATCGAGAACGATAAAAAACTCTCGCTAAGGCCACAGGTACCTGATGCCTCACTGCTGCTACCTAGTGCGTTCATTTCAGAAAACCCTCACACTATTTTCTGTCCAATTGCGTTTCAGAAGAAATTTGAAGCTATTGCACGGTTTGAACAGGGTATTTGACAAAAAAAATCTAGTCCGTCAGATAGATTTCCAAAAGTCGGTTTATGGACGATAGTTTAACGTGACAACGTCATAACAAAACATTGATAAAATGATCATAACGTTACAATGAGCGTAACGTTACAATGAGTCATCCTTTTTAGTGCGTGCAGCCGGCGTTCATCGATTTATTAGACGTTGTCACGTCAAAAATTTGGACACGTATATTTTCTTTTGTCACGTAAACAAAAAATGGAGACAATACAGTGCGTTGAAAACTCGTGCGACGTCACTAACACTTTTTACTGGAAAGTAAACCTACAAGCCCCACTCCTTAACTTTGATGCGTTTTATCTTAGCATTTTTTTATTGATTTGAAAAAAAAAAACGTCAATATTTTTTGATAATCTAACTGACGGACTAAATAGAATCATATTTTTTTAACCGAGGCAACATCCCTATTGTTAATTTCTTCAAGAGAAGAACTGGCAGGAAGCTCCTTGGTTAGGTACTCTTTGCAGTTATAGTAGGCGCCAGATAAATGTGGAATAAAGTACATTGACCTTTCCCTAATAACTGTTCATAGGTACCTGAACAATTAAACATGAATCGTTTTTCATTATTAGACAATGTTAAGGATCACGAGAGATGATGATTCGGGACAGCTTTGTGTCATTAATTCCGTTTTTCAAATTAAAAATGTCAATAATTGTAGGTGGGTCAATGACCGTTATTCCACGATTATCTGGCGCCCACTATAGGTCTTTTTACTTGTTTTTGTTTTCGTTAATATCTGTCACGTCTGTGGGAGTTTTGCTAGTTAATTTATTGGCCCTGTATATGTCACCGGAAAATTGCAGACTCGGTAAGATTGTAATTAGATTATAATTTCTCGATATATTATGAACAAAATCGTTTTGTATACAATAAATTCCATCACAATTCAATAGTTTCCAATACGTCCGGTTCTTATTATGAAAAAATAGTTAACAATTTCACGCGATATTTTACAATCTTACGGCGTTGCAATTTTCCTTCTCACCGAGTAAGTTGCTAACACGTACCTACACGTTGTATAAATGCGAGTTTGGATGGATGGATTTTTGTTACTCATTCACGCCAGAACGGCTGAACAGATCTGGACGAAATTTGGCATAGAGATAGATTTTTATTGCGGGAGTATGTTCCCTTGGAATAATTTCTCACATTCACACGGGCGAAGTCGCTGTCAGATGCTTATCCTTTTAAATGCCAGAGCATAGGCGTGCCCCCGACGCCAAGCCACTAATTCGCCGTACTTTTTGTCACATATTCGTGACAGTTGGCGTACAGGGCACGCGCTTGCTTGTCATGTATACGTGACAATGGCGTTTAAAAGGATAACAAATATTTCTTACATAATTGCCCCGGGTTAGGAACTAATTGGGAACCAAAAGATAGCTCAGGTTTGTTCAAGCGATCCTCAGGCGTTTAGGATTAGGTCGGTGACACTGTCTATCTATCTACCCGATAAACACGATGTATCGCATTGCAAATGGCCATCAACCACACAGCTAGACATTAGCACCGATTGATCACTTTTAATTGATTTAGAGGCAAGTACATTGCAATTTAAATGATGTGTCAATTATATTTGTGTAAAAACGCACTTTAATGCCGATATTATGTTACTATACCTACCTTCGAAAAACATTTTAGTTGCGCACCTATGTAAGTCAAAAAACAAAATGACTGTAGATTGTCAGATTGTAGCTGTCAGAAAACGGAGACTCCGGCAGGGAATTACACTCCTTAGCTGTACGCACAGTGAAGAACGACCAATAGAATTTCGAAATAAAAGCATTTCATAACGGTTGAGCGGGTAGGAGAGGAAATGTGCACGCGTGGGCCAGCTAGA
The DNA here is from genome assembly GCA_905163435.1 of Mamestra brassicae. Lineage (NCBI taxonomy): Eukaryota > Metazoa > Arthropoda > Insecta > Lepidoptera > Noctuidae > Mamestra > Mamestra brassicae. Next base: position 16,070,366 of record LR991008.1, on the reverse strand, counting down.
ATAGAATAGAAAATCTCTTCATTGTACTGACGCTATCACATCAAGCTACAACAATCCGTCAAATTTCTTTGATAGATTTTCCACTTTATCGCTGGCACTTTAGTTTCAAGGTTGATTGGGAAAATGTGACAGTTTCGGGTAGCTTTATGTTGGCGTCTGTACATGGACACCATACAAAAATTACTTTAGGAAGGTTAAAGCAATAGAAGGGTTTAACGATCGGTTGTCTTATCGCTAAGAGTGAGGCCAAACTAGCGTATTTCTTTGAGTTGTGAGTCGCGGAATTTACGTTGCATTCGGTTGGGTCGCCGTGTGGCACATGCAGGACTTTAGTATGAACCGAATGCAACGTAAATTCCGTGACTCAAATTACGCGACTCACGACTCAAAAAATTACGCTCGTTTGACCTCCCCCAAAAAGCGATATTTTACAGACCCTTTGGATGGATTTGACAGAGAAAGAGAAAAGATATGTACCTGATGAGGTCTCATACATATTTGTATAAAAGGAACAACCACAAATAAAGAGATGCGAGCTTTGCGCGAGTGCAGCAGAGAGGAGACATAAACGGCTTCTCAGATCAGTGAGAATTCACTATATCGAAATATCGATATTTTTTTCAGAAGATTAATCGAGATTTATTTTACGTCGATTTTGTCGATATCGAAATATCTTAATCGCCAAATCGCGCGTGAGTTTGTCCATCTCAGCATCCCACGTATCTCCACTCAGCTTGGTGGATTCACTCCAGCTCAAAAACATCTTCACATCTCGCTTTATGCATATCTCCGCTTTGGTGGAGTCTGGGCCTTATTTATCTCGCAATATCTTGGATTTAAGTTTTAATTTAATGTACCTCATAGGTGTTTCCTTGGTTATTTAAAGATAAACTGTCCGCTTGATGTTGGTGCTTCGTAGAAGAAATGTGATTTAACAATTATATGAATTATTCGTCTATTAGTAAGAGTTATGAAATAAATACTTTTTGGTCGGACATTTTCTTTTGTGTGTTTTTTTTAAAAACCTCTGCTCCGCCTCTCCCTCTAGTCCTAGAGTTCCGAAAAAGGTCCGAGTAGCCAATGGGTAACGTGTTCCTGTTAGAATATAAATTATTTTAGTAATTAATGATAGCGTGCTAATTAAGTACGGTTACCACGCCCTGCACATCATCAAACCGCAAAAATATATTTTATGAGGTACTTAAAAAAGTAATTGAGGTGAATGATTCTGCTTCATATTCACCGTGCAAGTACTGTGAAGGGCCCTTCTAAAAAGTTTTAAAACAATCATGATTCCGCTCTAAGAGGGAGACGGAGCTATAGCTATAGCGAATAGTACTATCCCGTTTACATCATCGGAATTGGATGGCATTAGCAACATTTTTCTTAGAGAGTAAGAAAAATGTGGTTTGAGCGAACTGGGGAGAATCTTTATTATGCTTGGTCCGATGAAGTTGAAACACGAAAAATGTTGCGGTTTGAGCGAACTGGGGAGAATCTTTATTATGCTTGGTCCGATGAAGTTGAAACACGGTATTACCTACCTAATGATTTCGAGAAAAAAAGTAAGAATAACTTTTTGGATTTTTCGAAAATATGCCCCTTAAGGGGCGAAAAGGGGTAATGAAGTTTTTAGGGGAGGACATTATTGCTTACGTCAATTAACGTGGAAATTGGAATGAACAAACTATAACTGGGACATTTGAAATAGATCTAATAATTTTTACATAATCAACCCCTGATGGGGTGAACGTGGTGAATAGTAGGCTGAGAGCGGTTGCGCACTAGGTACGTCCGATCCAAATCCGATCAGAATCTTCAAAATACTGTCTAAGAAAACTCGGACCGAACCGACGTCATTTCAAATTTCATGTTAAAATTTTCAATTAACGCAAAAACTGCGCCGATTCACGTCACCCCCGCCCTCCGGCCCCTCTGCTTCTTTTCTCGGACGCAGCTCGGATTCGGTTAGTTCGTAGTGCGCAACTGTTCATGCAAATAATACCTACTATGGCCACTTCGGTCCGTCAAGTATCCGTAATGGAGATTCTCGGATGACGGAGAGAAATCGGATGACGGAAATCGGGTATAGTGCGTAAGCTACCATACAAATTGTTCCACGACTACGCCGGACCGTCTTTACACGGATACTGATCGCGTTCGGATCGGACGTAGTGCGTAAGCGCTCTGATCCTTAAACCGTTGAATGGATATCGTGGTGCTTAATTTTTCAAAATTTACTAAATTTACAAAGGTTACCCCCTCTGGGCGTTTAAGTTTGTGGAGTACCTACCAAATCCGCGCGAAGTGCTAGCACAAGTGCACCTTAGACGACTCACCCCGGACGCAAGTCGGTTGATAGGTATAATGTGCGTGAATATAGATTGAAAACAACCGATTTAAAAAGTTTTAAAAATGTTGCCGTTTTGAATCGGTTTCTTTATATCTATAGGTCTGTGGATGGGTGACCATCTTTCATTCCGAGTTTCCTCTGTGCCTCGGAAAGCGCCGTGCTTTCGGTGTCATTTCTAAATCGTTGGCAATAGTTACGGAATGTCAGAAGCCAGTAAATCTGACTAGTCTTGCCAAAAACTACTGTGTCACCCAGTTAATGGGTTGTGGAGGTGCTCCGCGTAAAATACTGGTATTCGCTGAATCTAGTTTGACTGGAAGCCAACCCCAATATAGTTGGGAAAAGGCTAGGCAGATGAGGCAGATGATGTACCTGTTGTTATGAAATAAATGACATTTAACTTATGACTGGTTTGTTACCAGAAAATGTCTAAATTTGGTTTAAATGGATGAAGCCTGAAATCTTAATTTTAGTGAGTAAGTAGCCTAAATGGCGAAAAATCGCCAGGCACACACCACTGCCCGCCAACCTGCACAAGTTTGAATGACAGGAGATGGTGGCGCTGCTTGTGAATATAAATGTCAAAACGCTGTCAAATCTAGTTATTTCCTAATAGTTCTAAATTTCACCACGTGCTTTTGGATCCAAGGGGTTTTACGAGATGACACTTGCGTTTGGATACAACGTATACCTTTTTAACTAATGTTGATGACTCAGGTCATAATCATCACTTTCTAAATTTTTCTTAATTTGATGCTAATTAAGTAACCTGTTTTATTAATAGTTATTTAATTATGGCAAATGATAAGTAACAGTTATCATAATTTAGAACCGCCATTGTCTAGTCAGTATATTTTTGACATGTATCCGAGACGCACATTTCTTTAATCTCTGCTTTTTTAATATGGCGGAAGCACTGACCGCCGCTCGGACGTCTGCGTTTTTAATTTCGTGAAATAAGAAGTGTCTCGCTAATATTTCATAAGTGTGTGAAACATAAGTGTTTTAAAACAACTGTGAGTCGGTTGCGAATAGTTAAAATATTATAGTGCTTCAAATCATCACATTCAGCCAAGAAAATGGTAATGATAGTTTTTTGTTTTGATATTTTTATACAAACTTTACTTCGCTGAAAAATGTGTTTTCCTCATTTTTCTTTCTTATTACTATGTCAATTACCAGGATTATCTAAGGAATAGGTTTCAGATGTTAATAAAGGTCACAAAAACAGGATTTTTTCGTTTTTTTTTCTTTGTTTTCAATTTTTCTAACCAAAAAAACTGTCATAAGGTTGATGTCGATCACACATGTGATATTATTTTAATGTTTCTTTTGTTATATCACTTATTTGATCGTGTTCCCAGGGACTTAATTATTCAAGCTGGGTGTGGCTGTATTGATTTTCTTGGAAGGTTCTAGGTATAGTGTTAGAATACGTCTTGAAGTACTGCACTGTGCCTGTGTCTAGCACACTGCTACAATGCGGTGTTCTCGTATTGAGATCGATTCTATCTTCAATTGGGATGCTGAAAACTGAACTATTTGCTTCTTTTTACGTTTTGTTTGTTATACAGTTCCCATTTATGAGTATTTACTAAGATTTGAATGCAATAAGATGGAATTTTTGGACTTGCTCAATGCATGCATTTACTTATCATGGTAGAAAGTAAAATAGTCATAAAAAGAGCATTATAAAACCATGTTATCAGTTATGTAAGGTTTTTACTGTATTTTGGTGCTTTTGCCAACTATAGGTAATGTAATAATTCAGACTGTGCCAAGACTTTTAGTGTTATTCTAGTTACTCTCAAAACTTGTCTATGATATTGTTTTCTTTTCTGAATGATTTACTTGATTATAAGAATCTCCATGTAATTAACTATGAAATAAATAGTTAAAATTAAGAAATGCATGATTTTAAAGTAGCCCAAGTGATTTGTTTTTCATATGGTATTGATTTAAAATGGATGTGACCGTTTTGATTTTTTTTATTATCCTGTCCATAATGAATACTTACATGAAATGCAAGTCATAAATCTTTTAATCCACATACTTTTGGAACTAAAACATAAAATTCACAGATTTCGGTAAAAACTTGTTACTTTTCCTCATTCCTTCGAAATAATGTTAATAATATCAATATTAATTTGATGACTGAAACATAACATGTATGTTGCAATGTAATGTGAAATATATGAATTAATTTAAACAAAAGATGACATTTGGATACTGCTTATCTAAACAAAGTCAAGGTCTTCACTAAATTTACCATCACTGTTTAATTTTTAGTAAACAATACTGTTTTCAAAGTTAAAAGTCCTTTGCTATCAATATAGTTATAGAAACTGTCAGGTTTAACAGAAGAGGTAAATAAAATAGGTTGTTTATTATGTTTGTAAATCAGTATCAGATCTAGTTAACCGCATTTGAGTGAGATTGATGCCGCAGGAAAAAGTTAGTTTCTGCAACTCACAGATCATTGTGTTATGCATACTTCTCATAGGTTTATTGATTTGGTTGGTTTCTTAAATTAAAGCCTGATTGGCTAAGGTAGCCAGCAAAATATTGTTTTTCTTAAAAAAAAAAAATGTCATTTGCACCTCAGTATATATCTCTCAGTATAACCTTAAGGAATAAACATCTAAGAACTATTCCCAGTGGGAATGAAAGTGTAGGTCAAATCAATCTCATTGTTAATTCAAGGTTATTTACATTAACAACATAAACAGCTTACGTTTCCCACATATTTACAATCCCAAATAAATAAAAATAAATAAATTCCCTCAATAATACAGAGAAGTAAGAACCTATTGTAAATTTGATTGAGGATACATTTTGACAAAAAAAAAGTGTCTTAATACTTATTAAAAATCCATTATACCTAATTACATTGTAAACATAAGTGAAATACCAAGTTCCAATTAGGTCATTACAGGGTTAGCCTCATCCATGTCTAATGGCCCATTTCAATAATGTATCTATCTTTGACCAACTGTCAAATTAGCTACTAATAGTAGCTCAAACGTCATTTTTGCCTTTCAAACATGACATTGTAGCTACTGTTGGTAGCTAATTTGACAGTTTGTTAAAGGTAGATATGTTATTGAGACCGGCCGTAAGAGACTGGTTACCCAGCAATCAAGTATAGTTGCATGTTGAATATTTTAAGATAGGATACTTTTATAATTGTTTAGAAATTTACATTGGTTGATAAAAAAAAAAACTCCAAGCAGGTTAATTTTTTGGCTGTTAATACATTACTTATTATGTTGTAGAAAATGCCTCAATTATTTCCCAGATAAGTTAAAAAACACAAGTCATGCCAAGCATAATAATACATTAATAAACCAACCACACGGATTATGTCTGGAAGAAAATGACCTTGAGCTATTCTGAGCTAGAAAGAAGCCAAGGGCAATAAACGTAGTCCTAGCACTTGAATTCTTTGATTTGTCAAGGTTATCTGAGTGATAGTGTGATTTAAATATAAGATAAACTATTATTTAGGTGAGAATACTCATGAAAATATGTAGAAAATGAAAGTACTATGAAACTTATTAGATTTAAAAGAGTTAGCAGATAAGTGCTCGAAAGTCTAGATAGATGCCAGTTTCTGAATTAAGTTAGAGAATATGTCAAAGTCTAAAGTTAAAGAAGAGTTTGACAAGTAATGAACTTAAGTAGGTACTTAATTCAAGTAAATATCAAGTAAAATTACAAAAGTGTTGGATTTAGGTAAAATATCAAATTATATGATACTTTCAAGGGTCCCCATAAGCCAAACATATCAAGAAATTATAAAATTTCCCTAATAAGTGCAGAGTAGGGACATTTTCTACACATAGACTCCCATTAGGTCCGTTGTGTGTAGGATTTCGTTAATAATTAATGTTGAAGTTTCTTCTAATTTCAACGCAAAAATGAGATAATTGGATCAATACACGATGGAGGGTTTTCCTTAAATTTTCGAAGCTTTTTTTTTTTTTTAAGTCTTGTGTTGCTTACACAGTGTATAAAAGATCCATGCGCCTAGCCTATTCTAAGTGACGATGAGTCACGCAACTGTTTTGTATAGCTGCCATAAGTTTCGGTTTTTCCCCGTTTTATTTGAGGAAGTCCGAGGTAAAACCCGAACGACCGGCCGCCAGAAAACTAAGGGATCAGGCGAAAATACATGTTTTGTAAAAAGTAAACTACAATCTTTTTGGAAAGCAATAAAGTCATCATTTTCATATCTGACACGGCTACTACAGAAGTTTTTATTAATTTGCTTTTTATTTTATTCTAGTCTAAGCGGTCAGCATATGACGATGAGGATAATCCGCCGACACCATCCGACGATTCAGACTTTGATGATGATGAGGATCCAGACAATTTGGAAGTGCCAGGTCAGTTGTTTTTTTTTTTAACCGAAAATAAGGCTTCGGTTGTATTTTTTTTATGTTTATCTCACAACTTCTTCATTAATGAATCAATGTGAAAAAATATTTTTTTGAAATTTCATCAAAATCGGTTCAGTAGTTTGGGTTTTAAATCAAAATTGCTGGAGAAAACAGAAAATATATCATCCAAGTATACGAAATTGCGTGTTTTGCTTTCCTGCTACTTTCCAGTGGTGTTGTTAGGTGTGGGGTACCACTAAAAACTGAAAAATAAAAACCTTTTTCCAAAAAAATACAACTGACTTCCAAATATATAAAAAAACACTACAAAGTATAAAATAAGTTTAATTTCAGAAGTTAGACCACGACTTCCGAAATTAATATATAAGTTATTTTAGTTATTTGGAAGTTGGTTGTATTTTTTGTAAAAAGTTTTTTTTTCTTCACTTTTTAATGGTTTACATGTGCTTGCCCCTTCACAGCGTACCGGCATGATGTTATGTTATGAACTGGTGTAAACAATAGACAAACATGAGATTTCATCAATACCAGTTCATTTGCTATCATTTATTGAGGAGTTCAGTTGCCTATCTCCGAAGTAGATACACCCAACGATGCTCAAGGACCACAAACACTGCAAAGTGAAATAACATCATATTTACAGCAAACATACCAGCTCGACTTGCCACTGGAAAAAGTTACGAAAAATGAAGTAAGAACTGCCATCAATAAACTAAAAGAACACAAAGCACCAGGATATGATTTAATTACAGCAAAAACATTGAAGGAACTTCCTGAAGCAGGCATTACTTTCCTCACCGCTTTATACAACGCAATTCTGTTAAAGGGGTACGTACCCTCTCAATGGAAAGTAGCTCAAATTATTATGATAGCTAAGCCTGGAAAGTGCCCTGGCGACGTGAAGTCCTACCGGCCCATTAGCTTGTTGTCTATTCCTTCAAAACTACTTGAGACATTGTTCATGAAAAGACTAAGACCACTGATAGACCCATTGTTACCCGACCACCAATTCGGGTTTAGACAAAGTCATGGAACCATAGAACAAATACATCGGTTGGTCGAAAAAATTCATGTAACATACGAAGAAAAAAAATACTGCTCGGCTGCTTTTCTAGACATATCACAAGCTTTCGATCGAGTTTGGCACGAAGGCCTTTTATATAAAATTAAAAAAACACTTCCAATAAATTACTACATTTTTATTAAATCTTACTTAGAAAAGAGGTACTACCTTGTAAAACAAGGCAATGAAATAACTGGTTTGCACGAAATTCGGGCAGGAGTCCCTCAAGGCAGTGTGATGGGTCCCACTCTTTATCTTCTTTATACAGCTGATCTTCCCGCGTCAGAAGGAGTAGTCTTAGGCACATTTGCCGATGACACTGCCACATTAGCTGTGCATGAAGATGCCGCCCAGGCATCTAAGATACTACAAACAAGCTTAGATGAAATTTCGAAGTGGCTAAAAGAATGGAGAATAAAGGCAAATGAAACCAAATCTGTGCATGTGACGTTCACAACAAGAAGAGAAACATGCCCACCTGTACGACTAAATAATGTTGTGATTCCCCAAGCGGAAGAAGCTAAATACCTTGGAATGCACTTGGACCGGCGACTAACCTGGCGAAAACATATATTCACGAAGCGTAAAGCACTGAGCCTACAACTAAGAAAACACTATTGGCTACTATCAAAAAAATCCAAGCTCTCCCTGGAAAATAAGCTCAGGATTTATAAATGTATCTTAATGCCTATCTGGACATACGGAATACAGCTGTGGGGCACGGCAGCCAACTCAAACATTGAAATACTCCAAAGGTTTCAATCAAAAATGCTTAGGATTATAACTAATGCACCATGGTACATGACTAATGATAGCTTACATCGGGACTTAAAAATACCAAAGGTGAAAGAACAGATCACGCAAGCAGTCAGCGCCTACAAGAATAGGATTAATACTCATCCTAATAAACTGGCATCAAACTTGATGAAAACCAAGACATTCAAGAGGCTTAAAAGACAAACCCCACAAGACCTGATACTATGACAGCTGACACCATAAAACGGATTGATGTGGATGCACCACTGGGCGCATACCAAGGATGATAAACAAAATCTTAACAAAAAAGATGCTGAATGTTAGTAATGGACAGATTGCATAAAAAAAAAAAAAAAAAAAAAAAAAAATCTCCGAAGTTCTTCATCAGATCTTCACCAAATTGAAATGGGACCACTCCGAGAAAGTATTCTTCCAAAAACTACCCAAATCGCTTCAAATGTACCTATAAAATTTGAAGAGTTCTCTCTATTTCTTCGGGATCCCATCATCAGGTTCTGACTTGATGATTGTGGGACCACCTGGGAAGTATACCCTTTCAAATAAAAAAAAAAACCAAATTGGTCCAGCCATATTCGAGTAATCGGGGAAGGTTCCGACGAATTGAGAACCTCCTCCCGTTTTTTGAAGTCGGTTAATAAAAGCATAATGGTTAGATTTTTATGAATAACCTTTCAATTCTTGGATATGATGCAGAGGTGCTTCTTTTATTTATTATATACTTTATTGTACACCTCATTTACAAACATAGTAAAAACGTTTAAAAAACAAAGTGTACAATGGGCGGTCTTACCACACAGGGCAATCTCTTACAGACAACCTTTGGATGGACTGAACGAAAGAAGTTAGATTTAGGGCGGTCAATGTACAAACATCATAAATAATATTAATTAGACATAATAATATAAAATACTCACAATACTAAATAATACTAATAAATATCAAATATATAAAGGGGAAAGCAGAAGAAAAATTAAAAACGTATGCTATTAATAAGTAGCAGCATAACTAAAAAGGTATTTTACCTGACTCTGTTAAAATATGGCACCTGCGCTGCAGTTATATTTACCAAAGAAACACAAATTGTTTACATTTCTCAGATCAAGATGAACACCATGTGAGGAATATTTTTATTTCAAATAATGTAAATATATTAGTTTGAATATCATTCAAGGGTGCATTTTATTGTGTATCAAGGTGACACTGAATTTATTCAAAATATATATTTATTTAGACTATGTATGGTTTTCAATAAGTTGCATTCAATGTTGCCGTAGGTCCAGAAATTTATTACACTTCCTATAACTTTCTGGTATTTTTAACCGACTATAAAAAAAGGAGAATGTTCTTTTTTTCAATTTGGTTGTATGTTCTAATTTTTTTGTGTAAGTAATAAACATAACTTCGTCATTTATGAACCGATTTAAAAAAATATGTTTTAATGAGAAAGGATATACTTTCCGATTGGTCCCATAGAAATTTCATCAAAATCGGTTAATTAGTTTGGTTTTAAATCGAAATAGTTGGAAAAAATATGTCATTCAATAAACGACATTGAGTATTTTGCCTTGCTGTGACTTTTTGTTTATTTTGAAATCTTCGGTTTGCCGCATACTGGGTTTCATAAAGATGAAACTGAAACTGAAATAGTTTATTGTGTAATTATTGGAATAGTTTAGGAAAAAACGTGTTGCACCGGTTTGAAGATAACGGATAAGAGCAGAAAGATGATAATTATTTTGGGTATTTATCCTGTCAACTAATACGGTTATCGTGTAGATCCCACAACACGTATTTGTTAGGCACTATTTCCACAGACTAAAGGATGGTGGTGATAAACTCGCCGTGCCATCAAGTTCAATACAAAGTAAGGGGCGCTACACACATTAGCGGACTGGCACAATCGGTTCGGGAGTATTTGTTGAACGACAAGGCCCGGCCGAATCAATTACTAGATTACAAAACAATTTTTTCTACAGAATTCTCTACATTATGTTCGGTTTTGCCGTCCGGCTGTGCCGATCAATGCCGTGTGTAGTGCCCCTAATGCTGGTGCTACATTATCGCGCGAATATTTGTGTCGCGATAGTTTACCGACGGTGTCGCGACAAACACTCTTGTTCGCCCAAATACATTGAGATTCGACGAACTACTCGGCAATCCCGATAATGTAGCCCTAGCATAAGAATCAATCTCCACCCGCCAGTTTGATCGCACAGCGAAGGTACCCATCGCCTGTGGAGATGGCGCTTAAGTAATTACCTGGCGTTTTCTATAAATAACAAAAGGAGTTTAGTATTTGACCAGGTCTTGCCCGGGAACGTTTTGACGAGATACAAGCATCCTATGTAAATGTATGCTTATCATGTTCTACCCACGTACCAAGTTTCGTCCAAATCCTTTCAGCCGTTTAGGTGATTCATGAACATTATAATATGTATGTACAGACACAAGACGCCAGCACATCAAGCTACCCGAAACTGTCAAATTTTCCCAATCAACTTTGAATCTTAAAGACTAGCGATAAATTTGAAAATCTTTTAAATAAATTTGACAGATTGTAACTTGATATCCTGGCGTCTGTATTATACATACACGCATTGTTAATGGCAAGTACTTCTTTATACAGGAGGAATTTATCTAACTCTACGATTGCTCAGTTAACGTCCCTGACGGTGTGTGCGGTCTCAGTAGAAAGAATAATATTCGAAAAAAAAATTAGTAGGCGCGGGCCTGCGGACGGCGAGCGTTGGGTGGCTCGCTGTCCGATCACCACCAGGCCCGGGTCGATGGCGCGTTGTGTTTCACGCGCGCCTCAAAGAGATGCCAGCATAGAGGACGGGGCCCGCCAGGGCCAGAGCCTGCCAGGGTTGCGGAATTTGTTCGAAAGAGTCACCGCGGCCCTGGAAAGCAAAGGGCTTTAGAAGGAACACGGATGGGTTTTATTCAGTAAGAGTCTGACACGCCCTTCCGCTCCACCCAGAGCGGAAGAAGTCATTTGATGATTTCCCATCATTAAAAAAAAAAAAAAAACATGCTCGCTGTGAATGGTACATTATGGCCCATAACCAGAGATCGGAATAGGTAGACTTTATTTACCTAATATTCGTGGAAGTAAGTAACATAGAGCTGATAAAACCTCCTCTAAAATCCCGGAATCATAAATGGAATCATGACAATTAAAACCCGGGATTATAAAAACATGAACTAGACTTTGAGTATATGTAGTTACAAATTATTGATTTGAAGAATCAAAAGAAGAAAGAGGTGAGAACACAAAGCTATTTAATTTAACTGTTTTAGTAGGTACGGAACTCTGAAACAATAAGATTCTTCAATATAATAAATTTGTTCAAATGTATTCAAAGCGCAATAAGTAATTTGCAATTTTCCCGATACAATCGTCATGTTCATGATTCCGGAATTTTAGAGGAGGTATTATCAACTCTATGTTACTTACTTCCACGAACATTAGGTAAATATGGTCTACCTATTCCGATCTCTGTCCATAACACTGGTCAGTACCCACATTTATACGTTTCCTCAGGTTACAAAGTCAAAGTTAAAACGTTTATTTCAATTAGGCCATTAAACGGCACTTTTGAACGTCATCGTTTACAGTTCAGTAAAATAATAATGTTACATTAATAAAGTGATTCTACTGTCCATTCGGAAAGGTAGATTCTTATGGAGAAGAACGGACAAGAAACTCCATAGTTACTCTTTTCAAATAATGATTTTACAAAATTTGGTATACAAAAATTAATTTAATATTATGTGAGGACGATGCACCCAGAGTATGCTACTTATAAGAACAAAGTATCACCAGCAGAAGTAAACTTATTAATTTCCTAAAGAAATTTAGGTAAATGGTATGGTTACGTAGTTCTCTTACTAAACGTGTGTCTATTTGAACAGGTGGAGGCAAAACCCTGGCAGCGGCTGCTAGCATGGCTCAAAAGAAAGTCACAGTCACACCGCAGGTCACCGTCAAACCTACCACAAATCCACTTGCAGGTGAGTTTTACCCCTTATCTTAAGTTTTTTTAAACACACTTTTATGTCATACAAGATAAAGTTAAAAAACGATTGCAGCCTACGTTTATTAAGAAGCTCTTGATAAATACATATGGTCAAAAGAAGCAGCATAATGCTCGAGAAATTGTTCATTGGTTATTTTATTATGAACTTAATGGCAACACAAATAGAGTTGAAAAAAACGGCCAAGTGCGAGTAGGACTCGCGCACGAAGGGTTCCGTACCATTATCTAAAAACGGCAAAAAAAATCACGTTTGTTGTATGTGAGCCCCCTTAAATATTTATTTTATTCTGTTTCTAAGTATATGTTGTTATAGCGGCAACAGAAATACATCATCGACCCTGACTGCTAAACCGGAGGTCGTGGGTTCGATTCCCACTCAGGACAAATCTTTGTGTGATGAGCATGATCATTTGTTCTGTGTCTGGTTGTAATTTGTCTATAAAATGTATGTATTTAGAAATATATAAGTATGTTTATCAGTTGTCTGGTTGCCATAGCACAGGCTCTGCCTAGTTTGGGATCAGATGACCGTGTGTGAGTTGTCAAAAAAAAAAAAATATCATCTGTGAAAATTTCAACTGTTTAACTATCACGGTTCATGAGATACAGCCTGGTGACAGACGGACAGCGACGTCTTCGTAATAGGGTCCCGTTTTACTCTTTGGGTACGGAACCCTAATAGAGTGCAAAGAGATGATTTTCTGTGCTGTTCAAGATTTATTGTTTTGTTTGAGTTGACCTATCGTCTTTTCAGCCTCTAGTGGGGCGATAGATTTCTGTCAACACATCTGACTACAAAATCCGAAGTCATGTCTTATAACGCAACTTTAGAGAGAGACTTCCCTCTAGTCTTGTGCTCGCACTTAAAATATTCGCATGATTGAATTACAGAAAGTATAGGTACCCTAGAATCAGCGAGACAAAGTTCATTTAAAATAAATTGAATATTTGCACAAATACACCAAGCGAAGTGACGACTCCTATAAGTCGGGTTCTGATTATTGTGTCGTGTCGCCTTCTGGCACAATTGATTGATTACAAAATGGTTGTGATTGGAAGCTTGAATAAATTCGTTTGATTGGTGTATCCTTCGCTACAACATACCCTGACACAGACGTACGAACCTAGCTTTTTGCGTCTCTGAGTTAGTCAGGGGTTTTGTCTTTTCAATGAATCGTGAGTCAAAATGCATTTATCCGCTTCCTCATACTTCTGCTAGTCGTGCTACTACAAAGCGATCATCGCGCGAATACGCGGTCGTCTCGTTGATTTGGACGGCATACTCGCGTGGTCGCGCCGACTGAAGGCGACTTCTGGTTTTGTCGAACAAATTAGGACGATGCCTAAGATTCTGATCAAGTAGTTTTCTACGTCATAACGTTGAGGGCTCAAATGTGAACTTGCGTCATTTTTTGGGTTCCCTACCCTAAGGGTAAAAACGGGACCCTATTACTAAGACTCCACTGTCCGTCTGTCTGTCTGTCACCAGGCTGTATCTCATGAACCGTGATAGCTAGACAGTTGAAATTTTCACAGATGATGTATTTCTGTTGCCGCTATAACAACAAATAATGAAAATGAAATAAAAATAAAAGGGGTCCCCCATATAAGAAACATGTTTTTTCGACTTATGGTACGGTACGGTTAAAATTATGTGTTAGTTATATATGTTGTGGTTGTTTATTATCCCTTAATAAATAAAATAAACCCGTGTGCAAGTTCAACCTGCACTTGACCAGTTTTTGTTAGGGTTCCGAACCTCCGTATGGAAAAAAGGAACCCTTATAGGATCACTCGTGTTTTTGTCTGTCGGCCCGTTTGTCACAGCTGATTTTCTCCGAATTTACTGGACCTATTCAGTTGAAATTTGGTACACATATGAACTTCTGGAACGCGGATGCGTAATGAAAATAAATAATTTTTTGTTCTTTTTCTCGTATGTCCGCAGCGGCCTCGGGTCACGCATTCGGGCAGGCCACCAACGTGAAGCCCATCAAGATATCAGCGAGCTCGCTCACTAAACCATTGTCTATAGGGCCCTTAGCCGGCCTAGGCAGAGGCGGAAGTAAGTTTTTTTTTTTAATGTCTAACCACTTTTACCTAAATAAATTAAAAGTACGAGGGCGAGTTCATCAGTTATGTATTATCTAATTGGTAGTAGGGTACCAATACAAGGTACGATCCTTACCTTATTCTATTGGTACCTTATAATCTTTTTTTTTATTTGTAGGTACTTATAAGCTCGCCTTCATATTATAATTGTGTCTTCATACCTAATTCACATAATATACTGTAATGCTAATATACACACAGTGACACTGAGTCAAGTCGAATAGGAGAATTTTAGCAATTCTAGAAGACTCCTGTTTCGATTTCAGATGATCGGTTGATGCCTAACTCTGCTTTTACATTGTCAAATAAAATTATTGGGTGAAACTTCAAATATTATAAGGTTAATCACATCTGTGAAGTTTCGCCAGTTAATTTAAATTGGGTTGTGCAGACCTAATTTATCAAAATAATGATTAAATCGTTCACGTGTATAGAACCTATCGTGATACGCAATTATTTGTTGATAAATATTATGTGACGACATTGAGATTTAGAATCCAATGTTATTGCCCCGTAAAAATGGTTTTAAGCACTTTCGAAATTCATTAAAAACAAATTAAGAAGTGTGGTCCGTTATCGCATGCGTTATTATGTTTTTGTAAGCACTGCGCGGCCTTAAAATCTCGATTACTTAAATTATTTTATTGTACCGCGTCATAAATCGGTAGAGCTATAAGACTCTTAAAAGTTTAGCGGCCTTTCCCGACCTGTGCGATATTTATCTGTAAAATGTTGGGAATCCCACGTTTTACACGGTTTAAAACAAATGCAGTATGAAACTTCACATGTATTGTAATCCCCATAGACGGCTGTAAGGCTGCGATCCACCAGTGTACTTAGTACGAATTTTTTAACGTTCCCGCAGCAGAGGAGTGGAACTCTCTGCCTGCGTCTGTGTTTCTGAACGCATACAACCCTAATCTCTGCAAAATAAGAGTGAACAGGCTTCTTCTGGGTAAGCTCGCTCCATCATCGACTGTCTCTGTCATCTATGACCTAGACTAGAGTCAAGAGCAAACTCATCTCAAATTAAAAAAAAATCATACACTTTGACATAAGCGAACGTTTACGCTAACGCGATCGAGAACGTTAAAAAACTCGCACTAAGGCCACAGAGATGTGGGAGGATGCGTAGCGAGGGATGTGTTTGTTAAGAACCAATATAATCGCTTCATTTACCTCGACCGAGCCTAGCTAAGCACAAGCGCCTTACTAGGGCTGTCTCTAATGTAAAACAAAGTCACTGTATGTTTCTCTTGCTTACTTCTTAAAAATCATGAAACGGATTCTGAAACGGTTTTCACTAATAGAAAGAGCGGTTACCTTTTGACCGCCACGGTCGGCTATAGCTGACAAATGAAAAAAAAACGGCGAATTTGTGGTTTGGCGTCGGGGCCACATCGTTGCATTTATGCTCTGGCGTTCAAAAGGTTAACGAGAAAGCCCTGCCGGTCGATTGTGTAAACATGTCGAAGTGAAAGCTTGGGTGAAGTCATTCCATTTTGATTGATATTTTTATATGGATTGATAGCTCACCTTGTGATCACCTCACCCAAGCCTTTACTTCGGCATGTTTACAGAATCGACCGGCTGTAGCGATCCCAAAATTATACAGTAGAATATCGTACTGGTCAAGGCCGCGTGTTCGAAGCCTTGCGAATCTTCAGTCACATCTTATACAGCCGGGCTATTTAGTCAATATCTGAATACTAGTGGAAACTTAGACACAGACACCGTGAAGTGAGCTGTCCGTACAAACTAGATGGGATCATCTAGTTTGTATGGATTGACAGCTCACCTCATATTCACTTCACCTGAGTGAACACGTGAGATTTGTATAGAATCGCACTGCAGTTCTACTTAGATCTAAATTAACGTGACGAAATAGAGAGCTGAAATAAGTACTGGATTGGACAGGTTTCATTGAGAAGCTGGTTAAACGAGGGCCTTATTGAATTCGGATTTGTTTAGTATTCTATTCTGGTCTCGAATATGTCGACAGCGATGTCTCTACTGGTTTCTATGTATTTCTATGAAATACTTTTCGTAGATAGCGAGACGTCGCCTGCCACTTTTTCATAGAAATACAAAGAAACCTGCCTGCAGTCAGCCGAGAACTTGTACCTTGAGCGTTCAAGCAGAAGCGGTTGTTTGGTATATAGCCCGCGATTTGGATCAAACTTGGCACACGTTTGGACCATGCCCTAGAATAGGACATACTATACTAGAACTTTTATCACTGAAGTATAATATTCCCTTGTGATAATTTCCGACTTTCAAGGCGAGGCTGCTGGCAGAACCATAGTTTAAAATTAGTTTCATTCAAGCTTGCCCCCTTGTTTAACCAGTCTTGCTTGGTTTTCAACCGTTTTAATTTAAGTCATAAATAAATAGTAAAAGTAAAGTCGGGTTACTTTAGGCCCTGGGGTATAACTTTGGCTCAAACTTTTAACCGATAGGAGCACAGTAAACATAATTTGTTGAGTTTAAAAAAAAACAACGTAACTCAGAGGATGGGCGGCGTCGCCGAAGCCGACCCAGAAAGCGGTGGCGAGATGATTTGGATGCACACCGCGAAGGCTGGCTTGAGGTGGCGCAAGAAAAGAATGTTTGGAAGGATATGGGGATGGCCTTTGCCCAGCTGTGGGACACAACAGGCTAAGGAAAAAAAAAATTAAAAAAATTCCAACGTGAGTGCGGTGCCTTGTCCAGATTATGAGCCACACCTTGGAGTGCCCCATACATGTGTTCTTTGGAGAAACAAATGAATGCAGCCAGCCGACCCTGGTCCTAAACAATCTAAGGAGTAACAATCAACTCGTAAAGAAGAATATAGATGTGCTCCTATTGGTTAACGAGTTGGAGCCAAAATGATACACCAGAGCCAAAGTAACCCGACTTACGGTATGCTGTTCAAGTGTACAGTTAGCTTATAAACCCGGTGATTTTGCGTAGCACCCGCCATGGCCCCGCCGTCGCCGTTCGCGGCGGGCTCGTCGGCCGCGTACAGCGCCGCTTCCCTACTCGCTCAGAGTGAGTACGGTGGACATGCGAATTATAACACCAACATTCATACTTCAATTGTACCTTTTTTTTTAAGGAAAAGTTAGCGGTTCATACGAATGTGGACCTTATTTCGTCAGTGAAGTTTTAAAAGTGCCAGCGTCTTTTTGGCAATGCCTTTCGATGAAGATACTTTATGCGTTTTCATTCGACCAATCAGAAAGGAGGTTTTTTTTTTACAAATATGTATATGTTACCGGAAAATTGCAGACTAAGATTGTAACAAATCTTGATTACATTCTAATTTCTCGATATATTATGAAAAAATTGTTTTCCAAATAATAAATCCCATCTAAATTCAATAGTTTCCACTATATCCGTGTCCTTATTTAGAAAAAATATTTAACAATTTCACGCGATATTTTACAATCTTACGGCGTTTGCCATTTTCCGGTGACATATACATCAAGGGTTACTAACGAATATTTTATACTTTTATTACTCTTCTGTAAAGTAGATTTTTTTACTAAAACTTCACTGACGTATTGTATTTTATATCACGCTGGTGTCCGCAAGACTGCGTCCAAGCGCGTACGCTGCGTGCGAGTATGAAACGCTTGCTTTCTTTCGCTTATACAAATATGAACTTTAAAAGTTAAGGACAAAAGTTCATCTTCGTATGATACGCTAACATAGCAAAGCGATACTACGATCTATGAATCTTGATGTATGTTTCCAATTTATGTGATTTCCGAAAATTAACCTTAATACTTAGACATACAATGCAGTTTTCAAAATAAAATCAATATATTTTTAACTAATTCTATAAGCAACTTTATGAACACCTGCATAAAGTTGTTTTTAATTAAATGGAAATAATGTGAATTGGAAGCAAGATTTGAATAGACTTAGTGCCCGTAATGTAACGTGTATACGGCGATATATTTTAGTATTGTACTGTAAGTAACTAAGTATTATTGTAGTGAAGTAGCTTAGCATGCTGATTTTTGTGGATGTAGATAGGCAATTTTTTATTAAAACGAAAAGTATTTTTATTTCTACGTTGATTCAGGGGTGACTATGACTATTCATTCATTAGCAGAATTTCAGAAGCTGAAAGTCATTTAAATACTTAATTTAACAATGGGAATGCACAGGCTCGATGAGTAAATATATATATTTAAAAAAACATTTTCTGTTTCGATCCAGCCCGTCCCTAGCTGTCCTCCCCCCAGCGACGCCTTAAGCCGAGGCCCGTACCCCACAGGGGGTGCCCTTAGCGTGTAGTCGCTTAGTTTGTAAGTTTAAATAAAGCCCTGGCTGGAGGTTTAAATATTTATATTAAGGGCTACCACAGGCAAGCCCGGTTAAGCAGTCGACAATCTCATAGGTTGAACTGCGCGACGCGACACCACAAAAAAAAAGACATTTTATATCATATAACGCGAAAAAAATAATTATAGACGACACAAAGCTTTGAAATTTCGCGTGACGTCACGCCTTCGTACACTTTTTACCTAGCTAAACTTTGATGTGTTTTATCTTTCTTAATTTTTATTGTTTTGATAAAGAAATAAAATGTACATTTTGATAGGTGACGGACTAAATATAAAAAAAACAAGCAGTATTTTTTTTTCGTTATCAAGGGTTGTCCAATATTCAGCGTTATTTACTTACCGTATGCATTAATATCACCCCCTGAAATATTGCTAATTAATTAAAAGTCGCCCTGGTGCCCTACTATGACGTGCTAAAGCCATCCAATTCCGACGATGTAAAAGGGATAGTCCTATACGCTATGTATAGCTCCGTCTCTCTCTTGGAGCGGAATCTCGATCGTTTTAAGACTTCATAGTAGGGCCCCTGTAGACATTATGTTAAGTTCTATTTCCATAACAAATTCAGCATGTTTATATTTCTTTGTTTATGTAGATAACTTTCGTTCTAAGCTTTAGTGAACTTTATGGATTGCTAACATTTCTATTTGTAGCCCACGAAAATAAATGTTAGGAAGTAAAGTAAGCTTACTAGTAGTACGAGTAAGTGCTCGTGGCTAAATAATAATAGCCGCATGGATCAATCTTCAAGGTTAAGCAACCCCTGCCGAGGTCGATCTGTGGATGGGTCACCATCTTAACGTACTGAGACCGCGTGCCTCGGAATGCACGTTAAGCCGTTGGTCCTGGCTGTCATTTGTAGATCTTTGGCAGTTATTACGGATTCTTAGAAGCCAGGAAATCTGACAGCAGTCTTGCGAAGAAATACCGTAATACCCAGTTACTGGGTTTTGGATCTACAAATGACAGCCGAGATCAACGGCTTAACGTGCTTTCCGATGCACGGAGGAAACTCGGTATGTTAAGATGGTCACCCATCCATAGACTAACCTCGGCAAGCGTTGCTTAACCTTGAAGATCGACCCGCGCGGCTGTTATGCTTTAGCCACGAGCTCCCCTAGCTACTATCATAATAAACATAATTCCGCTGAAGATAGTTAAAAAAAACTTGGATTAAGTTTCGCAGAAAATGTCATATTTTCCTGGGCTGTGTAGTATATTTGTAAGTGGTATGCAAGCTAACGGACGATATCGATCGGGGCCGATTTTGCTAAAATATTCATGATACACCGGCCTAGTCGCTGATAGAACCTAGGTTTGACCTGCTTTTTATATTTTTAGATCCGACCTGATTCGTATGTGTGTTTATGTTTCTGAAATATTTGCGAGGTAACGTCTGCCTTTCAAAAAAAAAATATTTTTAATACAATTAGTAAAGGAAAACGGTTATGTAGTAGAAGCCTTTTAATTCAATACCTTGAAAACACATTTTGCGAAATGTTGCGGAAAAAAAAAATGGAGGGTGAAACTTTTCACAATGAAATGAAGCTGGACAACTCTCCAACCCTTTAGTAAAAGCTTTAAAAGAAATCGACAAGTTGTATGTCGTTTCGCAACGTGATGTTGTAAACGTCCAATGTTTTTTTATTGCGACTTTTCCTCAAGAAACCATGTGACGCTGACAGGGTGAGTTTCCTTCCTGGGTTGCGGAATTTGTACAAAAGAGTCACTGCGGCCCTGGGGGGCTACTCTCTAAACCCGAAGTCCGTAGTTTCGGGCTTAGTTGCGGGCGTATTCTGTTCCCGAAACTACGGACTTCGGGCTTAGAGAGTAGCCCCCCTGGAACACAAAGGGCATTAGGAGGAACACGGATGGGTTTTAGTCAGTAAGAGTTTAGCACTCTCTTCCGCTCTGCCCAGAGCGGAAGCAGTCATTTGCTGATATTCCATACTTAAAAAAAAGGGTGACTTTCCTTGTCGGTAACCAGTGTCACACCCGAAAGTAATGAGTTATCTAAATGGCAATCTTGATAGAAGAGTTGCAGAATTGATTCTTGCTATTCACCCTGTCAAATTAAAAGATGTTAACGCAGTCAATCGCGGGAATCCGTTGGATGCGGCAGGCATAGCAAATGAACGTCTATCGACTAAAATAATTGATCATACCACTCATCAAATTCGTGAGCCTTTCACGACGTAATAACGCAGAGATATGTCAAAATATGTTTCAAATGGAATGTTTGGATTGTTTATCAATTTCGGTCATTAGAGAAACAGGGACGTAAACAAAACTAGACAATTTAAAATGACCGATAGCACTGTTCTATCCGTAGAATATCGACACCGCATAACGACGTATATGTATGGCTATGAATTTCCAGTAAAATCTGACCCCTTATCGCATGGAACGCCTATATAATGCAAGGTCAGCACGACGAATGCATCTTAGACATGAGAATAAAATTGTCTAGATAGTAATGTTTTGAGGGCAACGAATAATTGAACATATGTTGCGCCCAACACTTCTAGCGCGAATAATCTTGACGTTGACTTTCGTTTAAAATAAACCCTCTGTGCAACACACTAAGGGCGAGTTATCGATCAATATTTAGTTTGGACTCATGGTCAAATAAATAAATATTAGTTAAACACTATTTGTTTTCCGACAAATTGTTACCTATTAACTAATTGTTTTTATGTCATTGTTATTTACTTTGTCATTAGTCAAGCTAAATATTGATTAAAAAACGCACATTAACGACATTTAGGTGCCCATAATTATTTAAACATTGGTTACGGATCAAAAATCTCGCCCTAAATCACAGTTTCAATCACTACCGAATGAAATTCCTGGAATATCTGGAATGAAAATCCCGGAATTTCATTACGTCGTATTTTTTAATCAACTACTTGACAACGTAACACACGCAATTAAAACTGTTGAATTGACAAAATAAAAAAAAATGCAACTGGTTGTGGGAATTTGTGTGTTACGGGACTATATATTGTAGTCCTGTTTTTATTCTAGTTAAAAATCATGCGACATACGTATTTTGTATTTTAGACGGATGGTAATATTTTCGTTATAATAATATGGTATTTACGTAAAAAAATCTAATGAGTCCGCCAGTTACATGAACAATAAATATTGGACACGTATTATTAATAAATATTGGACACGTATTTTTTAATAAATATCGGACACGTATTTTTAATAAATATTGGACGCGTATTTTTAATAAATATTGGACACGTATTTTTAATAAATATTGGACACGTATTTTTAATAAATATTGGACACGTATTTTTTAATAAATATTGGACACGTATTTTTAATAAATATTGGACTTTTTTATTAATATTGGACACGTATTTTTTTCTGTTATCACGTAAACAAAAAATGAAGACGTTACAGTGCGTTGAAACCTCACGTAACGTCACGCGTTGTTCCCTTTTTATAAACAAACAAGTGACGTCACCAGCCCTCACTCCTGAACTTTATTTTAATTTTTACAAACATACCAACGCACATACACACAACAGCCAGACCCGGAACAACTATCTGTAGGCCATACAAATATTTGTTCCGTTTCGCGACACGCAGCGCAGCAGCCAATCGCTAAACCGCTGCGTCATTTTTAATCGATTTGAAAAGGCAAAACACTCCTCCAATATTTTTTGAAAATTAACGCACGGACTAAATATAATTATTATATTTCTATGTAGGAAATTACCCTATTCCGGTGTACATAATAATACTGATAGCCTGTAATGGTTGGCGTTTCGTATTTTTGCACTTATTTCTTTACTGTAGTGGGAACTTTTGTAACCATTATATTACTGTATTTTTGCACTTAGTTTAATCTCTCTTTTTCAAATAATTTGGTACTAGTTGTGTGTCTTGAATTATAATGTAGTTTTTTTTCCTGTGGGCTGAGCAAGATTGTTTAAAAGCGAATGGCCAGTCATTTTATAATTAGTAATTTTTTTCTTTGTTGTTTGTGTTATAAAGGTATGCGAAACTATCAATAACCTAGTTTTATTATAAAAACTTATTTCTGTTTTAAAAAAAAGGAGTTTGTGTCGTGGGAGTGGCTGCAATCAAATTGTTTTATACTTTGTTTTCATTTTTGTCACATAAGTTAAGTTTCTCCAAGAATCGTTTGCGAATATCGGTTACGGCCACTTCGACGCTCTACTAAAATTTGCTATAGACGATCAATTTTTATTCGTAGCCAAACTTATAACAGCGGCATCTATGTTTCCATCTCCAAAACTACACGATTGAGAATAGCGCCATCTATTATCAACTAACGTTTTGTTCCCCAACAGTGGAAATGGTGGGCATGACGGGCATGAACTCGTACTTAATGCAGAACTTGAACCAAATCATCCAGTCGGGTATGGGGGGCCCGCTGGCGGGCATGCTGGGCCAGTTTGCCCAGGTTGGTCCCATTTGGCCACAGAACAAACCGGGCAACATGTGGCAGCAGCAGGAAAAGGTATGTTGTATAATTATTCTTTATTTAAATTAGGCTGTTTCCGTAAAGAAAGTCCATCAAAACGGCCGCCCGTCACCACTTCCTAGTGTTATTTCTGAGAAGTGGTAACGGGCGGGCGTTTTGAAGGACTGTTTTTGTCATTTTTTTTTTTATAAAATTGGATTGACTTTCATTATTCATGAACGCAGTTTGGTTTTTTGAATTCTGTCCTGTCTATTAACGCCTAAATGCTGCATTTCATTGCTCTTCGCAAATATGTATATACAGGGTGTATCAGAAGTGCGTGGTCATATATAAAGGTGATGTTTTGCAGCTGATATACGGTACAGTAACCAATGGAAAAACTATAAAAAAAAACTGACTGATCAAAAAACCCCCTGCAACGAACGAAAAACTAGTTCCATAGTAAACACAAGCAGTCCGACAGTTTGTGCCATTTATTTTAGTTTCATCACAGATTCAATGCCACCAGATGCATAAGACTGGAACGTAGGGCAAGACTTGATATACTTTAATGTTTTTCCATTCTCTTTAGATGGGCGGAGAGGAAGAAGAAGTCGACGATGAAGAGATGGGCGTCGCTGAAACATATGCAGATTACATGCCTCCGAAATGTAAGTATGGAGATGGTACTAAACTAATACAAAACTCAAATTGAAGTTATTGTTACGAGTTTGGGGTTCGTGACAATAAAAACAGCCGAAATAAAAAATAACCAAAATGACACTTTAATTTAAAAACAGTAATTATAAAACACAACTTTACTACTGATCACTTTAATCGCAATTGAACGCTTCCGAAGTATTCGCTTGTATCCCAAATCCAATACTGACTCGGTCGGGGACTACGCGCTCCTTATATCGGTCAATTAATTCTAGAAACTCCTATCGTCGAAACATCTGAAAAGTACTCGTAACTACCGCTGCCGACTGACCAGATATCGAGAACTGTAGAATGTTCTGGCATAGAAATGTCTAGAAGGTACTTGACTCTACTAGTATTGTTACTCGATACTAGATGGCGCTAGTAGTAACTAATGACGATACTCGGCAATTATTCTGGCTCGTAACATTATTCTTCTATGTTTGTCACGCAAAACGTCGTTTGTATTGGATATCGCAAATTTACTATGGCGCGAGTTGGTGGTGATAAACTGAATGGTCTCGTATCATAAATATAATTCAGGTTTAATGTCAAATGGTTTCGTTAAAGTTCACCATACTCAAGTCCACTTTTCCCCACAGTGAAACTAGGTCGCAAGCATCCCGATCCCGTGGTGGAGACAGCATCGCTCTCCTCCGTAGAGCCAGTAGACGTGACGTACAAAGTGAGCCTGCCCGACGAGACCATCCGCAACGGGCTGCTGTCGGCGCTGCAGCTGGAGGCCGTGGTGTACGCCTCGCAGGCGCACGAGCATCTGCTGCCCGATGGCACCAGGGCTGGCTTCCTCATCGGTGAGTCGCGTCTCTTTATGGTTCGGTAGAAAACCGTAGTTCTCGTCCATCATTGTGCTATCCATGTTAGCGTCCAGCAGAAACTGCTCCGTTGGTCTCGCGGTCGCAAGCGCTACTGCTGAACGTGGGTTCCTCGGTGCGATACCCAGGTCGGGCGAAAAGTTACCCATTTACAAAATGCGATTTCAGGCGACGGCGCGGGAGTGGGCAAGGGCCGCACGATCGCCGGCATCATCTTCGAGAACTACATAAAGGGCCGCAAGCGCGCCATCTGGGTGTCGGTGTCCAACGACCTCAAGTACGACGCCGAGCGCGACCTGCGCGACATCGGCGCCGGCAAGATCGAGGTGCACCCGCTCAATAAGGTAACCATATTGACTTATTTTCACACCACCTGCACGAAAACATCAAATTATAATTCATGCAAACCTAACCTAAAGTACGTCATTATTGCCCGCGATGGCATTGGTCCGTTGCTAAGGGCAGGTCGCGCGAAACAATATGATTGCAGGGCACAGCGTCGCTCGCGGACAGCTGCCGGCGCGTGCACATATATCTCGCTGTAGTTGGAGAGTATGCTCCCGGGGAAAGTAGAGGTCTCTTTACCGCAGGGCTCGTTTAAATTCGAAGCTGCATGAGGGATTCTAGTATTAGTATAGTCAACACAACCTTCAAGTGATTTATCCAAGTGTGGATGTCATGATACACTGCCATATTGTTGGTCCACTACTTCAAACACAGACTTTCGGCTACTACTTCAAATAGAGTATTTTCTTTGTTCGTCCGTCCGTTAGATTTGCATAAAATAATGGACTGTATTTATTTTATTATTATTTATTTGACTGGAAGTCCCAATAACGAGGGAGAGACGCTGCAGCAATCTGCTACCGCATTTGACACGGCAGTAACCAACACTTGATTCCAAAAGAGAGATAAACACCTAGTCACATACGAAAGTGGTAACCACATGACCCAGATTGACTATTTTCTAGTTAGGCGCAACCATATAAAGCACGTCAAAGACTGCAAAGTGCTGCCAAGAGAAGACTTGGTCTCACACTCCTGACTCCTGGTTATGGTATTAGCGATAAAAACACAGTGTACAAAAAGTAAAGAGCGTCCTCCTCCTAAAATAGAATGGCAAATGCTAGAGAAGAATTGCGCGAAGGAATTTAGAAAGCGAGTAGTAGACAAAATGATAGAAATGGGAGACATGAATGATCGAAGTGTGAATCAAAGCTGGAATGAGATAGCTGAGTGGGGTGGCTGATAGACAAGCAGCGAAAGATATTTTAGGAGAGACAAAAGCAAGGGGCACTATAGAGAGGGATACATGGTGGTAGTCGACAGAAATACAGAAAGTGTTGAAGTAAAAAAAGAAAAAATTCAAGGAATGGTAGAGTGTAGAACTGGAAAGCGTTAGTTGGAAAACTAAAACAAAGAGCGAGTATGATGTTTTAAAGAAAAAAGCTAAGAAAGCCGTGGCAATAGCGAGAGGAAAAGCTCCGGACAAATTGTACGACACTCTGGACAGTCCAGCTGGTCAAAAAGACCTGTACCGACTTGCTAGAGCTAGAGAGAGGAAGGCGAAGGATGTTAGTCGGATGAGATGTGTAAGGGTTGAAGCTGGAGTGCTTTTATCGGAGAATGAAAAGATTAAGGATAGATGTATGGGTTATTTTGAAAGACTGATGAATGAGGAAAAAATCTGGAGTGGTGTTTTAGACAGTAAACCAGTGAATGATGGGTTAGTGAGGACGGTCAGTGTTGATGAAGTGAGAGTAGCAGTGAATGGAATGAAGAATGGTAAGGCAATTGGTCCAGACGGAATACCAATTGAAGTTTGGAAGTAATTACGGGTAGATGGGTGGAGTGTTTTAGACGGTAAACCAGTGAATGAAGGGTTAGTGAGGATGGTCAGTGTGGATGAAGTGAGAGTAGCAGTGAATGGAATGAAGAATGGTAAGGCAATTTGGTTCAGACGGAATACCAATTGAAGTGTGGAAGTCATTACGGGTAGATGGGTGGATGTGGTTAGCTTTATTCTTCAATAAGTTGTTGCTGGAAGAAGCCATACTTGATGAATGGTGCAACAGTTCGTTGGTGCCTATCTTTAAAAACAAAGGCGATGTGCTGGAGTGCAACAACTTGAAACATTATATCCCATTTTTTTTAAATAAACGCTTTTAATTTATAAAATGGGTTTCTTTTGACGGCAAGAGAAATTTTTTATTTATTTATTATAAACACACTATCTTTGCAGGCAGACCCAATACAATAGTGGTTTGCAAACACACACAAGATAATTTGAAAATAAGTTACGACTAATACTATAATTAAAACACTAACTTTAAAAATAACTTGTAAAACACAAACACAAAAACAACAACACAAAAAAAGTAAAAATTAAATATAAGAAACAAAACTCTTGCGAATTCACTCAAATAAAGGTATAACGCGCTTTTATTATAATTTACCTATAAAATGGTTTATTTCTTATCAGGATTCAATTATTTTTAACTTTTAGTTATTTTTATTAACAATAAGAGCTTGTTTTTTTTTTTAATGTTTACGTGACAAAAGAAATATCCATGTCCAGGTTGTAACCCCGCCTCTTGTCCCCGCAGTTCAAGTACGCCAAGATCTCGTCGGCCGTAAACGGCAACGTGAAGAAGGGCGTCGTGTTCAGCACCTACTCCGCGCTCATCGGCGAGACGCAAGCCACCGGCACCAAGTACCGCACGCGCCTCAAGCAGCTGCTGCAGTGGTGCGGGGACGACTTCGACGGATGCGTATCCTTTTTGCGGTTGTGTCGAAACATTATCAAACTTGTTCTGGAAATTATTTGAAATAGCGTGTCTCAGATAAATACAAGCCTTCTATCAAATAGGAATTGGGAAAAATTGTGTTCTCGCATTCAGATGCAAAAATGGGCGAAACTAACAAAAATTCGAAAGGCACATTTTAATATTACATTTTTTTATGCATCTTTTTAGTGCTCTGTGCTCTCAAAACGTCTAAGTAAATTAAAAAAATAATGTATGACGCAAAATTCAAAATTTGACCAAATATGGAATGAACTCTCTAATAATGTTAATGTCACCGGAAAAACGCAGACTCCGTAAAATTGTAATAAATCTTTATTAGATTAATATTTCTCGATATATTATGAAAAAATCGTTTTGTATACAATAAATCCCATCCAAATTCAATACTTTCCAATGTATCCGTAACTTATTAAGAAAAATTGTTCACAATTTCACGCGATGTTTTACAATCTTACGGCTTTTTTAACACCAACAACATCAATATTTAACGTACTTTTCCCCCTTAAAAACATTCACCCACATACATATCCTGAACTCTAACTTCAGATTGTATTTGACGAGTGCCACAAAGCCAAAAACCTGTGCCCAGTGGGGTCGGGCAAGGCTACCAAGACAGGTCTCACCGCCCTAGAGCTTCAGAACAAGTTGCCGAAGGCGCGCGTGGTGTACGCCTCGGCTACGGGCGCCAGCGAGCCCAGGAACATGGCCTACATGGTGCGGCTGGGCATCTGGGGAGACGGCACACCCTTCCCCACTTTCATGGACTTTATCAATGCTGTTGAAAAGAGGTTAGTAAATTTGAATTTGGGAGATTTTTTTTATGCTAGGAGTGTTTTAGCAAATTATGTATTGAGACTACAAAAACAAACCAAAATCCTATATGTTGTATATGTAAGATAATGTATTTTATGCTTAAGCTTTTGAACGCCAGAGCATAAACGCATCGGCGTGCCCCCGACGCCAAGCCACAAATTCGCCGTACTTTTTGTCACATATTTGTGACGTTTCGCGTACAGGGCACGCGCTTGCTTGTCATGTTTACGTGACAATGGCGTCCAAAAGGTTAAAACCACTTTTGAGCCTGAAGTTCCCATATTATCTGATTAGCTCATGAAAAAATTGATTATTTCGAATACCAAAACCTTTGACTGCCTCCTTGGGCCAGTCATCTAGTGGACTGCTAAGCACAGGTCTCGATTCTCAGTTCGGACAAAGGTTATCCAATGAGGTAATCTTAGAATAAGCCTGGAGGAATGTATGCCCAGCTTATTAGTATTTATTTGAATTAAGTCAGACCAGTCAGTTGATTGCATAGGCCCCTATTACCGGCAGAATGGGCCCATAGCTGTTTAATACTCTTCTTGTGTATCCCTATTGTTAATACTAGCCTAATGTTATTTTTACAAATGTATAGGACACTTAGAGCTGCAACTTTAAAATCACAAAAAAATAAATATTTAAATTTTTGCCTCTCTCATCTATGACCTAGACTAGAATCAAGAGCAAACACATATAAAATAAATAATAAAAATATCAAGAGTGGAGACTGCCATCTGGTGGCGAAGATTCCAAACTTTTGTGGTACAAATACTGAACATGGCCACTTCTATGCTGTCACCTGTAGTTCCTGCTCACTCCCTATAGTCCTTTTAACTCCAAAATCAACTCAGTGATCATTGACATAAAGTTAACATTTGTGTAAGTGTACATGTGTGTATTGTTCAGAGGCGTAGGCGCGATGGAGATCGTGGCTATGGACATGAAGCTGCGCGGCATGTACATCGCGCGCCAGCTGTCCTTCCACGGCGTGTCCTTCAAGATCGAGGAGGTGCCTCTCTCGGACGCCTTCAAGGAGACCTACGACAAGTCCGTGGAACTGGTCAGTATTACCATTGGATATCTTCTAATGACTCCTTCACTCTAGGTGGAGCATAAGGGAGTGTCAGACTCTTACTGGCTAAAACCCACCTGTGTTCTTTCAAATGCCGTTCCAAGGCCACGGTAACTCTCTCGAAAAATTCCGTAACCCTGGTAGGTACTGGCCCAAATCTGAAATTTACTATCTCATTGCGGCAATAATTGTCACACAATGTAGGTAAATTAGAGAGTAAAGTAG
Organism: Mamestra brassicae; assembly: GCA_905163435.1. Classification (NCBI taxonomy): domain Eukaryota; kingdom Metazoa; phylum Arthropoda; class Insecta; order Lepidoptera; family Noctuidae; genus Mamestra; species Mamestra brassicae. The sequence continues at coordinate 16,040,379 of LR991008.1, read as the reverse complement.
AGGATTAGAGTGAGAATGTTCTTTGGTAAGAAATAGAACACAAAAATGAAATTTTATTTACATTTAAAGAACTATAAAATGCACAAGTAACAACTTAATACTTAAACAACTAGGCTAATAATCGTGAAATTATGTACTAACGCGTATAAAAACAAAATAAATCAATATGCATCAGAAAATAAAAAGTAGTAATAAAACTTAAAATTGTAAGTTTATAAAATGGCAAAAGTTGATTTCCAGAAAAAAAGCTTTCTCTGATAAAATTAACGGCGCTTATAGGATAGATTATACGTGAGTGTGACCTGTCTCGAAAAAAACTTATTTCAAGATGGTACATTTTATATTTAATTAAACTTTATGTACAATAGTGGTACATGGGCGGACTTAATGCATCAAGGCATTCTCTACCAGTCAACCTTTGGGTTATAAAGACTATACTGTGGTAGGTGTACAATAAATAAAAATAAGATTTAAAAATGAATTTTAATTTATATGAATTAGTAAAGCACAATATATGTATTAAAACATTTTGTTTGGTCCCACAGTGGGTAGAAGCCATGCAAAGGTTCACAGAGGCGGCCGAGCTTATCAACGCCGAGTCAAGAATGAAGAAGACGATGTGGGGACAGTTCTGGTCGGCGCACCAGAGGTTCTTCAAGTACCTGTGTATCGCGGCCAAGGTAAGGCTACACTCGATCTTTTTTATCTGAATTTCAACTCTATGACATACAAGACACGAGTTCAAATTCCATTGCAACTCATACTTTTTAGGGCCTTTGTAGTACTCACTTTTAAAATCAACGTAAAATATATAAAGCTAAAGTCGTTTCTTGAGTTGGTGGCGATTGATTCAAAGTATCTTGAATTATGAATTCAAGTATAGGTTTTTAGAGTTCCGAACCTCTGCATGGAAAAACGGAACACATATAGGATCGCTCGGTTGTGTGTCGGTCTGTCACAGCTGATTTCCTCCAAATCTACTTGACCTATTCAGTTGAAATTTGGTACAGATTTAACCTTCTTTGATCCAAACACGGACGCGTAAGGAAAATAAATAATTGTTGAAAATGGTGTCACTTTTGGGGGAAATATTAGAAAAAAGAACATTAAACTTTTTCCAACTATAGCGTATCAAATATCAAAAATAAAGGGCTCATCGCAAAGGTCTCAAAATTAATAAAAAAAAAAACCTTAAAGAAAATAGATGAAAATTTATCATTCCCCATACTCACATGCACACTCTCCAAAATGCAACCGATAGAAAACCTCTGTAGCCCGCGACGATCAGACCTTCGTTATTTTATAAAAGTTGAAAGTTTCTGTGTGTATGTCCACAATACATGTAAGATCAATCCCCGACTATGAAGTTTGGATCATGGTGGCTTTGGATAGTAACAAGTAGCAAAGATATATCAAATTGTACCTCAAATTAGTTAGTCCGTCTATTTATCTTAAAAATTAAAGAAGTATCGTCGGCGAACAACACCATAAAGATGTGCTTCAAAGGTTCAAGGTGACACCAGCATCAGTTGAACAACGTCCTTTGGTGAAACCATATTGCATTTGATTAAGCATCACCTTTTCAAATACCTTGCTGAGCACTAGCAAAACGGAACGGACTGGTCTATAATTATTTGTGTCTTTACTGTCCCCGTGTTTAAAAAGTGGTATCACCTTAATGAAAATCTTCATGCCTTCCAGCTAGTTCATTGTTTAATCACTAGTCTAGTGCCTTCCATCTTATGACACTAGATGGAAAGCTACTTCCTGAAATAAAATTGAGCAAAACAGTTTTTCCACCAATAATTAATAATTGTAGTTTCGAGGTCTTTCTTGCATTGACGCCGACGACATTTTGTCACTGAGAAAATCAGTAAGGTCTGGCGGGTCCGGGGTCATGGAATATTTGATAAGGTATCATTTTTATGTTGTCCTCAGGTAAACCATGCGGTGGTGACAGCCCGGGAAGCAGTGAAGTGCGGCAAGTGCGTGGTCATCGGGCTGCAGAGCACGGGCGAGGCGCGCACGCTCGACCAGCTCGAGCGCGACGACGGCGAGCTCTCCGACTTCGTATCCACTGCCAAGTAAGTTCTGTAGCTGTAGACTGTTCACACACTAGACACCTAATGTAAACCACGCGGTGGTGAAGCCTAGCGAAGCGGTGAAGTACGGCAATTGCGTGGTCATCGGGCTACAGAGCAGACTGCATATTATGTGTCCGAAAGAGTAACCGCCGTCCTGGAATGTAAAGGGCATTTGAAGGAACACGGTGGATTTTAGTCCGTAAAAGTCTGATAGATCCCGCTCCACCTAGAACGGGGTCATTTGATGATTCCCCATCTACTACACTACAGTATCTCTACATATTATAAAACAAAGTTCCGAGTCTATCTGCCTGTCTGTACGCAGTAAACTCGAAACTACCGAACCAATTTTTATACCGTTTTCACAAACTGATTCTGCGTGAATAGCGCTGAGTGTTTGTTACTTTTATCCAGAGCAGCCATTGAAGTTCTTTGCTAAAATCGTTCTCAACATGGCGCTGAGGCTTAACTGGTCCATCTTGTCACTGAGTGGTCGCTTTTTGTTCATGATTTTGACAAGTTTCAAAAACTCACTTTCTTGCGGCAAATAATAAAAACTATTAACGAAGGCAAATGACAACCAATTTTACTCAAAACATAACTACATAACAAGTAATTTCGCTATTGTTGTTTTAATTTTATCTTATAAGTCCGTTTGTATATCGAATCCTAGTTACACTGGGAAACCTATTATTAGCCATACAAACTTATTATACGAATAACTTGTAATATATTTTAAGTATCGCCGTTGGTTTCCTAAATAAACAATCTAAATAAAGGAAAGCGTTATGAAAATAACACAATCTTAATTTGTTTTATGAACTGGTATTTATTACAAAATATGTTTTACAATCACAGTTAGCGTTCTTTGGATACACAAAAATCATAAAAACAATTAAAAAAATAATCTCACTTTGGCCATTTTCCTTCACTCTAGTTCAACAAACATATTCCCGAAGTTAATTTTCTCAATAGGTTTTATCATACTTAATTCCCTAGCTAGACGGCCCATAGTGTCCAAATTTGATGCACTAGGATTTTCCTTAAATAATTTGTTAAGTCGTCTAAACTCATCATTCAAGGCCCTAAGTGTGTTGACATATCTTTTTTTCACATCAACAATGTCCATCTCTATCGGGCTACTTGCAGTATTATTTTTATTTTCACTGATACTGTCGTCTAAAGGGTCTTTGTCTATTTCTTGTTTGACTGCAAAATACTGTTCATTATTGTTAGATGTAGTTTCTTTCATGTCGTATTCGTTTAACTGATTATCATACTCTAGTTCAGACTGGGCTGGCTCGAGTTTTTCTTCGTGTTCACCGGCCAATGCTGTGTAAAATGCTCTTTTCTCTTCAGGAATGGACGTTTGTAGCTCAACAGACTGTAACACAGCACACAAGTGCTCACACAATCTGCCCCTCCTGCCCTTAAAGCAATCACAACACATTGTATCCGCTCTAAACATCACATGACTTTTTTTTTTCTCTAATCTGTACCCCGGACCAGAAATTTCCAAAACAGACAATTTTTCCATTAGTATTTTGTCTCGTGGCAAGAAATTGGTATAAGTTTCAAAGATGAGCTCGCCTCTCAAATGTGCATGCAGTATTTGGCACCAATGATTGTCTAAGATATTCAACAGTACATCAATCATGATCAAACTGTTGTAAGAACTACATCTGCATAGTATAAATTGTTTTAACATTCGTAAAGAAATGTCGATCACTTTGTCTGGCGTTATGTACTCTTCTCGTTTGTTCCAAATGTTGGTCAGGTATTCTTTCAGTTTTGGATTGGATTGCACTTCGCTGTTACCTTCAACTTCTTTGTAAAACAGTTCAGCTTCTTCTAAGTTCTCTGCATGCAAGAGCAAAGTAAATAACTCCATGATCTTATGTTGATGTCTCCTCTCAATCTTAACCTCTCCCTCGCAAATCGTCTTCCATATGCCTTCGAGCATGGACGCGCGCGACACAAATAACTTCTTATTAGAAAATATCGCATCTAAGGCATGATTCTGTTCATCAATCTGATTTATCATAATTTTGCTTGGTTCGAAACTTTTTAAAGTCTGATTCTCTAATAGTAATTTCGTGGAAAAGAATGCTTGACTAAAACTGGGTTCCGTAGTCTGTGAGTGTAGTGCGCAGGCGACGGGCAGCGCGCCCAAGGGAGTAGGAACCAAGACGAACGATACGACGCATTCTTTGATAGGTGTGCTTTCTACAATGATGCAGTCTAGTTCGTGTCCCGATATGACGTTCTTCATGAATGGTGTGATGACGACGGTGATACTGTAGTCATCCGTGTACCGCACCACGCCGCCGCTCTCCTCTAAAGCCTTCACTCTCTTGCTCATGATGTCGCCTACATTGTTACTGAGCCCCTCCTTTTTTTTCTTGTTGAGCAAGTATTTCGCATGGTGGAAAGTGGGATTTATTTCAGCATTCGACAAGTGTTCACTACTGGCACCAAAACGCGAAAGCAAGGTTAATTTATGGTAGCTTATGGCCGTAGCGGCTGTGTGTCCGTCTGCAAAATATTTGTTGAATATGTCGTCGGTGTCCGCCAAACATTTCAGCAAATTGAACGATTCTCTCGCCGCTGTACCGTGCGAGTGGACGAAGTTTATGTGAATGGTCAAATTCAAGCCGTCTTTTAACAGTTTATCGTTTTTAATAGTGTTGCGGTTTATAAACTTTATTTTGAAGTCTATCTTCGCTTTGCATTGTTTGTCCTTCGCGCCAGATTTTTCTGGCGGCCTCCTTTTATTAAAACTGGAATGATGACATGCAAAAACTTTTCTGTACAAAAATCTCTTTACATTTGGAAAACACGCTCTAACAATCCAGCCAGTTTTAGTGAATTTAGCGAACTTTTTTATCCATTCATTAGCGTATTCGCTATAGAACTGAGCGGTTCGATTCGTATCTACTCGGCATTTTATTAAGATTATGTACTTCTCTGCCGATACGTAATTAAATAAAAGAAACTCGGCATTATCCGATATTCCACTGAGATATTTCTTTAGTTCTTGTTTAGAACGCATGGTATTTATCACTGACGTAGAACGCCAATACAAACACTGCTCTAAAATACGTTTTAGCACATCACAACAAACAGTTTTATTCGTTTAGAAACATAACACAAACGTGCACATGGTTGAATTACGTTCAACGCTTATAGAATCGATGCTCCGAGACAACATTTAGTTTGACAGCGCATGTGTAGCTGTGCGCTGAGTCCGTGTACTATTCGCGGTACAATCGGCACGTAATGGCGGCGTGGGGTGAACGAACGGTCCCGAGGCGGCGCTTCCCAGCTGGCGCTATTATTTCAAACTGTGCGACTTGTTGACAGTGCGCTGCGCGGGAATATTTGAAGATTGACGTTTAAGTAAAAAAAAAATATCTTTCTTTTATTCTGGTTGTTTTCTGTTTTGATAGTTATTAATATGTATGGGTGGATGTAGCTCTGATTATTTTTAGTTATAAATATATCTTATAAGATATTAAAATAACGAATTAATAATTTGAATTTATTTTATATTCATTGTTTTCCATAGTTTATTTATGATTCAGGTTTTTCGCTCTTTTTTAGGGTTGCGAACATCCGTGAAAAACGGAACCCTTATAGGATAACTCGGTTGTCTGTCTGCCTGTCACAGCCAACTTTCCCCGAATCGACTGGACCGATTCTGTTGAAATTTAGAACACAGATGAACTTCTGTGACTGTGACTCAAACGCGGATTCATTACGTAAATAAATAAATCTTGAGTTGAAATGAAGTTTTTCAAGCTGTGCCGTGTGACATATCAAATAGAAGGGCTTATTTTGTGGGTTTTACTTATATTTTATTCGTAATTTCAAAATAGTTTTGAAGTTTTTCAAGAAATGGATGAAAATAGATTAAAAATGACCATTCCCCTCCCCCTATCTCCGAAAGTACTGAACCTAAAACTTTTACAGGAAAACTTATAAGAGGTCTATAGTGTTAAAGTGATGTTACAAAACTAAAATTCGTTCCGAACCCTTTGCATTCGACTCCGACTCGCACTTGACCAGTTTTTATACGATTACGCACGTTAATGATGAAAGGTTTCTTTTTATTTGACTCGACAAAGTTTGCAGTTTGATGACCAGAATCGCTCAATAAACATTCGTAAAAAAATAATTGTGTTAATTATTATAACATTTATGTTAATTTAAACAAAGCTTTATTTATTTAATTACACAATCTCAGATAATTGTGAACGGTGTGTGGCCACCTAATTAACGAATGACATCAATATTGAAACTTTGACTCGATAGGAATAGTTTTTTTTTTTACTAACATATACTCTTCCAACATTGATTGATTCCAGGGGCGTATTCCAGACGCTGGTGGAGAAGCACTTCCCCGCGCCGGACCGCGACCGCATCAACCGGCTGCTGGGGCTGGAGGCGCCGCGCAAGCAGCCCCACGTACCGCACACTCCGGCGCCCGTGCTGCCCGCCATCAAGCCGCACAACGGCAAGAACGGGCTCGACGACGAGGCCAACACTTCCAAGAGGAAATGTGAGTTTACACACTATCCCAGACGCTTGTAGCACTCGTCTCCAGCCCCCAGAAACCGGTTGATGCGGTCAACCGGCTTCTGGGGCTGGAGGCGCTTCGCAAGCAACCCCACGAGGCGCAAAGGCAAGAACGACGAGGTGACGAGGGTACGGCCCACATGCCCACTATATACGCCTATGCCTATTAGTATTATTAACATGGATAAACATCCATGTTAATAAACCTATATATCCTTAAAACACTTCCTTTATGTTCTCAGTAACGGCTCGGCAGCAAGCCAATGCAGCTGCAAAGCGCATGCGCGGAGGCTCTTCATCCGACGAGTTTGTGCGAGGGTCAGAAGATGAGCTGGAGGAGTCTGACGGGGAGCGCCGGCCGCCCGGCTCCGACTCCGAGCTGTCCGACTTCAACCCGTTCCACGGCGGCAGCGACAGCGATGACGGTACGTACTTTACGAACGGGTTTCCGCAACACGCCACCTCCTCGACCGATATAATGAGAGTTTCCAGGAAAATTTACATCACCAGATGTCGCCACAAAGGCGTGAGGTCCTCTTCCTTGAAAAAGTGACTTTGACATAAACATAACGTCGACGTCAATTTAAATCATGTCGGAAAACATACGCGTTTTGGCAGATGTTTGAACCTGACGACTCATTGCTGCCACCTGGTGTACGTTATTTCAGGAAACCCTCATTCTGCAACAACTTAGTTACCATGTTTTCACACGGCGACACTTATAGAGGTGTACGGAACAGGGTGTAAAGTCCCACAAACTTCCCTTCCTTTTAAAAATAAATAAATAAAAAGGGAGATCCTCCAATCGGACAGATGTTGATCATCTGTGTCTGATTGGAGGATCCCCCTGTCTGGTGTGTGTCTGCCCGATACTTGTTTTCGCCCGGTTATAGATGTTCGGATTGAGCGAGGAATGTTGATATCGCGATATAGGATTTTTGTGACATCTTTTGTTCGTATGTGGTGGCATAGATGCCCTTGCATACACACTTGGCTCGATGTGACAAGCGATATTGAGGACGTCACGTCGCTTAGGCGCCGCGAGACACGACTGACTCGTAGCACACTCGCTTTTAAAAAAAACAACTGTGGAACGAGTCGTGACGATAAGCAGGTGGAAGAATATCGTCTCTTGGAGATATCTATAGCAGGCAGACTCGTGACAATTAAACTGCCCCATACATGTATGTGTGCATGATTCGAGAAAAATATATTGACCAGCACATTTATTCTCCCGCAGAACCCTGGCTAGGCCGTAAAAAGAAGCCGGTGAAGAAGAAGAAAGCGGCGTCACCCAAGAAGAAGGCGTCAACAACACAGGACAAGATAGAGACCATGTTCGAGCGCAAGAACAGCACCGCTCCTGCTCCCACCGTCACCGTCACCACGCCCGCCGGACACAGCCTCACCGGCACGCCCGTGGGCACCAACGGACTCTACCTCGGTCAGTAGATACAAAGTTACACACCCACTACTCGACAAAGGTATCTCTTCATTCCTTGCAACGTTTGCGCTTAAACGCCTTCCAATTCTTGAGGAAGCCATCCAAGTCATCCCACTATCCAGTGTCCCACCAACCAGTAGGAATGCGCCCTCTCGGTCGCTTGCCATAAACCTTGTCTGTTATCATTAGATGTTCTTAGTTTTGGTCAGACAGAGTTTTTTGGCCACATCGCCTGATAGGAATTTCGGGCGATGCAGCCAAAAACCCTTCTCATACATTATTATTACAGCTTTATTTTCCACTTAACAATTCTCACAAATATGCATCCAATTATAATTATTACCTTTCCAATGCTTGTCATGTGGCGGTACACATAGCCCTAACTACTCACGATCATAATGGCTATAGCTCAATGTAATTTTGCGATTTCGCAGGACCAGCCCGCAACCAGCCGCCGCCGCGCTCCGCCATCGAGCGCGCGTGCAGCATGAAGGAAGAGCTGCTGCTGCACGTGGAGCGCCTGGGGCGCCGCCTGCCGCCCAACACGCTGGACCAGCTGGTGGACGAGCTCGGCGGCACCGACAACGTGGCAGAGGTACGTGCCGGTCTGATATGATTTCGACGGCAGGGCGCCTTCATGCGGTGCCATATTACAGTTTTATATTAAATAGAGTTCAATGCAGAAACTAGACGCCTCCATTTGAAATCTTACTAGAAAAAGTAATCTGAAAAACGTAAGTGACCTTGTTTTCTCTCTGCACAGATGACAGGTCGCAAAGGACGCGTGGTTCAAACAGAAGACGGTCAGATCCTATACGAGAGCCGCTCGGAGGCCGACGTCCCGCTGGAGACGCTGAACCTCACGGAGAAGCAGCGCTTCATGGACGGACAGAAGGACGTCGCCATTATCTCCGAAGCGGCTTCCAGCGGTATCTCGCTGCAGAGCGACAGGAGGTAAGAAAGAAAGAATAACGGCTCGCGGCTTTTGTTTCGTGCGCCTCGGTCTAGTTTCGTGGGGGCTGAAGGATTTTGTTTCGTGCGACGCGGTTTAGTTTCGTGGGGGCTGAAGGATTTTGTTTCGTGCGCCGCGGTTTAGTTTCGTGGGGGCTGAAGGATTTTGTTTCGTGCGACGCGGTTTAGTTTCGTGGGGGCTGAAGGATTTTATTTCGTGCGACGCGGTTTAGTTTCGTGGGGGCTGAAGGATTTTGTTTCGTGCGCCGCGGTTTAGTTTCGTGGGGGCTGAAGGATTTTGTTTCGTGCGACGCGGTTTAGTTTCGTGGGGGCTGAAGGATTTTGTTTCGTGCGCCGCGGTTTAGTTTCGTGGGGGCTGAAGGATTTTGTTTCGTGCGCCGCGGTTTAGTTTCGTGGGGGCTGAAGCATTTTGTTTCGTGCGACGCGGTTTAGTTTCGTGGGGGCTGAAGGATTTTATTTCGTGCGACGCGGTTTAGTTTCGTGGGGGCTGAAGGATTTTGTTTCGTGCGCCGCGGTTTAGTTTCGTGGGGGCTGCAGGATTTTGTTTCGTGCGACGCGGTTTAGTTTCGTGGGGGCTGAAGGATTTTGTTTCGTGCTCCGCGGTTAAGTTTCGTGGGGGCTGAAGGATTTTGTTTCGTGCTCCGCGGTTTAGTTTCGTGGGGGCTGAAGGATTTTGTTTCGTTCTCCGCGGATTAGTTTCGTGGGGCCGCTAGTACCGCTTACCTCTATAGTTGTTTGTAATTGTCAGTAATATGAATGTTTCTGTTGTGTATAGAGCGCGGAACCAAAGGCGGAGGGTGCACATAACGCTCGAGCTACCATGGTCGGCCGACAGAGCGATACAACAGTTTGGTGAGTCTGCCTTACCACTACCATTCTATTTTAGCTGATGAACCGTACCACGCAGAGATATCTTGTTCTGGAAAGAAAATGAAATTTTAAAAGAAACCAGTGCCAATCCTGACTAATATTATAAATGCAAAATTGAGATTTTTTTCTTACGCTTTCATGCTATATATTTTCCAAAAATTACATTACGTAATTGTAGGAAATTTCACTAATTCATTGTTTTTATCGTAAAATGAATATGTGTCAAAATACTGCTATCACAAGCGGCATTTTTCCAATATGGCGGCGCTAGCAGCAAAGATGAAATTACCATAATAGATAGATAAAACACCTTAATTTCCCTACATATTTGACAGATTCCGACTGAGATGAGAATGCTAACGTTGCTTAGTAATTTGTAGAATTGTCCCTCAGAACATTTCATTTGAATAATTGAATCGATACTTGATTAGAAACTTTTTCTGAATTTAATATAAGGTGTAATAAATAATACCGGGATGTGGGTTTTTTTTTTAAAATCAATTGGTTCAATTACTGGCTAAGAATACCGAATTTTCAAAAATCTAATGATTCTGTTTTAGTTTTCATCAAAATCGGGCCCGAGACTCCTTTCAGTGTTTTTCGATATTCCTCATAGTCTCGGATTTGGCCATCTACGCACACTAAAAATTCACCCTGTATAGGTTGCAGCCAACTAGCTTAATCCTTTTCATTAAATGGCGCCGTTTAAACGGCGGCCTTAGTGACATCCTGGCATTTAATTTAATAGCTAGGTAAATAACTTGGTTCAGTACACTAAGTAGCGGAACATAGAGCACAGGGAGCTTGGGACACCCCAACACGAATAGGTTAGTTTCTTAAAACCCTACTGACCGAAATAGGAGCCCTGGCTCCGTTCGTCGAGGTTACAATGTTGAAATTGGTTGTTGTTTGAATTTAGAATTACCAAAATTAAATATTTAATAAATTTTTGTCATCTGCCTGCCCATTCATTAAATGTTGTATTAGACGCGTTGGCTGGATGTAATTTAGACCGTTTATTAAACAGCTCCGTTCAATGAAAAGGCGAGGCAGCCAATTAAACGGCTGATTGAGCCAATTAGCTGCGTATGTTGATTGCAATGTTGTTCCTTAGGTCGCACGCACCGCTCCAACCAGGTGAACGCGCCGGAGTACATCTTCCTGATCTCGGACCTGGCGGGCGAGCGGCGCTTCGCGTCCACCGTGGCCAAGCGTCTGGAGTCGCTGGGCGCGCTCACGCACGGAGACCGCAGGGCCACCGAGACCAGGGACCTCAGCCAGTTCAATATTGACAATAAATACGGTAACTTTCTTTGATTAACTGAATCTTACTACTATTCAAAATGCAAAAGTTTGGATGGATAGATAAATGTTTGGTTGTTAATTCATCACGCTAGGGCTGAACTTTGCACACGGATAGACCTTGTTCTGGAATACTAATTTTCATTCCGGTATGTTCACCAATATAATTTACTACTTTTACTTTTTTTTTTTTTTCTTTCCTGTTGGTGGAGTGGTTAGTGACCCTGACTGCTAAACCGGAGGTCGTGGGTTCGATTCCCACCCAGGACAAATCTTTGTGTGATGAGCATGATCATTTGTTCTGTGTCTGGGTGTAATTTGTCTATAATATGTATGTATTTTGAAATATATAAGTATGTTTATCAGTTCTCTGGTTGCCATAGCACAGGCTCTGCCTAGTTTGGGATCAGATGACCGTGTGTGAGTTGTCCCAAGATATTATTATTATTGAAACCCAATTGTAATCAAGGTTTCTTAATTCCTGAGCGCAGCGAGGGAGTTAATACTAGATTCCTGAATGCAGCCTAGGATTCAAGTTAGCTGTGGCGTGAAGGGTACGGCCGCCCGTGTGCCCCTGCAGACGGGCACGCCGTGTGCCCCTGCAGACGGGCACGCCGTATGCCCCTGCAGACGGGCACGCCGGGACTGTTACTTACGCAATGTCTCTTGTTCTCAGGTCGGGCGGCCTTAGAAGCAGTGATGCGCGCCATAATGAAGTACGAGACGCCTCTAGTGCCGCCCCCAAGCGATTACTCAGGCGACTTCTTCCAAGACGTGGCGTCCGCGCTCGTGGGCGTCGGGCTCATCGTCAACAGCGAGGCTGCGCCCGGCGTGCTGCAGCTGGATAAGGTAACATTACATCATGTACTACATATAAAACGTGGCGTCCGCTCTCGTGGGCGTCGACACTGGTTCAATTCTTAGTTCGGAACGAGAATGCGTTGGATGCAGTCACCTCCTTCTGCAAAGCAGTAATGCGTAGGAAGGAGGTGCCGCAGCAGTAGAAGGCACCCGGGCACCTGCGGCGCGGCTCACGCTGGGTGACGGAGCAGGCCCGGGTGCAGGCGCGCCTCAAACATGTCAGCACGCTACAGTCAGGGCTGCGGATTTGTTCGAAACAGTTGCCGCGGCACTACAACGCAAAGGAATTTGGGTGCGGTAAGAGTCTGACATTCCCTTGCGCTCCGCCTAGAACGGGAGAAGTCATTTGATGATTTCCCATCCAAAAAAAAAAGCTACTTAACATATATTTTCTACATATATCGCCTATTATTACTATATCATCTGCGACATGTTCAGCTATGTAATGGTCGTGTTGTTTTGTCGTCAGGACTACAACAACATGTCGAAGTTCCTGAACAGGATACTGGGCATGCCGGTGGAGCTGCAGAACAGGCTGTTCAAGTACTTCACCGATACTCTCGCCGCTGTTATGGAGCAAGGTCAGTTGAACTATACTAATGCTCTATACTAAGTTTTAAACTTATTATGGGGACAGGCTGAAGACATCCGAGTCTATATTATTCTGCAAAAAAGAGCCAACAACAATAACCTCCGTTGCGTCGGCGCAAATCCCTAAGGGAACTGTTTAAGGATATGAACATCATGGTGGTACGAAAACATGCACGGAAACTAGCTTAATTTTTTTGACTGACCGACTTTGACAATTCAAAAGTGCCTGTAAATGGTTTATTTGAAATGAGTACCTTATTTTAGCACTGGTGACAGGCAGGCGCGAGGCGTTCTGGGGGCTGTCGATAAAAAAGTGGTGATTTTTGACAGTTACAATAAATAACTTCTTGTTTTGTTTAGCGAAACGTAGCGGGCGGTTCGACCTGGGCATCCTGGACCTGGGAAGCTGTGGAGAGCGCGTGCGGCGCGTGCGCTGTCTGCGCTTCGTGCGCCGCCACGCCACCGGCCGCGCACCCGTCGAGCTGCACACCGTGCACTCCGAGGTATGGTCCAACCCTAACTGGAGCGACAATAAGGGACAGCTTTCGACTAAGTGAAAACTAATGAATGCCGTTCAATCCTCAGCGCGGCATGGACTGGGCAGAGGCCCTGGAGAAGTGGTCGGAGCTGACGGGCCCCAAGGAAGGCTTCTACGTGTCGCAGCAGGCGCGCAACAACAAGTACACGGCCGTGCTGTGCGTCTCCGCCATCACCAGCACCAAGAAGGAGAAGATCACCAAGAAGGACATCATGTTCCAGATATTCAGGTCAGTTGATACAAGAAATATGGTTAGATTACGATTGGTGTAGCGGTCATTGTTCGCACTAGCTTCATAGGAACCTGAAATGTGTCCTCTAACACACCACCAAGGGGATCCCCAATAACAGTAGGAGGGACCTGGGACTCGTCCTCGACAGCCGGTGGAACTTCGACGAGCATTTTCGACGTTTGGTTCCCAAACTGGAGCTAGCCGGGGTTGCCTTCAAGCGGCTCCTGTCCAATCCTGGAGCCCAAACGCCTGCCGGAGGCTCTTCGCGGGGATCGTGCGGTCCATGGGGCCCCGGTGTTGTCAAGTACTCTGAGGCCGCTAAATCCCGCCATCTGAATAAGCTCCAGAAGTTCATGCTCATCCGGTTGGCCCGGAGTACCGCACGGCCTCCGGCGAAGCGGCGAGCCACCTCGGCGGATTGCCACAATGATACTGGAGGCAGGAGACCTCGCGCACCGAGGCGAAGCTCTGCTCCGCTGCAAATTGCGGCACTGCAGATAGAGCTTCGACGTCATGGCGACATAGAGAGAGCGATTGTCGCAGCCTAGCTCTGGCTGCTTTCAAAATCAGCTGTCCAAACGCCTGGTTAACAAAAATGTTGTATGTTTTAGGCCCAACACCGGTTTACAGCTGCGGCTAGAGTCCCTGGCAGAGATCGAGAAGAAGTACCGCAAAGTGGAGAGCAGCGAGGCGGAGTCGTGGTGGCGCGCGCAGTACAGCGCGTCGCAGCGCGTGTGCTCGCACGCCTACTGGCGCGCCGTCTGCAGGAACGGCGCCGAGTGCGAGGTACGTGGCCCTATAGCTGAACTTCTACTATGCTTGCAGCCATTTTGATTACATTTTTGTGTATTCCCTGAATGGAGAGATGTCTGAGTCAGCAGCTCCGTCCTTCTCACTGTGTGTGGGCTTGAGAATATTGTTTTTGAAGTTATACTTCTTATGGCGCGATGGAGAAAATTGATGAGAGTGAATTTTTACGATGCGCGCGCACACCGACATCTGAATTCTACATCGTGAAGTTAGTTCTAGGTGGCATGAAAATCGATAACTATGTTCAAGTTGTAAATTCTAGTATTTTTTTATTGTCTTTTGTTTCTTTTATGTTTGAATTTCAAAGAAGAATGTGGTTTTAATTTCGAAATAAAGCGCCAAAATATAAGATACAAATATTTTGATTAAAGTAATTGATTAGACACTAATTGTTCCCGCGGCTCAGCTCATTTTATTCTATCCTAGAAGATTTTATTGGAATATGATGATTTTTCGAAGACAAAAAACAGCCTCTTCATGAATGAGTTTTCTTAATCGGATTTGTATCTACAGTAGAACGGAACAAAGAATTTTACCGTTTATAATAATTATTAGTATTGACTATTTTGAAAAAAGGAGTCTCGTAACTTATATGTCATTGTAAGTAGGTACCCATAAACTTCTCAGGTACACACCATCCAGAATAGAAAGTTGGTATTAATTTCAAATACTACTGACAAAACATTCGTGCATTCGAATCAAACATTTTGCATGATATCTGCCCCATTTTATGAACAAACAGTTTTAAAACTATGAAACGTATCAGTTATTTAGCGTAATAGACTTAATTGGCGATCGTTCGGACGCAACAAATTGAAGCTGAAAACAATACAAATATTTTAAAACTTTAATATTTTTTTAGTTGTGAATGTTTTTTTTTAGTTATTTTTTTTCCATACGCCAAAGAAGTATAACTTTTAACGCGTGTACATAAGTACACACACTCTTTTTTTTTTTTCTGTAGTGTTGTAAATTCCTTTGCTTTATTAATATGTTAAAATCATCCTTACTATTTTGGATTACCTAAAACAAATAAACTTATTTTATAATAGTGATATTGGAACCCTTTGGTGAGTGGAACTGGTATCTTTAACACAGGTTACTATGTAACCTAGTTAAGATGCCAGTTGCGATACGTTCCGTAACTTTGAAACCAATGTGAATGTGATTTAAGACGTTTTGTAATCCGATAACTGGTTTTTGTTTTGACTAATAAAGCATTTATTATTATTAATTAAGTATAAGGTGTTCAACAAGAAAGTGACCGTTATTATTTCGAAGAAATAAATGACAGTTTCAACGAGACCGTGTATAATAATGTTAAAATCCGGTCGTGTGACGCAGGTGGGGCTGCGCGTGCGCACGCACCACGTGCTGGCGGGCTCGGTGCTGGCGGTGTGGGCGCGCGTGGAGCACGTGCTGGCTGCGCGCGCGCACCTCAACAAGATGCAGGTCGTGCGCATCAAGACCGACGACGGACTCAAGATCGTCGGTATGTACCACACGCTGACTTACTATGAACTGTCTATACTCATTTTTAAGACCCTCTGCGCAAAGAAGACCTATCTTTTAGCTCCCACAAGATAAACCGATGCGCCGCTGTATGCGAGATGCACGAGAGCAATCTTCGTGGCGACACTTGGAAGAAGGCATGTCCAGCAGTGGACGTCTTTCTGCTAAAATAATTTAAATTTACGCAAATTAACGAACAGTAATATATTGTTTAGTTAGGAAATCTCAGAAGCTACTTTTTATTTATCTTTGATTTTTTTAGTATTAACTAGCGGACGTCACGCAGTTTCACCGGGAATAAAATATAGCCTATGTTACTCGCTGAAGTATGCAGCTATCCATTGCTGAAATAATTTTTCAAATCGGTCCAGTAGTTTTTAAGTTCATTCGATACAAATCTTTCCTCTTTATTGTATTACTAAAAGTTAACCTATATATTACTTTGTATAGTTAGTAACGCATAAGGTTGTCATTCCAGGAACGCTGATTCCAAAGAACTGTGTAGAGCCGCTGAAGGAGGCGCTGTCGTCGGACGCGGTGTCGGTGAGCGAGCAGAAGTTCGAGCAGCCCGACGCGCTCAAGTGAAGCGCACCAAGTTCCTCTCTCTCTTTGTTTAATTCCTCTCCGGCGCCGACGAGCCGCGGAGCTACGACTGATTAATACAACTCCCTTTCAGTGTTTGACAACTGATGTTCGAATCGGACTGTGTGCGGGTAGGCGGATATTTATTGTTAGTGTTGAGCTTATGTAAGGATGGCCTAAAGATATTTTTTTGAAGTGATAACTTGTTATGGAAGGGTAAACCGCTTCGTAACGTAACGCGTTACGGCGTCAGTCTGTCTGGCTTCTCTCACGCATACGGCAGCGGTAGGCAGGCTACTCCTCTCTCACTCTAACCCACAACGCTAGTCGTATTTCGGACAGACGCTTCTCATATTAAATAGTTCAACTTAGATTAGTTTAAGTTATCACTTCTGTCGTTTTTTTTATTCGTGTCACTGTCGTTTGTAGTTGTTCTGATTAAAGCTTTTATTAAAAGGCCTAGTGAATGTTTCTAAGGTCACAAAATTATTGGTAGTTATCATACATTAAAATAGTTCTTATATCAGCTGTGTTCTACAAACTTATCCTATGTCACGACACCGTCACTAGAATAGAATATCGTTTATTTCTGATTATAACTATAATACATGAAGGTGATACACATACTACCGTTGCCTCGTAACGTAACATTTATGTTCAAGTATTACATATCGTAAGTCAATTCGTGTTGAAACTGAGGATAATAACGCGCGCAGTCCATCTATGATATTATAGGCAAGTTCGCAAACACTGAAAGGGGACGCGTTGGTTTCGAGACGACGCGATTGTGTAAGGTGGCGTATACGTGACGTTACCACTGCGCTATTCTGTCTTACCTAGGTAGAACGTTACATTTGTGATAAAGCAATCATTGTTCCAGTGTGAGAGAGAGACGGAGCTAACCAGGACGAATAGCACCTTTTCTTTTTCACAACGGAATCATGAAGGCATGTCAAGTAACAGTACGAACTCTGACTGCAAACTACCAAATTGATTTTGTGGTCAGCGCGACAACTACGTTTTAACTGATCCCCCTTTATTCTTGCCCCATACTTTGTATCTTGTGACAAAATAAACTAGACTCTCTAGAAACATAATTCTGTCTTCGTCTTCCTCGAACAGTCGACAGAAACAGAAAGATGCTTTAAATTAGTGATACATGTGTTTAGTGATGTGCAAGCGGGCCTAAACGTATGACAAACATATTTGTATGTAATTTATTATAGGGTAACATGTTTCAGCAAGTTTTTGGTATGAGTTGCGCGCGCGCAGCGTATGTGATGACGTCACGATACAAGTCTAGTGAGAATGATCTACATGCACGCGTGCATAAGATTTACTTTACTTTAAGTACGTATTTTTACTTATTCTTTACGACCGTGAACCTCAAGCCGTTTGAGCGCTTCATATTTTTTAAACCTTCAATTATACATGACCAAGTCATTCAATTCAGTACATTCTTGTATACGAATTAATGGAATTTTAGTTTTTTTGTACAAATATCCTATTGATTTTTTTATTTTATTGTTCGATGTAATAGTTTATTTTTCCTTATATCGTTTGTCTCAGACAATCCGAGGATGTAACATAGTTTTAATATAAATACTAATTATTGTATGTTTATCGAATGTTAGCGTACTATATTTGTATCGAATGCACGTGCAATATCGTATTCTATGTTCCCACCAATCTTTCAAAATATGAAAATACTAAGCGTCAAAGCATGGCGCGAAAAAAAAATGTGTTTTGATTGTAGGCAGACATGTTTCTTACGGTGATTTTAAATTGTAATCGAATTGCTAGTCTGTAATATAACTAAATCGTTTCGACAGAATATAGAAGTTGCAACGTTCACTCTAGTTACATTCCCATACGCAAATGATTAAGTTCCGTTCGATTTGCATACATTAATTCAGATACTAAATTCACGTTGATTTAGCTTAATGACCTCATGCAGCCTCTGTATTGTCTCGAACTGAATTTAAGTATTAAAAATGTTTCATAAAATCAAATTACTCAAAGATATTCTGTACCTATAGATGTTACTTTACTCTCAATTAATTTTTACGGCTTATTATTAATAATGTTCCAACTAGAAGTGTCAAAACTAAATGTTCTAAGTGTTAAAATACCTTAGAGTCACTAGGAAAGTACTGAAATTGAAGAATTCTTCTGTTCAACTGCAATTTTGACAAATATAGTGATGATGTATAGTGGTGAAGAGTTTTTGATTTCAGTATTCTCCTAGTTGAGTATATTTAAGTGGATATTATTATAAACGACACGTGAATTTATATGTAGTTGCTATGACGCAACCATAGATTTGTATAAAGGGTAATATCGGGACGTCTAATGGCCACAATGGTTCCATAGTGTCACTAATGCCCGGTTTTTAAGGTTTTTATCGGTCGTTTATCTGTCTGTTAACGCTATTTGTCTTAACGCCATTGGTTGGTTAGTGGTTAACGGACAGATAAACGTCCGATAAAGTACCTCAGAAACCAGGCATATAAATCTCGTCGACATTTCTTAAATGTGTAAAAATTAAAGACAAAAAAATAAATGTGTATATAATTTAGTTATGCTTTTATTTTGCTGACCTTTAGAATTGATACGAAACCAATAACTTAAAAACTCACTATTTAAGGTTTTATATTGCAATTTTTGTACTTACTGAGTTAAGAACGCTATTCTTAACGCGCTAAGTACTAAATTCTAAACTTTGGAGCCATCGACATGGTACACTGTGGATTACCTAGAAGCCGTTCGCGATGCGGCATTAGACCGCCAAATCGCACCGTGCAGCTTCCTCAGGCATCGTCATTAGTAGCGGTACAAGGCTCTATTTGATGACTGGCAACGCAATATTTTTGAAGAACATAATATCAAGATGAGAAGACGTATGAAAGAAACAAAACAATGTCGTCTGTCAGAGGTATACCTTTAAATGAGAAATTCTTGTAAATATGTACATTTATGTTGGAGCCGTTGGAAACGGCTCCAACGATTTTCAAGAAACTTAGTATGCAGGGGGTTTCGGGGGCGATAAATCGATCTAGCTAGGTTTCATTTTTAGAAAACGTATACCAAAAAATCCAGCAAAGCTCGGTCATCCAGGTACTAATCTAATTATGGGCGCCAGGGTTTTGTCAAGTGATGGTAGGTACAGAAGCCAGCACATCAAGCTACAACAATCTGACAAATTTCTTTAAAAGATTTTCAACTTTATCGCTAAAGCTGTAGATTCAAGTTTGATTGGGAAAATCTGACAGTTTCGGGTAACTTGATGTGCTGGCTGTCTGTACATGGAACTTGTTGCGGAATTTGTTCGAAAGAGGCACCGCGGCCCTGGAACGCAAAGGGTTTTAGAAGGAACACAGGATGGGTTTTAGTCAGTAAGAGTCTGACACGCCCTTCCGCTCCAACCAGAGCGGAAGAAGTCATAAGGTAATTAAGGTACTTACATAGAACTTGGAAGGGTTTCACAGTGATACTGGTACAGGCTGCCCGAGTTCCTACTTCCTAGCAAGTTATGGAATAAAGCTACAGATACACATGCTCGAAAGTAGCACACTACTAAGCATGCTTGACAGCATGCTAATATAGAGTATGCTGTCGTACTGGGTACACATGCTAGGTATTGGCATGCTAGTTTTGAGTATGCCGCTGTATTAGCATGCTCAAAGCAAACATCCCAGTCACACTTGCTACAGAACTCTTGCTGGTAGTACAAGCGTTATTTCGAGCAATGTTGTTTTTATACAGAGGTGAACGTGGATTCCACAAACACTCATGGTTACGGTAATTAATAACAAAATGTAGCGTCTTATCGTCTCCCCAACGCGCCATTTTACACACAACCAACTGACTAAGCTCACTGCTTGCTACTAACAAGCATGCTACAAAGCAAACACGTTCAGACATGCTTTAAACGCAGCCCCCACTACCCCGCTCCTCAGGTAGCGTGCTCAAAAATCAACAGTTGGTCGATTTACTAGCAAACTACTAGCTAGCATGCTATTTTCAAGCAAGGCCCAATACACACGCGCTACTTGATAGCATTTGCTCAAAAATAGCATGCTTTCGTGCTACTTTCGAGCATGTGTATCTGTAGCTTTATGTATACTTATTACTCTTTGGTACGCGCCACCAGCGGAGAGGCAAACTGCATGCTACTACAAAGTTTTCAAACATTAAGCTACAGATACAATCGCTATCAAGTAGCGCGTGTGTATTGGGCCTTGCTTGAAAATAGCATGCTAGCTAGTAGTTTGCTAGTAAATCGACCAACTGTTGATTTTTGAGCACGCTACCTGAGGAGCGGGGTAGTGGGGGCTGCGTTTAAAGCATGTCTGAACGTGTTTGCTTTGTAGCATGCTTGTTAGTAGCAAGCAGTGAGCTTAGTCAGTTGGTTGTGTGTAAAATGGCGCGTTGGGGAGACGATAAGACGCTACATTTTGTTATTAATTACCGTAACCATGAGTGTTTGTGGAATCCACGTTCACCTCTGTATAAAAACAACATTGCTCGAAATAACGCTTGTACTACCAGCAAGAGTTCTGTAGCAAGTGTGACTGGGATGTTTGCTTTGAGCATGCTAATACAGCGGCATACTCAAAACTAGCATGCCAATACCTAGCATGTGTACCCAGTACGACAGCATACTCTATATTAGCATGCTGTCAAGCATGCTTAGTAGTGTGCTACTTTCGAGCATGTGTATCTGTAGCTTAATGTCGCATCATGGCATGGGTGGTAGAGATGCGAAGCACCCGGTCTTCTTCATAATCCGACATAGTTTTGAGTGTGAACACTGTCGCGGGTACTCGAACGAACGAAAGATAATTTAATTAGAATAACTTTAAGGTGGCACTTCACTTGGCGTATTTGCTCAAATATTTGCCTTATGTACCTATTTATTGATAAATTAACTTTACCCACAAAAAATTTTGGTAAATTTTCTACTATCAAAGCAACGCCAATATTTTGACAAATACGCCAAGTATAGTGCCACCTTTTTTCAGATAAACAGTTTACACAGGAAAAAAACATGTGCGTTGGTACGTTCAGCTGAGAGTGTCTGAGGCTCTGAGGTCTGAGCGACAACGCTACAAAGGGACTTTCAACTGCGTCATCATTCAAAAGAGATTCTGTACTAGAAGGAATCATATTGAACTAAGAGGAAAAATATTCAACACATCTCAATGAAAACCTTCAGAAATCTGGCGCAAAATCTCAAAGAGTATTTAATTTTATAAGATCTTCGACCGTACACTATTTGTAACCACTCACCGCTTTTTCAAACAAGATTAGTGTTAACTTTTTGACTCGTTTGACTAATACACCAGTGATTCTAATGATTTGTGGAATTCGTCTTTTTTACAAAGAAAAGTATTCATCATCCAGCTTAACCAAAACATCGTCCTTACTCCTAATACTTATGTGCGCGAATCCATTTGATTTTTTAATTTTAGCAAATTAAAAATGCTTCAATTTATTGTTAACACTCAACTCAACAAAACTAAGGTAATTAAATATTATGTACATCCGAAAACGACGGCATACCTACCTACTAATAATCACATTTAAAACGTTGTGGTTCGGACAGTTTTTTAAGAACTGTGTTACTCGGGTCAAATATGTTGATCTGTAGCCAATGTACTTATTTGCGATTAGATCGGAGTCCATCCACCCGTTAACACAAATGAGTTAAATTTGTGTTAAAGGGTGGATTCCTTTTATTAGCATCTGATTTCGGAATTGCTCGTTATGAATTTCAAATTAAATTGGCCAGTTCTAGCGATAAAAAACTCAGTGTGCATAACTCACAGTTTGGGAGTCCCTCCTTACTTTGGATTTCTTAGGAGTGGGCTGGGTCCGCTACTTGTTGAAAAAACACTGCTCCTATCTTGTTCATTTGATGTCGGGAAACTAACCCCTTTACGCGAAAATAAGCTACCATTAACACTACTGATTCTAAATCCATAAATACAACAGAGGTTAAAAATTCACAAATCTAAAACAACTATTCTTATGGTAGGTACAGACGCACATCAAGCTACAACAACTGTCAAAATGTCTTTAATAGATTTTCAAATCTATCGCAGAAGAAAAAAAAATACAGATTCGGGTAGCTTGATGTGCTGGCGTCTGTACCTACGTAGCTACGTATCCTCAACTTACATACCGGTAGTAATTAGTTATCATGGAACTAGCCGTAGTAAGCCTATTTTCTTAATTTTAGACTTCAAATTGATTTAAATAATGTTTTTTAGACTTTTTGCTGCTTTGCACTCATACAAAAACCGCCAAAAATAACCGCGAGCTTCAAGTTTCCCGCCTTAAGCTACGTTTTGTTTTAACGTCGTCATTTAACTGACGTTTCAGAAGAAGATATTAAGTTGCGTTTTGTTGTATTCTTGACTCACTTGACATTTTCAATAAAAAGTGAAATGTCAATTTTGTCATTTTCACGGAAGAAAAATGGTCGGTTTGCTCAAGTCTGTTGTTTTCTTTTAGATTTTGACTAAAAAATTAATAGGTGTGTCTCAAACATGACTGAAAAACAAATTTCTGTAGAAGAACTCGAAGAAACGGTGAGTCAACAGTTATATTTATTGACATTATTGAGTTATAAAAGTACTGTTAACTGCGGACAGAGATGTAGGTCACAGAGCCGCATCTTCCCTATATATATTAAACTGCAGGAATATACAGCTGGAGGGCTGAATGAAGCAGATATCCTTTACCCAAATAACATCATAACCTGACTTCGTGACTCATGAATTACCAATTTTTACGTTAAAACCAGTAGGTTACTAGGTGCGGATGTAAACATTCCGTTTACACATCCTCGTTCGAATTCATCAAATATTTACAAAACTTTGTATGCACAAGCCTTACCTGCAATGTATTTAAAGTCTATTTATTCTACATTGCTAGTAAAGGTTTCTGCCATATGAGTTAATTCAGAAAATTATATTTCATCACATTGTAGTGTAGTGGTAGGTCTGCTATTTGTATCTGATATGTGATGGCCATCACATCCCACATAAAGCAGCTGTTGTGTTGTTATCATTATCAATGCAATTCATTCATCCACACTTGCACAATAGAAAATAACAATGCAAACTAATACTACTATCAGGTAATATTGTTTGTTTCTTGAAGGTAATCTCTGGAAGTTCTGTTCTGATTACAAAATTCTTTTAATTAAATGTAGCCACATGTCACAGGCTATTTTTATCCTGGAAAAGTGAATTATAGGTCACAGGATCAAAGCAGAATAGAAAAAAAAAGAATTGATGCAATTTATTAGTTTTGGTCTGTGCTCTACATTTCTATTTACTTAAATCATTTTAGGAAACCATTTTGGGAAAATGGTAGGCGGTGGCAAGCCTTGACAGTTTTATATCTTTGGAATACTTGTTTCATTATATTGAATATAACCTTCTAAAATCTAGAGCATTGCCTAAAATAAAAAACCAGCTAAGTATGTGTCGGGACACTCACAGTGAAGGGTTCCGTAGTTACCCGTGTCGTACCCCATGACAAAAAAACAGTATCTCTTCTGACTTTTGATTTTACTTGGTCGATTGCAAAATATGGCCATAAGCATTCTTTAAGGAGTGATAAATAGTAATAAAATAAAAGATAAACTAGATTGTGCCATACACCCAGTATTATAGTGTGTTCCCTTTCAATAATTTCCGAAATTCACACAGGTCAAGTTGCTGGCAGTTTTGTTTCCATGAATTTCAAGAGCTATGTGTGTTTGTCAGGTGAAGCGCACAGATGAGCAGTTGGACTTGATGGAGTGGAAGATGGATAACGTGGAGAAGGAGCTGGTGGCGCCCATCAACACGCAGGACATGTGCATCATGCATCTACTCAAGTCTGTCTCCGAGGTGAGAGAGAAACTTACAGCAACTTTGTGATTGGCTATTAAAAATATTAATTGAATAAAAAAAAATATTGTTTGGGGATATTAGGCCACAAAAGGAAAATATTTTAGAAAATATGCTGATTATAAACATCACAGGGATATAAAAAAATAGAGAGTTAGCAGGTATTCTTGACTTAATATATTTAATAGGGTAGAGTGGGGAAATATTTGCCATAGCCGAAAATATTTCAAGCATAGGATATTTTTTAAAGCACTTATTTGGTTCAAAGACAAAAACACTGACTAAAAACATCACAGGGATATATAATAACAGAAAGCAAAAAAATATCAACATTTATATTTCAAATATTGCTTTACATAACATTAATCTCGCCTTTTCTGGTCCGCTTTCTTAAACCCCTCCCTTTTGCAACCACTACACTTATAAATTGCCTACCAATGTAATTTTAATATTTTTTCCATACTCACAAAGTACTTTAGTGCAAAAGTAGAATAGAGGCACATGAATTAATTTACGCGCTTTGGCAAATATAATTAGCATGGTAACGCCAAGTTTTCTAACATGTAAGATGAAGTGTACAGCCGAGAACATCTGAGTTTTATAATTAAGAGCCTACATATCCTACAGAGCAGGAACAACGTTACTTATAAGTATGAGTCATGGTTGGATGGTAATATCATGCTGTATTACAAAAAATAAGATTGTCAGAAAGACAACTAAATTAAATCACACATTCAAAAAGTTGCTACTGGGCCCACACCTCGACGATATTTAGCGAGTACTTAATGCAATCAGTTGCAACTATAACTTTAATTATACTAACGCTACTGACTAAGAATTCAGGTCATTCAAATCTAAAATACTGATTGGGTAGAAGGGAATAACTGATTAAGAGAGTTTGACTATTCGTGGCTCTGCTCTGCACGGTATTTCATACAATCTCGCAAGTCCGTATTCTTGGGAATCAAAGAACGGATTTTCATATTCAATTTCATAAATTCCTATGACGTCTTGTAACTAACAAAGGATTAGTCACTTTGCTATGACCCCACTGATAGGGTGACCAATTTGGTATTCACGTATGGTTTGAGTTGAGAATGCTTTGAGTCTATTAATATAACACACGTAATTAATATTTATTAACATAATGGGCTATTAATATTACATTGATAAAGCAGGGCAGGAAAAAGACAGAACTTGTAGCTCAGCGTCAGATGTATTTACAAAAGTTTGAAAGTAGTTAATAGATGAATCTGCTTTTTGACATAATATGATTTTAGACACAAGTCTTTCTCATAGAATTTTAAACTGTCCATTATTGCAGTATACTACTGCAATACCATATTAATCTTGGACATAGGTCTAGTTCGAACCCTGGTTATCACATGAACTTGCTACTGCGCAGCGACTCACTTCGTGTTGCGAACCATAAAGTTTGATTCGAACTATTAGACCCGCTCTCGTTGACAAACACTGTTCTAAGTTCTAATAGACACAAGCATTTCAAAGGCTTTCTGTCGTGTCTCTGTACTGGACTGTCCTTTTCCTGTATTGTTATTTCTTATATTGTTTTGTATTACTTATGTAAAGTAGGTATGCATATGCCCACTAACTAAATGCAGCGCCCGGTCCAAACAATATGTAGCAGATAATATGTATGTATAAATATAATATTTATTTTTCAGCCAATGCGTTAGTGTCGTGGCAGGTCAGATTACTGATTATACAGTCATGTTGCTTATGGCTTGTTGTTTTTCTATTATCACTTTAATATTTATCAAAAAATATACTAAATTGTTACACAAATTTTGCACTGAGTAGGTTATTAATTAAATGTTTCTTGAGATCCATAATAATTGTCCTTCCATTTTATTTTGTTAAGTACTTGACATAACAAGTCTCTTTTAAGAAAGGGAGTCGCAATGGACAGATCAAAATTCGATATTCTTGGATTGTTGTTTAACAATCCTTCTAAAAAAAATGTTTCTAACAAAATCGATTAAACTTACTTTTTCTTTGTGGGTTTTACTTATTGTAATGTCCATTTATTCCGAGCTCACTCAGTGCAACAAATAAAAAAAGTAATTAGTAAAAAAAAAAACTATTCCACCGTTGTCTATGAAAACCGACAAGTCACAAGATCATGCTTATCGATATATAGCTGTCAGCTGGGCTTGGCTGTGGTACGAAGTCGAAGCCTGGCCCAAAGCCTCTGAAGTCGGGGCCGCTTTACGGCTTAACTATGCGTTGCGGACTTACGTGTCGCGACTTCGATATGCGTCTGATTAGTGAAGCGGCTCGCTACTGCACATTGAGAAAGCATTCGATCATTTTTGGACTTCAAAAAAAACTTATAATTTGAGGAATACAATCGCTTTTGCAGTAACGAACCGTCTCGTGTAATTGTAACAAAATAGATGATATTCATGTACATATATGTTATGTCTACTGTCCAGCTTCCGTTATCTATCTTATGTTTATTTTCTCTCTATTCGTTACTTCTTGCTCACGACTCCATCAGGATACTTCAAGATATGGGACACCATATTCATGCCATTAGTTGTTTTCTTTCCATCTTGTGAGTATTATTGATACAGACAAAAATGTAGAATTCAAATTAAGCCACAGTTAAGGATCCAAAATACAGTGAAACCTGGTTAAGTGGGCTCTGGATATGAGAAAAACCTGTCATTGATAGTTACAATGTGGTCCCGTCACTTGACAATGAGGTGACTTTTGCTTTGAAATACCTCTGTTACTGGGAATTCTGTTAATTGAGATTAGATTTCACATATTTTTTCGATGTTTTCGTCTATAATTGGGACTTCGTAGCTCAATAACCCGTATTATGGAGACAATTAATCATGACACGCTTGTTTAAGAACAGTGTAATTTCTTCCATACTTGCTTAATTTATCAATACTATCTCATAGTAGGCCCTCTATAAGTAAGACAACTGCAGGCCTACCATGACGTGCTAATGCCATCCAATTCCGATGATGTAAACGGGATAATGCTATTCGCTATGTATAGCTCCGTCTCCCTCTTAGAGCGGAATCATGATCGTTTTAAGACTTCATAGTAGGGTCATGTTTTCCTGTCTATTTGGGAAACTGGCTAAATGAAAAGCTTCTTTGTGATAAAAAAAAATCTTGGTCCCTTGAGATCCCAGCTAACCAGGTTTCACTGTAATAGATTTTTTTTTTCAATCAACATTTAGATTTTTAGTTTTTGACTGTGTCAATTTTATAAAATAGTAAGTCAACTCCGACTAACAAAATTAATACTTAATTGAATGCCGAAACTGTCTAAATAAGGCAAATTTCAATGGGAATAGACTACTTTTCCTAACAATATTTTTAAAATGAGAAAAGTGCGGAATTCTTCTAATGCCAGACCCTTCGCTGACGTTAGCCGGAGCTGACCTACGTATCACCGTCACCCCATAACATAAGGTTTACACACAGGTGCGTTCGGACTACCAGCAGCTTCGGCGCGAGCTGGTGGAGGTGCAGGCGCTGCAGCGGGAGCTCTCGTCCAGGCTCCGCACGCAACTGCGGCTGGTGCACGGCAAGTTCGCCAGGCTCCGGCAGCGCCTCGCCGCCGCCTCCCCGCCTCGCTGAACGCGGGTTGCGTTCCCCTCTCATGTCGTACAAACCCTAAGTGACTTCACACCTTGTCTTCTGGGCTGGACTTAGAATTTTTTGTGGAGCCTTTTTTCATCAGGTTTTAAATGAGAAATGGGCATTTTATATCCCACGGTGAGTTGTAGAGTTTTCTTGATGTTTCGAGAAGAAATGAAGACTTTTGGATACTTCGAATGGATCTAAGGATTCAAGTTGAAGTTTATTAGGATAGAACTTTATAAACATGTTATATTAAAGTGTCTCAGAGTTTGCGACATTTTCTATGTTATTATTAAATTGTAATGTTGCTTTTTCGATGTTGAATTTTGGTTTGTTATATCGTATTTTTAAAGTTATATAGCCGCTGTATTTTGATGTTTACTTTTTATTCAAATATGAATAAGTTACCCGGGCCTAATTATTAACTTTTAGTTATATGTGCAATAATTTATATTTAAAAAATATTATATTTATCTAAAACGTTTCAAAATATATTCTAAATTATTAAAGTTAAAGTATATCTATAGAAATCTGCAATAATGAATGAGAGCAAAAAAAAACCTAAATTGAAGATAAACAAATAATAAAAAAAGACATGAGAGGTTCTTACCTCCTAAACTATCTTAGTACGATTAGTGCCCTATAGTATGTATGAGATTACGGTAACTGTGCCAATATTATAGATACGTATCGTTACAGTTAGCTCGAATACACTTACCACTGTCCTGATCTCACAGAGGTGCTGGCGAAAAACGTTTCATACAACTTCTGTTTTTCATACAAAAACTAGACTTACAGGTTTTTGAAATATTTATATTTACTTATGTGGTATCCTTTTTCGTTACTGATTTTTTTTTATTTTGTTGATTGAAAAAAAAAATAAAAAAATCTGAAATTTTAAATCTTGGACTACAAAATCGATCAGTACAAAAGGCTGTACAGCCTTTGATGCATCAGATGCGATCAAACTTTACAAAAAACAAATTAAATTTTTCAATTTAATTCGACTCAAAAAAAGCTCAGACTTTTTGCGAATTTAGATTCGAAAGTCGTTGTCAATGTCACCTTACTGACCATAACTTTTTTTATTCAAGCATCTGGCTCACTGCCACATACTTTTATTATTCAAGCATTGGCTTTGTATGAAACACAGAACCTCGCCACCCATCGCCTCACTAGTCCTGTTTAGTAACTATTAGAGAAAATAGGTGTGTTTGTATGTAGTAAGTCGGTGCTAAACGAATGCGGAGTGATGTGAAGAAACGGGGAGATCCAGGGATGTAGAGCGGGTTAGTTAGGCCTCGGGGGAGAATTGTCTCAGAAAGAATATTCGAATGTCATTTTGAAAATAGTATTCCAAAATTTTTTTTGTCTTTGAAGAATATTGCATTTTGAAGATAAAGCAGCTAGTGTATTTTGTAAACATCTCATCGTGAAAACTGAGGTGGAGTTAGCCCGAGGTGATCTTTCATTCCACCTAAATTGACAGCTCACAACACGTTCACTTCACCTAAGTTTACACGGTAAGCTGTTTACAGAATCGCACTGCTGAAGTAGTTGATGAATTTTAGGACTAAAACTATGAGTTCAGAATGTCCCTTTAATTCGAGGCACTTATCATAAATACGCGTAAGTCATATCGGAATGTATTGTCTTGTGAGAATGTTTAAAAATGGTTGGTTGTTAGTACTACCATAACAAGCAATAATATGACCTTAGAATCAAATTACAAGGTCAATTCACAGGAGCAGCTGAAACGAATTTAAAACTCGAGTGCTAAACGAATAATGATAATAAATTGTAGTCGAATATTAGTAAAATTTTGTTTATTTTTTAATTTTATTTTAATGGCTTTGCATCGGTGTTTATAATGATCATGTATAGCTTTTAGTTTTATGCATTTTGGCTGGAGACGGCATTTAAAGAATTCAGAAATTACAAGATTCCACTAAATAGTACACAGGTGATTTTTAATTAATTGTAAATGTTTAAAGCATTAATGATTATAAGCTGTCACTATTGATTGAACTCTGAAACAATCAAATAAAATATCAGAAATCCAGTACATTATTATGTTCGTACAAATCAACAAAATATACGGACTTCGCGTTCAAGTTAGTTCCATAGTGAAAGATGTTCATTATTCATGAGGACTTTCTCTATATCTCCAATGAATTAAAAGTATAATTTGTGTGTACTGACCATTTTTGTTCACTTAAACTGAAACCCTGAACGCCAGAGCATAAACGCATCGGCGCGCCCCCGACGCCAAGCCAATAATTCGCCATACTTTTTGTCACATATTTGTGACGTTTGGCGTACAGGGCACGCGCATGGTTGTCATGTATACGTGACAATGGCGTTCAAAAGGTTAACAAAGTAGGAAAAAGTCGTAAATTTATGTGTATGTCCATTTTGACCCGACCTCCCCTAGAAATTTCGAAATATGCCAGTTTAATTTTAGGACTAACAAGACGAGTCTAAGTTCTTTCTATGCCGTCTGCAGCCATATATACTATGTCCTATTTCGGCCACACGTCTTCAAGTCGAAAGTCTTTAGAAATCCCTTTTTCTATACACGTTGATTCAACCTAAACGAATATCAACTGTACTGTAGTGTAAATTAAGTCGAATTCGCAATGACTACTGTAAAGATCAGAAAAATACAAAGTCTCGGTAACTTTCCCAAGCCATATTTGAAAACGCAGTTTGTTGTTCGTGTGGAAGATGAGTAGGTACTGGATAGCTTGTATTAACACGAAAACTCTAATTATAAAAGTTGTACATATATGTACTTATTAGTGTTTTCGTTTTAATCAT
Organism: Mamestra brassicae; assembly: GCA_905163435.1. Lineage (NCBI taxonomy): Eukaryota > Metazoa > Arthropoda > Insecta > Lepidoptera > Noctuidae > Mamestra > Mamestra brassicae. Next base: position 16,009,650 of record LR991008.1, on the reverse strand, counting down.
TTATTTTGGATATCTCATTATGTATTTTTCATATTACCTTACATTTTTTTTGTAGATTAATTTTTCTACTGGGTTACTTCGAAGACTGCACATTTTACTTTCATGCAGTCAGTATTGTTAATAGAACATAGATATTTACAAAAAACCGGCCAAGTGCGAGTCGGACTCTCACGCGAAGGGTTCCGTAGCATAAACCGAAAAAAACACGTTTCTTGAAATTTCAACTGTCTACCTATTACGGTTCTTGAGATACAGCCCGCTGACAGACAGACGGACAGCGGAGGCTTAGCTTCCTTTGGCTTCGGGTACGGAATCTGTAAATGATGATAATTGATGTGATCGAGCTACACGAAAAATGAACGCAGTCTCCGAAGTAACCCTGTATAATTTGAGAGCTCCCTGGTCCGAGGGAATCTGTTTATTTCATAATAAGACTGTTATCGTCTTTGGACGTAGGTACATCTGTTTCTTAGTAGCCGTAAGGTACAGTCAGCAATATAATTCACAAATTTAGCAAATTATCGCACATATCAAGCACTTGCATGTTTTAAATACCACATTTATTAAGATATTGTTAGGAAGGTTAAATAAATGATTTTTGTGTTCAAAGGATTTCATTGAATGAACAATTATGAAGGAAATTGAAATACTTTGAATGTGAAGTCTTGATATTTGTGTTTGTTTGAATGATGAGAGCTTTCAGGTGGTAGTTTTTGAAGAGGCTACGACTTTATCTCCCGCGGGTCCGCCCCGTGGCCTATTTTATATCATCATCATCATCTTGTATTTATCCAGGATAAAAACCTATGATACTTAAGGGCTGATTTTTCAATAGTTAGTTTAACCTGAGGAATAAATGAAGTCGTTTGACAGGTTTGAACAATCAATCTTCTTTTTTTTTTTTCCTTAACCTATTGTGTCCCACAGCTGGGCAAAAGCCTGCCCCATATCCTTCCAAACATTCTTTTCTCATATTAATAAAATAAAGTTGAAGAGTATGTTTGTTTGTGCTAATCTTTGGAACTACGAGTACCAGTCGGATTTGGAAAATTCTTTTGTATATGGTAGCCACATTCAAGAGGAAGGCTATACGGAAACGAGAAAAAATACGGGAACGGGAAAAAACGGGATATGTGCGTACTACCGGGATTAGGAACATGACAGTTTTCGAAATTCAACCTTTAAGGGGGTGAAAAAATCGTTTGTTTGTGCGCAGACGAAGTCTCGGGCGAAACACGAAGTCTGTCACATTTATTCTACTGATAAAAAATATCTTTCTACTTAAAAACCAGCCCTAATTATTTATACGTTTTCTTTATCATGCACGTATAATGTTTTTTAACATTACTTAATTATAATTTTCACCTGCAAGCTCTCATCCGTTCAAAATACACAGCACACCTAAACTTAGTCAAAATACTAGTTGTAGTTTAAGAAAAATACATGTCTGATACTATGTGTAAGTAACGTCTAAATTACCAAGTATACCTGATTTATTACCTAGACTAGTTAGTTATAGAATCAATATTATGGTTTTTGATATAGTTTTACACTAAAAGGGTTGTACGTAAAATGTCAATGGAATTGGACTGTCGGTGTTGATAGATAAGCTAATTAAATAACGTTTTTTCTCTCTCTCGCTTTTCTGCAATCTGTGGGAGTGATTTCGTGAAGTGGGACGGAAGTGTGTAACAGGAAGCTGAGGAAGCGCGCGCTATTTGATTTGACCAATGAGCGCACCCTATTCGATTTGACCAATGAGCGCGCGCAGTGGTTGAGTTGGCTGTCAGTTGGCACTTTTAATTTTGATGTTGCGTTTTACCAAGGTGAGACGTCAGATGTTACACATCCTATGCGACTACTGTTTTTCTTTATGTTAAACAGATATTTTTTATCGCATTAGAAGTTGCATCATTCCACCCGAAGCTTTGCGAGATTTCGCAGTTCACTTCACGGTGACCTATCAGCCAAAAAGGGGTTGTCGATTTCAAACAACAAATAATATAGTAAGGTGCGCTTACAACGGCAACTGAATTTGCAATTTCAATACAATTCTGATATTGCTATAAATTGATCGAAGTTAATATTTTTCACACAAATCAACAACCCAAAACTCGATATTTCTCGTCGGTATATAAAAAAAAGAATATAAAAAAAATACATAGATCATTATAGTCCTACATGGGCACTTATAAAACGTCAGAAACGGTTATAATTGGACGTTTCCTATGCAAGAAACCTACCCTTTAAAAAAATGAATTGATTCATACAATGTTACCTTACTACAATATTAATAGACTAGTTGCCGCCCGCGGCTCCGCCCGCGTGATTGTCGAAAACTATCCTAAGGGAACATATTCCCGGGATAAAAAGTATCCTATGTGTTATTCCAGACTATAATCTACCTCTGTGCCAAATTTCATCAAAATCCATTCAGTAGTTTTTACGTGAAAGAGTAACAAACATCCATACATACATCCATACTTACAAACTTTCGCCTTTATAATAGTAGTAGGATATGAGAGGGTAGTGATGCAACAATATAAATCTACCCGCCTTTTCCCAAATAAGCAGCTGAGTACTAGTATTTAGTAGTGTGGTAACATTATGTCTGATAGAATATACTAAATTGCTATAGTTTATCTATCAACATCGGAAACAGTCCACAAACGAGCCGAGGATCGTGCCACATCGTCACAAAGGGTCGCAGAATCAGTTTATAACTTGTAACAGAATAAACGCAATACCTGAAAAGAGGTAATTTTACTCGTTATTGTGAACAACTTTTACCATGGGGACTAACTCCGAAATCGCGAAATAAAATCAGCTGTTCACTACATTTTGTCGAGTTATGCTCTCGTAAATGTATGGGGCAGTAAAAGTTTTTCATATTGATGAGTACAATGACATCTTTTCAGGTATTGCGTTTACTCTGTAACACGTTGTCTAGTTATTTGCTCAAAGAGGGTAGTACGAACGTGTAACTTAGTTTAGTTGTTGATTAGAGGATCACTAGCGTCGGTGTTGTGACAACTAGAATTGGGACTTCTAGTTTAAGAGTATTCACTCTTCAAGGTGTTTCATACAAACTTTGAAATTTTTATTCTTAGAAATTAATTTATACCGATTTTAATAAAACTTGGTACCTACGCATAAGATAGGTTAATTTTTCTCAAAAGTTGGTAAAGAACTGTTAAGGGAAACATAGTGATTTTCACTTTGTATAGATAATTTAAAATTAAGTTGCCCAGTTATTGGGTTGTGGAGGTCTGGCAGGCAGCCCCTCCACGTAAAATACTGGTATTCAGCTGAATCCAGTTTGACTATAAGCCGAACCCAATATAGTTGGGAACAGGCTAGGCAGATGATTGATAATTTAAAATTGCCCTCTTTCTCTCGTGAACTCTTTCGAAAACATTCCTAACTTTTTAGACAGGTATCTTGCGGATGCGTACCAAGTTTAATTAAAATCAGATTATTAATTTCCAAGAATAAAGACTTGAAAGTTTGTATGAAACATCGTGAGGACTAAAACGCTCATGATTTTTTTTGCATGTTACTTTTTTTTAGCTCTTCAAGGCTCGTTTTAATAAACCATTTCCTTTGACGATCTTACTCTTAATTATCGGAGACGAATCTAAACTGAAACATGAGAGGGAAATTGGCCGCTTACTATTGGGTACCAATACCATCATGATACCGTTATAGAAAAGGGATAGTGATATGCGTCTTGTATAGCTCCGTTTCGCTCCCACACCTAAAACATCATGGTTTTAAGACGTCATCCACCCGGCTGATGGACGCAAGGTTTATTATTACGGGCCTGACAAGGTATTGGGAAAGATTGTAGTTTGACTGCAAGGTAACTCCACAGTTCAGAATGCATTTAACGTGGTCAGCATGCTCTCGGTAATTTCATGATTCTCTATACAACATGTAACAGAATGAACGCAGAACCTGAAAGGAATATTTTACTCATCATCATGAACAACTTAGTTGGAATAGAAGCAACCGTAAAATCGCAAAAAAAAAAGAAAACCTCATTCATTTGTTTGCGTAGCTCGACAAAATTAACATATACTTACAGCAAATTCTTTTTACGCAAAAAAAATCTAAACGCAAAACCATAAGGGTAAATCGGAATTTACCCTTATGGTATTGCGTTTATTCTGTAACATGTTGTAAACGATGTGATTTTATCCTAAACGGATCATTGCAATCAGAATAAGTCGTACCGGGGATTTTATTCCATTGGTCCGACTTTTGTCTCACCGCAGATTCCTTGCAGCCAAAATACAAGAAGCTTATATTATAGTTGTGTCATAAGAGCAATTACTTAATATTAAATAAATGCACAGAAATACTTTAGCTAGAACAAGCAGTTTATTCTGGAGTAGTAGATCAACAGAATCTGTTATTTTTCAATGCATCGTACTTCAACAGTTAGTTTTAAGCACGTCCGTACATTGTAACAGCACTTAATACTATTCCTATCAACGCGTTGTGATTATCTATATTGCTGTTTTTTGTTGTAATTTAAATGTTATGGCACCTTAACACTATTGACGAAGTACATAAGGTTGAGCTCTAGCCGGTCTATTCTGTCAACATCTCACCGTGTTTACGTAGGTGGAGTGAACAGCCAGTCGATTCTGTAAACATGTCAAAGTGAAGGCTTGGGTGAAGTGATCACGAGGTGAGCTGTCAATCCATATAATAATAACGGAATGGCAGCTCACTTCGTGATCACGTGACATCTTAATTATATCTATGGATTGACAGCTAACCTCGTGATCACTTCACCCAAGCGTTCACTTCGACATGTTTACAGTATCGACCGGTTATTCCATCTAGTTTGCAAGGATTGGCAGCTCACTTCATGTTCTCTCCATCTTAGCTTACACGGTGACACGTCTACAGAATCGCACTGTTGTGTCTGGAACGATAATGCCCGCAGAAATTAATATGGCAAATCTAGCGCGCGTAATTGCTGATTGGTTGAATAAATTGTCAACAGCCAATCACAGCCATCGGAGTGCGTTCGATATAGTCACATTAATTTTATGTTAATTTACGTTGCAAAAACTAGGCCTTGGCTTAGAATATCTTATCCCTAAATTAAAAACCAAATAAAAACTACCAGGGACATTACAATATATTTACCTCTAGGTACAACTGGAGATTCTGACATACCGGTTTTATTCAGGCGTTAGGTATTCTGAACCTTTTCGTACCGTGTACAAGGTGCCTCAACTTTACAAAAAAAAATTAGAAGTTAGATTTATTTACCGCTTGTAATTCTATTAAAGCTCCTTGGGATACCAATGTTATTATTACTAAATTCTTGTAAAAACCCATTTTCTATGTATTACGAACGTCACACGTGTCGAGAAACAAGGCGATCATCGCGTTAATAACTTATCCTGAGTACCGTATGGTCGGCGCGATAGGGAGTTCCATACAAATGAACCTGACGATCACGTATTCGCGCGATGGTCGCTTCGAATTTGTACGCCATAGTACCCACGTCGTCATCTTCTCTTGATAAACCCGATCCTTAGGGAACCTACTGTGTCTCGATGTCCAATGTATGACAATATTATTGTGCACACTATTCCTATCTTAAGTAGTTTACTTTTTATATTTCGAGAAATATCTTGGGAATCACGAAGAGGCGAGAACTTGAGTTGGTAGAAACACCTAGCAGAGAAATACAGCTCTTCAATCTGCATGTATTGTCAGCGTCTTCGTAATTTTAAGAATTTCATGAATAAACTTATATCGAAAACCTCTATCGATACATTGTGTTATATTCTGTAGATACTAAATTAGTACTGAGAACGCAACATATTTTCTACGTTTCCTAGGTACGTTCTAACCGTTATATTTGAATACCCAATTTCGAATTTGTTTACAAATAAAGAATATTTTACGGTTGATTTGTGTTTTCTTTAACGAATCAAGATCCTTTACAAATGAAGAGCCACTTTAGAAACCTAAGATGGTTTGGCTACTGCCGAGTACCCGTTTAAAAGGTTAGAGAATTCCGAAAACCAATGCCACCAATCCGCCTTACGCAACTATGAGAAACGTGTGCCATATAGGACACGCAGTTTCGCACGATGCGCCATGGGTTGAATTGGTCGTTTGAATACGCTCCATATTGGGAACCTAACTTTTTATACAGTTATTTCCACCTACAATAATTATTTCCGTTGGCCTCGGCTGCCATTTAAAGGAATTTGACAGTCGGTATATCAAAAGCCAGAAAAACTGACACCCGTCTAAGGGATATCGTGTTACCCAGTTATTGGGTTGTAGAGGTCAGAAAGGCACTCGGTCAATGTAACATAGGTACTGCTACATGCCTGCTCAGCTGCAATTGGTTAAACTGGTTAAACTGGAAGCCGATCCCAAACAAGTCGGGAAAAGGCTCGGCAGCAGATTGGCGTGATAGAAAGAAGGTTGAATTGAAATTGTTTTTCTTCTCAGTCGCCTGGCCGTGCCTGCGTAAGTGTGTCCTGGGCCCTAGCTTATATATACAGGGTGTCCCAAAACTCAACGTCAAGCCGAAACGGGGTGACAGGATTGATCATAACCATCACGAGAAAAATCTGAAAAAAAATCTATCCCATGCAGTTTGAAAATTATGGGCATTTTAAGAAAAACCTAGAAATTTGATCAAACTGTACCATTTTTCGGTTATTGTGGTTATTATTTTTTATTTTTGTTCATTTGAACTTTAGAAACGTAATCCTAAATAACATTTCTAGAATCCCAATAAAAAATAATGACACAATTGCCTCAAGTTCCCGGGAATTGAGACTATTTGTTAAACTACGAATTTAAAATTTTCAAGATTCGTCGACTTTGACAGGCCCTCCTATAAAAAAAATGTAGAGTGCCTTGGCAAGTAGCATTAAAAGTTGGCGCATTTAATCAGAATTCTAAAATGGTACAATACTTGTTAGTTCCATACAATAGAAAAGAGTAAAAAAATTAAAACCTCAAGTAACCCGATTTTTGCTATCAGATTTTACTCAGTTAAAATGTTTTTAATTCGCACAAGCTCTAGGTAGGTTCTTAATTTTAAGGCAAAATGATGAGAGAGATGGATAATGGGTATGTTTGCCATGAGTGAGCGAGACAGATAGTGACGCCACGCATTGAGACGGAGATGCGTCGTTTAAACGAGTGCGAATGAAACAGATAGATGCTATGGCATCTATCTGTTTCATTCGCACTAGTTTCAGCCAAGCAAATGGCTACGCTACCAGTCCGACACCAACCAGTTAGTACGTTTCGCTCATTCGTCTACTGCGCACGTTCGTATTCGCTTGTGTTGATTTAGTACTGACAACTTTGGCTTCTCTTTTTGGACTTGAATCTTTGTGAATTGGACTTGTTGATAACATACCGGCAACTTTGGCTTCTCTCTGGACTTTTGTGTTGGCATCCTTTTTATCTACCATGCCTACGCGCTACACTTCACAAGAATATGCGAACATGCACCTCATTTATGGGGAATGCATGGCGAACATACCCATTATCCATCTCTCTCATCATTTTGTCTTAAAATTAAGAACCTACCTAGAGCTTGTGTGAATTAAAAACATTTTAACTGAGTAAAATGAGATAGCAAAAATCGGGTTACTTGAGGTTTTAATTTTTTTACTCTTTTCTATTGTATGGAACTAACAAGTATTGTACCATTTTAGAATTCTGATTAAATGCGCCAACTTTTAATGCCACTTGCCAAGGCACTCTAGTACATTTTTTTTATAGGAGGGCCTGTCAAAGTCGACGAATCTTGAAAATTTTAAATTCGTAGTTTAACAAATAGTCTCAATTCTCGGAAACTTGAGGCAATTGTGTCATTATTTTTTATTGGGATTCTAGAAATGTTATTTAGGATTACGTTTCCAAAGTTCAAATGAACAAAAATAAAAAAGAATAACCACAATAACCGAAAAATGGTACAGTTTGATCAAATTTCTAGGTTTTTCTTAAAATGCCCATAATTTTTAAACTGCATGGGATAGATTTTTTTTCAGATTTTTCTCGTGATGGTTATGATCAATCCTGTCACCCCGTTTCGGCTTGACGTTGAGTTTTGGGACACCCTGTATGTACTGTTGCAGTTACTTTTAGCGATTAAAAACTTAATTTTCTGCATTTGGAGAACATTGTGTAAATATAGTGGTAGGTATGTGAAAGTTAATATTCAAGTGGAGGGAGTGAACGCCAGCCCATGGACCGTTCTAGGTTGTTTACCATTCTGTGTAAAGGCGTAGGTACTTCATTTGCAACTCCCGGCTGATCCCTTTCTTCCTACTGTTTGTATGCTATATTTACCTAGTCAGTAACGGTGTTTTTTTGGGACAAGCCCGCCACTGTTCCTAAGCACTGCAACTCCTGAGAGCCAGAAAATAAAGTGGCGCCCGCCAGATAACAGAGTCAATGTAGCTCGACGAGTCTCGGAGACGCGATTCAACTGTTTTCGATCCCGCAACGAAATTAATCAAAAAAGAACAGCGGAGCAGTAGTAAAAACATAATTTCAACAGATTTCCACTTCCCTCTATATCAAGCAGGAGACAGCCCACGCTCCACGGATTGAAATATACACTAGGTACTAGATATAAACCATCTGATCGAGAAGTGTACAAAATTTAAAAAACCTTTATATTTGACATTCGTCGATTATGCAAAAGCCTTCGACAACATAAACCACTTCTCACTCTTCAACGCTCTGACCAACCAAAACATATAACCCACTTACAACATATACACTTACTTTAACAGCACAGCATCAATAAAAATGAACACCACCAGGCCGCCCTTTCCTATTAAACGAGGAGTCAGGCAAGGAAACCCGTTGTCCCCAAAGCTTTTCACTGCCACACTCGAGGAAGCCTTTAAAACCTTGGCACAAAACTGGGCAGAGAAGGGGATACTCATCGGCTAGAGGGAGACTAGATATGTCTATCTGGGTCAAATAGTTTCCTTCCAGGCACAAAAAAACAAAGAAGTTGCCCGACAAACCGAGAGCGCCTGGAGGACCTATTGGTCAATGAAAGATCTTCATCTCCCACTTAGTACGTCTCAAACAGAATTATGGACATGTGTATTCTCCCCATTCTCATATACGGTACACAAACCTGGACTTTGACACTTTAGCAGAGGTCCAAGCTCGAGGTTTGCCAGCGAGCCATGGAGCGTAGTACCTGTCTCTCGGACCGCGTGAGGAACACAACACTGCGCTCAAAAACGAAAAGCATGGTCGTTGCGCTCACTTAACTTAGCGGCCTGCCGTCTGCCGCAAGTCAGACGAGAAATGGGCAAAAAGAACCACTGAATGGCTCCCATTAAATGCAAAGATATCGCGGCAGACCAAGGCGAAGATGGCGGGACGAGCTCGACTCCTACCGAAAGGACTGACCCAACATAACGAAGGACACATAGTTGTGTGAAAAAAATTCTACTCATATATACAATTTAAAAACCGGACAAGTGCGTGTAGGGCCACGCACAGTTTAAGGTTCCTAATTTCCCCGTTCGTAAATCATGACAAAAAAATAGTTACCCCTTAAATTCTTGCTACCTTCCAATCCCCATCCAATAGTGCTATTTTGTTACTCTCACCTTTGAAAACTTAGCCCGGATGTTACTGAAACATATTTTGTTGTCTGGATTCACTTCTGGCTTCAAGCTTTCATAGCTGGATTTACTTCTTCATTACACACTAAACACTTACCTAGCCCGATTCATAAATCTCAAAATAAGTTGACAGGACACATAGCTACAGAATGATACTAAAGAAATATTTCAAAACTACCCTCATTTGTGATGAGAAGTTATTTTACTAAGTTGTTGTTACCGTTGTTTTAAAACGACGGTAGTAGTAAGTGGGTTAGATGAAGAGACCTGTCAATGTCTAGCTTCAATTGGAAAGTCAGAGATCATTTTCACGTAACATTCACGATGAGTTTTTTTGACGTGACAACGTCTAATAAATCGATGAACGCCGGCTGCACGCACGAAAAAGGATGACTCATTGTAACGTTACGATCATTTAATCAATGTTTTGTTATGATGTTGTCACGTAATGTCAACGTATATTGTGTAATACTGAATTCATTCAATAACAGAAACAATTCACAACAGATTAAATTATTTTATTTGTGTTGGCCTCAAAATATTCATAGTACATTTTACAACAAATGTTATTTATTACATTATACTTATCAATGCAAGAACTTTGAAACTTTTAATTAGCTAAACATTTAAAAATTGACAATTTTAGCAACTATAGATAACTATGCATCGATGAAATTTTCTTTATCTACTTAGGGAATGGAGCGACAAATTACTTACAAGCTTAAGGAATTTACAAAACATGCATCCAAGGACCAGTTTGAGGTGGAAATAAAATAAAATAATTTGTGTACTTAACTTTATTTGGTAACTGCAACAAATAAGCTTTAACAACATCAAGCAAAGCTTCGATATATTACAGGAGCTCCGAACAGGCGCTGTGGACGACACGCTACTCTATGGAAGTCCTCGCGAGTCAAGTTAAGTACTAGGTGTTGAACAGAAGCACTATGCGATGCTACAAGCGGGTTGGCAACAATTTCACTAGCTCTACAAAAAAAAGACTACTCGCAAATATATTATCACGCTGTATTTGATGTAAAACTTATTACAACATAAGTAAAAAACTTAATTAATTAAAAAGAAAGTGCAATATTAAGCGGAAACGCCGCGTTCAGTCCCCGAGCTCTCGGAGTTTGTGGAGAGCTCGCGCGGGAGCAGAACGAGCCCTACGACACATACATGGCTGCACCCGATTATTGGTTAAAACAGGAACGTAATCCACTATGAACTTGACGATCCACATTAAATTTCATCTTGTACTGATTCAATGATTCCACATCCACTGATCCCATACATTGCGTGAACACAAGAGAGCGAACAAAGATTAGCAAACGATAGCACGTCACCATCGGTACAAACTGGAATGTCACACAATTATTAAAAATACTGATTTGTTAAACAACAAAAAAAAACTTATTAATACAAAATATATTTGAAAAATCACTAGCCGAGGATGTTGCAACCTGAACCCATTCCCAATAAATAAGTTAACGAGGTTACCATAATAAAAATAATCCCATAGACACCGCACCTTATATAACATTCACCTTGCAACACCCTCACAGAACCCGACTACCAGAGGGTTGCCATTGTTAAAAAAATATTGCACCGATAATTTACAAATGAGCCAGAACTAACGTACGGTACTATTGCATTGAACTAATAACTTTATAATATAAATACACAACAGACGAGCTCGAGGCTCAACTAACGGAACAATACATATAACTCTGGCCACTGTCACACCGGTCTCGTTGCAATGTAGTTGTCAAATTGAATTACATTTATATATATTTTTTTAATAATTATTTAATTAGGTAACGACAACACTACCTGTTAACCACAGACTACATCGACTTATTAGTTATTAAATATTATCTATACCATATTATATCATTTTTACTAATGGTAATCTATGCCCTTGCTTGAACTGAGATCGCTGGGTTCAATGGGTTGGGGGTACTTCTCTATGTCATACATATTATTGATTTATGAAGCACAACAATGAAGAAGGAGTGAAAATAAGTATAAAAGTAATATTTCCGCATTGTTACAACTGCCAGCAGTTGTTTGATAGTGTTACCATGGAAAAATATCTGCTAACGTAGGTAATGTAAGCCTTGGGATGTATAACAAAATATACCTTGGCTATCTTCAATGACGACAAGTTTCGAATAATTTTCGCATCATGCCATTGTAACTTACTAAACTCATTGTTTCATAAAATTCATGAAATTACACTATTTATATTCCATTTATTCATCGTGTATAAATTATGAATTACATTTTTAAATATTAGAATATGGAGATATAAAACATTTATAAATATTTTAAATAGTAGCCCCCACCAGTCGGGAACAGGGTCCAAGCTACCGGCGGTTAGCATACGCAACGTATCTATAACAATTACTAGGCAATACTACCTCACTGTCGGGCAAAGCCCTACCGATTTTGCGTTGGTCCTTTCGAATCCATAAGGAAGACATCCAGAAAAATACAAAAAATAATAAACTAAAAAAAAGAGAAATTCAATGTTCTAAACAAGTTCACAATGCCATTTATTGTACTATATTACTTGTAATTCATACACCAAAAGTGATAAGGTTGAGTGTTGACATACCTATTATATTCGTGTTATTTTTTTCATGGTAACACCACACCTATGCAATCTCAGGTTGGTACGAGCTCGGGCAGTGAGCGGAAGTCCCCGAGCGCGGTTTATTGCTTTACTGAGGAACCACTACGAATGGCATCGCTCCAGAATCTATGACACCACGCAATCAATTCATAAATCCTCAAATTAACTGAGCTACATTACACTATAATGGACAAAACATTATTGTTTTCGACGCGTGAAATTACCCCTTTAGTCAAACGCCTAACATTTATATAGTAAGTCTAATACCGAAATGAATTTTTAATTCAAGTATATAGCTTTTTCAAGCATTTGGTTGTGAAGGAACGCTTGGGGGCTTGTGTGGAGCCGCGCCCGACGCTCGCACGCACGCTGGCACGCTCGCTCGTACGCTCGCACGCTGGCACGCTCGCACGCACGCTGGCATGCACGCACGCACGCACGCTCGTACGCTGGCACGCACGCCTACTCGTTCTCCGCGCGCATGCCGCGCACCTCTCCCTCGCGCCGCAGCTTCTCCAGCTCCTCTTTGGTGCGCTCTTCGATGGCGCGGATGTCGGCCATGGTCATACCGAACCAGTCGTCGATTGAGCAGAACACTTGTCTGGAAAGTTCAAATTAATTTAATGAAAAATCGTTAGTAAAATATTACATGACGTTTTGTTTCCTCTGGGGCTGGCAGAGAAGTAAAAAATATTTAACATATTATTTTTTATAATTAATAAAATATTCCAAATTCTCGACTAAAACTACATTCAACAAGTCCGTATGTGATCCATAAAATTATATAACAAACTACCTGAACTAATAAAAAAAGAATAAATCAAACATTTTATAAAAAAAATTAAAACAATATTTAATTGATAAATGCTATTATAGTATAAAGGAATATTTAAATGATAAAATATAAAGTATAATCCCTGATATGGTATTATTGGATTTATTTTAGATATAAGTTAGCTATTTAAAGTTTCCTCTCTCCTACATATATTTGTTTTTTACTGTGCCCGACAGGGTCCATAATGATCACAATTTTTTTTTTAAATTTACCACCTAAGTACACATTGTGGAATGCAAATAAAGTATTGAGTATATTTCAGACATCGGGTGTAACTATTACTAGATGTTGTTATCGGCAAGTGAATACGTATATATACTATCTTGCATATTAACTTTATCTTGTAGTCTGTAAATGATAAAAACCAAGCTCTACAGTTAATTATATCGAACACTTAAATATACTTTTATAAAATACATTATTATACAATTAACCCTTATTCATAAAACTTTTTAAACATTACCTACTTAGTTAAAATACTGTTTAAGATATTCTAAATTCAATTTCTCCATAGAAAATTTTGAATAAAGAATCTGCTTATCAGTATGTTAGCTATGTAACGGGTATAACGTTTTTATGAATAAGGCTGTTACTATATAAACCTTTCGGAAGATATTATCGAAATAATAGAAAAGTCGTACTAAAATGCCGGCCGAGTTAAAAAGAAATAACCGGACAGACAGACCATTCGAGATAATTATCAAATTTTGGAACAACTAATTCTATGTCACACAAGCTAAAGTTCAAATTCCATTACAGCCCATTTTTTTTATTTCGTTCCTTTTTAAACACACAAATAGTCATTTTAAAATCAACTTATCGGTCGGGGGCACAACGATGCGTGTATGCTCTGGCATTCAAAAGGTTAATAATATCGGTATTGGAATGCTCTCGAAATATGAAGTCAAGTATACTAGATTAGTGATAGTATAGACAAAACGTTACTAACCTATGGAAAATGGTGAACAGCCGTCGCTCTGACTTCTGGATCACATTTTCTACTTTACTCTGAAAATAAAAAAAATAGAACAAATTATTAAAGGATTTTTTTTACCTTTTCCTCCGTCGTCATAAGCTCAGACAAAATATTTAATTTTGTAGGGTTATATTTTATTATTCTTTTAATATCTTTGTACTAACATAGCTTATAAGATTGTATACATATAATACTAACACAATATGGATCAAGGTCTGAATTAAAGAGTTTTTAAATTATTTATTATTTGTCCATTTATGGTTTTGGTTCGCTCACGACGAGACGAGACTACACATAACATACAACAAAGAACATAGAAGGTACACATTTCAGCGAGAGAAATCGAATAAATTCAGATTTTAATTTCCGCGAACTACCTATATTCGGATTCCCATACTGATATGTTTTGGTTTGGTGTTATAAAGGTCTAGTTTGTATCGCTATTTTAACTTGTCTTGTAACGGTCTAGCTGCCCATAGAGGTGTGCAGAAATTATACACGGAGCTATTTTAGTCTTCTTACAAAGGCGGCCCACATAATGTACCCGTCATAAACTACCTTTATAAATTCTTTAAGGCCACTATCCCACTGGCGTTTTACGAGGGTTGGCGTTTCTCTGGCTCCAGTGGTAAAACGCCAGTCGGATAGCAAGCAGCCTTAGATAATAGGTACAATATAAATACCCTGAATGTATATCAAAACAATGTCGCCGTTACATTATTCCGCATCGTCCTTGGTACATAACACAAGGCTCGAACTGCGCTCGCTACAGGATGTTTCAAATTACGTCATGCGTCATGATAGTGAATAATATTTTTTTTTCTTTTTTTTTAATTCAAGTTTTCATAAATTATCAAGATTTTTTAATGAATTTGTTTCTGTTTATTGCATCGATGAAGTGGGCTGCCGTCGTAAGAAGACTAAAATGGCCCAATTATCCGATCACTGCATATAATACACGGATATTATAAGCAGTGATCGGATAATCGGGCGCTAATATACCTAAACTTCACTTTAATTCCCACGAAAGTATAATACGGACATGCTTTTCAGAATCCCGGATCCAAGAATCGTTCGAAATTCCTGAGATTGCTAAAAATATAGTTAACTCGTTGTGTTTTTTTTTTTTAATTTAGAAAGCCGATTCTAATGGAACTTTTAATTTACAATGAAAGTTTTTATGACAACTGGTTTAGTAACAGGCCAGCAGCCTTGACTACTTAGGGAATTGAAACAATTGGAATTTTATGTGTAGCTCCATTTATTGCTCAATCCCGGGAACCCGGTATTACTTATTTATTCAGAAAGGAATGTCCATATTATTATTTCATGGGAAGAAGTTTAGGTATATAAGCTCTGGATTATCAGATCACTGATTGTATGTTTGAAGTTTTTTTTATTACTGACAGGTGTTCAGCTGTATCCGGTTTGATTGGGATCCGACCTAGTTGGGAAAAGGCTAGGCAGATGATGGCTCGCGTTTGACCACCATCTGACCTGATGGTAAACGATGATGTGGTCGACGATGGAGCACGCTTGCCTGGTAGTAACCTAGGCTCTGTTGTAGCTATGTTCGCACTCACCTGCAGTCCAAACCACTTGAACTCCCCGCTGACGAGCTTGTAGCACGTCATGACGGGCTTGACCTCGTTCTTCCAGTTGGCGCCAGTGAGCGGCCCGCGGTTGGTCTTGATGGACTTGAACTTGGTGGGGTCGGTCTCCGCTTTGTAGTCGGCCGAGGGAAGCGGGTCGTTGGCGATGTCTATGTGAACCACCTCGCGGTTCTTTAGCTTTTCCGGGGAGAGTTCGTGTACCTGGAAAGGGTGATTTACAACTATATTAAATGCTGATCGTTGGTAAGCGAGTGTCAAAAGTCAAAAGTCAAAAACGTTTATTTCAATTAGGCCATTAAACGGCACTTTTGAACGTCAGCATTTACAGTTCAGTAAAATATATTAATAAAGTGACTCTACTGTCCATTCGGAAAGGTAGATTCTTATGGAGAAGAACGGACAAGAAACTCCATAGTTACTCTTTTCAAATAATGATTTACAAAATTTGGTATACAAAAATTAATTTAATATTATGTGAGGACGATACACCCAGAGTATGCTACTTACAAGAACAAAGTATAACCAGCAGAGGTACTTATTCCTTTTTTTAAAAAAATTAGGTAAATGGTACTCACATATTTACAGATAATCTTAATAACCATTAATTAAACAGAAAATAAAAACACAAAAAAGAAACAGTATACCTACCTATCTATAAAGTTAATTCATAAATCAACCAGTTTGATTTTGTCTACATTTGTCTAACAGGTGATTTGGCTAACAGGGACCCTACTAAGAATTGTTATAACGGTCATGATTCCGCTCTAAGAGAGAGACGGAGCTATACATAGCGAATAGCACTATCCCTTTTACATCATCGGAATTGGATGGCATTATCACGTCATAGTAGGTCGGCTGTTGTTTCAAAATATACGTAACAGTCGCTACAAGGTTTGACGCCGAAAAAAAGGACACTTTGTATAGAGCAAGGAAAAAATTTACTCTTAAGTTGTTAATAACTAAGTTGTTTCATATCATGCATTGGTAAAAGTTGGCCATTTCGCGTCTTAGTCTTTTTCCGAATAGGTCCTTCCAGAATCAGTCCTTTTGAGAATTAGGCGTTACATTATTTAGTCCCCTTGAGACTTAGCCTTTGTGCGAATAAGTCCTTTTGAGACTTAGTCTTTGGGCGAATAAGTCCTTTTGAGACTTAGCCTTTGTGCGAATAAGTCCTTTTGAGACGTAGCCTTTGTGCGAATAAGTCCTTTTGAGACTTAGTCCATTCGCGAATCAGTCTTTTCGACAGTCGGTTGCCATTTTGCGAATAAGGTATTATGCTCTACTCAATTTCCACAGCGGATTTAGATGAAACGTGGCACACGGGCAGGCTATGTCTTGGAATAGGATAAAGAAGACTTTTTATCCCGGGAGGAAAATGTTATTGATTAATTATGTTTCGACTTTGATGAGGGCGAAGCCGCTGGCAGCTAGTCGTGCCATACGTTTTGAGTTTCACGATGACCAACTTAATTGAAAAATATTTATAGCATAATTTGTCTGGTTTTTATAAACGCTTATCGAAAGATGCCGCGTCATCGTGATATCCTACTTCCAGCTAATATTATAAATGGAAAAGTCTGTATGGATGTTTGTTAATCACTCACTGTTCAAAGACTAAACGAATTAAAATGAAACTTAGATCGCAGACAATCCTTGACTGGATTAGGACAAAAGATACATTTTATCACTATTGTAAGTTCTCTAAGCAACTAAAAATAAAAATTACTATCTTCAGCCCTCGGCATCCCCCACGCAAAAATATATCTCAAAGTTACTATTATAATATACTAGATGTAGACAAATTGACATTCTATTATAACGATTGTCAAAAGTGCAAAATTATAGTGGACTAGCGGACATCACGCGGTTTCACCCGCTTAGTACCCGTTCCCGTGGGAGTACGGGGATAAAATATAGCCTATGTTACACGCTGATAATGTAGCTATCCATTGCCGAAAGAATTTTTCAAATCGGTCCAGTAGTTTTTGAGTTTATTCATTACAAACATAAACACACACAAAAATACAAAATTTTCTTCTTTATAATATTAGTGTAGAAGTAGGATAGGACAAACAAAAAAAACTTGTAGATGTACTAAAACTACCTTTATTGTGGATGGTAAATCTTCAAATGACTCCTGATTGTCTCCGGAGTGTCAGACTCTTTCTGACTAAAACCTATCCGTGTTCCTTCAAATGCCCTTTGCGTTCCAGGGACGAGGCACCTCTTACGAAAAAATCCGCAACTACTAAAAAACCTGAATCCGTTTATTCGGCATAGAAAGGGACCTCGACCGCTAAATCAGGCACGTCCTAAATACAATATTCGTCGTATCACCAAAAAACATACATGACCTTAATAATATGAACGAATTTTCGTACAAAGTGACCTCGAGGGGCGTGCGACATGCGTATTGCGTACGTCACGGTGTAATGACTACGGTAATCTCATTATTTGTGATTATGCCTCGCGTGTGCCGCAATTAGAGTTATTATACGTGACATCCACTTGGGAGGTTCACTTGAGAGTTATAAGGGTTCCGTAATAAATCGAGGAACCCTTATAGTTCCGCTATGTATGACCGTCCGTGGTTTTACTGAGATACTATTGTCACTATTGATGCAGCGAAACTGTAATTTGGCGTGATTGTAGATATTAATCACGCCGAAAAAACTGTTAAAGAAAATCAGGAAATTCTTCTTTTTAAGGTATCTCTGACTGAAAAGGGGGGATGATTATTTTAGTCGTTTAATCCATCGTGTGGGGTACTTTCAAAAATATTTAGGGTATGTCCAGACCATTTTTCAATTCGGAGAACCTAGATCAAGGCTTATTTTAAAGGGTTTCGTCATGGTAATAGTACGACTATATGATTATACTCCATAATACTGGGACTGGCGTGCGAGACAGAGCCGTACCCGATCTAGGATTCCGTACCCGAGGGTAACCAACGGAACCCTACTACTAAGCCTCCGCTGTCTGTTCGTCCGTCCGCAAGTCTGTCTGTCAGCGGGCTGTATCTCAAGAACCGTAATAGGTAGACAGTTGAAATTTTCACAGAGTGTGTATTTCTATTGCCCCTATAACAACAAATACTAAAAATTAAATTAAAAATTAAAGCGGGCTCCCAAACTAGAACATTTTTTTTTCGGTTTATGGAGGTACGGGACCCATAGTGTGAAAGTCCGACTAACACTTGGCCGGATTTTTATTGTGTGCAATGGCGTTGAATATATCCAAACATCCGTGGAGTTTCGCTAACTTATTTAATTTGACCCCGTATAGCTTGACATCAACGAGATTTATAAACAGGCTTTTCATAAAGATATTATTTTGTACATCAGAAAATAAATAAAATATATTTTGTAGATAGACTCTCACACCTAATAGGCTGACAAAAAAAAAACAAATTTAATCATGTCTTCTTAAAACATTATTTTTTTCCAAGAATTCTGTGAAAATTCACACAATACGATGTATGGCATCATTTACTCAAATATTCTAGCAACAGCAAAGTAACTATCGTACTATTAATAAAGCTATTTATCTGCAGTGGTTACTTTTTATGAGTTCATAAACATTAATAAGTCCTTGTTAGTCAATGTCACAGAAACCAGTCGCACGATCTTTGTACCGTCTCGACTTGAGCAAATGATGTGGTAACACTTACCTATGTGATGACTGAATTAAACTAAGGCTCAGACCACACCGAGAATATTTTTAAAATAAATCGTTGTGACGGTATACAAGAAATCTTGTTATATATAAAATTCTCGTGTCACAATGTTAGTTACCATACTCCTCCGAAACGGCTTGACCGATTTTATTAAATAAAATTTAATAGAAATCGGTCAAGCCGTTTCAGTATGCATATTCAGTAGGTTTGAGAATCGGCTACTATCTATTTTTCATACCCCTAAGTGATAAGGGTTGTCCACCCCTAACATTTTATTTTTATTTTTTGGACAAAAATTTAATTTAATATTTTTTTTTATAATGTGACATTAAAAAATACATACAACCCTAAATTTTCACCCTTCTATCACCAACCTCTATTTTTTAATAGCGATATTAGTACTTTAATTATTTTCTACTCTCGGCGGTCGATTTATTGATCATTTACCACTCGATCAGTTATTCTTTTGAAAAATAAATAGAATTGTAAAAATATTTAAGTGTTGGGAAGCCTATTTTATTGAGGGAGGCTCTAGGCTATATAACATCACGCTACGGCCAATAGGAGCCGAGCATTCATGAAAAATGTGACGCAGACGAAGTTGCGTTGGGGAAAGGTCAATGTACTTTATTCCACATTTATCTGGCGCCTACTATAGTAATATATATTATATTTCTTGTGTACGTGTGTATGTCACTGAACTCCTCCTAAACGGCTGGACCGATGTTGATGAATTTTTTTGTGTGTGTTCAAGGGGATTCGAGAATGGTTTAGATTTACAATTGGACCCGGTAGGTGGCGCAGCAATCGACTTCTATATTTTTTTGTCATACACAAAGCAAACGTTCGGACAGGACAACGTCTGTCGGGACAGATTATAAAAATCCCCTTATCTCCGCTACTACTGAGCCTAAAATTTTGAAATAAATGCAGATAGTAGTAGATCTTTACCTTAGTAAAATTTTAGGTTCAAGCAAAAAGTGACCCATTTTCAACACTTTGTTTATTTAAGTTCGTATTTGGGTCACATACGTCATATGTACCAAATATCAACTGAATCGGTACAGAACATTCAGAGAAAATTGGCTGTGACAGATGGACACACAGACACTAATCCAATTAGGGTTCCGTTTTTTCAAACGGATGTTCGGAATCCTAAGAAGCGTAAGGAGCGTCGTGTCGCTTCGTATATCTGTGTACAAGCTGACCTTTATGCTTAAATGTACTATTTGCCTATTTAAAACGTTTGTCACAGACAAGTAAGTGTTTATGGTATAAACAATTGAACACCTGTTTCAAGTACCTACCTAAGTGCCCAAGTTACGATCAAAAGGTATTTTTCATATAAATTGTTCTACTCTCTGTTAAATAGCGTCGCCGAATCGTATCCTTTTTAGGGTTTCGTACCCAAAGGGTAAATTGGGACTCTATGTATTACTAAGACTCCGCTGTCCGTCCGTCTGTCACCAGGCTGTATCTCATGAACTGTGATACATAGACAGTTTACATTTTCACAGATGATGTATTTCTGTTGCCGCTATAACAACAAATACTAAAAAACAGAATAAAATAAATATTTCGGAGCCCCATACAACAGACATGATTTTTTTGCTGTTTTTAAAGATTATGGTACGGAACCCTTCGTGCGCGAGTCCGACTCGCACTTGGCCGGTTCTTTTTTACCGACGGGAAATCATCAAATGACTCCTTCCGCTCTGGGCGGAGCGAAAGGGAGTGTCAGACTCTTACTGACTAAAACCCATCCATGTTCCTCGAAATGCCCTGTGCGTTCAAGAGCAGAGTCACCGCGGGTCTATTTCGAATAAACTCTGCAACGCATCGTATCCTTAGGTTCTAGACAAGTGACATTCTGTCAGCGGTAGTAAGACGATTGTCAAAACGTCAGAAATGTACGGGATCGAAAAACGCAGTCGACATGTCACGTGATCAATCCCTTATATTTTGACAGTTGCATTCGTTAATAGAAAAGCACTATCTTCAGCCTATTTTCACACCTGTTTGGAGGAACATTAACTCTACGGCCTGGTCCTGATATAAACGATCATAGCGCGAATAAGCTATCGTCGCGTTCATTTGTTCAAACGTGGTCGCGTCGTCGCGCCGACAGAGGTCGCCTTCCAGGGCTTACTCTCTAAGCCCGAAGTCCGTAGTTTCGGGCTTAGCCGCGGGCGTATTCTAACTCCGTATCACCTACGGACTTACGATTAGTTCCGAACCCGAACTAAAAATTAATGACAACACGATTTGATTGTAACTGTCAAATCGTGTTGTCATTAATTCTTAGTGGTTAGGTGATACGGACGAGAATACGCCCGCAACTAAGCCCGAAACTACGGACTTCGGGCTTAGAGAGTAGCCCCCCAGGTTTGTCGTATTAATGAACGCGACGGTCGCGTATTCCCACGATGATCGTTTTGATTAGGACAACGCCTAAGTGAGCATAATTATCATTCTGGTAGTGTACTTACATTGTACTGGTCGCCGGCGTCCGGTAAATGCAGTGACTCTATGCAAATCACGAAGTTCTCCTTCATGTAGCCCGGATTCTGTAATAAATGGACACACATTCAATATATTAACTTATCCATAAGAATCTACCATTGTGAATGGACTACTAGTCACATTAATTATTTTTTTAAGTGTAAATGTTGACGTTCAAAAGTCACTTCACTGGTAAAATTGAAATAAAAGAATTGACATTCTTGCAAGTAGTGTTGCAGGGTGCGTAGAATGTATGTGTCACTGGAAAATTGCAAACGCCGTAAGATTGTAAAATATCGCGTGAAATTTTTACTAGTTTTTCTTTATAAGACACGAATATATTGGAAACTATTGAATTTTGATGAGATTTATAGTATACAAAATGGACTTTTCATAATATATCGAGAAATTATAATCTAATAAAGGTTTATTACAATCTTACGGGAGTCTACAAATTTCTGGTGACATATGCATTGCCTAGTTTTTATTTGGCAGATTATATAACAGCGTACCTGATTCTAAATGTTTTGAGCATGATACTACGATAAAAGATAACTTCGGAACCCATATAATATATCCACTGTTCGAGTTTTCGAGTAGCTTAAAAATACTAAATAATTAGTAAAACAGAAATGTCGTGGCCATATCGTAGAATTGGCAATTTCATGATGCGGCCGAGTTTTGTTTTGATATTACTTTTTTTTTTGTATGTTTCATTTGTGTATTTTATCTATGGGCCTTAGTTGCTTGATAATAAAGAATTATTATTATTTCCTTTATAAATTAATTATTCTCTTTATTCATTTCACTTACATATTTAAGTAACATTTACATTTTTAAATATTTATTTAAAAAAACACACATTTTAAAAGAACATTTAAAAATATAAAAAGCATTTTATAATTATTCATGTTACGTTCCTCAAAGCCTTGCAGACAGAAATAGGACCCCGTCGACGAGGTTAGGCCAATTTTTGAAACAATAACCCGCAACATTCCTTTAGACACGCCAAAACCGGGTAATAACCGACATTGATACCTACCCACAATCTAATCTAACGATACAAACGAATATAATCTGACACTAACCGTTTTTATACATACAATAAAATAATGATCCGCGCCTTCCGTATAGCAACTAGTAAACGTAGTCTTTATTTGTGTACAATTAAGGTTTATTTTGGAATAAAAGTTTTTATTGATTAAATAACTATTAGTCGTTGATAAGATACGGTTATCGTTTCTTGAGTGTGGTATGCCTGTGTTTGCAGCGGAATGTTCAAAGTGCCTTATCAAAGTTGGATGAAAGAATGGCTTTCATTTACTTACATTTTAATTATAGTAAATGATTTTTTACTTTTCCTATTTTTTTATTTTTTGCTCTTGACTCTAGTCTAGGTCATAGATGACAGACAAAGTCGACGATGGAGCGAGCTTACCCAGAAGAAGCCTGTTCACTCTAATTTTGAAGAGATTAGGGTTGTATGCGTTCGGAAACACAGACGCAGGCAGAGAAAAAAAACTGCAACTTCCTAGGGTTATTGCAGTGCCCAATATAGTCTTCCTGACCGATTTCGGCCCTGGCGGCCAATCTCAACCGAGACTAGCCATCGGTGCGGGACATAATAGTGCACAAGTGTGTGCGCAAACACAGGTGAACTCCCTCTTCCCTCACTCTCATATTACGATGGGACGGCAACCCGACACGACCGGAGAGAGATCTGGCGCAGGACCATCGGCTTAACATGCTTTCCGAGGCACGGGGGTGTCACACCACCAACTTCCAAACTCCGGGCTGTCACTGAGAAATTCCTCTTGGAAAAACCCAATGACAGTTTTTGCCCGACATGGGAAGTCGGCTGGCGTGACGTCCTGAGTGCCCAATACCAACTACGCCGATAGGCTCGGTCCCCATTACATGTTTTTTAATATGTAAAAATGCCTAGCTAGAAAAATGAAGTGATACCTCCTCTAAAACATGACAATGAAAACCGGGATTATTAAAAATATATAATTATTCAGATTACAATATAATCAGGTAAATAACAGAAATTTCAAGACTTATTTTTGTATGTAAAACGTAGCTTTTTAATTTAACAGTTCTTTCTCAACTCTAAAAACTAAGACTTCAATATATCAATTTAGTGTATTCAAAGCGCAATAAGTAATTTGCAATTTTTAAATCCCGAGATTTAATCGTCATGTTTACGATTCCTAGATTTTAGAGGAGGTATTATCTATTCTATGTTACTTACTTCCTCAAATTTTAGGTAAATATAGTCTACCTATTCCGATCTCTGGTGATCCTACTTAATATTATAAACGCGAAAGTTTGTAAGTATGGATTGGATGGATGGATGGATGTTTGTTACTCTTTCACGCAAAAACTACTGAATGGATTTTGATGAAATTTGGCACAGAGGTAGATTATAGTCTGGAATAACATATAGGATACTTTTCATCCCGGGAATATGTTCCCTTGGAATAATTATCGATATTAAAGCGGGCGGAACCGCGGGCGACAGTTAGTATGTTAAAGGTAAGGATCTCACCGTGAGCACAGTCCGGCAATAAGGGTACGCGTTCCAGGCCTCCTCGTGGACCTCGAGGGAGCCCTTGGGCGCCAGCAGTCGGATGAAGGCCGGGACCTTCGACGCGAGGTGGTACACCTTGTACGTGTACTGGCCCGAAGAGAACTTGCCACCTGCGGGAGACGAACTGGTATTAGAACATTTGTTCGTTTAAACATGCTGATGTATGATATATGGCTGCCAAGCTGCACATCCGCATGACGGAGGGGCTACGGGCTAAAATAACTACACAGTGGGTCTCAAATAATGATACATAAACTTTAGATGCGTTACCCGCACTCTTAAATGAAAACATAAAATGAAAGCACTGCCCGATTCTGGGGGGCTACTCTCTAAGCCCGAAGTCCGTAGTTTCGGGCTTAGTTGCGGGCGTATTCTCGTCCGTATCACCTAACCACTAACAATTAATGACAACACGATTTGACAGATACTGTCAAATTGTGTTTTTCGTGTGTCATTATTAGTTCTGGTTCGGAAATAATCGTAAGTCCGTAGGTGATACGGAGTAGAATACGCTCGCAACTAAACCCGAAACTACGGACTTCGGGTTTAGAGAGTAGCGCCCCTGTACCCCGCGACACAGTTATCTGGCTACCGATTGCGCTTGCGCTGTTTTTTTAGAGCTATGAAGTTGGTGCGTGTATATATGTAACCGGAAAATTGCAGACTCCGTAAGATTGTAATAAATCTTTATTAGATTGCAATTTATCGATATATATTATGAAAAAAAAAAAGTTTCATCTATATATATAAAAATGAATCCCTATTTCTCTTGGTCACGGCCGGCATCACGAGTGAACGGCTTGACCGATTTGGCTAATTCTGTTTTTGTTGTGTTTGTTATTGTCTGGAGAAGGTTCCTATGAAAGAAAATTTTGTAATAAAAATTACATCCGAGCAAAGCCGGGGCAGGCCACCAGTATACAGTAAATCCCATCCAAATTCAATAGTTTCCGATATATTCGTGTCTTATTAAGAAACCATAGTTTACAATTTCACGCGATATTTTACAATCTTACGGCGTTTACCATTTTCCGGTGACATATACGTGTAACAGAGTTAACGCAATACCTGAAAAGGGGTAATTGTCCACATCAATATGAACAACTTTTACTATGGGACCAGTAGAGCTGTTCAGTACATTTTGTCGATCTATGCGCATATATGGGGCAGTCGAAATTGATCTCGATTTCGGGGTTGCCCCATAGTAAAAGTTGTTTATATTGATGATTACAATTACCCCTTTTCAGGTATGTATTGTGTTTATTCTGTGTCATTTGTCTCAAACGGCAACACTACAGGACCAGAAAGTGATGGCGGGAAGTTAGATATTCTCATTGCCTTTCAGTCAGACAATTCAAACTCTCTGCAGAATCTCACATTAGAATTCTCTTATTGAGTTGTCTTAGTTTTCGTGTAGTATATATAAAGTTCTAAATCGTTTAGCTGTTTTAAAAGTAACCTTCTGGTTTCTGAATGGATAATTCGAAGTAAGAACTTGACAAGTTTTAGCACTTCGAGTTTACATCATCAAATTCTCAAATCAGAAACTGGGGGTCACACTACATATAATGACTAACTGATTGACTCCAGAAATGGTTTACTAGTTTCCATACAACTATCGTCCTTCCCTACATATAATCAAATTAGTAGATACTATATGTACATACCTTAAAAATAAACTATTATATATCAACCAATGAAATCCTACAGTAACTAAATACGGAATGACATGAAGACACTACGACATCTGTATGTTTTGGAGTGGGTTTCAAATGTATATAAGTAGTACTATATACAGCGGAGGAACCAGGTACCTTAAATTTGCTGACAGGTATCAGCGTGGACGTTTCGACAAATCTTCGGAAAATAATGAAGAACTTATGAAAAAAGATGAATATGAAAACTTTATTTCAGCGTTTATTCTCAGAGCCATTAGATAAAACATTGTTTTTTATATCTTATCATATGATTAGTTTAAATACTGATGTGCAGATCCTTAATTCGAATTTCGAGTAGCTGAGACCCAAACATAGATATTAAACAAGGAGATATGCCCGGTAGACGAAAATATATCGGAAACCTGTGTCTCCAGTTTGCCCCTACCACACGGCAACTACCTACTACACATGCAGTTCAGTAAAAGCAATAGATACGTAGTCGCGCACACACCAGCATTTCTTAAAACAGAACGTGCTACACTATCAATTATAAACCTTATTGGGATAAGGTTTATAACTGATTGTGTAGTATATCAAACATAGCGTGTATTTACCATGCACCGTAAAAATTACTCACACGAAAGCAACGGACGCTATCGTTGTGCTGTGCAAAAGCAATTTATTTTACATATACGCTGATTGACTAAATCGGAAAGTTATCGAATCTTCTATTTATTTCTATGGACCCAAACGTTGATTGGCAGAGAATGCATTGGGTTCAAATCATTCTCTACCAATCAACTAATAGATTCTACTTATTCTATTGGAAATATGAATTCAGAATCTACTGATCAGTTTTTAAACTGATCACATGATAAGTTTTTTTTATAAGAATGACTGTATTTGAAGTGTAACAGTTGATTTAGACCAATTTATTTGTGAGAAAGTTGTGGTAGTGTATTTAAACTCCACATGTATGTACAGGGCGACTATCCCAAACATATTGACAAAGGGACAAGACGAAGAAAACATTTTAAGGAATACTTGAATTGGTATGGAAAACCATTGGTTTGTTTCACTTAAGACTACTGTATGGCTCAGAGGTAGCTAGTTACTTACAGTTGAGTTGTTGGATGTGAGTTGACGAAAACCACAGACTTCACTATAATTTAGTTTATTCGTAAAAGTTACACGAAAGTTCAGTTGGATGCTAATCCGCGGTAATAGCGCTACGGCAGCTATTGGTCAACTAAAATCTTATTATTTTATAATTATAAAAGTAAATAAAACGAGTAGCGAAAAGTAGGTCGCGGCGTTAGCAATTTGCCTGTACGTGAACCGTACAACTACACTAACTTATTCATAAAAAAAACAACTTGATTAGTTATTTTGTATTAGTTTATTATTGTTTAAGATTATTTTTGTGTATTGTGTCTATGTGCCTCAGCAGCCTGATACTAAAATGATTATTATTATTAAATACTGATTAGCATTGAATTCAAAATATGCTGATCAATATTAAAATAATTAAATGGCTAGATTTCTTTACGAATGAGTCTGTGTATTTATCAAATAATGCAGTATTTGGTGTCTTTAAAACATCTTTGGAATAAAGTGTGTGAGTTGTCCCGAGATATTATATTATATTATATTATATTATATTAAAAAAGAATATTTAGATAATTATTTATTCAATAATCGTCATTTTTATTATTATTATTAGTATCTTAAACATTTACCGCTAATTGTTGAATAGTATGTCGAACGAGTAAGGCTTGTGACTATACACTTTAAACATAAAACTAAACAAGAACTTATTATCCTTAAAAATATGCAATATGCAATAAAACACGAAAAGTATCTGACGTTAAAAAGTCTTATTTGCTTTCATCCATATATTTGTAGGCGTGTGTATCTTCACCTATATTCATTTTGTCAACTAATATAGCTGATCGATTATAACCTCCCAATGTTTGGAAGCGACCCTGATGCCTTTAACGTGTAAGCACCAGGGTAGCCCGCAAAATACAAATTTTCTTATGTTTTTTGCAATTTGCAAGTCAGTGTCAGGTTGTATGTTGAACAAAATATGATTCGCGACCGTAACACGTATTTATTTACAGTCTTTAATCATTTCAGTTTAATCATTAAAATCATCAATACAACCGTCTCAGTTCATATAACTCGAATGAATTGTTATTTCATAAAAAGTCATTCAATCGAGTTACATTAATGATAAAACCAGTATTGATGATTTTAATTCTTATAACTCAGTAAAGCCATATTTGTTACGGTCGCCAATCGTATTTTTATCTACATACAACCTGACACTGACTTACAGAATGCAAAAAACGTATGATCATTTGAATTTCGCGGGCTACCCTGGCGCCTTAGCAAACTTGAGACCACTACACCACCGAGGCACTAATTTATTGACACAGATTCCTGCATTTCAGAGGGTCATGACACTGCTTAGTACAAGCCAGTTTCATCCTCTGACAGATGCACCTCTGGCTAAAGCATCGTATCTCCGATTCTCTGCACCTACATTTCACCGTCCTAAACCTTTTGACTTTCAATACTTCTGGCTTCACTTCTTCTGGCTGATTATACTCAATTTTGAATTTTTTTAATTCTATGTTTATGGTAGGCGCAGGCACGAGTTTATCTTCTGAACGAGATGGAGCTTCTGACGAGGGTGGCGTATGCTCATTCGTATCTTCATCGACCGTCGTCTCCTCGACTTCGCTTTTTATTTGTACTTCTGTTATAACATCGTACATCGTTTCATCTTCAAGAGCGTCGTCGTATTCTGTCTTTATTTGTACACTGTGCTCTGGGAGTACGGCCGGTACTCCGTTGTCACTTTTGGGCTCTAACACTTCTTCT
Organism: Mamestra brassicae; assembly: GCA_905163435.1. Classification (NCBI taxonomy): domain Eukaryota; kingdom Metazoa; phylum Arthropoda; class Insecta; order Lepidoptera; family Noctuidae; genus Mamestra; species Mamestra brassicae. The sequence continues at coordinate 15,980,611 of LR991008.1, read as the reverse complement.
TCAAACACGTTTGAAAGAGGATCCGCGTACTTTACTTTATTCACAGAACTATTACTTGTTTCTATAAGCGAAGCTTCAATATAGCTCAATGTTTTTTTTTTCAATTTATTCTCAAGATCTTCTTCGGTATAAATTTCACTGAGGATATCTGCGGGACCTTTTAATCGGAACCCTTCCTTAGGATCACATCCAAAAAGTAATCTGTAAGGTGTTTTTTGTATTTGTGGATTATATGAACAATTTATCCGAAATTGCACAAAGTATAATCCTATAGCCCAATTTACGGAATTGTTATCTTTCATCCATTGTGTCATTTCATTTTTGATAATTTCCGCAACCGGTTTGGCTGGTTCTGGGACTGGTCGTCCGTTTAAGATTTTACAAGTGGGCCACAGACTAGCTAATTCCTTGATAACGTCAGCAGTAAATTCTCGTCTATTTTCTATTACCAAAATAGCCGGGCCGCCAATGTCCAGAAAGATCTTCAGTAATACGGCCGCGACTTCAGCTGCGTCATTAGAAATTAAGGGTCGCAAGAATGAAAACTTCGTCGTTCTATCACTGTAATGTAAAATCCACTGATAGTTATCATCTGGTGTCGATTGCATATCGATTAACTTCACCAGGCCGCGATTATTATCGAAGACATCGTTAGGACTAGTAAGAGGGACCGGGCTTCTTTTACCCGCTTTCTTTTTCGATTGACAAGTTTGGCATGATTTGACAAATGTAGAAACTGCGGAGGTCGGTATGAAATACCTGTCCCTCAAAGCTGACAGCATTTTGTCGCGCCCGGCGTGTCCCGTGCTGAGATGCACCTCTTCGAGAACGTCGTAGTATTCTTCTAGCGGTACTATTTTGACAATTTTCTCATCTGTATGATTTCGTTTCTGTGCTAAACTCTTTCGACCTCCATCTTCTACGATCTCATAATGTTTCGCGTAATAATAGTGCGAAGAATTCCGCTGTTGGTTTGTTTCTAACGCGGCGTCAAACTCTTCGATTAAACGTATGACGGCATTAATTCGTTCCATCGACCATTCTGGCTTCGTCGATCTTCCGCGGAATGTCTCGAAGACTGTGTTTTCGAAACTTTGTCTAGAATCAGTGGTATTTTCTTCGACACTTGTTATGTTAGACATTGTTTACTTGAATTTAAAGCAAACCAATCGATTCTCAACACAAATCGCGATTAAAACCAATACATTTATTCTTAATTGTTTTGCGTATTCCAGACTGCGATGTGTACGAACGAGTAAAACCGACGCGCGGTGTGGAGCCGAGAGCGTCCGAACACACGCCGAATACTTCCGAGCATGCGCCCACCTCGCATTCGATCGTATTATATCGTATCTGTAGAGACTTACCCAAATACCGCCATTACGCTATCTTACTGCACGGTACAACGCAAAAATTTTAGCTTTGCTCGAATTTCGACCTAATGATGACGAATTAGTACACAATGTTGTATGATTTTTTATGTTATTACTTATTATTCGCGCGCGCCGATTGGTCTACGCCCGCCAACGAGGGGTGAAATAAAGCGCGAAAACCAGATGGCAGTATGCACATGGCGCGATGGCGTGGTGGCATCACAACCACAATGTTTTGTCATGAGAAGCGGTCAATCGCATACAAAACACCATCTGTGTGGACCGGTTACAAGCGGATCTTTAGGTTTTCTAAATATATTACTAATAGTGTAAAGAGGAAAAACTGTATTTGTGATGTAAATGTACCAAGTGATCTTATTGTAATCATTATTATTTCAGTTTATCCTGTGGGATATGTTACGAGCAAAGACACGGGCATTTTTTTTTTTATGTGGACACTTGGATTATAGTTCCTTCAATGAGTGTTTTCTGAAATGATGAGACATCAGGTCCGGTCAGGCTGTCAAAGCGCTAATGTTTTCTAAAATTTGCTAAATTGACATCAAGTCATGTTTACGTCAGTCACTTTTCTATGTGGCCAACACCTTACTAGAGCGAGTAAGTAAGGTCAAATCTTGCTGCCTTGTACCACTGCATTTTAGCTCCTATCTCTCGTCCCTTAACGACACTAGTGTGAAAAAAGTCGTGTTCGCTACGTGTTGTCAACTTCTTTTTCCCTTTGCACACCGTTCCTGTACATAATCAAGTTTTTGATTGGCTTTCATTGATGTTTCTAGTCAATGGCGAGCGCTGATGACTTCTAGACGGTTAATTGGATTGTAACCGCTGAACCCAATGAAAACTATAGATGCGTTCCCCGCACTCAGAAATGGCAACATAAAAAATATTTTTTTACAAAAAATACAACCGACTTCCAAATAAAAACACTAGAAAGTATAAAATAACTTTCTGTTTCTTCGTATTTTAACCGTTACTATTTTATACTTTTTAGTACTTTTTTTTTGTAAGTCGGTAGTATTTTTTTTATTTTTTTTTAGAGCATAATACGCAATTCAGTTTTCTAAGATGATATATTTTTTCCAGCTATTATGATTTAAAACCAAACTACTGAACCAAGTTTGATGAAATTTCTATTGTTGTGTGAAAAAATTCTTGTTTTTAAAAATAACGGATCCATGCGGACGAAGTCAAGGGGTATACATTTGTATACCAAAACCAAAACCTTCTCCAGAATGTAATAAATACTTTTCTGGAAATCGCATCAAAATCGGTTTAACCAATCGCGAGAAAATCGCGGACTAAGACATAGTTACCTACGGGTCAAACTGAGAACCTCAATTTTTTTGAAGTCGGTTAAAAAATACAACCGACTTCCAAATTAAAACGCTAGAAAGTATAAGATAACTTTTATTTCGAAAGTCGGTGTTTTTTGCTTTGTTTCTTCGTTTTTTGACACCAACTTCCGAGATTAAAGTTATTTAAAAAATATATATAATTTTAGAAAAAACTAACACCAACCTGTATTTAAAAGGGTCGAATCGAATCACTTGACAAAAGATTTGACAGCTGTGCAGGTGGCAGCACAGAAGCGTCAATGTCAAGTATTTATTCGGATAAAGTTTCGAATTTGCAATCTAGTTCGATCCAGCCCGTCCCTATCCTCCCCCCAGCGACGTCCTAAGCCGAGGCCCGTACCCCACAGGGGTTAGCGTGTAGTCGCTTAGTTTGTTAGTTTTTGATAAGCCCTGGCTGGAGGCTTTGATATTATCTTAAGGCCACCACAGGCAAGCCCGGTTAAGCAGTCGACAACCTCATAGGTCGAACTGCGAGACGCCACATAAAAAAAAAAGGTATTGCAACACTGTCCGGCACAGTGATTGCCGCGCACGGTCCCTATAGGCATTCAGTAACTATGTGTAAAGCCGCACTATAGACCTAAGTATACCACAGATCCAAGCCAATCAATGCCACCCGTTCTAATTCCAATTCCCACAAATGAGGTTATTCAAGCGAATGAGAACAGCCAAGCAGACGGCGGGTGTTAATCAAAAGATGCACTTGTAAAGCTCCCCAGGCCCGACTGACTGGAGTAGGTACTAGACAACATAATTAGCTCCTAGGCTAGGGCTGGCATCTAGTGTTGCCAGCATAATTACTTCGAAAATTTATCATTTTAAAACTTAAGACTCAAAAGTCAAAATGCATACTAACATTTTAAATGCAAATAATAACTTGTACCTGTTTATTTGTAACGTTTTGTTTTTCGTCTAAACTACAGAAACGGTTAAAAAAAAATTGGTACTTGTAGTGATGTCACCGGAAAATGGCAAATTCTGATTATAAAATAACTTGAGAGATTATTAACTCTCGATAAATTGTCAACTGAACATTTGGAACGCTTTTTGACGCATCAAAATTTGATAGTTTATAATCTCTCGAAGTCATTCCGACAAATTGTGGACTGATATAAAATGGCGACCAATCAGAGCACAAGTCTACAATTTATCCGTTTTCGTGTGATAGTAAACTTGGAATCAAGGCTCTCATTGGTCTGTTCAGATGTGAGCTCACACCAACAAAGACCAATGAGGGGCCAAGTTTCCAAATCAATTATCACACCAAAACAGATAAATTGTAGACCAGAGTGCTGGTTGGTCACCAGTTTATGTCAATCCACAATTTCACGAACCGACACGGAGATATGACTCAAGAGCTCAAGTTTTAATGCACAAAAAAGTACCTATTCAAAATTTTCAGTTGACAATTTATACTCTCTCAAGTTATTTTATAATCTGACGGAGTCTGCAATTTTCCGATGACAGTGATAAATTGAAGATAGGATAGGTTTTATCCCGTGGGAACTTTAACTTGAGAACGCCGCGGGCGAAGCCGCTGGCAGAGAGATACTCACGCAATAAGGTGGGGGGCCTGATTACCAAAACTCACTCATACGCACAAAACGTTTTGGGCATTCTTTCATTGAGCGTACAGCTTAGGAGCGGAATTCCCTGCCGGAGTCAGTGTTTCTTGATAACTACAACTGGGGAGTTCAACGGCCGGTCTCATTAACGTTTCTACCTTTAACCAACTGTCAAATTAGCTACCAACAGCTGAAACGTCATCTTTGCCTTTGTAACATGACGTTTCAGCTACTTTTGGTAGCTAATTTGACAGTTGGTTAAAGGTAGATACGCTATTGAAACCGGCTGAAGTCAAGGTTACCTACGTCTAGGCAAGCGTGGTCCATCGTCGGCCACATCGTCGCTTACCAATATGCCTAACCTTTTCCCATAACGGGGTAACACTATACTCTTCAGCACCAGGGTTGCGAAATTTGTTCGAAAGAGTCACCGCGGCCCTGGAACGCAAAGGGCTTTAGAAGAAACAGGGATGGGTTTTAGTCAGTAATAGTCTGACACGCCCTTCCGCTCCACCCAGAGCGGAAGAAGTCATTTGATGATTTCCCATTCTTAAAAAAAAAATTTCTTCAGCAAGCTTGGTTTCAGATTTTCTGGCTTTGACTACGTGTTTCAAAAACGACTTTCAAAAATGTTCAAATGCGAACCTACCCACCTATCTATATAATATATAAAAATGAATTCCTGTTTCCCTTGGTCACGTCATCACGCGTGAACGGCTGTACCAATTTCGCTAATTCTTTTTTTGTTGTGTTTGTTATTGTCAGGAGAAGGTTCTTATGAAGGAAAATTTTGTAAACACATATACATCCGGGCGAAGCCGGGGCGGGCCACTAGTATCTTATGAAACAAACCCCGGTTTTATTAGCTAGCACCTCCACTTGCACCACTAGACAAAAACACGTGTCTCATGACGTCAGCCAATGCTGCACAAAGTGAAGGTCGCGAGCTTCTGACCTTGAAGTTGAATTGAAATGTCGAATGTCCGTGACGTCAGTTCACCAGTTATGTCATCAACGCGATCTAGTGTGTGTTTTAGATGTACAAGACTTAGATGTTGTTTGATTTAAGTAGTCATTTGTAGCTCTATTTGACTCTATTTTTGTTAAGTGGCGAGGAACACAGATAATTTTAGTATTTGTCACTTGGATTGTGGATACACATCCTGTAGGTAAAAAAACTGGCCAAGTGCCAGTCGGACTCTCACACGAAGGGTTCCGTACCATGAACCGGAAAAAAACACGGTTCGTATTTGGGAGCCCCTTTTAATTTAATTATGTTATTTGATGTTATAGCGGCAATAGAAATACACACTGAAAATTTCAACTGTCTACCTATTACGGTTCTTGAGATACAGCCCGCTGACAGACAGACAGGCGGACGGACGGATGGATGGATGGATGGATGGATAGATCATGAAAAAACATAATGTATGTCTCATTGATGCACCATGGTCATCCTTCTTTCGTGAATGGTCCTTGCGGCCGAAGTTTCGCAAGGACCAATTCGAGTTTAGCCTCCGAATAGTGGCATGGCAGTGCAGAAATTTGGAACCTCAATAAAGATCTGAATCCCTCGATTTTTTATGCTATGCCTCTGATGCCTACTAAACTCCTGGCTTGAAAAAATCTTTCCAATTTATTTCAAATTGAAGCTGACACAATTCTGAGGTGAACTGATTGTGTTCCAAGTTCCAAGTAGTTGCTTGGATTAAGGTAAGCCTGCTTCGATATTAATGAACCCCACAAACAATAACCTTCAAAATATTGCTGTTGAAATATGCATCAAAGTAACATGGCTAGGGGCGAAATCGGTCCTGCCAAGGTTCCGGAATTTGTTCGAAAGAGTCACCGCGGCCCTGGAACGCGAAGGGCTTTAGAAGGAACACGGATGGGTTTTAGTCAGTCTGAGTGTCTGACACGCCCTTCCGCTCCACCCAGAGCGGAGAAGTCATTTGATGATTTCCCATCCTTAAAAAAAAAAAGAAAACGGGCGCAATCGGTAAAGTTTTAAAACATTAATTCTCATGTTTTTTTTTGGTATTCGTGGTTTCGATAAGTTTAAGCACTAGTCCCACAATAGAGAATTTCCCTGTGTCTATTTTTGTATATATGAAACCACAAATAACATTATGAAGTAATCTTTTTCTAAAGACAGCGTCCACCAATTCGCAGTTAACGTTTCCAAACGTCTTTTATAATGCGCACAGCAAAGGAGTGGAACTCTCTGCCTGCGTCTGTGTTTCCGAACGCACACAACCCTAATCTCTTAAAAATTAGAGTGAACAGGCTTCTTCTGGGTAAGCTCACTCCATCGTCGACTTTGTCTCTGTCATATAGATGACAGAGACAAAGACCTAGACTAGAGTCACCTATCTCAAATAAAAAAAGCGTCAAAATTAGTTATGTTATGTTGAATGAAACAGTAATTGACATAATTCCAAATATAAGGGTCAGCTTCCAGTCTAACTCGATGCAGCTGAGTACCAGTATTTTACATGAAGCGAGTGCCTATGTGACGTCCACAATCCAGTAGCCGAGCCATCATACAGTCAACAACAATATTTTAAACATTCAGCACCCAGCACTGGAGGACAGCTGTGTAAACTGACATAATACGTCATAGTTTATCACAATAAACAATATTTGCTACGAAACCATAGACGATGAGTGTGTGAAACAAAAGACCATCTGCCATAGACGGGCCTTAGGATGAAGTGTCAAAGCCGTTATGAAACAGCCAGTGTTTTCTGTTAAAATGTCGCAGTGAAAACCTGAAGTGAACTCTCATTCCACCTGAGTGCCAATTCTATAAATTTTCAAACAACATTCGCATCTGTCTGTCGCAATCTGTTAAACATTTATAGAAATTGAGGCTTTTTTGACAGATTGCAAGTGACATGCGAATGTGAACGTTGCTTAAAAATTGGTAGATCACTTGAGTTCACTTCACCTATGTTTACATGGTGCGATTTTAACAGAATCGCACCACTTTCTTTTTTACTTTTTAAGGATGGTAATTTTAAAATGACTTCTTCCGCTCTGGTTGGAGCGGAAGGGCGTGTCAACCCATCCGTGTTCCTTCTAAAGCTGACATCTCTTTGAGGCGCGCGTGAAACACAACGCGCCATCGACCCGGGCCTGGTGGTGATCGGCAGGCCCGCGCCTACGGCGGCCGGATATCGCCCTGTGACTCCCGACGCCCGGGGCGTCTTCTCCTGTAGCGGCGGTTGGGGCCAAGGCCTTGCCTTTCCCTCGCACGGCCCGCCTCCTCCCTCCTTCGCTAGCATTACTGCTTCGCAGAAGGAGGTGACCGCTTCCTAGATGGGCACCACTGGGATTGTTATATTCGCATTGTATGGGTCCATGGTCTGTTCCTATCTGATATGCTGGCTTCAACACGTCTAGCTACGGCTCCAATGTTCTTGGTCTTTTAATGGCTAATCTTTGCGTTATGCTCGTGAACGGGTGCTGCTTGTGGTGTCTGGTCGTCTTGCTGGTCATGTTTTTTTTATTGTTATAACGATAAAATTAGTTTATTATAATAACTATGTTGGCTCTAGTTCGTCACTTGTGGTTCCAGTTACAATCCTATTGTTAGATTATACCATTGCACGTGTAAGCGGGCACACCATGTATACCCGGAGGCTTAATTAATATATATATATATAATAATATATCCTGGGACAACTCACACACGGTCATCCGATCCTAAACTAAGCAGAGCCTGTACTATGGCAACCAGACAACTGATAAACATACTTATACATTTCTAAATACATACATATTGTTACGAGCTTGGGGTTCGTGACAATGAAAACAGCCGATTAAATAACCAAAATGACACTTTAATTTAAAAACACTAATTACAACTTTTAAACTCACTAATTATTAAACACAAGTTCACCACTGATCACTTTATTCGCACTTGAAGATCGCTTCCGAAGTATTCGCTTGTATCGCTAATCCAATACTGACTCGGTCGCGGAATACGCGCTCCTTTTATAGGTCAGTTTATTCTAGAAACTTCCATTCTCGAAACATCTGGAAAGTACTCGTAACTACCGCTGCCGACTGACCAGATACCGAGAAGTGTAGAATGTTCTAGCAAAGAAATGTCTAGAAGGTACTTGACTCTACTAGTTCTGCTACTCGATACTAGATGGCGCTAGTAGTAACTTAATGTACCCGACATTAATTCTGGCGCGTAACACTGCCCCCTCCTAAGACATGCTCGTCCCGAGCATTATCGGTCCCATAATAACGCGCCAGTCGATCCACATGGACGATCTTGGGAGCACTTCTTGTACCTTTCTGTATACGGTAGGTCACGTCGTTAATTTTTGTCACAATCCGGTACGGCCCGTCCCATTTAGCTTGAAGCTTAGGAGATTTCCCTTTACTGCGAACTGGATTGTGCAACCACACTAGTGAACCTTCGTCGAACCCTTTATTGTTCATTTAGCGGTCATAACGGGTTTTCATCTTTTCAGACATTTGCTGGCCCGATTGTCTGACGTGCTCATAAATGTCATTCATTTTGTTCCGCAAGTCATTCGCATAATCGGTTATATTGCGTGGGGCATCAGGTGGTATTCCGGTGATCAGATCTGCAGGCAGCCGCAATTCTCTTCCGAAGTTGGCGAAGGCTGGTGTCACCGATGTACTTTCGTGAACAGCACTTCGGTATGACAGCAAAAACGGTTGTATATGCTTGTCCCAATCGCGTTGCCGGTTTTCCACGACTTTTGCCAGGTATCTCTCCAATGTCTGATTAAATCGTTCCACCATTCCATCCGATTGTGGGTGGTAAGAAGTTGTTCTCGTTTTATGAGTACCCATAACTCGACAAGTTTCCTGGAATATTTGGGACTCAAAATTCCTTCCTTGATCGCTGTGAATCTCCAAGGGTACTCCAAAACGACAGAAGACTTCATGAACTAGTTTATCTGCAACTGTTGAGGCTTCTTGATTTGGAATGGCGAAGACTTCCGGCCACTTAGTGAAGTAATCCATTACAACCATGAAATACTTGTTACCACTTTCACTTTCCGGAAAAGGTCCCGCAACATCTAGGGCTATCCTTTCCCATGGTGCACCGACGTTGTACAATTTTAATGCACCTCTACTGCGAGTCTGAGGTCCTTTTACAGCCGCACAACTTGTACATTTGCGACACCAGTCCTCGACATCGTCACGACAGTGGACCCAGTAAAACCGTTCTCTTATCTTCAGTAGAGTCCGTTTTACTCCCATATGGCCTCCTGAAGAACCATTATGGTACAGCTGTAGGACATTCTGTACTTTTGCTTTAGGGACAACCATTTGCAAATGACAGCTGTCCCCCCGAGCATTTTCCCATTTACGGCACAGGACTCCATCCTGAATCACTAAGCTGTCCCATTGGGCCCAATAACTTTTTGTGATCGAACTCATCGCTGAGACGTCACTCCACGTGGGCTTAGGAACACTGGCCTTCATCCACTCCAGAATCGGCTTGATGTCCGAATCTTCCTGCTGTGCACATTGTAGGCTTTCCTTCCACTCGTTGCTGAGGTCTGTCTTGAGCATCCTCACAGGTACGTCTTCTTTACCCACTTGCCTAGTACAATGCTTGCAGTCTTCGGAGCAAGGTCTTCTTGACAATGCGTCTGAGTTACCATGAGATCTTCCGCTGCGATGTTCCGCCACCAAGTCGTATTCCTGCGGCCGCTTAGCGCTGTTGTTAGCCGCTCTACCTTCTGGAAATCGGCTATCTTTCCTGTCCGCAGTTCGCTTAGGGCAACTGGATCGAAGGTGGCCCCTTTCACCACAACCGTAGCATCTGGGACGGTACCTTATAAATCGGTCGCGAACTGCAGCTGTTGCAACCTCCCTGCCGCGGTGGGAACGACTATCCTGACACACAGCTTCCCTGTCTATTGTTCTCTTTGGGCAACTGGATCGAAGGTGGCCCGTTTCCCCACAGCCGTAGCACCTAGGGCTGTATCCTTTTAAACGGTCGCGAACTGAAGCCGCTGCAACCTCCCTGACGCGATGGGAACGATGATCCTGCCGTACAGCTTCCACCTCCAGTGCATGAGCCAAAGCGTCCTTAAGCGTCCCGTGGTGCCCGAGCCTCACAGCAGCTCTAACTTCAAGATCGCGGATTCCATCGGTGAATGCCTGCACCAGGTTCCCTTCGATGAGCGCAGGTATGGACTGGTAAGCTTTTCGAACCAGCTTCTCCACTTCAAGGGCCCACTGCTGCAGGTTTTCACCGCTGCGTTGCACGCGATCCTTGAGCTGCGCACGAAACACGTGTTCCAGATGAGCGTCGCCATATCTAGCTTCCAACGCCTCAAGGAGTTGCTCATAAGTCACTTCCTTATCGAGAGCTTCCAGGACAGTTAAGGCCTGGTCGCGCAGGCCTAGGGTGAGAGCAGTCATGGCCTGATTTTTACTCCACCCATTCGCCTTCATAACAGCTTCAAACTGTCTTTTGTAGGCTGACCAGGAAGATGTCCCATCGAACGGCGGCACTTTGAATCCACGTTGAGAAGGTGTAGTAGCTACGGAAACTGCCATCCCATCTCCAACCTTAAGGTTGCCCAACTCTTTCTTAACATCAGCAATGACGTAATTAAACTTGCTGATCTGGGTTTCAGCTTTTGACAGGCGGTTGTCATGATGAGCAACCTTATCCTTCACCTCCTTCATGTCTTTTCCAAAGGTAGCGTGAAGGTCCTTCATAAGGAGCATCTGTTCTTCCTGGCGGCGCGCCTGCTCCTCCTTGTCACGCTGCAGCTGTTCTTCCAACCGACGGGCCTGTTCCTCCTGCCGGCGGGCCTGTTCCTGCAGCATCATCATCAGTGCAGCAAAGTCTGGTGCTGCAGATGCTGGAGCTCCTGTGGACGGACCGGCCTCCATGATCGGCAACTGGCCCTCCGACGTCTGCGGCGTTGTACCTCCAAAACGCCTATGGTCCGTCTCCTGCTGACGTTGACTCCGGGTACGGATACCCTCCGTGTCGTCCTTTGGTAGAATCGGCATGATTTAAATATCCACTCTTCTGATACCAATTGTTACGAGCTTGGGGTTCGTGACAATGAAAACAGCCGATTAAATAACCAAAATGACACTTTAATTTAAAAACACTAATTACAACTTTTAAACTCACTAATTATTAAACACAAGTTCACCACTGATCACTTTATTCGCACTTGAAGATCGCTTCCGAAGTATTCGCTTGTATCGCTAATCCAATACTGACTCGGTCGCGGAATACGCGCTCCTTTTATAGGTCAGTTTATTCTAGAAACTTCCATTCTCGAAACATCTGGAAAGTACTCGTAACTACCGCTGCCGACTGACCAGATACCGAGAAGTGTAGAATGTTCTAGCAAAGAAATGTCTAGAAGGTACTTGACTCTACTAGTTCTGCTACTCGATACTAGATGGCGCTAGTAGTAACTTAATGTACCCGACATTAATTCTGGCGCGTAACAATATTATAGACAAATTACACCCAGACACAGAACAAATGATCATGCTCGTCACACAAAGATTTGTCCTGGGTGGGAATCGAACCCACGACCTCCGGTTTAGCAGTCAGGGTCACTAACCACTCGACCAACAGGCCAGTCAATTAGTTTGATTTACTTGTTAATGCTTGAGTTTGTTTGTTTTTGATGGCATAATGGAGTGTGCTAGCTGACAAGTGTCAATTAATTTCATTTAAAATTTGATTTACATATTAGGCATATAATTTTTCTGTGTCATGTTCTGTAAACTTACTTTGCATACTACTGTATAAATTCAAGTTTTTAAAACTTAACAGACAAATGTGTTGCTGGGGAGTTTGTTGCGCCACTTCTTCTTCCCAGCTACAACACTAGGGAATGGTGACGGGCGGGCGTTTTGGGGGACTGTCTTTATGTAGAACTTTGACGTTCAAAAAGTGCTGGCACTCAGCCTAATTTGATTGTTACTTGTTGCGGGATTCAAGACAGTTAGTTAATTCACCGGGACGCATCGAGCTTCATTGTCTCGGCATTGTTTTTCTGGTGGTCGCCACTGTTGATTCCGGCTTTCAGGAGTTGCAGTGGTTGGGTATGTGAGGCGGGCTTCTCCCGAAAAGAAAGTTTTTGCGAGTTTTAAACTTAGCGTTATGTATGCTAATTTGTATAGATAAAAGAGGTATTGTCACCAGACGGTGCTCATGTAGTTGCAATACAATTGATTTGCAGCTTTCCACATCGATCACTTATAATAATGAATATAATGATTTTGTAATCGAAGAGTTTACGTTAGCGCGATCAAATACGTTGAAAACTCGGACTAAGCCTTCGGTAAACATCTCACCGCACCGTGAAGACTTTAGTGAAGTGAGCTCATCGACCGACTGGTGGAATGACTTCACTTCACTTTATCACGGTGACATTCTAACAGAAACAGGTGGATTTGTTCCGTGTTATCGATAACCATCTGAACGCAATGTATGTTTATTTATTTAATTAAATTTTATGTACAGTAGTGGCACATGGGCGGACTTAATGCATCAAGGTATTCTCTACCAGTCAACCTATGGGTTATAAAGACTACACTGCGGTAGGTTTACAACAAATAAAAATAAAATAGAATGTGTTTTCGGAAAGTATACACAAATAATATATAAATAAAATAAAATAGAATAAAAATAAAAAAGCCTTTTATTTCCTACAAAATTATTTTACATTTAATATTTTTTTTTTTACAAATAATATACTAATGAAATACGTATATATGCTAAAATAATTGTACGGAACCGCACATTAATTTGCAGACTCACGCGCCGTGTATTCTGCGCGCTCAACATTTTGTACCTATCATTAAAGGTACCATTTGATTAAATACATTATTTCAATAAATCAGTGTTTAACGGACATTCGCGGTGGTCGGTTTTATTTCATCATCGTCCCTATAGAATCGCCCGGCATCGGCATCATCATTAAGTGTAGGGAGCCCCTACAATAATAAATGAATAAATATGATAAGTATTGAATTCATAATAATCATGACGAAGAACAACTAAGAGGCTTTAATGTAGTGTTATTGTTGCACAGGCAAAATAAAAGCGGTTGTCATTCCGAGTACGCTAGGTGAAAATAACTCCACAGTTCTAATAGTAGGACAATTGTTTCGTCAGTTCATATTTTTAGATTTAAATCGAGGAAGGTACGTGCAGGAAAACAACACGCTTATAAATATAATAACGTGTTTAGTCGATTGCGCTGAGCCAAATGCTATGAAAAAATTACTTCTTCATCGAGCACCGATACGCGTTAGCGACTGCTCTAGCCGGGTATACCTTTAATCAGGTGACATTGCAGTCAAACGCAAAAACAAAGATAAAGAAATCTTTCCATACAACGAGACATCGCGGCAGACTAGAGATGGACATTTAAAATATACATCGATGTTTTTTCCGATGTAATGCATCGATGTTAATACAATGTATTAAGAAAAACATACATCGATGGTTCTAGAACATCGATTGTTTTCGCAATGACATGACAAGAAAACTAGGTAAGTACGAGGAAACCATGTATTAAAATTCACAATCACACAGCCAAAACAGCTTTATTTTCTTTACATATTCCATTTTTTTTTCAATGCTATGTAAAAACAAAAGTTTACTTAATCTTTTTCCCTTCAATCTGTTTCTTTGCTCAGTCAAAACTAGCCCTGCCTGTGAAAAGAGTATTTCTGAAGGGACAAATGTATCAACCATTGTTAAATACTTAAAAGCTATTTTGTACAGCTTCTGGAATTGTATTTTATAATCTCTTCTTACGGATTTTCATTCAGTACATTCTCACTCTTAGTACATTCACCCCATAATTTTTTATTCGATGCATCGAATGAAAAACATCGATCTATATTCGATGCTGAAGTATTAACAATACATCGGTTCAATACGATGCATCGATACATTACAACGTGTGTTTAAAATACATCGATGTATATCGTCCATCCCTACGGCAGACCCAGGCGAAGATGGCGGTTCCAGCTTGACGCATATTGACAGGATTGGTCCACACTAGCCCAAAGCCGGGAAGAATGGAAGGAAGAAAGGGATGACTTTATAATGCAAAAGTGTGGGTGGATGGATGTTTGTTACTCAATCACGCCAGAACGGCTGAACGGATGTGCAATTTGTAACAGAAATAACGTGAATGTACTCAACAGCTGAGTATTTTTTCGCGATCGTTGTTCCCTTAGTAAAAAATTTGACAATTACCCCTTAAGAGGTTAAAGCCCCCTTAAGGACAATTATTATAGTCTGGAATAACACAAAGGGGGACATACTCATTCTTAGCTGGAGAAGCCGCAGCGGTTAATAATTAAGTACATAAATGAAAAATGTACCCAATAACGCAATGCGTAATATTATCTACACGTATTTCATAGATAAGGTTAATAATTTTGGCCCATGTGCTGAGCTGCCTGCAGCCTGGCTCAATATTTGAGCAAGGCTCGTTGATAACACTGTTGAGTGTTGACGTAATAGAATCTCAGCGATATCGTTATGATGCGTCCGTCATGAAGGATACCATTGATAATCGATCTGATTGAAGGAAAGTACAGTACAAGCGGTATATTTTGACGGCGAAAAAACGGCAATGACTGTATTCGCTTAGGTTTTGACTACGTCGTTATTAAAATAAATAGTACGATTTGAGAAAAAAATAATTAATTCGATGGAATCAAATACCCTAGTAGTGGTACTGGTTGCAATCATGGACGTGCAGTAGGCTACAGTAAGGGCAGGCCAGCCCATATAATAATGGCCAGAAAAAATTTTGGTCCTCTTTCAAAGTGGACGAAAATTCGCATCGTCAGTGTCGTGATTTCAACCCTGAATAATGTGGTGAGTTTTTTTTTGGGCATTATGTTTGGGCTTGCCTACCATTACTGTAGCCTACTGCACGCCCATGGTTGCAAAGACGGCGGCCGTGGCTGACGCACAATGGTCCAATATCAGGACTTACGGGCTGTCTCAATAACGTATCTCATACCAACAGTAGCTGAAACGTCATGTTACAAAGCTAAACATGACGTTTCGGCTACTGTTGGTAGCTAATTTGACAGTTGGTTTAAGATAGAAACATTATCGAGACCGGCCGTTAGTGCGGAAACCATGTCCAATAGATAGATAGAATACCCTATTTTCGGCTCCAGGAAATGCAATTTCCCTCACGCGAAGCGATGCGAGCAAGCGACTCCAACGTTTGAGGAGCAGTAGTGGTTAAATAATTTACACTAATGACTTACTTACTGTACTTGGTCTGTGTAAGCTACCCATCACTATTTACGGCCGGTCTCAATTACGTATCTACCTTTAACCAACTGTCAAATTAGCTACCAACAGTAGCTAAAACGTCATGTCACAAAGCCAAACATGACGTTTCGGCTACTGTTGGTAGCTAATTTGACAAAAACCGGCCGTTAGTCTACTACCAGTGTTTCCCAAACATTGTTATGATATGGCCCGGTAATTTACACACTGCCCCTTCGTGACCCACTCAATAGTTTCAACCCCGCTGGTTACATTAAGTAAAATAATACACATTTACTGTTATTAGAAGTATGTTTATATTACTATTAAAAATGTTTTACTAATATTTCGGTATCGCCTATTTAGTGATATTTTTAAAACAAGGCGGGAATGCTGCGACCCGGTATTTTATTTTGATGGCCCGGTACCGGGTCGCGACCCACCAAATGGGAAACGCTGGTCTACACTCATAACAAAAAATAGCTAAACATTAAAAACGTGTATGTTCAAGTATTATAATAAATACCTTTGTTTACGACTACGTGCACTTCTAGTAATAACATTGTCTACCTACATTCTAATCTTTTTTTTTTCTCTTTTATTTTTAGGGACTTTTATCCTTATAAGCAGAGATTGGAATATGTAGACTATATTTACCTAATGTTCGTGGAACAAATAAGTAACAGAGTTGTTAATACCTCCTGTAAAATCCAGGAATCATAAACATGGCGATTTTATCCCGGGATTTAAGAAATTGCAAATTACTTATTGCGCTTTGAAAACATTTGAACAAAATTATTATATTAAAGAATCTTATTATGTTTTTAGAGTTTTTACATTAGGTAAATATAGTCTACATCTCTGCTTATAAGGCAAGTCAGCCCCATCATAACTTCACCTAAGTTTAAACAACATTACATTCTAATCAATGAAGTGGGTGCAGATTTTGTAAAATTTATAACTTTTAACTTAAGAAGGTTCGACTTAGCATTACGTTTTTACGAGCACAATATCCATTCTAAACTTTACTTGTTTTTTAGTAGTGATTAAACTACAATTTTCGGACTCGTTCCTTGAACTTGGTTTGTGTACAAAGGGAGCTCTTACAGGATCTCACGCTGTCCGTCTGTTAGTATGACAATACCCAATTTCTCTGGAACGCATGGAGGTGTCAAGTTGAAATACAATCAAATATGTAGGTCTATGGTATCGTTGAGCTCCTTAAAGTTCTAAGTCTCAAACTTAGAACTTTAAGGAGCTTGCACTGTCTGGACAGGTCCACTCAAATCTGTGTGGTTCTTTCCTCAAAAGACCAATTCAGACATTAACCTACATGGTCCTCATAGGATTTGACCAGTACGATTGTATGGACTTAGAACATTGAAAAAATCGAGCTCCTAGCTTGATTTTTTTAATATTCTAAGTGACAAATGATATTTATTTTGTAAGTAGGTTAAACATAGCACTTTAAACGTCAATCTTTTTTGGTCATTTTTAAACTAGATGAGGCCGGTGTTTCCTGGCTGATTACCCTGAGAAGAAACACCGAAACAAACCCAGAGGTCAAAGTCTCTTTTAAAGTCAATACAATCGTACTGGTCAAATCATATGAGAACCATTAGGTTAATGTCTGAAGTGGTCTTTTGAGGAAAGTACCACACAGATTTGAGTGGACCTGTCCAGACAGTGCAATCATTTGTCACTTATCGTGTAGCTCAAATTTAGAACTTTAAGGAGCTCAACGATACCATAGACCTACGTATTTGATTGTAGTTCAACTTGACACTACGAAATTGGGTATTGACATACTAACAGACGGACAGACAGACGGACAGCGTGAGAACCTGTGAGAGCTCCGTTTGTTCCTTTTGAGGTACGGAACCCTAAAACTACCAAACTGTGTTTTAATTTTAATAAAAAAATTGTGAATTCCATATCCTATTTTCAAAGAATTCATAGAAAAACAAATCCGAAAATATTAAGTTCGATTATACAGTTGTAAAACTACATTATACTCGAAAAAGTCACGATACTGAAATTAACGTAATCAATTAATCCGCGAGACACTATTTTTACTTCAAACTGTATTTTCTAAATTCTATTCTAGTCTGAATGTTAATACAATATGCACCCACGCTACGGTACTAAAACCATAGAGTATGAATAAGGCAACTATAGAGCGCGTCTTCCAATGTTTGAGGTACCTAATTATCGCAAGTCTACGTAATTTAATGGTAGCAGTGTCGAGTTTAAACTACCTATAAAACTTCTAAGGACTTTTGTCAGTACCTATTAAAATAATTAAATATGAGAATCACGACTATTGTAGCGGAAATTACTTGAAAATTACGATGGATACTCGACTAAACTTGCTAAAGTACGTGTAATTTCTCGTCTACAATACAATGGCGCTCTTTGCGCTGGCTTTTCTGTCAAATAAACGACATATTTGGGCTTACTTTTAATTTAGTCCAAAATAAAAAAGGATCCTTACCATAATTCAAATAAAATTTCGGAAACAAATGTTTATTAGGATTACTTTAACGCGTGTCTATCACAACTGCCATCCGCACACGTTGTAAGACTAGCAGCCATAGACAAAGACACTGCACTGAGCTTTCCTTAACAAATTTTGCAGTGTTACATATGTATGGCCAGCAATTGTATTTCAGCCAAGAATTCTTATTGCGACGTGAACGACGAACCTTTATGGCGCAGCCGTGAGACATGCATTGGTTTTTACTGTCAAAAAAAAAAAAATTCACAGTCACATTTTATTTTACTTTTTATGCGTGTACCTGGACTGTCGTCAAATATGTATATGTTTTTTCTTTCTATCTTTCAGGCAGTGCCAACTTCGTCACTACGACCTTCAGAAAAGAAGCAGGTAATGGCCGCGCAGTAGTAGTTTTGTCTCTTTCTAGTAAGGCAATTTTGAGAGATACTTGTGGGAATTTTGAAGAAAAGAATCTACCTTTGCGAATTAACAACTAAGAGTCACTATATTATTTGAAACTGCCTTTTAATTAATATTTATTAATTGAAATAAACATTGTGACTTTGACTTTTGCGTTTGTGGCGCTCAGTCCATTCTCCATGCGAAATTTTGAGTCATTTTTGTTGGAATAAAAAGCCAGCGCTCTACAGCTTGTATTCATACTCTAGGTGAAACATTGAGAGCATACTGCTTGCGATGCAAAGCGGGCAGGTACCACAATCTGAAGACTCTGCGGACTTAGCTTCCAGTGAATCCATCACGCCAGTACTTCTATGATCTATAAAATTAAAGTTACCAACATTCACCAGCTTTACGTAACACACTTACCATAACAATAGAATAACATTTGTAATACATGGCTTGTGTTAAAGATATACAACTGTCCCACCCCACCCAACCATCACGGTTCATGAGATACAGCCTGGTGACAGACGGACAGACAGACGGACAGCGGAGTCTTAGTCTTATTCGTTAGCTCGAATTCGTAAAGAACGCAATGTTTAAATGACATAATTAAAAGCATTGCCGTCGATTGAGGTAATTTGTGTGTTACGCAATTACCCTGCCGGTTTCTGAATTGAGAATTACTTGACAGGTTCTGCAAGCTAAGGTAAACTTTGATAAATACTCTACTTCAAATTATTAATTCAGTAACCGTGGGTGAGACAGGAAAAGAAAAAGAGAGCATTGGCAAAAATAAAAGTAGAAAATAGAAAGGAATTTAATAAAAAAGGGGGAAATATTTTTATCAAAATAATCCGAAGGCCAGTTGTCGTAAGTACTAGATATAAGGTTGAAATTCAGCAATCTCATGTCGAAAACTTGTCAAAATAAACTGAGATGCAAACTTTCCTTCCTATACGGGAATTGGCCCTAAGATACATACTTTTTTAAACATAATATGGCCGAACTTAAAAAAATAAAGAAAGAAATCAACTCGACATTTTAGAAGCGTCGCGCAACTACATATAGATCGATTCAAACTTAATGGCGCCTGAGAAGTTAGCTTATCGCTGCGCAGTAGCCCACCCCTTACCGCCGCTGTCACATGAATTTGCTATTGCGCAGCGACTAGCGGAGAGCTCCGAGCCGCCATTAGGTTTTATTCAACCTGCGGCTCTAGACAAGAGACATTCTGTCAGCGGTAGCGTGGCGAAGGCAATTCTCAAAACGTTAAAAATGTATGGGATTGACAAACGCTGTCGAAATGTCACGTGATCAAACCCTTACATTTTGGAATTTCAACAATCGCATTCGCTAAGAGCACTTTGTCTGGAGCATCTGCAGCGCGATTCTGTAAACATCTCACTGTGTAAGCTTCGAGTCTATGCACGCGGCGTATTTTATAAGCGACGAAGACGCGCGTTTTACGAACGCACGTACAACGCGATAGAAACGCGCGCGAGATGCGCGTTCAAAGCTCGTCTGTATCGCGTTTGTATCGATTCAAATGCGCCACTAAATTTGTGTACGTGTGCAAAGATTTCTGCGCTGCGTCTGAAGTGCATTTGAAGCGCGTTAGCGAGCGTCGCCGGCGCGTTAGAGAAACGCAGTGTGCAAAGGCCCTTAGATAAAGCGAATATGAATTGAACTGTCAATCCATACAGCCGGTCGATTCTATTAAAATATCTGAACGTAATAAAAATACATACTTGCGAATACAATGCGCGCACAAACAATCAGTGGAGGTAGTTGTGTGCCAAATGTGTAACGCTAATGTTATATTGACGTCACTGTGCCGATCGATGGTAAGACTCCCACAGACAGACAGGACACGATGCGACAATGCGCTAGTTATAAGGATAAATGTTACTAATAATATAATTGCTAATATGAGTTTTTTTATTATTTGAGATGGGTTTGCTATTGAGTCTATAGTAGGCGCCAGATAATCGTGGAATAACGGTCATTGACCCACCTACAATTATTGACATGTTTAATTTGAAAAACGGAATTAATGACACAAAGCTGTCCCGAATCATCATCTCTCGTGATCCTTAACATTGTCTAATAATGAAAAACGATTCATATTTAATTGTTCAGGTACCTATGAACAGTTATTAGGGAAAGGTCAATATACTTTATTCCACATTTATCTGGCGCCTACTATAGTCTAGGTCATAGATGACAGAGACAAAGTTTACGATCGAGCGAGCTTACCCAGAAGAAGCATGTTCACTTTAATTTTGAAGAGATTAGGGTTGTATGCGTTCGGAAACACAGATGCAGGCAGAGAGTTCCACTCCTTTTCAAGTGCGCATTATAAAAAACGTTTGGAAACGTATGATTATGATTTCTTTGCTTGTTACGCTTTCACGCCTCATCGCTGAATCGATTTTGATGAATTTTGGTATAGAGATAGATGGGATCCTGGAGACGGCTACATGCTATTTATTTCTTTGCAAAATTCTTTTTTAACTTGAGAGAGGAGAGGAGAGGGTGAAGCCGAGGGAAAAAGCTAATATGATAATAATTTTCAATGTAAAATGGCTAACGCATTTTCGTATGGTTGTCGCATTGTCGCTTCGCGGATTTCTGCGGGAGCCTTAAAACAAAAAAAATAGTACTTGGACTCATGGAAATATAAAAATATATCTATGGTTGGACTGATCAAATTAAATCCGCACTACGAAGCCGCGTATCTGATTGCGCCAGACAGTCTGCCAACAGGGGGAGATGGCGGAATATCGTGCGGAGAGCTGTGTCCGCCTCTACCACCGACGTGGACGCCTCAACGTGACTGTCAAGAGTGAATCGACAGAGAAGAAGATCCGTATGCCTTTTACATTTAAACGTTACCTATTCAGTGGTATTTCATAGCCCCTAAAATATTTATAGCTTATTCATGAATGGCAAACGCAGAAAGGTAACTAACTCGTTGCAATTTTTCCTGCGCCATAATAATACGGTAGCATACTACGGTAACAATAACCAGCAATTTGAGTTGGTTACCACACCGAGGTTGCATTATTGCCATGTTTTTCGCTGTTAAGGGCAGGACGTAGGCCGGCCGCAAAGCATGTACAGTCAGTGAAAATCATTGTTGAGCAGTTTGACTACGCCAATTTAGATTCATTTTTTTGCAGTCTCTGGAACTACCGATCCGATTTTAAAATGTTATAGGTTCTATAGAAAGCTACACTATCGCTGGGTGCACCCGAAAAAATACACTGTTCCTATGGGATATCCTAAGGGAGCAATGCTGCTAGAAAACGTTTTATACAGTAATAACTATATTTATATAAATATATATAAGTTTTCACGTGACCTACTTATAGTGCTGACTATTGACTTGTTTCTTTCTTCGTCAAGATTACCCAACATTTCAATGACGCGAGATTTTTGCATATAAAAATCATTAAATATAAACGTCATTTACTGTTGCCATACGTACGTCGAAAACCTGTTTCATCCCAGAAAGATCATTGAGAGAGAACTTGTTTTAAAAATCAAGTTTATTTATTACTAGTTTTTAGGTTTGCAAGAGTTGCTTCGTTGAGAAAATATACGCGACTTCTAGATTTCATACAATTGTACAAGGTTACGAGGTCGCGAGGGCGGGAAAACTCAAGTATAATGTATAGGTAGGGACAATAATTGCGGAATACGCTTAGAATCATAAGCACTTAAGGCCGTGTTTTCTGTGTATTCGTAATATGCATACGGGTAGGTCTTTCGCTCAAGGATTCTGCCATTCATGATATGTTTTGATGTGAAACATCTATAGCCGCGGGTAAAACCGATTTTTGGCGTGGCGTGCTTATATTCTATTGAAAAAAAAAAAAAATTGCAGACTGTAAGATTGTAATTAATCTTGGTTAAATTATAATTTCTCCATAAATTATGAAAAAATCGTTTTGTAAACAATAAATCCTATCCAAATTCAATACTTTTCAAGATATTAGTGTCTTATTTAGAAAAAATAGTTTACAATTTCACGCGTTATTTTACAATCTTACGGCGTTTGCCATTTTCCGGTGACATATATAGTCTATTTGTATTTTTTTCATTACGCGATTATTTTTTTTCGTAATCTATTCTTTTATGAATATTACTTGTACAAAATAATTTCTATGTTTCACATCTGCCAGGCGTCCCGTGACGGCTCACAATATTTGTTTTTTCCTCCTTCTATAGTACCGATATAATAAAAAAAACTGTTATTTCCTAAAATTGGAGCTCTACAGAATTCCGTCATACTTTTCCTATGCATAGTTTTATTGATTAGTGCTTTCGGTATAAGTTTGAAGCGCTTGTAGTCAAGATGTCCCTGAGTTCGGCCTTTTGGCATTGGTCTCCTACAACCTTGCGAGTATTTCATACGTTGACATTAGCTTTACGTTCTACATTAGCCAGCCACATATTTACGTGAATATTGAAACAGAAAAAATCCATTCCTAATTGTCGGAATGATCGCATCACAAACATACAAAAAAAAAAGATACAGTCGAATTGATAACCTCCTTCTTTTGGAAGTCGGTTGAGAAGAAATTACAATACGATTTGTTCCCCTGTCAAGTTTTTTTTTAAATATTAACAGCTGAGATTTTCCTTTACGGGTTATTCCGCCTACATAAAAAACTAACGCCTGAGGCTCAGAATTATAAGTTTTTCAATTACTCCAAACGGTAGCTCATACATAAAGGTTAATTGGACTAAATCATGAAAATTGTCGTGGGAACGTATCGGGGCAAACGGCTGGCGAATGCAAACGACAATGAATTTCTTTTAAAGGACAAGTCAGTATCGATTTCCGTAATTATATGTGTTTATCGATCTCGTTGTTGTTTTTGATGAGGCACGTGGCTATATAAAGGCCTTGATACGTTATGCTATTCTAAGAAATATTAGTTAGCCTAAATACCAGTAATCAAAACCGTATTTTCCGAATTTATTGGATTTTATGAGAAAATAATTATGGCACGGCCCAACATATTCTTTCTGTTCAAAGTACGGTAGTAGGCGGTAGACCTAAATTTAGGACTTACACTACCTACAATATTTATGTAGGTTCTAGGTAGTAAGGCTTTGAGTATATAAAGAGCAAAATTTGTCTTGGCGCTGGTAACGTTAATAAAATTATTGTGATGTGTAGTGAACAAGCGCCAGTGTCCACGATTGTACGCGGTATCATGAATAACACACAGTGGTCAACAATATTTAAACATGGAGGCATAACATGCCTAAAAATTGTGGCTTGTCATTAAAAGTCAAGACACCAAGAGTATGTGACGCAGCAATCCTGCAAGAACAGCCATTACTTATGGTGAGTTCACACGATACAGACTTCCATAGACTTGTATAGAATTTTGTCCGTACAATAAAGCAATGCAGACTAATAATAATAATAATATATCATTTATTTCAGGTAACAAAGACCCATAACATAAATACCTTACAGACTATCATACATATTCATAAAAACCACAAAAATATGAATACACTACTTATTTCATTTTTATTAATATTTTTCATTTTTTTTTTCTAATGTCGGTATCGTGTGGACCCACTTACTCTCACCAACCCGTTAGCCAAAATTACTATAGTTTTTTTCTAACTAAATTCAATAAATAAGTATCACTTACCAAGAAGAGGGTAGTCTTTGAACGGTTCATTTTTGATTACTTCAATTCCTTCACCACCTCCCGTTTCGTTTTTGGACACCTCGGCCACGCAGTATAGCTGACCCACTTGGTACTGTCAAGAGAAAAATATTTATTTAGACTTCATGTACAAAGGCGGTCGTAATGCCCTAAGCATTCTCTAGCAGTCAGTATTTGTGGGGAACAATCTTTCGTCAACATGAACATTATAGGCGGGAGAGTCTCTACTTAACTGTATGTCGAGAATCTTTAAAATTAATAAGTTATTAGGATGTTGTACCATGACCAGTGTTGGTGGCCACTCACTTAGCCCAAGTATTTGAAGAACATCGTTTGTAATTTTTTTTTCTTATTTGTATGCCTGAGTCTGACCGTGTTACCCAGTTAATGGGTTGTGGAGGTCTGGTAGGCAGCCGCTCCACGTAAAATACTGGTATTCAGCCGGTTTGACTGGAAGGCGACCCCAATACAGTTGGGAAAAAGGCTAGGCAGATGATTCCAGAGTCTGAATTAGTTTATACTCAGGCCCACGTTAGACAGGCAATTCTTATAGAAGGGCCATAACTTTTTACTAAATCTATTGATACTGGAGAGAAAATTGTCGATGGTTACTCGAGCCCCATGCTCGAGTAACCATCGACAATTTTCTTTCTCATTAGTCAAGGCTAGATATAAAAAAAGTATCGTTGCCAAGTTGCCAACCTCCCCAGTAAGAAGTAACTCTACTTACCAGCCAGTATTTGCAATATCGCGTGTGCAATTACAATAGTAGAGTAAACAATAACGCATTTAATACCTATTATTAACGGAGCATACTTTATTATAACCTTCGTCTTGACTTCTTGACACATGCAAAGATATTTAAGTACGACATTATACTATTTAAATAGAGAAAAATATAATTTTCTAGGCTCCAACGTTGTCAGGGTTGCGGAATTGTTCAAGTGTTACTGCGGATCGGCTCCGAAAAGGGCATCTTGAAGGAACACGGCTTACGAAATTAAAGTTATTTTGTACTTTGTAGTGTTTTTTTTTTGGAAGTCGGTTGTATTTTTGTCAAAATTTTTTTTTTAATGGAATTATATCAAATGAATTCTTGGTGAAATTATATGGGACCAATCGGAAAGTATAATATATCCTTTCATATAATAAAAGATTTTTCCAAATCGGTTTATAAATGGTGAAGTTATGAGGTAACAAAAATTAAATAAATACAGCGGCAACAGAAATACACACTTTGTGAAAATTTCAACTGTCTACTTATTACGGTTTTTGAGATACAGCCCGCTGACAGACAGACGGACGGACGGACAGCGGGGGCTTAGTAATAAGGTTCCGTTGGTTACCCTTTGGGTATGGAACCCTAAAAAAACGGTACCCGGTAAACCGTACCGAATTACCCTTCATAGCATAATATATGTATTTGACTAGCTTTTGCCCGCGACTTCGTACCCGCATATCCCGTTTATTCCCGCTCCCGTAGGATTTTCCCGTTCCCGTATAGCCTATAGCATTCCTCATGAATGTGGCTATCATATTAAAAAAAAAAAACAAAACCGACTGGTAGTTCCAGAGAATAGCGCGTTCCAACAAACTCAACAGCTTTATAATATTCGTATATAGATAACGTAGGTAAAGTAAATCTCCAGGGTTGCGGAATCTGTTCGAAAGAGTCACCGCGGCCCTGGAACGCAAAGGGCTTTAGAAGGAACACGGATGGGTTTTAGTCAGTAAGAGTCTGACACGCCCTTCCGCTCCATCCAGAGCGGAAGAAGTTATTCATTTGATGATTTCCCATCCTTAAAAAAAAAAAAAGGTAAAGTAAATCTCCGACTAGTTATCAACATAGACTCCCGATCTCAATTCGTCAACCGATTCCGCAATTCCCGAGACCCGATTGAGTTTAAGGCGTGAGCGAAAATTGCAGTTCTATTTCTAAAGCACGAAATATTGATCTGCTGTAGTCTCGCAACCCGAATATAGGCAACGTTATGCAACTAGGAGGTCACCAATATATCTCGAGACCTATGTATGTCACTATTCATTTGACCGATTGTGATATTATGTTGGATTATTCCAAGGAGCATTATTATAAAGGATTACTAGCTGTCGCCCGCGGCTCCGCCCGCATGAATGTCGAAAATTATCCCAAGGGAACATATTCCCGGGATAAAAAGTATTCTATGTGTTATTCCAGACTATAATCTACCTCTGTACCAAATTCATCAAAATCCATTCAGTAGTTTTTGCGTGAAAGAGTAACAAACATTCATCCATCCATACTTATTATTAGTAGTGGTGTCGTAAGAGGCGACTAAGGTACCAGAGAATGGGCAGCAGCATTCTCTGTACATTTGAATAGCTACACCACCTGCCAATCGTGGCGATTATGGAACCCCCCCCCCCCCCCCTTTGGGGGAGGCCTAGGTCCAGCAGTGGACGTCTGTCGGCTGAATGATTATTCCAAGAAGATATTCCTCAGAGGAACTTGATTTACTGTAGGTATCAATGAGAAGGCAAGCATGCGAGTGGGGTTTTCTTTATTATTAAATAACTAATATGTAGATTTTCCCATCTATCTCTGTACCGTAATATTTATCAAAATCGGTTCAGCGATTTAGGCGTGAAAGCGAAACAAACAAACTTTCGCATTTATAATACAAGTTAGGATGATAGTTGGACCACTATCTCATCTGATGTAAGCAATGGTGTGGTCGACGATGGAGCACGCTTGCCCAGAACTCCCAGAAATAGTATATTTACTCTTGAAATAAAACCCTTTTTACAGGGGTGAATGCCCTTTTCAAATGCTTTTTATATTCCAGAAAGGTTCTCAATTAAAACAGGCGCCTGAAAGGTCAAAGCGCGTGAATTTTAAGCAAAGATATTCCTTGCCGAAGAGCAGAGGCATATCACCTCCTTTTTTTTCTTTTGTCACGTAAACAAAAAATGAAGACGATACAGTGCGTTAAAAACTCGTGTGACGTCACTTACCAGTACACTCTTTACTGAAAAGTGACGTTACAAGCCCCCACTCCTTATCTTTGATGCGTTTTATCTTCGCATTTTTTATAGATTTTATAAAATAAAAAATACGTTTTCAATATTTTACGATAATAAACTGACGGACTAAATAGAATCAATCATATTTTTTTTTAACCGAGGCAACATCCCTATTCGGAAGTCGTTATTCTAAGCGAATCATAGACAAGGGGATCGCAAAGGAATCGCAGTGTCGTTGTCGAAACATTTTACACAATTAGGTCGTTGGATCGACGACTAAATTAAAATACTACTATTATAAAGAAGTTTATATGTTTATTTCCTCTTAGGAGGTAAACTGTAGAAGAAGTCTTGACCCGATTAATAAATATATTTTCCTGATAGAATGCTACGATATCGCTGTGCGAAATACGCTAGTTTTTGATCCGGAAATAATGGAGGGTTCCTGCGATATAGGTCACGGGAAAAAGCTTCTAAATACAAAACGTTACTGCACTAAATAACTTTAGCGCAGACCTCACTTTTTACTGAACCGGGCGGGTTTTATACAAACCTTATATTAACTTGATATTATATGTGTTCGGTTGGATTTCAGTAATCCATTTTTTCAATCATTTCCCGACATCCGATTATGCTTAAACTTGGCATACTTATGATACTTTGGGCACAAAGCAATAATATGGTAGTATGGGATCCAAGTATCCACGTACTCTGTCAGGGTTGCGGAATTTGTTCGAAAGAGTCACCGCGGCCCTGGAACGCAAAGGGCTTTAGAAGGAACACGGATAGGTTTTAGTCAGTAAGAGTCTGACACGCCCTTCCGCTCCACCCAGGTGGAAGAAGTCATTTAATGATTTACCATCGATAAAAAAATAAATATGTATCCACGTACTAACGAGATACGACAGCGCCCCATCAAAACATGTAGCTGGTCTAAGGATGGAGCAAGGTTTCCATAGCAGCTCCTCAACCGAACAAGCCAGCAACATCGCGTTTGGGCTCATTATTAGATATGACAATGAGTGCAACAACGCTTGTTTTAAAAAGATGTTTACTTATACTTATTTACGATCTAAATTGACCTATTAAACTGCGCAGTGTCAAGGACACTACCATCACTATACTGTCAGTAGGATCTCCTTGGCTGCAAGTTTCTGGCATACAAGGTAGCTCTTTGGAAGCGTCTGGCAAAAGGTAAGAGAATTTGAATTAAGAATATGAAAATATGTTTTGTTTTTATATGGGCCTCCGGTACCAGCACTCGTCTAGGGCAGATGCCAAATATATTATGAAGTTTAAACCTCAAACATAGTTTTATCTATACTATCTACATCTACACTACTATTATAAAGAGGAAAAAATTGTATTTTTCTGTGTGTGTATGTTTGTAATGAATAAACTTAAAAAGTACTGGACCGATTTGAAAATTTATTTCAGCAATGGATAGTTACATTATCAGCGAGTAACATAGGCTATATTTTATCCTCGTACTTCCACGGGAACGGGAACTACGCGGGCCAAACCGCGTGACGTCCGCTAGTTTATAACAATAATAATATTAAGTAGTACTAGCGTGAGTCCGCTAGTGTTACATTACAATATGCTAAAAATACCCGGACTTAAAGGGTCTATTTATCTATCACTTAGTATCATTATGCTGTTTAAAGGTTACGCAGTTTCCTATGAACCTTGCCCCCAACGTAATTACTATAGTACCAGGTAACTGTATTGTTGTATGTCAAGTATGTACGTACATACGTGCAGATGTCAAAGACAATAATATAAATCGTTATAAATGCTACCATAAATTAAGAATAAGGAAGACTTATTTTTTAAATGATGAAGTTTGTCTTTTTTTTTAATTTTAAACCGTTTGGCAAGGTTACGATGATTACAATGATATTTTTAAAATGAATAATTTGTTTTAATGTTTTCCGTTTGATACTAATGGATGGTTGTTATTAGACGAAGATTTTACAACCTTAACAAGGTAAGTAAGTAAGAATAATTATGTTAGGTATTGGTATTCACTGTATGTCCGGTAGACCGGAAGAAGTTGGGTAAAGCTTGATTGGAATGAGGTGTATCAGCAAATAGGTACCCAACAAACATCGGAAGAGTAGACCCATCTCTAAATAGTAAAAACCTACCATCATATTTTAACAACCAGACAAAAACAGTACACTGAGAAAACCCACTAATCAAATTTAGTGGTTATTACCAACTGGCTATAGGACCAGTTTCAATAACACATCTGTCAAATTAGCTACTAACAGTAGCTGAAAAGTCATGTTTCATAGGCCAACATGACGTTTCAGCTCACTGTTGGTAGCTTACTTGACAGCTGGTTAAAGGTTGATACGTTATTGAGACCTGCCGTAAAACAAGAAAGTTAAGGAAACAAGTGCGAGTCGGAATCTCACACGAAGGGTTCCGTAACATAAACCGAAAAAAAGAAAAAAACAGCTTACTTGTATGGGAACTCCTTTAATTTTGAATTTGAGTTGTATTGTTTGTTGTTATAACGGTAATAGAAATACACACTCTGGGAAAATTTCAACTGTCTGACTATTACGGTTCTTGAGATACAGCCTGTTGACTGGACGGACAGCAGAGGCTTGGTAATAGGGTTCCCTTTGGGTGCGGAACCGTAAAAAAGAAAGATATTATTTGCGCGAAGCAAAGTCGCTATCTGCCACGTGTGTTTCTCCGCGTACTTCTTCTAAACCAGGCCACGACAACCCGATCAAACCCGGTGAGGGTCGCCAGCATATTTTATTTTTATGTATGTATGTATAACCACGCATACCTGTTTGCAAAATAGTCCGATATTTTTCATTTTAAAAGCGGGCTTATAATATCTTGTCGTTTATATATAATCTTGGCGATAACCAGAAACCTTCGTACGGGACAAAAACCTTTGGACATTTGTGTGGTAGAAAACACTTAACCCGAAATGGGGATCGAACCCACGTCCAAAAGGTCAGCAGTCGTGTATGTTACCACTTTAACACTGGTTGCGGAATTGTTCGAAAGTCTCCGCGGCCCTGAAACTTTTGCCCATACAAAAAAAGACCAGTAACACTACTTTGTTAGGGTTCCGTACCTAAAGGGTAAAACGGGACCCTATTACTAAGACTCCGCTGTCCGTCCGTCTGTCACCAGGCTGTATCTCATGAACCGTGATAGTTAGACAGTTGAAATTTTCACAGATGATGTATTTTTATTACCGATATAACAACAAACAATACAACTCAAATTCAAAATTAAAGGAGCTCCCATACAAGTAAGCTGTTTTTTTTCTTTTTTTCGGTTTATGGTACGGAACCCTTCGTGTGACAGTCCGACTCGCACTTGTTTCCTTATCTTTCTTGTTTTACGGCGGTTTTACGGTTTTACTAAAAGAATAAAATAAATATTTAAGGGGGCTCCCATACAACACACGTGATTTTTTTGCCGTTTTTATAGATAATGGTACGGAACCCTTCGTGCGCGAGTCCGACTCGCACTTGACCGTTTTTTTTTAATTCCTTAGGATCTCACTCTTGCCCTCAATTTCGCCTAATGGTAAGCTATGGATGTGGTCTAGGATGAAGCGAGCGAGCCCAGAAGACGCTTGTTCACTCTTGCTTTGAAGGCTGACGGGTCATAGATTCCCACATAGTGTTATCTAATTTTGGTATCATTTAGGTGTGTTCTCCTTCCCATGAATTACAATCAGGAAAAGGCGATAAGAATTATCTTTATCAATTGGATTGGATTGGATTTAGATAGTGTTTTTAAAGTGTGCCAAAGTACTGTCAGCAAAATGAATACAATTTATTTAAACTTTATGTTGAGCAGACTCATTTAAGTGATTGTAGCATAAAACAATTGGCTTGTGCAGTTGCAAATAACAACCTAAAATAGATTTTATTGCAACATTCTTTTTCTCTAACTACACCGGTATTGAATAAACAGAACAAAAAAGTATTCAACGTTGTCAAACCAATTTAGAGTTTTGGCAAGGCTTTCTTTTTTATTTTTATTTATATATTTCTTTTTTAAGGATGGGAAATCATCAAATGACTTCTTCCGCTCTGGGAGGAGCGGAAGTACGTGTCAGACTCTTACTGACTAAAACCCATCCGTGTTCCTTCTAAAGCTTCTTTGACAGCACGGTTAGCGCAGTGGTTAAGCAATTGACTGCTGCGCTGCGTGTCACGGGTTCGATTCCCGCACGGAACAATTATTTGTAAGGCCTACAGATAGTTGTTCCGGGTCTGGCTGTTTGTGTATGTGACTTTGTATGTTTGTAAACGCACCCACGATACAGGAGAAATTCCTAGTGTGGGGCAACGTTTTTTTTAAACAAAAAAAAAAAAAGAAAAAAAGCCCTTTGCGTTCCAGGGCCGCGGTGACCCTTGCGAACAAATTCCGCAACCCTAGCAGGTTCTGGCCCTAGCGGGCTTCGTCTTCTATGCTGGCATCGTTTTGAGGCGTGCGTGGAACACAACGCGCCATCGACCCGGGCCTGGTGGTGATCGGACAGCGAGCCACCCAACTTTCGCCGCCCGCAGGCCCGCGCCTACGGTGGCCGGGGATCGTCCTGCGACTCCCGACGCCCGGGGCATCTTCTTCTGTAGCGGCGGTTGGGGCGAAGGCCTTGTCTTTCACTCGCGCGGCCCGCCTCCTCCTTCGCTAACATTACTGCTTCGCAGTAGGTGACCGCTTCCCAAGCCTCCACGCTCCGGACCATGAATATAACCAGGGACCATAAACAGAACCAATTTCGAGTTTTGGCGAGGCTATGTAACAGCTTGATTTCGACAAAAAACTTTTTCTGCTAACCATACTCCTACGTCTGCATCTGAGTTCACCAGTGCAGTTATAATATTATGCAAAAACATAAACATGTTGTCAGCATAATTTTAAATGAATATGCAATTTAAATCAGTTCACCAAATAATGATGAGCTGATGTTAAAGTTAAATTATGTATTGCAAAATTGTGCCAATTTCAAAATTAGCATGTAAATATGATTTTAGAGTAACTTTTAGTTGCCTTGTATGAGTTTACATTTTTGTTATGAATATTTATTTATAGATAATAGACTGTCAGATCTTTATTTCTTTAGTGGGCTAGACTAAATTCTGCCTGAAACTTTGCTCATGTAGAGAAATCATATCCAATGGCATTTAGAAATGGCCTAGCCGTCCGACTAACCCGTTACCACAAAGCTAAAATTGTTTTAAATTATGTTTTATTATGGTTCAATTAAGAAAGTACCGTTCTGGCATGTTGTGGTTGCGTCATCATACTCCAAAATGTTTGAAAATGTCAATTGTTCTTTTTTATCTGGTCCGTCTAGGCTACAATAATTTTATGATGTGGTAATTTACATACATTTAAGTGTAAATAAAATTAATAACCTATTTTGAGGGTTGCAAGAGTATAAATGCCAGTATGTTTTAGTATTTTTAGCCCGGAATCGCACCAGTTGATTTGGAAAAAAAAAACACACCATCCGAAAGTGTCGCTAATGAGGATCAAAGTCAAAGTCAAAGTCAAAGTCAAAACGTTTATTTCAATTAGGCCATTAAACGGCACTTTTGAACGTCATCGTTTACAGTTCAGTAAAAATAATAGAATTACATTAATAAAGTGACTCTACTGTCAAATTCTAGGAAGTAATAACATACGGGAAACTAAAGGAAAGTGCTAATTTTCAACAATGGTTCAGTAGCTCTCCTACAAAATGTTAGCTTTCTGGCAATGAAAGATTTTTTGTCATCAGACGAGTAAACTCGAGATTACCTCTTACAAACAAAAAAATCACTTTTTTATTAAAATTTGTATGTAACTCGAGCTGGTTTCCGCAACTCCACGACTTAGCGCGTATTTTGCGTGCAGGTGGGACAAATGTGTCATTCGATCCCGCCAGCTACTGACTTACTACAGCACTTCTTTATTATAATATCTATTTAATATTATATTTTTTTACACAATAGGTATAACAGACAGTCCTCTGTGCAGAGCATGCATGGAGGAGGAGGAAACGGTGTCTTACGTGCTCCTTGAGCACACAAGCGTCGCCGATATACGCAGACAAACAATAGGGACACCGAATTCACTCACAGACATCCTGAACTCTTTAGGACTGATCTGCTTCTCGAAGGAGATTGGCTGGTTGGAATGACGGCCGCCATGGCCCACGCACAATGGTCCAACATCAGGACTAAGTGCGGAAACCATACCCCAATAGACATATAGATAGAATATCTAATTAATTGTCGATCCCAACAGACGTTGTCCTACCTAAAAATTGGCCATTTCTAGATCTAGAACTCGATTAGGGCACCACTTGCAAATTTACACCATTCAGGGACCCTGAACCCAACAAAAATAATCACATCCATTTAGGGAGGACTTTAGTGATAAACACACATGCTAATTTTAAATATTATATCTGCCTTAGTTACGTTAACATTAACATTATATCTCTACTAGGAAGGTATTGTGATTAAACAATAATATAAATAAAAAATAAAAATAAGTACTTATTACAAAACACAGCTAACATTAAATCACAAATTGCCCACTACCTAATTATGCAATTTAATAATTTTACCTTATATGAACTTAAATATTGCTGTTTATAACTGGATTATGAACTAATACATTCTACAACAGATAAGTTATATTTAGGCTTGATAAGACCATGACAAATAAGGCAAATTCAATGATTATTATACCTCTTGTCAGGTTTTGCACAATGCACTTTAGATACAAGAATTTTATCATAACCAATAACTTGTTTAATTTTTGTTTAAAAAAAATATGAGTGAAGAAACTATGCTGCTTACTTCCTGGTTTACACTTTTTTGGATGAATCAATAAGCAGACATACAACTAAAAAATTGTTAGTCTGGCTGTTTGGTTTGATACTTTTGCCTGAACTAGGATCAAAATATAAAAAGCCTGAATGCATGTTTCCTGATCACTGGCACATAACAGCAGAAAAAAAAAAGTTAAAATATTCT
Organism: Mamestra brassicae; assembly: GCA_905163435.1. Lineage (NCBI taxonomy): Eukaryota > Metazoa > Arthropoda > Insecta > Lepidoptera > Noctuidae > Mamestra > Mamestra brassicae. The sequence continues at coordinate 15,946,375 of LR991008.1, read as the reverse complement.
GACATTTGACATTTAATTTGCCAAGTAGGTATGATAAATCTGCAAATATTACTGAAGCAGATTACTGTTTTAGTTTAGTGTAATGAAATAAAAGCGAGACATACAAATTTCTACAGCATAAATGCATTGTCCCAAAAAATCAATGAGGTTATTGTGACCTAGTTTCCCAACCATCTTCAACATTGCTGTGAAACAGTTTTTTTACTAAAAGGAAGTCAGTAAAAAAGTTCTACTATTAACTTTTAATACAAGAATCTAACTAGAATACTCTGAAACTTAAGAAATAGATGTAGGTAGGTTTCATCTATTGTTTCATTATCATACTTCCTACTAAGGGGAGGTTTGGCAACAACTTGGCTTAAATTACGACAGAAGAGTCAATGTTGCAGAATATCTGGTTTCAAAGCCAGGCTCTGCTGTCCTTGAACTGAACTTAATAAGGAAATATTCTTACCTCCTCGACTGTTAGGGGGAGCGTGACACGGCTGCAAACAAAGAGAACTGCGTTTAATTTCCCTATAGGTATTATTTATAATTTTGACACAAACATCTGTTAGATAAATCCGCGGAAATTCACTGCCTCCGCGGACAAACCTTGACCTGGAGAGCTGTCACTGTCACTACCTTTTCTATTTCAACAATTTATCTGAACTCATTCAATTAAATACTATAATTAAAGCTACACTTCACGAACAGCGACTGCTGATAAGATGGGACAACTAGGCGGACCGTGGCAAATTTTCAAGTAGATTGCCCGAAAATCGATTTGTATTCGCAAACTTGTATAACCTTAACATAATATACTCACTATTCCTTGATAATCATGTTGTATATTTATTTTTTAACACTTTAAATGCACATCAGACAGTCCACTACCACCTTATATGAAGACTTATCACAGAACGAGACTTGAGCGATGGCCCGATTATTGGTAGATTATTATAATTTTAATCTATGACCAACCAATGAAAATGACAAGGCGCATGCTTCGTTATGACGCAACGGATATTACGTCAATGTTTCCAGCTACGTTCCGATGTGGCTCTGTCAAGTTTTACAGGATTTTTAGATCCACATTATTGAAACAACTCCCTATAATTATCAATGTAAAGCATTTGAAATTTAATTTATTAATTAGTGCTTATTTCAACGTCATTTCCATTCTGAGTTTGCAAATCAAATCCAAATTTGTATTGGGGCTGGTTTCTTACCGTGAAATGGAGCGCAATTCAACCGGAACCACAAACGTTTCTTTTCAAGCATCATTTCCACTCAAGCAAACGACACCTTTAATTATTTTTATGAGAACTGGATAGATTTCGTCCAAATTAACAATATAGTTCATCCAGTTTTCTTCTCTATAATAAAATAAAATGCAAGTGAGAAACTGTGTTCGGATACATTACCCAATTTGTGACCATTCGAAGGATGTACTAACAAAACTACACCGATGATTTAGTAATTTAAGATGTATCCGATCTCCGCCGTCATAGTTTCAGTTTGACGTGAAAGACAAACATTGAATGAATTTTTCATTCAGAAATCTCAAAAGTAATAATTTTTCAAAATGCACTAAAATGCTGTGACGCAGTTTATGCCATTAATTTGCTATCTATTGTGCCTATATTTTTGAGAATACTTACAGGAACGGTATACTTCATCAATCAACCAAAAATGAGTTTAGTCGGGAAAAAGTGTGAATCAATATCGATGCTCGATACCAATAAAGACGACGTAATAGTCAGTGAAATAAGTCCCGAGGATGTTCTGAGACTAGATCGGATTACGGATACCTATATGTGCAGTCCTGAGGCCAACGTATACGATATAGATTTCACGAGATTCAAGATACGCGACTTGGAAAGTGGAACGGTGCTGTTTGAGATCGCAAAACCTCCGACGGACTTCGGAGTGGACAGTGAAGGCACCGAGGACGCGCCTGAAGAGCCTCTGGATCCTAACGCTGGCAGATTCGTCCGCTATCAGTTCACACCTCAGTTTTTGAAACTTAAGACTGTTGGAGCCACGTAAGTTTGTCGAATATTTATTTATTCAGGTCTTAATAATAGGGTTAAATTAAAGTAGGTTTACTGTAGTGCTGCGATATGCCTGATGAGCTGTGGTCTCGAAAATTTAATAGTGTCAGTAGGTACTTCATTAATGACATTTGTACACAAAATGCTAAAATAAGTATAGAATTGGTTAAATGGTCATCTTTGGGTCAGAAGAAAGCTATTAAGTGCCATTACATGTAATTTTTTTTAAATTGTATGAGCTTTCATAAATGGTGCTAAAATTAAAAATTGATTGCCTTATCCATAAAGCGCTTCTCAAACAAAAATGCTCAAGAGTCATTGGATAGAACTCTTTGTTGCATATTGAATTTAACACAAGCCAATATTCAAATAGTTGTCACAAAGTCACAGTACATTAGTTGCTATAATTGTTCTCTCTAGTGTAAATTTAGGCGAAATGACTTGATTGAAAAGTGGCAATATGTTTAGCAGAGTGCTGACTATGGGGTATAGCGTCTCAAGTGAAACTTAAAGGATTTTAATGAGAATAATTAAAAATAAAATCTGAGAAAATGTATATTAAACGACAATTGAATATTGACAGACAGAAGTCTTATTAAAACGAAAACACATTAGAAACTCATGTCTCTGCAGCTGAAAAACACCAAAGAGGCTTTAACAATTTGCTTTTAATTCCTTAAGTCAATAATCTAAGCACAAATAACTTCTTCTTCCTTTTTAATTTGGTTCTTCCAACTTCACAGCGTAGAGTTCACGGTTGGAGCTCGTCCCGTCAACCACTTCAGGATGATAGAGAAGCACTTCTTCAGAGACACATTACTCAAGACGTTCGATTTTGAGTTTGGTTTCTGCATACCATTCTCAAGAAACACTTGCGAACATATATATGAGTTCCCAACACTGCCCCCTGATCTAGGTAAGATTGTTTTTGGCATATTAATTACTAAAAAACATAATGAATATTTTGAAATTCTAAGAACAATGCCCATACATTGTTGGGCCCGGGAATGGACAGTTAAATATTGTACAAATATTATTTGTATTAGTCTGATAAATGTCTAATAAAATAAAAAAAAATTCAAGAAAAGTCTGTCATGTTATTATTATCATCAAAAATATAATATATTAATATCAATATATAAATATATATAATATCAGTAAAAGTGGAGTACTTTATAGACATGCATAATTAGTCATTAGATATTCTAATAAATAAAAACGTTTATGTGCATACTTTTAAGAATTGTTAAAAAATAAGTAAAAGTTAAAGTTCATGCTGTCCACTCATGGGCCCGAAATAGGCATTGTTCTTAAATTGCTTTAAAAAATAAAACAAAATATTATTGATTGTTTAATTCCATCAAATCAGTTAAAATCGCACCTTTTTTTTCTACAGAATCATTCTCGCAAGTGTAACTTTAAATTTCCATAACTTTTTGATTTGTTGAGACATTTTTGTTATATTTTACATGAGTATTATAATTACCTCATAAAAGAATGAAAACTTCTCCATTAGGCTTGCTCCGTGCATCCAGTCACGCAACCCTCCACAGTTAACCATTGGTTTCCTTCCGGTTCTCAACAACAGGAGGTCTCTTAGTTATTGTCAGCCTCGCTAGACTGTTTGGGTGTTTGAGAGATTTCATTAAATATTGTGTTAAAATCTGTCTGTTTAATAAATTAGATTAAATAAATATTTATTTGTTGCCCAATGAGCAGTGGTCGGAGTAGGTAGAGCTATTTTGGTTCAATGACCGCCATCGTTGATGTTAATATGGACATATCCCGGGATTCTAACTGAAACTCCGGGATTCGAAAAAATAAATAGATTTTTTGTTAACAAGGATAAAAGAAAGCTTGTCTTATGTATTGGTAGTGAGCGCACGACGTTGTCAAACTAAAATCAGCGACGCGTTGCTAATTTCCAATACGCACGGCTCGATGTTGCCGCTCAGGTGTAACGCCGGTCTCTACCTACTCCGACCACTGCTAATGAGTATTCTGACACATGAACAAAAACAGATAGTAACAGTGAAAACAGAATCAAAATTGATCAATAATAATAATAAACCAACGAGATACTACAATTTTAAACAAGCTCGAAAACATTGTTGTCATAGAATGACTTTGACATCAGATTCTATGTCGGACTTTCCTTTTTAATTATGAACTTTTTTGCTGAAGGCTTCAAAACAAAAATCTTTCAGATTTGTTTACAAGAGCCAATCAGTTTTTCATTCAGCAAAAAAAGAAAAAGACATGCATATTCCCTAATTGCATCAATGACTTCAATTAGACCATTAAAAGCCACTTTTGAGCATCAACATTTACTGTTTAAAAAAAAAAATAAAAAAAAAATAGTCCATTCTTATGGAGAAGAACAGACAAGAAACTCCTTAGTTTCTCTTTAGTATCAACGTCCTAATTTGTATCATCTATATTTCAGTGGATGAGATGATTGCCGCGCCTTTTGAGACATGTTCAGACAGCTTTTACTTCGTCGATAACCATCTCGTGATGCACAACAAAGCAGACTACGCTTACAACGGAGGAATCAACAACTAAACTACGTTTACTTTTTACTCAAATCAGCACCGTGCATCGTTTTCGAAATTTAAATTTTCAAATTATAAGACACTGTTGTTTGACACAAGATTTTTTTTTAAATTGTGAGTAGGACTGTGTTTTGAGCAGGGATGTTACGGAGGTGGTATATCGGAACCAAAGTCGGAGTTTTGAAATTTGGTTTGTCGGAGCTGTGGCAGAAGAGAAATGTGTTAAGGGCAGGCCTAATAAAATAGTACAAACACTTTTTCGTCAGCCCCTTTAATTTATATTAAGAAATAATAAATCTACTTAACATAGAGGTTGAAAAAAGAATGGGTTGTCTGTAAAGTCGATTTACGGACGATAAGTTAAAGTGACAACGTCATAACAAAACATTGATGAAATTATCGTAACGTTACAATGAGTCATCCTTTTTCGTGCGTGCAGCCGGCGTTCATCGATTTATTAATAATCGTGTATTAATGAAATCGAATGTAGCGAATCAAATTATCAAAAAAACTATTATATATCAACCTCGAATTCAAAACTGTCGGAGTTGGAACCGGAGGTGTAATATGAATCGGACTCCGCATTATTGGAGTCGGGAGTCGAAACTCCGTAACATCCCTAATTTTGAGTGTGTCTTTAAATGAAGTTAGGAAGTAAATCGTAGATTGGTAACGAGAAGATGGTGTGGTGGATCAAATGAATTGCGGTTGATGCGGTAAAGCATAATAAAGGTAACTTAAAAACAGCTTTTATAAATTATTAGTTAAGGCTCAATTTACATTGGCGCGGAACGGAATGGAAGCGAATTTTTATAACGAAAGTGTACATAGTATACGTACACCCTAGATACGAGCCAAAACCGAGATTGTGAAGAATTCTCGCGCTATCTCGAGGATTCCTTTAGCTACTGTCGGCGTCATCTGTGAAATCTGCAGGAAGTGACCCAAAGGGGGAGAAGGGAAGTTAACGATCTAGACTTAGCAATTGAACGTCATCTATAGTGTCAAGGTCCACTTGTGACTTTTTTTAACTCAATTAAAGTATTCCCAATCCTCGAGCATGCTCGCGAATTCGCTCACTTTCTCGCGTGACGAAGCGAAAATGACGCTTCCGTTCCATTCCGTTCAATGTAAATTCAGCCTTACGGTAGCAGATCTGCAGTTTCAAGCAGGGTGGCTTGATGATTGTAAGTCTTGCAAGGCTAGTATGAATTGACCCTTGTACCTTTGGTATCTTGTCACAGAGTAGTAAGCAAATGGAGTACTAACAAGGAGGCTTATATAATTCAATTTGTTCAATAGGTGGGTTGATGTCGCTTCTCGCTTATTCTGGCTAATGCTATGATTGCTCCAAGGGTTGAGAAGTCATAAAACTGTATTATGTACCTGTATGTAACACATTTTACATCTGCAAAATATAAGTTTGGTCATTTAAAGCATCGACAGCGTTAATGAAGTATTTTTATCGCAGCCCACTTCTCGCTGGTTCAAGCTATGGTTGCTACACTACCCAATGCCTCTAGGTCTTTGTCCAGATCTTGACCTCGATCTCACCTGATTAAAAGAAATTAATGAGGCTTACAATGAAACACTGAACATTATTTCTTCTTTAAACAAGTATACCCAAAAGATACCAGTAGGTAAACAAGCCTCAAAGGCTGATGAGCTTGAGTACTCCATTCGTGTACTACTCTGTGTTTTTCAAACAGCGCAACTTTTGTGATCCATCACACTTAATTAGATAATATTTGTGATCTTATTGATTGTGATTTTTACACCTATTTATTAACATTGTCGACATTAATATGTACTGAACTAAAATTAAGGGAGAGTTTCGTTTAGACGTCGCAAAGGTTGGAGTCCCATGTAGCAACAAAAATCCATCGCCTGATTTGTGGCACCTAGACTTCTAGAAGCTAAATAGTCGCTGGAATAAATTTATGGTAGTTTTTACTTTTTATTTTATTTAATTATGTTGGTCACCATTTTGTCAAGAAGTTCGGTGTGGAATTGTGAAAATACGGTAAACAGGGCAAGAAGTATGTAATAATGAATGCAATGTAAAGTATTATTTTTATTTAATGCATTTTATTGTAATTGATCTCGATATAAACGAAGTTATCTCAGCAATGACATTCCAAATTTAAATATATTTAAGTAGATTTTAATGTTTTTGATTTTTTTTTTTGTTTTAATATGTGATTTAATGTAAGTTATGTTAACTATATTTTAAGCTTAGATTTTACTTTTTACTGTTAAGGCGGACTTTTTGATGAATAAAAATATGAAATTATTTAAACAGCTGCACTTGAAGTCGGCTTGTCGGCAACACTTTAAGTATATCACCTAAATTGTGCATTTTCTGCATGTTTAAGGAGACAAAAATCGACTTTATTTCAAAGAGCGAAGGACTATTCTTGCTAAACATTTTTTTCTGAAATCAATAATAAAATGAATATTTCTAATGGTGCAGCTGAGTGTTGTCGAATTTATTAAACAAAGTTATTGGAAAAATGTGTTGAAACAATGTATTAAATGAGATGTAAGGAGGAAGATTTACAAATCTTGAAAACACTTTATGTTCACTATAATTTTGTGTAAAACACTTATCAATATTGTGTGCTTTTGACTTCTTTTTTAATAATAGTTTTAAGTGGTGCTTCAATCTAAAATTGTTCTAGTCCTTTTGCAAGCTTTTGAAGTTAAATATTAAAAATATGTTTTATATTGAGATTGTCAAAGAAATTAGAAAGACGGAGAAAATGTATCTGAAAAGTTTTGTTTTCCTGTGTATGTTGGAAATTGATCCTTTAAATCTAACTCAACTCAGCTGTTGAAACGGCATTTTTTTCACATTAAAAATAATGCCTCATGACTATTGGAGTGAAATGAAATAATACAGGGAGATGAAATTCGATAAAAGAAATTATCTTTCCTAACGTTTTAAAATACCTATGAATTATATATTTTAATGTATGTACTATATGTACATTATTTGAATGCATATATGTCACCGGAAAATTGCAGACTCCGTAAGATGGTAGTTAATCTTTATTAGATTATAATTTCTCGATATATTATTAAAAAATCGTTTTGTATACAAATACAATACAATAAATTACATCCAAATTCAGTAGTTTCCAATTTATACGTGTCTTATTTAGGAAAAATAGTTTTCACGCGATATTTTCCAATCTTACGGCGTTTGCCATTTCCCAGTGACATATACATAAAACGGCATGATTTAAGATAAAAAATCAACGAGAGTATTTCTGGTTTTAAATTCTGGGGACGCGAGTTTAATGTAAATTCAATATGCCCAGTAATGTGTATATGTCTAACGAGGTAGAAAATCTAGATTTCGAAAGCACACCCAGTAGCTACATTTCTCGAGTCTGAAAAAAGTTACTTTATGAAAATCGTGAATATTGTGAAATTCGTGATAATAATCAAATTTTGTGACGACAATCTCTATGAAAGTTAAAATTCCATTTGCTACCCATACTTTTTAGGGTATTTAAAACAAATGGTTACTTAAAAATCAACTTTGCTAAAGTCGAAATTTGACTTAGTGGCGATGGATTGTAATTATCTCGAATTATAAATTCAAGTATAGGAAAGGTGTCGTAAAAAGAAACTTAGTCATATTTAATCTACATCCTTCATTGTTAACGTACCTTTACAAATATTCAAAAATTTAAAAATGGCGGCAAATTGAAAAATAAAATTTGAAAAAAATTGGTAATTTAATGTTCAGCTTTAATGAGGTTTAGATTTATAAAAAATCCCAAAATTCCCATTTCATGCCGTCCATGTTTTATTTAAAGAAGTGACCTTTTTTAATGTAAAACTTTAATAATACGAACTCCAATGTGTTCAGTAAATGAATTTTCTTTTTAAGTATTTATTTCTTGTAACTACTTATACTTAGTTGTAAAGTTGTATCTACACTGTGTGACGCTTGTAAATTAGGCTTTGTCTATATAAACGGTGAAGATTAAGGAAAACAATATCTAAATTATCTATTATTCATTTCAATTACTAATAAAATTGTACTTATTACAAATATTGTGTTCTTGATTGGCGATCAACTATGAGAGACTCAAATACTTAGGTGTATATTTTGTTAGCACTAAAGAACTGTTGAAATAAGGTCCCTTATATTTATGACTGTAAACTCCTAGGTCTAATCAGCCGATTTTAATAATTATAAGACGGCCATTTCTGATAAATTCCTTGTTTTTAGTTTATGAAAACTCATGCTAACCACTACCTAGCCCAGAGTTTAGATATCGATCTGAAAATAATAGCGTTAATGAATAAATAATAACTAATAATACATAGAATGACAAAGTACTCACATAAAAAGTCACTCAATTGACTCGAACCATTTTTTATTTTTATTTTGAACGAAAATTCCTGGTCCATGTTCTAATTTTAAATTATAATTTGTACGGTTAATTTGAATATCCATACGGGGCCTAATACTTATGAAATTTAAATATCACATACCATTTATTAAGAGACAGTAAAAACCAAAACACATTTTGCAACCCGGCGCCACTTAAGCGTAGTGAAAAGAGTGACGGCGGGTTTCATCAACGAGTTTTCTTAAATAAATTGTACTGTAGACTGATTTGTATAGCCGAGTCATTATTGGTTACTCATGATTGTAAGCTGTATCTAGTGTAGAAGGAGGAGTCATCATTCAGATTTGTTAACCCATAGACGCTGCCTGAGTACGTTGATAAGTATAATAGTTTTTTTCAAATAGATAATGGAGTTTTACTTTTTATCTGAATACTGACCTTTTAAGATGGTGTCCTTTTAACCTACAGCTAAACACTTCTAGATATTGTTTGTTAGGCTGAAGTTAATGTGTGTTAAATATAATTGAATGTACTTTTATACGAGCGGGCACACGCGGTCTACTGAAAAATGAAGTTAGAGACATTTCTTTTAAAATAATACACTTTTAATCTTATTAATAATATTTTACTGGCCATGAAAAAACATGAGTATTATTTATTTAAAAATTTAGGTCATACTTGTACAAAAAGGTGCTTTAATTCTTTATAAAGTAACTGTAGTCATTTAAGTTAGACTATTCTTCTTGTTTCTGGTTATTTTTATTCCGTTCAAGTCCGTGTGTGCTCGCCCTTACTCGATTTCACTGTCACAGATCACATACACTAGTTTTGTCGATGAAAATAAAGTTGATAAAAATATATCCGTAGTGTTATTTCCAAAATTGAACGATACTTGTACAGACGCCAGCAGGTACAACAATCTGTCAAATTTCTTTGATTGATTTTCAACTTTATCGCTAAAACATTAGGTTCAAGGTTGAATAGGAAAATTTGACAGATTCGGGTAGCTTAATGTGCTGGCGTCAACACCTATGAAATTCTTCTAGAAATGAATTGAACGGCTGTGCCTTTGCCTTTGTGTGTGAGTTCCAATCATAAGTCAACGCGCTCATGTTTTAAAACGTCAATACTCACTTTTGCTCGGCATGAAATTTTCATTAGCCGCAGTCGCCAGCGCATCAGGGTACCCGTAACTGTCAAATTTTCTCAATGAACCGTGAACCTAATTCTATAGCGATAAAGTTTAAAGAAAGACAGATTGTTGTAGGTTGATGTGCTGGCGTCTGTGCAAGGTGGCTATTTTTACTCATGGTATCAACCCCTCATGGCAATCTTCTTACACAAGTGATTTTATGCCTGATATATCTACCAACTAATAAGATATAGTTGAAGCTTACCCGAGGGTCGGCGTTTCAGAACACTAGTATCTACACATGCCAATAAAACAACGTATCTTTATATTGATAATCTTTATTGAATAAGAAAAACATACATGGTCTTTATTATACAGAAAAATAAAGACAAAGAAAAGTTAAACATTTCAAAGTTGAATATAGTGATTAATATAACTATTTGATTATACAGAGAATAATAATTCAATTACTTTTAAAAAATAATATACAGACACTAGCACATCAAGCTACCCGTAACTGTCAAATTTTCTCAATCAACCTTGAACCTAATTTTATAGGGATAAAGTTGAAAAACTATTAAAGAAATTTGACAGATTGTTGTAGCTTGATGAGCTGGCGTCTTGTTCTTAACCTTAAGGAGTAAACTAAACCCTTAAACTAATTATGGTACCTATTTTACATACACTAAAGATTAGCTTCTGGAACAAAACTTATTGAGAAAATGTGACCGTTGAATGGATTGCCGACGTGATTGGTCGAATAGATATTCAACAGCCAATCGGATCACTTGAACAGCGTATATTTTGTGACGCTGCGATTTTTTTTCTCATAAAAACCGAGGTTTTAGCAAACCATTAGGAATACCTACTCATTATTCTCATACACAACCACCAATATTGGTGGTTTTGTTTTTGCTCCTTATTTTTAAGGCACGGATATGTACCTACGTATCTATCAAACAGCCACGATACATTTAAAAAGATTTAGCGTTAAAAATTTAAAAGACGAGTCGTGCTTGTTTTTATTAAATTTTGATAGGCACGTGTTTGACCACTATCTCACCTAATGATAAGCGATGATGTGGTCGACGATGGACCTAGCTTGCCTAGAAGTAACTTATTCTCCCTTGACTTAAAGACAGTAGGTTATAACTACTACCTGAAGTTAAGAGGTTGAAAGGCTACTAGTAAAAAAAAGCAACCAATTTTAAACAAGAATATTATAAAATGTTGTATGATTGTAAGTGTATGATAATGAGGGAAGTGTTATGTGTAAAGGCACAATTCTGCAGTGCGATTCTGTAAACATCTCATTGTGTAAACTTAGGTGAAGTGAGCTGTCAATATGGAATGACAGCTCACTTCATGCTCACTCCACCAAAGTTTACATGGTGAAATGTTGTCATAATAGACTGGCTGAGTTTACTGGTTATATTTTTAGACAATGACAATGGCTTAGTAGTAGTACCTTCCCACAAATCTGTCACCATGGTGTTACCAGATGTATAAAATAATGAATATGTATGAATTATAACGACGATGTGTGGAGTATCTATAGTTTCTGTCTACCACTATGGGAAATAGGCTAGCTTGTTGATAGATCGGCTTATAACCAGAGATCGGAATAGGCAGACTATATTTACCTCAAGTTCGTGGAAGTATAACATTGAGTTGATAATACCTCCTCTAAAATCCCGGAATCATAAACATGACGATTGTATCGGGATACAATCTAAAAGGGATTTAAGGAATTGCAAATTACTTATTGTGCTTAGAATACATTAGAACAAAATTATGATATTGAAGAATCTTATTATGTTTTTAGAGTTCCGTACCTACTAAAACTGTTAAATTAAATAGCTTTGTAAACGATCCTTTTTTTTTTATTCTTCAAAACAATAATTTGTATTGAAACTACACTCAAAAGTCCAGTTACTTACTTCCACGAACATTAGGTAAATATAGTCTACCTATTCCGATCTCTGCTTATAACTAACCAGCACAAGGGCGAAAAGTGCTCAACCAGAACTGTTAAGATTTCACATGCTATATACGCCTATATTTATCAAGTTATTCTTCAGAATTATCAGCGAATAAATGATAAAACTTATTCAAGTTGATGACAAGATTTAACTTACTTTTATAAAACATTTAAAAATAAATCTATAATTAATTACATTACTTGTCAATGGCAATCATGTTGTATTATAATTATGAATGAATTCTCCCAAAGACTTGCCAGTGGTAAACCCTAGCTGGCAACACTTTACAGTGTTTCCATAGTTAAAAACTGGAAACACTGCAAGTATACAATAAAATATGAATAATAAAGACAGCCCTTCTCGTCCTTTGGGTAAAATATGACATGGGCTGTACTACAATTATACTTTCTGCCAGGCTCCTCGTATAATAATAAGTCGCAGTTTAGCATAGTATAAATTGACAATCTCTATGGACTGAAATACTATGATCAGTTAACATACCGACTCGTTTCTGGACATAGGAACCATGAACAGTCACCATTAAATCTTCGAATCTCTTGTAGACAAACAGACAAGTTGTCCAAGATACATCTTTTTTCAAGACATTTATACAAAACTTGCTGTAACTAAACTTCGTATACTGAAAAGTGTAGTATCACTTTAATTTCTACAGGGAATTCTGATCCCTGTAGACGCCATTTGTCGTACATTTAGGCAAATCTCGCCTAACAATCCGTGACATTGTTATATCGAAAGAAGATTACTTATTACTTCTACATGGCAATCTTATCCAATTATTACCACTTTTCTCATCATCATTAAATGTAACTCAAGGAAATACAATTATTGAAAAAAATGTAAGTACCTCTATAATTATTTGATCAGTATCATTTTGCTGACTTTACTAGACAATTTCGAATTTAAAAAGTAATTTTCTTAAAACATCTTCAAAACATTTTTCATTCACGATAATTAACGATCGATGTTTATCGATTAAAGTTATTTTTTTTTTAAATCAACGTAGGTACGCTTCGTAATCAAGAAAAGAGAGTGGTCGAGTTATCGATTTTTATTTGTTCAAGAAAAAAATGACTGATTAATAAATATTACTATCATTCATTACAGTTAAACATATTGCGAACACTTCAGACAGTTTTGTTTGATAACAGTTTTCTAAGAATGCAAGCAAGTCTTGTTTATTTAAAAAACAAGTGTTCATTCACATATACCTACATTATTACGTTATTATGGCAATCAGCAGATTGCCTTAAAATATTTTATGCCTCTAGTGGAATTGTTTGCACGTCTCGTTCTGCACGAAATAGATAAGATAAAAATGTAGGGAATACTTTGCCAAATTAAAAATTCTCAAACACTCTCTCTTCATTTACAGACAATACTTTTTACGAATGATGCCTACCTCTCCCGCGCTGATTTTTGACGAATACCTTCTTTTCTTCATTGGACTTCTTAATAAAAAACTTGTAAGCCAAAGAGCCGTTGCAGACAAAAGTGTTAGCGTGCCACACTGGCAACACCGCGCACTCTCCGGTTTTAAAAACATCTTCTATCTTGTCGCTGGACGAGCAGCAACTGTCAGTGTACATGTATTTCCTGCGGCTTTCGCTCTTGTTGTACACATGAATTTCATACAGCCACTTTTGCGCGCTGAATTTTGTACCAATAAGCTGAACGGCCATGTAAACTTTGCCGTCAGTCTCAGATACTTTGACGTGGAGTAAGAAGTTGTAGACGCCCAGAACGATGAGGTGTACCTGTTGACTGTTGTTGCGAATGTTTGACAGTTGCATCTCTGTGTCCACGTTGGTTTCGCGTCCGTTCGGATGCGCGCTGTCGAAATGGTTTGACATTTCACTCAGTTTACCTGGAAAATATATTGTGAAAAATGTATAAGTGATGGCTACTTTTTTTTTTTTTTTTTTTTTGATCTCGGGGGGAAATCCTCATGGAAATCCTCCACCCTGGGGCGGGTGGAGGGGTCTGTCAGACTCTTACTGACTAAAACCACCCCGGTGTTCCATCTCCCACCTACGCCGGGGATCACGGGAACGTATGCGACATCCGCAATCCCCGGCTGGTGCCGGCCCGCCTATGCGGGCCACCCCGCGTCGGCGAGGGGAGTGAGGTGTTTGACTCCCCTCGCTACGTCAAAGAGGGGCGCACGGGAACACCACGCGCCGCCACCTCGGGTCCGGATGAATGGGGGGCGACGGACAGCCCCAGGTCCGCCGCCCCTGGACCCAGTTAGGGGGGCCGGAAGAGGGCAGCGTAAGCCCTCCTCCGACGCCCGATGCGCCTGCTGCGGGCAGGGAGAGCGGTTGTGATCTCCCTCTCCCTTTCCGCAGCCTCCTTCTGCGCGATAACTGTCTCGCAGAAAGAGACCACCGCGTCCCAGGACTCCTCACCGCCGACCATAGCATGGACCACGGCCGGCAGCGAGAGGTCACCGCCTACAACAGAGATGAGGGCACGGCGCGGCTCCTCCCAAGCTGCACACTCTGCAAGCGTATGCCGCGCCGTGTCCTCCCGACAGTCGACGCAGTGGTGGCATCGAGCGTCCGGCTCCCTGCCTATGCGACACAAGAACCTCCCGAAGCAGCCATGCCCCGAGAGGGCCTGCGTCGCACGAAACGTCAGAGAGCCGTGCCTTCTCCCGAGCCACAGGTCGAGCACTGGCCGGATGGCCTGGATGGTGATGAGGCCGGCGGAAGGGCTCGAAAGCCTGTCCCGCCATTCCGCCACCAGGACCTCGCGCAGCTGCGACCGACGCAGCTCCAAGTGTTGCTGCGTCAGTCTTTCGCCGCGCGCCCGCGCGCCCTCGCGCCACTTATGTAGTGACGCGAGCACTTTCGCCTCCAGGTCCCACGGCGGAGATCCGGCCAGTGCGCAAGCCGCCTCGTAGGAGATATAAGTGATGGCTACTGGGTTAACCTTTTAACGCACACCTTGGTTCAGGAGATGGAACACCGGGGTGGTTTTAGTCAGTAAGAGTCTGACAGACCCGTCGCCCCAGGCCGGAGGACCTCCATGAGGATTTCCCCCGAGATAAAAAAAAGGGGGGCTACTTTCTAAGCCCGAAGTCCGTAGTTTCGGGCTTAGTTGCTAGCGTATTCTAGTCCGTATCACCTAACCACTAAGAATGAATGACAACACGATTTGACAGTTACTGTCAAATCATGTTGTCATTCATTCTTAGTTCGGGTTCGGAACTAATCGTAAGTGACTTCCCAGTAATGACCCTTCCCGACCTTTAATTACCGAGCCAGCCCGCGTCGCTGAGCCAGTAGTTTTAAATTCCCTAATTAATAACGATATGACCCAGCCTGTCCCTTGCTGTCCTCCCGAAATGACGCCGCTAAGCCGAGGTCCGTATCAGGCAGGGGATGCCCTAGCGAGCGATCATTTAAGATAATTAGCTAGTTTGTAAACCCTGGCTGGGGGCCTTAAATTCATTCGAGGCCACCACAGGATAGTCCGGTTAAACAGTAACACTAAGGCATTAGTGTGCTGAACTGCGAGTGGTCATCGTCAAAAAACACAAATAATCGTAAGTCCGTAGGTGATACGGAGTAGAATACGCCCGCAACTAAGCCCGATACTACGGACTTCGGGTTTAGAGAGTAGCCCCCCTGACACGAGTGTTAAATGTTCATAAGATTCAATGTTCTGATAGAAGCCGGATGGATAAGTGCCACCGAGAGTACCGATCGAGTCTTGATTTTTTTCGAGCATACATTACCTACGGAAGTTTATTATAAGTATGAAAGCACTCTCATTACTCTGACAAAAATGTAACACGTACGATTGAAGGACAAATTTAAGCTGGAGCTGACCTATAAGTCATCAACATCATCTGCCTAGTTTTTTCCCAGCTATATTGGGGTCGGCTTCCAGTCAAACCGGATTCAGCTGAATACCAGTATTTTGCGTAAAGCGACTGCCTACCAGACCTCGAAAACTCATTAACTGGGTAACACGGAACTTCTTGGCCAGACTGGTGTCAGATTTTCTGACTTCTGACTGACTATCCGTAACGACTGCCAAAGATCTACAAATGACAGCTGGGCTTGACGTGCTTTTCGAGGCACGGAGGAGTCTCGGTATGTTAAGATGGTCACCCATCCATAGACCAACCTCGGCAAGCGTTGCTTTACCTTTGAAGACCGATCCGTGCGGCTGTTATTATTTAGCTACGAACTCCCCTTATGCCATAGTCATGAGCTGGCCTATAAGTAAGTTGTAAAAAATATTTGATATGATTTTTACCTTTCCAGTGGCAGGTGCCGAATATAGCAGTGAGCGGACAGTCTTGTTCCTTGAAAGGACACTCTTTCACATGAGTCTCCATGTCGGCTATCTTTATATATAGCTTGCAGCCTTCACTCGTATGGGGGCATGGCGCTTTCGTCTGAAATGGTAATTTTAAAAAATAAATATGAGTGAAAATGAAAATTGACTGATCCTATTATCTCCGGAGATAACAGGATTACTCAATTTTAACTTAACTTCAAATCTATCTATCTAGATATATTAATTTCCTGTAGGTAACATATATTTTTAATTCATGAAAAGATTAAAATTAGAGACAAACTTTTTTTTTTGTTATTTTGTCCCCCAGTAGTGACCCCATTCTCAAAATAAAATTATTTACTTCTTAGTGACAGACGGACACACGAGTGATCCTAAAAGGGTTCCGTCCGGAAGATGGACGTTATTATTTTTATAAATTCAGCTATTATGACAGACTGATGCACCAGCAGCAAGATCTTTATCGCATTCAAATAATAAAGTTTACATTATTAAGCGGTAATTAACCTAATGACGTGCCAGTGGGCTGAGGGATTTCCCGAACTATTGCTATTTAAGTTGCCGGGAAAGAACCGATTTGAATTAAACTTTTTTATGTGAAAGGATATAGTACTTTCCGATTGGTCCAATAGAAAATCGGTTTAGCAGTTTGGTTTTTTTAAAAGTATAAAATAACTTCACACCGACTTCCGCAATTTAAAATGTATATTATTTTTCACTGTAAAGTCACAAGAAAGCAAAATACGGAATTGCTTATTTTTTTCAGCTATTTTGATTTTAAACGAAACTACTGAACCGATTTTGATGAAACTTCTATGGGACCAATCGGAAAGTATATCCTTTCACATTTTAAAATAATTTTTCAAATCGGTACATAAATGACGGAGTTATGAGGTAACAAACAAAAAAACAACCGAATTGAGAACCTCCTCCTATTTTGAAGTCCGTTATAAAATGACTTTCGTTGGTGGTGATGTGGTGATGAAGTCTTTTTGACGACTTCGGAAACACAAAACAAAGTGAGATCGAAAATGTTTGTAGATGCTTTTTATACAATTGTAAGAAAATAAGCTCGCCCCCCTACATCGGGTCCTTCTGCTACTGAGAACTCAAAGGCTTGCAAACCCTTAAAATATCACCAGGGAATGGAATGTAGCAGCAGTAACAGTTGCAACCGTGAGACTAGCCGGTCTATTCTGTCAACATCTCACCGTGTAAACTTAGGTGAAGTGCGCTTGATGTGAACTGTCATTCCATCTTATTTGTGTGGAATGACAGCTCACTGCACCTTAGCTTACACGGTGAGATGTTCATAGAATCACATTTGCAGCATCAGCAGTCAAAAACAGGAAATAATAATATCTTGGGACATCTCACACACGGTCATCCAATTCCAAACTAGACAGAGCCTGTGCTATGGCAACCAGACAACAGATAAACATACTTATATATTTCTAAATACATACATATTATAGACAAATTACACCCAGACACAGAACAAATGATCATGCTCATCACACAAAGATTTGTCCCGGGTGGAAATCGAACCCACGACCTCCGGTTTAGCAGTTAGGGTCACTAGCCACTAGACCAACAGGCCAGTCAATGAAATGAATGTTGTTTACCTGAGCAACATGATTCTCAAGGTCATAGTTCCTCCGATTGGTCAATGTCATCCTGCAGATGCCGCAATCTCGCCTCCTGTTCTTACAGTCGTTGCAGGAGCTATGGCCGCTGTCGCACTGAAAGATCTTCATCCCAAACCTCGAGTGGCAGGTAGGGCAGTCCAATACATCCCGTTCTTTGGGCGAGTTGCGCGGTCTGCTTGAAAAAAGGTTGGGACATGAAGTTTATATAAGGCTCGGACCCTAATGTTTTGCAGGACAGGAGTTCAGCAGTTTTGACATTTCGAGTATTTTTGAGAATAGAATCTCAATCTGTTAAAAAGCACTTAAATTCCGATAGCACACCGTCGCAAGCCTAATTCATTTTATCTTTTGTTGCTTGAATGACACTCTGAGCGAGGGCAGTAGAAATTTGTGTTACCTATTGTCTGTGGTAATTATATTGAAAAAACAAGATGGCGATTTTAGTTCGAATTTGCTTATACAGCTGTGCGGTACAAATACTCTTTTTGATTGAGTCGAGTAAAGGAAATTACTTAGATATAGAATATACCTAAGTGTGTAATGGTGGATGTTATTTATTTTATATACCCATGTAACACTTTCGTACGCAATCTTTTTTGGTAATTTTAAACTAGATGAGGTGCGATCCTGGAACGTACCTGCTGACTGAGCGCGGTCTGGGAGAGGGTCCTCGTGACCCTCGAGTGGCGGGAGGGGCCGAAGGCGCTGGTCCTGGCCTGTTATAGCTGTACACGAAAAACATACACATGATTACAAAACTGTGCTTCAAGGCTAGAAGAGAACAGCCGGTCGATTCTGTAAACATATCGAAGAGAAGGCTTGGGTGAAGTGATTACTATAGTAGGCGCCAGATAATCGTGGAATAACGGTCATTGACCCACCTACAATTACTGACATTTTTAATTTGAAAAACGGAATTAATGACACAAAGCTGTCCCGAATCATCATCTCTCGTGATCCTTAACATTGTCTAATAATGAAAAACGATTCATATTTAATTGTTCAGGTACCTATGAACAGTTATTAGGGAAAGGTCAATATACTTTATTCCACATTTATCTGGCGCCTACTATAGGTGAGCGGTCAATCCAAGATGGAATGACAACTAACTTCGTGATCACGTGACATCTTGATTATACATAAATGGATTGACAGCTCACCTCGTGATCACTTCACCCAAGCCTTCACTTCGACATGTATACAGAATCGACCGGACGGGTATTTAACTCGATTTTTTTAATCAATTTGTAACAGAATAAACGCGATAACTTGCAACAACTTTAACTATGGGACCAACAATGAAATCGTGAAAAAATATCGACTGCCCCCAAAAGCCGTTAAAACAAGTATTAATTAATTAAAACTTTCGATAGTTAATAGTCAAATACCTTATACCTTCATATTATATCTCTTAGCCCATTATTGTCTAAATGTAAATGGTAAATGATTGGCCATCCAGCAAGACTGTCACAAAGAAATGTATATGTCACCGGAACAAACTCCGTTAGATTATAAAATAACTTGAGAGATTGTAAACTCTCGATAAATTGTCGATTGAACATTTGGAATACTTTTTTACGTATCAAAATTTGATAGTATAGGGATGGCGAACCTTTTTTGGCGATCGTGCCATTTTCATTACAAAAGTATATTTTGCCATGTCGTGCCGCCAAAAATCTTGACTTGGTGATTTAATGGACAAAAAATAACACTAGACGCTATTAACTTAACTCTTTTTTGTAACTGTAAATTCATAAAGCAATCTTAATGCCTATCAGCTTTGCGTTTCTTCAAATACTGACATAAAATGGCAACCAATCAAAGCAAAAGTCTACAATTTATCGAGAGTTTACAATCTCTCAAGTTATTTAATAATCTTACGGAGTTTGCTATTTCCCGGTGACATATATACCTATTCTGTATTCTATGCTGATACCTACCTAGTGGCAGTGTACCGGACGTAGGCACTTTAACACATTGACTGTCCAGTGCTTATCATATCGTGCACGGTTGCACGTCCATTGTTGATCTACAGACTGATAGTGTCTGCCACGCGGATTGTTAAGATCGCTTAATAGTGGGATCACAGGATAGACTTTTGTCTGTACAGCTGCCCTACCATGACGTGCTAATGCCATCCAATTCCGATGATGTAAAAGGGATAGTGCTATTCGCTGCATAGCTCCGTCTCTCTCTTAGAGCGAAATCATGATCGTTTTAAGACTTCATAGTCCCTATAGGCCCCAGAACATGAACACCGAATTTAAAAAAAAATACTTTGACTTCCAAAAAACAAACTGGCCAAGTGCATGTTGGACTTGCACACGAAGGGTTCCATAAGCCGAAAAAAACACGTTTCTTGTATGGGGGCCCCATACAAGAAACGTGTTTTCCTTTTATTTTTATTTCATTTTCATTATTTATTGTTATCGCGGTAATAGAAATACATCATCTGTGAAAATTTCAACTCTCTAGATATCAGGTTCATGAGATACAGCCTGGTGGGTGGTGACAGACGAACAGTGGAGTCTTAATAGTAATAGGGTCCCGTATTTACCCCTTGGGTACGGAACCCTAAAAACACTACAGAGTATAAAATAACTTTAATTTCGGAAGTTGGTGATTTTGGTTGTTTCTTTGTATTTTAACACCGACTTCCGATTATACTTTGTAGTGATTTATTATTTGGAATTCGGTTATTTTTTGTAAAAATGTTTTTTTATTTTTCACTTTTTAGTAGTACCCCACACTTAACAACACCACTGGAAAAGAAAATACGCAATTTCTTTTACTTGAATGACCATTTTTTTCAGCTGTTTTGATTTAAAACCAAACTACTGAACCGATTTTGAAGAAATTTCTATGGGGCCAGTATCCTTTCATATAAAAAAATATGAAATAGGTTCAGTTTAGGTATGACGGAGTTATGAGGTAACATAATCTGCCTAGCCTTTTCCCAACTATATTGGGGTCGGCTTCCAGTAAAACCGGATTCAGCTGAATACCAGTATTTTACATGGAGCAGCTGCCTACCAGACCTCCACAACCCATTAACTGGGCAACACGGTAATTCTTGGCAAGACTGGAGTCAGATTTACTGGCTTCTGACATTGACGGAGTTATGAGGTAAAAAAAAAACCAACAGCCTAATTGAGAACCTCCTCCATTTTTTTAAGTTGGTTCACGATCAATCACACCGACATTTGTCTGCATTGCTTTATTGCACAGACTAAATTCTATAGAAGTTTATAGAATTTATGTTTGGAAGTCTGTCTGTATTGTGTGTGTGGACCGGACCTACCACAATCGAATGCTTTAAGACGGGTGCTCGAACAACGATCGCGAAAATTCATAAGTACCTACAACGTGAATTTTCCAGGACAATGTCAAAATTTATGCAAAAATTGACTCGACAAAATATAAGGGACCTTAAGAGGTATTGCGTTTGTTATGTTAAGAAGTGGTGACGGGCGGACGTTTTGGGGGACTGTCTTTATGTAGAACTTTGACGTTCAAAAAGTGCTGGCACTCAGCCTAATTTGAATAAATGACTTGATTTTTGATTATGTTACACGTTGTAAAGGAAACAGCTGTAGGTATTTTTAACTATAAGTAATGAAAAAATTGGCTGGTGATTAAAAAATATTTCTATAAATAAAATCGAGACACACTGAAGTGATATGATAAGTGAGGATAAAACACGCGAAATTGGATAAGTTTATTAATTACCTTTGATTATGTGCGAAGTTCTCGACAAATACGAAGCCTTCATTTTGAGAGCGGAAAGGGTTCATAAATTGAGCGTTGTTTGGGGTCCCAGGTCCTTGGTTGAGGTTGGGGTACACCGGGGAGTACCCATGCATGGGCGGAGCAGTTGCGGGTTGCTGCAGTTGGTTCCCGGAGTAGCTATACGGTGCTCGGTCTCTTTCGATACTGTAACCAATCAACACACAACTGGTTGGATAGTAATCATTTTTTCTATAACCTGTACCCTATTTAGAATAGGGTTAAATTAATTTAAACGCTTTTAAAGAATAGGCTATTCTTTAAAAATTGGCCACTAAAGGTTCCGTACCATAAACCGAAAAAAAAGGGTGCGTCTCGGGACGCCCGAGCGAAGTGATAACTTAAACTAATGTAAATTGAATTATTTAATATGGGAAGCGTCTGTCCGAAATACGACTAGCGCTGTGGGTTAGAGTGAGAGAGGAAGAGCCTGCCTACTGCTGCCGTATGCGTCAGGGAAAGGGAAGCCAGACAGACTGGCGCCGTAACGCGTTACGTTACGAAGCGGTTTACCCTCCCATAAGAAGTTATCAATTTAGATTGTATTATTTGTTGTTATAGCGGCAATACAAATATATACTCTGAAAATTTCAACTGTCTACCTATTACGGTTCTTGAGATACAGCCCGCTGACAGACAAACGGACGGACAGCGGAGGCTTAGTAATAGGGTTCCGTTGGTTACTCTTGGTTGGTGGTTGGTTTCGTTGGTTCTAAAAAGCGATCTGATTATTTTCAGTCCTAAGTCTAATCTAGTTGTAACACAAATACATAATACAATACAATGGGCCATCCTTGGTTTGCCAAAGGTGCCATTGTAGCCCATCTGCCCATCAGTGTATATTGTTGTTTGAAAGAAAGAAAGAAAGAAAAAATGTTTATTTGGGACTCGCACAAGACAAACAAACCAGTAAAATAAAATTAATGACTAAATCTATTATCAAATAATTATTATCTATGCGAGGCCAAAATGGTCCCTATCTCAGCTTATGCTGCGATATCTAAAAAATAAATAACGCAGCGCTGGTATTCTGATAGGGCCAGTCAGTGCTGCCACGGACACACTCACGGAGCATATATAAAAGAACTATACAAATAAAATAATAAGTATAAATATGGGTAAAAATACAACAATTATTTATATATACATAAATAATAATAATAAAAAACCGGTACCTACATACAAACAATAAATAAGTTGACACCCAATTGCTACAGGTCCCGCGCTTTTTTTTTTTTTTTTTTGTTTTTGATGGGGACCACTCGCAGTTCAGCACGCTAGGGCTGGTGACTGCTTAACCGGACAGGTCCCGCGCTGGCGTAATCGGCCCCTGAGTAGTTAACATACATTTTTTTTTTTTTTTTTTAAGGATGGGAAATCATCAAATGACTTCTTCCGCTCTGGGTGGAGCGGAAGGGCGTGTCAGACTCTTACTGACTAAAACCCATCCGTGTTCCTTCTAAAGCCCTTTGCGTTCCAGGGCCGCGGTGACTCTTTCGAACAGATTCCGCAACGAGTAGTTAACATACCTAAAAGCTGAGTTTTGCGCGGCCGCTCTGGCGGCCTCTTCCTGCTGTTTCTTCAGAGCGGCTGCCTTGGCGGCTACTTCCTGACTCTTCTTTGCGGCTTCTTCCCGGCTCCTCTGTACGGCTGCCTTTACGGCCTCTTCTTGTCTCCTTTGTGCGGCTGCCTTTGCGGCAACTTCTTCAAGTTTCCTCTCGTATTGCTGTCTTTGGGCTTCCAGGAGACGTTGTACCTGAGCCTCAGACATTTGCGGCCTGAACAAAAAGAGACGAGTTAGAAAAATAATAGGCCAACAAGTGATTGCGCTTGGCAGTATTAAACAAACAACCCAAAGCCTCTACACCTGAAGTTCTGAACGAATTTGGATGAAATATTTACACGACTACTCGTAAAAAGGCTTTGAGTAAAATAAAAAGTACCTATCCTATGTCGTAACATAGACTACTTGTTATCCCGGTAATACGTCCCTGTGGGATATTTTTTGATTTTCACCCGGAATATAAAGATTGTGGATTTGTTCAAAATCTTGACCTTTTGTTAATGAAAATTACTATCGTATATTAAATATTAAAAGTATTTCAATTGTATATAATGGACGGCATGTCGTTATTTCCATGGAAGATGGGTAGGCCATTAGTGTGGGACGCTACTTGTGTCCATACTCTTGCGCCATCCCATCTTCCTAGCTCTTCGTGCTGTGCTGGCGCTGCCGCTGCGGCTGCAGAGAACCTCAAGCGGCGGAAATATAATAAACTTGTTGGTAGTTATATTTTCGAGCCGTTTGGGGTTAAACTCTCGGGTCTTGGGGTCCGAGTGCACATAACTTGTTTAAAGATCTCTCAATGCGCTTAGTTGACACTTCACGTGACCTAAGGGCTGGCTTTTACCTTGGTCAAAGAATAAGCATTGCCATACAACGTGGCAATGCCGCCAGTCTTTTGGGTACACTTCCAGTCGACAGCGATGCGGATGAATTTTTGATGCCATATTTTAGGGTTCATTTAGGAGTTTTTATTTTTATTTCTAGTGTATATAGTTAAGTATTTATGGAATAAAACCCATATCATTTACTTTTGTATGTTTGTTTGAAATAGGAATCAAGAGAGAGGAGGAGTCTTCAAGTCAAGAGTGATTATGTTAGTTCTGGGCAAGCCTAAGCCTGAATCGCTAGTGTAGTTACGTTTAAAACTTTCCAGTCGTATCGCGTTACATAAGCCTGTGCTCGCGATAAGCTCAAGAATGTGTTCATTGTTCGCCAAAGCAATGTAAGTTCATAACTTCATGATATGACATGCGAGCGACGCTAAAGGTGCTTCTCCACTGTGGCGAAGCTTTACGGTCGGCGCATGAATTGATCAATAACAGAACTCGAAGGCTGACTGTCCACTGGAGCGGAGAGGAGTGTAGTTGTGCCAATATTAATCAATGAACCAAAAACTACAGACAGTTGCAAGCCCTATATTAAACAAAACAATATATTGACACTTCCGTGTATGTTTATTTTCGAAGTAGCTATGTTTGTAAAGCAAAATCCAAGTCGTTTTGAACGCCTAGCTGGTGTATTCCCAAGGAATAGGCGTGACAATAGCAAACTATGCCAAGTAGCATGTCAAACCGCTTTGATGCGCAACAGTGTTTATTGCGTAGCCCCAATTATTTATAATAAATTACCAAATGGCTGGAAAGATTTAAAAACAGTGCAGTTTAAGAGTAGGCGTACGCAAATTTTTGATAAATAAAACGTACTACAGTGTTACTGAGTTTCTAACAAGGAAAAATATATTTGTTGATTAATTGATCTATTGAATGAAATTGCAATGATAATGATAATTGTAATGATAATGATAATTGTAACGATAATTAATTTTAAAATTAGTCTTCAGAATAATAATTGTAATTATAATAATTTATAAATTGATCCGGTTTAAAATTTAATTTCATGTTTTATAAAATAATGTAAATGTTTGCATGCCGAATGGTAAAATATGGCTGAACTTTGACATACCATAGCAACTATTGTATTTGCAAAATAAAAATTCTATTCTAAATGGAATTGCGTAAAATCTCCGCTCCGCCTCGGTGGACAGGGATTTGCGAACTAGTTTCAAATTCACACAAAACCGGGAAGCGGAGCGGGGAAGCGTACAAAAACGGCCACCCGCCCAAATAACTCGTCACGTGACCTCCGCATAGTACGCAACTCCGCAATACCTCACTCCGCAACAATGGACAGACACAGCCCACAACTCCGCTCCGCATTACTCCGTTGCTCCACTCCGCTACCTCGCTCCGTGTCAATGGTCAGGCAGCCGAAATCTCCGCTCCGCTTTAGTGTGAGTAAGCGGAGAGGAGTTTTATATAAAAATCTATTAGCACGAGTACCCGAGCGGGATAGAACGGAGATGAGCGGGTCGGTGATTTGCTGATGGAAGTGGGGCGGGTGGGGCAAAGCGGATCGGAGCGACCTAAGACATATTTTCGTATTTCAGTCGAGAAAAATATAAAAGCGTTGCTTTCTTTAACGACAACATGACGTATGATATCTCTGAGAGATTTATCTTGAGAGTTTAACTAGGTAACAGTCCCACCTTACAAGTATTAGCTCAACAAGCTTAACTCCGCTTTGTTTTAGGGGAAATACGCACTACTTTTCACTGCTCCGCTCCGCAGTGGATACGAAACGGGGCACTATGAAAAAAATAACGCGTAAAAGGCCTACGTAACCCTGGCAAAGTCTTAACAGAGTTACGCCTTATGACAAACTACGAGTTCTTTGTTGGTTTTATTCGAGATGCTTAATTTAAACGGTATGACAACAAAGATATTATAACCGGTGAAAGTCTGTGTCGTTGAGGCGAAGTCGAACGGAGCGGAGACGTGTCGGAATCGGCCAATGACAAGCGAGACGTGAGACGCGTTGTGGCTTTCAACCAACGTTTCAAGTCTCCGCTCCGCTCCGCTCGTCGTCGCCTCAGTGGAGACGCACCCTTATTCACCTCAACGACTTTGATCAAGTTGTGATTTGTTCTAAGGCTTACTATGTATATTTATTCTTTAGAGATTAAATAACGTTTGACTGACTCCGCCCCTAAGGATACCCACTGACCCGGTTTAGATTACGTTAATATAGATTTACAAATAAACAAAAAAAGTAGCCTACAACAGCCTTCAGGGTACCATCTATCTCTAGACCAAAATTCACAAAAATCGGTTCAGCTATTTTATTTAGGCGTGAAAGCGTATCAAACAAAACAACAAACTCAAATTGGCATATAATATTATTATTAGCTTGGATATTATTATTAAGTAGCGAGAGCATTGATGCAATGTGGTATTTTTGACGGACTACCCATGAAAGCCATTTTTTTATCATGTGAAGCTACTTGTAATTTTTCACAAGTAGCCATCCATGCAATTTTAACTCAAAAAATTTACATCCTGTTTCAATAATTTTGGCCTTTTAATTTGTCTGCCAACAAAGGATATAAATTATACCAAACAGAATTATTGATAATGACAGTAGGTAATTATGATAAAAACATTAATTTAAAGTTTCGGTTTTGGTGTCAAATATGTATAGACAATCACAATATTATTGATTTTGTTATTAATGTAGGTATATCAAAAAACAAAATACAATAAACTACTAATTCACTCGAAATAAAGAAATAAACAGGAACACTTACGGAGGTGCAGTCTGATATCTCCTTTCGTTTGTCGATTGTTCAGCCCCCATGTTTGAACTTTTAACAATGAACAAACTATAGTGAGAAATTCAATAAATGTGAAATAATCCACCCAACGATTGCCGAGACCCTTATATCACGATATCACTCATGAGACTGGGTAAAACAAAGCACAACACAGTATAAATACGGACAACTGAGACAAGAATAAGCGTCAATGCTTTAATAATTACGTTATCGCTGCCTGCACAAAGTGCATGAGTGTTCCATACTGGCCATAGACAAGTCACAACTCCAAAATCTTTAAGGATGTGAACGTATCGATAATTTACATGTCGATTTGTTTATTCAAAGTTACTGAGTTACCGCGAAAGCTTGGGTCCGTCTTGGAATTCTTTCAGCTTAATCGCTGGTGCAAGATACGTAGGATAAGAAGTTAGTTCTGCATCAGAATTCACTTCGTTCCTTATATCATAAGCTATCCGATTGCTGTACCTACGTGGGGATAAATAATTTTAGTGCTGAACACTTATCCCCATTTAAGACAGTTCATTACAGTGGTCTAAAATATAGTTAATGTTCTGTAGAGAGTGCAAGAAATTGTGAGTTTATTTATATAAATATGAACTTATTCATGTCACTTTTTAAGTTTGTGTTAAATAATTTATACTATATTTGTCTTTATACTAAAAAAAAACAGCGAAAGAAACACAGGACCACAGCGTGCTCTCTAATAGTATTTGCCGTAAATGCTAAGTAGTCACATCAGCATTTTCACGGCCTTCTTCTACCTCAAGCTCCTACTGCGTAACGACTCTGGCCCATCTATCCAGATGTATTCTACAGATACGACTTTTTTGGAAGTTCATTGACATTTTTGTTTACGCAAAATTTTTATTTTTATTAAAAATAACATTTTTCATTCCTTTCATCGATATTATTGGCCTCCAAATACGGGTGGAGGGTGAAGACTCCAACACTATCTCATGTTACACCGGAATTCACTAACCATAAGCAACTAAAGCACCTTATCTCTGCGTTCCATCTACTTATTATGTGCAACGTTTAACATAAAAAGTTTTATTTTCTGAGTTTTGAGTAGTAAATAATTTTAAATTCATTATTAATTTACTAAGGCATTCACTGAATGTTTTACTTAGCTTGCCGATATAGTTCTTGCTGTTTTTGATCCTTACCTACCGCCATCTATCGATAACACTTGCACTGTTTTTGACAGTAATGACATTTTAGTGACATTGTTTGACATTGAGTCGAGTTTCACATTCACTGTTTCAGTTTCTGTCTGAGATATAAGCCTTTGCCCGGCTGAATTTCGTCTGAATTTACCAATTGCGATAAGGTTGAATCGCTCACTTGTATTTAATTATAAGTAAATAAAAAGGATCACTATGCCTCACTTCAGAATCGAAACTAATGTGCCAAGGAGCAAAATTCCTCAAGATTTTGTGTTGAAAGCTGTGCCGGTTTTAGCAAAGGCTCTTGGGAAGCCTGAACAGGTATTTTGATTTGACTGATCTGTTTAGGTTGGTATTCTTGAAGATTAGGCAGAGCCTCACCTGTACTAATTTGTTATAAAATATATATGACCTATTTTGCACATTATTATTACCCTGCTTGGGTTAACCAGGTATAATAATAAATTGCTATCATACTATAGAAATAATACGAGAAAGGATCTTATTTAATTTATAATGAGATAGCTACATCAAAATACTGTTTTGAAAAAAATAGTACTTTTATCCTAGTGGTATTTTCCTGCAATATAATATTGCAGTTTCCTGTGTGCAAATCTTCTTACAAAAGTGCTTAACTAAAGGTGTGCGTTTACGTCTCACAGCATTTCGTAAAAACTGGCAAGTTTTTATTCTTGGAAATAAATGAACTGATTTAAACACATTGTTATTTAAGTTTTCTATCACTAACTTATTTTTTTCAACAAAGTTCTCAACAAACTTTTTACATCTTGTGCATGTCACCCGGTGTCACATACTGCAAACAACTTAAGATTGTAAAAATTATCTGGTGACATATTATGCTTAAGTTTTATAAAAAAACCAATGTCAATTTGTATGAAATATGATGATACCGGTCTTAATTACCCATTTATTTTCAGTACTGTGTGGTGTCCATCATACCTGATGTCCCGATGAGCTTCGGGGGCACGACAGAGCCATGTGCTATTGCCAACCTCATGTCCATCGGAGCCCTGGGAGTGGAGCAGAACAAGAAACATGCTAAAATACTGTTTGAGTTGGTAGAACAAGAGCTTGGCGTCAAGAACGATAGGTAATGTATTGAGTCTGCTGAATTGTTTCTTCGGGACTCATTGAGGTTCATTGCTCTGAGGAGTTGCTGTGGTTGGAATAGAAGAAGAAGTAATAAAAGAAAGTCTTAGGGACTGAAGTTAGCTGAATCATTTCTGAATCAACAAGTCAAGTCATTGTCTTGGCACTTTTCTGGTGGTTGCCAGGGTCGATTCTGGCTTTAATCAATAATGTTTTTCATAAAATATGGCCTCAGTTGTGCTTGTGCCATTAAGCCTAGGGTATAGGATTATGCTGTGTAGAGCAATATCCCAGAATCCCCCTATTACTGACTAGCAGATGTCACGCGGTTTCACCCGGGTAGTTTCCGTTCCCATGGGTGTACGGAGATAAAATATAGCCTATGTTACTCTCTGATAATGTAGCTATCCATTCACAAACATACACACACACAAAAATACAATTTGTTCCTGTTTATAATATCAGTGTAGATTTTCTCAGTAAAAAACTGTGTGTGACAGTTTAGTGTATAAAACATTTGTGCTAGGCACTGTGACCACATTACAAAAATTAAGGATGGTGTCTTGCACTCTCCCAAATCCTGGTAGACTTTAATTTACTAAATCCTGTCAAAAAAATTAGCTTCTCTGCAAGACAGGTATTTTCTAAGATGTGCCGTGACATCACAAGTCCAGAATTAACTTTTGTAAACAATTCCTCGTTGACTAACAGTCATGTATATCTTTCAGCGAATTAAAATCTCACACTACCTGGGAATTCAAACATTGAAAGACTAACACAGATAGTGGTAGCGTATTTATTTACATAGCTACAGTTACGCCATTAGGCGGAGTTCCAAACTTAGTATTTTTGTAAACATTCAGTCCAATAAAGATGTTCCCTTCATCGTATATTGATAAGAACATTGGATCGGAGCCAAGTCTCTATTTATATTGATTTCTTATCAATATTATTTACCGTTACGTGGCTAAATAATAACAGCCGCACGGGTCGATCTTCAAGGTTAAGCAACGCTGCGCGTCGGATACAAAGGCACAACTTTCCACGCTCTATTTGGATAAAAAATGAAAAATATAGTGCGCTTAGTATAGTGTAGCAGTTCATTCATGGCTTAGGTGGGACAAAGCCATTATCATCGTCTTCCCCAAGACTCAATAAAGCATCTTATTGTTCCATCAGTATTTTATTCATAAAAGCCGCTCGGACCGAGATTCGAGGTTAAGCTACGCTTGTCGAGGTTGGCTTGGCTTGTTGGTCTGTAGATGGGTGATCTTAACATACCTAGACTCCTTCGTGCCTCGGAAAGCACGTTAAGCCGTTGGTCCCGGCTGCCATTTGTAGATCTTTGGCAGTCGTTACGGATAGTCAGAAGCCAGAAAATCTGACACCAGTCTTGCCAAGGAGTACCGAGTTACCCAGTTAACGGGTTGTGCAGGTCTGGTAGGCAGCCGCTCCACGTAAAATACTGGTATTCAGCTGAATCCGGTTTGACTGGAAGCCGACCCCAATATAGTTGGGAAAAGGTGAGGCAGATGACGATCAATATCATTTACAAACTGGGTCGCTGTATGTATACCTACACAGAAGAAGTCTTGTCCCTGTCCGACTGCTGGACATAGGCCTCCTCCAAGTGTCGCCACAATAACCGGTCCTGTGCGTCTCGCATCCATCGGCTACCCGCGATCCGGTCATCGGGCCACCTTGTGGGAGGCCTTCCAATGCTGCGTCTTCCGGTACGCGGTCGCCACTCCAGAACTTTTCGGCTCCATCGACCATCTGTTCGGCGAGCAATGTGCCCTGCCCATTGCCACTTCAGTTTGCGATCCTTCGAGCTATGTCGGTCACCTTGGTTCTCTTGCGGATATCGTCATTTCTGATTCGATCACGCAAGGAAACTCCGAGCAGTGCCCTTTCAGTCTCAGTTGCCCTTTGGGTGACTTTAAGCCTTCTGATGAGGCCCGTTGTGAGTGACCAAAAAATAAGTACCAACATAGAATCATCATCCACAGCCCGACTATGCCCCGTGCTGAGCATAGACCTCTCTTTTTGTGCCAATCCCCACGTTCCTATGCCAGTTTCATTCAGGTTCTACCCGTGATGGCAACAATCAATCAAAAATGTCGTCCTGCTATCTCGCAAAATTGAATAAATAAATAATTTAAAAAAAAGGTCCAATCGAGAACTTCCTTCTTTTTAAGGTTCCGAACCCAAATTCGGCCTATAAAAGTAGTGAGATCAATAGGCCATGACTCATAATAATGTGACTTTTGAGAATACCAGTGAACAGAAAGCTTGGATCTTTCTTGACCATATAAAAATGATGAATAACTCGAAAAATCGTTTTCTTAAAAATATGATTTCATTCCCTAGTTTTTTTCTACAACGTCGATTTTACAATCAATTTAATAAAGACTCTGATTTCAACCTAGCTAGCTAGCTAACTTCTAGCATGACTGGAAGTGCCCCATAATTTCGATGAGTGAGTGAGTCAGCAGGAAAATCTTCACTTTTCGGTCCCCTGTTTCTCCTCAACGGTTTAACCTAGGGTTTTGAAACTTTCCAGTAATCTTCAACTAGGTACTTAATAGTAATGAATGGTCAAAGTTTCATAAAGTTGTGATTATTACAAGCAAATTTATTAGGGGGTAGCTTAGAGTACGAAATAGTTGGTAATGTTCGAAGATTCCATCCATCCATTCTCGACCCAGTTCTGTCTCCATCTTGAT
Source organism: Mamestra brassicae (assembly GCA_905163435.1). NCBI lineage: Eukaryota > Metazoa > Arthropoda > Insecta > Lepidoptera > Noctuidae > Mamestra > Mamestra brassicae. The sequence goes on along the minus strand of LR991008.1, from coordinate 15,914,294 downwards.
AGGAGGAAAGTGAAAATCAAATTTTTTTCCTACTGCTCAGCCCTTCTTTTATGATGATGAACTGTCTTGGATCGCGATATATGGTCGATTTTCTCAGTGTTTCCGGGTCTCATTGAGATTCATCGAGTCGGCGTTTTTCTGGTGGTAGCCATTGTTGATTCTTGCTTGAAAAAAAAAAACATTGCAGGTATTACACCGGTCACCTGCCCTTTGTGTTACCTACTCGTGTAAATCTTTGTCTTTCAGCGTACCAAAAACTAACTAAAGTAAAAATACAAAATAAATGTGGGTGCATTTAATTTAAACCTCAATAGCAGTGGTTTGGTCCGAAAGTGCCAAAATATGGTCTGCAAAAGACTTAAAATTTCAATCTTTTTACCTCAAAAATGTCCAATAAGCAAACTGATTTTAAGTTTCTATCAGTAACAGTTCTGTATGGTGTCGGACGTAAATCAATAGCACCATCCCATCACTTCTAGTGGGTGTCGTAAGAGGCGACTAAGGGATTCACCAAAGAATGGGCAGCAGCATTCTCTGTGCATTGCAACAGCTACACTGCGATCGCGAACCCGCCTGCCAAGCGTGGCGATTATGGCAAATAATCCCCCCGTTGGGGGAGGCCTATGTCCAGCAGTGGACGTCTCTCGGCTGATATGGTGATGATGATCAGAAATGTCGTGTTATCTATGGCAATTCTCTTTATTTTTGATTACAAAGAATAGTTATGCTACAAGTTTAGATTATCTAAAATCTAAATGATTTAAGTTATTTTTTAGATAAACACAGTTTAATTTACTTCTTGATTTCCGGTCCCTGCTAGCAACATATATATCAATGTGGTCCCGGGTCAAATAAAGATTGGGAACCACTGCTCTATCGTATATTCGATAGCTAATGTTTTAGAAAACAATTCCCTTGGTAACGTGCAGACGTTTCTCTCGGGGCTCACTCAATGTGTATAATATTTCGACAGCAAACATTCTCATTGTTCTAGCGGAATATTATGAGTAACTACGAGTAGCCAGTACAGTGTCGACGTGACGTTGATATTGCTATACGTTATATTATTATATCACTTAATAACTTTACGCAATCAGTAGGCTCTTTGTTAGCGTATCTTTTAACTGGGTGATACATATATTATATTGTTTTAACAAACCATAGAGAACAAAATAATAGTCTCACTAATCCAGCACTTCAGTGCTTCGGCACATCCATCAATCCGTCACCCTCCGCCCGCGTCTACCCCAGCACTTCCTATTATTATATTCCCTTATTTTCTTTAAAAATACTATAGACTATCAAATTTTGATGTGTAAAAAAGTATTCCAAATGTTCAGTTTACAATTTATCGAAAGTTTACAATCTCTCAAGTTATTTTATAATAATCTTACGGAGTTTGCCATTTTCCGGTGACATAATATGCTACTACCATGATTTTTTTCACGTGTCCAAAAACAATAGTTTATTTGGCCTGGCAGGGGGAAGGCGAAAATGCAAAAAAAAATAGCATGATTTTATTTAACCACTTTTTTAACATGTACTTATACCCATATCAAATTCCAACTTTCTAGTGCAAAGAGTCTCTGAGCTAAACCGCGGACAGACAGACGGACATTTGCTTCTCCCGTAAAGTTCATTAAAAGTGAAATAAAACGTACTGCAATATTAACGACGATAGGTACTACAATATCGACATGCAATAACTCATTTGATTAAAGTGATCGAAGAGAGCCTCTTCAAGCAAAGTCCATGAAACGAAGGAGTTTCCAAGAACTAAATGACTATTAAAAGTACTCGGCTCGATTTGAAGTGTTATTATCTTATTACCGACTGTAATTAGGTGAATGTACTTGTAATGAATTCATTAGAAGAGTTTTAATTAACTTTAAGCTATCATACTTTAAACCCTCCGGGCAAGGAGGGTCAGGCAGAGGTGTATTGTTCACCCAAATAGGGAATATGCAAGCAAAGCAATAAAGCTTCAAAGTTGACAATTAGAAAAAGAAATCCGATACCAACTCTGACGTCAAATACTATGACGCCCATACAGCTGCCATACAAAAACTGCATTTTCGCGAGAGGTACAGATATATTTGTTTAAAATAGTTCTGTCTCATTTGTTTTTCGGTTAATTTTGATTCTATTTTCACTGTTAGGTTGTTTTGTATAAGTATTTCTAGATAAACTGTTTAGATAATAAATATTTTTTCATGCATATTCCCTATTGGAAATTAATGTCTGATGGAGTCTAATGCCTTCTGACACTGGCACACATTAATAAATCATCAATTGATTTATTCTTCTTGACCTATAATTTGAGCTAATGGCCCCGTGATAATTTGCGACCTCTAACCACAAATTAGCGGTACTATATCTAATGATAATTAATTCTTTCAGGATGTACATTACATTCCAAGATGAACCCACTGGGAACGTTGGATTCAAGGGCACCACATTCCATGCTATTTTTGGATAAACGTTTGAAATTGTTTTTTCATTAAGGTGTGGTTAGACGAGTATAATTTGCGTCGCTCAAAATTAGTCGAGGAATCACTTGCAAAGTTTGCCTCGTAGCATAATTTCGGTGGCTGACTTTGAGCGGTGCAAATATCGCTGGGTAGGGTCCTAATACTCGTCCAGCCTCTTTTATTGTTATTGGTGATCGTGTTATCTATTAATTTTTTTCCTAAATGTTTAAAAAATTACTAATGCTCCTTATAAAGGGTATAACGGTAAGGTTCAACCCTATTAAATGATTTAAAAAAAAACTACTTCTGGCTATTGTAGATAAACAACGTTGTTTAAGTTATAGACAATCCTCAAAAAAATTATTACCTCCCATAGTAATTCTGATCAGCCAATGATATCTTTGTATTTTTTTTTTTTGAGAAATTGTCTATGGCTTCCTTAAAGATGAGAGTTGTCCTACCACATGGGTAGGTGTCGTTCATAAAATATGGCTACACCTTACCATTACACCCGAACGAGGCTTAAAAACCTTGCACCCAATCTTTTGGTTTTGTCTGTTTTTCATCAGTTTTCGGTTTGTCACCAATATTCCATCGAAACGATCATCTAAGACGTTAACTAATGTTCATTTTCTAGAACGAAAATTGTCACAAAATGAATGTGGTAAATTGTTAAACGCTTGTAATGCTATGATGGGCGGTTGACAATGCATGTGTCATGAACATTTGTTCTACAATTATTATACGAATCAAAATCTTGTATTCTATAATATCTCCGAAATTCTGGACTGACATAAACTGGCGACCAATCAGAGCACAAGTCTACAATTTATCTGTTTTGGTGTGATAGTTAAATTGGATACTTAGCCCTTCATTGGTCTTTTTTGGTGTGAGCTCACATCACCAATGAGAGCAGGTTGTTTGTTTGCAGGTTTACTATCACAAGAAAACGGTTAAATTGTAGACTTGACCTCTGATTGGTCGCACTTTTATGTCAGTATTTTGTGTCACTTAATTTCTCGGAATGACTTTGAGAGATTTGATGCGTAAAAAAGCATTCCAAAATGTTCATTTGACAATTTATCGAGAGTTTACAATCTCTCAAGATATTTCGTTATCTTACGTAGTTTTCAATTATCCGGTGACAAATACAACAAGAATACAGTGATGTATAAACTATAGATGCGTTCCTGCACTCTGAAATGGCAGCATAAAAAGAAGGTAACTACGCGCATATACGTAGGTCTCGCTACTGATTAGGACCGACCGATAGTGCTTGCGCTGTTTTTTCTTTAGAGCTGTGATATTTGTGCATGACGCGTCTATATAATACGTCATTGTATGAATATGGGTTTATTGGTGTACCTACTCATAGAACATAAAAAAGCATGTTAAATGCCTCATTTTTTGTCGAAAAGATTTTCCAAACTTTGCTACTTTGTCATCATGGGTTATCAACGTATAATCAGTTATTATAAAAAACGCCAAGTTCCAGTCGTGGTCATAAAATGTGAGAGTGGGACGGTGACTATGTAGTACAGGTTTCTCGCTCTTTCAAAGTCAAAAGTCAAAGTCAAAACGTTTATTTCAATTAGGCCATTAAACGGCACTTTTGAACGTCAGCATTTACAGTACAGTAAAATAATAATATTACATTAATAAAGTGACTCTACTGTCCATTCGTAAAGGTAGTTTCGGGACCGCAACTGGCGAGGGACTTGGCGTTTAGTAGTACAGGTTTATTCAAACATAATGGCGACTCGAACTCCCTGCGAGTTGTTGCGTAACGGCAAATTCATGTGGCAGAAGGGGTGACGGGTGAGTTACCTACTGCGTAACGAAAAACGAACTTCACAGCCGCCTTTAAGTTCGAATCGACCTGTACCTACCTATAATCTTTATTTTTGTGTTGTTTTTTTGCTATGATTTAATTTTATGTATATGTTTGAAATTGGAAATTGTATTATTTATTAGAAGCTTAAGAGTAACCTGTATTTTTGAAGAGAAATAAATTATAATTATACCTATTTAAATTTGCATGGTTTCTATTCATATCGCCCTTTGGTTATCATTTTATTTCAAGGATATTAGAGACCCGCATGTATTTTAAAAATCGCTAACAAAATAATGTTTTCAAACCACACAACAGTAAAAAAATACATCCATCCATCATCATTCATCATCCATTACTGAAGAATACATCTGAAATAATTTGAAGCTATTCAATAATGCGAAAACAAGAATATTCCAATAGCAGGTATAATATTGCAGGAAATAAATATTGAAAGCATGTGAAAGAAAGAAATAATGGAACATATTATTCTTTTTATTTGACACAGTGAGACAAGTGCATTAGACAATATAATAAGAAGTAACTAAGTATCCCATCAAAAACATAATTGTAAAAATAGGAGCCAAGTTCAATATTATGCGTGTCTGTCTTGTCGACTTAGCCGTCGAAAAAATTGAGATCTAAATGGGTGGGTTGTAAGTTCTGTAGATAATCCTGAAATAATAATTTAGGATAAATTACGGCTCTAGATTCGACCTGGGTAGTTTTCAGATACCTCGATAATATTATCTTATATTTTTGGTTAATAAACTTATCGCAAGTAGGTAACAGTTTTATATTGAAAGGTCACCATACCTACTCTTCTAAAACTTAGTTTTTTGGTAAGAACTAGGCAAGTCAAATCTTGAGCCTTTATTTATACTTCTTTCAAATATCTCGAATTCTGAATTCAAATTTACCTAGCATGTGTAAATTATTACCGCCGAACCATGGTAGGCTCTTTCCTAATATGGTTATTAGCGTCAATCGCTAGGTAAAGTTACCAGTAAGGTTTTTAAATCATTATAAGTAATACATATATTCACAACCCCTTCACTCCTAACAAATCGTAGTGTCAAGGTGAACTTCATCGATCGGTGGAACATGTGCAATTTTCAATTTGAGGTCAAATCATTTTACTGCAGTAGCTAAACGTACAAAATCTTGGGATTTTGCCATCCAATTGCATGAAAGTGGACCAAGGGATATTATGTTAACCAGTGCCTGTCTGCCATGTGGAATCATGGCAGACAGGCACCCGCTTACTGGCGGATCCAGGGGGGCTCAAGAAAAGACTCAGATATCTTTGGTATAGTCTTCAATCTAACGAAGTCATTGAGGTTACGAAAAGTAATCCAAGGAGGCTTGTAATGCGTTATGCAAAATAAAATACTTTGATGAAACTATCCACAGCGGTGTCAAGCCCCCCTCAAACGACAATCCTGAATCCGATACTGCACACATGCTCCTTCTGAAACAAAAAAAGGTTTTCACACAAAAGTAGGTACCTACCGGTTTCCTCCTCACAGTATTTCATACAAACTCGCAAATAATTGTTACCGAATTAAATTAAATTAAAAACAACTTTTTCTAGAATAATTTACCTAGAGAGACAGAAAGTACCTAATGTTAAGTTTTATAGAAAAATCAGTCTCTCTTTATCTCTTATATCTTTTAAGAAAAATATAGTGAGGAGTAATGCCTAGGAATGTACCTACTACATGTCAAACTTTGGGTGACGCTGAGACAAAAAGGAAAAGGCTGCAACTTTTTTGGAGTCTCGTTTAACCGATCCCTACATCGCGATCGTTCGGAAAAAGCTACACAGATGATGATTGCATGAAATTGGTGCTTGAATGTTTGAATTGTTGTTGAACTGAGAATAATAAAGTAAGCTGAAACCTAAAATCACGAATTAAGGGGCCAGAAAGCGCAGTTGAGCGATTAGTTTGGCAATTTTCTGGAACGTTAAGTAAGTAGGTATGGCCAAAAGATCATCATCATCCACAGCCTGCTCACTGCTGAGCATAGGCCTCTCCTTCCTTATGCCAATCCCCACGTTCCTGTTCCAGCCTCATCCAGATTCTACCTGCGATGGCAAAAATGTCTTCCGCCCATACCACCACCAACAAATTCTTCTTTCAGCCCTTGGACGCCACTCGTTTACTCCGCTTTACTCCACCTATCATCATCGCGCATCGCCCGCGTGAGATTTTGAACATGTTGGGTCGAGCTCGCCACGACAGTCCATGATAATAGCGCTGATGCAATGAAGCTCAACGGATCCCGGATTTTTTTACGTATTAGGTTTGCAAATTGGGTCAGTAGCGACAGCTTTAACAAATGGCCCAATTTTTAATGCGTGAGGGTTACCTAAAAGATGACGCTATATCTAAACAAAAAGACGAGATGAGCTTACAATAAATACTGAGGGGCCTAGCTACAGTAACGTACCTAATGCATGCCAAGTTGCCTCTGTATTGGCACGGAAAAGAGATGAGTGTACGGCCAGCGACAAAAATCGATTATCGTTATGCTGTTTCGAAATTGATATACCTAAAATTATTCGATATACGCTTTTTTGTAAATATTACCTAGCGAAAGATTACCTATGTTTTTAAAAATCTTAATCGTGCTCTGATTTTAACCAAGTATTTGCTCAAAATATATAGGTACCTATTCAGAAAACCAAAGTTAGAATCGATTTTTGTCATTGACTGTACATTATGGATTTTGAAATCGGCTAAAATTAAATAAATTTTGTTTCAGAATGTACATTACATTCCAAGACAACGCTACTGGAACCGTCGGATACAAAGGCACTACCTTTCACACTCTATTTGGATAAAAAATGAAAAATATACCTAGTGCGCTCAGTCTATACTGAGTGCACTATATTTTGTCCCATTTGTCCCATTAATCCATGAATGAACTACTACACTATTGTAGTAGTTCATTCATGGATTAATGGGACAAAGCCATTATCACCAAGACTCAATAAAGCATCTTATTGTTCCATCAGTATTTTATTTATAACAGCCGCACGGGTCGATATTCGAGGTTAAGCTACGCTTGTCGAGGTTGGCTTGGCTTGTTCGTCTGTGGATGGGTGACCATCTTAACATACCGAGACTCCTCCGTGCCTCAGAAAGCAAGCCGTTGGTCCCGGCTGCCATTTGTAGATCTTTGCCAGGCATTACGGATTGTTAGAAGCCTGGAAATTTGACATCAGTCTTACCAGAAGTACCGTGTTACCGGGTTACTGGGTTGTGGAGTTATTCAAAGAAAAAAAATAATACACCAAGTAACACAGTAGTCACAGTAGCAGTCGAAAGTGATGCAAAGGAGAAAAATAAAATAAATAAAACATATACAGACTTGCCATTACTTTCATTCGTACCCACTGCCATGCTTATTTAAAATGCAAGCGAGAAACTAAAAAGCCTCGGTTTCATTCATGCTACTGCTTGACAAAAAAGTAGCTGTCAAAAAGTAATCAATGAATGCAGTAGGTAAGCAATGTTTTTTCTTCAAATCGTGTTGCAATACATGTATTAAATAATTAATTTTTGTGAAAATAACGTCTTCATATAGTGTTTTTATAGTTGTAGCGTAGCGTTAAGATTTACTGCCAACATCTTCAGTGAAAGACGTAGAAATGGATGACAATAACGTGGAGCAGACGCCTGCTTCACAAAGGCTAACAAATGAGGACTTTAGGAAGCTCCTCATGACCCCTAGGGCTACGCCTGGGGGCGGCGGGGGCTCGCATCCTACGGGCTCGGTGCGGGAAGCCATGGCTAACTCTGGGTAAGCTATTTTTCAATTAACATTGTAGTCCTTGCTGGGGGTGTTTGTACCTCTTGGGGATTGCAACAGGCTGAACTGAGATATAAACTTAAAGCCGCTTTTATAGTCTTGGAATTAATTTGCCCTTAAATTACTTTTAATGGCTTATTTTGCAGTGACTAAAGTTTTATGATACCAATTTATGTACCTGTATCATTAAAAAATGATAATGTTTACCAATTGATAAAAAACTTTCAGATCAATGCCTCCACCTGCTGAAAACAAAGGAGAACTACGTAGAAAAAAGAAATCTTACTATGCAGCACTTAAAAAGCAGGAAGACAATAAACTTGCAGAACTGGCTGAGAAGTACAGGGACCGAGCTCGGGAGAGAAGAGATGGGGGCAACGAGTTGGGGCCTTTGGACCCTACGAGCAATACTAGTAGTGCATACAGGTAAATCTAAACTAAAATTGATTTATTCACATGTTTATGAGGGGTAATGTCCGGAAGTACTGGTCCCATTAAGAAAATACATCTTGCTACTGTTAAAAATGCAAAAGTTTGGATGAATGTTTGTTACTCAGTCACACCAGAATGGCTGAATGTATGTAGATGAAATTTGGCACAGAGATAAATTATAGTCTGGAGTTGCACATAGCCAAGGCTGCATTTTAAGCCAGGAGTAGTAGTAGTAGTTCCCTTTGCATAATTTCTGAGAAATCAGCAAATGACTTCTTCCGCTTTGGTCGGAGCAGAAGGGAGTATTGGACTCTTACTGACTAAAACCCATCCATGTCCCTCCTAATGCCCTTTGAATTCCAAGGCCGCGGTGACTCTTTCCAACAAATTCTGCAAAAGCAGGGGTAGCTGCGGTCATAAAATAGTATAATATATATATCTATATCTTGGGACAACTCACACACGGTCATCCGATTCCAAACTAGGCAGAGCCTGTACTATGGCAACCAGACAACTGATAAACATACTTATATATTTCTAAAAACAAACATATTATAGACAAATTACACCCAGACACAGAACAAATGATCATGCTCATCACACAAAGATTTGTCCTGGGTGGGAATCGAACCCACAACCTCCGGTTTAGCAGTCAGGGTCACTAACCACTCCACCAACAGGCCAGTTTGTTTTTTTAACATGTTTGTAAGATAATAATTCAGCCTTTTTGGCCTCGCACATGACATATTAAATTCATGCTGTTCTTTCTTGTTTCTGTTAGTTATTGTTTATAACAGTAAGTTTTAATTAATTTAACTTTTCTGTTTATTTTGTGCAAGTCCCAAATATTATTTTTTTTTTTGTTTCATAAATTAATTTAGTAATAATATGCTATGCTATGGGTGGCTGTCATGCCACTTTTTATACCAAATATTAGTATTGGATCCACAGTGAATGTTTCATGTTCAGTGGTTCACCAAGACAAAGTTCATTTGTCTGTTATGACCAGAGATCGGAATAGGTAGACTATATTTACCTAATGTTCGTGGAAGTAAGTAACATAGAGTTGATAATACCGCAAAGGTTAAAGCCTTGCATTGGGGACAATGCAAGGCTTTAACCTTTGCGTTGACATTTTGTACGCCATTGTCACGTATATGTCATCGGAAAATGGCAAACGCTGTAAGTTTGTAAAATATCGCGTGAAATTATAAACTATTTTTTCTAAATAAGATATGGATATATCGGAAAAATAAATCTCATTCAAATATATTGAATTCGGATGAGATTTATTGCATATGAAACGTTTTTTAGGATTCCTTACCTCAAAAGGTACAAAGGTACAAAGTTGTACCTTTTGAGGTAAGGAACCCTTATAAGATCATTCTCTTGTCCATCTGTCTGTCCGTGTGTCACCACCAATTTTTTTTCATAATATTTCGAGAAATTATAATCTAATCAAGATGTATTACAATCTTACGGAGTCTGGACTTTTCTGGTGATATATACATAATAGTAATATTAATATTTAAAAATGTAAGAAATAAGTAAAAAAAAAATGAATAAACAAATTAATAATAATATTTATTTCCATCAAAGTACAACAATTTCTTAATCTTCAGCTACTGTTGGTGGCTAATTTGACAGTTGGTCAAAGGTAGATACGTTATTGAGACCGGCCGTTAGTCTGACACGCCCTTCCGCTCCACCCAGAGCGGAAGAAGTCATTTGATGATTTCCCATCCAGAAAAAAAAAGAAAAAAAAAATATAGGTGTTCTGCTACAATTTTTTGTCACAAAACATTGTTTAAAAAATTCGTAGAGACGAAAAGTTTTAGACATGATATGTCTTTAAAATATCGTATCGTATAGCACAGCATTGAGCTGTCAATCCATATAATCAAAATGTCACGTAATCACGAAGTGAGCTGTCATTCCATCTGGATTATATGGATTGACAGCTCAATGCTGTGCTATACGATACGATATTTTAAAGACATATCATGTCTTAGTTACTTTTATATCTTAGTTTAGTGGTTGTACGCCGTCACATAGAATTATGGAATTCCCTAACTCCTAAACTAAGTCAAGCTTGTATTATAGGAGTTAGTGAGCAGGTGACTTTGACACAACCCCAAATTATATAATTGTAATACAAAGTTGACAAGACAAGGAAGCGCGTGCCCTGTACGCCAAACGTCACAATGTGACAAAAATTACGGCGAATTTGTGGCTTGGCGTCGGGGGCACGCCGATGCATTTATGGTCTGGCGTTCAAAAGTTTAAAAACAAGCCTATAGAATCTATAGGAGTACTCTGCTCATTCATATCTTTTCCAATCATGTTTGGGTCAGCTTCCAGTCTATCCAGTATTTATGGCCTTCACAATTCAGTTACTGGGTAACACAGACTCTCTGTGAAAATGGTTTTGTGAGGCATTGTTTAGTTAAAGCAATGCTGCCCTTGACTTGTTTTGAAGTGGGGCCATTATTTTCAGTCTGCGTAAGTCAGGCAGTCAAGAAAATAAAATTAATCAACAGTTTTTATAATAATAGCAGTCAAAAAAAAACCTTTACCTATTAACCCTTTTGAACGCCATTGTCACGTATACATGACAAGCAAGCACGCGCCCTGTACGTAGCACATCACAAATAAGTGACAAAAAGTGCGGTGAATTTGTGGCTTGGCGTCGGGGCACGCCGATGCGTTTATGGTCTGGCGTTCGAAAAGATAAATACAGTTTACAGTTATTTCTACCATAACTTAAAAATGCATTATTTATTTATTTATTAGCACTTTACGCACACAAATGTACAGAGGCGGACTTAATGCCATAGGCATTCTCTACCAGTCAACCTTTGGGTGACGCAGAAAATGGTGGTAGGTGCAATATGATGAATAAAACGCTATCGATATTTAATTACATACAAACATTTAAACAAATAATATAAATATAACAAAATAATTAAATAATTAAACAATATAATTGTTTGTTATATTGTTTGTATAGTTTATATATCTGTCCATCGTACTTAATATTATAAACGCAGAAAGTTTGTAAGTATGGATGGATGGATGGATGGATGTTTTTTACTCTTTCACGTCAGAACGGCTGCACGGATCTCGATGAAATTTGGCACAGAGGTAGATTATAGTCTGGGATAACACATAGGATACTTTTTTATCCCGGGAATATGTTCCCTTGGGATAATTTTCGACAATCACGCGGGCGGCAACTAGTATATAATAAATTGGCATTGACTGCACTTTGGAGTTTTAAGCTAGATAGTTTGATAATATTTTTCTGATAAGATAACTTTCCATTTTTGTTTCACAGAGCTGTAGCACCAGATGTAAAGTCAGGAATGGATGCCAAAGAAAGAAGAAGACAGCTTATCCAGGTTTGTAGAATAAACACATTGAGGGAGTCTGTGTAATAACCAGAGATCGGAATAGGTAGAATATATTTACCTAATGTTCGTGCAAATAAGTAACATAGAGTTGATAATACCTCCTCTTAAAATCCCGGAATCATAAATGGAATCATGACTATTAAAACCTGGGATTTTAAAAACATGAACTGGACTTTGAGTATAGTTCAAAATGATTGATTTGAATTTGAATCAAAAGAAAGAGTTGTGCGAAAACAAAGCTATTTAACTATTCCGATCTCTGGTTATAACTTATATCCACATTTTGACAAGGCCAATGTTTCTGTGTCATAATATTAATTTGTTGTACAGTTAGAATGAATAAGAAACCTGTACTGCTGCTGAACTAAAAAGAAAAACTAATCCTAATAAATTGAAACTTCACTTAGATTAAAATTTGCAGGGGAAGGGACATTCTACCTTAAAGTGATAAAAAATATTTCAACACATTTGCGAGAAAACAGTACAAACAAACTTTTATTTCTTGATATCAGTCGGAAAGTCGTAACAATCTTTGACGTTCCGTATATGAAAATAGCGCAAATTTGCAAATGGCGCCACAGGCGCGTGGTGAAAATTAGAACTACATGTTTCGCCTCATGTTCTCTTTAGTATTAAAATGAGACAAACGTATTGAGCAAAAGCAAAAATTTCAAGGAGGTTTGATCATTCACCTTATATTTTCCAGTAATGTGAAACTCCTTGGTAAAATTCTTATATTTTATAAACGTAATTTAAAAAAAAAACGTAAAGTATACATACGCATACGGCGCTTTACAAAGAGTAGTGCGGTAAAGTAGGAGATGACTTAGATGAGAGTACTATTTTACCGCACGTTCTATTGTATGGTTCGTAATTTTTTACTTTGGAACAAAGTTAGCTTCGTAAATGCATTTTTTTAAGCAAATGTGTTGAAAAAGTATTAACCTCATACAAACTAATCTAAAGGCCTGTTCAGACCAACTTGGTATTTGTTACCAAGAGCGGTAGCAATAAATTTCGCTCTGTTTCGCGCGGTATCCCGACAAGTATTTTGAATGGTTCCGCTGCTAAAGTAACAGGTGAAACCAGTACTTCATGCCAAGTGATTTTGATTGGCTATCCTTTTTTTTCAATCAACCAATCACAGCAGGATTTTTTTCTGTTGATTAGCTTTCCTGAAACTGGGTGGATAAGAGGTAAGAAAAAGGAAATAAAAACAGCATAAAGCTAAAAAACTAGAATTGTCAATTTTTAAGTCTTACAGCACAAGTAAAGGGAAAATTCCGAAAAAGAAAAAAAGTTGGAAATTAAGGTAAATTTTGGTACTTACAAGTTTTCGCGAAAGTCTAAATTTGCCCATATCTTTTTTTCGTGTTGACTCAGGACCTTGATTTTTGTACACCTAATAGGGACTATAGACTTCAGTATCAGGCATAAATTTCAACTTGCTAGGTCCACCCGTTCCTGAGAAAATCGGTGGTGACACACGGATAGACAGACGGACAGACAAACAAGAGAGTGATATTATAAGGGTTCCTTTTTACCTTTTGAGGTACGGAACTCTAAAAACTACATAGTTTTGAAATTGTCCAGGAAAAATACATGGAAGCCAAAATTATTGGGTCTATAAAGTCTAGATGTACCATGGACATGAAAAAAAAGAGCTAAAATAAGGGTCTTACTTTATGGTCCATTCTATGGTCTGATGTAAACAGGAATACCTCATAAACATCCACAGCCCGAATGGGGAGCGTCGGCCACAGGTGCCTCGACCACTGGGGGCCACGAACCCGTTCACTCACTGCCAGCAGCGGCCTTTACCGTTGCGAGGCCACGGGCACCAAATCTTTGCGAGGCCCCGGGCACCAGATCTTTGCGAGGCCCCGGGCACCAGATCTTTGCGAGGCCCCGGGCACCAGATCTTTGCGAGGCCCCAGGTGGCAGATTTTTGCGAGGCCCCGGGCGGCAGATCTGCGAGGCCCCGGGCGGCAGTTCTTTGCGAGGCCCCGGGCGGCAGATTTTTGCGAGGCCCCGGGCGGCAGATCTGCGAGGCCCCGGGCGGCAGTTCTTTGCAAGGCCCCGGGCGGCAGATTTTTGCGAGGCCCCGGGCGCCAGATCTGCGAGGCCCCGGGCGGCAGTTCTTTGCAAGGCCCCGGGCGGCAGATTTTTGCGAGGCCCCGGGCGGCAGATCTGCGAGGCCCCAGGCGGCAGTTCTTTGAGAGGCCCCGGGCGGCAGATCTTTTGCAAGGCCCTTGTTCTTTTTGAAATGAAAATGAATAAAAATCAGTTAGTACTGATTAATTGATTATGTTTCCGGATTTTCCTAATACTACAATTTTAAATAAAATAACAATGATCTACGATTTCAATTGAAAAAATTACAATTCTGAAAACTGATCCTGTGTCATCTTATTCTGCAAAACTTCATTTTATTGCTAAAAATATAAACCGTTTCAAATATAAAATTTTGAACTCGGATTGCGCGAGACAACATAAGAGCAAGGCCCCGGGCGGATGCCCCGTTCGCCACCCGTTAAGGCCGCTGCTGCCCACTGTAAAGGCCTCTCTACTGTCCCACCCTCATCCCGGTAAACCAGAAATACCTATATAAAACGTATTATTTTATTTACAGGAATCCAAATATCTTGGAGGTGACATGGAACACACCCATTTAGTAAAAGGTCTCGACTACGCGTTGCTGCAAAAGGTGAGATTTTCGCCCTATTTCATTAATTAATTAATTAATTTAAGCATCACCAACTTATTTATTACGTATAACTTTAACTTATTTATTCGTAGTACTTATTTATTCAGAAAGGAATGTCCATATTATTCTTTCACGGGAAGAAGTTTAGGTATATAGGCGCCCGATTATCCGTTCACTGCTAATAACATTAAAGGTGATGCTATAAAAAAATCAACAGCCGCATACGTTTATTGTTGTGTAACTCGACAAAATGTACAACAGCTGAATTTGTCGTGATGTCAGGTTCGGTCGGAGATCCAGACGCGGGAGCAGGAGCAGGAGGCCGAGATGGAGCGCCTCGTCACCGTGCCCGTCGAGCCCGTCAAGGAGAAAGTCAAAGAAGTGCCCGTTGTAAGTAGCCAAGAATATTTCATATACAGGGTGACTTCGGAGACTGCTAATTTTACGTGCAGCAAGATCATTAAAAATAAATAGATTATGTTTCGAATAAAAAAAATAATCAAAAATACTGTTATCATAGTCACTCTTTTCGATAAAACGAATAAGTGATGCCAATTCTTCAAAATTATTTTTTTTTCCGTGAAATTTGTTCCATTTCCATACTGATTGCATGGAAGAAAAATGCGTACTGTTTCCGAAGTAACCCCGTAAAGATCTTAGATACAAAACTTCACCCTTAAATATGCTTCAAAATGAACCCTTAAAAATGGCCAAAAAAGATGACGTGTAAAAGTGTTATGTTTAACCTACTTACAAAATAAATATGATTTATTTATCGTTTATTATCATTTTTTTATCATTTATTTATGATTTATTTATCGTTTATTTGTCATTTATTTATTATTTATGACCACGCACTTCTGAATCATCCTGTACTTGTCAAAGTTTAGAGAAAAGATAAGATAAAGTGAAAAATAAATACATCCGAATTGAGAACCTTCCTTTTTTTTGAAGTCGGTTAAAAATAAATAGCAAAGCATTCTAACAACTGATGATATAGAGACAGCTCTACAGTCGTCTGACGTCATACGATAGTAGCACCAGAGTAACTTAGCGCCATCAATCATGACGTAAAATCGAAAATCTCCATCGTCGACTTTGTCTCTGTCATCTATGACCTAGACTAGAGTCAAGAGCAAACCCATATTAAATAATAAAAAAACGAAGTTTTGAGTGACAAGGATAGAAGAATTACTTGAAATCGTGTAGATTGTCCATTTTTCTGTCGATTTTGTATTTTTATTTAGTTTAACATTTTAAAGATGATATCTTTGAAATTACTATTCATTCAGTTACTGTTTGTACGGTAGGCAAAGACTCTAAAAAAATCTTAAATACTATAAATACTCTTAGACATAATATAGTCAAGAAAAAAAATCTACTCTTTGTCAAACATGACGAAAGTACAAATTCCATTGCAATCAAAATTGATATAGACCTTCTGTTATTAGCCGCAGGAAGAAGAGATGCAGTTCGACACGACGATAGCCAAGAACATCTACAATATGATACAGGAACAGAAGTAAGTGGTATATATTAAACTCCAACTTTTCAGCTTACGTTCATTTTTAAAAACCCTCTCTGAGTCTGTTCCCAACTATATTGGGATCATCTAAATACCAGTATTTAACGTGGAGCGGCTGCCTTCTCGGCAAGACTAGTGTCATTGCTTCTGACAATCCGTAACAACTGCCAAAGTTCTACAAATGACAGCGAGGACCAAAGGATTTCTAGGTTTCGAGGCACGGAAGAGTCTCGGTATTTTTAGATGTTCTCCCCAGAAAAACCTCGGCAAGCGTTGCTTAACCTTACAGTTCGACCCGTGCGGCTAATATTTAATTTTAAACAATTTGCTCAAAAAATGGATTTACGCAGCCCGTATTCATTGTTCGAAAGTTTAAAATTACGCACCATACAATGGAACGTGCGGTAAAATGTGTATTTTACCTAATACCTATTTTACCGCACTCCTCGTTGTATAGCGCCGTGCGTATTCTTTACGGTTTTTTTAATTACCAATAAAAAATACAAGAACTCCAGCAAAGAGTTTCACATTACTAGAATAAATAAGCAAAATGATCGAACCTCCTTGGAATCGCTTTTTTCTAAATACGTTTGTCTCATTTTAACACTAAAGAGAAAATGAGTCGAAAGATGTAGTTCTAATTTTCACCACGCGCACGTGGCGACATCTGCAGATTCGCGCTATTTTCATATATGGAACGTCAAAGATTGTTGCGACTTTCCGACTGATATCTAAAAAAAAACTAAAAGTTTGTTTCATTACCTATAATGTACTGTTTTCTCGCAAATGTGTTAAAAACGTCGTATGGCACACCTGTGGAAATTGGTTTTTACAAACTCGTGACTATGGTAAGTAAAAGTAAGTAGAAAATATTCGCCTACTCGTTTGTTCATACCAACTTACTGCACTAGTATCATAAATAACTATTTCCGTCTACGCTCATTTTTTAAAACTCCAAGGCAAAATATAATATTTTAATTTCAAGCTTTAATTCAAGATAGTAAATGTATTACTTATACCCACTATACTCAATGGTTTAATTGTACTGTTTTACAGATCCAAAGATATGTATGGTAATTAAATGTCTGTTCTCTCTCAGCACTGCATAACAAATTAATCAAACAACTTGTTAACAGAAACAAAAAAGTCCTTCGCAACGAGATGTTCGCCCCGGGCCGCATGGCGTACGTGGTGGAACTGGACGACGAGGGGACCATAGACAGCGACATCCCCACCACGCTGACCAGAAGCAAGGCGGACGTGCCTGAGATGGATGAACGCAGCTCAGCATCCAGTGCCAACGACGTGGTGCTCGACAAACTGGCGCAGATCTTCTCTTACCTGAGGCACGGGCGCCATCGCAAGCTGAAGAAGACCAAGGTAACATACCTGCTGCCATAGTCTAGATACCAGAGACAGCGCCAACGACGTGGTGCTCGACAAACTGGCGCAGATCTTCTCTTACCTGAGGCACGGGCGCCATCGCAAGCTGAAGAAGATCAAGGTAACATACCTGCTGCCATAGTCTAGATACCAGAGACAGCGCCAACGACGTGGTGCTCGACAAACTGGCGCAGATCATCTCTTACCTGAGGCACGGGCGCCATCGCAAGCTGAAGAAGACCAAGGTAACATACCTGCTGCCATAGTCTAGATACCAGAGACAGCGCCAACGACGTGGTGCTTGACAAACTGGCGCAGATCTTCTCTTACCTGAGGCACGGGCGCCATCGCAAGCTGAAGAAGATCAAGGTAACATACCTGCTGCCATAGTCTAGATACCAGAGACAGCGCCAACGACGTGGTGCTCGACAAACTGGCGCAGATCTTCTCTTACCTGAGGCACGGGCGCCATCGCAAGCTGAAGAAGACCAAGGTAACATACCTGCTGCCATAGTCTAGATACCAGAGACAGCGCCAACGACGTGGTGCTCGACAAACTGGCGCAGATCTTCTCTTACCTGAGGCACGGGCGCCATCGCAAGCTGAAGAAGATCAAGGTAACATACCTGCTGCCATAGTCTAGATACCAGAGACAGCGCCAACGACGTGGTGCTCGACAAACTGGCGCAGATCATCTCTTACCTGAGGCACGGGCGCCATCGCAAGCTGAAGAAGACCAAGGTAACATACCTGCTGCCATAGTCTAGATACCAGAGACAGCGCCAACGACGTGGTGCTCGACAAACTGGCGCAGATCTTCTCATACCTGAGGCACGGGCGCCATCGCAAGCTGAAGAAGACCAAGGTAACATACCTGCTGCCATAGTCTAGATACCAGAGACAGCGCCAACGACGTGGTGCTCGACAAACTGGCGCAGATCTTCTCTTACCTGAGGCACGGGCGCCATCGCAAGCTGAAGAAGACCAAGGTAACATACCTGCATCATAGTCTATTTCATGAGTCTAGTCTAGGTCGACGGGAAGTTCCCTATAATTTTTTTATTCCCTTGATAGTGTCGAAATATACGTTTTTTTGCGGCATAAATCGTTTTTTCACAGCTTCAAGAGACTAGACCTGAGTATATCGTTTTAGTTTTAACTCGATACCCTCACGCGTTCCCGAACTAAGGGTCTTGACAGACAACAAAGTGATCCTTTAAGGGTTTCGTTTTTTCTTTTGAGGTACGGAACCCAAATGATAGCCGCAATCAACCGCTTAAGGTGCCTTTCGAGGCGAGTTTCGGTATGTCAAGATGGTCATCACCCACAGATCGACCTTGACAAGCGTAGCTTAACCGGTGCGGTTGTTATTATAGAGCCATTATTGAGATGGAATCTATTTCATCTTCGTGTCTCTGGCACGACAGATTATAAGATTTGGGTGGCCAAAAACATTGCCACGGAATCGTTAGTGGCAGCGCATAGGTCACTGGCTGCAAGTTTTGGGGTACAGAAGGCAGGATAGGAGGTGGAGCATAGTTTGTGAATCGGCTCCACATCCACACCCTTTTTTTAAGGATGGGCAGTCATCAAATGACTTCTTCCACTCTGGGTGGAGCGGAAGGGCGAGTCGGACTTTTACTGACTAAAACCCATCCCTGTTCCTTCTAAAGCCCTTTTCGTTCCAGGGCCGCGGTGACTCTTTAGAGCAATTCCGCAATCTTGGCAGACAAGACTGACACTTTTTTTTAAGGATGGGTAATCAACAAATGACTTCTTCCGCTCTGGGCGGAGCGGAAGGGCGTGTCAAACTCTTACTGACTAAAACCCATCCGTGTTCCTTCTAAAGCCTTTTGCGTTCCAGGGCCGCGGTGGATCGAACAGATTCCGCACACCCTGCAGTTGACCTGTCACATTTGGAAGTTTAAGTTTGTTTGTGTTTTCAGGACAAACCGACAGAGAAGGGGCGCGCCGACGACTCTATCTACGGCGAGATCGGCGAGTACAACGCGGCCGACAGGCTCGAGCGACGCGACGACAGGCCGCGCGCCGCCGGCTACTTCGACAAGCCCGGCGACGACGACAAGGACGGTGAGCGCGGCACACTGCTCGGGGATACCTTCATTGTGCCTATGCCTAAGGAGCGGAATTCCCTTAGGGAAAATGAATGGAGCGAGTGCCTATCTCATTTCCATCACCCAGCTTTTAATTTAAATATTTTTTTTTTTTTTGAAGAGCACAGTTGCTCATTAGATAATGCTTTGAAACTTAACAATGAATTAATCTATACTTCTATATCTATACTAATATTATAAAGAGGAAAGATTTGTATTTTTGTATGTAACGACTATGTACGGTGCACGTACAACGTTTTGGTTGCTGACAAAGCGACCTCAATTTATATATAATAATATTCACGGAACATTACAGTTAGTTAACATATTGCAATTATCGCGATTGGCACGGATTGGCATCCAACTTATAACTATTTTGTAACTTTAAGAAATAAACTATTTCTTGTGGTCAACCGTGGTTTACCGTCAACTCACCAAACTCTAACTAACGCTGAGCCATACATAAGAAGTGGTCCTTCGAGCTTCGAGGATATTAAGTGTGTGAAGTGTCTCTATTAGCGATAGCGAATCGGTCTTGCTGGTCTCCCAGAAGCGGGTCGCCCCAGTAAGATTGAGAAGGCGCACATATCTCTAGTAGAGAAAGAATACGCTTAGTATCCACCAAAATAACTGCGAAAACTTCGCAAGTTTACTGAACTAGTGCCTGCGGCGAAACAACCCTGCGGTACTATCGAACAACTAAACTTAACAACAATCAACTTAACTAAACTTAACTTCAACAACAATCAACGATGGCTCAGAACATCAGCGAGATCATCAGTCGCCAAGAAACTATATTCAACAACTTGAAGCAAATCAGCATCAACTACAAGAAAGACGGTCCTAGCAGAAAAACTTTGGAGTACCTGGAGGAGCGACTTTCTCGGCTGAACACGAACTGGGAGAAGTTTGTGTTCAATCATCAGCAACTGGAGAAATCTGGAATAACTGACATCCAATACTTCGTTGACGACGTTTTCAACAACACTAAGAAGATGTACGAGGACGTTCTGCAAGATATCCTGAAACGTAAAGCTGAGTTACCTTCTGTATCGAAGAGTAAAGTCGAACTATCACCTTCTACTCCTAAACAAGGTAAAACAAAAGCAACCTTTAACTTCGATGATATCAACTTTCATATACCTCCTCGCGAAACGGACAAGACCACCGAAAAACAGCAGGAGCTTTTACGACAGCAATTCTGCAACTTTCGAGCTTTTGAACGTACTGTGGAGAAGATAAACTTCGACTCGTCATCTGAAAAATGGGAGCTAGAAGATAGTCTTAATATCTTGAAAGGCAAATGGGATATAATTGAGAAAACTAACTGGGAACTTGACTATATTTCACAAGATGAAGATTCAACTTACAAACAAAAATATGATGCTATAGAAAACGTTTATGATAACATCCGAAAGAAACTACAACATCATATTTGGAACAACGCTCACTATGAGAAGACAACTCCAAAAATTGTGATACCGGACTTCAATGGAAACTACCATCAATGGTTAACTTTTAAAGATCTGTACTTGGAAAGTGTACATAATAACCCACTGCTGTCAAAAGCGCAAAAAATGCAACACCTCAAAACTAAACTCAAGGGTGAAGCCGAGAAGATTGTACAGCACCTCGGTATAAGCGCGGAAAACTACACTTCCTGCTGGGAGATAATCACGCATCGATATGATAACAAGCGCCTGTTGTTCACGTCTTATATGAACACGCTTCTAAATCAACCTCTCATATCAGAAGCTAGCGCCGCAAGCATAAGGAAACTTCATGACGTCACTCTCGAGTGTCTGAACGGACTCAGTAACATTGGACTAGAAATAACCAACTGGGATCCGATAATTGTTCATCTGTTGGTGCAGAAACTGGACAAGGTGACTTACAACGAGTACATCAAGGATCTCAAAGAACCGAGAGAATTTCCCGACTTGGATGAATTCATCAAATTTTTGGAGAATAAATTCATGGCGTTGGAAGCCTTACAAGGAAATACTCATCAAAGGTCACACTCGTCGAATAAAAATCAGACAGATAGACAGCAAAACAACGCGTCATTCGCTCGAAGCAATAATTATAAATATAATAGCCAGAGGTCATCAAACTCTAACAGACCGTATAAATCGACCAAAGCCTTCTTCACAACAACGAAGAATTGCCCGATTTGCAAAACTGAACACGTTTTAATGAAATGTTGCAAATTCTTGGCTATGAACGCAAAGGAACGAAATGACACAGTTCGCAATTTACGTATTTGTTCGAATTGTTTGTACAGTCATGGAGAACAAAAATGCACTTCGAGAAAAACTTGTAAACTATGCAACAAGCCACACCATACGCTTTTACATGAGGATGGGAATGAGCAGAACAACCGTCCCGCAGCTATGAGTGCCAGCACGCCATCGACATCACATGCCGTGAATAACTTAACTAACGAGGCGAAGGAAATTTTGTTGACGACTGTACTTTTAAAAGTAAAGACCATTGATGGAGATTATATCAGCTTAAGAGGTTTGCTTGACCAAGGGTCGCAAGTGAGTCTCGTGACAGAACACGCCGCGCAACGACTCAGATTACCGCGACGCAAAGTCAGCGCTATTGTGTCAGGTGTCGGTTCACTGTCCGGCAATTGTAAGGGGTCAATTGACTTGGAATGCAAATCTATACATTCGGATTATGAATTTAAATTAGAAACCTTGGTGATGAAGAAATTAGTAAATAACTTGCCTACAGCATCCTTCTCCATACAAAACTGGGATTACATAGATAACTTAAAACTTGCAGACCCACATTTTAATAAATCGGGCCCGATTGACTTACTTCTGGGTGCCGAAATCTATTCAGAACTAATACTGAATGGGGTCATAAAAAGCGACAATTTCCCCGTAGCCCAACAAACAAGAGTTGGCTGGATACTCTGCGGGAATGTCAAGACATTTAACTGCTATGTAATACTCAATGACCTAGAAAATATGACACGATTCTGGGAAACTGAAGAAATCTCGAACACTACAACTTCAACTAATGAAGACCAGCATTGTGAGGAGCACTACAACTCGACTACTACGAGGTTAGATGACGGGAAATATGTGGTGCAGATGCCCATGAAGTCAAACTATAACTCAAACTTAGGAGCCACGAAGTCTCAAGCACAAGCTCAGTTCCTACAACTTGAGAGGAGAATGTTGAAGAACAACGACCTAAATAGGGAATACAAACGCTTTATGGAGGAGTACATTTCCCTGGGCCACATGAAGCCTGTAACTGCTGATACTCGTAGAAAAAACCAAGTCTATCTACCACATCACGGAGTTTTAAGAGCTGAGTCGACTACGACGAAACTGAGAGTTGTGTTTAATGCATCTTATAAGGCAAATAATAACAACAGTCTCAATGACCTTATGTACTCTGGCCCAAACTTGCAAAAGGACATGTTCACGCTACTTATTAACTGGCGAGTGTACAGATACGTCTTTACGGCAGATATTGAAAAGATGTATCGACATATATGGCTGAACGAGCAACAACAGCACTTACAAACTATTGTTTGGAGATCATCTTCCAACGAACCATTGCTGGAATGGCAGCTATGCACTGTGACCTACGGTATGAAAAGCGCGCCTTATCTTGCAATGCGCACCTTACATCAACTTGCACAAGATGAAAAGGATAACTATCCTGAGAGCGTCAGCGCTCTACTAAACTATTTTTACATGGACGATTTAGTCCATGGGCAAAACAGCATTGAAGATTCGAAGAGAATGGTCGCAGAACTCATTCAACTATTGAGTAAAGGAGGTTTCAACTTAAGAAAGTGGACAAGTAACGAAGCGGCTATATTAGAGGACTTGCGAGACGACCAAAAGAGCACTAAGGCTAACATAGAATTCAGCCCTGAAACATCAAACACAAAAATGTTGGGGATGAACTGGAACCAGAAACAGGATACATTTACTTATCAATGGAGACTACCGGAAAAGAAAACTCTAACGAAGCGTGTATTGCTGAGTGAAATAAGTAAATTATACGATCCTCTTGGTTTTCTATCGCCTGCAACAATAAAAGCGAAACTACTTTTTCAAAAGGTCTGGATCAGCAAAATCGACTGGGATGATTGTCTGCCCGTCGACGTAACAACTGAATGGGAAAAGTTGAGAAAGGATTTCCCTTCAATCAACAAAATCTCAATCCCACGATGGCTGCAATGTACAGACGATAATATTGAGATTCACGGGTTTTGCGACGCAAGCGAAAAGGCATATGCGTGCGTCATTTATAGTCGAGTGAAAAGCAAGAACGGAAATTTCACAACTACAATAATAACTGCAAAAACAAAGGTCGCGCCGCTTAGTAAGAAGATATCTCTACCTAGAATGGAACTCTGTGGAGCATTGTTACTTGCCAGACTTATAGAGAAAATTAAGAGTACACTCTCTACTAAACATCTCCAAATACAATGTTGGAGTGACTCTAAAGTGGTATTGGCATGGCTACAAGGAGACATAAATAGATGGGAAAAATATGTCGCCAACAGAGTCTCACAAATAAACAGCATAATTCCATCAAAACAATGGAACTACGTCAAGTCGGAAGAAAACTCGGCTGACTGTGCAACACGAGGTCTCTCTCCCTCTCAACTTCTAACATTTAAACTTTGGTGGGAGGGCCCAAGTTGGTTGAAAACTTGTAACTTTAAAAACAGCCAACAAAATGACAATAATATGCTCTATTTACAAGACAATGAACTATGTGACACACTAACAGCAAACAATAAATGCTGCGTTGCAACTTATAAAAACAGTGAAGTAATTACCGAGCTGTTGAGTAAATATAGCAGTTTCAAACGTGTAATCCGAGTACTTGCGTGGATTCTTCGAGTTAGAAATACTTACGTCCGAAAAAATAACATAACCGGCGTTGATAACGTGATTGTATCGTTATCTTCTGAAGAAATTACTGAAGCAACGGAAATGGTGATCAAAACTGTGCAGAGAATGTACTTTGGGGAAGAAATCGAATGTTTGAAGAAAAACAACTCAATATCAACTAAAAGCAACATTCTGAAGTTGACCCCATTTCTCGATAAGAATGGGATACTGCGAGTCAAGGGACGACTTATCAACTCCGTGCTGCCTCCTGAATCGAAACATCCAGTTATTCTCCCTGCTACTGGAAGATTAACAGAGTTGATCATCCAAGAAGCCCATCATGAAGTTCTCCATGGTGGGGCACGACTCACGCTAGCATACTTACGTCTCAAGTACTGGATTATTGGTGGGAACAGAACAGTGAAAAAGGAACTTAGGCAGTGCATACGATGTCACCGTTTTAAGTCTCAACGAAACATGCAAATTATGGCTGACTTGCCAAAAGAACGAGTTACACCATCGAGGCCATTTACAAATACCGGTGTGGACTTTACCGGACACGTTGATATAAAAATCAACAAGGGGAGAGGCGTGAAAACATGCAAGGCTTATATAGCCATCTTCATTTGTTTGGTTACTAAAGCCGTACATCTTGAGTTGGTGTCTGACCTGACAACTCAAACTTTTCTTGCCGCTTTTAAACGAATGTGTGCGCGCAGAGGTACTCCGAAGCATATGTTTTCAGACAACGGAACTAATTTTGTTGGTGCCGCAAGAGTACTGCAAGAGGACTTTGAACGAAATAAAACTTTTCAATCGTCTGAGTTTTACGACGAGATGAATAGTTTAAAGATAAACTGGCATTTTAACGCCCCTCTCTGGCCATCAGCTGGTGGACTTTGGGAAGCCGCCGTTAAGTCCATGAAGTATCACTTGAAGCGAGTGCTAGGAGAACAAAAGTTAACTTACGAACAGTTCACAACATTATTAACTCAGATTGAAGCATGCTTGAATTCCCGTCCACTTTGCCCACTATCTGAAGACGTTGAAGACCTGGACTACTTGACACCAGGTCACTTTCTTGTTGACGGTCCCTTATTGTCTATGTCGAAGGAAGAAGAAGACTTCAACCAGTACGACTTGAGAAATAGATGGAGGTTGGTTGAACAAACTAACTTACACATCTGGAAGCGCTGGTCAAACGAATACCTGCAGCAATTACAAGTACGCAGTAAATGGCAACAAACAAAGGAGAATCTAGCAGTTGGTGACTTAGTGTTAGTGAAAGAAGACTATTTGCCTCCGGGACGGTGGGCTCTCGGAAGAGTCGTGGAACTTCATCCGGGGACTGACGGAAATGTTCGAGTCGTTACTCTTAAAACTAAAAAGGGACAACTAAAACGACCAATCGTGAAACTGTCGCCGTTACCGCTACGCAAGAACTTACAAACTACGGAAGTAACCGAAGACGTAATAAACAAACAACAACAGCAGTCCGAACCTGAAAAACAAAAAAGGCAAAGAGGTCGCACGATTAATAAAACTAGTTTACTCTCTCTAGTTCTAATGTGCATAATGACCATAATGGGAATCACACAAGCGACGCCTGTTGCTTCAAGCAACTATAAGGTGACATCAATACTTAACAATCAACCAATATACTTTGATGAAGCCGGGAAACTGCAACTTATACACGATGAATGGACGCTGTTGATTTATTACAACTTGACTTCATATTGGCAAGCCACGAGTAAGATTAAATTCTACCTCGATCAAGTGGATACACTTTGTCAACGAATAGTGCACCAGTACCCACCCTGCGAAACCGTCGTCGATCACCTACGTTATGAATTGAACCATCTCACTGAATACAATTCTATGTTACTAGCTCAACGCTCAAGGAAAAAACGAGGTTACTTCGATGGGGTTGGAAAATTAGCAGGAACACTATTCGGCGTTCTTGATGTGGATTTTGCACAAAAATATGAACAGGATATCCAATATTTACAAGCAAGTGATAACTATTTACTGCAATTAATGAAAAATCAAACACTGATTGTAGAAGCAGAAAATAGTATGATTAAACGAAGCTCGGAATTTATCGATAAACAATTCAAAACAGTACAGATCTACATGAATCAGACTAGCAGAGAAATCACAAAAATAGAAAACAGAGCACATATATTATACACTATAAATGACATCCATTCTGCCGCTGTAACTTCAACTTTAATTCTGAGCGATTTACATAGAATTCAAGAAATGCTGATGAATGCCCTAGCCAACATCTACAGAGGCCATTTAGACACACACCTTTTTTCGGCATCTCAACTGATTGAGCAACTGAATATTATATCAGGAAAGCTACCACAGGGACTTTCTTTGCCGATTAAGGATATGCAAAAGGAATTTCAAGTCATCTACGAACTGATTCACGTGAAAGCTAGAATTACACGTAACTATTTACTGTTTGAATTACACATTCCGTTATTGAGCGACGAAGACTACAAAATATATCGTGTAATTCCAATTCCATTCATGAGACAAGGACACTTAAAACTTGTTAAACCTTTTTCGGACTTCATCGCTATCAACTTGATAAAAAACTCATATATAACCTTGGAAGAGCAAGATATGCACCATTGCACCTCATACGGAGAAGATGAATTCTCGTGCATCTCGCGACAACCCGTATACAGTCTACACGATAAAGATGCGCCCTGTGAGACCAAAGTGTTTAGCCAACAAACTTCACTATCGTGCGTCATTAATGACATAACTTGTAAGGAGAGTTGGATAAAATTGCATAAACCTAACGTTTGGTTATTTACGTTGTGCGACAAACAGCTGATGCGTGTAATATGCAGCGATCAGGTGACACCGGCGGTCATTGACGGAACAGGAGTCATTGCCTTGAAACCTAAGTGCTTACTACAGAAAAAAGATGCCACGATATTTACTTACAATCACTTAGGAAGTAGGGTAAACACGGGATTGGATATCGAAGTACCCATCATAAATACCACGATAAACAACATGTTTGATATCAGCTGGAGGAACGTACAGCTGAACATCACTGAATTGTCCAATGCAGGAGATTTGTCAAAACTTGATCGTCAAATCTCTTACCAAAAACAGCATGAAGTGCTACCTGCGGCTTCAAGTATTTCACCGCACGATGTGTATTTTTATTCCTCGACTTCTTTGTTGTTGGGAGGACTTGCTATAGTTGGCATCTACTTCATTATCAAGAAACGAAGAAATAAGAATCAGAATTCTACGGCAAGCACTAAACTGGAACAACAGAAAGGAGCAGACAAAGAAGTTAACATCGAGATGCGAGAGATCCGTAGCTCGACGAGACAGGAACCTGGAAAGGGATTTAGTTTTGATGAAATATCGTCAAATTAATATTTATACTTTTTTATTATGTACTCTTTTTACTTTACTTTACTATACTTTTACTTTACTTACTATACTTTTACTTTACTTACATAATTTTTAAACTTTGTTTCTTTTACATTTTTTATACTTATTTTTTGCTATGTACTGGTTGCCCATCTCGCCTTTCGTTACTGCCCATCTCCCATTCTTCCCTTGGGAGCATGTACGGTGCACGTACAACGTTTTGGTTGCTGACAAAGCGACCTCAATTTATATATAATAATATTCACGGAACATTACAGTTAGTTAACATATTGCAATTATCGCGATTGGCACGGATTGGCATCCAACTTATAACTATTTTGTAACTTTAAGAAATAAACTATTTCTTGTGGTCAACCGTGGTTTACCGTCAACTCACCAAACTCTAACTAACGCTGAGCCATACAGACTAAACTTAAAAACTACCGAACCGATTGAAAAATTATTTCAGCAATGGATAGCTACATTATCAGCGAGAACATAGGCTATATTTTATCCCCGGGATAAATCCCCACGGGAACGGGAACTACGTGGGTGAAACCGCGTGACGTCCGCTAGTGCATTATATTAAACAAAGGTCATAGCATGTTCTACTTACAGACAAAAAGAAGATCTTGTAACACATCTTTAATTGACAGCTGTAAAAATAGTATATTTCGTTGTTCCCACAGTGGAGGTCCCGGGCCCCGGGCGCGGCGCCGAGGAGCGCTCGCGGCGCTCCGCCGCGCTGCTGTCGCGCCTGGCCGCGGAGCCCCAGGGCTACGCCGAGTGCTACCCCGGCCTGCGCGAGATGGACGACGCCATCGACGACTCCGACGACGAGGTGGACTACACCAAGATGGACGCCGGCAATAAGAAGGGGCCTATAGGTAAGTGTTAAACACGAAATTCATTCGGTGAACCTATTTATAATTATCAGAGATCGGAATAGGTAGACTATATTTACCTAATGTTCGTGGAAGTAAGTAACATAGAGTTGATAATACCTCCTCTAAAATCTCGGAATCATGAACATGACGATTTCATTAGAGGTAGCTTAAAAGTGGCGCCAGTAACGGAAAACTTAAAAAGGAACAACAAAAAGGAAGCTTATCTAGGTATGGCCATGTGAAGAGGAGGGATGAAAGATGATGATGCACATAACTAAAAGAGTTATGAATATAAATGTGGATGGATGGACAGGGAGAGGGAGGCCAAAGAAAAGATGGATGGATTGTGTTAGGAGTGATATGAAAGAAAAGGGAGTTATAGCGTAACGGCTGACAGGACAGAATGGAAGAAAAAAACATGTTGCGCCGACCCCAAGTAACATGGGACAAGGGGAGGAAGATGATGATAAACATGACGATTGTATCCCGGGATTTAAGAGATTGCAAATTACTTATTGCGCTTAATATATACATTTCATACGATACATTTGCACAAAATTATCATATTGAAGAATCTTATAGTGTTAAGCTGTTAAATTAAATAAATAGCTTTGTTTGCGCACAATTCATTCTTTTTTTGATTCTTCAAATCAATAATTTGTAACTATACTCGAGTAACTATAGTCCAGTTCATGTTTTTATAATCCCGGGTTTTAAACATTAGGTAAATATAGTCCACCTATTCCGATATCTGATAATTATACACACCGTTACATTGTTAAATCTTGATGTTATATAACATATTTCTTTTTGTATTTTTGACGCACGATTGCGCCAAAAACTTAACTCTAGAGTTAGTTGCTAAAACGAGGTTTAATAACAAATATTACGTACATAATGGGCCAATTGACCTTTGATAGCAACCACTTGCGCAACCTGTTTCGTGCAAACGGGCCTTAACAGATAAGTAGTTGAACACTGCACGGAGAGCTAATTCTCATCCTAATTTGAGACAAAGATTTTGGGTTATAAAATAAAGATAACTATAGTAGGCGCCAGATAAATGTGGAATAAAGTATATTGACCTTTCCCTAATAACTGTTCATAGGTACCTGAACAATTAAATATGAATCGTTTTTCATTATTAGACAATGTTAAGGATCACGAGAGATGATGATTCGGGACAGCTTTGTGTCATTAATTCCGTTTTTCAAATTAAACATGTCAATAATTGTAGGTGGGTCAATGACCGTTATTCCACGATTATCTGGCGCCTACTATAACACTACTATTTATCAACCAGGTCGCTGGGACTTCGACACGCAAGAAGAGTACTCAGCCTACATGAGTAGCAAGGAGGCGCTACCCAAAGCCGCCTTCCAGTACGGCGTGAAGACGCAAGACGGACGCAAGACACGCAAGACGAAGGACAAGAGCGAGAAGGCGGAGCTGGACAGGGAGTGGCAACAGGTATGCTGAGTTTTGTCTCAGATCTGTTGGTGTGGCGTGGACGCACGAGATGCGACCACTGACCTAAGGAGTGGAATTCCCTACCGGAGTCTGTATTTCCTGATAGCTACAAACTGGGGGGGTCTTTAACCTTTTGAATGCCAGAGAAAACGCATCGGCGTGTCCCCGACGCCAAGCCATAAATTCGCCGTACTTTATATACCACATATTTGTGACGTTTGGCGTACAGGGTACGCGCTTGCTTGTCATGTATACGTGACAATGGCGTTCAAAAGGTTAAATCAAGGGTGGATAGTTTACTGCTAGGCAAGCGTGCTTTCCAAGAAGCCTACCCATCTTCGCTATTCATCAGATTAGATTGAGATCAAACGTGAGCTTGCCGATACTAAAAAATCTTCTTTTCTTGGAGTCAGTTACAAAAATAAATTAATAACTTATTTTTTCTCCACTTACTATTCGCACTTTTTCAGAAGACTAAACAATTTTATAAATACATGTCATTTGTTGCAGATTCAAAACATAATTCAGAAACGCAAAGCGCCTCAGGTGGCAGCGGAGGAGCCTTCGTACAAGTCTGCTAAATACTAGCATACGACTGGTACTAGGAAACCATGTTAGTAGGAAACTAGGTCACTAGGTGTACTACACGTACAGGACTTAACTAAGTGCGTGTTTTTTTTATCCTTATTTAACCATCATCTGCCTAGTCTTTGCTGAACTGACAGCTTCCGGTCAGACCGGATTCAGCTGAATACTAGCATTCTACGTAGAGCGGCTGCCTACCAGACCTCCACAATAGACTTGCGCTTCGCGGCTCCTTGACGAACTAGTTCGCTCTTTTGGTTCATCAGTTCCCGACTCTAATGTTTCGAGACAGGAGCTGACTGAACTAGTACTAGAACTGGGAGAAAGGCAGATCGTTCGCGCTCTTTGCAGTTGGTGGCTGTGTGCGCATTTTTTGTTTATAAACTGGCTATTTTGCCGTGATTTTTAACTTTACATATGTTGTACGTGGTATCTTAATTGATTTATTAGTCCAATATAGTAAAATGCTTATAAAAAATCGCACCTTTAAAGTAAAACCGTTACTAAACGAAATTATGAAATTTTATAGGGGAGCTAATATTAGAAAATTGTCACTTTTAGATAGATGGCATTGATACCTCAATTCATGAAAATTTTCGGTTAGTAACGGTTTTACTTTAAAGGTGCGACTATAAAATTTCATAATTTCGTTTAGTAACGGTTTTACTTTAAAGGTGCGAAATATTAAATGACCTTTCAATTCTAAATTTGTAATTAGTAGCTTGTATATTGCATTGCATTGAACAATGAGATGCACATCAGTGTGTAAGTGAGCGGCGACGCTCCCGCTCAATCTCGCTATACAATGAGGTCGGTCATATCGAAGGAACTAAAGAGCGAAGGATCTGAGACCTAGTTCGCGTAGTTCGCCTGTGGAAGCGCTCTTACGAACTAGTTCGATCGCGAACTACACAAGACTACTCCTAAATTTCGTTAATGTACGGTTTTCGACCAATATTTAGCTTGACTGGTAGTAAAATAAAAAACCACATATTATTACTTAATTACTAACAATTGATCGAAACGCATTTTATGTTATGACAATTTTAACCGTTGGTTGAGTTAACTACGGGTCAAAACACTCGTACTAAGTTGTGGATTTTACCCTCTATAGCTGAATACAGAGCATTTACTCTTCGCGGTATTATATACTAAGTGTTCCTTTTGATATAATAACCCTAGGGTATTAATCAGACCACATAAGAGAATCGAATAGCATATTAAATATTTTACAATTCAACATTTTTTTTTCGTTTTCATTTCTCCTACAAAATAATTCGACAAAGCGAGTTTACTTCAGGTAAACTCGCTTTGTACTTTTAGCGACTTCGTATTAGCTAACTTCGTATTTTTAGCGACTTTATGACTGGCCTTACTTATCAATGATATTTAGGTACATTTAGGTAGACTTGTTATACTGGTGACAATTTTTGAATTATCTCAGTTAAGTTTGGTGTTGGCTGCGTAACTATATAGAGGGTATGCGGTACAGAGAGTAAAGTCCCGCACACCTCTACTGAAAATGGGAGGATCCTCCGACCAGACGGTTGTTGTGTCTGGTGGGCAACTGCCCGATAGTTGATATTCGGACTGTTGTATGTGTTCAAATCGCACGGAGAACTGCTTGCGCGATGCAGGATTTCGTTGTTAGTTCGTCGTAGATGGCGCTGCGGTTCTCTTTGTTGCCGTGCAAATTTCGTTTCTTAGTTTTTCATGTGGCGACATTGATGCCGCTACAACTATGCGTTTCGGAACCCATGTTTCTAAGACATTTAACATTATTTCTATTCATAGAATGTAAGTAAAGTTATGGGATATCAAAAGGAACACCTTGTATTTGTCACCGGAAAATTGCAGATTCCGTAAGATTGTAATAAATCTATATTAGATAATAATTTCTCTCAACATACATATATTATGAAAAAATCGTTTTGTATACAATAAATTCCTACCAAATTGAATAGTTTCAAATATAAGTATTAAAAAAAAATTCACGCGATATTTTACAATCTTACGGCGTTTGCAATTTTCCGGTGACGTATACACTCGCAAGTCCTCGTTCTTGGAAATGAATGAACTGATTTTAATTAAAATTGAGTCATTACGCAAGATGCCTAGGTGTTAAAATCATAACCCTCTTTTTGTTTCGCCGTAGTAGGGTAAAACACTAGCGAAGGTCTTTTCGAAAAAGAGTGATTTTACATTTTTATTCAAAACTTAAAATTACTCTAGCCTTTCCCAGTATTTTACGTGGAGCGGTTGCCTACCAGACCTCCACAACCCATTAACTGGGTAACACGGTACTCCTTGGTGGTGTCCGAACGACTGCTAAAGATTTAAAAATGACAGCCAGGACCAACGGCTTAACGTGCTTTCCGAGACACGGAGGAGTCTCGGTATGTTAAGATGGTCACCCATCCACAGACCGACCTCGGCAAGCGTTGCTTAACCTTGAAGATCGACCCGTGCGGCTGTTTTATTTAGCCACGAGCTAAATTACTCTTACTGTCTCTTTTAAATCCATTTGGAAAAAGTTTCAACCAACTTTTCAAACCTAGATATCTCGCGTTTCAAGTTTCATGATAATCGAATCATTTTTTTCCATAAGATGAATTTTCTCCTGCTAAGCTTTGTACTACTTGGAATAAATATTTCATTTTATTTATGTCATATTTATTCTTCAGATAAACAGTTATTTCGCTTGTCTAAAATCAGTCCTCTAAGAAGCACAATTGCACATGTTATAAAATTATACATTGTTACTTTAGTACTTTGGTATGTATATGTATGTCACCGGAAAATGGCAAACTCCGTAAGATTATAAAATAACTTGAGAGGTTGTAAACTCTCGATAAATTGTCAACTGAACATTTGGAATACTTTTTTTACGCACCAAAATTTGATAGTCTATAATCTCTCGAAGTCATTCCGAGAAATTAATTGACACAAAATACTGACATAAAATGACCAATCAGAACGCAAGTCTACAATTTATCCCTTTTTTGTGTTATAGTAAACCAGGAAACAAGACTGTCGTTGGTCTCATTCTCAGCCTCATTGGTCAACGAAGACCAATGAGGGGCCAAGTTTCCAATTTAGCTATCACGACAAAACAGTTAAATTGTAGACCTGAGTGTTGTTTGGTCGCCAGTTTATGTCATTCCACAATATCTCGGACCGGCACGGAGATATTATAGAATACAAGATTTTGATTCGTATAATTGTACAAAAAATGTTCCTTTGACAATTTATCGAGAGTTTACAATAAAATCGTAATATTTTTTAATCTTACGTACTTTTCAATTATCCGGTGACATACATACAGCGTGAAATTTTAATGGTTGTTTTACCGCAGCGAAATGAGTTTGTCTTGGTAATACAATCGATTTATAAAAAATCAAAATTTTAAATCAAGAAATGGCAGAATAACAATTGTGATAAAACTCGAAAGCGACTTCGAACTAATCGCGTATCAACCAGCTGATAGGTACTCCTGATTTAATGAAACACAATACCGAATAAGTTAACATAAAAGGATGCCACGCGCGATGCGCGGGCCTACGTCACGTCTAGTGAGTTACTATTGTTTCTCACGCTTTCGAGATTAGGAATATTTTTTTAATTAGATAGTACTACTGATGGCTAATCTTTCTGCCGCGGGAAAACAACTATTAAAATTTCAGCGTGTATAAATAATAAAAGTTTTGTTAACTACATAATAATGTGTTATAAATATGGAAGAAGCATGGTTGCCGAAGGTTGAGTATCTCTGTTCTATAGAAACTATATAAGTAAATGTAGCAGTGTTAGGTTTTTATTACACTCCCAAGCTACGATTTACGAATAAAAATCTTTTGTAGGCAAAGGTCTAGTAAACCCACATTTGCGATTTGTGCAAATCAAATATTAAAACGAATATATATACAATATTTTAAGAAATAGTGGTTGTTCATTAAAATATTGTACATTGCGCATGTCTTCTTATACACTCTTTGTAAGTGATGAAGTGTTATTTTGTAAATAGTCAATTTAATTATGAAATATAAAGTGTTGACGATAAACGATGGTTTTTATTTCATTTCAGTTTTATCATACTACCCTTTCCTCTAGGAATATACGGGGGCGGCTCCAACGATTTTCATGAAATGACTAAATTTCATGAAAATTGGAGCCGCCCCCGAAACCCCCGCATGCTACTGCGAGGGTTTCGGTTTTTTGTTATTTTTTCGTTTTTGACACCGACTGCCGAAATTAAAGTTATTTTATACTATTTAGTGTTTTTTATTTGGAAGTCGGTTGTATTTTTTTGTAAAAAGCTTTTCTTTTCACTTTTTAGTGGTTCACAGCGTACCGGCGCACACTGGTCCCAAATTAAAAAAAAGTGGACATTGATAGTAGACCGCTGATATTTTTTTTTATTGTTGATACAATGATAACAGATAAGGCAAAAAAATATTATTGTCCTACTTCAAATACTTTTCTATAAAAAAAATATTTCTTTTTTTTTTGTATGGGAGCGATTACGTTTTACTCAATTTCTCAAAAACTTTAAGCGATGTCGAGATGGCAATCACATATGTTAGAAAACTAATAATTCTGAGTATTTGGCTCGAAGAAACTTATTGCTTATCTCTGCGTACTTTCGAGATAATAGTGACAGAAAATAACAATTTTTTTTAATGTTAATTGTTTGCTTTTTTTTAATCATAGCCTTACTCATATCACAATAGGTCCGCTGGCCAGCAAAATGGAGCTTCGACGCGAGTTTGCCGGGATAACAAGATGGCCGCCTCTCATGACGTAACGTAATACGGTCACGAATCGCGCGCGTACACCTCAGTGTACAACTAAATGTGGTTGCGATAAGACGTGTCCTTATTTTTTCTGTGCGCTTGAAGAAATGCTTGTTGTTTGTTCGTTTTGTTATTGTTGTATTTTGAATCTTTGGATTTTAAAATCAAATAATTTTTGTTTGTCTTTCTTTCGTCGAATTTGTTTTCGTAATTTTTTTTGTTAAAATCAAAGTCACTTTGTCTTTGATATCTTTGATTCTAATTTGTTTTCAATTTTCCTTAAAATTATAATATGTCCGCATTTGTCACCAACTTAGACTTATACGTTGTTCTTAAATCAGGAGGTGGTTTTAAAAATGTCGAATTTTTATTTAATGCCCTTATTGAACGTATTGGTGT
Source organism: Mamestra brassicae (assembly GCA_905163435.1). Classification (NCBI taxonomy): domain Eukaryota; kingdom Metazoa; phylum Arthropoda; class Insecta; order Lepidoptera; family Noctuidae; genus Mamestra; species Mamestra brassicae. The sequence goes on along the minus strand of LR991008.1, from coordinate 15,878,180 downwards.
TGAATTGTCTTCCGAAGATTTGAGTAATATTAAATTATTTTGTCGTAATTTTTCAAGTAATATCTCAAAAAGATGGTCTGCTTCCAGTAGAGCTCAAAAGACCTTTCTTAACAAAAATTCAGACTGGTTACAATCCCAAATAGTTTGGCCAAAATGTCAAAATATCGATTTAAGCAGCATTTTTAAAGTTGCCGAGGAAGTAATTCCAAATTTCGAAACGCAAGTGGATACTCATCAATTAAGTTGTGGTACAAGTAAAAAACCATTTGTTGATATATCTGATAAACAGAAGAAAAGGCGTTCTCTAACACTTCTAGATCACACAGAGGAGGAATTAGTTTATGCTTTATGTGCCAAATTAAAAGAGTCTAAAAAAACAAAATTAGCAGCTATATTAAACGAACTCAGCCAAAACAAGGAAAAATGTGAGATGGTACATGATGTACTATTCGCTAAAAAGACTGACAAACCGTGTTTACCAGATGATAAAACGTTAGCGCTTTACACCTCAACAAATTTGTCAAAATGGCAATATCGAAATTTAAGAACTATTCTTGCTTCAGAGAAAATGTATGGTCTTCCATCCTATCAAAAGCTCCTGGAAGCTAAAAAAACTTGTTATCCTCCAGAGTCAGACATAACTGTAACTGAATCTGATGCTAAGATAAGACTTCAATCGCTTCTAGATTTGACAACCAATAGGATATTAAAAACAATTCAGCACAACTCTGCCGACAAAAAATCGCTAAAACTAATAAGCAAATGGGGTTTTGACGGGGCATCTTCTCAAAGTAATTATAAACAAAAGTCACACTCCGACGACACTAAAATTGACGATTCTTCAGTTTTCATGATTAGTTTGGTTCCGCTTCGTTTAGAAGAAGAGAGTGGTACTATCTTGTGGCAAAATCCTGCTCCCTCTTCAACAAACTATTGTCGTCCAATTGGCTTTATATTTGCAAAAGAAACAAATGAATTGATAAAGAAGGAAAGTGCATCCTTAGAGGAAGAAATTCGTAATCTTGATCCCACAATTGTAGATAATTTTGATATTAAACATGCTTTGTACATGACTATGATTGATGGGAAAATTTCTACTGTGATTTCCAATACTTCTTCTGCAGCTGTTTGTAATATTTGCAATACCCTACCTAGCAAAATGAAAGACTTGGACTTTGTATCCAAAAGACTCATCAGAGAAGATATGTATAAATATGGTCTGTCTTCGCTTCATATGTGGATAAGATGTATGGAATGTATTTTACACATTTCGTACAACTTAGACTTCAAAAAGTGGGCTGCACGAAAAGAAGATAAATTGTTAAAAGAAATTAAAAAGAATTTGACACAAGAAGAATTCCGGGAAAGAACTGGTTTGTTAATTGACATAGTAAAACAGGGATATGGTACAACCAATGACGGTAACACGGCAAGAAGGTTTTTTGAAAATTATGAAGTATCTGCTGAAATAACGGGAATCCACCCTGATTTAATCAAGAGATTTGCAGTCATTTTACAAACAATTTCATCTGGTCAACTTATTAATACCAACTTGTTTAGGGAATATTGTAAAGAAACAGCAATGCTGTATGTAAACTTATATCCATGGTATTACATGCCTTCAAGTGTCCATAAATTGTTGATACACGGTGCTGATATTTGTGAAAATTTCTCCTTTATTCCGATAGGCATGCTTTCCGAAGAAGCTTCCGAAGCGAGGAATAAAGATTTCCGGAATGTTAGAATGGCACATACAAGAAAAATCGGTAGAGTTCAGACTAATTTAGACATTATCCACAGCTTTCTAATTAGCTCAGATCCTTACATCAGCCATATCAAACCAAAGTTTGCTCGTTTACATAAACAGTTGTTTCCAGAGGCTAGTGCTTTGATCTTGAACAATGAATTGCTTTCGTTGGAAAACGAGGAAATAGAGATTTCTCAAGAGAATATAGACCCAAATATTAATCTTTCACCATAATATTTTTTCAGAATCGTTTGTGAACATATTCAACTTTATGTTTGCAGCTTTATTTGTCTTCATTTTGATTGTTTTTTAGAACTGATGAAAGTACTCCATCAGAAAGGTCATAGCTTTTCAGTCATTAGTGAGCCCCCATAACCTCTTTTACAGAGAAGTCTCTTTTTATTTATTTGACATTACGCATACATTATAATTATGTGCTAAAGTAAGGCTATGATTAAAAAAAAGCAAACAATTAACATTAAAAAAAATTGTTATTTTCTGTCACTATTATCTCGAAAGTACGCAGAGATAAGCAATAAGTTTCTTCGAGTCAAATACTCAGAATTATTAGTTTTCTAACATATGTGATTGCCATCTCGACATCGCTTAAAGTTTTTGAGAAATTGAGTAAAATGTAATCGCTCCCATACAAAAAAAAAAGAAATATTTTTTTTACAGAAAAGTATTTGAAGTAGGACAATAATATTTTTTTGCCTTATCTGTTATCATTGTATCAACAATAAAAAAAAATATCAGCGGTCTACTATCAATGTCCACTTTTTTTTAATTTGGGACCAGTGTGCGGCGTGATGCTATGTTATGAACTGGTGTAAACAATAGACAGACATGAGATTTCAGCATTCCCAGTCCATTTGCTATCATTTATTGTGGAGTTCAGTTGCCTATCTCCGATGTTCTTCATCAGATCTTAACCAAATTAAAATGGAACCACTCCGAGAAAGTGACATGATGAAATTGATCTTCCAAAAACTACCCAAATCGCTTCAAGCGTGCCTATAAAATTTGAAAAGTTCGCTCCATTTCTCCAGGTTCCCATCATTAGATCCTGAGTTGATGATCATGGACCACCTGGGAAGTATATATACTTAACCTTTCAAACAAAAAAAAATCCACATCGGTCCAGCCATCTCCGAGTAATCGGGAAACAGGTACATAAAAAAAGAAGTTCGACGAATTGATAACCTCCTCCTTTTTTTGAAGTCTGTTAAAAAGTACCTAATCCAAATGTTCAGTTGACAATTTATCGAGAGTTTACAATCTCTCAAGTTATTTTATAATCTTATGGACTTTGCTATTTTCCGGTGACATATAGTACCTATATCTAGTTAATTGATACTAGTGCTTTTTTTCTTAACACTTCGTCTTGTTGTAAGGAGTCATTGAATCTCTAATTGACGACACGGTTGGCTCAATGGTTGAGCGATTGGCTGCCGGGCTGCGTGTCGCGGGTTCGATTCGCGCAGGATCAATTATTTGTATGGCCTACAGATAGTTGTTCCGGGTCTGGCTGTTTGTGTATGTGAGTTTGTATTTTTGTAAACGCATCCACGATACAGGAGAAATTCCTAGAGTTGGGCTGTAGCGGCATCAATGACGCCACATGAAAAACTAAGAAGCGAAATTAATACGGCAACAAAAAGAACCGCAGCGCAATCTACGACGAACTAACAACGAAATTCTGCATCGCGCAAGCAAAGTTCTCCGTGCGATTTGAACACATACAACAGTCCGAATATCAACTATCGGGCAGTTGCCCACCAGACACAACAACCGTCTGGTCGGAGGATCCTCCCATTTTTCAGTAGAGGTGTGCGGGACTTTACTCTCTGTACCGCATTTATAGGGGAACGTTTTTTTTTTTAAAACAAACAATTGAAGTCAATAAATGCAAACATACACATATTTTGTGGCGTAATTTCTCCATGTAGGTATGCCATAACTGAATACGGTATGTAACTAACCTTTCTTACATCACATACATACTTAAATGTCGTTCATAGCTTTTATTAAATAACCATTTACAAGTCAGCTCGCGAACTTATTGTATTGATCGCTTATTATTCCGCGCAGGTCAACATAGAATCAGTGGGAATCGAATTGAAATGCTCCGTCGATGATCTAGTAGGTACCTATGAAGCAGTAATGCTAGCGAAGGAGGAGGCGGGCCGCGCGAGGGAAGGCAAGGCCTTCGCCCCAACCGTCGCTACAGGAGAAGACGCCCCGGGCGTCGGGAGTCGCAGCGCGATCCCCGGCCACCGTAGGCGCGGGCCTGCGGACGGCGAGCGTTGGGTGGCTCGCTGTCCGATCACCACCAGGCCCGGGTCGATGGCGCGCCTCAAAGAGATGTCAGCATAGAAGACGGGGCCCGCTAGGGCCAGAGCCTGTCAGGGTTGCGGAATTTGTTCGAAAGAGTCACCGCGGCCCTGGAACGCATAGGGCTTTAGCAGGAACACGGATGGGTTTTACTCGGTAAGAGTCTGACACGCCCTTCCGGAGCGGAAGAAGACATTTGATGATTTCCCATCATCAAAAAAAAAAAAAGTAGGTACCTTTGCACCTACATCTATATCAATCTGCGTAACCTTTTTAGGGTTCCGTTGTCAACAAGGAACCCTTATAACTTTTATCGTTTATCCCATGGTGAGGGTTGTCGTTGGATAGGTCGTTTAAAACCATTTTTCCATCCAAGGATCCGTTTGCGAAATATTCAGCTTTAAATTGCTAATTTTTGTTGTGTCTCACTCCTCTGCCAGCTAAACGGTTGTTATTGGAGACGTGAAAAAATCATGGTAGTAGCATAATATATACATTTAACGAATTTAAAAAGAAAACTGTCACAGCTAAGTAGGCTTTACAAGATAACGAGTACCTACTTGGACAACTTATAAAATGTAACTGATTAGGTAAAAATTTCATAACTAACTTAAACTAAGTGTATTCGTAATTTTGTAATGTTTTATACCTAAAATTTGCTATTTTTTGTCATGGTTTACGGGATAGGTAACTACGGAACCCTACACTGTGCGTGGCTCGACACGCACTTGGCCGGTTTTTCCAAATACGTTGGGTCGGCTTCCAGTTCAGACTTGAAGCCAACTGGATGCAGCTGACCTCCACAATCCAGTAATTATATTACACTAGTTGCCGCCCGCGGCTCCGCCCGCGTGATTGTCGAAAATTATCCCAAGGGAACATATTCCCAGGATAAAAAGTATCCTATGTGTTATTCCAGCCTATAATCTACCACTGTGCCAAATTAAATCAAAATCCATTCAGTAGTTTTTGCGTGAAAGAGTAACAAACATCCATCCATCCATCCTCAGAAACTTTCGCATTTATAATATTAGTAGGAACAACACGGTACCCCTCGGTAAGAAGTACCTACCAACAAACTGCCCACACTTTTTTCCAAATACGTTGGGTCAACTTCCAGTTCAGACTAGAAGACTTCCTGGATGCAGCTGAATACTAGTATTTTACATGGAGTACTGTCTGTCTGACCTCCTCGATCCAGTAACTGGGTTACCCAGGGGCAAGATTGGTGCCAGGAATCAAGCGCGGATCAACCGTTGTGGGCACGATGGGCATGCCCACAACCACAACTCGTGACGTCCGTGTTCCGACTATTCATTAAAGATGAGATAGTGAATCAACTGTTATAATTGTATGCCGAATGGCCAAATGGAAAAGAGAATGGAAACAATTCCGCCATACCAGAGTCGGTAGCTCATCTCATTGAAGCATGTGATCAAGATTTGTATCCTAACATAAAAAAAATCTTACAAGTACTGGTAACTCTTCCGGTCAGCGTAGCTACCGCAGAGAGATTGTTTTCTACTCTTCGCAGAGGCACAAAAAAGATTATTCGGGCTAGCTCTCCTAAATACACACAATGATGTGAAATTAGATATAAATTAAATTAACAAAGTTTCGCGAAAAAAAAAGTACCTAATCTTGAATTTGTAATATATATAATAAATATAATTAATGTAAGCACCGAAAAAAAAAATTATGAATGTCTAATGTATACAGCGTTTAATTTAATTTGATAATTACTCATGTTCGCCCCACGGCTTTGCCTACGTGAAACTGTACAAGATCTTGACAGGGCGTCATATATTTTGTAAACGTCTCCTTTGAGTATATATTCCGACTCGCAGGTGGCCGATTTTCGGGTGGCTGTGACCACAACCTTTTTCGAGGGCTTGATCCGCGCCTGCAAGGAATTCTGGCTTCTGACTACTTGCGACGACTGTTAAAGGTCTATAAATGACAGCCGTAGATACAACATCTCTGTCATAGTACAGACGCCAGGATATCAAGCTACCCGAAACTGTCAAATTTTTCCAATCAACCTTGAACCCAATACTGTGGCGATAACGTTGAAAATCTATTAAAGAAATTTTACAGATTGCTGTAGCTTGATGTGCTGGCGTCTGTACAATATTGTACTCTGGACCTTTCTCCAAGCGCCTGCGCAAGATAAATAGTTAAATAAGCCCGTAACACTATTTCAAACCAGTGCAACTCCTGAATCAAAGGTGGCGACCACTCGTAAAGCGCCGAGGCAATGAAACTGGATGACTCCCGGAATTAATTTCGTTGCGGGGCCCAAGACAGTTGAACTGTCTTGGGCCCAGACTCGCAGACTGTGGCACCACCGCAGTCGCAAATGTCCAGCCTAGCTGATGAGGAGAGTAATGACAGGGTTACAAACGTAAGTACCCAGTGCAATGAGGAATTGAGGAGTGCTTTAGAGTGTGCTATTCGGGAATATCGCTACGTACCGCCTGAACTAAGACCACGCTTACCTCGTTTGCCCATGCATAACAAAAATAGGGCGCTGGTAGCTGCTCTGGATTCGCAGTTGTCAAATTATTTTGATGACTGCGAAGACCTCCCTGATACACACTCGATTATGTACTGCGCGGCTGTAGCGGCATGTCGTGTAGCTCATGTCAAAATGAGTAATGATAGAGTTACACGACCAAAACCAGCCGTACCGGCTTGGCAGTGCAGGATCGAGCGTCTTATCGGTGGGGCCAGAGCGCTAATCGGCAAACTAATCTGCTTCAGGGAGGGCAACACTCGCCCTAGAGTGATGCGTTTTGTGAGACGGGCGTTTTCGGGGACTGATATCAGCCCCCGAGATTATATGTCACGTGTCACAGAGCGCATCGACTTCCTGAAGCAGAAAGTGTATGCATGGGCAAACCGTATTCGTAGGTATAGGCGGCGAGTGGAGCGATACACCCAGAATCGCACATTCCGTAGTAATGAAAGGTGGGTATATAGGGTTTGGGAGCAACCGGACCAGGGTGTGACTGACACGCGCCTGCCGGATGATGACGCCATGTGTTCGTTCTGGCGCAACATCTGGTCGGTGCCTGTCAGTCACACCGAAGGTGATTGGATTCGAGGGGTCGAACGAGCGTGCGATCCATTGCCAGAAATGGGGGCAATCACAATCAGCCCCCAAGATGTAGCCCGTGCGGTCCGTCCGTTGCCTAATTGGAAATCTCCAGGGCCGGACGGACTGCACAATTTTTGGATTAAGTGGCTACAAAGGTCGCACGCTCGTTTGGCATCTCAGTACCAAACTGTCTTAGAGTCCGGCTCGCTACCCGAATTTCTTACTACAGGAGTTACCCACCTGGTCCACAAATCGGGTAGTACCGCGGAACCCAAAAATTATAGACCGATCACGTGTCTACCGACGGTCTATAAGGTTCTTACATCTATTTTGAGAGCTAAAATTAATAATCATATTAACAGCAACAACATCATGTCTGTCTCTCAAAATGGATGTAGGAATGGGTCCCGCGGTACTAAGGAGCTACTCCTCATTGATATGGCCATTAGCCAACAGGTTCGGCGTTCCCGAAAGGATCTGTCGACATGTTGGATAGACTATAAGAAGGCCTATGACTCGGTGCCTCATACATGGCTCATGAGGGTGCTAGAATTGTATAAAATTGATACAATGCTACGCACCTTCCTGATGTCGTGTATGGGGCAATGGAGGACAGTTCTTCGCTATCCAGGATGTCGAAATATCCAGAGGAACAGCGAACCGGTAAAGATCGAGCGGGGTATATTTCAGGGCGATAGTTTGAGTCCGCTTTGGTTTTGCCTAGCCTTGAACCCTCTAAGCACACTGCTGGAGAATTCAGGGCTGGGCTATCGGTTGAAGAGAGGTGGTCAGGTTTTATCTCACCTCCTTTACATGGATGATTTGAAACTCTTTGCCCCCAGTAATCTGCAACTGATGGAGCTACTGAAGGCAACTGAAACTTTCAGTAGTGCCATCAGGATGGAGTTTGGTGTGGACAAATGTGCGGTCATGCATGTAAAGCGTGGGGAGATTATGGAATCCGTGGGAACTCAACTCTCGGATTCCATAAACCTCAGATCCCTCTCTTCAACTGAAACTTACAAGTATTTGGGTATGTCGGAAGCGTTAGGTATCAATGTTACTGACATGAAGCAATCGTTGAAGGAGCGCTTCTTTGGCCGCCTGAAGAAGGTATTCAATAGCCTTCTATCAGGCGGAAACAAGGTGCGCGCCTTCAACGGTTGGGTCATGCCGGTATTGATGCACTCTTTCGGCGTACTCAAATGGACTCAAACGGAACTTGACGCCCTTTTTTTTTTTTTTTTTTTTTTTTTAAGGATGGGAAATCATCAAATGACTTCTTCCGCTCTGGGTGGAGCGGAAGGGCGTGTCAGACTCTTACTGACTAAAACCCATCCGTGTTCCTTCGAAAGCCCTTTGCTTTCCAGGGCCGCGGTGACTCTTTCGAACAAATTCCGCAACCCTGGCAGGCTCTGGCCCTAGCGGGTCCCGTCCTCTATGCTGACATCTCTTTGAGGCGCGCGTGAAACACAACGCGCCATCGACCCGGGCCTGGTGGTGATCGGACAGCGAGCCACCCAATGCTCGCCGTCCGCAGGCCCGCGCCTACGGTGGCCGGGGATCGCCCTGCGACTCCCGACGCCCGGGGCGTCTTCTCCTGTTGCGGCGGTTGGGACGAAGGCCTTGCCTTTCCCTCGCGCGGTCCGCCTCCTCCTTCGCTAGCATTACTGCTTCGCAGAAGGAGGTGACCGCTTCCCAAGCCTCCTCGCTCCGGACCATGGATTCAACCAGGGCCGGACGCGAGAGGTTGCCGCCGCCGATCGCCTCGACGAGGACACGGCGGTGCTCAGCCCAAGCAGGGCAGATCTCCACCGTATGCTCCACCGTATCCTCCGGGCGATCCTCACAGTGCTGACACCCGGGCGTGTCCTCCCGCTTTATCCGAAACAGGTACCTCCCGAAACAGCCGTGTCCGGTGAGCACCTGCGTCAGGCGGAAGGTGAGGACGCCGTAGCGCCTCTCCAGCCACTCCTCAAAGAGGGGTCTTATCGCCGCAATTGTGGCGTGCCCAGCGCTGGGTTGCGATAGTCGCCGTCTCCATACCGCCATGGTATCCTGCCGGAGCTCCGTCCGCCGCGATGCAATTTGCCGCGGCAGCGGAGTTTCACCCCGGCGAAGCGCCTCCACGCGCCACGCGTAAACGTGCGCGAGGGCTTTCGCCTCCAGATCCCATGGCGGTAATCCGGCAAGGAGGCTCGCCGCCTCGCCGGAGACCGTGCGGTATCCCCGGGCCAGCCGGATGGCCATGACCCTTTGGGACGCGTTAAGCTGGCGGGCTGGTCGCCCCTTTAGTGTAAGCGCCCAAACAGGGGCCCCATAAAGGGCCATGGACCGCACGATCCCCGCATAGAGCCTCCGGCAGGAGGCGTTTGGACCCCCTAGATTGGGCAGGAGCCGCTTGAAGGCAGCCCCAGCCCGCTCCAGTCTGGGAGCCAAACGTCGGAAGTGCTCCGCGAAATTCCACCGGCTGTCGAGAACGAGCCCCAGGTACCTGATCGTCGATCCGACGCCGATGTGAACCCCTCCTACCGTTACTTGGGATCCCATTGGTGGCCTGTTCCGAGAACCATGAAAGCACATGGCTTCGGACTTGTGCAGGGCCACCTCGAGAACCAATTGCCGGATCCTCTCAACGACTATCGCAACCCCGCGTGTCATCACTTCGGCCGCCGCCTGGTGCGACCCCCCCTGCGCCAGGACCAGCGTGTCGTCAGCGTAGCAGACTACGCTGACACCGCTAGGGAGGTCGGCGCGCAGCACCCAGTCGTAGCCGATGTTCCACAGGAGCGGCCCCAGAACCGAACCCTGTGGAACACCGCACGACATCTCTCGCCGGTTCCATTCTCCCTGGTGACCGGGGTAGATGACGGACCTGTCCGTCAAATAGGCCTCGACCACGCGACGGAGGTAGGTCGGCATCCGGTGATACCGGAGTGCCTCCCTGATGCAACTCCAGGGCAGGGAGTTAAAGGCATTGGCGATGTCAAGAGACACCGCCAAGACAACCCTGCCCCGCGACACCGCATCCCCCGCCGTGAGGGCCCTTACGCGCATGATGGCGTCTACCGTTGAACGCCCTGTGCGGAAACCGAACTGGTTCTCCGCCAGATCCGGCCCCTCCCTCACCAGGTGCCCGACGAGGCGGTTTGCAATTACTCTTTCAAAGAGCTTGCCCACCTCGTCGAGCAGTACGATGGGCCGGTATGCGGATGGAGAGTCCGCAGGGCGCCCAGGCTTCTTAATGAGGACCAGTTTCCCCGTCTTCCAACGAAGTGGGAACTGGCCTCTCTCCAAGCATGCGCTTAAGAACCCCCTTAGTCGAGGCCCGAGAGCCTCCAAGGCCAGGACCCATGCTTTCCCAGGTAAGCCGTCAGGTCCTGGGGCGGTATTCTTGGCCTTCAGCCTGTTTACCGCCACTCTCAGGTCTGCCTCAGTCACCTCCGGAGCGTTGTCATCATCGTCGCCGTCGTCAGTGTGGTCCGCATCGGGCACCGCAGTTGGCGGAGCCATAGGCGGGGGAGTATGCTCCCCTCGCGAAGGAAACAGAGCGCTCACTACGTCCTCCACCAGCTGGGGCCGGAGACTCTGCGTCAACGGGGGGGCCCAGGTGCGGAGTTTATCGCGCACCATTTTGTATGGGCGTCCCCACGGATCCCCGTTCAGAGACTCCAGCATCTCCTTACGAGCCAGATCCCTGGCCCGCAGGATCCCCGCTTGGAGGGCGGCCTTCGCCACTCTGTATTCCTCGTACAGCTCCGCCTCCCTGACCTGCGCATCCGGAGGCCGTATACGGAGCCTGCGATGCCTGGTGTACAGGCGCCGTGCAGCAACGCATGCCTCGCGCAGCGATGCCAGCTCCCGCGACCACCAGTACACCTGGCGGCGGGCGCGTCCTGGCCGGACCCGGGGCATTGCCACGTCACACATTTTGGACATGGTCTCCCGGAACCACTCCGCCTCGTCGTTGATGTTAGCAGGCCTGTCCGGTGTTGACACCCAGGCCTGCACGATCGAAGCTTCCAGGAGGAGCTCCCGGTCCAGCTGCTTTAGCGCCCACCGCGGACCACTCGGGGCCTCTCGGACTGGCGCGGTTGAGGTCTGGGTGGAGACGTCAAACCGGATGTACCGGTGGTCTGAATACGTCTCCACCTCCTCCATGACGCGCCAGTCGACGACACGCGGTGACAGAGCAGGGCTTGCGAACGAAATGTCCACCACAGACTCACCCTGCATCCGCACACACGTGGGGACAGAACCCCGGTTTAGGACGATTAGGCCTGTCTCCAAAGCCCAGTCCTCCACCATCCTACCCCTCGTGTCCGTATAACGGGAACCCCAAGCCAAGTGCTTGGCATTGAAGTCCCCGAGAACGAGCACGGGGAGGGGACGATATCCGGCGACGACGACAACCAACTCCCTAAGGGAGTTGTGGAACTCGGCGAGAGATCGGTTCGGAGAGAAGTAGACCCCCACTACTACAATCTCCCCAAACCGTGCTGCTACGCACCCCTGTCCTCTCCTGACGCTCTCGAGGGACGGGGTACAGGCGGCGGCTGACGAAATTAGGGCCACTGAGCCGTGGAGGTCCTCCACCCAGTCATCCCTGGGCGGGACAAAGTACGGCTCAGCGACCACGGCGATGTTGATCGACCACTGCGCCATGCTCTGAAGCAACAGGTGCTGAGCGGCGGCGCAGTGGTTGATGTTCGCTTGGAGGAGGCGTAATGGGGCCGTTATTGGTATTCCATTACGGCCTCCTTCCGAGCCCGTTGTGAGGGCTCCACCGCGGCGTTCGCAGTAGTGGCGGCGGCGGTGGCGGCGGTGGCGGTGGCTACGGCAGAAACGGCGGTGGTGGAGAGCTTCTTCTTGCCCCCGGCTTTGGCGGGTGGAGCGCAGGCCTTGCCCCCAGCCCAATGATCGGCCGGCTTGCCAGCAGCCGCACATACGATGCAGTGTGGCGTGGCGTTGCACGAGCCGGCCCTGTGACCGGGCTGACCGCAGCGGAAACAGAGACCGGTGCGGTCCACCTCCGAGGTGCAAACAGCCCCCACGTGGTTGCCCACCAGGCAGCGGAAGCACCTCAGAGGTTTGGGTTCCAGCAGTTTGACCTGCGCAGAAACCCAGCCCACCAGGAGCCTTCCACCCTCCACTATCTTCTTGGCCGCCGTCACGGGGCAGCTCACCACAACCGTTTGCATGCCCGTGTGGTCAAGACGTATGGTGCCCGCCTTCATCTGATCAGCAGAGCACCCCCCAGTCCTGGCGACGGCGGCCACCACTTCCCCCTCAGTGACGGAGTCGTCCAGGCCCAGAATGCGCAAGTCAACGCACTTGGTAGGCCTGGACACTCGGGCCTCATCCGCGTTAAGGGACGCCCTTAGCCTTTCGGCCAGAGCGTCAGCGGTCGGGCCACTGGCTGCACCGGGGATCTCCAGCATCCGGGCACCAGTCATGGTCATCCTGAGCCGGAGGCCCCCGTTGATGCCGAGCTCCTTCAGGTCTACCGCCTCCTTTGCCTTCGCGAGCACATCGCGGTAGGTTACGCCCCTCTTCTCCGCGTCCGGCTGTAGCGTGAGCACTACAGCTGCGGTCTTCGGGACGCGGAGCCTAGCCGCGACGCTTCGTTCTTTGCGACGCCGCTTCCTCCCCCGTTTCCTTGCCGCCCTGGCTAGCTTGGCCGCCTTCTTTTTCTCCCCGGCCACCTGCCATCCGGCTTCAGCCGCAGGAGACTTTGAAGGCGGTAATAGTGGGGGTGGCTGTTGTTCCGCTGGCACTGGAGACCTCGCCGCCTGTGCAGCTGCCCCACCTTTCTTCTTCTTTGCCGGCTTTTTCGGTATTTGCGTCACCGGCTTTGTGGGTGACGTCCCGGTCCCTCGGTTCTGGCCAGACGACTCCGGTTTGGCAGCCATGGCGGCTGCATACGACGCCGCTCTCTGCTGGCCCGAGGCCGTCTGCCTTGCCTCTAGCGGGGGGCGCAGAACGATGCCCTCCAGGGTGGTGAACCGTTCCCGGAAGGGAGCCAACTCCTGCCGCACTAGATTCAGGACCTGGTTCAGAACCAGGTTCTCCTCTGACAGAACTTGACGCCCTGGATAGGCGGGTCCGTACACTGCTTACTGCATATCGAATGCATCACCCACGGTCGTCGGTAATGAGACTGTATATCCCGCGAAAGTGTGGAGGTCGAGGCTTCTTAAATGCTAAGACTCTCCACAATCGCGAGATATGCAGTCTCAGGGAATATTTCCTAGCTGTCGACGTGGGTATGCATCGAGATGTAGTGGCGGTGGACAAGGGACTCACCCCGCTCTCTTTGGCAAATGAGAACTGGCGCAAACCTGCGGTGCTAGACACTAACGATCGCAGGGCTGTATGGCAGAGTAAGGAACTTCACGGACGCTATTTCCGGGCCCTACATGGGTCCGACGTAGATCAATTAGCGTCCGTAGCCTGGTTGCGATTCGGTGATCTCTTTGGAGAAACCGAAGGTTTTGTCTGTGCAATTATGGACGAAGTTATCATGACGAATAACTACCGGAGATTTATTGTGAAGGACGGCACGGTTGACATATGTCGGGCATGTCACCGTCCGGGAGAATCGATTCGCCACATTGTCTCTGGTTGTTCTCGTCTAGCTAACGGAGAATACTTGCATAGGCACAACCTTGTAGCCAGGATTATCCATCAGCAACTTGCTCTGAAATACTCTCTTGTGGAATCGGAGGTGCCGTACTACAGGTATGCGCCCGACCCAGTTCTCGATAATGGCAATATCACATTGTACTGGGATCGGTCCATTATCACTGACAGGACTATTGTTGTCAATAAGCCTGATATAGTGGTGGTGGACCGAATCGAGAGGCGTGCAATGATTGTAGACATAACCGTTCCGCATGACGAGAACCTCGTGAAAGCCGAGAAAGATAAGCAAATCAAATATATTGACTTGGCTCGCGAGGTTGTCGACATGTGGGATGTGGACTCAGCAATCATTGTACCGATAGTTGTGTCAGCCAATGGCTTAATAGCCACGAGCCTCGATCAGCACCTCAGGAGGCTCTCGTTGGGCAGCTGGATCAAGGGCCTGATTCAGAAAGCGGTACTTCTGGACACGGCTCGTATTGTTAGGAGGTTCCTCTCTCTTAAGCCCTGACTGCCGGTAGCTTGGACCCTCTTCCCGATACCGGTGGGCTACTATTTTTATATTTTTAAATGTTTTTTATTTTTGTATTTTTAAGAAATATTTAAAAATGTATAAATAAGAAAAAAAAATGAATAATAATAATAATAAACATTTATTTCAGAATCAATTCCATATTTGTTAGTAACACTGCAAACTTATAAACTAGTGTTAGTAACATGACATTCCTACCTATTATACAAGCGTGAGGCTCGCCGATCCTGGGAATGTCTACTTGACTGCGTGTAGTCGTATCCACCGCCCCAGGATCGGAGAGTCCCACCTGTCGGCCAACGTTCTGAGAATGGTGTTGGGGCTGGCGCGAACTCGGCGTAGCAGAGATGCACATAAGCCTGCTAATTATGTAAATATAATCAATTGAATTTATGGAGTCAGGCTGGCGCACTTTTCCGCACTAGTGCGAAATACACTTCATTGCGTGCCAAAATGGTGGGGTCATACTCGAAATCAGGCAGGATATCCATTTCTTCTACACTATCTACACTAATTTTATTGTTTGTAATGAATAAACTCAAAAACTACTGTGCCGATTTCAAAAATTCTTTCAGCAATGGATAGCTATATTGTGGCTATATTATCAGCTAGTAACATAGTCTATATTTTATCCCCGTACTCTCACGGGAACGGGAACTACGCAGGTGAAACCGCGTGACGTTCGCTAGTTCTATATAAAGGAGGAGACCGAGGAAGGCAGGCAAGAGACCGAGCAGAGCCAATATGCACAACGCAATGTTTACAAATGGGATAAGCCCAGTACCAAAGCGAAAAAGATGTCTACAGACAACTTAATAGACATCATTATAAAATGGATGGATGGATTACCTCCAAAACCAGGTTAAGCAACGTTTACCGATGTCGATCAGGGGATGGGTGACCATCCCTACCATACCGATACTCCACCGTGTCTCAGAAAGCACGTTTAGTTGTTGGTCATAGCTGCCATTTGTAGATCTTCGACAGCCAGTTTTGCCAAGCACCTGTTACCCAGTAACAGTTACAGGTTACTGGGTTGAGGAGTTCAAAATGCTGGTTTTCAGCTGCGTTCGTTTAGACAGACCCCTAAGTAAATGTATTAATAAGATCAAGCTTGGATGAGTAGGATTTCGTTAGGAGGTACCTATGGTAGGCGCCAAATAAACTTGCAATAGCGGTCATTGACCCGCCTACATTTATTGACAACATAGGGTTGTTGTCTGGGTTTAAAAAATATGATTCTATTTAGTCCGTCAGTTAGATTATCGAAAACTATTTGATACGTATTAATTATTTTATCAAATCCATAAAAAAATGCGAAGATAAAACGCATCAAAGATAAGGAGTGGGGCTTGTTACGTCACTTTCTAGTTAAAATGTACTGGTAAGTGACGTCACACGAGTTTTCTACGCACTGCATCGTCTTAATATTTTGTTTACGTGACAAAAGAAAAAATACGTGTCCAACATTTTTTGGAAATCTAGCTGACGGACTAATTAGATTTTTTTAAGTCAAATACCCTATTATTTAAAAACGGAGAAAAGACATAAAACTGTCCTGAATCGATATCTATCGTGATCCTTTACATTTTCTAGTAATGTAAAACGAATCGTAAGTTGTTTTCCGGGTACCGATACCGGTAAGAGATATCAGGGAAAGGTCAATGTACTTTATTGTAAATTTATTTGGCGCCTACCATAGTTACATGAAGACGCGAGTTGTTATCCCGATTTCCAAGTTATTTTTTTCTATAGGCAGCCAATCCAACTCACACGATCTAATTTTTTATAATTTCCTAACCCACAATAACTATTATCTAGTTTTTAATCAGCAACACAATACCTACTAAAACATAGTGCTTATTTTTAATTAATCCTAGATTATGGAATTTTTCTTAACCTTTTGCTCCCGTAAAAACAAACTTCAATCTCTTATAGAACAGCGAAGAATTTTAATAACGTGTGATCCTAATTGTACATCTAATAAAGAGATAACATTATTGTTCTAAGCTAGTCGCAATCATCTGCATACTTTAATATTTGCAGACGTTCACACACGAAATACTTGTACTTCGACCCATTAGCCAAGTGTAGAAATATCGCCAAACAATGACCCGATTAGCGCAATGGAAAACTGCAAGCAACTGCAACTTGTTATTCACAACAAGCGGACATCCATGGAGAACGTATCCGCTGGGAAATATCTGAATATCGATCGACCTTCAGGTTTCACTGTAACAGGACAAGAGTGTGGCATTCCGTCACGTCGCGCTGATGACGTGGAGTGAAACGCGGCCAAATTCGCGACGATTCGTTTGACACAATGCCGGTTCATCGGCACTCATGTACCTACCCGTACCCGTCCGCTGAGCCGTCTTCGCAGGTGCGTGCGCGCAGGTACGCCCCGCACCGCGCCCTCGCCCCTCGCCCCGCGCCCCCGCGACCGCCATCTTGAATTCCGCTCACTCAGACCCGCGCCCGCCTCGCGGCCTGCACGTATTCTCCGCGACCGACCGATCCGCGACATATTTGTGTTTTCAAGTGATTCAGTGTCATGTTGTGATAGTGCAGTGACGAAATGGAGTCGACGCCGATATGTCGGTGCCGCGTGCTCTACCTCGGCTCCGCCGTGCCGCAGCAGAGCAAGGATGGACTGCAAGGCATCCAGGAACCGCTGCGCGAGCTATATCCGGAAAAGGGAGCGACGAGCGGCGGCATCGACTCGTGGCTGTCCGTGTGGTCCAACGGCATCCTGCTCGAGAACATCGATGAGAGCGGCTCGCGGGTGGCGCGCTTCTTCCCCATCTCCAGCCTGCACTACTGCGCCGCCGTGCGCCGGGTCACAGTGGAGGGCGCGCCGCGCTTTCTGCCGCTGGACTCGCCCTTCGCGCGCGCGCCGGCGCCGCGACGCCCGCCGCTGTTCGCCGCCGTGCTGCGCCGTACGCAGGGCATCAAGGTGCTGGAGTGCCACGCCTTCATCTGCCGCCGCGAGGCCGCCGCCAACGCGCTCGTGCGCTGCTGCTTCCACGCGTACGCTGACAGCTCGTACGCCAAGCGGCTGGAAGCGGAGCGCGCGCCCTCTCACCTGCCGCCCGACGCCGACGAGGAGCTGGAGGCCTACGACGGCGACGAGAACCACAAGGTGTGGGTCGGAGAGACCGAGCGCGACGACGCCAGCGACGACATCCCGCACCCTGCGCGTGCGCCGCGCCCTCGCCAGATCACGCGCCCCGCCTCCGTCCCGCCGCCGCCGCCGCCGCCCGAGGAGCCCAAGAAGAAGACTGCCACTGCGAAAAAGACGAAAAAGAAGTCTTCAGCATCAGCCGATGAGCTGTACGGTGGCCCCGCGCCGGTTATGAACGGGCGGTCGCTGGGGCGCGCTCCGCCTTCTTGGGCCGCCGCGCACCCCATGGTGCTGGTTGCGCACCCGGCTGCCACGCTGCCGCACGCACGCCCCGCCACGCTGGGCCACCGGGGCCGCGTGCCGGCCGCGCTGACCGCTGGGCCCTTCCCGCCCGGGCCGCCCGGGCCTGGTCGTGGCCGCCTGCAGTACGCCACGGTGGACCCGCGCCGCTCGAAGCCTCCGCCCCCTCCGGCGATGAAGGCAGCGCAGAGCATGACGGGGCTGGAAGCCGTGGAGGACGCGGGCGGCATCTACCGGAAGAAGGGGCACCTGAACGAGCGCGCCTTCTCCTACAGCATCCGACAGGAGCACCGCAGCAGGTCGCACGGCTCTCTCGCCAACCTGAAGTTTGCAGCTCCACCCGAGGTAAGCGCAATTTTCCATTTTATGTTCTCATCGTATCGACAAAATCCATAAGAGAGGAACTGTGTGTACAGGGTGTTGAAGACCGGGCGCTTCAAGGAAGGCACATTAAGGTCCGCATTCCGAGACAACCGGTACCGACAGTGGCCGGGACTCAAACCCAGGTGTTACGTCTTTACGATTAACAAGTTCGATTTCCGACTTGTTTTCCATCACTGTTAAATCTTAACCCTGCATTTATAAATATTCATCATGGGCGAATGGAAACCCGTAAATAGTAGGGTCAAGATAATAAAATGAGTGGCTACAGCTTTCTCTATATAATTAAGTGGATTCGCTTACAAAGGGACGGACTTGGCGGTCTCCCGACGTGTTACGTCATCATCAATATATGTTTGTGTGTGTTTTAAGTATATGTGTAAGTAATTATCGTGTCAAGAGCAATTGCTTGCAAAATCATTTTTGTTCATAGTGTATGAAATCATTACTTGGCTGGTATTTCTTCAGACGGGCGATGTGTTTTCTTGAAATTTTGTAAAAGACTAACAGTTAACAATTATTTTGGGGAAATATATTGAATTGGTTTCAAAGTCCCCAAAGCGAATAGGTACACCATACTCATTGGGGAATACATTTGAAAACTTTCCTAAAATTAAATCAAAGGAAATTATTTGAATAGTACCGACAAAGTCTAGGTAGGTAGGTTGCCTGAACATAAATAAAGGTAGTTTTTGTAGTCAAGGTGTCTTTGAAACGACCTTCAAAGCAGTAATTTAACTGTTTTTATAGTAGCAAATAACTTACAGCTGTAGTCATCGCGACTGATAATAATAAGTGTCAGTATTTATCGTAAAGTTGAAAAACAAAGGAAAATCAATATTTTCTTATGTTTAAAAGCCAGCATGTCAATGTCTTGGACAGAAGTCCTTCAAAAGATGGCTTTGGGCGGGTTTTTCAATTGAGTATTCTGATTGTAGAACTTGTTAAACCCTGCCGAATTCTGGCATGTTTTTTCGGCTTCCAGGCTACAGTACAGCACAGCAGCCCTAATGCCATCCAATTCCGATGATGTAAACGGGATAGTGCTATTCGCTGTGTATAGCTCCGTCTCCCTCTTAGAGTGGAATCATGATCGTTTTAAGACTTCATTGCTAGGGTTGCGGAACTTGTTCGAAAGAGTCACCGCGGCTCTGGATCGCAAAGGGCTTTTGGAGGAACACGGATGGGTTTTAGTCAGTAAGAGTCACTCCCTTCTGCTCCGCCCAGAGTGGAAGTACAGCCACTCTGTTCTGGTTACCTCGCACCGTGAAATCTTATGAGGAGTGAGTTTGAAGTGAACGGTTATTTTTATTTATATACTAGTGGCCCGCCCCGGCTTCGCCCGGATATATTTTTTTCCAAGTTTTCTATCATAAAAACCTTCTCCTGACAATTAAAAACACAACAAAAAAAGAATTAGCGAAATTGGTCGAGCCGTTCTCGAGTTTTGCGCTTAGCAACACTTTTGGCGATTTATTTTTATTTATGTAGATTTAAACTTTATCTGCAGTAGTAGTACTTAGGCGGCATTTAATGCCACAATGCATTCTATTTAAAGGCTGCTCATCACTCCATCTTGATTGCATAAAATAATTAAATCTATACTAGTAGTATATTAAAGCTGCAGAGTTTGTTTGTTTGAACGCGCTTATCTCTGGAACCACCAGTCGGATTTGGAAAATTCTTTTTGTATATGATAGCCACATTCATGAGGAAGGCTATAGGCTATACGAAATGCGGGATATGCGCGTACGAAGTCGCGGGCAAAAGCTAGTAAAATAATATGTTCACTTCACCTATGTTTTCATGAATAGTGTTTTGTGTATAGAATAGCACTGCAGTTTGATAAATACTCCACTTCAAATACTTCATTTAGAAAACGGAGATTTGTATGTTCGATGTTTTAGTACAATCGATCGATTTTCATGAGATATCTACATTTTTCGCTTATCAGTTGGTTCTGTTCAAAAAACCCCGATAATTAAAAAAAAAATGTATTTGAATAACAGCATAACCTTTCATAATAATATTGCATGAAAATATAAACACATACTTATTAATAACATACCGGTATTCTAAAATGTTGTAACACAAACGTGTGGTTCATTGATGAGTAGGTACTTACGAAATCCATCGGTCAAGACCAGAGACCATACATAACTACGATGTCTAATGTCTTACTGACGTCATTCACTTTTATTAACTAAAAATCTTTATAAGTGAACCCTTAATTAAATATTCCCTCATCGTTGTCTTCATCCAGAGCCCGACTTCGCCGAATACTGAGCAATAGGCCTCTATTTTCTCCACGTTCCTTCTTTTTTTGAGCGAAGAAAGTGCCTAACACATGCCACGCCGTCCAGAGAGACGGCTTGGTTATGTGGGACTTGCACCCACTAAAAACTTCTCCCGAGCACCTACTTTCGCCGTGATGGGTGGGCCGCGACCCATCCAGCGTGGCCCACTCCTGGGCTTCCTCTTCTTGGCCCACCTCCAGGCTCCCTCCTTCTTCAGCGATATCCGGGTGCACTGGGACATCACCACAACACCAGCGACCGTGCAGCGTGGCCTCAACCAGGTTCTTACCGCGATGGCAACAATTTCGTCCGACCAAATCTTCCCTTGCCTATCCTAAATTAAACGTTCGCTTACTGAACTATATACAAACCTATTCTTCTCCTCAATTTGGCAAACGTTCTGTAAGTACTGTTTAATACACAATCATTTTTTTATGTGTACAACTCTTCCCTTCATTTACAGAATTAATAAATTGTCCTCATGGCTTCACTTTAAATGTTTTCTAGCCTGTTCGAGTCACAGTTAATTCGTAACACTAATCAAATGCATGGGTATGCGTATGGTGTATTGCACAAGTGTGTTCGAGAAGCATTCGCAAGCCAAAGGTCGATGCGTCACGCGATATCCCGTAGAATTATGTGTAGATACAATGCAACATCATTATAGATACAACAGCTGCAACTAGCGGCTCCCTTGCGTGGCATAACCCACAAAAACATTCATTCCGGGATCATTAAGCACCTCATCATCTTCGTGCCCTTCATCATCATCATATCTGCCGAAAGATGTCCAACAACCGGTCCTGAGCGGTGTGTGTGCCCCATATTATTTATGGTATATAGGCCTACGTGCTATTCCTGATTACAATCTTCCTCTGTGCCAAATTTCATCCAGATCCGTTCAGCCGTTCTGGCGTACATCCCTCTAAACTTTCACATTTATAAAGTAGTACGATATTGTGATGATAAATTATTACAAGCAATAATAACTGTTCCGAGCCTTCTAACAGCATTTTAATGGATTCTCTTACATATAAAAATGCATTATTGTCTTAATTACCTAATTAGTGTTATTTCGTAGTTGGTTGTCTGTTAGAAATCGCAATGAATTTTAAATAAGGCGACGTTTCTGAGGAATAACTCGACTTGGTTAAGGTTAAACTAAATCACGGACTATTTATATAGTCCCCCTGATCGATTTCGGCCAAGGCGGCCAATCTCAACGGAGACTAGCCATCGGCGCGGGACATATTATAGTGCAAGCGTGTTTGCGCGAACACAGGTGCACTCCCTCTTCCATCACTCTCATATTCCGATGGGACGATAACCCGACACGACCGGAGAGAGATCTGGGGCAGGACCAACGACTTAACGTGCTTTCCGAGGCACGGGGGTTTCACAGCACCAACTTCTAAACTCCGGGCAGTCACTGAGAAATTTCTAATGGAAAAATCCAATAACACTTTTTGTCCGACCTGGGAATCGAACCCAGGACTCCAGGGCCAGGACTCGGACTATTTATAGAGAGGGTGCCGCATTCGATTCGTTTTCGTGATATTTTGTATGGATTAATGCGACACCATCGTTATAATTTTCGTGAAAATACGAATCAGTATTCCCAGTCCTTGTAGTTTCGGCTATGCGTCATGGGTGTGCAGTAGGCTACAGTAAGGGTAGGCCAGACAATATATAAAACCCAAGAAAAAAACTCACCACATTATTCAGGGTTGAAATCACGATACTGACGATGCGATATTTTTTTGGGCATTATGTATGGGCTGGCCTACCCTTAGGGACTAACCACACTTATTCAGCGCTGTTCAGCTTTTGTCCATAGAAAACAATTATTTTGTATGAGATGCGTACGCATCCGTTCAGCTTTACGGATGCGTACGCATCTCATACAAAATCGTTGTTTTCTATGGACAAAATCTGAACAGCGCTGAATAAGTGTGGTTAGTCCCTTACTGTAGACTACTGCACGCCCATGCTATGCATTGATATGTCAGTTATTCAGTTTCCCTTTTACATAGGTGGAGACGACTATATAAGACATCAAACACTGGCAATACTAGTTCATACAAATATGTTGTCCTTTATCACAGATTTGATGTCACTAACTGCAATAGACTGTTTGGAATATTTCGTCAGAATAGTAGTAGGATTTATAATTATTTCAAAATATTCCTATGAACCAGTATTGCCAGTGTTTTTATTAATAATGATATATCTATAATAATATCTTGGGAGAACTCACACATGGTCATCCGATCCCAAACTAGGCAGAGCCTGTGCTATGGCAACCAGACAACAGATAAACATACTTATATATTTCTAAATACATACATATTATAGACAAATTACACCCAGACAGAACAAATGATCATGCTCATCCCACAAAGATTTGTCCTGGGTGGTAATCGAACCCACGACCTCCGGTTTAGCAATCAGGGTCACTAACCACTCGACCAACAGGCCAGTCTTTACTGTCAGTCAGTATTTACTGTCGTATCAATGGCTCCACATTGTATAGATGACTACATCTTTCGGTTACCCCCTGTATAGTTTGGCTAGCTTAACAGAAACCGAAGGTACTTCGCCGTCATCCCTGCTGTCCCCCATCAAACCGTGAAGATCGCTCGCATGTCGCATGCAGTCGCTCGCGTGTCGCAACTTCTGTGCCGTAACATCGATTAGTCGTCTCCGTCAGCAGTCAAACCAGTTACGCTTGCGACTTGTCGCTGACGCCACGCAACTGTAGTTTATTGAACTATATTATGTACTGGGAAGATTGCGGGGTGGGCTTGCGTTCTTGTGAAAACCTTTTAGTAATATGATCTGAGTGCTATTCTAATTTTTAAGCAACGTTCGTTTAGGCATTTCAGTTGCCATCTGTCAAAAGAACCTCTTTTTGGTTCCGTACCTCAGTTCGCAAAACGGAACCCTTATAGGATCACTTTGTTGTCCGTCTGGCTGTCTGTCAAGACCTTTTTGTCTTTATTTTGACAGATTGCGGCTGTTATCAATCGACCCTGTCATTTCATGTCAATAACCATGTATTGACATGACCAAATATTCACAATCCAATTTTTTGGGAACACATTAATTGTGCGTACAGCTGAGGAGTGGAATTCCCTGCCAGAGTCTGTGATACCCGATAGCTATAACCCTACAACCCAGGGAGTATTTAAGTCAAGAGTGAAGAGGTAACTTCTAGGTAAGCGTGCTCCATCGTCGACCACATCATCACTTACCATTAGGTAAAATTGTGGTCAAACTCAAGCCTACTTAATATGACATCACGTCTGTGTTTCCCGAAGAGTTAAGGAGTACCCAGAGTACACCAACATTCCGCCAGTTGATCAAGTCACTAAATGTAACGTTTACTGTATCGTGAAGGTCGCTTCAGAAATAAATAAGTATTTGTTTGTTGATACCTAAGTTCGTTGCAGGTAGGATTTTTTGTCTCGCTTCAAAACGTGATGACTGATGGGTATTCTCATTTTGTTGGTGCTTTGAAATATTTGCAATGGTGAAGGTTATTTGGAAATAACTTTTGCAAGTAATTGCAAAGTTGGCACTGACTTCGTGTTATTCATTTGGAATTGAGAATCATATTACTGATGGCGCATCGCCGTACGTTTTGTAGTCCGATCAGGCGAACTTAACTTCTTAGTAGAACTTAGAATATGAAAACCTTTAAAATAACCTTAAATTTACTTGATCATTCTACACATTAGGATTTTCTATTTATAATAATTCTATAGTAGGTAACCTATGTGTTTCAATAGGTAAACAAATAGATGTTAATGTGTCATGGTTTTTACCACGTTTTCCTTAATAAATCACGTCATCAGAGAATCATGAATTACTTAGACCATCTGCAGATGCAATATTATTACTAACGATTGTGAACTCATTGAAGATAACTAGTTGATTATTTTGTGATGTTTCAGGAATTTACTAAAAAAATAATTTGTGAAACACGCTCACATTTGACTTTTATATACCTACTGTTTTAATTAATCGTATTACCCAGTAACTGGGTTGTGAAGGTCAGTTAGGCAGTCACTTCATGTAAAACACTGGTATTCAGCTGAATCCGGTTTGACTGGAAGCCTTCCCAATTATAGTTTTGAAAAGGCTAGAAAAAGATGATGATTTGCTATGTCAATTTGGTCATACATTGCTAGGAACTGTTTATTTGTAATAGACCAATTTTACTTAAAAATAGTTTACACTAAATAAAGATTTTTGCTATCATCAGAATCATCACAATTTTTCGGACGACTAGTTTCATTTGTACTTAGATAGCACTTTCTATGCACACGCGTTGATGTCTTTTCTATGAACTGGTGGAATAATTTCATCCATACATTTTTATTTGGCTATTTTACTACCACGTGTCTGGTTCTAAATTACCCAAGGCATTTTAATTACGCATTTTTAGTTTTTCACTTCCATTATTCATAGCGGAAGTCAAAAACTAAATGTAGGATAATTGCTTGTTTCCCATACATTTAAAGTTATTTAAAGATCGAAGTTTGAAATTAAAATTAATGGTCATGTTAAGTCATATATTAATTAAGAATCAACTTATTTATCCTTATCCTTACTAATTTTATAAACGCGAAAGTTTGTATGTATGGATGTATGTATGTTTGTTAGTTACTCTTTCACGTCAGAACTGCTGAACGGATCTTGATGAAATGGCACAGAGGTAGATTATAGTCTGGAATTACACATAGGAGATTCATCCCGGGAGTATATTCCCTTGGGATAATTTTCGACATTAACGCGGGCGGAGCCGCTGGCGGTAGCTAGTTACACTATAAAGACAAATCGCACCTTTAAAGTAAAACCGTTACTAAACGAACTTATGAAATTTTATAGGGGAGCCAATATTAGAAAATAGTCACTGTTTTTAGGTAGATGGCATTAATACCTCAATTCATGAAAATTTTCGTTTAGTAACGGTTTTGTGCGAAATGTGGGAGTAGGTACTAAACATATAGGTACAGCTTTGCCTAACACTTCGGATAATACAAGCGTGATAGTATGTGTTAAAATGGTTTAACAAACGAAGTGTCTGAAGGAAATGGAAGTTAAGTTATAAATTCACTAAAAATAAAAAATATTTTTTCCATATAACTTCTCCGCAAGTAACAACCGTGAAAAAATAAACCAAATAACTTAATCAACTAACTTCATACAACACAGTTACACTGCACTACTTTACTTAAAGGCCACGGTTTACCGTGAGACACCTATTGTCAACTTTACCACCTTACACCGATCACGATACAAAGAAAAATTATCTCTATAACTTGAATCTTAAAAGCTGTGAGAACTGCAAGTGTTATGTGGTGTTAGGAGTCGCACGGTGGGTGGACGGGTCAATGTTCCTAGGTTATGGTACTTGTAACGTTTTTTCTTTAATGGGTAGTTTGATTGAAGAGGGGAGTTGTCTAGCTAGTTGTTATATCGATTGGATTTAATTGGCGGGTCTTGTGTGGTAGCTGTAAAGTGGCTTGTAAAGAGAGGCTTATTTAAGTTATATAGACTGCCATCCTTACTTGTGTACATCATTATCATCATCATCATATCAGCCGAAAGCCGTCCACTGCTGGACATAGGCCTCCCCCAAGTGTCGCCACAACAACCGGTCCTGTGCGTCTCGCATTCATCGGCTACCCGCGACCCTCACCAGGTCATCGGTCCACCTTGTGGGAGGCCTTCAACACTACGTCTTCTGGACGCGGTCGCCACTCCAGAACTTTTCGGCCCCTTCGACCATCTGTTCTGTGGGCAATGTGCCCTACCCACTGCCACTTCAATTTGGCGATCCTTCGGGCTATGTCGGTAACCTTGGTTCTCTTGCGGATATTGTGATATATCATTTTCCTCCTGAAGTACCCAATGATATCGCGATTCGCCTCTAGAGGCGCTAGTGTAGCGTGAGGTCTTAGAAATGTCAAATTTCACTGTTGTTTGGCTTTTGTCAAAGGGTTTATTTACTTATTTATTGTGATTTTTGTGAATATTTTTGTGCAGATTAAGTTATGGTTCTACCGATCACTGCATTAACTTTGTTTTTGTCGGAAATATGTATATGACCTTCTTTTTTTAAGGTTCCGTACCCAAAGGTTAAAACGGGACCCTATTACTAAGACTCCGCTGTCAGTCCGTCTGTCACCAGGCTGTATCTCATGAACCGTGATAATTAGACGATTGAAATTTTCACAGATGATGATGTATTTCTGTTAATACTAAAAAAAAAACAGAATAAAATAAATATTTAAGAGGCTGATGGGGTGGCAGCTCACTTCGTGTTCACTTCGCCGAAGAACTCACGGTGAGATGTTGACAGAATAGACCGGCTGTTCTTATCTCAATTGACTTTTGACCATACCATTAATTGTGTGGACTTTAAAAGAGACTTTGACTTCTGCGTTTGTTTCGATGTTTCTTCTCAGGGTAGCCAGCTAGGAAACACCGGCCCATTCTAGTATAATTTGACAAAACATATTGACGCGTAAAATAATTATTTGTAACGATTCATGCACTTATATTATTAGTTACTCGCACTTTTATAATATTTACGTTCGTGACACTATTTGTAAGTAATCTACATACATAGTTATGTTTTTGTTCTGTTTGAACATCTGAACAGCTGATCAAATAGCGTTTTATCCTCACATAATGTACATCAGCATATTGCTTCAGACATCAGTGTGCTGGCTTGGAACGAGCAGCAATTATCGCCTGTAATTATACGTTGGAAACATCGAGATATGAAATTATGAAATACAGCGAAAGTGATAATTATGGAGCATCCTGACTTACGGCAATGGACGGTGAACAAACCAAGCATCATCTTAAATTTTTGCCAATAACTCTTAGTCCTAATTTTCGAGCAGGTATTTGGAGTCAGGGGAAGCTTCTAGGAGAAGACGCCCCGGGCGTCGGGAGTCGCAGGGCGATCCCCGGCCACCGTAGGCGCGGGCCTGCGGACGGCGAGCATTGGGTGGCTCGCCGTCCGATCACCACCAGGCCCGGGTCGATGGCGCGTTGTGTTTCACGCGCGCCTCAAAGAGATGTCAGCATAAAAGACGGGGCCCGCTAGGGCCAGAGCCTGCCAGGGTTGCGGAATTTGTTCGGAAGAGTCACCGCGGCCCTGGAACGCAAAGGGCTTTAGAAGGAACACGGATGGGTTTTAGTCAGTAAGAGTCTGACACGCCCTTCCGCTCCGCCCAGAGCGGAAGAAGTCATTTGATGATTTCCCATCAAAGGGAAATCATCAAATGACTCATCCCGCTGGCCCCCAGGGCCGCGGTAACTATTGCGAACAGTTCCGTAACCCTGGTCACCTCCTTATTAGCCGATTATCATCTTTTACGATTCCTTCGATGGTCTTCTTTGATCTTTGTTGAATTGCATAGAAAAGAATTCTAGTCGCAGAAATATAAACTAATTACGTACGGTATTACTACATATTATAAAACACAAGTCCTCCACCGTGTCAGTCTGTCTTTCTGTTCGCGATAAACTCAAAAACTTCTACGCCGATTTTCATGCGGTTTTCACCAATGGATGAGGTTATTCATGAGGAAGGTTTAGGTGTATTATTTGTCCTGAAATTCCTACGGGAACGGGAAAAATGGGATATACGCATACGAAGTCGCGGGCAAAAGATAGTAGAAGATAAATTATTTTTATTTTGTAAAAAGATTAAAAATAACACTTTTACTCGTCAATATGTTTTGGTAATTTTAAACTATATGCAAAAACAACTATAAGATGAAACACCTAAAAAAAATCAGATGAAGGAGAAAGTTATTTGTATTTCTATTATCCACTCAAACTAAGCTATAAATGTTTGCTATCTATATTGCTAAGCTATATATGGTTGTAACATCAATAGGACGATATGTACCTACTCTTATGTACCTACTCTTATGTACCAACTCAAACTGACAAACAATTTTACAAAAACAAATACTATACATAAACTAAATAGGTCATCGTTAACACATAATTGTCTGCGATCGAGAGTTATTTGCAATGTAACAAGCTATTGTTTTTCCGTCGGTCGCGCTCGGCTGGCCAGTCGTAATTATCGAGCGACGCCGCAAAATAAACAATACAATGCAATGTTCTACTTGTAAACTATTGAACGTTTCCGCGTTTTGGATGCAGCGGTAATGAATATTGATTTAATTTAGTTCAGACGCTAGCACATCACGCTACCCGAAACTGTCAAATTTTCCCAGTCAATCTTGAACCTTGAAAAGAACATTTGACAGTTTCGGGTCGCTTGTTGTGCTGGCAGCTGTACTTTTGTGTACATGAAGTTATAAGTAAATAAATATTGTAGTTATAGGGGGCAATTTTTTCAATAATAATCAAATTATTTATTTTCACACATATGAACAGATTTTACAAATAAATATAAAGTACACTGTATCATTACCTACCTAATAATGTGTGCAAATATTTGTATTATTGTTAATCTCGTTAAATAATTATTAATTAACATTACAAAATTATTATACTGAAAAAATTAAATGTAAAAACATTCAGAATACTACAAATCGCACCTTTAAAGTAAAACCGTTACTAAACGAAATTATGAAATTTTATAGGGGAGCCAATATTAAAAAATAGTCACTGTTTTAGATAGATGGCATTGATACCTTAATTCATGAAAATTTTCGTTTAGTAACGGTTTTACTTAAAGGTGCGAAATGTCAAAGGTTTAAACCTTAAAATTGTCAGAAGACTTATATTACTAGTCAAAAGCTTAAAAATCGAAAAATTAAATTAAAATATTGGATCCAGATAGAGATGTCAAATTAAATTATTAATGCGTCTCACACTATTTTTATTTTCATTACAAAAGTCTATAAAACTGTTTTTTGTTTATTCCTCAGTGAAAAGTTATCTTAGTATTAGAAATAAATTCTCACCTTACGTTTCCTATAAGAAAGAAAAACTATGTCTAACAAAACTTATCAAAAGGATATTTTGTAAGCATAGTCGTTAAACCTCAATAAGTATCAATTTGTTAAACAAAATGAGGTGTATAATGTTAAGACATGATAGGAATGTTAATAACTTCTACAACTGGTTTCTTTCAATGGTATTCAAAGCGTGGGCTTGTCCTTCAATAAATTGTTTCCTAATATTTGACGCTCGCTTCAGTAACGTTTAGGTTTTTAAGGTGAGATTCGAGATAAATCATTTAAAGTGGAACAACAATGGGGTGTTTTATTGCAAAAATCTAATTAGTCCGTCAGATAGATATCCAAAAAATATTGGAAACGTCTTTTTTTCTTTCTCAAGTAGTTAATTAAAAAATGAAAACGATACAGTGCGTTCAAAACACGCGTGACGTCACTCATCATCTGCCTAGCTATTTCCCAACTATATTGGGGTCGGCTTCCAGTCAAACCGGATTCAGCTGAATACCAGTATTTTACGTGGAGCGGCTGCCTACCAGACCTGCACAACCCATTAACTGGGTAACACGGTACTCCTTGGCAAGACTGGAGTCATATTTACTGCCTTCTGACAATCCGTAACGACTGCCAAACATCTACAAATGACAGCCGGGACCAACGGCTTAACGTGCTTTCCGAGGCACGGAGGAAACTCGGTAAGTTAAGATGGTCACCCATCCACAGACCAACCTTGGCAAGCGTTATTTGGCGCTCTATGATGGTACAATTTTAACCAGAGAAGTGACGTCACGCGTGTTTTACGCAATTTGTTTTTTTTATCCTCCGTTTTCAATTGAGGAAACAGAGCTTTTCAGGCTATTCCGCATACTTCTAAACTACTTGGAGAGCCTTTCTAAATCTCACTTTTATTATAAGACGTTCCGTAGAAATATGGGCATAATTTAACTCAATTCATTGTCATAAAAACGCAATCTGGCTTTAATATTCAATTAATGTTATTTTAGAGTCCATCAAACCTGTGCTTACGACTTTTCCTAGCACTTTCATAGACAATAGTTAAATATTATAGGTTTATTATACAATTAACTTAGGGAAACAGTTATCGATTTTAGACTTAAATTAATTAAAAGTACAGGTTTCTTCACTAAATAGAGAGACAGTATTCTCATTAAAATCTTTAAGCGTTGATTGCAAATTTTACTACCTTTGCGTTGATATAGATTTTTAAAGTCTTCAAGGTATCATCTATCTGTACTAAAATTCATCTAAATCGGTTCAGAGATTTAGGCGAGAAAGCGTAACAAACGAATTTTTAATATTAGTTAGAAAATTATCAGTCACGTTTTCTTTGATGACTATCATCATCATCATATCAGCCGAGAGATGTACACTACCTCCCCCAAGTGTCGCCACAACAACCGGTCCTGTACGTCTTGCATCCATCGGCTACCCGCGACCCTCACCAAATCATCGGTCCACCTTGTGGGAGGCCATCCAACGCTACGTCTTCCGGTACGCAGTCGCCACTCCAGAACTTTTCAGCCCCATCGACCATCTGTTCGGCGAGCCATGTGCCCACCTCTGATGGCTACCATGCGCATGCAGTAGGCTACAGTAAGGCTAGGACAGCCCATACTTAATGTCCAAAAAAAATTTCGTCCGCTTTCAAACTGGAGTGGGTGGAAGTGGTGGAAAATTCGCATCGTCAGTATCGCGGTTTCAACCCTGAATGTGGTGAGCTTTTTTTTGGCTTTATGTATGGTCTGGCCTACCCTTACTGTAGCCTACTGCACGCCCATGATGACCACCTCAACGAAATTCACATCCAAAAACAAATTTACTAGTCTTAGGACTATCAATCATAGAGATAGGCGACAACCATAAACAAAAAACTCTAGGTAACCATTACACATAATGAAATGGCACGTAAAAAACAAATGACCAACAATAAGACCTTGTCATACGCAATTAATCTGGCAAATCAGAGGTTGTAGAGCTACTACAGTTCACAGTTAGAAGTTGTATCGTGTAGTAAGTGTGTTATTAGCATATCTATGAGTGTCCCATAAAACAAATGTGCGTATCTTTCGTACAATTAGTGATTATTACGGAGTAGCTTGTCAATGGACATGCTAGGGCTGGCAGGCTTTCATATTATCAACCGATTTTTTTAAAACTTTTTTTTTTACCATTGACTATTTTGCTCTATAAGCAGGTACTTAATTTATTGATCTGCCACCTGGACATGAACTGCAGTGGCCTTTTTCCGCTCGCGTAAATATCGAAATTTATCCCAAGGGAACATACTATCGGGATGAAACGTATCCTATGTGCTATTCCAGACTACAATCTACCTCTGTGCCAAATTTTATCAAGATCCGTTCAGCCGTTCTGTCGTGAAAGAGTAACAAACATACACACACACTCACAAACTTTCGCCTTTATAATATTAGTGTGATATATATATATATTACAAAATACAAAAAAAAATACAATAATATTTATTGGAACAAAAAAAAAACAGTTGGCAAAAAATTGTTTTCGTTAACAACCGCATTAGCGCCCACCTCCAAGAGGGGAAACGACAGCGTTCCAGGCATATACTTACACAGGAAAATAAAAAATAATAAAAAACAAAATATATGTGTTTTAGATGTTGGAGAATAAAATTAAAAATATATATATATATATATATATTAGTAGGATTCAATCGGTTGCGCACCCGGGTAGGCCGCTGCTGCCTGCTAACAGTGCTAACACAACTTGGTGAAATAAAGTTTATAGATTGGATACAAATTGTGAGTGCGGTGCTCCTATTCAGGAACCATGGACCACACGTTGGAGTGTCCCAAGTGCCCATGCACCTGTGCTTTGGGGGATTTAATTAATGTCACCGATTCTGCAATCAATGTAGCCACCTATTGGGCACAAACAATCTAAGGATTTAACCGTCGACTTGAAAAGATGAAGACTTAATTCAAGACATCATAGGAATGTGCTAACGTCCCACCAACATCGTTTCTATAAATTCTAATTCGTACATTCTCTAATTAGTTAATATAACCTAAACCAGATGCCGTCCCATCGGAATATGAGAGTGATGGAAGAGGGAGTGCACCTGTGTTTGCGCACACACTTGTGCACTATAATATGTCCCGCGCCGATGGCTAGTCTCGGTTGAGATTGGCCGCCATCAGGGCCGAAATCAGGGTCAGGAGGACTATATTATAACCAAAACCAGTAAAGGTCAAACTTGTGATCAACATATTGTAATCAGATCGAACTGGCCTTTTGCAAGGCTTAGTTCTGATGACAATAGTTACAACATTTAGAGGCTCATATAGCCGGTCTCAATAACGTTTCTACCTTTACCCAACTGTCAAATTAGCTACCAACAGTAGCTGAAACGTCATATTTGTCTTTCACACATGACGTTTCAGCTACTGTTGGTAGCTAATTTGACAGTTGGTTAAAGGTAGATACGTTATTGAGACCGGCCGATAAACTCGATCGATAGGTGTCTGGTTAATGTTACTAGTCTTACATAAAAAATCGATGACATCACGATAACTGTGACCAATTAAAATTTTTCAAGCAGTGCTGATATCACCGAATTATTGCATACACCGTAAATTTAAGATAAATCGCGTTAGACTGTAAACTCTTTCTTCTTGATAGGAATCGTATAAATTGTACTACCGAATTTGTATGGTAGTTATTGTATTCAAAATGATCTGTTCACAGTGTGTAGAGATTAGAGAGTTGATAATAAAATCAAGATTTATTACAATTTTATGAAGTTCGCAAAAATCCGGTGACATTGACACCACTTTTTTTTTTTGGATGGGGAATCATCAAATGATACTTTCCGCTCTGGGCACAGTGGAAGGGAATGTCAGATTTTTACTGACTAAAACCCACTCGTTATCCTACAAATGCCCTTTGCGTTCCAGGGCCGCGGTAACTCTCTCACCTTCTTACTAGCCAAATATTATCTTTAACGAAATCCTTTGATAGTTTTCTTTGATATTTACACAGCAAGATTTATTTATTTATTTATTTATTTAAACTTTATGTACAATAGTGGTACATGGGCGGACTTAATGCATCAAGGCATTCTCTACCAGCCAACCTTTGGGTTATAAAGACTATATTGTGGTAGGTGTACAATAAATAAAAATAAGATTCAAAATTGAATTTTAACAATTCGGAAAAAATATACAGATAATATATATAATACTAATAAAATACATATATATGCTAAAATAATAAACTAATAAATATGATATATAATAATCATACCGATTAAGAGAATTCATAGTAATCATGACGAAGAACAACTAAGAATGACAAGCTTTTAAGTAGTGTTTTCGGATTTTACGCTTAAAGGAAAATTTTGACTCCGCTTTCTTGATGTCAAGGGGTAGCATATTCCAGAGTTTAATTGTAGAAATAGCGTAGGAATTAGACAAAAACCCGGTGCGGTGAGAAGGGATATGAAGAAGTAAGTTTTTAGATGCTCGAAGGTTGAGACTGTGAGAACTGCCCAACACTTTAAAATATTGTTTTAAATAATCAGGAGCACAAGGATCGTTCATGATAGTGAAGAGCATGCAGAGGGATCTGAGGGATCTCCTCTGACGGATAGGCAACCATTTAAGCTGAGAACGGAAGGAAGAAATGTGATCATATCAAGATATAACAGTCTGTCAATTATGTTTAATTGATTTTCAACTTTATCCCTAAAGTATTACGTTCAAGGTTTATTGGGAAAAATTGACAGATTCGGATAGCTTGTTGTGCTGGCGTCTGTACGTTGCAAAGAGAGGAATTCTATTCGCAGAAACAAAATAATTACGTTACAGAAGATACATGTATTTATTTTGTGTGACATCCCTAAAAAGGCCAATCAATCTAGCGGCGCGGCCACAGTTTGAACCTCATTGTCTAACAGCTGTGATTAACTCCATGTTTTCCTTCTGAACTCACAACATAAGCCGCGTAGTCTGCTGGTCTGGGAACTGTTTAGTGTGTCACTCTGTTAAGACTTAAGACGGCAGACGGCAGCAATGAGGTGATTAATGGAAATGAGGGAAAAAAAGTTCAGCTGTTTTGTTTGTTACGGTGAGAAAAAAGGTTTTATTAAGATATTTTTTTTAGAAAAACTTACAGCTAAACAAATACATTAACTAAAAGTTTAAACAAAATATGGCCAATCACAAGTTTCCACAAGTATCACTTGAAACAGAAAATCTACAAAAAAAAAGAAAACTATACATATAGCACAAAACAGAAAAAAAAAACAAATAAAAGCTTGCAAATAACTATTTACGCTCGAAGAAGCTGTTACTTAAAATTGCGTAAATGAATGCATACGTTTAAGCATAAGCATTAGCAGCAATGCCCTGGCTGGAGGCTTTAATATTATATTAAAGTCACCACGGGCAAGCCCGGTTAAGCAGTCGACAACCTTATAGGTTGAACTGCGAGACGCCACTCACAAAAAAAAATAAGCATAAATAAAAAAACATGGCAACATTAAAGAAGGTTACCATCGCGACCTTATCCCCGCGCGTGTAAATGTGACTATCTAGCGAGCGATTAGTATCGATAGCGCTTGTGCTGTTTTTTTTGTCTAGCCGTTATGTTGGTGCATGACGCGTCTGTATATCGTTTTTAGAGCCGTTATGTTGGTGCATGACGCGTCTGTATATCATTTTTAGAGCCGTTATGTTGGTGCATGACGCGTCTGTATATCGTTTTTAGAGCCGTTATGTTGGTGCATGACGCGTCTGTATATCGTTTTTAGAGCCGTTATGTTGGTGCATGACGCGTCTGTATATCGTTTTTAGAGCCGTTATGTTGGTGCATGACGCGTCTGTATATCGTTTTTAGAGCCGTTATGTTGGTGCATGACGCGTCTGTATATCATTTTTAGAGCCGTTATGTTGGTGCATGACGCGTCTGTATATCGTTTTTAGAGCCGTTATGTTGGTGCATGACGCGTCTGTATATCGTTTTTAGAGCCGTTATGTTGGTGCATGACGCGTCTGTATATGCCTTTACGCCTTACGGCCAAAAAGGGATAAGCGACATTTTTTGCGAAATCGACTTAAATATATGGTCAGAATCGGCTTTAAAAGCCGATGTGATAGTGACTCAAAATAATGCATCGCTATGTATCATACGTCATTGGTATCAGCCTATCTATAATGTTCCCAATGCCGAGGTGCAGGTCTGCGAGAGGAAGTTGGTACAGTCAAGTCCCTATAACAAAGAGGAGGCCCCCACCTCGAGTGACCAGTGAGAATAGGTTTGCACATATCACGTCATGAACTAAATAAATTGAAAATAATATCTTATAATATACTCATATAGGTACATAAATACATATGTTGTCGATCTGATCAACCAATTATGACACTGGGAAATGACGACATTTTATAAAATCCCTAATAATGTTGAAGTAGGTATGCGTACAGTGCGTTCTAGTGTGCGAGTTTACTTGCCAACTCGTCACAATGTTATCCCAATTGATGGACCTCTAATATTTATATACCTCTAATAAAATTTACATATACACGTGGATCATGGGGTCCGAGTGCGCGTTTCCTTTTCAAGGACATATCTCGCCGACTGATCGACACTTTGCGTGTCCAGAGGGCTGGCTCGTTCTTTGCTCAAAGAATTAGCATTGCCATTCAACGTGGCAATGCTGCCAGTCTTCTGGGCACGTTTTCGGATGACAGCGATGCGGAGGAATACTTTGACGCCTGAGTGTACTTTGTTTTTGTATATGTAGGGGCGTGACCTAAGTGGTACCTGGTGGGATTCGTTACGCTGCTAAGTTAAACACTCAAATAACTTTTAAAGGTTTATTTCTGAGAGTTAAACTAACGCTATGTTGATGTGCTAAGTAAACGCTAAGATGGAGTAAAATGAATGCACCCGGTTGCTGTCCGTAATGCACTGGGCTCGTGGCACATATAGTGTGACCGCTTTGTATTGCTAGCTCAGCAAACGTGGTCGATTGTAATTATTGCATCGAACAGTATATGTACATACTTAGGTTTAGTAGATGTAAATAGTTTAAGTTAATAGTTTTAAGTTAGTATATAGTTATATTATGTTAGTCAAAAATAAATATTTACATATAACCTAAGTTATAGTTTAAGCTTCAGTAGCTCTGGATACTAGAATAGATATTAAAATGGCCTTACAGTAAAAATAAACATTACATTAATACATAAGTATCGAGTAAATTTGAGATAACCGTTCTCAAAACTACCTTAAATTTTGTCAGATTTTTTATTCCTAAAAGATGATTTTTATAGTTTTATAACCAAAATTATACGAAAAATGTCGTCTGCTAAATTGGCGTGTTCGTTAAAATTGTATAATGATAAAATTATGCAATCTTTGTCCTTGATAACATTCTTGACTTTGACCCCGCCGAGAATTTTGTTACTCCATCCTCGGAATTCTTTTTGCTGAATTATAATACTGACTATCTAGCATTTATATTAATTCCAATGCGACTTTGTTTGAAATAATTGTCTTTTGAAATCTTAAACCTACTTTTTAAGTACTTATCAGATTTCCTGCATAATAAGTTCGCGGATTTCGCCTTTTTTACTTGTAGACATGTAGCGGCATCAATGCCACATGAAAAACTAAGAAGCGAAATTTGTACGGCAACAAAAAAGGACCGTAGCGCCATCTACGACGAACTAACATCGAAATCCTGCATCGCGCAAGCAAAGTTCTCCATGCGATTTGAACATATACAACAGTCCGAATATCAACTATCGGGCAGTTGCCCACCAGACACAAAAAACATCTGGTCGGAGGATCCTCCCATTTTCCAGTGGAGGTGTGCGGGACTTTACTCTCTGTACCGCATACCTCTATACTGGTGACCCTCGACAAAAAACGTCAGCGCAGTCTTCGTGCAGCTATCTCATCATGACGTCATCATCACTCCTCAACCTGACTTCAAGCTCTCGAGCAGCGAGTCCTACAGCCAGCCAGTACCCGCGGCAACTACTGGTATCCTGACCACTAGCATGCAGCTGACGCGCATTCCTGGTCAGCATCCTCAGCCTCTCATCATCCTCCCACTCTTCAGTGGAGGTGTACGGGACTTTAATCTCTGTACCAAAGTATAAACATTCAATACAATCATAGGCCTTTGGCATTTAGCCAGTCTCACAGTCTGCGTGAATAATGACTCAAAATAATGTTACCAGGTTTTTAAATTGGAATAACTTGATTTAAAATTAACCTTCACGTTCTTCTCCATACACATCTAGGCTTGAAACATTCAACCAGCTTCATTTTTCTGACTGGACTGACCACCACCTTGACAATGAATTCAAAAGTGCTTGTACATGGTTTTATTGAAATAAATGCTTTGAGTTCTAAACAAAACAAACTAACAATTATACATACATATATTACAAAAAATTGAAAATTATAAACTACTGCACACGAAATGACAGCGTCGTCAAAGTCAAAGTCAAAGTCAAAAGTCAAAGTCAAAACGTTTATTTCAATTAGGCCATTAAACGTCATCGTTCGTGTCGCGATCGAATCATCGTATCGTGTATCACTTACTGGTGTCGCGCAGGTGGCCGTGGAATCGTCGATACACGACACCCTTCGGCCAAAACTCTGCTTTGAGGAACATCTCGAACCGATGAATTGATACCCGCACCACAAACGACTTGAAGTTTGTTTTGTTGCGCGTCTCCAACTTCTCGACCCTCAAAGGCTAGTTGATCTTCACTCTCATGTACTCCACGATCTCCTCAACCTCAAAGTGATGTAGCCGGGACACGTACAGCTGCGTCGTAGGTTTTGCTGGACTGGTTCTCCACCATGATGAAGCCATTCTTGTCACAAGCCTCCTTGTCCGGATCTCGCTGTTCGAACCCGAGTTGGATGTACAGCGGCTCTGTTTACCCCCTTTCGTTATGATCGCTTGAATTGCCTGCGACTCAAGCGACTCAGCAGGTTGTCCGTTAGCGCGGATGTGACGCATATTTTCTCAAGCTTTTTTTTTTTTTTTTTTTTTTGATCTCGGGTGGAAATCCTCATGGAAATCCTCCACCCTGGGGCGGGTGGAGGGGTCTGTCAGACTCTTACTGACTAAAACCACCCCGGTGTTCCATCTCCCACCTACGCCGGGGCTCGCGGGAACGTATGCGACATCCGCAATCCCCGGCTGGTGCCGGCCCGCCTCTGCGGGCCACCTCGCGTCGGCGAGGGGAGTGAGGTGTTTAACTCCCCTCGCTACGTCAAAGAGGGGCGCACGGGAACACCACGCGCCGCCACCTCGGGTCGGGATGAGTGGGGGGCGACGGACATATATTATCTCAACCTGCCCCAACAAGTCAATTTTTTTTTTCTTTTGTTGTGGTATGTTTCATACTTGTGAGCAAATAAAACTCTCTTTTCGTTCTTTCTTTACTTTAGAATGTCTCGCAAGCGTCAAAATATTGTAGTAGCAGTCTCATTTACTATCTCAATAAGTAGTTTGACAAACTCAGCGACGTAACGCAATAGTCTTGTAGCGCGAAGTGTTTAGCGCTGCGGTTTTCGCAATACATAGAGCGGGTTCGAGTCCCGTTAGCGTGAAAGTGACGGAACGTGATTGAGGTGTTTCCTTATCTTCACGCTTCGCAGTTGAGGTGACGACAGATGTGTCAATTAGGTCAAATTATTAATAGATTTCAAATTATTCGGAATTTGGAGTCCACAAGTGCTAGCGAGTCAGTTATTGCGCTAAAATATACCTACATTATTTTTAAGGTGTGCTTAGTTTATAGTAGTGATATTGAAAATTATAGTTCAAGATCATAGGTCATCGGGATAGCTAGGTCTAAGAAGTTAGTGAAGTTAAGAACTTTTTTGAAAAAGAGTTATTAAAAAAGACAGTGATTTTCCACTTTCAATAGAAAACTTAAAAATTTTCTTTTTGCACACACAAAGTTAGAAATGCAGGGGTGAATAAAAACAAAACTTTGATCGGTGGTTTCACGTTATTTAAATATTGTTTGAAACAATGAAGAACCCAAGTTTTTTAAATTTTTTTTAAATGTTTTCTTCTTGAGAAACCAATCGTATGGAATTTAAGTGAAAATCCCAAGAAAAGTTTTGTTTCTATTTACCCCTTTTTTTTTTTTTTTTTTAAGGTGGGAAATCATCATATGACTTCTTCCGCTCTGGGTGGAGCGGAAGGGCGTGTCAGACTCTTACTGACTAAAACCCATCCGTGTTCCTTCTAAAGCCCTTTGCTTTCCAGGGCCGCGGTGACTCTTTCGAACAAATTCCGCAACCCTGGCAGGCTCTGGCCCTAGCGGGCCCCGTCCTCTATGCTGACATCTCTTTGAGGTGCTCGTGAAACACAACGCATTTCTATCCACCCCGTTTTACATTACGTAAAATTAGAGTGATTTACGCAATGATTTCGGGAAGGTTTCAATCTTAAGTTCTGTTCTGCACTAAAATACTGTCCTATTTTGCAAATCTCTCTAAGAAAACCCAATTGGGTTAAGTTCGCCTTTGTATCTGTATGTTTTTGAGTGCAATTAAGAATCAGAATATAACGCTTTCCCTCAAAAAGAAAATATTTCAAAGGTATAATAATCAGTGATCGGATAATAAATTTCTTCCCGTGAAAGAATAATATGGACATTCCTTTCTGAATAATAAGTAATCCCGGGTTCCCAGGATTGAACAATTTTGTAAAAACAACTACATATAACAAAGTTCATTAACTTTGTTATATGTAGTTGTTTTTACAAAATTGAAAATTTAAAAAAAAAATCCGAAATTATAGCTGTGGTTATTTTGATTTAGTATCTTCATTTTGTTCAAAACAAATGGAATACCTATAAAAAATTATAATGAGAATTCACAACGAGTTCTAACTATACTTTGTATGCGGACATTTTTAGCAATCTCAGGAATTTCGAACGATTCCGGATCCGGGATTCTGAAAAGCATATTCCTATTATACTGTCGTGGTAATAAAAGTGAAGTTTAGGTATATTAGCGCCCGATTATCCGTTCACTGATTATAATTATTAACTCGTGTAGAAAACTTTATAAAACGATCACTTTCATTCAAATCACTGTACAGCCTAAGCCATAAAAAACTGCACACACTATATTTATAAAATAAAAATGGCGGAAAACAAACTCATGTCGACGCGTTTAATGAAAGCGTAAAAATTAATGGTCAGCTGTTACGTAAATGTTTAAGTAATAAATGTATTGAAGCACCTTCGACATGGTATTTAAGTACTTTCGAATGTTTGACCATTCATCTTTTAAGTTAATACTCAAGAACAAGTTTCCTTTAGGTCGCTTTTACAAATTCTTTCACACGATTCGAGTACGTGTAGTAATACTAGTATTGGTCAGCGGCTTCACTTGCGTGAAAGATGGAAACTGTCCTGAGGAAGCATACTCACTCGGGATTCAAGGAAGACTAACCTTCTCCAAGGCTATAAAATTGGTTCAGCACTTTAGGCGTAAAAAAAAACTTTCGCATTTATCTTTCTAATACCTTTAAACGAGCAATTCTTGTATGTATGTATAATCTGAATCTCGGAAACGGCTCAAACGATTTTCATGAAATTTAGTATGCAGGGGGTTTCGGGGGCGATAAATCGATCTAGCCTAGGTCAACCAGGTACTAATATTAATATGGATTAGTAAATTTTGGGTGAAGGTCAAGTTGTTACGGGATTTTTTTCTCTTTACTTCAAAATTCGGCGACACGGTTGGCGCAGTGGTTGAGCGATTGGCTGCTGCGTTGCGTGTCGTGGGTTCGATTT
This sequence comes from Mamestra brassicae, assembly GCA_905163435.1. Taxonomy (NCBI): domain Eukaryota; kingdom Metazoa; phylum Arthropoda; class Insecta; order Lepidoptera; family Noctuidae; genus Mamestra; species Mamestra brassicae. The sequence goes on along the minus strand of LR991008.1, from coordinate 15,836,911 downwards.
CCAAACAAATATTTGTATGGCCTAGAGATAGTTGTTCCGGGTCTGGCTGTTTGTGTATGTGAGTTTATATGTTTGTAAACGCACCCACGATACAGGAGAAATTCCTAGAGTGGGGCAACGTTCATAAAAAAATTAATAAAGCATATCCATTTGCGTGTCGTTTCAAGCTGTTCAAATGCTTTATGATTATAAAGGACATGGCCAAAAATTGTATGGGCTTGTACCCCAGAATGTACAGATATAAAATCTATGTTATTTAATAGCACTGATCTTCTATAAACAAAATGAAAAAGGTGCATATTGCTCAGCAGTAGTGAACAAAAGTTATGAAGGTTTAAAAAAGTTGAATTGTGCACTACGGGTAAGGTATCATATATCAATAAATGTGTTTATATCTGTGCCAGGTGTTAAATATATCATAATTTGGTTGAAAAAAAAACTATAGTAGGCGCCAGATAATCGTGGAATAACGGTCATTGACCCACCTACAATTATTGACATTTTTAATTTGAAAAACGGAATTAATGACACAAAGCTGTCCCGAATCATCATCTCTCGTGATCCTTAACATTGTCTAATAATGAAAAACGATTCATATTTAATTGTTCAGGTACCTATGAACAGTTATTAGGGAAAGGTCAATATACTTTATTCCACATTTATCTGGCGCCTACTATAGGAGAGCAGTTTTTTTATAATCTGAGAAGATCTATAGTTTGCACATTTTCTATTAAATTCAAAACAACCGTTTCGCTGGCAAAGGACGGGGACACACTTGACTCTAACAAACATATATATAACTCTCTGCCTGCGTCTGTGTTTCCGAACGAATACAATCCTAATCTCTTCAAAATTAGAGTGAACAGGCTTCTTCTGGGTAAGCTCGCTCCATCGTCGACTTTGTCTCTGTCATCTATGACCTAGACTAGAGTCAAAAGCAAACCCATATTAAATAAAAAATATATATTATATTATTTTTCTAAAACTATTTTATTTATTTATTTATTTATTTATTATATACTTTATTGTACACCTCATAATAAGAACAGGACAATCATACATAAAATAAGTGCACAATGGGCGGTCTTATCGCACAAGGCAATCTCTTCCAGACAACCTTTGGATGGATTGAACGAAGGGAGATAGATTTAGGGCTGTCAGTGTACAAACGTTTTAAACAATACTAATTAGAAATAATAATATAAAATACATAAATACAATACCAATTTATATACTAATAAATATCAAATATATAATTGAGACAGGAGCGGAAAAGTTAAAGTGAAAGGTAATGCTCCTTCACCGTTCTTTTAAACTCTGGTAGCGTTTGGGCACGCCTCACTTCTATGGGTAATGCATTCCACAAACGAGCCGCTTGTATACCTACTGAAAGATTTGTCAAAGAAGGAAGTGGAATGCATACGAATACTTAGTTTTAGATTCTCCGATGATCTCAAAGACCTAGAATGTGTGTCACAGAGGAACTGAAAGCGTTCTTTAAGATAGAAAGGAGTAGAAGGATTAAAGAGTACATTATAAAGTAGAGAAAGTATGTGGGCATTCCGACGAAGGCGAATAGGAAGCCATTTGAGCTTAGTACGAAATTCAGATACGTGGTCATACTTGCGCAAGCCAAATATAAACCTGATACAGAGATTTTGAAGTCGCTCAAGCTTGTCCAATTGGTCTTGGGTGAGATCAAGATAGCTGGCATCAGCATAGTCCAGGATAGGGAGAAGAAGAGATTGTGCTATCGCAATTTTAGTGGTGATGGGGAGAAAATTGCGAAGACGCCTCAGGGAGCCCGCTGAAGCAAATAGTTTACGACTTACTTCCTGCAGTTGCTTAGTCCAAGAAAGAGTGCTGTCGATATAAATTCCCAAGTTCTTTACAACGTGACTTACAGGAATGGTGGTGTTATTAAAAGAAACCTGGGGCAGTTTCGACCAGTCAATCTTAGAGACCGTCCGGGAACTACCGACAACAATGACTTGCGTTTTAGTTGGATTGATCTTCAGCCCAAACTCAGTGCTCCAGTCACCTATTCGAGCGAGGTCCCTATTTATCGTCTCAATAACATCAGATAACTCCCCGAGAGGGGCTTGAGTGTAAATTTGAAGATCATCAGCATACAAGTGGTAGAAAGAAGAAAGTCGTTGAGAGATGGAATTAATAAAAAGTGCGAAAAGTAGAGGAGATAACACGCCACCCTGCGGCACACCAGCAGAGGCATCACACCAAGAAGAGAAAGATTCCTCAATGCAAATACGCTGTCGGCGGCCAAACAGGTAACTATGAAACCAGTCAAGTACTGAAGGAGATATGTTAAAAGAGTATAGAATGCCGAGCAAAATGTCGAAGTCAACCGAATTAAAAGCATTGCTAAAGTCAAGAAGTGCCAGAACCGTTAACTTCCCCATTTCCATGCAAGACCTGATGAGTGCCTAGGTAGTGCTGTGTCCAGGTCGAAGACCAGATTGGAAGGGATTCAGCAGATTGTGCTTGGAAAGGAATGTGCTGAGTTGTTGGTGGACAAGTTTTCAAGGACTTTTGATAGGAATGGGAGAATAGAAATAGGACGATAGTCAGAGAAAGATGCAGGATGAGATTTTTTAGGTAGAGGAATAACCTGGGCATCTTTCCAGGCTTGCGGGAAGACACTACTGGAAACAGAGGAGTTGAGGATATAAAGGATATAAAGGACTACTAACTTATTACATTTTAATTATTTCTTAAAAAATACAAAAACAAGAAAAAAAAACATTTAAAAATATAAAAAAATAGTAGCCCCACCGGTATCGGGAACAGGGTCCAAGCTACTGGCGGTCAGGGCTCCAGAGAGAGGAACCTCCTAACAATACGAGCCGTGTCCAGAAGTACCGCTTTCTGAATCAGGCTCTTGATTCAGCTGCCTAACGAGAGCCTCCTGAGGTGCTGGTCGAGGCTCGTGACCATTAAGCCATTGGCATATTATTATGAAAAAATTGACACTTTTTAATTTTCAAGAGGCTTTAGCCAAAATGTCACGTGGAAGGTGGACAACCTCAAACATTTTCAGATTTTGACAATCGATATCGCTGATTCTATACCACTTTGTTTACAGCAAGAAAAATGAAGCCAGTTGCACATTTCTCCATGGAGAAGAACGTGCAAATCTCCGCAAAAATAATAAAATAACATAACGTCACATAAAAAGTAACTATTACTCCACTTAAGTATTCATTACCCACATTCATCAAGCTATTGCTTATTCATAACTTTACATCACTGTTCTAAATTAAACCTTATCATGATAAAAATAAAGTTAAGATTCGGTGATGCATCTTCTCTGTGCAAACGCAGTGTGCTTATTCATAACTTTACGTCAGTGTTGTGAATTAGACCTTATCTTGATGGCGATAAAGTAGAGATTGGATGTTGCATCTTCAGAGTCGCAGGCGCAGCGTTCGTTGCGCAACTTCGCTGGTATGCGGTACATAGGTACGTGTTGTAGATATACCTAAGCACGGCTGGGTCTGTGTGTTAAGAAAAATATAAAGTAACAGCTGGTTTATGTTCCGCGTTTACTATGCTTTTCTGATTTGAAATGACTCTCCTTTTAAAAAGGGGATATTTCCAAGTTTATAATTCCTTCTTTTTTCTTTTTTTAAAAAAAAAAACGTCGCCCCACACTAGGAATTTCTCCTGTATTGTGGGTGCGTTTACAAACATACAAAGTCACATACACAAACAGCCAGACCCGGAACAACTATCTGTAGGCCATACAAATATCTGTTCCGTGCGGGAATCGAACCCACGACACGCAGCGCAGCAGCCAATCGCTCAACCTCTGCGCCAACCGTGTCGTCCAAATTAATTCGATTGAATACGAGGTCTTCTTACTTATGCTTAAATACATCATTATACATCTTGAAGGAATGCAAAAAGGGATGTTCCACCACAAATTGGACTTGACAAAGCGTGTTCAAAACAAAACAGGATATTTTCTCAAAGGAATCTATAGCTCACATTTAGTTTTTTCTATTTTCTAAAAAACAAAATAACATGCAGATATCCCCTTTTGAAAAGACACTCCTCAGTTAAGCTATTTGATACAATCAAATAAAGCGGCTACGTCATATGCCGACTTGCGAGAGGCCACTCATCAAAAACCGGCCAAGTGTGAATCGGACTCTCACACGAAGGGTTCCGTACCATAAACCAAAAAAAACACGTTTCTTCTATGAGAGACCCCTTTAATTTTTTAGTTTATTAAATTTTAATTTGTTGTTATAGCGGCAACATAAGTACATCATTTGTGAAATATTAAACTGTGTAGCTATCACGGTTCATGAGATACAGCCTGGTGACAGACAGACAGACGGACAGTGGAGTCTTAGTAATTGGGCCCCGTTTTGACTCTGGGTACGGAACCCTGAAAAGAAAAACCATGACGATAAACATCGTTCATATGGTTGCTCCTAATCCTGTACAAATGTCCTTAATCCCTGTTTGTAGATGACTAAGACTAGCTCCCAGTAATCAGCAACAGTGTTAAACTTTATTTCGTCTCCATATATGTAATTACTAGCTTTTCCCGCGACTTTCGATCCCGTTTTTCGGTCCCATATAGCCTATAACTTTCCTCATGAATGTGGCTGTCATATACAAAAATAATTTCCCAAATCCGACTGGTAGTTCCAGAGATTAGCGCGTTCAAACAAACTAAATTAATTTATAAAACACTCTCTCGTCTTTTCGACTTTTTAAATTATTTTAACTTTTTAGTTAAAAAATTAAATTCTAAATACAGAGACAGTTTATATATAAACGGACGGCTTTATTATATTAGTATAGATATTTAGTACAGATACAAAAAAAAATCATACAAAAAAACGTGCTTAGTTTGAGTAACAATTAACAGATTCATTATACTTCTGTAGAGGATTTGAATTTAGAATGTTATATGTATTTTAAACTCGATTTTTTTTATGAATAAGTCCAATATGACCATATATGCTTTGCGTTTCTTCCGACAAGGTTACTTCTAATAATCAAAACCGCAACAAAACGTTGATAATTGAAATCACACGTTTCTCTAACCTTTGTATATTGAAAACTCGCTATTTTCCTGTACATTAGCCACGTAATTAATGCTCGACTACCAGGCGGGCATCAGTTCGCAAGAATTAACATTGACGATGGCTCGCTTCCTTCTCGTTGCACCACGTTCCTTTATTAACTTATTGTAATGAGCTTGCGAAACTGTTCGGTTCGTGATTTAGAAAATGCTTGCGGTAAGGTCAGATATGTAGAGAATCCACTATCTCACCTGATGGTAAGCGATGATGTGGTCGACGATGGAGCACGCTTGCCTAGAAGTTACCTGCCGGTCGATTCTGTTAATATGTCGAAGTAAAGGCTTGGGTGAAGTGATCCCAAGCTTACTTCGTGATCACGTGACATCTTGATTATATGGATTGACAGATCACCTCGTGATCACTTCACCCAAGCGTTCATTTCGACATGTTTACAGAATCGACCGGCTTATCACTCTTTAAAGATCCCCAGGTTGTAGATATCAGACTCGGGCAGGGAATTCCACTCATTAGCTGTCTGAATGTACAATGAAAAGTATTTCCAATTATTTCATTTTCCGTCTTGTGCTACGAATAACCACGACTTTTCCACAACATAGCCAAAAAACATACGAGCGGGTCTTACAGTAGTCGCATAGGATGTGTAATATCTGACGTCTCACCTTGGTAAAAAGCAACATTAGCATTGAAGAAGTACCAACAGACAGCCAACTCGACCATTGCGCGCGCTCATTGGTCAAATCGAATAGGGCGCGCTTACTCGGCTTCCTGTTACACACTTCCGTCCCATTTCACGAAATCACTCCCACAGATTGCAGGACAGCGAGAGGAAAAAAACATCAAAAAGTGGAGGATTAAGAAAATAGGGACTGGACAGTTGAATCGTACTTTCGAGGCTCGTCGTGCTTCGGACTCGTTGTTATGTATCGAAAAGTGTGACTATGTGATTACTTTACTTTTTTAGGGTTCCGTACCCAAAGGTTAAAAACGGGACCCTATTACTAAGACTCCACTGTTCGTCTGTCTGTCACCAGGCTGTATCTCATGAACCGTGATAGATAGACAGTTGAAATTTTCACAGATGATGTGTTTCTGTTGCCGCTTTAACAACAAAAAATTATATAAATTAAAAATAAAAGAGGGCCCCTATACAAGAAACGTGTTTTTTTCGGCTTATGGTACGGAACCCTTCGTGTGCAAGTCCAACTTGCACTTGGCCAGTTCTTCTTCTGATTAATTTCGTTGCGGGCTCCAAGGCAGTTGAATCGTACCTCCGAGGCTCATCGAGGTTCGAAGATTCGTTACGTATCGAAAAGAGTGACTTGTGATTACTTTACATTTGTTTTTTTTTCAAAACATGGTAAAACAAAAAAAAATACGTGTCTATTTATTTTTAATGATCTTACTTTACGTAAAATTTACGCACTGTTACCGAAGTAATCCTGTACAGCGTCCCTTCATTATAGTTTATGGTATACGAACCGCCTTGGTCCTTGATACTAAAGTATCAAAACACATCGTGTACGATAATGCTAATGTCACGCTAGTCGCGACTGGCCTAGGAATGCGGCGGACAACTGTTCTAAATACAGCCTAGCTTCACATGCTAAGTGATTATCACCACTATGTCTATCCTGCTAAAGTCCATTCATCTTGCCGGAATAGTCTAGGAATTTATGCTAAGCGAAAAGAGGCCTTATCAGTATACATTTAAGTATGTAGGGACGTATTTTTTTTTTTTAATGGTTTACCTTATTTTGAAGTTAGGTCTCGTTTGTTTACTTCAAAGAGGTTTGAATAAAGAGTGTTGAAATAATTTGACCCTTATTCCTAGTAAATTAAATCTCACGTTCGCCAAGTTGAATGAGATATGACCTTTGACTTGATGACTGGTTTTAAAACGGCTTTTCTCAATGAGTTCGTGGCTCAATAATAACGCACGGGTCGATCTTCGATGTTAAGCAATGCTTGGCGAGGTTAGTCCGTGGATGAGTGACCATCCATTGTATACTGAGACTCCTCCGTACCTCGGAAAGCACGTTAAGCCTTTGGTTCCGGTTATTATTTATAGATCCTTGTCACTCGGTACGTATAGTCAGCAGAAGCCAGTAAATCTGACACCAGTCTTGCTAAGGGTACCGTGTTACACAGTTAGTTACCGGGAAGTGGAGGTCTCCTAGGCTATCGCTCCACGTAAAATACTGGTACCCAGGTGTGTCTAGTTCGCCTGGAAGCCGATCCCAACATAATAATGGGAACAGCCGGTCGATTCTGTAAACATGTCGGAGTGAAGGCGAGGTGAGCTGTCAATCCATATAATCAAGATGGTATAACAGCTCACTTCATCAGACACCTTGATTATATGGATTAGCAGCTCACCTCGTGATCACTTTAACCAAGCCTTCACTTCGATATGTTACTGTTAACATATCGAAGTGAAGGCTTGGTTTGGCTTGGTCGATTCTGTAATCGACCGGCAGGCTCGGCAGATAGATTGAAGCAGGTTGGTTGGTGGTCTGTCTTGAGCTTGACAGTTGACAACATTTCTGTAAAACTGACAGCTCTATAGTTTCTCTCTGTCTTTCTTATCCCACTTAGGGTGAGTTTTTTATCTGTAGTTACCCATTGGTTTAATGTGCATCTAAATTTCATTATGAGCATGATCATTTGTTCTGTGTCTGGGTGTAATTTGTCTATAATATGTATGTATTTAGAAATATCTAAGTATGTTTATCAGTTGTCTGGTTGCCATAGCACAGGCTCTGCCTAGTTTGGGATCGGATGACCGTGTGTGAGTTGTCCCAAGATATTATTATTATTATTCATTTGCGTTTTAAGGTCAAAATTAAGGTTGACTTATGGTCAACTAAATTACTATTAGTTAAAAACTGCTAGTTATAACATAACTAACAATCGATCGAGAAATCGGCCGACTTTTTTTCACAAATTTGAATCATTGGTTGAGATCTAAAACTCGCCACTGCTAGACAGCAATGTTGTTAGCCTACTTTAGTGTACGCTACACAAAATACCTAATTATAGTCACTTCAAAACGAATTTCCGATTTTATCAAGTTGGCAATATCAATTAAAACCTCAAGCATGCAGTTACGACATTTCGTATTGCCAGCGGTTTCCGAAAACGCGCGAGTAATTGTCAAGTTTTGCAATACGGCTGCAAACCTATGAAGTAATGCCTTGGGAAGATTATCTTTTTAAATTGTTCCAAGTATCCGTACTAATATTATAAATGCGAAAGTGTGTCTATCTATCTGTTACCTCTCCACGCTTAAACCGCTGAACCAATTTAGATGAAATTTGGTATAGATATAGATTAGACCTTCGAGAAGGAGAGGCTACTTTTGTTGCGAGAAAAGGGCTTGAAGGGGTTGAAAGACGGGATGAAAGTTTGTATGGGAGTCCGACATTATTGAAGATAAAATAATGAACCTTTATATTTAGGCACTTGATAAAAATAAATAAACATAATATTATGTTCAAGCGTTTTTGAAAAATTAGTATCTTAAAAATAGAAATGGTTGCCCAATGTAACTATTCCAAGCGATTTTTTTTTAAACTTTGCCCCACACTAGGAATGTCTCCTGTATCGTGGGTGCGTTCACAAACCTACAAATTCACATACACAAACAGCCAGACTCAGAACAATTGTCTGTAGGCCATGCAAATGTTTGTTTCGTGCGGGAATCGAACCCACGACACGCAGCACAGCAGCCAATCACTCAACCACTGGGCCAATGGTGTCGTCATGACTGCGAAGTCGCGAGCAAAAGCTAGTTTTCTATATAAAAAGGAAACTGACTGAATGACATATATTTTTTTATGTAGGTGAGCACTAAGAAGGGATTTTTGGAAATTCAGCCTTGAAAGGAAAAAAACGGGGAAAATCGTTTGCACCTAATATTCGCAGATGTAGTCGCGGGCGAATTGCTAGTTTTTTATACAACTTCGTGTATTGAAGATCCTTGATGAATTGCGGTTCTAACTTTTTTTAAATCGTTAGTCTATGGTGATGTCATAGACATTTTATCGTCTTTGTTTTTTTTTTCTCCGTTCCGTGTCGTTTAGGATTGGTTCACATGGTGAAGTGCTGGGGAATTTTGGCATATTTAATTTAATTATTCAAAGCCTCATCAACATTAAGTAATTAATTCTGTTGCATGATAGTAGGTGGCCTCTGGCTCTATTGCCGAATTTTTAAAAATAGAAACCAAACAATTTAAACATAGCCTAAAGTATAATAAAATCTAAACGATTCTTTCAGCAGATTCTTTTTCTTCCTCTTCTTAAATGGTCTTCAGAATTACTTTAAAATCCCAGTTTTAGGTGTTATCTAAAATTATAAAAGCGAGTGAGTTAGTTTGTTACGATTTTATGCCTAAATCGCTGAACCGATTTCGATGGATTTTGGTATATATATAGAAAGGACGCTAGAGACGGTTTTTTTTCATCGAAACTGCATAAAAACACCAAAATCCCCTTATCTCACAGATTAGTAGGATTCGCCGTCCGCGGCATGTCCTCGTGGAACCCGACGACGCTATCACCCAGATTCAAGAGAGCCGTAGGGAAACCAGCACTCTTAGAAAACAAACAAACAGACCGCGTCCCGTGTTCCGGCCTCGCCGCCGAGGCCCGTCGCGACGTCCCAGTAATAACCCTCTCCGATCTTTGATTACCGAGCCAGCCCGCGTCGCTGAGCCAGTAGTTTTAAATCCCCTAAATAATAATGATACGACCCAGCCTGTCCCTTGCTGTCCTCCCGAAATGACGCCGCTAAGCCGAGGTCCGTATCCCGCAGGGGATGCCCAAGCGAGCGGTCATTTAAGATAATTAGCTAGTTTGTAAGCCCTGGCTGCGGGCCTTAAATTCATTTGAGGCCACCACAGGATAGTCCGGTTAAGCAGTAACCAGCCTTAGTGTGCTGAACTGCGAGTGGTCCCCGTCAAAAAAAAAAGGAGACGGTTATAGGAAACTTTTTTTTTTCGAAAATCCATGTTATCACGAGCGAACCTGTAGGTACATAGGTACTCGTAAACGTAAACTCAGTTTAATTTTAAAGGCTGTAGCAAACATGTAATTTTCTAAATGCGTAGCCTTGTTTGGCTTAGACACGGCATAGCACTTTGTTGTAAAAGATTTCCAAGTAGCTAGGTTGTCTGGTGGCAAAGTCACCATTTTGTTTCCATTGTACTTTGCCGACGAAAGTGAAATCATCACCTCGTTAATGTAAACTAACTTGTATTTTTTATGGGTTTTATTTCGCCATATTTTTTTTTCAATTTTCTATCGTCCGAGCTGGTTTTTGAATTGAGGATTGGGAGTTAAGAACGTGTCAAACCTTACTGTAATGTCAAAGTTTCTGCCGGGCTTGCGGAACTGTTCGAAAGAGTTACCGCGGCCCTGGAACGCTAAGGGCAAAATCAAAAGTCATTTATTCAAATTAGGCTGAGTGCCAGCACTTTTTGAACGTCAAGTTCTACATAAAGATAGTCTCCCAAAACGTCCGCCCGTCACCACTTCCTAGTGTTATAGTTGGGAAGAAGAAGTGGCGCAACAAACTCTCCAGCAACACATCTGACATTTGAAGGCATTCGAAGGCATTTGAAGGAACACGGGTGGGTTTTAGTCAGTAAGAGTCTGACATTCCCTTCCTCGCCGCCCGGAGCGGGAGTGGAGATACAAGTACCAAGACTTGGTTTTGTTTGTTTATAGCTATGATCAAACGTTTTCACAAAAACTTAGTCGATGTCACAATAACTAAGTATTGCGTTTCTATTCACGCTTTAATTTCAATTTGATTATTTAATTACATAAACTTGAGGCGGTTCAATTAAGGTTAATGGCTCCACTAATTATATTCAGATTAAATACATTTTTATGTATACCTTGTTGTAATAGTAAACATATTAACAAGATATTATAATAGGGTTCATTAAAGTTGTTGTTATTTTACACTTTTAGTTGTCGTTCTTTTGGAATAATAAAAAACATTTTTACAAAAAAAAAATGCAGCCGATTTTCAAATAAAAAAAAAACACTACAAAGTATGTATAAAATAACTTTAATTTCGGAAGTCGGTGTTTTTGGTGGTTTCTTCGTATTTTAACACGCACACCGAACAACACAACTGGAAAGTCACAGGAAAACAAAACACGCCGCACGCGCATAATATCTGTCTGACAATTCGACATAATTATTTGTCAATTTTTTTTGTAAATTATGACATAATTCCCGTTGAATGAAGCAGATAATGTAAAAAAACGGATTATCGCCAGTCACTTTTTAAATAGGTTTTTTTTTACGAGCACTGAGGTGATAGTGTTTTTAGGAGCGTTCTCATCCGCATAGCAGTCGCTAACTGTTATGTCACCTCGAATTTTCCATAAAGTTTGACAATTTTTTGACATTTGTTGATACTATGGTCGACGCGACATAAATTTGCAATAACGGTCATTGCCCTTTCCTTAATATCTGTTCGTAGGTACCTGGACCATTCATTATGAATCGTTTTTCATTACTAAAAAATGTAAAAGATAACGATTGATGTCGATTCAAGATAGCTTTATGTCATTATTTCTGTTTACGGAATTAAGTTATGTCAGTAAATATGGGTCGGTCACTGACCGTTATTTCAAATTTATCTGGCTTCGACCGTAAGATGATATTGCGATTTGAATTTTAACGTTTTTTAGGTACGAAAATTAGCCTTAAGTTTCGTTCGCTGCATATCCGTCACTTCCCTTCATAACGATCTACTGACAAAGAATAGATGATCAAGTGACTTCAGATGTACTCAAGCATCCAAGTATTCATACTGTGTGGTCTTCAGACTTCGGCGAACGGTAACTCGACGGGCGGCGTGTATCACTAAGTAAACGATCTTGATTCTGAGAAAAAGCCCTACAATATCTTCCTAAGGGTCCGCTCACACAGAGATGATACGCCGCGTGAACTATTTTTATTTTTGAAAGACTCGCGTTTGACCACAATCTCACCTGGCGAAAAGCGATGATGTGGTCGACGATGAAGCACGCTTGCCTAGAAGAAACCTGTTCACTCTGGACTTAGACATTTTTGATAGCGATAATAGGGTATTTTATTGAAAAAATCGAATTAGTCCGTCAGATACATTTCCAAAAAATGTTGGACACGTACCTATTTTTTCTTTTTACACGTAACCAAAAAATTTCAACGCACTGTACCGTACAGTGCGTTGAAAAAACGCGCGATGTAGTGACGGTCGGTGGAAATCAAGATGGAATGACAACTCACTTCGTGATCACTTCACCCAAGCCTTAATTTCGACCTGTTTACAGAATCGACCGTCTGAACATGCTTTTCGAAGCACGAAGGAATCTTCGCTTCGCTTCGCTTTCGGTGTGTGCTGGCCCCAAGATAAATAAAAAGGCAAATTCACACGCCTTAAGTTTCAACGACAGTCTTATTTTTAAGGTTATTTAGATTAGAGTAAATTTGAATATCAAAGTAATAAAACTTAATGAAAGTTACGCCATTTTGGAATTAAATAATTATACGTAACAGTCGCGTGTGAATTAAGTAATTTAAATAAAATAAAATGTAACAATTTGACTGAAACTAGGGTTATTAAGAGCCTAGAACCTAGTTAGAGTGGAAACCGATTCCTAACACGAAATAAAAAAATAAAAAAAATTTTTTACAAAGTAGAGGTCGAAAGTTTGTAAGTATGGATGGATGTTTGTTACCTACTCTTTCACGCAAAAACTACAGAATGGATTTTGATGAAATTTGGCACAGTGGTAGATTATAGTCTCGAATAACACATAGGATACTTTTTATACCTGGATTATTTTTCCTTGGGATAATTTTCGACAATCACGCGGGCGGAGCCGCGGGCGGCAACTAGTAATAAATACTACTGCCCCTTATATCATTCCAGGATCTTAAACTGTTATTTTTAGAGTCTTTTGCCAGGATATAAAACCTGTGTTTAATAAGCTGTTAACGTTTTGGGAACACATTCATTTTACGTACAGCTAAGGAGTGGAATTCCCTGCCAGAGTCTGTGTTTCCTAGTAAATACAACCTGGGAGTCTTTAAGTCAAAAGTGAGTAGGTTACTTTTAGGCAAGCGTGCTCCATCGTCGACCACATCATCGCTTACCATCAGGTGAGGTAGTGGTCAATCGCGTGCCTCTCTTTATTTTTACTCAATGGTAATATCATCAATCTGCATAATAATTTCAGATTGTGGATTATTTCCAATAGGGTATTAAATTTAATTCTATTTCGTCCGTCCGTAAGATTTCAAAAAATATTGGACACGAATTTTACCATTTCAAATCGCTAAAAAATGATAAAGATGAAGCGCATCGAGTTCAAGAGAGGGCTGGTGACGTCATGTCGTAAAAATTTTACCGTCGTAGTGACGTCACGCGAGTTTTCAACGTACTGTATCTTCGTCATTTTTTGTTTACGTCCAATATTTTTTGGAAATCTATCTGACGGACTTATTAGATGTTTTAGTAGAATACAATATAACTAAAAAGATGGATATTCTTAAAAAAATATTTCAGCCCTTATTGACCTCATACTAAATATCTTATGTTGTGGCAAAGTTACCCACGAGACGCCAATTTGCAATTTGAAATTCGATTTTCAAAATCCATAAGCCAGCGCCCATAGTACTGGCATATGAAAAATTTGCTGTGACAGACAAAAATGCAGCCAGCCAGACAGATACATGAGTAGTCCCATTCTCTCTCCGTTTGTTAATACTGTGACGTCTGGCGTGGAAGCGTCTGGCGAAAACTAAAAGAATTTGAAATAGGAATGTAAAAATATGTTTTGTTTTTATATGTGACTCCGGTGCCAGCCCTCGTTGAAGGCTGACGTAAAATATATTATGAAAGTTTAAATATAAAATATAGTTTCATTTTATAATAATATCACAAGTAGCACTAGCTTGAGTCCGCTGGTGTTCCAATACAAATGTTCAGAACCTAAAAATGACAATGACAACTCTTAAAAAGTAAAAATAAAAGTATTTTTCACAGAAAAAAGTTTAAGAACACCATAGAATACTCGCTTCTCGTCAGTAAGCTTTCTAAAATTCAATTAGTTTGATTTATGCTTGTAATGTTAGATATTAATTGTGTTCAAACCGGTTATATGACCACATGATCACTATCGTGGCCCGTGGGAAAGAAAGAATCGTTATCTAAGAAAGAAAGAAATACGAGTCGCGTGTAGTAAATATGAATGTGGACTTTTTGCTGAATAAAAATGTCTTAACACGTGATATGGAGTGTTGCAATGTAGTACAACAAAAGTACTTTTTTTTTTGAATATTTGTTCATTCATCGGGCCCTCGGAGAACCTTCCACCTGGGAATGCGCTGCCGTGGCTGACCTCTAAATAGACTCCGCACCATAGATATAATAAACAAGAAGATATGCCCGGTAGACGAAAATGTATCGGAACCATATGTCTCCACATTACCGCCGCCATACGGCATCTACTACACATGCAGTTCAGTAAAAGCAATAGATACGCAGTCGTGCATACACCCGCATTTCTTAAAACAGAACGTACTACACAATCAATTATAAACCTTTGTTTTTTATATTTCTATGCTCCGCACCCAGGTCGGTCGCACTAAAGATAACCTCCTCAAGTGGAGGTTTTCGGATGGCTCCGATCTTCAGTGCTTGTGTGACGTCGGCAGTCCATGGCCCACCTCTTGTCTTGAGCATGCCCTGTCACCTGCACATGTAAGGACCTTATGCAAACGGTGTTTCCGTTGCTCAGTACTGGGCCAAACATAAAATTTGATAAGTGTATTTGCCACCGACACGCCAAGAAGAAGAAGAAAATATTTTACTATTTTATATACCTACCTACACTTAAAACAAAAAAAATCCCAACAACTGCTCCACACATGTTTGCGTAACTCGACAATATTTTGGTATTAAACAGTTGATCTCAGAGTAATGAGATCTACTAAAGACTATGAGATCTAGTAAAGATTCATAATAATTATGAGTACAATGACCCCTACTCAGTACCTACTAATAACCTAGCCTTAAAAATAAAATAATACGGTCTAGTGACGATACCGCCAATCGTTTCATTGTGCGTAGAGCTGAGGGGTGGAATTCCCTGTTGGAGTCTGGGTTTCTTAGTAGCTACGAGTAGGTATGACCTGGGGGATGGGTATTTAAGTCAACATTTAATAGGTTACCTTTAGGCTAGCGTGCTCTATCATCGACCACATCATCTCTGCTAGATAATGGTCAGACGCGTACGTAACATTAATAAAAAAAACCAGCTTTTCTTCTATTTCGCCATCATTAATCTATCTTCCTAAAACTATGTTAGGCACCGAATATTTTGATAGTAAAGGCCATTGTAAATGCCAGCATACCTATCAAAGCAAGGTGGGTACTTAGTTTGGTAGTACTTGAGTCAATGTCGCCTACCTTGGGCTTGGTAGTGGTCGTCCTAATTCATACGGAACTACATGTTTCATGGTTGAAGGAACTTTATGTTAAACTGACAGGTGAGGTTTTGAAATACCAGAGATGCGATTCTCGTATTTTAAGGAGCATTCGCATTCGCATCACAGTCGCAGACTGTCAAAAGCACCTCAATGTCCATTAATTTTTGACAGATTGCGATTGAGATGACTTTTTTTTTAAATACCTACACTAGGCTCTAGACAAGTGTCAATTGGTCTACGGTAGCGTGTGTGGAAACGATTATCAAAACGTCAAAATTGCAAGGGATTAAGATACGCTGTCTGAATGTGACGAGATCGATCCCTTTTTACGTTGGCATTTCGACAATCGCATTCGCTGATAAGTTACAACTCCGCATCGCGGCCGATCGCAGCCGCGCGCGATTTCCGCGTGCGGCCGTCGCGCGCAGCTAATGCGCCAATAGTCAGAGAGAAAATGTATGGCACCGCTTCCGCGCGCGTCTGTCGCAGACCTCGGAAACGGCGCCATACATTCTCATACTGTGAGTATTGTCGCACGCGATAGATCGCAGGCGGCTGCGATCGGCCGCGATGCACTGAATTGTACCTATAGAATGGAGCTTTGTCTAGAGCCTCAGGATCATAAACATGCCCGCACTGTTCAGTAAAACTCAAAAGAATGAGGTTTGAGATAAAGAATAGAAGGAAGTGCTCAACCTGTATTGAAAGAATCTTCATTTACCTTGAAAAGTCTCGTCTCAAAGACTACCCACGAACCAAAGTTGTTTAAAATTTAAATTACTTATCACTTATGAAGTAATTTTACCATTATTTTGGTGACACTATTGTTTGAAGTGTCACGCCAATTTAACTCCGCGTTTAGAGCTCGCTTTCTTGTTTACATATTTAATAGAAAATATATGTATGTTTTGTGTATTTACAGTCGTTTGCACAGCTGCCGAAATTGAGGCTTCAATCTAGGTGAAGCAACTTGAGTTGACTTTTTTACGAAATTATTGGTCGTGTGTCGTGTGCATTTGACATCTGCAAAATTGACGAACTTCAATACAAACTTTTATTCCTCATTGTCCAATTTAGGAGATGAATACCCAACATTGTTTCTTTAGAACTCGCCTTCGTTGTATAAGGAACTTTTGTGCGCCATGGTTCTAGCTAGAACCAGCGGTTTCGGCTATAAAAAGGGATGGTCGCATCGTTGTCGTGTTGGCGCATCGCAACTATTTGCAAGATTTTTATGTCGATTCAAATTAATGACGTCTATGAAGTTCATTTTTCGCTGCGCGTTCCCTTCACCCCCGCTGTCACATGAATTTGCTACTACACAGCGACTTGCGGAGTGCTCCGAGCCGCTACTAGGTTTGAATCTACCTGTACTTATTGAACAGCCTTAATGAAGGCTTTTTTGTGGACGGGAAATCATCAAATAACTTCTCCCGTTCGGGCGTACGGGAGGGTCTGAGTGTCAGACTCTTACTGACTAAAACCCGTCCATGTTCCTTCAAATGCCCTTTATATTCCAGGACCGCGATAGCTCTTTCAAAGAATTCAGCAGTAGCTTTATTGAAGGCCTACTTATTGAACAGCATTTCTGTGGCCGGGCCTCTGTTCCGGTTTCACTAAACGCAAACCCGGCTGCGACCGGTCGAGATGAATCACATCGTTTCCGAATTCTTTTGTACCGTTAGCGTTTTGAACACAGATAAGTATTATCATATTTTTTGTTGGGGATTGGGGTGGCCAGCAACGGTAGATTGATGGACTGTGTTAAACAGTTCTCCATAGACAATAGGGAATATGCATGAAAAAATATTTAATATCTATATTTATCTAAAAATATACGAAAATATTATACTAACAGTGAAAATAGAATTGAAATTGACCAAAAAACAAACGAGATATCAACTATTTTCAACAAATATATCTGTTTCTTTCGCGAAAACGCTGTATTCTATGGCAGCTATATAGCTGTCATAGAAAACAGCGTTTTCGCGAGACAACAGCTGCATCGGACTTCTCTTTCTAATTGTCAACTTTGAAGCTAAATAACTTCATCACTGATGCAGGTATTTAAAAAAATCTTTCATAATTGTTTACTAGAGATAATAAGTATTTTATTTTGCAAATAAAAAAAATGCATGCATATTCCCTATTGTTGAAAATCCAACACGTGCCAAAAGGGACGGTGCTGGTAAAAATAATAATTTAACTCTGGTTCTCCCATTGATGGGCATTAAGAAAGTTTCCTAACGATGTTTTCTTTCATCGTCAGCCAATGGTGGCCTTGAACTGTTGATTGCTTAGCCATTAATGGTCGTATGAAAGTAGCTATTTTTGAAAATTAAAGTGTCTGGATTTAGTCCATTGTGTTCTGCAGCCATTGTTAGTTCCAACAAAAATGGTTTGAGCACCTTTCTTAGTGTATCGCAACTTTTCTACTGAGAACTGTCTAATATTATACCCTGTATAGTTATATACAGGGTATAACGGAAAGGTTTAGTCATATTTTACCAAGTGCTTTTGCCCATCTAGATGAACATTGTCAATTGCCTAAAAAAACTTTGTATGAAAAGTCCAATTTCTGTCTAAGACTTCTTTAAGCTCAAGCCTAAAAAAAAACAACCGCACGAGTCGATCTTCAAGGTTAAGCAACGCCTGTCGCTGTTGTTCTGTGGATGGGTGACATTCGTAACATAACGAGATTCTTCAGTTCCCCGGCAATCAGGCTCAGCTGTTGGTGCCGGCTGTCATTTGAGGATTTTTGACAGTCGCCACAGAGAGTCAGAAGCCAGAAAATCTGACACTAGCCTTGCCAAGAAGTACCGTGTTACCCAGTTAGTGGATTGCGGATTGTGTGTCGCTCCACGTAAAATACTGGTATTAAGGCCCTGGTAAAAGCTTGCTTCCATCTTCATAAAAAAAAAAACAAACTGGCACTCTGGGATTGCTGCGAATAGCGTAGATCGCTACGCTATTCGCAGCAATTCGAGAAAAAAAATCTTAAATATCTCGAAAACGTTACCGTTTCCCCCTCCCGTTTTCCCGGCTCCCTTTACTTTATAAAACCCCGTAAAAAGTTCCATAAGACCTATGTAAATTCATTAAAAAAAAAAACCAAAATTCCCATACCCCCACTACTAGTAGAATACTACGTTATACACAGAGGTGTCGGTTACGGTAACAGTGTCGCGAGTTAGATGGTGTTTTCCCATCTCAAAAATGCCCAACACGCCTAAAGAAGTTTTCACTTCAAAAATTCTATGAAGATGTTAATCTATCTATACTCATATTATAACGTCAGAACGGCTGAAAGGATTTTGATGAAATTTGGCACAGAGGTAGAATCTAGTCTGGAATAATACAGGATACTTTTCATCCCGGTATCCCTTGGGATAATTTTAGAAATTCACGTGAGCGGAGCCGCGGGCGGTAGTTGTCTATAAATTGTATATCTTGCAAGTGTGATTGGTTCTTTATTCGATAGTAGTACTTTCACTATCGGTATGTCTATAATGTCCATGGAAATATAAATTGAGTGAAGCAAAGTAGGATTTCACGTGGTATTGAGATGTCGATGTTGGCCTAGTGTGGTCCATTCTTGTCCATTGTACAGCTGTGAGGTGCGAGATGGCCTATAGATATCTTCGGTCTATCGAACGAAAATCATTTGGGTCTAAAACGTGGTTGTTTGGCCCAGAAACTTTCCGAATTGTTCGTAGTTTAATACATAAATGAACTGACGCCTTCTTCCTATGGGAGTAGGCAGACACTACAGGGTTACGGGATTTGTTCGAAAGTGTCACCAGGGCCCTGGAACGCAAAGGGCTTTAGAAGGAACACGGATGGGTTTTAGTCAGTAAGAGTCTGCACGCCCTTCCGTTCCACCCAGAGCGGAAGAAGTCATGATTTCTCATTCTTAAGGCAGGCACTACAGAACGTCGCGGCGTCGTCTACTACGATCCTTGTACAGATCAGATCACAGAGAGATGTTTTTGATGTAATGTAAAATTTACTATAACTGTAATACTCGTTTCACAGATAATATTTATTTGAATTGGATTCAAAGCATGAATACTATAGTCATATTTTAGTATAGAATATAGTATTCATGTTTAGTATTAAGTATAGAAATTGTGTAAGTCACATAAAATTAGACCAAAATACTATGGGGTTGTAGTTTTTTTAAATTCACTTGCGTTAACGATATTATATGTCAAAACATTCTTGCTAGGCCTCTGGTATTTCTTTTGCCTTGGTTACGATTTTTTCTTTAAAAATCTCACCGTTAAATTTAAGTGAAGTGAGCTTATCAATCTCAATCGCCACACCGACCAATCTATTATGACTCACATTCAGCGGATTCCCATGATCTTCACCAGGTCATCGGGTATCCTTGTGGGAAGCCTTTCAATGCTGCGTCTTCAGGTACGTGGTCGCCACTTCAAGAACCTCACGAACCCTTCGACTATCTGTTCTACGAGCAACGTGTCCTCATCATCATCATCAAATCAGCCGTAAGACGTCCACTTTTGGACATAGGTCTCTCCCTAAGAGGGGATTGCCATAATCGCCACGCTTGGTAGGCGGGTTGGCGATCGTAGTGTAGCTGTTGCAATGCACAGAGAGTGCTGCTGCCAATTCTCTGGTGAGTCCCTTAGTCGCCTCTTACGACACCCACGGGAAGTGATGGGATGGTGCTATTCTTTTACGTCCGACACCATACAGAACCGCAACCTGTCCCAAAACCTTTTTTATAAGGATGGGAAAGTATCTAATGACTTCTTCCGCTCTGGGTGGAGTGGAAAGGCGTGTCAGACTCTTATTGACTAAAACCCATCCCTGTTCCTTCTAAAGCCCTTTGCGTTCCAGGGCCGCGGTGACTCTTTCGAACAAATTCCGCAACCCTGACAGGTGTCCATTTAAATTGCCACCCACTGCCATTTAAATTTGGTGCGAATTCTATGTCAACAGAGAACTAAAGTTTAGTTCTCCTGCGGATATCTTCAATTTTGTGCATTAATTGAAAACCTTGACTTGAGTTTATCGGTACTAGTAGGCAGTAATAAGGGTTCGGTCCGATTATGGAACCTGTAAAAAGTGGTATGGTGCAATTATATGGTTGAATGGTAGACTTGCAGATTGCGAATTTGCAAGTCAAAGTTCGTTATAGAAGTCTCACTTGCTAGTGCTTCACTTTGCACGTTGTTTTTGCTGTTCGTTGCATTAATAGTCAATATTGGTAAGCTGATTATTAATGCGGACGTAATAGAATAGCACCATCCCATCACTGCCCGTGGGTGTCGTAAGAGGCGATTAAGGGACTCACCAGAGAATGGGCAGCAGCATTCTCTGTGCATTGCAACAGCTACACTGCGATCGCCAATACGCCTGCCAAGCGTGGCGATTATGGCAATTCCTCCCTGAGGGATCTCTCAGATTCCTATAGAGAATGTATTCTTGTGGCGTAGGTGCTTTGATGTTCGATGAGCAAGTTTCGTATGTATGCGTCACCGGAATATTGCAGACGCCGTAAGATTGTAAAATATCGCGTGAAATTGTAAACAATTTTGCCTTCATAAGACACGGATATATTGGAAACTATTGAATTTGGATGGGATTTATTGTATACAAAACGATTTTTTCATAATATATCGAGAAATTATAATCTAATAAAGATTTATTACAATCTTACGGACTCTGCAATTTTCCAGTGACATATGTGAATCATCCGTGTGGTCTTAGCAATTAGTCGGGGTTCTTCAATTAGTCTGAGCTCTCGAAGCACCCTTGCGTGTCGCAGGGTCGCCGCAGGTTCCTCTTGACAGGCACACGTGCAGCACAGCACGCCTCGTATTGTCAAGAGCCTGCCAGGGTTGCGGAATTTGTTCGAAAGAGTCACCGCGGCTCTGGAACGCAAAGGGCTTTAGAAGGAACACGGATGGGTTTTAGTCAGTAAGAATCTGACACGCCCTCCCGCTCCACCCAGAGCTGAAGAAGTCATTTGATGATATCCCATCCTTAAAAAAAAAAAGAGCCCATGGCCCCTTCCCAGTGGGCCTTCTTCACTTATCTGCGTAGTGACAACGATTCGCCGTAGTTGCGAAACCAAATGATTATGTTATTGAGGCTTCAGTTTTATGGGGCGGCTTTTAGTTGTAAATTACGCTTTATTTTTCACTAGTTTTCGCTTGCGATTCTGTTTACTTTCTCGAGTTATGAACTTTTTTTTGGTTTGATTATTCGATTTAACCATGAAGACCTGTCGTTTCGTCTTCTGGTTCATGGTTAGGTTTCAACATCTGCCTAGCCTTTTCCCAACTATATTGGGGTTGACTTCCAATAAAACCGGATTCAGCTGAATACCAGTATTTTACGTGGAGCAGCTGCCTACCAGACCTCCACAACCCATTACCTCGGTAACATGGTACTTCTTGGCAAGACTGGAGTCAGACTTTCTGGCTTCTGACAATCCGTAACGACTGCTAAAGATCTAAAAATTACAGCCGGGACCAACGGTTAAACGTGCTTTCTGAGGCACGGACTCTCGATTTGTATCTAAAGATGGTTACCCATCCATCGACCGACCTTGGCAAGTGTTGCTTAACCTTGAAGATCGACTCGTGCAGCGATTATTTAGCCACGAGCTCCTCTAGATTTATGTACTTAAAACATTACCCTCCATCTAATCATCATACATAATCATCTAATTTGCTAAATATCATCTCAGTCTCGATATATAAGAAAATAAGTGATGTTTCGAAAATTTGCTACTGATGCGAAGGCTGGATGGTACAAAAATAGTAGAATATTAGCAGTCTAATGTCACATTCAAAGTATAGGTTGTTCAAGAGTAGGTTATAATTCTGCTGACGAAAACTTATTCCATTAGTCACGCAAAAAGTACCTTTTCATCTTTCATCGGTAAAGATTGTATTAATGTTAATATACTTTTTTTTTGACGTGACAACGTCTAATAAATCGATGACCGGCTGCACGCTCGAAAAAGGATGACTCATTGTAATGTTACGATCATTTCATCAATGTTTTGTTATGACGTTGTCACGTTAAACTATCGTCCGTAAACCAACTTTACAGACAACCATTTTTTTTGAATTTCCAATAAGGGTGTTTATTTACATTTTACGAACTATAATAAGTATAAGTAACAACTAAATAATTTAACAACTAGACTAATAATCGCGAAATTATGTACAATCGCGTATAAAACAAAATAAATCATTGGGCATCAAAGAATTCATCCACATCGCTGTCAATGGCAAAAGTGCCCAGAACACTGGCAGCATTGCCGCGTTGAATGGCAATGCTGATTCTTTGGCCTACTTTATTGATGTTAAAAATCAAAATCAAAATCAAAAGTCATTTATTCAAATTAGGCTGAGTGCCAGCACTTTTTGAACGTCAAAGTTCTACATAAAGACAGTCCCCCAAAACGCCCGCCCGTCACCACTTCCTGGTGTTTTAGCTGGGAAGAAGAAGTGGCGCCAAAAAAAAAAATTAAATTGTAATGGTTTATTTTATTGTCTTTTTAAAAAATATGAAACAAAATCAACACTGAACGGACAGACAGATGAAGCGTTAGTAAGATATGCAAAACAACCCATCGAAATGTTAAAACCGGTCATTTGTAGCTCAGATAATAAATATCTTCTGGCTGTATTCCACACAGGTGGGCCTTGCCTCGCATATTTAAAAAAAATATTCAACTGCTGAGATTTTATTTATTTATTTATTCAATTTTATTTTGTAATCTAACAATGACAATACACAAATTATTTTTATTGAAAATAATACTGTTGTCACGATTAAGTATTAAAATGTCAATAGTTTGTTGATTATGTTGATAGCTAATAGGAAAAAAACAAATAAATATTTTAAAAAAACCGTTACCTCAGCGAGTTTTAAATTACTTAATCCAAATTTTTTGGTGTCAATGAAGTTTGTCCAAATAAGTTAATGATAAAAAAAACATTCTGTCATTTACTCATTAAGTGATGGATTTCATGGCTTGCTCAAGAAAGTTGATGATTTATTACCAGCGTAATAGGTAGGGTTGGCCAATGGTAAAAAGCTGATGTAATACGGACATGGCACCTTAATTTCTATTTTTTTTCATTTGAGTGTCACTATAGGACAAAAAAGTAATTAAACAGGCATTGAATTAGTAAGTATTTTTTTGTTTGACTATCATCATAAAGAAAGAGAGTGATGGGCATTGTAGTCCAGTATGGCGCATTGCTTCACACAGTGGGCCACTGACCCAAGAGGCCAAGAATGAATGGATAAAAACGGCCCCAATGCTTATCTCAAGTTGCTCGTGACAATCGATTGAGGGGAGTAGGCTACTATGGTGGTTTATGCTAATCGCAACTGTTTTCACAGTAACAGACTGCATGCCACCGTTTGGACTTAAATTGTGGTGGTTAACCGACATTATTACTTCTCGCAGGTCAGCTGAAATTGCGGTGTGTTAGTAAATTTCTTATTTTACAAGAAATAATAATAATTTTCAAAAATAATTACTGACATAGGATATTTTTGCATAATCAGACATCATAAAATATGGCCATGCCTGAGCATAATGTCATTGAAGGTCTGAACCTTCAATGACATTTATAAAAAAAAGCATTAATTATCGATGTTTGGGCGGGACCATCGAATGTCAATCGGTCAGTGACCTCGGTTTTGGCGGGAGAAACTCGACTGGTGAGATTTTTTTCTTTGCATTTTACTTTCTCGCGGCATACAAGTTTTGGAGGCTGCCAGTGTCGCATCTAGAATGAAATAAGCCCACGAAACGTGTAAATTTGATTTGACTCAGTATACTTATTGTTACGCTTGTGTTTCTTTTTTGGAATTTCACCGAAAGTTATTTGATTTCGACATTTTTGTGTGATACCTACCTAACAAAAAAGGATGCAATACTTTTTGACACTAGTTATGATTTATAAAATCTTTACTTTATCAATTGCTTCCATTCCCTATCTTTTTATAAAACCCGCAAACTATTATAATATAAGTAAGTATGTCAATTATTAAAATTGTATGCAAAGAGGTTTTATATTTCATCATGCAAACCATTCCTCTCTACAGGAACCAATTCAAAGATCGAACTTGACCCAACTGTCAGATACGATTTTATAACTGTCAAACATAACTGACGGTACTCAAGTAAGAGTAGGTATCTCAATATCAATGCTAATAACCACTCCGAGGCTTTGATACCCTCCTACTCAATTACTACACAAGATACCTTATTTTACCGGTCCCGTAATAGTCCGATAGCTGAATGATTGAACTAAATGTAATGAGGGCCACTCAGCTCAGCTGATTGTGTGAAAGCTACAACCTTGAACGAGCGTCGCGTCGTGAATGGACGAAGTGACCTAGAAGCGGCGCTGTCGAATTGTCGATAGGTTCTAGCGGTGAATTTGAGTCTATGGTCTACGCATAATAAATGACTTGTGCTTGTGGACTGTGATGATTTTATAGTTAGAGCCAGTTAGGTTCGAGATACATGAAGTTAAATCGCCATGAAAGGTGACGTATTTTGTTAATGACACACTATCTTGATAGCTTACAGCAGGGATGGCCAACCGGTTGATCGCGGCTATTAGTCCAGTTGATCGCGGCAAGGCAAAAATATAAATACGTATAACGGACTGTGCAACTATATAAAAAGGTTGGGTTAAAAAAATACGTCCTACTTGTATACTATTTGTATGCTGATAATAATAGATTAATAGAGACAAAATTACATCTGTTATCTTACTCTAATAATGCTTTTAGAAAGTATTGATTTTGACTTACTTTATTATCTCTTGCCCTTATACCAAGTTACTTGCCAAGCTTCTGTGGTCGTCCTTTCTTCTTACAACCACCCACAGTGTTACCTCCGACATTTTTACTTCCTTCGCATTATATGCCCGTGCTATAGTATGACTACCGATTTCCTAACAATTTTTTCAATTTTAGGTAAATTTATTGCGTCACTAGGCAAAGGCACCAACCATAATCAATTGATCAATGTACCTATGTATACAAAATATTGTAAAACTTATATTTGAAAAGAGTAACTATGGAGTTTCTTGTCCGTTCTTCTCCATAAGAATCTACTTTTTGCGAATGGACAACTAGAGTCACTTATATTTTAATTTTAAACTGTAAATTTGACGTTCAAAAGTGCCTTTTAATGGTCTAGTTGAAATAAATGAATTGACTTTGACTTTGACATATTTTTTCAGCTAACTTTATCTCCTTCCTTCTCTGGCTAATCCGTCAGGATTTTCATGAAATTCTAAATTGTCCTGCCAGGATTTTGGCTTTAATTATGTTACTAGCTTTTGCCCGCGACTTCGTATGCGCATATCCCGTTTTTCCCGTTTCCGTATAGCCTATAGCCATCCTCAAGAATGTGACTATCATAAACAAAAAGATTATTCGAAATCCAGGTGGTAGTTCCAGAGATTAGCGCGTTCAAACCAACAAACTCTTCAGCTTTGTTATTAGTATAGATTTCAAGTTATTTTATTTTATTGTTGTGCTTGTGCGACACTTTTTCCTTTCTTTCTTAAAATGATGACGAAAACGTAGACTCGGCCCGTAACAACACATGTTTATCGCCGACTATATTAACGTATACATATGGACGGCTATATTTTCCGATTACGATTACATTATGCGAAGCCACTAACCTGCTATAAAACTAGATTCTTTATTCACTGTTTACACATATTGGTATTTCCATATCGCTTGCGACTTTTACGAGAAAGATGTTATTTATAAGGTTTTGCATTGCTTAGCGACACATGTGATATAATATAAGAAAAACGACAGATAATATATCAGCATCACTCTTAATTCCTGAAAAGCGTGTGTACAGATGAATCTGTAGACAGCCAATTCAAATTCAAGTCGCGATCTCAATGTCAAGAACTTGTCAAAATGTATGAAAACTAGACAGGGGCAATTCTCGTACTTATAAAGCCTTATTTACGACGGGGCAACACTGTACGGCATTGCGGCATGCCACATGGGCGTATGTTACAATAATAAAAAATTCCGTTTAATAAAATCCCAAACTTGGTTGAATTACATTAAAGTAAAAAGCAGGATTATTTATAATAAAGGGGCAATTCTCGTACTTATAAAGCCTTATTTACACCGGGGCAACACTGTTTGTGCTTGTGGCATGCCGGAATACCGCATAGTGTTGCCCCCGGCGCGGCGTTAAGAAGGCTGAAAGCGTTCAAATTTAAGTCACATTATAATCTCAGCGACAATTAATGTAAAAAATAAAACAAAATGCAGGGATTTTAGAGGTGCTTTTGAAAGTTTGCAACTGCGATGAGAATGCAGACGCTCCTTAAAATACCAGAATTGCCCCTCAGTATGTATTCTGAACTAAGCCATTGAAGTCTGTCTGAAATGTACTACCTATAAGCCAAGATTAAGCCTGACCTAAAGTAATCCAAACGCTTGGAATTAGCGTGCTAACTGCAGTTACTGTTACCTTATTTAACACAGCCAATCAACTGCTTATGTCAATTAATTCAGCACGACTCGGCTTGTATGCTCGTATGTCACGCTTTCGTCTCGAAAACATATCGTGTCGCCAACATGGCCGCTGGTCGCAGTTTTAATTTATTGTGTAGTTAGTTTTGGCAAGGTGTGAGGAATTTCAATAAAGGTCAACTGGCAAAATGCTATATATAAATACATCGAGCTCATTTCAGAGCTTACTTTTATGTATAAACCATGTGCCCCATGGGATTTCCAATCGGTATAATTACGATTTGTTCCGGATTCGCTCCATTTTTCGCCCTAATGAATAAGGATTTTCACAATAGTGGGGCGAAACACGGGGGCGAAAAAGGAATAAACCAATATAACCAACTTCTAAACAAACTTTTTTTTTTTAGTGATGGGAAATCATCAAATGACTTCTTTCGCTCTGGGTGGAGTGCAAGGGCGTGTCAGACACATACTGACTAAAACCCATCCGTGTTCCTTTTAAAGCCCTTTGCGTTCCAGGGCCGCGGTGACTCTTTTAAACAAATTCCGCAACCCTGGCAGGCTCTGGCCATAGCGGGCCCCGTCTCCTATGCTGACATCTCTGTGAGGCGCGCGAACAACACGCCATCGACCCGGGCCTGGTTGTAACCGGACAGCGAGCCACCCCACGCTCGCCTTTCTAAACAAACTTGCATCCCTTATTTAACTTCTTAGACTTCCTTATTGCTCATCTTCATTGCAAAGGAAACTCTTAAGCACAGCACAAGCTTCTAGCTGTCCGTTGTCTGTCCGTACATGGTTTTCAGTTTTCAACGATTGAAACGAACTGAATGTGAATTCTCATAATTAAAAAGAGTTCAAATTCAAGTCGCAAATGCAATATAAACTCAGGAGAATTGCCCCGGTCATTGCCTTTTTGCTGTTATATTTGAGTCCCATTTAGGATTCAAGAGAGAGTACGACTATGTCCCTACTGCCGGCTATGGATAAATTGTCCGAACCTAGAACACCACCCTCAGCATCCGCGATTGCAATCATTAGACCAACGATCGTGGCAGTCCATTGCAGCTAGTGGACCAATTCAAATGGAAATTATTCATGAATAAATACATAAGATGATTACAAACTATTCGGCTATGCTATTCACAAACAAAAAGATATGAATAACGAAGAGATAACAATTCGGAATTTAAAAACATAAACATCGTATTTTGTTTTCTTTGTCATCAATATTGCAACTTGTGAGCAGTTATCATTTTGTACGTTCAGGGATTTTACAATTTTAAGTTTTTCATTTGAATCTCAGTCACAATCTATCAAACCACCTCTAATTTCTCTATATTTCGAGGAGTTTTTGAAATCAATGCTCTATTTAAAGATCTACCCAAATGCCTAGGTGACACTTCGTGTGACCTGGTTTTAGTCAACTGTAGGAGTCTGATAGACTCCTCATGGATGTCCTCTCCATGAGGATTTCCACCACCAATTACAAAAAAAAAACGTAGGAGTATTTAAGAGCGTTTAAAGTGTATATTTAAGAAAACCAAAACGTTTTCTTGTACTAAAAACATCATTATAAAGTAAGATCCCGCAACAATTTTTTTAAAAGATTTGATTGAGAAATTGTCTTTATCTTTAATTCTTTATTGTACACCATAACAGCTTATATTAATTCCCAGTGATTTAAATAGTTCATGTACAAAGGCGAGACGGGACGAGACGTGAGACGAGAGACGAGAGAATTGTCATTCCTCAATCAAATCTTCACAGAGACCTGACATAGTAGCGAACAAGTTGAAACATCTCAGTAATTGCGCCTCGAGGCAGCTATCGACTTTGATATTTCCATTGTCCGTGACTCCCGAGGCACTCAAGGCTTCTCCTAATAACCGCTTTTAGGCCTTCACAGGAGCCAGTACTACGCACCTTTGTGGCTGTAATTTGAAGGATTCCTTTAAGTGTTTTGAGATTTAATTGCGGGGAAAAAGGAGGACTGACTAGTTTAAATATGTTTTATAAAAGTCTTATGTTTGTCTCTGAAGTTATGTACAGACAAACGCCAGCACATCAAGCTACAATAATCTGTCAAATTTCTTTGATAGATTTTCAACTTTATAGCTAAAGCGTTAGGTTCAAGGTTAAGGATACGGAGTAGAATACACCCGCAACTGAGCCAGAAACTACGGACTTCGGGCTTAGAGAGTAGCCCCCCAGGGCCGCGGTAACTCTTCCGAACAATTCCGCAACAACCTAGATCCCTGCCCATCCCTTTAAATAGCAATCGTAATGAACACACATAACGCAACGAGTCAGCGTCTTACTTTCTACGGCCGGCTATGCAAACGCTGTCTATTTGCACTGCGGTGCGCATGCGCTGTTTGCTAATCGTAAGCGCTCGCGCATTTAAATGTGCGCTCCGATAGTGTTCGTTTGTTGGTACTGGGAAAGGTTCTGTAGCTATGAGGAAGCGGTTTATGGATAGAATGACCCATCGTCATTCTCCTACCTTCATTTTATTTGATTGATATCCAATTTATTTGAGGTTATCGTTGCATGGCTTCTTTTTCCAAACATTTCTTTTCAAGACACTGACTTCAGGCTTGCAATAAATTTTATTTTGCACAAGTGCGGAAATGTGCGCATGCGAAGTTATAGCTATTGAAGATGTTTTGAACGACTACTAGACTTTTGGATAATCAAGAAAACACCACCTGTGATCCTACTATGACGTGCTAATGCCATCCAATTCCGATGATGTAAAAGGGATAGTGCTATTCGCCATGCATAGCTCCGTCTCCCTCTTAGAGCGGAATCATGATCGTTTTTAAGACTTCATAGACCCTGTATTTTCTCTGGTCCGACATCATATTCCGAAAGTATTTGCATGCCCACTAACGAATGTTGTTGCAAGCAATCCATCGATTAATTTAAATATCAATTAATTGCGAAACAAAACAATACATTTGGTCTCGCCCCGTTAACTCAGCCATATTTGTATATGGCTCGAAAACCGTGTAACCTAGTTGGGATGACTTTGCATCGACCTAAGTTTGATGTGCCTTGACGGTGTATAGTCGTGGATTAAAATAAAACCTGGTTTTGCAGACACAACATAGTAACCGAACGCCTACCGAGCGAATTCGGGCGATAAGTCCTAACGATTTGAAAATACCGATATTTGGTATTCTCTACATTTAAAGCCAGCCAATGTCATCACTAGCAAATGTCAAATTACTGAACTTAAAAATACTAAACTAAACTTTTAACCTAGCGTCGAACTTTGACAGCTCACTTAGTGTATCGATATTATTCGGTAGAAATTACCGAAATCGCTATCAATGTCGAGACTTCAGGCCCTGGGGCGACATTTTATCATTGATAACGATTGTTAAAAGTTCAAAAGCGTTTTGCTGAACTGGACCTATTTGGCGCAGTCACGGGGCACGCAATATAATTGTTTTAAAATTAAGTTTCCTTTTATTTGTACATATATTGTGTGTATCTGTGTATGCCAAATAAACTATTTATCTTTCTTTCAAAATGTTGAGGTTTATCCTGACAGTGTCATGTACTATATAGACTCATGTCAATCCCAAATGTAAAGTAATTTGTTCAAATTAGCCTGAGTGCCAGCACTTTTTGAACGACAAAATTTTACATTGAGACAGTCCCCCCAAAACGCTCGCCCGTCATCACTTCCTCCTAGTGTTTTAGCTGGGAAGATCTGTCGCCAAGAGAATGCCCTGTACTGTACTGTACTGTACTGTACTGTAGCCTAGCACCTAGCACGCGCATGACCAAGGGAGCCTCCCTTGGTCATGCGCGTGCAGTAGGCTACGGTAAGGGTAGGTCAGCCAATACATAATGCCCAAAAAAAATCGTCAATATCGTGATTTCAATCCTGAATAATGTGGTGAGTTTTTTGGGATAAAATTGTATGGGCTGGCCTTCCCTTACTGTAGCCTACTGCACGCCCATGCCCTTGGTAGTAATAGTCGAGGGATCTTTGACTTCTGTGCTTTGAGTAGTCCCCTTGTTGGTTGGCTATCGAACATGCTGCCTGACTATGACATGAGCTATTTTTTAGTTAGCTGACTACTAGCAATTATGGCCATGATAGTCCATGCAAGGTTAGATATCTGACAAGATGTCGATTTCAACTTCAGTCAAATAAATATTTTAGGATTAAGTAATTCATATGTATATGTTTAGCAAGGTTACCGACATAGCTCGAAGAATCGCCAAACTTAAGTGGCAGTGGGCAGATAAAAAACAGTCGATGAGATCAAAAGGTTCTGGAGTTTGAAAGGCCTCCAACAAGGTGGATCGTGAACCTGGTGAAGATCGCGGGAATCCGCTAGTTGCGAGATGCACATGACCCTTCCATGTGGTGACTCTTGGGGAGGCATAGGTATGCCCAGGACTTCTCGTCTTTCGGCTCAAATGATGATGATGATAGTGAAAAGTTACACAATTTCAATACAAATTTTGTGGTTATTACATTATCTACTTTCCGCTTTGTATTATTAAAGAAAGCTTGAGGAAATGACTTTGCTAAAACCAAGCAACTGGTGATGTTTATTATGCAAATTCATAGCTCTGCGATTTTGTACTCATTTTCACTTATGACTGCAGTGTCGACGTAATTGAACATTTTGTAAAAGAAAATTCATGAGCTTATGTAATTTAATATTATGCCTAGCCTTTTCTCAATATTGGGGTCAGCCTTCAGTGTAACTGGAACAGCTAAATGCCTGGTAATTTACTTGTAGAGAAAGCTTTTCTGAGGCCCAATTCTACAAATTTTTAAGCAACGTTCGCATTCCCATCTCGATCGAAATTTGTCAAAATAACCTAAATTTTACTGCATTTCTTAATTCAAATGCAAACGTTTCTTAAAAATAGCCGCGTAACCACGTACGGAGTCGCTGTATGAAAACGGATGGTCACATTAGTCTCCCTTCATCTCAAACTCCGTTCTTTTTGCAATCTGGCGATTATAATTCAACACCCAAAAATAAAAAAAATGTTAAAATAAATGGCAAAAGTTATTGATAAAATAAATCACGATGACACCCACATCAAGTCAGCACTCGATACATTTCAAAATGTCACTCGACATAATATATCAAGTTTACAAACGCAGCGTGGGAATACGCACTTCCTTCGCCTTCCGAAGTACGAAATGACTTTGAAATTGCGTGCGCAGTTATGTCGATGGAGAACGTAATAGGGCTACGTAGGTACTTATTTTCTTTTTCTTTTGCAATGACATTTGTCGTAATTTTGGTTTGACAGATTGGTGGGGTAGGGATTACCAATGCGCCGGATGTTTTTTTTACATAATTGTTTGCGTTTGACTCTGTCACATTCATTTTTTTTTCTTTGTCTTCAGATATATGAATAGTGTTAGGGTTCTTGGCTCTGTAATCATCGTCGCATGTGTCGATCTGATAGGTTAACCAAAGCTTGACGAGGTCTTTCCGTGTATGGGTGTGCATTTATCCATTACATTGTACAGAGACACCTCGCAAAGAAAGAAACATTTATTGCTAACACTGCACAATATTAATCATAACCAAAACAAAGGTTCCTATAGCATACCGGATTTCAATGTGGTAAAAGGAGCGGGCTCAGCAAATGTTGAGCAGTGTGCAGCATAACCTTCTTTTTCAGTTACTATACTCTATGGCATAGCCACAACGTTGGTCAACGCTGATTTATAGCCCGTCCCTTCTCTCTTAACTGTAAACTTACATAGTCTTTAAAAACTAAATACCTTAAAGTAACTTGACAATTTGACTATTATTAATTAACGAATAGTCCATGTTGGTAGAAAAACAGCCATCACTCGACTTATTTTCTGTCATCATAATTTAGTTTTAACAGCTCGTTTTCCTACTATTTATGTCTCATGAATTCTTAATCACAGTTCGCTAATAAACCTCATAAATTCACCTTAACAATTATCACTGAAAAATGATTGGAGACGTCAGAAAATAGCCAACTTAACACTTTACGACAAGTTTTTTTCATCAATGTTTGTAAATCAAACCTTTCTAACTACATGATTTATTGCGTCATTGTACTGAAGCGTAAATCATAGGAACGTGTCGCGTTGTCAACATTCCTAATAACTTAGCACGTAGGTAACAGAGTAATGAATAAACAGAGACTGAGCGTATCATAACATCACGACTACAACTACTAATGGTCAATCAAACGGGGTTTTCGTAAACCTATTCTTGCCCATAAAAAAAAAATATTCGCGTTTGACCAGTATCTTACCTGATGGTAAGCGATGATGTGGTCGGCGATGGAGCACGCTTGCCCAGGACTAACCTATTCAGTCTTGTATTTAGGTATAGACGGCCTGCTTGTAAAAGAAAGAAAGAAAATTGTGTTTATTGGCATTATAAAAAACAGAAACAACTTAAAATAAAATAAAATAAATAACTAAAACCAACATGCCAAAGGGCCTCAGCTCAGCATAATGCCAGATGGCAACACAAGGTATACCACCTGACGCTGCAGCCCACGAGTGCCATACCTACGCTCGAAAACATAGACACACATGAATTATACAAAACTTAAATATTTTGTATAAAAAGCAACTAAAATAATTTTTTTGCCGTCAGGAAACACAGACGATGGACTGTAATGTCTGGAATAGATATTCTTATTCTTACACACAAAAAAACATACAAACACAATAGGATAGCTTATTTACAAAGTCTCTTAATACATTTTTTATTTATCGATGCGAGCGTTAGACCAACGAATAAGAGCTGGTCATTTTGAAGTTGTGTTTCACGAGTATTTTTGCCTCCTAAAAGATCACCAATGAATTCAGTCTTCAGTCAGCCTGTAGGACATGTTGCCTCTGTTGCATCACTACTCTGTGACATGGCTCAATGATTTATCATAGCATTCATGTAACTGCAAATGTGAACTGTCGTCAAAGATTTCTTTTGTTTTTAAACTTACCTTCGATGTTTAAACAACTTGGCAACTATTGCACAATAACACAAAGCTGATTTTTCTAATCAGAGATATAAAAAACAATTGTTCTTTTTTTTTAGTACCGTACTAAAGTACTGAGAGACGCAAAGAGTATGAGAGACGTCAGCTGACGGTGGGAAGAACTAGTTTATAAATTTTCATGGGATGAAAAGAAGCAGGGAGATACGTGGTCATAGCTTCACGTTACGCAAATTTATTATTTATTTATTTAAACTTAATGTACAGTAGTGGTACATGGGCGGACTTAATGCATCAAGGCATTCTCTACCAGGCATCCTTTGGGTTCAAAAGACTACGCTGTGGTAGGTTTACAATAATTAAAAATAAAATATTATTCTACGAAAATTAAAAAAAATGTATGTGTATATTTGTATGTTTGGATTTTTAGATGTTTGATATCAGTCACGCCTTATCGTATTTGAAAAAATAATGGACACGAATAAAGTACAATTATCCTGGATTAGGGTAGGATCCTATTTGCCCTGGGAGCATGTTCCCTTGGACAAATTTTTGACTTTCACTGCCAAATCGACTGGCATAATCTAATTTGAAATAAATGTTTTGACTTTGAAAAACCAAAGGCATTGCACGCACACATTTCACGACGAATGCAAAACAATTCCTTTGTTGTGCATTTACCAAAACACATTACCAACCTCGAACGTTCGGAATTGGGTAAAATGGTCAATTTTCGAAATTGTTCTTAATTCAAAATCGCTTTATTCGTTTAAGTTCGTGCGTGCAATGAAATATCCCACGAGCAACCATAAGGAAATAACGCCCGGTTCGGTATTGCGTTATAACTGTAACCGTTGCGCAACGATGGTAACTAGTTACGTTTGTGAGAAACTTTATCGTTATTGAATATTGGGTCGAGGGTGTCCAAAGGTGACATATTTTATTGGTGACTACAGTTTATGTAATTGTATGTCTTTTGTTTTAGTATGTTAACTTCGCTTTTTCTTCTTTCTTCGTCCCAGTCCAATAAACTGATTTTAGGGAAATAACAAGATTCTTATTTAGGCGAAACCTAAATTCAAGAGAAGCGTGTATGCTGATTAGTACAGCGGACTGATAGATGGAAGTACCAACATAAAGGTTGCAGGTTTTCATCAAATCACGGTTTTTTCAGTTTGGGTTGTGTAAAGTTTGAGTATGAATGTTTTTAGCGTTGGTCCCATAGTAAAAGTTGTTCGTAATGATGAAAACTATAACCCCTTTTCAGGTATTGCATTTATTCTGTTACTCATTGTATATTAAGCTCATATCCTCTCGATTCCAGGTGGAGTCAGGTCGCGAGGAACTGAAGAAGGAGCGAGAGATCATGCAGCTAGTGGCGGGCCTGCAGCTGGGAGAGGATGAGCGCCGGGAGTTGCCCCACGTCATGCGACAGAGACACGCGCCTAGGTAACATCATTTATCTTACTAGGTCAGACAGGCCATCTTTCTATGTATAACACTGGTATTCAGGCGCATCCAGTTAGACTGAAAGTCGACCAAAACATAAATGGAAAAGGGCTAGGTCGACGATCATATTAAATACTTTCTTCTGGATCTTCTGCCAGTAGCACCGCCTGCGTGAAATTAAAAATAATTGCCACTTTTTATGTGAAGACTTCTTTAGGCGCGTTGAGCACTTTTTGGGTGAACAAAATCATGGAACTCGCGTCATCGTCACCGAACGCGTTAGCTTTCGCTTAGTTTTCACTTTTATCGGCAGTCCCCAAAGACAGCCCCCATGTTTTTTTTTGGATAGAATATCAGCTTATGACTTCTTGGAGGTAGTCTCAGACTCTTACGGCTGGTCTCGATAACGTATCTACCTTTGGCCAACTTTCAAATTAGCTACCAACAGTAGCCGAAACGCCATGTTTGAAATTCAAACAAAAGCCATCATGACTAAAAGCCATCTGTGTTCCTTCAAATCAGAAAAAGTTACCGCGACCCTGGAACGCAAGGGGCGTTCCAGGGTCGCGGTAACTTTTTCTGACAATTCCGCAACACTGGTAAACGAAAAAAATCGCATGGATGTTCGTTACTTAATCACGCCAGAACGTCTGAACGGATCTAGATGAAATTTGGCACAGAGATAGATAATAGTCTAGAATTGCACATAGGCTGCTATCTTCTATCCCGGGAGTATTTTCGTATGGAATAATTTCCGACATTCTTACGCCGAGGTCCGTCCGTAGATGGGTGAGCGTCTACATTACTGACTTTCCTGTCTGCTTCGGAAAACACGTTAAACACGTTGATCCCACTGATTTGTATATCTTTGACAGTCGTAACGGACACTCAGAAGTCAGAAAATCTGACACCAGTCTTGCCAAGGAGTATCGTTTTACCCAGTTACTGGGTAGTGGAGGTCAGATAGGTAGTCGCTCCATGTAAAATACTGGTAGTCAGCTGCATCCGATTAGACTGGAAGCAAATTCCAACACAGGAAAAGGCTATGAGCGAATTTTTGTCATGCTGGCGAATCTTAGCCACGACAAGTCATTGGCAAAACGACTGTTCTCACAGGTTCGATCAGCATAAGTTCGAAAGTCTGAGAATCCCTTGCCAAAGGGTAAGGTATTATCCAGTAACTAGGTCTTGAAAGTCAAACAGGCAGTCGTTCTAAATAAAACTAGAACACTGATAACTTGGAAACTGATACTGTTATTCAGGCGCATCCAGTAAGAGTGGAAGCCAACCAAATTATGAATATATCTAAAACTCTTCCGTTACTCACTGAGTGACTGACAGCCAACGCAAAGCCGAAACTACTGGTCATAGAAAGTTGAAATTGGGCGTGTAAGTTCCTAAGAGAGCACTATAGTAGGCGCCAGATAATCGTGGAATAACGGTCATTGACCCACCTACAATTATTGACATTTTAATTTGAAAACGGGAATTAATGACACAAAGCTGTCCCGAATCATCATCTCTCGTGATCCTTAACATTGTCTAATAATGAAAAACGATTCATATTTAATTGTTCAGGTACCTATGAACAGTTATTAGGGGAAGGTCAATATACTTTATTCCACATTTATCTGGCGCCAACTATAAGAGAATTTCCCGAAATTCCTTCGGGAAATTACGACGCATACGAAGTCACGGGCAAAAGTTAGTAGTTGATAAATGGCTAGGCAGATTTAGCTGATGCAGGTATATTAGACGTAGTACAGGAAAAGCCATCCTGTTTGCGAGTCTTTTTATCATCAGTAGGCGCGTAATTGGCCAGAGTCACATCTGATGAAAAGGAATGATGTCGTCGACGATGGAGCACGCTTGCCTAGAAATAGCTTTGACTTATGAGCGGTAATGGTAGTGTATTGGGACCTCCAGGAGGCTAACCTATCACCAGTCTTGTCATATTATTATAAAGTTATCGTTATCGCAGTAGCTGAGTTATTCAGCTTCTGCTACTAGTCACCATTAGGAATTCCTTACGTTACATCTTTGATGCTAGAATGAGGTTGTCTTTGCCGACACATAGAATGGTAGGCAGCATATAACAGGACAGAATGTAAATCTTTAGGTGGATTTTGTCGGACTTACCAACCATTTACCTATATTTAACTTTTATTTTCAAATGTATCAGGCAAGCTTCATACTTTATGTTTTATAGCATGTAAAAATAAGAGCAGCATTAAAGGCTTTATAATTAATTAATTTATTAAAAATGGTTGTTACCTTTAAACTTCATTAACTTCCAGAGCATTCGGTGGAACGGTTTATTTTACAATATTCTTCAATTCAAGGTTTTGTACATTATTTTGTGCTATGACTGTCAAAAACCAGTTTTTTTTTTTAATACCTATTTGTTTGTACATACATTCTTGAGCTACTCAATCGGATAGTTGGTAAACATAAATATTATACCAATTAAATATTAAGTTAACTTCAAGGTCTTGGCAATAAGTAATGTTGTTTTATCGTTATTCAAACCTGTTTCCTCTTTAGGCAAATTATATGATGTTTTATGGGCTGATGCTGCTATACTTACCTATAAACTAATATAAAATTTGCTTTTGCAATAAAATACTTCCATAGGCGTCACGTGTGTGTGCTGGATAACTAATCTGCCGTCATAAGAGAAAAGGACGTAGGTGTCTACTCAAAACGAAGTAATCGATTTCCGACCTTAAGATATTTTCTTAATGTCGGAAATCGGTTACTTCTTAATTTACTTTAATACCTAAATCTAAGAACTCTTTTACTTAAAGATATTAAACTTAAAGCCTCAATAAGTCCACACGCTATTACTTTTTAAATTGTTTGTTCTTGGAACAATTTCTATGAAAAAATATTGAAATTATATGCTTTTGTGACACCTAAATAACTGCATTGAGGGGCAAATATTATTCTCCTGTGATGGTAACGCCTTCACATCACCTTAAATTTTACACTTCGTTTTAAAGTCATTCATTTGACTCACATTAAGACACACTACACTTCCCGGTAGTCTTAGATCATAATATTAATATTATAGGTACAGATATTCTATTTCACGAAGTCCGTTTGACTATGAATGTTGTAAGGTCTGTACGTGCACACTGTTTTAGTGTGCGTAACCTCGGGAGCGCTCAGTCACGATCGCGACGCGGTCAGAGTCACTAGTGTTTTGTTTCCGCGCTAAAAAATTCAAAGAGTAACGTCAGCATGGCAAGTAAACGCAGAAAAGTTGTCCACAGTGAGGTAACATTTTTTTTTAACTATTGTTACTACTTTTTGTGTGCTATTAAGAGTTTATCTATCTAATATTATGAAACTTGTTACTTAAATAGGTATTTCGATTTGGTTTTGTTCTAGGGTCGAAGCATGATAGCTAGCGTTTATCATTTCCTGCGAGAAGAGTATGAATTCACAAAACCAGTTGCGGAACCTAACTGTGATTTGTCTCATTTACGAGATATTACAAGGCGTACAACTGAGGCTACAGGTGTTTCTATGAAAACTGTTCAACGGATATTAAAAGAAGAGAAGGAATTGCCATCCTGCTCATCAAATTTCACTTCTCCTATGAAGAAAAGAAGAAAGCGGGATAGTAAGATAGAAATAGATAATTTTACAGCCGATGTTGTTCTCAGTACTATACAAAATTTCCATGTCATCCATAAAGAAATTCCAACGTTGGCTAAGTTAAAAACTGTATTAAATGAAAAAATTGGTTTTGATGGTTGTATCGAAACTGTTCGTCAATTGTTACTGAAGTTAGGTTACAAGTGGCGTAAAACAGAGAATAACCGTAAAGTTTTGACGGAGCGTCATGATATACAAATGTGGCGTTTAAAATTTTTGAAGAAGATGTCAGAATATCGCAGTCAAGGTCGCCCAATTGTGTACACCGATGAAAGTTATGTCCTTTCAACACACGTGCGAAACAACACCTGGGCACAAAAGAAAGAGAGTACACCATTCTTAAAAAAAATTAGCACAAGCACTCGCTTTATATTAGTGCATGCGGGTACAAAGGATGGATTTATTGAAAATGCTTCATTGATTTATAAAGCCAACTCAACAGCTGGCGATTACCATTCTATATAATTATGTTAAATGGCTAAACGAAAAACTTTTACCCAATTTATCCCCACGCTCCGTCATTGTCTTAGACAATGCTTCATATCACAACACACGGACTGAAAAACTACCGACGTCGGCTACAAAGAAAGCAGACATGCAGCAATGGCTCAGGGATAAGGGTATAGCATTTGAGCAATCTCTCCTTAAATTTGAATTGTACGATATTATAAAAAAACACAAAGATGAACACATAACGTATAAAATTGATGATTTTATTAAGAGCAAGGGTTTTGATGTCATACGTCTTCCCCCCTATCATCCAGAATTAAATGCTATTGAAAATATATGGGGTATTGTAAAAAATTATATCGCATCAAAGAATATCGAACAAAACATGACGAACATGGAAAGACTGATCTTTGAAAGCTTGGATAGAGTAACCAGTGAAACATGGCAAAAAACCTGTGCTCATGTTGAAAAAATTGAAAAAGAATACTTAAAATACGTCGACCTGGATTTTGAGTTCATAATTAACTTAGGGAACGATTCTGACGAAAGCGAATCAGAAATTGAATTTGATAGTGATTAAGTGCTGATTTTTTTGTTTCTTCTCTGTAATAAACAAAAATATTATTTACTTTCAACTGTTGTTTCTTTTCTCTGCAACTTATCATTCTAATAGCTAAATATTATTTACTTAAATTGTCTATATAATTTATTAAATAAATATATAATGCGTGTCAGATTTCTTTCCTAACGCTACCTACGTTTACACACACTAGCGTGCCTATCACTACACGTCACTACTACAACCAGAGCCAAACGGACTTCGTGAAATAGAATATCTGTACCAACTTTTTTATTTTTTGTTAACTTTTCTTTTGTGTATTTTTTGCCTGCTGCATGCATCCCTTACTTTTATTGTATTCAATCATGGAGATATAATGAGAGAGCGCCTTGACTTCTATAATACAAGAGTTACTTAGTTTGGAAGGAAATTACTTTCTTTTTCTTAAAGAACAAATAAAAGTTAACTTAAACAGTTCTCTACACTTATAAAGTAAAACCAACAGACATAGGTCTCAAGAGAAAATTTCAAATTCTTCCGTTTCTATTTCAGATAACACAACGCCAAGGCTGAAAGGGCGCCATCTATCGGCTGATGACGAAAGCAGCGCACCGACGGAGACAACACATTTTACCTCGATCACGAAACAAAACGAACACAGCCAAATAACTTGTACACGCAATTGACAAGGGATTGACGACTTTGTTAACTACCGTTATAACGTCACGTTTAAAAAAATATCAGTTTGGTAACTGCTAATGGAGACAGTAAGGTATGGGTCATCCTTGAGAACTGAGATCCCTCAATACTCAATTGCTGTTTTTTTGGAAAAGCTGTATGTCGAAGTCGAAAATATTATTAGAGAGTAGTTTGTTGTACATGATTTTTTTTTTATTATTATTTTCTGTATAAAAACACGAGCTGTTTTTATACAGAAAATAATCATGAAATAAAAATGTAATAAGTAAAAAAACATTTTGCACTAAGCCGTTAAATAATAAAATAACCCAATTTCAAATGCGATCGCGCAAAGCGGTCGCAGTATCGAATCGAGGTTCCATTTAATCGATTTGTCTCGAAACGTTCTCCGATTGTTTCCGATTACATCGATTAATTACTTTAGAAATCCGTACCTACGCTAAACAGGGTACCTAAGAAACTGTAATTTAATTATTTCTAGTAATTAAATATCGATTTTAATCCACGGACGTTTAAAAATCATAAAACAATGATTGCATAAGTTTTACGACGTACGAGGCCGCGAAAAGGCCCGTTTTTATTGTTTTAAGTAATAATAAAAAAGGTTATGTTGTTAATATCATTTGTATATTTCATTTAAATATGTTTAGCAGTCAAGAGCACGTTTTGTAATAAACTAATCGAATTAATTTCGTAATTCGTGTCATGAACTAATGTAACTATAATAATTTGTATTTCAATCTACAAATACGGAACATCCTAACTAATATTATAAATGCCAAAAGTAAGTTTGTTCGGGGCGTTTTCAAGCCTCAATCGCTGACCCGATTGTGATAAATTTTGGTACAGCGATAGATGGAGACGGTTTTTAATTGCGAATATCCATGTATCCGGAGTACATGTTAAGTACTATCTCAAAACTTAGAAATCGTCACGAACTCGTGACAAAGGTGTAGAATGTTAAGATAATCCTCATTGTGCGGACAAGACAATGGAAATCTCTTGTCATCTATTCAAAAACTATATAGAAAAACACGGTCCCATTAGAGTAGGGTCCACTAAGCTCTATGGGGCCCAATGAGCCACAAGCTTAAGCAAATACCTACGAAAAAATGATGCTTGAAGTTAATTTTAAATCACAAAGGAATTTAATTACTGTCGCAATTAAAACAAAAGAATTTGATTTTCTTG
Organism: Mamestra brassicae; assembly: GCA_905163435.1. Taxonomy (NCBI): domain Eukaryota; kingdom Metazoa; phylum Arthropoda; class Insecta; order Lepidoptera; family Noctuidae; genus Mamestra; species Mamestra brassicae. The sequence goes on along the minus strand of LR991008.1, from coordinate 15,794,813 downwards.
TTGACAATGACATTATTATAACGAGCTTAAAAGTCAAGATCACTATTTATTAGGAAGACAATCACCTGCATTCTCTCCTACACGTCTTCATTAAAACAAACCAATTTAAAATTAAAAGCCATTTATTCAAATTAGGCTGACGTAGCTCTTTCTGAACGTAAAAAAATAAATAACTACAGTCACCCAAAATGTATTCCTGTCACCACTTCCTAGTGTTGTGGCTGGGAAGAAGAAGTGGCGTAACAAGCTCCCCAGCAAAACCTCTGTCTGTTAATTTATTGAGATGCCAACCAAGAACGGTGATCTGTCTTCTGACTGCTCTCAAAGTCTGTCTTGCTTTCGCCAGAGATGGTCATAAAGGCTGCCAATCTATGGCAAGGTTTCTAAAGTTCTTATTTAATAATGTGAAAATGTGTGAACCTTTATTATAAACGGAATATTTTCATTGTGCGTACAGCTAAAGAGTGGGATTTCCTGTGTGTCCTGATAGCTGCAACCTGGGGATCTTTAAGTCTAATAGGTTTATTTAAGGCCAGCGTGCTTCAGCGACCATAACACCGCTTTCCATCAGGTGAGACTGTGGTCATACGTGAGCTTATCAATAATACATTAAATAAGATTGACTATCGATTCATTATCTACTGTATCGCCAACTGTTAAGTTTAAAAAGCAAACTTTTAAGGCAAATAATTACTTACGTTATTTTAGTTTATTATTTAACGTGTTCTTAACATAATTGTATGCAGCTAGTATATAAGCACTATATAGTCATTTATATACCTATTTAATTGTGCCTTAATATCAGAGAAAATGGTTAAGTTAGTTTGTATTCCGATATAAGAAGTAAAAGTCAGTTATCGTGTATCTTTGTTATACTTCATTATGTTTCGACAATGTTTTTTTATTTTCATTTTTTTCCCGAACAATACAAAATTAGATTTTTTTTGTAAGTTTTAGAATTAAAAAAAAAAAAACTTGTTTTACTGCTACGTACGTGGCTTAACGGTATTCGTTATTAAAGTACCTTTTTATAATGTTATTAAATAACGTTAAATCTTGTATAACGTCTTCTGGTAAGAGGGGACTTAAATACGAGGCCTGTCATTCTGTATAATTCAAGTAGTTAACAGTCGAATCTGTCAATTGAACTATGAAATAATTCTTAAAACTGCAAATGATTGTAATCTGTCCTAGAATTGTCTTGAAAATGTCCAACCGGCACGCAAACGGTTCCCACCTTCATGGAACCATTTGCACGGCGAAACCTTTTCATACTAAATGATTACCGTTTTATCCGGTGTCTGCGTACGTCTGAAAAGGCTCTGCCGGTTTATTCGGTTATCATCACACCGTGTAATTTAGGGTGAAGTGAGCATCTTGATTGACAGCTCACTACATGTTTACTTCACCTAAGTTTACACAGTGAGATGTTTAGAGAATCGCACTGCTGAATGTACCTTAAACAAGAGAATAGATAACGTGTGTACAAAACTAAACAATTAGTCAAGTAGAAGGGGATATTGTAAGCTGGTATGTGTAGAATAGGTACAGTGAAAGCAACAGTTGTCAAAAAAGTTAACCTTAAATGTTTTTTTTTGGTAGCATTATAACGACTGGAGTTTTCGCAAAATTTATGCAAGCATTTGTTATAAATATAACAACGAATATTATTTAATATTATTATTTACTTACAGGTAAAAAATTGTGAGATGTCTTGAAAAACTACAATAGTTTTTAGCGCCATCTGTTGGATTTATTACGAACTTTTGGCGCTTAATATCAAGCATTTATCACGAAATTGTCATCCAATTAAATAATTAGTAAGAAATGAAAAAAAATATTTAAAAAATAATGTAAATAGAAATAAAATATTTTCGCAAAAAATATTATATAAAAATTTCATCATCAAATATTTTAGGCTATGAGTGCCATTAACATTTATGTTATCATTCCTAGTTTATTTTTTTAATTTGTAAGATAGGCTTGCCTATCACGTGGGATCTGTTAAAGGCATCAGCTTAAGGCTTGTGTCAGACGAGGTCAGTAAACTAGAAAGTTAGAACTGTCAAATCGTATCTCGACGTTTTGCGTTTTGCCCCTTGGTATCTACAATCTGACGGCAAAGCACGTACAGATATAAACTATTGAATATGTAAATGTCATCAGATAAACACCGGAAGTTTGTAATGGAACTTGCGAGATTATAAGCTATAGAAATATTGTTAAAAGATAATTTCAAATACAATATCAACAGTTTTCAATACACTTGAAATCCGTGTCTTAATAGGAGAAAGAGTTTACAATCTCGCGCGATTTATTATAAACTGACGGTTTTTGCAATTATACGGTTAAATAACTTACTTATTTACTGACTTCATGTTTTTCAAGCTTATAGTCGGGGGTAGGGTGGTTATGTATTAATTATTATCTACCTATGTAATTAAAAAATATATTTTATCGAAAATCTCAATGCAAAAAGATTGAAAACTGTACAATATCCTTGTAGATACACATAAAATGAATCTATAATTATGTTTAAATTGTATGGTGATTTTATCAACGAACAGACAACGATGTATTCAATTATTATTATAGTTATTCCATTAAATGTAGTCTGTAACATATACATTTCGGATTTTATTTTCTTTAGCCCCGTAGGTTCTCCCGGATTGAGTTTGGGTCAAGTTGTCCGATTTCAACGGAAATTGACTAAGTACACAAGAGCTTATAAGAATGCCTTGTTGCTAATGCAAAAATGGGTAGACTACAAGGCGATGTTTTTTTTTTTTACCCCACACTAGGAATTTCTCCTGTATTGTGGTTGCATTTACAAACATAATACTCACATACACAAACAGCCAGACCCGGAAAAACTATCTGTAGGCCATACAAATATTTTTCCGTGCGGGAATCGAACCCGCGACACACAGCGCAGCAGTCAATCACTCAACCACTGCGCCAACCGTGCCGTCAACACGATACACACACGATTAACACACTGCCACCCATCATGTTGCGTGTCAACGCACCCACGCGCGTACTTGCGGGAGTGTAGATCTGCATCATCGTGCGGGTTTTTTACGCACTCACGCGCGTAGTTGCGTTTTGTGGATTCACGGCGGCTCTGACTCATTTAATTCAAAGCCGTTTGCTATGGTGATAGTGCAGTGGAGAGCATTCCAAATAGCTGGGTGATTTTCGATTACGAATATAAATCGATCGATATCGAGTTCCAATTTCAAACACACGTCAAGCCCATCCAAAATTACGCACGGCACTGCGAGACTTGGTGTGCCATATCTTGCGTCTCGCCCACGCGCGTGTGGATGCATTTTCTGTGCGTTGGACTGTGCGTGTTTTCTATACAAACGGAGATACTTACAAGCAACGTTAGAACACGCATTCACGCGCTACGCTGCGTGGTGCGTGGCAGTGTGTTAATCGCCTTAAGTTTGCCCATGTAGGTACCACTATCAATCCAAAGTGATGGGGGTCGCGGCCTCGCGGGTAGCCGATGGATGCGAGACGCATAGGACCGGTTGTTGTGGCGACACTTGGGACACGAGGGGATGCCTATGTCCAACAGTGGACGTCTTTCGGCTGATATGATGATAATGAATTAGTTAACCTGAGTGATTTTCGATTGATGGATAGGCATCCATCAACGCCATCACATATTATTATTCTATCTGAAGAGCGAGAACTCAGACCCAGAATAACAAGGCAGCGCCATCTACCGTCAAATCATCACAACATAACACGAAGTGGTTAGGTCTACCTTAGTTATTGTACCAAGCAACGAAAGGAGAAAGTACCTTCTTTGTGATAGATGTAAGATCATAGATGGCATTACTAAGAATATCGATGGCAAATGCTTAGCAACTAGTGATCTCTTCGAGCTCTAGAGTCTATACGATTCATAAATTAAGTCCCAGACACTCGCTCACTGCCGTCTGCCGTGGGTGACGGAATTTGTTCGAAAGAGTCACCGCGGCCCTGGAACGCAAAGGGCTTTAGAAGGAACAAGGATGGGTTTTAGTCAGAGCCCTGGCTGGAGGAGAGAGCACAGGCAAGCCCGGTTAAGCAGTCGACAACCTTATAGGTTGAACTGCGAGACGCCACTCACAAAAAAAAAGTTGAAATTTTAACAGTGTGTATTTCTATTGCCGCCATAGCAACAAATAATAAAAATTAACGGGGGCTCCCATACAAGAAACGCGTTTATGGTACGGAACACTTCGTGTGAGAGTCCGATTCGCAATTGGCCGGTTTATTTAATCAAGTTACAAAATAAATATAATTTACGTTTTACACTTTTTGACAGTCGCTGTCGCTTTTTTAACAGAATTATTTTTTATTACGCGAGCAGTAACCTCAATGTAACCAAGTCAAGAGTCATTTAGCTTCCGTATGGCATACGTGGTCGGTTTCTTATAGTTTCCCCTATCTAGCAAGGGGTCCGAAGTGATTTTAGAAGACAGCTGGGGGCGCGCGCATAAAATGTTGGGAACAATTATTTTAGAGTTACGATCGTATCGTTGATGTTAAACGACCCAAACGTTTTCATTGGAATATGTAGTTACAACAATCTGTCAAATTTCTTAAATCGATTTTCAATTTTATCGCCGAACAATTTTATTAGGTTTAAGGTTGATTGTGGAGGAGCTCGTGGCTAAATAATAACAGCCGCATGGGTCGATCTTTAAGGTTAAGCAACGCTTGCCGAGGTTGGTCTGTGGATGGGTGACCATCTTAACATACCGAGACTCCTCCGTGCCTCGGAAAGCACGTTAAACCGTTGGTCCCGGCTGTCATTTGTAGATCTTTGGCAGTCGTTACGGATAGTCAGAAACCAGATAATCTGACACCAGTCTTGCCAAGGAGTACCGTGTTACCCAGTTAATGGGTTGTGGAGGTCTGGTAGGCAGCCGCTCAACGTAAAATACTGGTATTCAGCTGAATCCGGTTTGACTGGAAGCCGACCCCAATATAATTGGGAAAAGGCTAGGCAGATGATGGTTGATTGTGGAAAGGGGAATGCCGATTTTAGGCCTTGCGATGCCCAAGAAATTTAATTTAGTAAAAAAAAATGAAAATTTTACGTAATTAACTCTTCTATTCACGACGCGATACAAGTCAGTAACATTTTTTAATAAATAATAAATATTGAAACGATACAACGAAATAAACAGACATTTGCTAGGTTGCCAATTTAAAATCCGGGAAAAAATAAAGATTTGTTGCAAAACATTGATTTGACATTTACACATATTGTACTTTATTTATTTGTCCTTTTGTTTATAGAATTCCCAATGCATTCGATGTTACTTGTGGGCACTCAGGGCCTAAATCACTATGGCGGCTTGGCATCCCCCTTTGACAGTTACGGCTTTTGACAGTACCTTGATGTGAATAATGCAAAAAAAATAAAGTTTGTAAAACTGTAGCCCGACTATGGAAAATTAAAGGTTGATTACTTTTATTTACCATTATTCGGTAAAAAGTACGAAACAAGTAAATATTTGAGACAGAACAAATTTGACACAGTCAAGACAGGTCCACTGTATAAACTGTGTAAAAGTATAAAATAACTTCAATTTCAGAAGTCGGTCTTAAAATACGAAGACACAAGTAAAAACACCGACTTCCGAAATTAAAATTATTTTATACTAGTATGAGTAGTAGTGTTTTTTTTATTATTTGGAAGTCGGTTAGTATTTTTTTGTAAGTTTTATATTTTTCACTTTTTAGTGGCACTCCACCTAACAACACCACTGGAAAGTCACAGGAAAGCAAAACATGCAATTTCGTTTACTTGGATGATATCTATATTATTTTCTATTTCCTACAGCTATTTTGATTTAAAATACGAAGTACTAAACCGATTCTGATTAAATTTCTATAGGACCAATCGGAACGTATATCCTTTCCGTCCCGAAATTCCTACAGGTACGGGAAAAAAGGGATATGCGCGTACCAAGTCGAGGGCAAAAGCTAGTAACGTAAAACGGGGTGGATAGAAATGCAGGGGTGAATAAAAACGAAACTTTCATTGGGATTTTCACGTCCATTTTAAAATAAAATTGGAGTTCTTCCTAGCTGCAAACAAAATTTAAATATGATTATGAGTATGATTATCAGTTGTCTCGTTGCCATAGCACAGGCTCTACCTAGTTTAGGATCGGATGACGGTGTGTAAGTTGTAAGAAAAAAAAAAAAGTTGTTTCATGTGTGCCTTTGTGGAAATCTCAGACCGGCCTTCTTCAAGGTCAAAGGGCAATTCAATTCAATAACGTGAAAATTCCAATCAAAGTTTTGTTTTTATTGACCCCTTCATTTCTATCCATCCCGTTTTACCCGGTACACTGCTAAAATCATAACCCTACTTTTTGGCTTTGCTGTATTCTGATAAAAAAAAATTAAACTTATCAAGTAGTGTTACACACGTACATTTCAGCTGCATCGTACTCTTTTTGCCGACGCAATCAAGTAAAAAGCAAACACAAGTAGGTACCTAACTAAGTACTTATGGACATCCATAACTTTACATAATCCTTCCGCTGCCGTAAGAAGGCAAGAACTAAGTCATTTACATCATAAACATTATGCAGACGGTGTTCAGCCTACTTTCCATCGCTTATTTCACCTAAATACTTGACTTTTGGCATGTTCGAGTGTTAATTGGCAATTAAAGAGGTAATCTTTGACGCACATCTATGGTTACCGTGGCAGATTTATGACAGTACATGGTTGAGGAGTTGAAATGGCCTACTCTGCTTTGTAATGGGTTATGGTTCATCGGTATTCGTCATTTCATTTATTTTTCAACAATTTTTTTATTTATTTATTTAAACTTCATGTACAAAGATGCCATTGGACCTTTATTCTGTACAAAGATGCCATTGGACCTTTATTCTCTACAAAGATGCCATTGGACCTTTATTCTCTACAAAGATGCCATTGGACCTTTATTCTCTACAAAGATGCCATTGGACCTTTATTCTCTACAAAGATGCCATTGGACCTTTATTCTGTACAAAGATGCCATTGGACCTTTATTCTCTACAAAGATGCCATTGGACCTTTATTCTCTACAAAGATGCCATTGGACCTTTATTCTGTACAAAGATGCCATTGGACCTTTATTCTGTACAAAGATGCCATTGGACCTTTATTCTTTACAAAGATGCCATTGGACCTTTATTCTCTACAAAGATGCCATTGGACCTTTAGTCTCTACAAAGATGCCATTGGACCTTTATTCTGTACAAAGATGCCATTGGACCTTTATTCTGTACAAAGATGCCATTGGATCTTTATTCTCTACAAAGATGCCATTGGACCTTTATTCTCTACCAGTTAACGAAGGCTGGTGAAGAGACATCATGGCAGGTGCATTGATGGAAGAAGAGAGTGAAGTAATTAACGATCATTAAACAAGCTTTTGCCCGCGACTTCGTACGCTCATATCCCATTTTTCCTGTTCCCGTAAGATCTTAGGGAAATCCTCTTAGTGTTCCCCTACACTCCCCAAGGAACCTACATGCCAAATTTCAGATTTATACGACCAGTCGTTTCGGCTGTGCGTTGTCTGTCAGTCATTCAGTAACAGAAGAATGTTATATATATTGATATGATATTACAAACTAACTTTAAATAGACAAACATAATGCTATAATCCAGCGGCGGCCTTTACTATTGCGAGGCCCTGGGCGACAGATCTTTGCGAGGCCCTGGGCAACAGATCTTTGCGAGGCCCTGGGCGGCAAAGCTCTGCGATACGTATCATAATAATCAGAAATATTATTGCGACTTTTCCTAAGACAACATTTTTACATTAAATGAAAAAAATTCAATTGAAAAATTTGCATTTGCCAATGGCACAAGATCGGTTTTCAGCTTCGCAAATTTTTGAAAATTTCGTAGCTCATTTTGATTAGATTGACTAGAGAGTCAATGGCGCTTATAAGGTAGAAGCTCGAGTTGTGCGAGGCCCCTGCAAGAGCGAGGCCCCGGGCGGTTGCCCTGTTCGCCACCCCCTAAGGCCGCCACTGCTGCAATCATAACATAAATAATATCAGCCCTGTATTCCGTAAAATGATAGGCAGACTTATGCAGAAGTGGCGCTAAATATTTTTGAAAGACCTACTCTACTGCAATTGACTCAGTCGCCATGACAACGGAAAAAACTCCCAATTTACGTAAATAAATAACAACTTAACTGTCAATTTGCTCACGTCCAGTGGACGAAATGACTTATAATATAGGGGTAAGTCATGCTTACCCACGGACGGGCAAATAACTACATAGTATGTCGCCCAACCGGTTAGATGATAGCATCTCGTGGATAGATATCTTGATGTCCAAGGAGGCTTGATTCTGCAAATGAAGCCCATAACTATAAGAAGGTTTATCAGACGATCTAATTTGGAAAACTATCTACCGAGTGTATGATGGTATCTACTGAGTGTATGATGTTCATACACTCAGTAGATACCGTTTGCAGTTACTTCAAACGAAAAAAAAAAAATTCAATAGTCTAAAATCTCGCGAAGTCATTCCGAGAAATTGTGGACTGACATAAAATAGCGACCAATTTGCTATTTTCCGGTGACATATACATAGCATAGCATATTTTTTAACCGTGTTCCGAATTTCCGTATGTATTATGCGTGCGTGTTTGGGTTACAGAAGTTCATATGCGTACAAAATTTCAACTGAATCGGTCTAGTACCCAGATTTGAAGCAAATTGGCTGTGACAGACGGTTTTTTTTGTTTTTTTTTGTATAGTCTCTTTGCGGACATAGTAGGGGGCACCCGTGATTTTACGGATGACACGGTTTTGGAGCGTCTACATCCTATGGAAGTGACGAGGCTTTGCGAAGACAGCGAAAGCGTACGTCATGATGGGACGGATGACCGCGGTGAGGAGTCATAATTTGCACCTGATTGACAATTTGCTACGGGCGGTCGGGCCTGCCTTATGTGCTCAGCGAAGGTGAGGTGGCTGTCCAGGATGACCCCCAGGTATTTGGCTTGCTTCTCCCAAATGATCGGCTTGCTATACATGGTGATCGAACGGCGTCTGTGACAGACGAACACACGAAGGATCATAAAGGGTTTTCGTGTTTTCAGTTATCTGAGTATATGTCAAAAACCGATCAAACTCCAATCTATCTTTATAACCCAAAGGTTGACTGGTAGAGAATGCCTTCCGCCCATGTACCACTATTGAACATAAAGTTTAAATAAATAAAATAACGGCCAGATTTTTCTTATAAAAAATAAGGCTTGAGAAAATAGGTTTAACATAAAATAATGCAGATCTTTTTAGTATGGTAATATTTTTCAAAATTACTTTACTTACTCTAGCTAGACCATACAGTAGCGAATAATCATTAACGTTATCAGTCATCTCGATATCCAGATCAATCACTTCAAGAAATGCATTCAATTAATCGTGGCATCCATTAAGACTCAAGCATCTGTCTCAACTTATGATAGTTAATCGTTCTTGTTTGCCGACCGGCAAGCAAATAGGCGGTATATGTAATTAATAACTGTTCTTGTGCGTGTTTGTGGTCATAGATTATTGGGAACAGATGTGATAGTCCGATGGTAAGTGATTTTCGATTGTGGTTAGAGTTTTCTGCCTACTTGCGTCATTGATGACTTTTTCTTTTCGTGTCTGACTCAAATTTTGTCCGGCCAGAAGGTGTTTTTTTATTTTAAGGAGGAAAATAATCTAATGGTTTCTTCCGCTCTGGGTGGAGCGGAAGGGCGTGTCAGACTCTTACTGACTAAAACCCATCTGTATTCCTTCTAAAGCCCTTTGCGTTCCAGGGCCTCGGTGACTCTTTCAAACAAATTCCGCAACCCTGGCAGGCCAGAAGGTATGTTGCATGTACTATTTTGTCGATTTGTCTGTCAATTCTGGCTCATTTCCCAAAACTGAATAGACTAAACTTTCACTGGCAGATAGCTGATGTCACAAGTAGTTAAGGCTCAGCTATCAGTCAGTGAAAGATTAACTATTCAGTCAGATAAAAATACCCATGCTCATGTATTGTTCGGTAGTTGTGGGCAACAACAGCTGGTACACTGAAAGTCACTGAATTCTATCAGCGAAAACGATTTACATACGCTATCAAAATGTCACGTGGTCAATCGCTATCCCAGATAGGATGTCGCTTCTAGAGCCCCAGAACAAAGAAGAAAAAAAAGAAGAAACAATGTTTATTGTTTGATGTAAAACTCACAGTACTTACAAAAAGACCTGTCCGAAACCAAAACAGCCTCGTAACTCAGAAAAAAATTTTACAAAGAAGTGTCGTATCTGCACTTACAAACTCTGCATCATGTTCTTGACACGGTGCGCGGGCACTGGCAAGCAACGGATACTTGCGGTGATAGCTGCGCGCTTTCTGACCGTCACTCCACCGACGTCACCTCGTCTGCGTCTCGAGACGCATGCGTCTGGGCGTTAGCCTTTCGATTGTCACTGTTTGTGATGGCCAAGGAATAACTTATTCCTCTTTTGAAGACGGTTAAAAATGTAAATGTAGTTAACTTAAAAATGTTCTATTGGCTTGAAAATATCATACTGCCATTGACTTGCCCGACTCAGTTTCGAAAATTATCCCAAGGGAACATATTCCCGGGAGAAAAAGTCTATACTTCATCCTATTCCAGGACATGGTCTACTTGTGTGCTAAGTTTAATCATAATCCCTTCAGTCGTTGAGACATAAAGGTGTTACAAACAGAAAGACAGACAAAGTTACTTTCGCAATAATAGTATCAGTATGGAAGTACAGATTGTCTTTCTGTTTTGTGACATCTAGATTAAGAATAGCTGACCCGCTTTCTTACCGTCCACCCTGCGGCTGCAACCGTCATCTCTCGCCTGACTGCAGGAGATGAAGAGATAAGGTTTCTGACAGTCACCGTCGCTGCAGCGGTGCAAGCCGTCAGTCAGGCGGCCATGGCTGTTAAACATAGCCTCTTATTAATAAACACACGCTGTGGAAAGTTGAAAGATGCTACAAAGCGAAAATAATGTTCTTTCTGTACCAAGAACAATTTTGGGCTTCCGAACGTTCGTGTGAATAAATGAGAATCACTCGTGTCTGTCTGTCACAATCGATTTAATTTGTCAAATGGTACTTTTAAGAACTTTTGTGACTGGAACTTGGACTTGAGAAATAAATTGGGTGTACATTTAAATATTAAAACTTTTAACAAAAAAATACAACTGACTTCCATTTGCAATCATTTATTGAGGAGATCCGTTGCCTATCTCCGAAGTTCTTCATCAGATCTTCACCAAATTGAAATGGGACCACTCCGAGAAAGTCCTCTTCCAAAAACTACCCAAATTGCTTCAAGTGTGCCTATGAAATTTGAAGAGTTCTCTCTATTTCTCCAGGATTCCATCATCAGATCCTGACTTGATGATCATGGGACCACCTGGGAAAAAAAATACAAAACGGTCCAGTAATCGGGGTACAAACATAAAAAAAAATTAAAACAAAAAAAGGTTCCGACGAATTGAGAACCTCCTCCTTTTTGAAGTCGTTTAAAAATAGCCTTTTATTCAGACAATGCTAGTTAGATTTTTTTTTTTAGATTTTTTCTATCTCTGGTTCTTCTTCCTTTTCCCTCTCTGTTTGCCTTTAGGTAAAGGCCTCCTCCAACTCTCCCCAACTTGTTCGATCCTTCGCTGTCCAGGTCCATATCTTTGTATTGACTACTGCCTTCTTAATCTCGTCTACCCATCTTGTAAACGGGCGCCTTCTCAAATGGATAACAATAAATAAATGGGGTCGCTTTTGCGGGACAAATTACAAATAAATTAGAAGATTAAAAAAAGTATTACAAACTGTGCCGTGTAGCACTTAGCCGGATTTTTTTTATTTCTGTTGGGCCCGCTCTTGATCATCAGCTGACTTCAATGTAACCTGATGGATAGAGGTTGATGATGTCTACATTGGAGCCCTGTTTAGTTTCTTAAGTTTGGTAATTTTACTCTGCATACTCGGGACGATTTGGACGTGCTTAGGAATCGGCAAGAATTGGCAGCGCATCGGGAACAATAAAAGGAATGGATGGAAGAATTGTTCTGTATGGTGTCGGACGTAAAAGAATAGCATCCCATCACTTCCCGTGGGTGTCGTAAGAGACGACTAAGGGACTCACCAGAGAATGGGAGCAACATTCTCTGTACATTGCAACAGCTACTGCGATCGCCAACCCGCCTGCCAAGCGTGGCGATTATACATGTCCATGTAGGCTACAGTAAGGGTAGGCTAGCCCATAATAATGCTCAAAAAAAAAATGTACGTCCACTTTCAAAGTCGACGAAAATTCGCATCGTCAGTATCGTGATTTCAACCCTGAATTATGTGGTGAGTTTTATTTGGCTGGCCTACCCTTACTGTGGCCCACTACGCGCCCATGCCTATGTCCAGTAGTGGACGTCTTTCGGCTGATATGATGATGATGATGATGGAAGCCTTTCCCAGCATTGGGACAATTCAGGTGAGCTCTATCTACACTTCTATACTAATATAATAAAGCTGATTTTGTTTGTTTGTTTCTTTATATACTAGCCACATTCATGAGGAAGGCTATGGGCTATACGGGAACGGAAAAAACGGTATATGCACGTACGAAGTCGCGGGCAAAAGATATATAATTACCTATAACTTTACTCCAAATTTATGAATTAAGATATTTTATGATTGGCGTGCGATAAAATAACAGTGGATGGAATCAAATCGCAGCTCAACGACCTCGTTGAGCTGCGATTTGATTCCATCCACTGTTATTTTTTTCAGCGGTCCTTTTGTAATTTCCTCGTGTTATCTATACTTCTATACTAATATTATAAAGAGGAAAAATTTGTATTTTTGTATGTAACGAATAAACTTAAAAACTACTGGAGCGATTTGAAAAATTACATATTATTATCAGCGAGTAACATAGGCTATATTTTATCCCCGTACTCCCACGGGAACGGGAACTACGCGGGTGAAACCGCGTTACGTCCACTAGTATAGAATCAAATTGAAAACAGATCAACGACATTGCCCTTTCTTACTTCACAACTCAACCGATTACAGTACGCCTGTGACCATAAGTAACCCGCACCGTTTTCCCACACCACCATAACATAGGTATACTAAGTAATACAGATTCTATAACTTATGTTTCACTACACTCAATGGTGAGGCTCGCAGGCACTTTCATGGTCTCAGGAGTGCGAGTAACTCTCCGACCGGCTTTCTACTTTATCAGAAGCATATCGATAACTTTGTTGACATATCGATTAATTATTATCGATTACTTCTCGAATTAGCCATCAGGGTAACTCTAATGTCATAATTTTATTTTATAGAAGTTTTCTCTCTATTAGTGATGTTAGATTACGTCAGTACACATCATCAAAGAAAGTTTTTTTTTGTGGCCGTAATTATGAATAATATTGACAAAATAGTCGAGTGAAAGTTTTTGGTATGGCACCTGGTAAGTTTGTTTGGTGGTTTTCATTGAAGGCTGTTAGGAAATACTGACGGAAAATAAAAAAAAAACACGAGACAATTTGGAAATCCTTTTTTCTAATTTCAAAGATTTCCCGGTAAAATACTGGCCACATTTTCGCTAAAAGTTTACCTACAGCTTTCTTACCTCCTCACGAAACCCTTGAAAAACGAGGCTTAATAAACCGAAAAAATAATAAAACTAAAATTAATAAACAGCGAATTTCACTTGTTTTGAGATGCGAATCGTGGATGCGCATTTGTCGAAACGATCTCGAAGGCAGTTGACCACTGGCCGGCACGAAAGCCGCACGCAGGCGCGCTTACTCGCTTCGAAAAAAAAAACGTCTATGGTTCTCGCGCGCGTAAATTGAAACTTTTATAATCTGTGATGTGTAGTGTACTCGCATTTTTTTGTTAAAAGTTTTGAATTTGTTATAAACAATTTGGATTATTGAGGTGATTCTTTTGGACTTTATTATGGTGAGTATTTATGTATTTTTTAAGATCTTAGATTTTTTTAAAGATCCTCAGTTCTATCGTACCTTTAGGAATAATAAAGAAATTTGTGATACTTACTGATGATGTAGGGAAGAAAATATTTCGTCGGCAAAATTGTTTCCTAGAAATAAAACAAAGCACAAACTCACACTTAATAATAAAACAACTAAACAATAATTAATTGTTCATTAAGTCATATAATTTAACTAAGAATGTAGCTTTTAAACACAGAATGCGTTGTTGAACAATTTTCTAACACATGTTCTTGGTCATAGGCGATAACTTGAAAGTTTTTGTCAGGTAAAAGTTGCGAAGCCCAAGTCTCCGTGATTTACCAGAGTACCTAAATAATCATAACTTTACTATTTACTTTCTACCTTACTGTTCCAAATATAAGGTTGAAAATGACGTCGGTTTTGACCATAAGTGTCAATTTGTAGGTAGTCATTGCCGCTGATAAATATTTATTATAGTAGAGTTTGCTTTAATTCATTGTCCATGAAGAGAATGAAAGTGGAAGTTAGAGAGCGCCCCTCGTGGGCAGTGAGGTGATGGAGGCACGTCGTCGTTGGGTTGCTAATTACATTACTTAATTAGTGTTTAGATGACGGCCATATTTTGAAGTAACGTGTTACTCAGTTACTGGGTTTTGGAGGTCAGTTAGGCAGTCGCTCCACGTAAAATACTGGTATTCAGCTGAATCCGGTTAGACTGGAAGTCGACCCCAATATATTTGGGAAAAAGGCTAGGCAGATGATGATGACCGCCATGTTTTGCCTTTACTAAAAATATTATTTGGAGAATTAATTCTGAAACTGGTGATTGGTGTGTGGTGATAGACACGAGCCGGCTCAGAGTCACTGCCAATCAATTTGAGAAACTATAGATACTCATCTTTAAAGAATTCAAAAAGTGCTAGTACTTAAATACTAGTATTTAAATTATGTACTGAGCAAAAACATTCCCTATCCAATTCCTACTGTAGATAGTCATGAATAATATAATAATATAATATATCTTGGGACAACTCACACACGGTCGTCCGATCCCAAACTAGGCAGAGCCTGTGCTATGGCAACCAGACAACTGAAAAACATACTTATATATTTCTAAATACATATTATATATTATAGACAAATTACACCCAGACACAGAACAAATGATCATGCTCATCACACAAAGATTTGTCCTGGATGGGAATCGAACCCACGACCTCCGGTTTAGCAGTCAGGGTCACTAACCACTCGACCAACAGGCCAGTCTTCAATAAAACATTGAAGTAGATGGTTAACTCTTCAAATAATTTGCGCCCTGTAGGTACGTTCATAAACCGTCAGTGGCGGTCATTAACTCTTCAACAAGTTTATCGGCTCTTGTTTCCCTCCAGCATGCGGGCCATGGTCTGGAATAGTCTGATTCTGACTGAACTTTACAGAAAGCTTGGTATGCTGTGTAAGCTATTTTGAAAAAGCCATTACATTTGTCGCATTATTTGTTGCAAATGTAGCCGTTTCTTGGTGATCGAAGCAATTGATTAGTGAAAGAAAGGGCATTGTGTTCTTCTTCAAAGCATAAATTGATCCATTAGCAAGCACTTTTGAATAAAGTTAAGGAGACGGTCGGTCGGACAGAAAGATGAAGTTAGTTGCACTATCCAAAGCGTAGATCTCTATGGACGATATCGTGCAAGAAACTCCACGGATACTCTTTCAAATCTATGAAGAGCTATACTATCTATTTCTTATGCCTCTACCAAGATCACATACTGTACAAATTTGTTTATGAATTTTATAATTAATTGCATCTGATTAGATATTTTGTCCAGTTGTCTGTTATTCGCAAAGGTCACAAATTAAACAGCCATGACTTTGACGTCATCGATTTTCTCTTTGTTAAAAAGTATGACTTATGCCTTTAATTCTTTGAGCTTATGAATCGACCTTCGGTTTCATTGAGCATCACTCTAGCGATAACTTCATCATTAAATACTATATATGGAAGTACCCATTGATAAGTTACCTATAGAAAGATTTCTTCGGTTTGATGAACATGATTGGTTTTTTGGTAAGAGGTATTAAGACATAAATGAAAAAATGAGGAAATGAATATCACAAAACCAATGCTCGTACTTACAAAAGCGTTCAAATTTAAGTCGTATCACCACAGCGAAAATCAACGTCAAAAACTAGCTTAAATTTAGGAAAAATAAAGATGTTTTCGACTTTTACAATAACACTAACTTTTGCCCGCGACTTCGTACGCGCATATCCCGTTTCCATAAGAACTTCCCGTTCCCGTATAGCCTTCCTCATGAATGTGGCTATCATATACAAAACAATTTTCCAAATCGGACTGGCAGTTCCCGAGATTATCGCGTTCAAACAAACAAACAAACTCTTCAGCTTTATTATATTAAGTATAGATAGTAGGTATATATTCATGCTTGATTTCACCGAGGGGATAGGCAGGATTGTACCTACTGTATCCATTTAATTTAAAACTTCACACACAAAGGTACATTGGTTGACTTAAAGACTCAGGCATTCTCTGGCTCTACCATTCAACCAAGGGTGGTGAAGAGATATCATGGCAGGTGCTAGTAAGAAATGATCAGAGATCGGAATAGGTAGACTATATTTACCCAATGTTCGTGGAAGAGAGTAACATAGAGTTGATAATACCTCCTCTAAAATCCCGGAATCATAAACATGACGATTGTATCCCGGGATTTAAGAAATTGCAAATTACTTATTGCGCTTTGAATACATTTGAACAAAATTATATTGATTAATCTTATATTGTTTTTAGAGTTCCGTACCTACTAAAACTGTGAAATTAAATAGCTTTGTTTTCGCACATCTCTTTCTTCTTTTGATTCTTCAAATAAATAATTTGTAACTATACTCAAAGTCCAGTTAATGTTTTTATAATCCCGGGTTAAACCCTTTTTTTCATTGTCATGATTCCATTTATGATTTTGGGATTTCACAGGAGGTATTGTCAACTCTATGTTACTTACTTCCACGAACATAAGGTAAATATAGTCTACCTATTCCGATCTCTGAAAATAATACACTCGCATTTTTTATGAGGCGAGCCTATTGTCAACAACCGGGCAACTCATTATTATTTATCTACATTATTAATTCGAAAAATTGTAACGATCAAAAGTAGATCGAGCCTCTATCATAATTTCATCTCTTGACCAAACTAAATTACAAATTTATTTTGACAGATATTGACAGAATGATGAGCAAATTGTGTAGACTTAAATTAAATAAATGGTTAGTATAATAATCCCGGGTTTTAGTTGTCATGATTCCATTTATGATTCTAGGATTTCACAGGAGGTATTATCAACTCTATGTTACTTACTTCCATGAGGTAAGCCTATTGTCATCAACCGGGCAACTCATTACTATTTATCTACATTATAAATTCGAAAAAGTTTAACGAAAGAAAGCATATCGAATCATTATTGTTAATTTCATCTCTTGATCAAACTTAACTGTAAATCTATTTTGACAGATACTGGCAGAATGACGAGCAAATTGTGTAGACTTAAATTAAATAAATGGTTAATTTAACACATACATACCAACCAAACACATCCCTCCTTTTGGGAGGGAAAATCGGGTAACAAGTCATTTTCTTTGTTTTTTGATACTTACTCATTATTGGTACATTAAAAATAATAATTTATATGAAATTAATTGTATGTAGAGCAACTTTCTCGTTTAGAAGAATCACAGAATCTGTGAGTTCATCTGTTGGTTAAGTAAGAAATTATTTGGTTTGTTTTAATTAAATAATTAATCACTACATACAAAGGTTTTCTAGTAATAAATTATTTAACTTATGTGTGGATATTTATGTAACTTATTTTGGTGATATCTTCATAAAATACTTTTTGTTTGCTCCGTTGGTTACGCTTTGGGTACGGAACCCTAAAAGTAAGCCTTAACTAATTATCGGTTTTTATTTGAAGCAAAGCCGTTTTTATTTAAATAAAGTAAACATACAATACAAAAGTAAATGCCCTGTGTACAAAGTGATTTGTAACTTCGGCTATTCCAGAAACTATATAGGCATTAAAATACCTTCATGAATACAACCCTTTAACCCTCTTATATATATTATTTATCTCTTCTCTAAGATATTTTTCTTCTACCTATTTTAATATTTAATTTTTGCGACATTTCAACAAAATAATCTGCCAGATTCCATCGTTTAAAAATACATCTGTCAATTTCTACCACACTCCGTAAACAAATCGCATTTGCATTTCGCTTCAGCTATTTTCTATAACACAACATGAAAAAACAAGTCTAAATTAAACAGAAGTCGTTCTCAAACGATCTCTCTTTAATATTTACTAACCACTTAGACTTTGTTAATTGCCAGTTGATTATATACGCGTGGGTGTACTAGGTATCCAAGCCGCCATTTTTTTTTTTATATAACATTTATTTAAAGGAAGGTATCTGGCTGATCGTTGAAGTTCTTTAATTTCTTTTTAATTGAGCTGTAAATATTGGTCTTTTAATCGGTGTTATGTTTGAAAAAAAGGGGAAGTTATATCTTGGGTTTACTATTATTATAGTTTTATGTTACCAATTTCAGTACCTACTTACTGAAAACGCTACTAAGTTCTATGGTGGGCGCCAAATGAATTTGCAATAAAGTTCATTGCCCTTTCCTTAATTTCTCTGCATCGTTTTTCTTTACTAGAAAAAGTAAAGGATCGCGATAGATGTCGATTCAGGACAACTTTATGTAATTATTTCTGTTTTCGGAATTAGGTATGTCAATAAATATATGTAGGTCAATGACCGTTATTGTACGTTAATTTAGTGATACTATATGTGATTTTAATCATGTCAATTCTACTGTGGCTTTGCTCCGGCTATTTCATAGGAGTCGTACATTTTTCTGGTATAAAAAGTAGCAAATTAGCCAAAGTATGAATAGCACCATCCCATCACTTCCCGTAGGTGCCGTAAGAGGCGACCAGGGACTCAACAGAGAATGGGCAGCAGCATTCTCTGTGCATTGCAACAGTTACACTGCGATTATGGAAAACCCACCCCCTTTGGGAAGGCCTATGTGGACGTCTTTCGGCTGATATGATGATGACGATCCTCCCTTTTCACCGGAACTTTGAGGGACTTTAGACCCTGTTCTGCAACCGCATATAACTTCCAGAGATTCCGTCCTACAAACAAACAATCAAATAGGCAAACCTAGACAAGTTCATATTTAGATAAAATTTCGTATTGAATCTCAAAAAATATTGTGTTTTCTCTTAGAAAATTCGTGCAAGTGAACTTGTTACACATTTAGAAGTTAATTGACTACATCAAGAACGCAATTAGTTATAAAAGAAAGTGCTCCAAGTTAAATTACAAGTTTTCCTTTTATTTATTACTTTATTAACTGAGCAAGTTGCAGTGGCTACGTGTCTTGGTACAGTCAGCACCACTAATAAGTACTTATAACGATTTAATTTAAGCATACATTACTTTGAAAGGAAAAATTGACTGGCTAGCGTTTGTCCACAATCTCACCTGATGGTTACACGCTTGCCTAGAAGTAACCTATTTACTCTTGACCTAAATACAGTTTTTAGGGATTTTAAATTATCAAATGGCTCCATCTGTGTTCCTCCTAATGCCCTTATTTTTGCACGCCGTAAAATTTAGCTGATTCTGCGTTCCAGGGTCGCGGTGACTCTTTCAAAGTCCATACCAAGGATCCAAGACAAATGATTCCTTTGCGTTCCGGTCAATGGCGCCACTTTCTAACTTCCTCTCCATAATATTGATTAATAAGGAAAATTTATCATTACCCCTGCTTCCGACATAAAGGATTAAACACAATTATTCAACATTTAATACTTTTACGTTATACTAGAAAGTATAGATTTCTCTGTCTAATCTCGAAGATTGCGTATATAAATTTAAATGATTTGGATTTCCTAAGGCATTCGCGATCAATTTCATAATATCGACTATCTGATTGACTAACTACTTTATATTAGATGGTTCTATCAATATTAATAAATTGTTGCATTTTTACGATGTTATTTTCGGTTTTATGATGTCTGTATAGATAAGGATGCTGTGATATCAGAGGAGAGTGTTATATGTAGTGGTATAAAATAAAAGTAATTTTACTGTGATTGATTCCGAGATAGATTTAATTTTAGAAACATTTGGATAAATTTGGCTCTTGTATGGTAAAATCAAATCAAATTATTCAATTCAGCACTTTTTTAATGTCAACACGTTTTTAAAGTCAAATGTTCACACAGTCTCCCAAACTATCTAGAGAGTAGTGACGGGCGGGGACCGTCACCACTTACTAGTGTTGTAACTGGGAAGAAGTGGCGCAACAAACTCCCCAGCATGACATCTGTCTGGTAACACAGTTACAGCTGCCGATGACGTAGTTAATTGAAATTATTTAATCACAAGACTTCTTATCAAGCTCTGGTAGGTATTATTTAAATATTAAAATTCAGTGGCAATCATACTATCATCCTTCATACTTATATAGTATAGTATAAAGTTTTTTAATATCATCTTTGCGTGAAGAAACATATTGTAGAAAATTAAATAGGGCTCACTAACTAAACTTTACCAGACTCTTAGTGCCTAAAACCCATCCGTGTTCCTTCTAAAGCCCTTTGCGTTCCAGGGCCGCGGTGACTCTTTCGAACAAATTCCGCAACCCAGCCAGGCTCTGGCCCTAGCCTTACTCGCCGACCGATTTGACGGGGGATTTTAATCAAAAATAAAATCTTCTTAGTTTTGCGAAAAAGGATTTCAGGAAATAAAATTGAAAAGATTCCGGAAAGTTGAAAAAGCTGAAGTGCTTTTTGTTGGACTTTTGGGTCAGAGTGTCGTCTTGGGAGCACTATGAAAAAAATACTTCGAAAAATTTCGCGACCAATTTCGAGGTAGCGCTCGCCGGCCGCTGCCGCGGCACCGCTCGCTTCGCTCGCTCGGCTCGCTTCGCTCGCTCGGCTCGCGCGTACTTTGTCACAGTTCTAACCTTTTTTTTTTTTTTTTTTTATCTCGGGGGGAAATCCTCATGGAAATCCTCCACCCTGGGGCGGGTGGAGGGGTCTGTCAGACTCTTACTGACTAAAACCACCCCGGTGTTCCATCTTCCACCTACGCCGGGGATCGCGGGAACGTATGCGACTTCCGCGATCCCCGGCTGGTGCCGGCCCGCCTCTGCGGGCCACCTCGCGTCGGCGAGGGAAGTGAGGTGTTTAACTCCCCTCGCTACGTCAAAGAGGGGCGCACGGGAACACCACGCGCCGCCACCTCGGGTCCGGATGAGTGGGGGGCGACGGACATCCCCAAGTCCGCCGCCCCTGGACCCAGTTAGGGGGGCCGGAAGAGGGCAGCGTATGCCCTCCTCCGACGCCCGATGCGCCTGCTGCGGGCAGGGAGAGCGGTTGTGATCTCCCTCTCCCTTTCCGCAGCCTCCTTCTGCGCGATAACTGTCTCGCAGAAGGAGACCACCGGTCACAGTTCTAACCTAACCTAACCTATTACGCGCGAGCCTAGCGAGCGTTACCTCGAAATTGGTCGCAAAATTTTTCGGAATCGACCGAAAAATTTTTTTGAACCAACAATTTTTTTTTTGGTTTTCTTTACTGCTCATAGAGCGTAAAATCGAAAACCAAAAAAAAATAAAAAATTCGAAAAAAATTCTAAGTCCTCGCGCCATAGCGCCCCTAAGGCTACACTCTAACCGACTTTTGTAAGAGTCTTACAGAAAAAAGTTGTTATGTCTGCTTTGATACGACATCGTCTATCGCGTCAGCTGGTAGTTCATATTATGATAATATGCAGATATGCTAATTGCCAAGACAGTTGCACATCTGACGTCACCACCTTTAGAAATCGTTCACTTAACACACGAAATGCATCGACCTTTCCGTAAACTCATTCTGATACAATTTTCGAAACGTGAAATCAATGTTTGGTAACATGCATCTGATTAATTTGCTCTTATTAATATTTACATGTTTCAAAATCGAGAGTTGTGCATTCCAGTTTATTATGCTTCCCCATCTCTAGTTATCTTTTTATCGTTTTGGGTTTAGTTTAAGAAAAATAAAATTATGTATGTGGATATGCCGTTTTGTGGCAATTAAATACTTTTTCTTTCTTATTTTTCTTTCTTTAATTTTCTTGATCGCTTATAGCTGGGGAACCACTGCCCCGATACACGATTAATTTTCTTTTCAAGCTTTTAATAAAGATTTGTTATCTGGCTTTGTTAAATTAACACATATAAAACTTTTCTCCGCATCGCTGTCGACTGGAAGTGTGCCTAAAAGACTGGCAGCATTGCCAAGTTGTCTGGCAATGGTTATCCTCTGTCCAAGGTCATTGCCAGCCTTTGGGTCACGCGGAGAAGCTCTTGGCTTAGTTTTAGTACCCATATTAGGTTAGCATATCGACAATGGCAATAGATTTCGACTTCTTTGCAATTTTTCGACACTCTGTGGTCCCAGACCTTTTGAATGGCTTATAAGGGGCCGAAGCCGCAGTAGTATTTGATAAAATTTAAACGCTAAAGCTAATTGTTCGTTTATATGAGGTTATCTTTAAAAGTTCTGATCCGAATACAAAAAAACATTCACCAATAGAAAGCTACACTATAGCCGAGAACCATAGAGATGTTAATTGTATCCCACGTGGACAAAGTCGCGGGCATAAGCAAGATAGAAAACAATGTGCTTTAGCGAAAAAATGTGAAGTTGGTTTTAAATATACGTGGTGTTATTTTAACACTAGCAAGCTGCTTTACTTACATTGTCCGTGTTTAAAACAGTAATGTTTGACTGTGGATCACGACCTAGATTCAGAGCTAGGTCTACTTTAATACAGCCTGCCTTATTTAACAGATTTGCGCAATAGGGAATATATATTATATTATATTTTAGCCAATTGTGTCCCACTGCAGGGCAAACGCCTCCCTTTCTTCCTTCCATTCCACCCAGCTTTGGGCAAGTGTGGACCAATCTTGCCGATAGGCGTCAAGCTCGTCCCGCCATCTTCGCCTGGGTCTCCCGCGATGTCGTCGGGCATTTTCTGGGACCCGCATTGTGGTTGCTCTAGCCCATGAACCGTTCGACATACGGCAGACGTGGCCGGCCCAGTCCCGCTTTAGTTTGGCTGCTTTTTGTGTGACGTCGGCGATTTTTGTTTTGGATCACTGCATTGCACTGTATTCCTAACGCGGTCCATTAATCGTACTCCGAGAATGCTGCGCTCCATTGCTCGCTGACAAACCTCAAGCTTGAACTTCTGCTGAACTGTTAAAGACCAGGTTTGAGCACCGTATGTAAGAATAGGGAGAATGCACATGTCCATCAATTTGCGCTTATGACAAATTGGAAGGCCTCCTTTCATGAGAGCCTTCATCGAATAAGGAATATGCATGAAAAAAATGTTTATTTTACTTTATCTAAAAATATACAAAAATATAATACTAACAGTGAAATTAGAATCAAAATTGATCGAAAAACAAACGAGATATAACTATTTTAAACAAATATATCCGTCTCTCTCGCGGAGACGCCGTTTTCTATGGCAGCTGTATAGGCGACATAGTATTTGACGTCAGAGTTCGTATTGGACTTCTCTTTCTAAGTGTCATCTTTGAAGCTTTATAACTTCATCGCTAATGAAGGTATTTAAAAAATATTTCATAATTGTTTACTAGAGCCAATAAATATTTCATTTTGCAAATAAAAAAAAATGCATGCATATATTGTGTTATTTTAATGGCTTCCAGAATTTATTAAAATAATTAAATGCCAAATTTTTTGCATCCCTTTGGAAATAGTCCAGTGGGATGTCTAGATGTTGAGCATTCAGTGTGTTGAATAATGTGAAAAAACGCTTTATATTTCACTTACTTGGTATCATTGAACTATTACTATAATTGTACTATAATTGGTTGATCCTTGCTTTTTTAGACTTATATGAAGCTTTCAACGCTAGTTTACATTTTTATAAAAATATAACTGTTTTCCCAAATCAGATAGCATGTAGATTCAAATGAGATCATAGAGACTTCTTCTCCTTAGGCTAAATACGTAGGATTAGTATGAATTCATCGAATAAATATCATCTTTATTACAGCAGGTCCTTTTTAAGGTTCATCTTTCTAGTCTTTTCTCAACTACGGACGTTAGATACAAGTATTTAACAATGAGCGAACCTGCCGACCTCCACAAACCTCTTTGCAAGACTGGTTAGCAAACTTTTTGGCGTTTGACTACACCGACTGTCTTCGAGTATCCATCCTTCAATCAATCTGCCTCGCCTTTTCCTGCTATGTTGGGCTCCCAATCTAACTGGATACGGCTGAGTACCAGTATCTTCCATGGAGCTCCTATCTGAACTTCACAACACAGTAATTGGGTAACACGACACCCCATGGCAATACTGTTGTCAGGTTTCTTGGCTTCTGACTATCCGGAACGACTATCAAAGATCTTCAAATGACAGAGCTTAACGTACTTTCCGAGCCACGAAGGCATCTTATTATATCCTACTACTATTATAAAGGCGAAAGTTTGTAAGTATGGATGTATGTATGGATGTTTGTTACTCTTTCACGTAAAAACTACTGAACGGATTTTGATGAAATTTGGCACAGAGGTAGATTATAGTCTGGAATAACATATAGGGTACTTTTTATCCCGGGAATATGTTCCCTTGGGATAATTTTCGACAATCACGCGGGCGGAGCCGCGGGCGGCAACTAGTTAAGATATAATAAAAGGGCCACTCATCCATTAGATTGTGTCCAGTGGTGTACCTTCCCGAGGTTACTATGCCGTTTTTGGGCCCCCCCGAACACTGCGCAACTGAAACCACCGGGCGAAATAACCCAGGCGTGGCGAGGGCATGTCCGTGTCCACCATCGATTAAAGAAAGAATGAAGAGCACCTTGGGAAGACTGGTGTCAGATTGTTTGGCTTAGTAACCGACCTTCAGTCGACTTTAATAATTAAATATCGATGTGAAATTCAACGTTCATTATGGCCAGTGACAGTAAAAGCATTGACAGTGAATAGTTTTTGTTGACCCACTTTCAGAATGACTTGTAGTTTTACATCACTGTAGGTCAAACGATACGTCTCAAGTTTGTAGATTACTTTAATGAGTAGGAGAATTTGTGTTTTGGAATTTTGAGTTTTTAATTTTATGGTCATATGAATAAGTCTTGAAAAAAAAAATTGGTACAGTAATTTGCGCGCTATTTGGCTGGCTGCTGACAATTTTTAGTATTGTTTGAAAAACAATAGTATTTTAGCTACGTACTCAGATTAACATAATCATTATCGTAGGTTTACTATTTAAAATTCAATTTTGAATCTTATTTTTATTTATTGTACACTTACTACAGTATAGTCTTTATAACCCAAAGGTTGACTGGTAGAGAATGCCTTGATGCATTAAGTCCGCCCATGTACCACTTTTGTACATAAAGTTTAAATAAATAAATAAATAAATAAATAAATCATGCAACCCGTAAAAATAATAACGCCAGAACGTTCAGAAAATAAAGAGATCATTCATTCATTCAATCAGTTACTTAATGACAGATCCAGCTATCAGAAGTATGTTGCACCCACAAACGAAACAATATGACATACATATTAATCAAAGAAAAATGGACATTTTTGTATGGACTCCTTACCAAGTGCTGAAATGACCCTAATGACAGCACTAGGTCCAAAACGCCCATTCTCTTTTATTGTATAATTATCTATTTCTATAAAAAAATATTTGAAGGGCTCTGACATACATCTCATTTATTTTCATAACACACAATAGTTTTTTTCACAATAAAAACGTCAATTTACAGCCAAAACAACAGTGCTGTACTTTCAATAGCTTTCAAACAATCGATAAAAAGTACAATAAATCGTTTTAAAGTGCGTGAGTTTAGCGTAGCATGCGTGAGTTTACGATTTGATACATTGTTTCATTGCAAGGTCAGTGATGGGTAGTAACTGAGAAAGTTAGGTGCGATCGAGAAAGCCGTTTAATGGTTCTTTTTAGTTATTTACGTCTCGTGGAGCCGTTAATAATAACAGCCGTAGCCATCGATCTTGTTGCGGAATTTCTTTGAAAGAATCTCCGCGGCTCTGGAACGCAAAGAGCATTTGGAGGAACACGGATGGGTTTTAGTCAGTAAGTCTGACACTCCCTTCTACTACGCCCACAGCGCAAAGAGTCCTTTGATGATTACCCATCCTTAGAAAAAAAAAACGGATCGATCTTCAAAGTTAAGCAACACTTGCCGAGGTCTGTATGTGGATGGGTGACCATCTTAACATACCGAGACTCCGAAGTGCCTCGGAAAACACGTAACACCGTTGGTCCCTGGTGCTTTTGTAGATTTTGGTAGCCGTTACGGATAGTCAGAAACCAGAAAATCTAACACTGTCTTGCCAAGAAGTAAATACTAATTAAGTTGGGAAAAGGCTAGGCAGATAATTATCTATGGTTATTTACGTCTCTTTAAGTCATACTGAAAGCTATCGGTGTTACTGTTATGTTTAAAGTGCCAAGTTTGTCTGTTTAGTGCATATTAGAGAAATTGCGAACGGGCGATAAAGATGGCTTTTATTACAGATAAAGTTGGAATGTCCTAGAGCATAATACTTAACTTTACTCGTGTTGTATGAAGCTAAGCCGGGGAGTAACAAAATTCATTTTTATGTTTACAAAAAAAAACATGCAACGGAATCAAAATTTAGTTGACAAGGTAAATGACGATTTTAAAGATAACAAATACCTTGTCGAGTCCTCAATTTTGCGTTTTGCGTTGTTTTTGTCTTCTACAAGTAGCGTCCAAAATTGTTTTAAAAATAAAATATCCCTAGGGAATGTACAGACCCAGCACATCAAGCTATAATAATCTGTCAAATTTCATTAAGAGATTTTCAACTTTATTTTAACAGTTTTAGGTTCAAGGTTGATTGGGAAAATTTGACAGTTTCGGGTTCAGAAGCCAACACATCAATGTGTTTGCTTCTGAACTGCCAGGATCAAAAGTATCTTCCATCCTTCTTTAAGCTCTAATCAATATCTATCCCAAAATCGGTTCAGCGGTTTAGGCGTAATAAAGTAACAAACAGACAGGTAGATATATTTTCGCAGTTAATGGGTTGTAGAGGTCTGGTAGGCAGCCGCTCCACGTAAAATACTGGTATTCAGCTGAATCCAGTTTGACTGGAAGTCGACCCAAATATAGTTGGGAAAAGGCTAGGCAGATGATGATGTACTAACAATGTACAGTCAACAAAGCTATTTGGTATACAGGCAAAAACACTATTTTTTCCCCTGCACTACCAATATATATTTCGAATGTGTGCATTGTAACTTTTTTAAGCTAATACTTACAAGTGTGGTGTACAATTCTCTCTCTCTCAGCACACTCACAATTTTTTTTAAAAGTTGTTGCTAATTAGCTGCCTGCATACCAAATAGATTTGTTGACTGTACATAGACTAGTATTGTTAGTATTAAGGCCGCTTGCACAAACCAGAGCTATCTTTTAATTATTATAATTGTTATTTAACCGATACATAACTCTATAAGATAACACTGATAACACCTGTAATAATTATGTGTTTAGTTCTAAGTTAGTAAAGTTCAAGTTAATTAAAATAAGTTTGCCATTATGCAATGTTAGATATTTAACAAAAAAAAAATACTGTCCTACTTCTTAATATATACATTTCTTGTGTACGTGTGTATGTCACTGTCAACTCCTCCTAAACGGCTGCTCCGATGTTGATGAAATTTTTTGTGTGTGTTCAAGGGGATTCGAGAATGGTTTAGATTCACAATTGGACCAGGTAGGTGGCGCTGCAATCGATTTATATAATTTTTCGTCGTACACAAAGCAAACGTTCGGACAGGATAACGTCTGTCGGGACCAATAGTATAATAGTATATTTTTGGAGTTCCTGCAGCCTGTGATACAGGATTACCCTAGTACAGGCATCTTACATTATTATACCTTAATTTTTAATTTCAGATTCATATTGTATATTACCTTGTTAGATTCTGTATATAAAGACTGATATTTAGTGCATTCGTGCAAAACCTTCTTTGTAAGACGCCAAAAAAGCTTTACATCTCCGATGTATCCGAGAATAAAATCACAAAAGGTACATAACGTCATATTGTAGCGGTCGATCGATATAACTGTGATGAGCTGACCATAGCAGCGCACACACGCGATGACCTACTTCATGCAAATGGTCTAAGACCATACTGCTCGAGTATGCCGTTAAATTATTACCGAAATAACGTACAGTCAACAAAACTATTTGGTATGCAGGCAGCTAACTTGCAACTACTTTTAAACAATTTTGTGAGTGTGCTGAGTAGACAATTATTGTACACCACACTCGTAAGTATGTTATTAATTTAAAAAGTTATAATGCACATATTAGAATTAAATACTGGCAGTTGTGTGGTAAAATTAATATTTTTGCCTGTACACCAAATAGCTTTTTTGTCTGTACCAAGAAATGGAAAGTACGGCTGTTATTTTTGAATTTGGGTATGATGGGTACCGGTCTATTGGTCGTGTGCGCAGTTTTTGGGTAAAAGAGGTTTGAGATAAGGCTGCTTTTTTGAAGCTGGCTGAATTTCTTGGATGCCGTATAAAAATCCTCAGTTTTTTCAATGGCATAATTTGTTTTCTTTGCCTATTAATTTATACAGGGATAATTTCCAACGATATTTTTTGAAGGCTGATTGCAAGCTGGCTAAATTTCTTGGATGCCGTATAAAAATCCTCAGTATTTTTAAATGGCATAATTTGTTTTCTTTGTCTTTTAATTTATACAGGGATAATTTCCAACGATATTTTTTGTATGTATCAGTCAAAGACACGGCTTATAATAACGGCTTGTAAAAAATGTACGTATGAACAGTGTTCAGTACATTTTTGCTCGCATAACTTGACAAAGTGTACGAAATAACTGTTTTTTTTCCTTTGTATAAGTATTTACGGCTATTACTATAGTACAGTTGTCCTATGTAACTTTTGGTGGAGTTTGTGTCATGCTTATTCTAAGGTCTTTTGGCCCTTTTTTGAATTTGGTCTTTGAACAGTCTCTTTTTACTCAGCGGAATAAAAGAAAAAAGAAACTAAAATAAAAATATAGTAAAAAGTCGAAAGGTAGGTCGTACGTACGTCGTCGTCGTAGGTCGTTAGTACGTGTGTACAGATATACTATTATATAAAGGGATGATTTTTCAATAGTTTTTTTAATTAAAATCTTTATTTTAAAACGATGACTACAAATCTTTGTTAATTTAATTAATTAAAACAAAACGATTTTTTCATAATATATCGAGAAATTATAATTTAATCAAGATTTATTACAATCTAATTGGAGTCTGCAATTTTCCGGTGACATAAACAAAAAGTACACCGCACGCCCCTCGTAAAATGCATATCCTCGCAGTTAAAAGAAGAATTCTGTCTCAAATTGCGTTTCAAATACCTTGAGCACTCTAAAAGGAGCTAATGAACACCCCACTCCGTCCGTAAGTAAGTAATGCTAAGCATCCGAATACGGTCGCCTCTCGCTCCTAAGTAGAATATTAAAGTGATTTTATCTGCAAAGTAAATAAATTCTGCTTACGCTAGTTTTTTACGACGCTGACTTGCGGTTCGTAATTGATTTAGTGAAGCCATAATTAGTGTCAAAATGGTATTTGTAGCTACCGTTCTTATCCTTTTAAGTTGTTAGTCTTACTAACAACTTAAAAGTATCCTATTAATATTATAAACGCGAAAGTTTGTAAGTATGGATGGATGTTTGTTACTCTTTCACGCAAAAACTATTGGATGGATTTTGATGAAATTTGTCACAGTGGTTGATTATAGTCTGGAATAACACATAGGATACTTTGTATCCCAGGAATATTTTCCCTTGGGATAATTTTCGACAATCACGTGGACGGAGCCGCGGGCAGCAACTAGTTAGAAATAAAAACTTACTACTATTGTAAATGCGAAAGTTTGGATGGATGTTTGTTTGTTACTCAATCACGCCAGAATGGCTGAACGGATCTGGATGAAATTTGGCACAGAGATAGATTGGAGTCTGTTCCCATGGGATAATTTCCGATATTCATTTGGGCGAAGCCGCTGGCAGTAGATACTAGTATTTAGTAAATTGCAAGTGGGTAATCGTCTGTTTAAAACTGTACCCATGAAGATTTTTACGAGAGAATTAAAAGTATTTTTGTGGTAGATTTTATTGGGTTAATAATAGTCATTAAAATCAGTATGACTAAGCACAAATTATTTAATTTCGTGCTAAGTTTGGAGGAGAAATAGCCTAGTCTGTCTATTTGGATGTATCACCGTTATTTACTAACTGTAGGTGTACTCAAACAATTAATTTCCATAAAAGGTGAACAGTTTAAAAAAAATGTAAAAACACAAATTCTGAGGCTGAATAATAAGGTATTAAACTAAAAAAATCTAATTAGTCCGTCAGATACATTTCCAAAAAATAATGGCCACGTATTTTTTCTTTTGTCACGTAAACAAAAAAAGAAGACGAAACAGTGCGTTGAAAACTCGTGTGACGTCACTTACCAGTATACTTTTACTGGAAAGTGTCGTTACAAGCCCCTACTTCTTATTTTAGATGCGTTTTATCTTCGTATTTTTTTATTGATTTGATAAAATACGCGTCCAATATTTTTTGATAATCGAACTGACGGACTAAATAGAATCATATTTTTTTATCCCTATTACCGAGATGTGAGATATTTCTCTGGATCGTTAAAAATATATTCTTTAATGGGCAAGCAACGAGTCTGCGACCTCTTCGCATCTCTGATATTCCAAATATCCAATGACAGGGACCATCAGGCGGCCTTAAGCGCGTTTAACCTAAAAAAAAAAATTCAGTTGCATATCAATAACCAAGCCACTACGGAAATGAGAAAACAATCGTACATCACTTGCTCAGCGCTGCGTGGAAGCTGTAATACCCAGCAAGGGGAACGGCTGCCATCATTCGCATTGCAAATTAAATCGCGTTCCATATGCAATTATGCGTTTGTCTTTGCATATATCTCTTATACAGCCGTCATTAGAATGCCAGATTTTGCAGTGTCTGTAGGCTAATTTTGTAACGGGGCAGAAAGGAAGAATGCAAATATCGTAGGGAAACCGGAATGACTTTGTACCAAAAATTCACTGGGCCCGCGTGGTTACAGTCTAGCTTGTATACCTCTCGGAGAGCAGTGGGAACTTTAGATAAACGCTGATTCTCCGGGGTTACTGGCACTCAGAGTCCCCTGTCCGCCCACAGACACTACCTCAGAGAGCACGTGCTGCCGTGCACAGCGACGATCAGGGTTGACCCTTTTATAGTCTCCCCAGGGATATGTTCTAACAGGCGTTGCACAGAGGGAGTGTGCTGTTGAAAATGCGGTATTCATCATCATCATCATCCACAGCCCGACTTCGCCCACTGCTGAACATAGGCCTCTCTTCTCTTGTGCCAATCCTCACGTTCCTGTGCCAGCCTCATCCAGGTTCTACCCGCGATGGCAACAACGTCGTCCGCCCATCTCGCCGCCGGCCGACCAACACTTCTTCTTCTCTCGGTCGCCATTCGGTCACTGCCTCACTCCACCTATCATCACCGCGCCTTGCCAGGTGCCCAGCCCCATTTTAGCTCCGCAATTCGCAAAGGCGGTTATAGTGAGGTAAAAATCCCACAGTCCCTGGCCAGTCCAGTTGCCTTGTAAAGTTTTCTCTCAATAACCAAAAAACAGGTATAAGCTGATAATGCATTGTGAATGTTCCAAAAAACTGAAAAAAAAATGCTTCAATCATTAATAGGTGACATAAAGTATCACTATAAAAAAAATCGCAGCATTTTGATTTGCCATGGAAAAAAAGCTTTTATTTACTTAAATCAAATGCTTCCTATCTCAGCCACTTCGAGCGCCATTAGATCATTGTCTAGTTTTTTTACTTCGGTACCGTCCTCAATTTTCCTTTGAAATATAAGTCCTTTGATAAATTTATACGCTGGAAACAGCAGAATATTATGGACATCATATTTCGTGTAACACCAATGTAACAACAATATTCTAACAAATAAATTTATTATTATTATAATTACTCGGTAAGATCGGTTTTGTTATACCACAAAAAAGTATTTGACCCACTCTTACCACAAGCTTGTAAATTTTAGCAGCTAGCTCGTTGCTCAAGAATGTTACCAGTTAAATGACACTTAAGTTTTAGGTTAAGCACATTAAAACAGTTGTCAAAACTTGCTGCTACTCATAATGGCTATAGTAACCATTGTTGTCGTTGTCAAAACCAGACTTCTTTGCAATTTCTCCTTAAAACAATGACAGTAGCGCGCCATTTTTTTCTTGTTATACGTCATTTAATTGTCACTGTCAGATTTTTGACAGGAGTGCGGCCAAGGATTTGGCCCATTCAGCTTTTCTTTGTTTTGGTTTCAAGTTCACAATGACGACGCGGAAGTTTTATTGTTATTTTTTTTGTTTAGTGCCAGCGAAAGTGAAGGTCTAAGGTCGCGCTAACAAGATTTAAAACCTCTTTGCCTTTTCGGTTCACAATAGATCATTATGGAACTTTTTTTTTGTGGCCAGTAATTTCACTATCGTTTGGATTTTGTTACTTTCAACGTCTTTGAAGTTCCAACTGATTTCAATCGTTAAAATATCGAATTGTAAGATTAAGCACGGTTCCTGATATAAATTACACGCGTCTATTTATCCGTTCTCGATGTTATCTGTGATAATCTATATTCCAGTGTTCGATCGACTTAGCTTAGCTTTCTACACCGTCGGAAATTAATACTTTCCGTTGGATCTCCCCGTCGGTGTACCAGTTACAGATTACGTGTAATGTGAGCGTAATGCTAGGAAATGGATGGAAAAATCTAAAGAAACACCATCAGCAGTATTCAAATTGGGCTTGATCATAGGCGTAAGGTTCAAATGACTTGTAATAAGTATGTAGAATGATATGATGACATGTTAGGTACACGTTGTATGGCTTAGTTAGAGGCAGGGTAATGTTGAATGTTATGACAAACGACAAACGAACAACTTATGTCTATTTGCGAAATTCTAGTTTCTAGCGTTATAGAAATCAGATGTAAATTAGAAGTTGTAATTTATGAATGGATGCAGTTTTTTTACTTTCAATAGGCTCGTTAAAAAACAAGAATTCGTATTACGAACATCACTTTAAAGTTTCTGAAAGTATTTAAAACCAAATTTTTGTTGAATGAACTAACATAATTATGTCTGCCTCAAACCGAAGCCTTTGAATTTAAATGAATTTAACACTGAATATTAAACAATCAAACGTTTATTTAACTGTAGATTTATGTAAAATAAAACTATCTAGACTTAGATAAAACTTATTTATTGTGGTCTAGACGAAAGCTTGGGAAAGTAAAAGATTATTCATTATATCAACTTTAGATTTACGAATTAACAATAAAATTTTAAGTTAAAAATCAAAAATGTCGTAATTTTTTTTTAATCATAGGTGAATGTTTGAAGGCTTGGCGCTAATAAATTTTAGTGTTTAAGCATTCTAGGCTATGGGTAGGTAGTATAATAAATTATTTAAATGTCTTGTGATTGCGTTATGCAATTTCTACGTTTTTTGACAATATTTTCTGCCTATCACTTTTTATTTAATTTGCTTTATTCATGAATGCCGCTCCCTTTGCTGTGTTAGTTAGTTTTTTTTTTAATTCCTGATGAACAAACTGACTGCTACGCTTGGTCCAGTGGGTAGTGACATATGGCCCGGGCGGGGTTCAGCCAGTTCTGACCCACTGCAGGACAAAGGTCTCCCATTCCTCTCCGCTTTGGGGTAATTTTGGATGGTGTTATCCTCAGTAGCAGCTCGGACCGGATTCGTCTCTTGTTCATGGCATAAGGATTGGTCTACTTATATAAGACTAGCTTTTGTCCGCGACTTCGTACGCGCATATCCCGTTTTTTCCCGTTCCCTAGATATCTTGTGCTAAAAACCCGTTTATTCATTTCCAAGAATAAGGTCTTGAAAGTTTGTATGAAACCGCATGAGGAGTAAACGCTCTTTAACATAACTGCCCCAATGGGGGTGTACCCTATAATAATAATGATAATAATAATAAACGTTTATTTCGACCAACATGGATCAAAGCACACACATTACACATAACAATTACACATAATAAAATAATAACAAAAACACACACATAAAAATACGTAAAAATACAAACATACATATTACTGGTCTCGATTGCTCAGTAAGTAAACCATACCGCAATGGTTCAGGTACTGACAATCGAACTTCTGCGCGAATGCCCTCAGGATGCCGTTGAAACTAGCCCGAAAGGATATCGGATATCGTTTAAAAAAACAACCGTTTTGTATAGGTTTTATTTTTAAGGGTGGTAAATCATCAAATGACTTCTTCCGCTCTGGGTGTAGCGGAAGGGCGTGTTAGACTCTTACCTACTGACTAAAACCCAGCCGCCTTCCTTCTAAAGCCCTTTGCGTTCCAGGGCCGCGGTGACTCTTTCGAACAAATTCCGCAACCCTGGCAGGACACGCGTGATCTTACGCTACGTATGTTACTTTAAATTCGACACAAAGACAAGAAAATGTCACAAAACTCGCACACGGATTTAGTATTGAAACCAAAAGCTCTGCTCCGAAGGTCACCAGAATTGAAAGTAGGGTACCTTCATTCTGTCATCTGCCTTGGGATTCGAACGGCTAATAAATGTTAAGGATGCTGGGTAACTGTTGTAAATACGTGGAATCTGTAACCGTTGCTAATTTCATTCACTTCCAAATAACAAAAGCATTTAAAATAGCGGAAGTGAGTTTGTTTGTCACCTCTTCACGTCTAAACCGCTGAACGGCTTTAGATGAAACTTGGCACACGTGTGGACCATATCCGAGATTAGGAAATTGGTTGACTTTTTATACCAGTAGTACGATCACTCACGATAAATTTGAATAATAATAATAATAATAAATTCTTTATTTGTATAGAATGCAGGTGTTACAATAATCCCGCTAAGGCCACAGCCTGCCAGGGTTGCGGAATTTGTTCGAAAGAGTCACCGCACCCTGGAACGCAAAGGGTTTTAGAAGGAACACGGATGGGTTTTAGTCAGTAAGAGTCTAACACGCCCTTCCACTCCACCCAGAGCGAAAGATGTCATTTGATGATTTCCCAGCCTTAAAAAAAAGGTGTTAGAATAATGATGTTAGTTACAGGTATGCAGTACATTCTGCCTGTTGGCAAAGAAACATTTTGCTTTGTTAACATTACATTACAGATAATTATGGAAACTAAGTACTTATATTCTAAATGAGATCATGAATCAGTCTAAAATTATTTACTATAATACATGAGATAAAGTGAGGCAAATAAATTAAAATTCATCACTTATAAAATCGGTAACAGAGTAATAACATTTCTCTTTCAGCAACGATGACAAGATTGTTTTGAATTTTGTTAAGGGCTGATCCTTAAAACAGTTTGGCAATCTATATATATAAAAATGAATCCCTATTTCCCCTGGTCACAGCATCACGCGTGAACGGCTGGACCATTTTCGCTAACCCTTTTTGCTGTTGTGTTTGTTATTGTCAGGAGAAGGTTCCTATGACAGAAAATTTTAAAATATATAAACAATACATCCGTGCGAAACCGGGGCGGGCCACTAGTTTCTTATAAATAAAAGGTGCCGTACCAATAATGCTTTTTTGAACTATTTCGCTTGCAGGTTATGCCTATTGGACTAAAATCCTAGCGCCCCCCGGCCTTACTTGCTTTTTTGAAACAAAATGGGTGGGATAGAGTAGTGTTAGTTTGTATGTACTTTGAACGCATATCTGTAAGCTTGAGAGAACGGACAGTCTACAGGTAGCATGTAGTACCTAATGTACCAATCCATGATTGCCATAACTCCCATTGTTACGACACTGTCAGGTATATGGTTGAACTGTCGTTGCACACTCAAATACACAGCAATTATAAAGTGGAACCGTGGAACATAAGTTACATTATGAGTACAGTCCGTCACAAAAGTGTTTCAGCCGGTTACGTTTAATTAAGTTCTATATTTATTGAGCAGCACCCGGAAAAGTGCAGTCAGGAACAAAATTGAAACAGTTTTATAAGAGAATCGGTCAGCAGTCAACTACTGGACTGCTTTTTTAGGGATGGGATATCATCAAATGACTCCTTCCGCTCCGGGTGGAGCAAAAGGGACCGAGACTCAGACTAAAACCCATCCGTGTTCCTCCTAATGCGCTTTGCGTTCCAGGGCCGCGGTGACTCTTTCGAACAAATTCCGCAACCTCTGGCCCTAGCGGGCCTCGTCTACTATGCTAACATCTCTTTAAGGCGCGCGTGCAACACAACACGCCGTCGACACGGGCCTCGTTCTGATCGGACGGCGAGTCGACCAACACTCGCAGGCCCGAACTGCTGGACTGCTACAATTGATTGGGACGCTGTATAGGCAACTGGACCCTTGGGAACTCTTGTCCAGACCCACTGGTATCGCTATTCCAAGGCCACTTCGGCTGGTTTCAATCAAATTGCCCAGCCTTTTTCCCAACCATATTGGTGTCGGCTCCCAATCAAAACGGATTCGGCTGAATTCCAGTATTTGACGTGGAGCGGCTGCCTATAAGACTTCCAAAACCCATTAAATGGTTGACACGGTAGTTCTTGGCAACACTGGAGTCAGATTTACTGGCTTCTGACAATCCGTAAGGACTGCCAAAGATCTACAAATGTCAGCCGGGACCAACAGCTTAACGTGTTTTCCGAGACATAGAGGAAACCCGGTATGTTAAGATGGTCACCCGTCACAGACCAACCTTGGCAAGCGTTGCTTAACCTTGATCGATCCGTGCAGCTATTTTTCTTTAGCCACGAGCTGCTTCTGAGCTAGGCAATACAGTGGAATTGAGAACCTCCTCCTTTTTTGAAGTCGGTTAAAAATACAAATTACAAAATACTATCTCGCATGTGTACCATCTGCTCAATGAGCTTACCGAAGTATAGAGGAATCTCGGTTTGGTGAGATGGTCACCCATCCACCGACCGACATCGGCAAGCGGTACTTAACCTCACTTAAGCTTGTTTAATCTGTAGACTTAAAATTACTCTGATTCTTTAATTACCCTATTACGAATTCGTTTGCAAATTTTACGTTAAAATAATAATTAATTAATTTGTGTATTTAGTTTCAGAATCTGGATTTGATTCTTTAAGTATGTCATTTCCTTTCACGGTAATGTCAAAACATTTGTCACGAACGTTACGGCTTGTTGTGCAATCAACTAAAAAGTTAAAATGCGTGCCAATTCTACTATTTTTTTTAAAGTATCTTTCGCATTCGTATGTCAGTCGGAATCTGTCAAAAATGTATAGACATTGAAGCTCTTTTGACAGATTTCGATGTCCACTTATATATAGGTATATATTATTAGATTATTATATCTTACTAGTTGCGGCCCGCGGCTCCGCCCGCGTGATTGTCGAAAATTATCCCAAGGGAACATACTCCCGGGATAAAAAGTATTCTTTGTGTTATTCCAGACTATAATCTACCTCTGCTCCAAATTTTATCAAGATCCGTTCAGTAGGTTTTGCGTGAAAGAGTAACAAACATACATACACACTCACAAACTTTCGCCTTTATAATATAAGTGTGATAGCTTGATTTCCATTGCTTGTCATCATTATCATCCTCATCGTATTACCTGAAAGACGTCGGTCACTGCTGGACATAAGCCCACCCCAAATGTCGCCACAACAACAGGTCCTGTGCGTCTCACATCCATCGGCTACCCGTGACCCTCACCAGGTTATCGGTCCACCTTGTGGGAGGCCTTCCAACGCTACGTCTTCCGGTACGCGGTCGCCACTCCAGAACTTTTCGTTCCCATCGACCATCTGTTCTGCGAGCAATGTGGTCTGCTCACTTCCACTTCAGTTTGGCGATCCTTCGGGCTATGTCGGTAACCTTGGTTCTCTTGCGGATATCATCATTCCTGATTCGATCACGCAAGGAAACTCCGAGCATTGCTCTTTCTACTTCCCTTTTGGGTGACTTTAAGCTTTAGGCAGAATCGTAAACCGTCTCGTTTGCCATAAAAAAAAACAATGCTTTTTAAGTACGAGAAATGGCTCTTTAGGTGTTAACTGATTTTTGGTTGTTTCTATAAAATAGAAGACACAGAATATTTGTACAGAACAACGTAAAAAAATAGGTAAAAATCACTAAAAACGTACAAAAAAATGGCCCCCTGAAGGATTTAACCCATTACATAAAAAATCATCAAACATTACATAAATCTTTTGCGACTATATATCATGGCCATGCTAACGCTTTTATTTATTTAACAATTTATGTTGACATATTTATTAATTCACAAAGGTACAAAAGCGTACTTAATGTCTTAGGCATTCTCTTATAACCAAGATCCAATTAACAAACAGAAAAGAAAAAGGAATAAAGTTCATTCAAAGAAGACACCAACTTTCAATAACCGGGTTAAAATACTACCAACACAGAATACAACCTTAACCTGCTTAAACCGAACAATGCTAGCACCGTAAGCGTTCGGTTCTTGACGGTACTTACGCGTACGCAGCGCGCTGCACTTCCTACTAGGGATGTACTCTACTGGAGTATTTAAAGCTTTGTCGGAGTCGGAACCGGAGTTGGAGGCGGAGTCAGTGGTCGTGGCAGAAGAGAGAAGCAGGCCTAATAATATAAAATAAACCTAAAAAATTAATTCAGTCAGCAATTAAGAAACAATAATTGTTGAAAATAAAACAATACGTTTTTCAGAAACAGTTAACAAATTAAATCAAAGGTATTGACTCCCAAAGTAGCGTAGTAGTAGAAGGGAATTATGCTTCGATCTTCTTTAAATATACCAATAGGAACCCGGGCGTCGGGAGTCGCAGGGCGATCGCCGGCCACAGTAGGCGCGGGCCTGCGGTCGGCGAGCGTTGGGTGGCTTGCTGTCCGATCACCACCAGGCCCGGGTCGATGGCGCGCCTCAAAGAGATGTCAGCATAGAAGACGGGGCCAGAGCCTGCCAGGGTTGCGGAATTTGTTCGAAAGAGTCACCGCGGCCCTGGAACGCAAAGGGCGTAAGAAGGAACACGGATGGGTTTTAATCAGTAAGAGTCTGACACATCTTTCCGCTCCACCCAGAGCGTAAGAACATTTGATGATTTCACATCCTTAAAAAAAAAAAACCAATTGGAAGTTCCGATTTATTGGAGTCGGAAACGGAGCTCCGTCACATCCCTACTTCCTACAGGAACTAATCGCTGGCTAATCCGTTACATGTTTCGCTAGTGATTAATGTTCGCATCTAGAATACAACATTTGTAATCATTTAGTCGAGTAATTAGTGTCTGGAAAGAGAGATGAATGATGAAAGACACTACTCTCTAAATACTTATTGAGTTCGACTTCGGATTTCTGGACAGTCTTAATTGACTTGTTTCTATAAAATGAGTGCTAGCAGATTTATCAGTTACCCTATATTACTGTAAAAGAAGTTCTTAAACCTTTTGACCGCCACGGTCGGCTATAGCCGGCAAATGAAAAAGTGCCCAACACGCCGCGTCTACGTCCACGTCACAAAAAAAAACGGCGAATCGCAATTGCATCGGTGTGCCCCCGACGCCAAGCCACAAATATGCGGTTTTTTTTTGTCGGCTCTAGTCGACAGTGGCGTTTTGGGCACTTTTTCATTAGCCGGCTATAGCCGACCGTGGCGGTCAAAAGGTTAATTTAAATATCCGCCAAACACTTCAACGAAATAATCATTCCATCTCAATTAACATCAAATGATCGACAGAGATATAATAACGATGTTTAGTCATGCTTAGCGTCACCAACATTAACTCGTAGTGTCATGCAACCGGGTCTTAATGTCAGTATAACCCACCGAAGTGTCACTAAATTACAGTAATTATGAATAGACGACTTAGCTCAGTAACAAGTATCTCATTATTAACTTACTTCGGTTTAACAGGATTGCGTGCGCGAAATTAGCATGTGAGATAATTTTAATAGCATGGATTTACGAGAATATTTCAATAATTTGTGTTTGTGTGTCTATTGATGCGCGGTTCACGAGTTATTTTTAGTTAGACCTTGGCAATGAGTTTGGGTAGGTAATGTTTTCTCACTTTTACCTAGTTTTGGATTAATAAGCAAAAGAAATAGGGTCTTGTTTCTTCAACTACTGAAATAATAAGTGTAGTTGGTGATCTAGAGCAGCAAGGTAAACAATTCTCAATAAAATTAGGCACCATTACATTTTTTTTGAATTATTTATTACAAAAAAAAAAAATGTTTAAAAAGTTACTAAAAACTTTTCCGAATTTAAATATTGCTTTTCGCACTGCATCCGATTCTGATTCGTGAAAATACGGGTCTAGAGTCTATGAACTCTGAATTCGGATTTTGCTTACGCACTAAACCGATCTCGATCAAAATCCAAGTTATTCCAGAGCCATCTTTGAATATGTCCGATTTGAATCCGAGGAAACGCGAAAACGTTCATACAAACAGTACGGCTACTTCGGTCCGTCAATATTTCTTAAGAATTAGAGACTCACTGGTTGGAAGTCGGATCTAGTGCGCAAACAATACAAATACTTAGTTCAGCTTAGCACAGTACCAAACTGTTAATGACACTACTCGCTGATCGTCGGCGTGTGCCTTAGAGTCGAAAAAAAGAAGCATTTGTTAGAAGGAGAAACAACGAGAAAGCTTCTCTCTCACATTTTGTGTAACTTGATATTATGCAAGTTACTGCCAACTATGTTTTTAAGCTGACGTCTGAATTTCCTGAGTCAATCCAATAATTTATAAAAAGAACCAGAATCATCGCAATTTTGACACACAAAAGAAATTGTTAATTTTCTCTCGGCCCTTCCACATGTGTGACGAATCATTCTCAATAACGACCTTGTACTTAGTAAACCATGTCAATATGTTAGTACGATCTCATTGTAGGGACGGACCAATTACGAAGCTAACTGATTCGTTCGGCTCGAAAGTCGGAACACTTCGGTTCGCTTCGGTAAACTTCGGGCAAAAGCGTTGGTTCCGAGTGATTTGAAATTATCTTTCAAGCGTATGTCGGTAATGTGTGCACGTACGTTTTGCCGTTAGTGGTATCGAACTTGATGCATCTAAGATAGTTTGAGACGCATAGTTGCCTATGTTTCTTTTAGGACCTTATAACACTGGCGATTTGCAAGCGAGTCCAAAGCGAGGCGAATGCGCGACGAACTCGCCGCGAATTTGTATGGCTGCGCGCCCGCCGCTTCTTCGTGGACTGTTCGTTGCGAACTCGCTGCGAGCTCGTTTTGCACTCGTATCGCTTTGAACTCGTTCGAAAAACGCCAGTGTGATATCTGTCTTAATACTGAACTTGCTTGTGTTAGTATTGCAGTTGATCTAGTGAGAGTGAAAGTCTCAAAGCTCTTTTCTCAAAAAGAGAAAAATACAAGATTGATAAGAGAATTGTTCTTATGAAATATTAATGCTAATTCTTAATGCTAATATTTCATAAGAGCAAATCTCTTATTTTTAAGGAACATGATTTGAAGTTACGTACTTGGTACATCCAGTATCATTCCACTTCATGACGAATATGAAGATTAGCTAGTCAGTAATTGTAATTTAAATTTAACCAGGATTATTGTAAACATTTTTTTTTTTGTTAAAAGGATGTCCATTGAGTTTCTTGCGCTATGGAGGAGACTCCATAGAGATCTCGCTGTCTTTACATTCCATCAACGAATTGACATGGGTCAATCATCAAATCCCATACATTTTGTGGGAGCACTGTTGAAATGTCACGTGGTTTAATCACCATTTTTTTTTTATTTCGACAATCGTTGCCGCTGACAGAATGCCATATTTAAACATATGGTGTCAAATTAGCTCTTGCAATTTCCAATACCCGTAAGCGTGATACTGATTTAGGTAAACCATTTACCCTGAATGCCAATGTTAATACCTCAACCGGTCGCAAAGTAATAAGTTACAATAATTTAAAGCTTCGAAAGCATTTACTGTAACTTTTCATACATTTATTTGGATTAACTTTCTACCGAGAAGCTTTAACGGTGGCCTGTCGGCAGACGGTAAGCTAATTTTGGTGAGCAGTGTTTATTACTAGCCTCGATGACTTTTACATTAAGTTTGGCCAGTGACTTTGCCCGAGTGAAAGTTCAATATTATAGCACAGGAACGTATTATTTATTTAATTAATGTTCACCACCAGTTGTTACTGGTACATATAAGTAATTGTGTCTTAAATCAGCCGAATTACGTCCACTGCTGGATATAGGCCTCCCCTTAAGTTTTGCCATAAACGCCACGCTTGGCAGGCAGGTTGGCGATCGCAGTGTAGCTGTTGCAATGCACAGAGAATGCTGTTGCCCATACTCTGGTGAGTCTCGGTCGCGTCTAACGACACCCACGGGAAGTGATGGGATGGTGCTATTCTTTTACTGTTTGCATGGAAGAAAACGCGTATTGTCTCCAAAGTAACTCTATATAAGAAAGTGTTAATTAATTGGACCTGTCCGCCCTGACCCTTGCTCGAGCTCGCGCCGCTGAGCTTGTAGTCTAAAATTCGTCCCTTAATAATAATTCTTGTTCGATCCAGCCCGTCCCTAGCTGCCCTCCCCCTAGCGACGCCCTCAGCCGAGGCCCGTACCCCACAGGGGGTGCCCTTAGCGTGTAGTCGCTTAGTTTGTAAGTTTTTTTTTATAAGCCCTGGCTGCATGGGCGTGCAGTAGGCTACAGTAAGGGTAGGCCAGCCCATACGTAATGGCCAAAAAAAAAATTTTAGTCTACTTTCAAAGTGGACGAAAATTCGTATAGTCAGTATCGTGATTTCAACCCTAAATAATGTGGTGAGTTTTTTTTTTTGGGCATTATGTATGGGCTGACCTAGCCTTACTGTAGCCTACTGCACGCCCATGCCTGGCTGGGTGAAGCCTCCTCGTTGTTATATTGAGACCACCACAGGCAAGCCCGGTTAAGCAGTCGACAACCTCAGGTTGAAATCCGAGACGCCACTGAAAAAAAAAAGGACCTGTCACAGGTTTGAAGAAAGCCCAACGCGCTTTGTTACATAAGATTAAAAGATATAACCAAAATTATTGCAAGATTATGCTCTACATTTTTATTAACAGTTGATATCCCAATATTGTCCTTGACTGACCATATGGGGATCAAGAGAT
The DNA here is from genome assembly GCA_905163435.1 of Mamestra brassicae. Classification (NCBI taxonomy): domain Eukaryota; kingdom Metazoa; phylum Arthropoda; class Insecta; order Lepidoptera; family Noctuidae; genus Mamestra; species Mamestra brassicae. The sequence goes on along the minus strand of LR991008.1, from coordinate 15,751,359 downwards.
AACTTATTCTTTAAGCATGTACCCTTAGTAACCACGTGGCAAGAGACAACAAAAACGTGGTATTGTATGTGTTTTTCCAAAGATCTTATATAATAGAACCTCTTTACTGAAAAATTCGGAAGGGCTACTTTATATCAATGACTTTCTTTTGCCCGCGACTTCGTTCGCGCATATCCCGTTGTTTCTGGTTCTCGTATAGCCTATAGCCTTCCTCATGAATGTGGCTATCATATACAAAAATAATTTACCAAATCCGACTGGCAGTTCCAGAGATTAGCGAGTTCAAAAAAACAAGCTCTTCAGCTTTGTTATATTAGTATAGATAACTAGTGATCCCGACAGACGTAAGACAACGTCTGTCGGGATCACTAGTTTTCTAAACGTTTGCTTTGTGTCTGACGAAAAATTAAAGAAATCGATTGCAGCGCCACCTACTGGGTCCAATTGTGAATTTAAATCATTCTCGAATCCCCTTGAAAATACACAAAAATTTTCATCAACATCGGACCAGCCGTTTAGGAGGAGTTCAGTGACATACATACGTACACAAGAAATATATATATATATTAAGATTATCACCCACAGACGTAGAACCTATTGCTTAGTGTCAGTGATTACTCCATATTTTTTCTTTCCTTCATCTGCTAAGCCTTTTCCCAATTATTTTGGGATTGGCTTCAAGTGTAACCAGATGGAGCTGAGTATTTTACATGGAGCGGCTGCCTATATGAACCTCCCTATATGTCAACCCAGTAACTGAGTAACACGATACCCCTTTTCAAGACTGGTGTCAGATTTATTGACTTTTGACTACTCGTAGCGACTATCGAAGACAATGGCCGGGTCCAATTGCAAAAAAAAAATAATATTTAATCTGCTTTCCGAGCCCCGGAGGAATCTCAGAGTTAAGATGGCCATCCATTGTCATTGGGTAAAACCACAGAGAACGATAACTTGGGAAGACTTTGGAAGATTTGATTGTTTTTTTTTTGTACATGTCCCCAAACCTGGAGAGCAGACAAGACGCGGTTAAAAAATATTGCTAAAAAATGGCGGTGTTGTCAGCATTTTAAAATCTGTAATAAACAAAGACAGCACTAATTGCATGTGACGTCACTCACAAGTCCCGCCATATTGAATTGAAGCCATCCAGTACAAATTAAATTTTGTGTGACAAGGAAAGAAGAATAACTTTCCAAAGTGTAACTTCTCTGTTTTACGACCATTTTTGGTTATTTTTTTCACAAATCGTAATTTTTATAATATCATCTATCATTCTTTGGATTTTTCATAATAGCCCTATTTTCAAAGTGTCAAATCTATAAAGGACAGCCACAACCAACAGCCAAACATGTTTTCCGAGCCACGAAGGATCACCCATCCATGGCCTGACCTCGGCAAGCGTTGCTTAACCTTGAAGATCGAGCCGTATTATGATATTTTTTTTAGCCACAAGCTGTCTTCATAATAAAAAGAAAACATCTTGTTTATGGCACATCCTCGTTTGAAGTTACTGCCATTGACCAAAAAAAGGATAATTTACTTCACAATATACTTTTTTCATTTTACCTCAAATAACTATAATAACAGACGCCGCCGCGCCGTCCATACAAAATCTCGTAAAACACGAATTAATTTACAACACATTAAATTTCGTCTTCTTTACTAACTAACTTTCACTACAAATGTTGAAATAAAAAGTGAAATAACTTAGATAATATAAAAGCAAATATATATAAAACATTTTCTAATAACATTATGATCAACGAAATCGAAACTGTATTATGAATAGTTATATAAATGTTATGCCTAAATTGCTAAATTTGAATAGTATTCCGGTTTCTATGGTTGTAACAACTAATGGTGTTTTACCGGTTTCATGAATCTATCTTATGTGGTTGACTGTATGATTGTATAAACAAAATTGTGGAATTTGATTTTTATTGCTTTCGTTGTGGGCATAGACATCTTAATAGAAAGAAGGAAAACATACAACTTCATTCTTAATTATGATGACGATACATCTGTAAAGCTAGAGACAAATATTCTACAGGAAATTACAGCTATAAGAACAAAAATAATAACTGTGTTCTAGAAGAACAGAGCAACATAATGAAAGGGCTACATCAATAGTGAAGACAATAATGGAGCGGATTTAAATGAATTAATATTTAGGTCATCACGAAACTCCAATAAGAAAACAGTTAACAAAGTTGTTGGGCCTGCGGACGGTGAGCGTAGGGTGGCTCGCTGTTCGATCACCACGAGGCCCGGGTCGATGGCGCGTTGTGTTCCACGCGCGCCTGAAAGAGATGTCAGTATAGTAGACGTGGCCAGAGCCTGCTAGGGTTGCGGAATTTGTTCGAAAGAGTCACCGCGGCCCTGGAACGCAACGGGCTTTAGAAAGTACACGGATGGGTTTTAGTCGGTAAGAGTCTGACACCTGCACCACTCAGAGCAGGAGAAGTCATTTGATGATTTCCCATCAGAAAAAAAAGAGTCAGTCTTGTAAAATACTGATGTTCAGCAACACCCTGATTAAAATGGAAGTCGATCCCAATAATGTTGAGTAAGCTAGGTACATTAGAGTCAATCAAATCTCCACAAACAGTTAAAGGAAAACAAGAATATTATATAACTTGAGTAGTTAACGACGACGGCAATACGAGCCGAGAAATTAACAAGATTGCAGCTATTATTGCTGTCGACCACTCAATTAAATGTGATTTGCATACTGCATAAAATATGCTTAGTATTCAAGTTGATATCTTGGTTCTATTAATGTGATATATCGGAGACTTGAACTTGAAGACTGGGTTGTTGAATTCAGAATTATTTATTGCGATTTTCGTTTTCTGTTTTTATAGTATTTGAAGAATATTCATCGTCTCTAGAATTTACATGTTCATTATTGTCTTTGCTGGAAGGTTCTGAAGAGTTTGAAGTTTTCCTTATAATGCTTTAATTTTTAGATATATTCCTTCTTTCTGAATTAGTAACTGTTGTAGTAGATCGTTTTGAACATTACTATCGCTGGTAGCCATGCACTTTCATCATTCCGAAGTAAAAAAAAATTGCAAGCTATCCGCAACATCGATTATCACAAGTCATTTAAATTTAAAGGACTGTTTCAGAAATACAAACATTTTAATATCTATTACTTTTATCTGTAATTACAGCGAGCGGTCCTCCATTTATAACAAGTCCACTTGATCACATATGACTTGTTCATTACCGTTGTCTTAAACCAGATAAGTCTGCTCCTATTAAAACCTTTCTAGGACGGTCCACCTCCGTGCCATTCACTCTAGGCTAGCTCACATAATATAATCAATTGATCAATGTACCTATGTATACAAAATATTGTAAAACTTATATTTGAAAAGAGTAACTATGGAGTTTCTTGTCCGTTCTTCTCCATAAGAATCTACCTTTTGCGAATGGATAACTAGAGTCACTTATATTTTAATTTTAAACTGTAAATTTGACGTTCAAAAGTGCCTTTTAACGGTCTAGTTGAAATAAATGAATTGACTTTGACTTTGATTTAGACCAACGAGCATATCTTCTATAACTAGACTTATAAGTAAAAGCAGCTAACCCAGTATCCACCCTTGCACCGTTAGGACAAAGTGTAGCACCACTGAGTACAGTAAGCTGGGCAGTAGGTTTATATGTTATCATACTGGTTCTATCTAGGCTGTGGCATCGCGTCCTTTGTGCTTAGTACTAAGCTCGCGTCACTTTTTCAATACAAAATATACCTTATGATTTTCGAAATAAGGTTAACTTTGTATTGCACAAGTGACGCGAATATTTGGCCAAGTAAAGTGCCAGCATTAGATTTATAGTGAATTCAGATGGCGTTTCTAAGAATTTGTTGAATTGACTTCAGTTTAATTGGTCATAAAGCTGTTTATAGCTTTTTATGTGATGATTTATTATTTTAATTTATGACTGCTGCGATATTAAAGCATTTTAGTCGTGAATATTTCAATGATTTATAGAAAGTGAGCGTAAATTATTATGTAATACTGATTTTTTCCCGCGTTTTATTTCCCTTGGTCTGTACAGTAGTAAAAAGTATATGATTAGGACACTCGGCGATAGAAAGAAAAATAGTTAACTTGTGCCAAATATGGCGCATATCAAAAACAAATCTAATCAAAACAAAATGAATAGATAACAAGTTGAGAAAATAGGCGTCATATCAGCGCAAAACGGCCATCGCATAATGCTGGGAATCATGTACGAGACAGAGCCACACAGCAAATTTTCTATCCGTTAAAGAATTCCACAGTTTACCCACCATGAGTACCCTAAAATATGGTGTCAAAAAATTCGTCCGTATCATTATCGACACGGGGCCCGCTAGGGCCAGAGCCTGCCAGGGTTGCGGAATTTGTTCGAAAGAGTCACCGCGGCCCTGGAACGCAAAGGGCTTTAGAAGGAACACGGATGGGTTTTAGTCAGTAAGAGTGACACGCCCTTCAGTCATTTGATGATTTCCCATCCTTAAAAAAAAATTAAAAAAAAACACTGTCGACAGTGAAGTGCGCACAAAAAACTTGCGACATTGCGACTTTGTAGGACAAAAATTCAAACAATTTAGCTCTTTATAATATGTACTAGCTTTTGCCCGCGACTTCGTACACGCATATCCCGTTTTAGCTGTAAAGCTTTCCTCATGAATGTGGCTATGTTATTCAAAATAATTTTCCAAATCTGACTGGTAGTTCCAGAGATTAGCGCGTTCAAGCAAACAAACTATTCAGATTTATTATTAGTATAGATTTGTTACGATAAACAGCTGGTCATACTTAATACAATAGCTACAAATTATAATTGAAATGGAATTGAACCCGTAAGCAAAACAAATCAAAGAAAATGTAAATTCAAACATAATGTGAGAGTCACGTTTTACTAATCAAACCCGCTCAATGGCTAATTTAAACTGCAAAACGTTTTCAAAAACCAGTAGCTTTTGAAGTGTCATTGTCTCGATTTCTAATTTCTTTCCGAGAATAGTTACAAAGAGACATACATACATAAATCAATTTGAAGAATGGCTGACGAGTTTGTAATGTTTGAGTGTGGTTGGGCATCATATGAAGGATATTTCCAGAACGCAACTAAGCTGTATTTCACCAATGAAATTAAATGCGATCAAGTACCAAAACCGGCTAAGTGCGAGTCGGACTCTCACAAGAAGGGTTCCGTACCATAAAACGAAAAAATAACGTTTGATGTATGGGATTAATTTTTAAATTAATTTAATTTTTATTAGAAGTTGTTATAGCGGCAATAGAATTTGCACACTCTGTGCAAATTTCAATTGTCTACCTATCACGGTTCTTGAGATACAGCTCGCTAACTGGCAGACGGACGGACGGCGGAGGCTCAGTAATAGGGTTCCGTTGGTTACACTTTGGGTGCGAAACCCTAAAAATGTTGCATTCATTGTCACTTTTCAGTGTCAATATTCCACAGCAATGTTGACACTCTTGCCAAGGGATATTATCCAGTAACTGAGTTGTGAAGGTCTGGTAGGCAGTCGCTACATGTAAAATACTGGTATTTAAGTGCACTCGGTTTTACAACAAAAATGGGAAAATACTAGGCAGCCTTGGATACGGTTCATCAGATGCGCTTTTCATATTCAGTTATTTGATAAGGAACCAGATAAGCAATAAAAAGTCTGATTCTGATTCTGATTCTGATTCAAAACTGCTGTTTATTTAATTAAACTCCGGTGATTATTTATTTATTTATTTATTTATTGCACACAATGTACACACAGTTACAGACTCAAATAAACTTTGTGAATACATTACCCTGTTAGGGCGCAGCAATCAACTTACAGCTAATGATAAAATAATTATCTTTAACAAAATAATTTATATAATAACAATAAAAGGAATACACAACACTAACATTATTATTAAAAATTATTTCCGGAGATGTAGCATGGCAATCTTTCATCAATTTTCTTTATTTTTTTTATTTTTAAATAAGTATTGGTAACCACATACTTATGAATAAGTTGGTGTTGCACGGTACTTTTTGAAACTTGTTAACTTAATTCTTTAATTATAATAGTCGGAGGACTATTTGTCCTCCGAATCGAATAACTGTCAAGTCGTCGTTTTCGTGTGAATTTTTATTTTCACAGTAAATTAACTTTTAACTCAAACCCAGCCAGTGTGACATAAATACGATAACAAGACCAACACCGCAAGAACACATTCTTGAGCGCCGTTATCGATAAAATGATCAGCGATCGGATTTATGGCATAATAATCTTCTGCCGCCCGCGTATAAGTTGGAAATAATATCTTAGGACAACTCACACACGGTCATCCGATCCCAAACTAGGCAGAGCCTGTGCTATGGCAATCAGACAACTGATAAACATAATTATATATTTCTAAACACATACATATTATTATAGATAAATCATCCCAAGGGCATATTCTCGGGATAAAAGGAACCCTAACGACAAACAGATAAAGTTGTACCCTATGTCCTTATTCAGTTATAGTTGATTTGTTTACCAGCAGCATTAAAAAAAATACTTTAACTGATTGTATTTTTTTTAGTGTTGGGTCCCGTTAGGCTCCTGTTTTTACTCAAGGGGTTAAAACGGGACCTTTTTACTAAGATTCCACTTTCCGCTTGTCTGTTCGTCACCAGGCTGTATCTCATGAACCGTGATAGCTAGACAGTTGAAATTTTCACAGATGATGCATTTCTGTTGCCGCTATAATAACAAAAAATAAAAGGGGGCTACCATACAAGAAACTAGTTTATTCTTTTTATGGTACGGAACCCTTCGTGTGAGAGTCCGACTCGCACTTGGCCGGTTCTGGTACTTGAGCAGTTTTTAGTCAAACTCAATTTTTTTTGAGCGTGGATAGTATTCGCGTTAGTCCTAAGCTGTATTCGCGAAATTATTATTATTTTAATTATTTATATTTAAGTGGAAACATGTATATGGCATACTGTAACTATAAATTGTTGTATGTATTTATGGACTAGAATGGATTTTTAATTTTATTTATCATTATTTTCTCATGTGGGATGGTTTCGGTGCCAAGACAAAGTTGAAATTTCTGTATATCATAGTCTTTTTATTGATAGAAAAGGAATAACGCATATTTTAAAGACTTTATTATGCCATTGTTTTAGCTTTAAACCTATAAAATAAGTCATGTATATTTTATAAATCTTTTGTCTTTTCTAATGGGTTTACGAGCGGCGAAGTGATTTTTATATCAGCGGTACGTCATGGTCAAAGAAAATGTTGCTATCAAATTCTGGTTTGAAATCCTTATTGCTTTTGTATCTCATCTCCACATGGTAGTCAATCAAACTGCTTGGCCTTCTACAACTATGGGTGTCAGCTTCCAGCCTAACGGGAAGCAGTTGAATATCAGTATTTAGCCTGAAGCCTATCGAACCTCCAGTACTGGGCAAGACTAGTGTCAGATTCTCTGGTTTCTGAATACCCGTAGACTGTCAAAGATGTTCAAATAGCAGCCGGGAGCAACGGCTTATCTTGCTCTCCGAGGCACGGGGGAAACTCAGTATCTCTAACAAAAATGTTGTTTTCAAATTATGGTTTGAAATCCTTGGCCTTCTACAACTATATTGGGGTCAGGTTCCAGCCTAACCGGATGCAGTTGAATCCCAGTATTTTACCTGAAGCGACTGCCTATCGGATCTCCAGTACTGGGCAAGACTGGCGTAAGATTTTCTGGTTTGTGACTACCCGTGGACTGTCAAAGATGTTCAAATAGCAGCCGGACCAACGGCTTAACTTGCTTTCCGAGGCACGGAGGAAACTCAGTATGTTAGAGATGGTCACCCATCCGCGTATCCATCATCAGCTTGTCATTCTTAGTTGTTCTTCGTCATGCATGATTATTATGAATTCTCTTTATCGGTAAAATCATTAAATATCATATTTATTCGTTTATTCTATTAGCATTTATATAGGTACGTATTTTATTAGTATTATAAATTCTTAAACATTATTTGTATATTCTTTCCGAAACGTTAAAATTCTATTTTAAATTTTATTTTTATTTAATATTTTTCTACCACAGTATAGTCTTTATAACCCAAAAGTTGACTGGTAGAGAATGCCTTGATGCATTAAGTTAGCCCATGTACCACTATTGTACATAAAGTTTAAATAAGTCATCATCATCATCATATCAGCCGAAAGACGTCGGTAACCTTGGTTCTCTTGCGGATATCATCATTCCTGATTCGATCACGCAAGGAAACTCCGAGCATTGCCCTCTCCATTGCCCGTTTTGTGACTTTATGCCTTCTGATAAGGCCCATTGTGAGCGACCACGTTTCGATTCCATAAGTCATCACTGGCAAGACGCACTGGTCATGGACTTACCACGTATTCAGCATAGCTTAACTTCGAAGTTCGACCCTGTGGCTGTTATTATTAATCACGAGCTTCTCATGGTAGTGTAACATGAATTTCTATAAAAGAATTCGGTTAAGTTATAGCGCATCGGCAACAGTATAGCAATACCACACAGCAGTATTTTCCAAACTTGTATGAGACTGCTCGCAGGATAGTGGCTGATACCGTTTGGAGGTTTGGTCGCGAACAAGGTCTTGGAAACTCTCCTGATGTATGCAGCTAAGGATCAGCTCAAGTTACGAGAGAGGACGTCCAACCGAGAACGTTTTTCGTCTGAGATATTGATAAAGATAGAAAACAAGGACTTATAATGCAAATAATGACTTAACTTCATAAAGTAGAAGTTATTTCTACTTAATATACGGAGTATAATGTCTGTTATCATATAATGAGCACTTAGAAACGCATGCGTTAGCCTAAGTGCATGTTATCTACGCATAAGGCCACGTAACGTATGCTTACTTGGCTGCTTGTAGTTGCAGTGCTGTTATTATAGTCAAAACAAAAGTGCAAGCGCCGAAAGACAATTTAAAGTCTATTCGGTAGCGTGTATTGAAATGACAGCTCACTTCACCCAAGGTTACGGTAGATTTTTAAGAATCACTGGTCCTTTTGGTTGAAAATCTCAACTAAGAGTGTGGATAGCTTTATAGAAACCGGCAAGCGAAAAAAAAATGGCTGCTACACACATTTTATGTTCGCGAAACTTGTTAGTATATAGAGGACAATTTTATTGTTTCTTGCGATTTCTGAGTTGATCTCATCGCAGAATACATTCTTAATGTACTCATAATTACGAACAAATTTTTTATGAGACCAACATTTGTGTTTATCAAATGAAAAATACGAAAAAGGTTTACTAAAAATTTAATATTTTCTTTTTTTAGAACGATAACACCTGTTAACTTTCCACCTTTTTAAGTTAAATCATAAGTAATCTCCAAACAACGCGCTTAATATAGATTGGAGAATATTAAAACCAGTTATCGAACTTAATTACTTAATCTAAGGGCAACAAATTGGTCGAGAAAGTCAATATATCACTATCTTCTAAACTTTGAAATAATTATGGAATCAGTAATTTTCCTTTGAAATTCGTTGCGCAACATATCGAATCTAAATATAGAAACAAGTATTTCATTTTGACTGTGAGTTGAATGAGATTTTCACTTTTTTTCGACGAGTTTATTTTAATATGTAGGCATAATTTTTCGATGTATTAAATAAAATGTAGATTTATGTGCTGTCAGATAATTTTAGCTTTGATCTGCATAATATCTGTATTGGTAACGATTTAGATAACATTTTTGTAAGGGCAGTTTAGCACTTAACCCTCGGCATGCCTGGTAGGGTTTGTCAGACCAAACAGTGTCGTAAATCGTTGTATTTAATTTAAATACGATCTTTCTGCGCCACCACTCTCAGTAGCTGAGCATTATGTGGATTCTTATTTATTTATTTTTATTCCTATAATATTATCCCTGGTATAGATAAGTATGCTTAAAAACACCAATTACCACAACTAGAACGAGAGAGTCAATGAAAAATCGGGTCTGACAGACCAAACCAGGCATACCGCGTAATAATTTCCCATCAGGCATACCGAGGATGAACATAATAGAAATAGTGGAACTAGCCCATTTTTATTTTTTTTTTTTTTTTTTTTTTTCTTAAGGATGGGAAATCATCAAATGACTTCTTCCACTCTGGGTGGAGCGGAAGGGCGTGTCAGACTCTTACTGACTAAAACCCATCCGTGTTCCTTCTAAAGCCCTTTGCTTTCCAGGGCCGCGGTGACACAACTACAACTAGCCCAACAAGGAGCAAATTAGACTGATTTTGTTTTTTGTTTCTACGAGAGACGGTGACGTAACAGATTTTTTCACCAATATTGTTAACAATATTAATCTCAAGTATATGTATGTATGGCATTTCCTGTGGTGGAAGGTGTTACAAATACCTTCTTATGCCTGAGTGTACAAATATTTGATTGATTGACAATTTCCACCAAATTACTAAGAGCAAATCGTCAAACGTCCAGTCGACTCGTTTGACCACAGGGCTGGGCTCTCTTCGGCCAAAGTATCTACATTGCCATTTAACGTGGCTGAGAACTTTTTCCATCGTCACCCATGTGGATGATTTTTGTTCTGTTTGTCTAAGTTGAATTGACAGGTATTTTTACACAAAACTATGATTCCGAATAAAATGTTTGCATGTAAAACTTTATGATACACAGGCTAATATAACAAAAAAAAACGAGCAAGTCTTACAGTAGTCGCTTAGGATGTGTAACATCTGACGTCTCAACTTGATAAAAAGCAACATTAACATTAAAAGTTCCAACGCGAACTCGACCACTGTGCGGGCTCATTGATCAAATCAAACAGCGCGCGCTTCCTCGGCTTCCTGTTACACACTTCTGTCCCATTTCACGAAATCCCTCCCACAGATTGCAGGAAAGCGAGAGGAAAGATGTTACACATCAACAACTTTACAAAATAATGTTAAACTTGCTCAGTGTCTGTGGAACAGTCATTCGGGGTCATTGCTGGGTCAAAATAATAAACAAATTTATTGAATATTCTACATTCCGAAATTGATGTAAATGATGACATTACCGCATCTGTGTTATTAGTGCATCTCGACATATCTGTTACCCCAGTTATTTAATACGTAATGTCGCTACATATTGCACAGTAGTATTGTCCACTAATAATTATGCAAATTAATGTAATGTTTATGTATTTTTCAAAATACTTCGTTTCAACACTGAATGTTTTATCTTATTTATATTATGACAGATTGTGTGAGATGATAGATAATAGATTTATCTGTGGATTTATTTAGCAAGACTGTTCTTTTAAATTGAAACGTATCGTTGACTTTTTTTAACCGACATCAGGAGGAGGTTCTCAATTGGAGTGTTCTTTTTTTGTATGTTTGTTATACGATCATTCCGTCAATTATGAATGGATTTTGATGATTCTTTTTTTATTCGTAAGCCTATACTCCTGAGGTGGTCCCATTGACCGAGTCAGAATTTGATGATGGGATCCCATGGGAAATCGAGGGCAACCCTCAAATTTTAAAGGCATACAAGTTTTTCATATTCTCTCTAACGCAATTCAGATAATTGTGCCTGGTAATCAACATCTCATCTTGCTGAGCTGATGATGGAACGTGGTATCCCAGGCAAAATGTTTGTTCAGCGATATTTTCGCCAATTGTCAACCGATTTGGATAATTCAGCCGCTCCACGTAAAATACTGGTATTCAGCTGAATCCGGTTTTATTGGAAGCCGACCCCAATATAGTTGGGAAAAGGCTAGGCAGATGTAGATGTGTTTATGGTACCTGACATCATGACAGGCGCAAATAAACTCGTCTTTTTTTCATGTAAAATTTTATAGATATTGTCAAGGCTTATTTTTTTTACATACGTGGACCTAAATAAAAAGTTAATTTACCTGTCGTACCCCGGTGCATCAAATCAATTGATGTCTCCTTGACACGCGACTTGCCGTTTAGAATTTTAATTAGTGATCACACCACGCTAAGTTATTTGAAAATTAGTGTGATTAACTTAAAGTGATATTGTGGCTTTATTTTACATTAGAACTTCGCCCGCGACTTTGTACGAGCATATCCCGTTTTTCCCGTTCCCGTAGGAATTTCCCGTTTCCGTATAGCCTATAGCCTTGCTCATAAAAGTGGCTATCATATACAAACAAAAAATCCGAATCCGACTGGTAGTTTCAGAGATTGGAGTTTCTTGTCCGTTCTTCTCCATAAGAATCTACTTTTTGCGAATGGACAACTACAGTCATTTATATTTTAATTTTAAACTGTAAATTTGACGTTGCCTTTTAATGGTCTAGTTGAAATAAATGAATTGACTTTGACTTTGATTAGCGCGTTCAAACAAACTCTTCAGCTTTATTAAATATTAGTATAGATAAGTACTTCAAAGAGGAACTTACGTAGATCGTCTTTTCTTCATTAGAACACAAGTATTTTTTTATGAAATACATATTATTTACAAATTAACAATAATAACTGATCATCATATCAGCCGAAAAACGTCCACTGCTGGACATAGGCCTCCCCCAAGTGTCGCCACAACAACCGGTCCTGTGCGTCTCGCATCCATAGGCTACCCGCGACCCTTACCAGGTCATCGGTCCACCTTGTGGGAGGCCTTCCAACGCTGCGTCTTCCGGTACGCGGTCGCTACTCCTGAACTTTTCGGCCCCATCGACCATCTGTTCTTCGAGCAATGTACCCTGCGCACTGCCAATTTAGTTTGGCAATCCTTCCAATACTGATTTTTTTACCATTGATACAGTACCTATTCAACGTGTGATAGAAACGTAATACCTGAAAATTAATTACCCTTTTCAGGTATTGTGTTCATTCTGTTAGACGTTTTATGTTTGCTAAAATGTATGTCAAGTTAAAGACCGATTATTGTGGCAAAGCTTCGAGGAGGCATTTTTCAGCGGTTGAGGTGTTTCAGCTGAAATGACGATGATTAACATAGGCATTTGCTGAAATAAAATTATTTGCTGAATAATGTCTATATCCTAAATAATCTATGAACGAAATAATCTAATAAAAAGAAAGAAAAAGTAATTAATTGCCACAAAACGGCATATACATAATTCTACTTTTCTTAAACTAGACCCTAAACTATAGTAGTAGTATAATAGTGTTAGTAGTTAATTAATCAAATAGCTTATCGCTAATTATGATACTCCGCAGGTTTTATGCCAAAGTAAGGAAAACGGTTTGAATTTATAGTTCGTGATGATAGATAAATTTAGCAATTAAGTCATATTGATCGTAGATGTAATAACTCTATTTTAGCTGTGGGAGCTATTGTTATTGAATTGGTATAGGGTTGTCACTTTGTTTGTAAAAGGTGCGGGGGTGTGGGGCAGCACCACCAGTATCCTAAGCATGATTACAAGTCGCCATGACTGTGTTTATGAGGGTCGCTGGTGTACTCATGGGTTATCGCAGCTGTGATCCACCTTTATATGTAGAATTGTTTATTTTTTCAATCAATCATAAGACTTACACGAACTTTTGCAACCAACCTTCTTTCTAATTGGTTAAGCGAATATGTCTTTAAATTGTTAATTTATTGTTTCATCAAGTCAAAAATTACCGTATTTTGTGAATGTTTGTAGTGTAGCAACTAATCTGGGTAGTTGGGTTGGCCTGGAGCCCTGGTAACACAGGTATTCAAGTTTTTAAAACTTAACAGACAGATGTGTTGCTGGGGAGTTTGTTACGCCACTTGTCCTTCCCAGCTAAAACACTAGGAAGTGGTGACGGGCGAGCGTTTCGGGTTTTTCAATTCTACGTAAAGGCAGTCCGCCTTTACGTAGAATTCTACGTTTTTTTTTTTAATTTTGACGTTCAAAGAGTGCTGGCATTCAGGTTCATCAAGTTATAATACCGATTGAAAAACGACTCCCCCATACATTTCCATGCGCATAACTCGACAAAATGTACTGAACAGCTGTTTTTTTTTTCGCGATTTCGGGGTTGGACTCATTGCAAAAGTTTATAATGATGAGTACAATGACCCATTAAGAGGTATTGCGTTTATTCTGTTACACGTTGTAGATTAACTGCATCTAAAGGAAACGTCAAAGGCATTTTCTTCCCGTGATCTCATCTAATCGCCTTCTTAGACACACAGCCTTGCTCACCCGGAAACAAAAATACCCAATTATAAAACTAAACATTTTCAAACATTCTCTAAAAGCCATAAAATACAAAATCTAACTTTCTTTTTCTGCTTCGTGCCAGGATATCAATTAAAATAAACATACAAACACTAGTTTTCTTTGAACGTCTAAATTGGTCTGTTATATAATATTATAGTTTTAGATAATATATTAATTGTGATCGTTATAGTTTAGGCAACCGATTGATCGACGCTGGTCCCACGCGGTGCCGTTTGCCATATAACTTACTGGTCCCGGGATTCAGAAGGCACATCCATGTTAAGATAACGGTCACTTAATCCCGGTAATAGCACTACCTATGCCGATCAATGATTATAAGTCATATTTATAGACTACTCAAGTTTAAAGTAGTACTTACCCACACTGTAGGTACTTAAACCAACATAAACTGTCAGATTGAAACTTTAATACCTCTATAATATTTTACAGGCTCATAATTTTAATTGTAATGGTTAAATTTCTTCGTCGTTGACGTTCGACTTCGATATAGGCTGCCCGAGATCGAGGCAAGTGGGGTAACCGTAACTGTTCTCGTCCGACGCGCAGGGTAGCAGCGCCAGTTAGCGGTGCACGCCGTTATTACATGCGATTCAATTGCTCGCATTGCTCGGCTATCATTCTTATTTATAGCGGAGATTTTTTACTTCTAAATGAATTTAGTTTGTCTGAATTTGTAAGTGCATGAGCTCAGGATCTATTCTGTAAAAAATACACCAGGACAACTGAGATGAGGTGAACATGAAGTGAGCTGTCAATCCATACAAACAAATTGGAATGACAGTTCAACTTAGATGAGGTGAACATGAAGTGAGCTGTCAATCCATACAAACAAATTGGAATGACAGTTCAACTGAGATGAGGTCAACATGAAGTGAGCTGTCAATCCATACAAACAAATTGGAATGACAGTTCACTTCATGAGGAGTTCAGGAGGAGCCTTTATTATAATAACTGCGCTGGTTGATCTTTGAGGTTATGCTACGCCTTTTAAGGTCGGTCTATGGATGGGTGACCATCTATTAAATAGTGAGACTCCTCCGCGCTTCGGAAAGCACTTTAAGTGTCCCAACCAATTGCAAATGTCCGGCTTACCTGCTGCTGTAGGTAATTTCTAACGGAAAATCCAATAGCCCTTTTAAACCGAGCATCGAAACCCGGAACCCACGCTCGACAGTTGAGCATGCGGCTGAAATACGAAAGGAATATGTATATGTCACCGGATAATTGCAAATTCCGAAAGATTTATAATCTTTCGGAATATCTTGAGAGAATGTAATCGGTAATCGGCAAGACTCTCGATAAATTATTGTCAACTGAACATTTGGAATAGTTTTTTATGCAATTTGATAGTCTATAATCTCTCCAAGTCATTTCGAGAAATTGTGAACCAGAATAAACGACAACATTTTGACGACCAATCGGTGTACGGTTCTACAATTAGGGCATAGGGCAGAGGGAGCTCAGGGCTCAGGGCTCAGGTTAGGTTCGAATGGTATGACGGGAGCCGTCTTCTATGCTGACATCTTTTTGAGGCGCGCATGAAACACAACGCGCCATCGACCCGGGCCTGGTGGTGATCGGACAGCGAGCCACCCAACGCTCGCCGTCGAAGGCCTTGCCTTTCTCTCGCGCGGCCCGCCTCCTCCTTCGCTAGCATTACTGCTTCGCAGAAGAAGGTGACCGCTTCCCAAGCCTCATCGCTCCGGACCATGGATTAAACCAGGGCCGGTCGCGAGAGGTCGCCGCCGCTGATCGCCTCGACAAGGACACGGCGGTGCTCAGCCCAAGCAGGGCAGACCTCCACCGTATGCTCCACCGTGTCCTCCAGGTGATCATCACAGTGCTGACACCCGGGCGTGTCCTCCCGCTTAATCCGAAATTCCTTGAAACTTTGCAGACTCAGAATTGCGTTCATCCTGTTACACGTTGCAGGTATACAACAGTTTATTTAAACATTCAAATTAAAACACTTAAATAGTTACATCATAATGTTTATAACATCAATTACACTGACATTAATAGACTAGATCAATTTCTAAAACTATTTCTAATAGTGATAACTAAAAGAAAGGTGTCCTGAATAATAATTAATTATTCTAATTAGACTGGCCTGTTGGTCGAGTGGTTAGTGACCCTGACTGCTAAACCGGAGGTCGTGGGTTCGATTCCCACCCAGGACAAATCTTTGTGTGATGAGCATGATCATTTGTTCTGTGTCTGGGTGTAATTTGTCTATAATATGTATGTATTTAGAAATATATAAGTAAGTATGTTTATCAGTTGTCTGGTTGCCATAGCACAGGCTCTGCCTAGTTTGGGATCGGATGACCGTGTGTGAGTTGTCCCAAGATATATTATTATTATATATTATTATTATATTCTTAGCTTTAAAATGAATCGAGATCCTTGCGCAAGTTCGCGGTTTTGAAACTGTGAATACACTTTCAACCAATAAGTATATTGCATATTTACACTTTCCTAAATGCAATATATTGGTTTTGTTTCTTAATACTGTGTGCAAAGCGATGTATGTGAGTAAAGGAATATTTTAGTTTTTGTTTTTCAAACCACGGCCCGGACACGTTCCGGTTACGGCCCTAATATGTGTGGATCAGCCTTAAAATTGCCATTTGCACGCTGAAAAGGTGCTTAAACGAATATATTCCTTATTAAAAAAACGATAATTTCAATAAATTAATAACCCGACTACGTTTCTGTGTAATTTAATGAAAAAACCCTAAAACAAGAAAGCCGTCATACCCGATTGCACTTAACTTGAAAAATTGCCAAGATTTTTTTTTCTTATAAGTTTTATTATTGATTTTTTTTTATATAGCCCACTGTCACTCTCACAGTAAATACGAATCTAACGACACCTCTCAAGCTAAAATGCATCGAGCCGTTCAGGCCGCAGAGCGTGCCAAACAATTATACATACATACATACATACTCTCGAATAACATAACCCTCCTTCTGGCGCAGTCGGGTAAAAACATTGAAACATTGGAAGTCTCTTCCTTTTTTTGAAATCGGTTAAAAAGAAGCTATAATAAATAAGCTTCCAATCCTGGTTTATTCATCAAATATTAACACAAATTTTAAATTCAATCTCCATAACTACCGTTATTTAGTTTACTTAACACGATGACTGAGCATCTTTCGGTTCTTTTAAAAGAAAACACGGTCAAGTAATATGCAATTAAAATGCCTCACACGTTTGAAACGAAAGCACATTAACATAACCATATGTGGTAAGGGCTTTTCAGAATATTTTTAAGTTGGAATGACTAGAAGAGGTTGACTGGTAGAGAATGCCTTGATGCATTAAGTTCACCCATGTACCATTATTGTACATAAAGTTTAAATAAATATAATAATAATATAATAATATCTTGGAACAACTCACACACGGTCATCCGATCCCAAACTAGGCAGAGCCTGTGCTATGGCAACCAGACAACTGATAAACATACTTATATATTTCTAAATACATACATATTATAGACAAATTACACCCAGATACAGAACAAATGATCATACTCATCACACAAACATTTGTCCTGGGTGGGAATCGAACCCACGACCTCCGGTTTAGCAGTCAGGGTCACTAACCACTCGACCAACAGGTCAGTCAAAAAAATAATTAAGAAGAGTATGTCCAGCAGCATTCTCTTTGCACGGCAGTGTTTGTGTTTGTTTGACGACACGGTTGGTGCAGTGGTTGAGCGATTGACTGCTGTGTTGCGAGTCGCGGGTTCGATTCCCGCACGGAACAAATATTTGTATGGCCTACAGATAGTTGTTCCGGGTCTGGCTGTTTGTGTATGTGAGTTTATATGTTTGTAAACGCACCAACGATACAGGAGATATTCCTAATGGGAGCAACGTTTTATTAATAATAAAAAAACCGGACAAGTGCGAGTCGGACTCGCGCACGAAGGGTTCCGTACTATGGAAGCATCCCTTAAATTTTTATTTTTTCCTTTTTTTTAGTATTTGTTGTTATAGCGGCAACAGAAATACAACATCTGTGAAAATTTCAACTGTCTAAGTATACTGTCGCGAAGCATATTTTGTTCAACATACAGCCTGACACTGACTTGCAAATTGCAAAAAACATAAGAAAATTTGAATTTCACGGTCTACCCTGGCGCTTCCACCTTACAGGGAAGCTCAAAACACTAAAAACATTTTAACGTTTACTTATGCAGCAATAAAATATTTTCTATTTGTATTTGAGATTAAAATGCCAAATCACCTACCGACATAAAAAATATTTGACATGAGAAAAAGAAATCCAATGTGGTTGTTCTTCGCTTGTCAGTTTGAAAGCCTCTAAATCAATCTTAATCAACGATACTGTTGCTGACATTTATAGTTCTAAGGACCAGTTTCTACGACGAAAACGAGTGTGATCAATTATTTAAGGCTCTTTAAATCCTTTTTTTTACCACCAAGCCATGTATTCCATCTTTTCTTTCTTTTCTTTTTTTAAAAAAAAAAAAAAAACGTTGCCCCACACTAGGAATTTCTCCTGTATTGTGGGTGCGTTTACAAACATAGAAAGTCACATACACAAACAGCCAGACCCGGAACAACTATCTGTAGGCCATACAAATAATTGTTCCGTGCAGGAATCGAACCCGCGACACGCAGCGCAGCAGTCAATCGCTCAACCACGACTCAACCTCGACTCCACCTTGAATCATCAATTGAAAAATCAAATTTTTGACATTAATCGAGGGTTTTTCCCTTGCCATGGCGGCTGAGTGGAAGTCCTCCAAACGGGGGGGCTACTCTCTAAACCCGAAGTCTGTAGTTTCGGGCTTAGTTCCGGACGTATTCTACTCCGTATCACCTACGGACTTACGATTAGTTCCGAACCCGAACTAAGAATGAATGACAACACGATTTGAGAGTAACTGTTTGATTCATTCTTAGTGGTTAGGTCATACGGACTAGAATACGCCCGCAACTAAGCCCGAAACTACGGACTTCGGGCTTATAGAGTTGCCCCTGGTTTGAAATATAAATCTGAATCCTTTTGAAGGAAACTTTTCCACTATACTCTGTTGCCATGACAATGGAAATAAATTCGCGAGTTGAGAATTTTAATTAAAAAAACAGTAAGCTGTTACTGTCAATTTAATTGGCATACGAGGAATGGCTTATGGCATAATAACACTTGGTCGTTAGCCCGTATTCGGGCAAGAATTTGCCCCACTTCGGGCCCCAGTTGCAATAATTACACTGGTCATCGCACTGGACGTAAGCTTACAACTACGAGTAGTTTGATGGAAGTCCAGTAATTGAAGCTGTACTAGATTATCCAAAGATGAGCGTACTCGACCCCGTTCATTTATAATTGGTCGTTTGCCCGAATTCCATAAGCAATCGAATTCGATAGAACGACCAAGAGTAAGTACACCATTACAGGAGTTAGATGCTACGATTGGCTGAACGAATTTTCAACAGCCAATCGTATCACTAGAGTAGCTAGCTTTTAATTAGTGAGCCACATGTTAGAGTGCCACAAGTGTTTCGTGAGTATGGGCACTGGGGGAACTGTAACATATTGCCCAAAGTACAGCTTTGGGAAATTTAATTAATGCCACCGAAGCTGTAATTAACGTAGCCACCTACTGGGCCTAAACATCATCATCGGTCGGCTTCTCAGTTCAGTCAAACCGGATTCAGCTGAATACCAGTATTTTACGTGGAGCGGCTACCTACCAGACCTCCACAACCCATTAACTGGTTAACACGGCACTCCTTGGCCAAGACTGGTGTCAGATTATCTGGCTTCTGACTATCCGTAACGACTGCCAAAGATCTACAAATGAAAGCCGGGACCAACGGCTTAACGTGCTTTCCGAGGCACGGAAACTGGGCCTAAACAATCAAAAGAATTAACCATAGACTCGAAAAAAAAAAAAGTGCTGACGCATCGATTCTTTCCAGAAGCCGGGTGTTAGTTTGTCAACCATAGAATTTACATTATGATCCAATTAATATTACAAATAGTTCTATGAATAATTCAGCATTGAGAAATGAATGAAAGTGATGGCGTGGTTTTCGAAATTCTTTGCGGATGCACCGAGAGTTGAAACTTAGGTTTTGTCTGTGATTTCGTCGAGGTCGCCTACTGTTACTACATTGGTTGAACATTATTGATCGCGATTAAAAAGTACCCAGTTGTCATTTTTAAGCGAACAACCTTCACACTGTCTCATATGCTGAATAGTATTTTTTTAATTTCTCAACGGACTTTTTATTTTGTCTTTCTCTTTTTTTTTAAGTATGGGAAATCTTAAATGAATTCTTCCGCTCAGGGTGGAGCGGAAGGGCGTGTCAGACTTACTGACTAAAACCCATCCGTGTTCCTTCTAAAGTCCTTTGCGTTCCAGGGCCGCGACGACACTTTCGAACATATTCCGCAACCCTGGCAGGAGTATCTAGCGTCTACGTATAAAGTTTCATTAAAAATCGGTTCATTCAGTTCCAAGAATAAGGTCTTGCAAATCTGTATGAAATATCGTAAGAGTTATTAATTTTGATTAATTGCTTAATTTTGAAATAGGGGTTAAGATTTAAACTAAACTACTAGTATCTAAGTAACTGACACTTAAACACTGTGTGTGTCAATTCAGAGACTGGTCTTTAGTATCTACACACTAGTCATACTAGTCAATTTTAAATACTATTTTTATTTAAAATTGTCTAGTATGGCAAGTATGAAAAATGCAATTGAATGAATACTTATTTCATTTCATTTATTTCATTAACATTTTTTACATTATATCGAAATTTTACACTGAATTTATAATTAAAAGAATTGCAATATTAAACACTATAAAAGATTATTGAAACAAATAATAATTATTTACTTTTTAATTAATTTATTTTGGTTACCGTTATGTTATAACAATACATTCATTAAAAAGTACAACATTTGATTGAAATTATTAAAACATTACGATTAGTGTTTGTTCAATTCAATATGGTGGAACTTGTGAGCGTCACTCACAAGTTCTTAATCACACGCAATTAGTGCTGTCTCTGTTTATAACAGATTTTAAAAAGCTGACAACACCGATATTTTTTGAGATTATTTAGAAACATTTTTTAACTGCGTCTTGTCTGGTTTACATAATAATTTAATAATAATAATATATTTTTTAAATTCTTCTACGAATCTTCTAAGTTGCATCTACGTAGTCAATAGGTAACTACCTAAAGAAAGTTGGGCTTACCCAATAATGCGGAACGAAAATGATCCTTTTGTTTTGCGACGCGAAATGGTAAAGTAATAATTTCTGAACAATAGAAGTGGATACATTAGGTTTGTTTAATTTTCCATTGTGAGGCGTACGCGCAGCTCAAGCAGTTCAAAAGGTCTTTAGCTTAGAGTTTAAATTATTAGTTATTTACAGGATTCTATTAAGCTTTACCTTCAGAACTTTCTTTACTTTTTCCTTCCTACCCAAATGTCCTTATTTTGGTATTGTTCGTCAAATCGTTGAGCTCCTTAAAATTCTAAGTTTGAGCTACACGATAACTGACAAATGCTTGCACTGTCTGGACAGGTCCACTCAAATCTGTGTGGCACTTTCCTCAAAAGACCACTTCAAACATTAACCTACATGGTTCTCTTATGATTTGACCAGTACGGATTGTATGGACTTTAAAAGAGACCTCTGAGTTTGTTTCGGTGTTTCTTCTCAGGGTAGTCATCTAAGAAACACCGGCCTCATCTAGCTTAAAATGACCAAAAAAGGTTGACGTGTAAAAGTGTTATGTTTAACCTACTTGCAAAATAAATATCATTTATCATTATCATTTGTCTCTAAAATCCATCCAAAGGTTGTCTTAAAAGATCGCTTTTAGCGATAAGGCCGCCCATTGTGTCACCCTGTGTAATGTTTTCCTCATCTATATTTTCTGTAACTTGGTGGTGGTGGTGTACGTAAAAGAGTAATCTATTCTATTTTGAAAGTTAACATTGAAATACAGCACATTTAACGCATACAACCCTAATCTCTTCAAAATTAGAGTGAACAGGCTTCTTCTGGGTAAGCTCGCTCTATCGTCGACTTTGTCTCTGTCATCTATGACCTAGACTAGAGTCAAGAGCAAACCCATCTCAAATAATAAAAAAAAAAATAACCTTTTTGTGCTTGACAAACAGTTGAATGCAGTTTAACCCCTATTTCGAAGATGTTTTCGTTGTCATGGTGACGGGGTTGATTGGAGTGGAGGAAGTTTCTTTCAAAAGGATGGTAGATAATAACATTATTTACCTGTTGCTGTGAAAATAATTAAAAATTCATACTTGCCCACACCATGTAAAATTTTGGTTGGTACCTACTCAGTTTCATCCGGTTAGACTGGAAAACCTAGTTCGATGCAGCCCGTCCCTAGCTGTGCTCCCCCCAACGACGCCCTAAGCCGAGGCCCGTACCCCACAGGAGGTGCCTTTAGTGTGTAGTCGCTTAGTTTGTAATTTTTTTTAAGCCCTGCCTGGAGACTCATATTTTTATGAAGGTTACCACAGGCATGCCCGGTTAAGCAGTCGACAACCTCAGGTTGAATTGCCACTCATTAAAAAAAAAAAGACTGGAAGACGACCCCAACTAATATGGCTGGGAAAAGGCAAGCAGATTGGGCGGGAAGGCAGATGGGTCAGTCAGTCAATACTGACTAGCTCATTGTACGAATATTTTACACTAGCTGCCGTCTGTGGATGCCCGCGTGCATGTCGGAAATTCTCCCAAGGGAACGGAGTACCGAGGTAAAAAGTAGTTACTATAATCTACCTCTTCGCTAAATTTCATCAAGATCCGTTCAGCCGTTCTGACGTGATTGAGTAACAAACATTTATCCATCCATCCAAACTTTCGCATTTATAATATTAGTATAGAAAAAATATAGTATTCATGTTTTGCCCTGTGCTTATTATGAGGAGAACAAGTACTTTTTTTCTACAAAAAAATTGGATTTTAATCAATCTATTAGGGACATCAAACTGCTAGTATAATTCAAGATCTTTTAATTGAATTTAAATAACTCGTGAACGTAAACACGTAGTTTCAATTAATCGGAATATTATAACCATGATTATATCTATAATACCTATATTATTTTATGTCTAAAGTTGACATTTGCTTCGGTTAAATCATAATTTACCAAAAAATGCGGATGTCATCGCAATAAATCAAGATGATTGCATTCTCGATGGTTGCCTGTCTTTGTGTTGAAAATTGTTTTAACACCAGGGTGACCAACTCTGATTTGTTAGTGATTTATTTTGTAATTAAAATGTTAGGGCCGAAACAGATAAAAGATATTTGTATAGGAATGATGAATAAAAAAATAATAATTTAGGGATCAGATTGTTTTCTATATTTTTTAAGAAAACTTTACTTTTCTATAGTCATGAAAAACTTCCTTATTATGGGAATGTGCATGTTTTTAGGGTTCCGTACCCAAAGGGTAAAAACAGGTCCCTATTACTACGATTCCACTGTCCATCTGTAACCCCAAAGTCATGAACCGTGATAGCTAGACAGTTGAAATTTTCACAGATGATGTATTTCTGTTGCCGCTATGACATAAATAATAAAAATAAAATTAATATTTTATTATTGTCATCTAACCATTATATCGATCAATGTTTTTCTTTTTTGAATTGCCTATACTGTCCCACGTTCCACTGCTGGGCATGTCGAGAAATATATCAAAACAAGAAACTACCAGTGAAAACAGAAGCAAAATTAATTGAAAAACTTAGGTGATATGACAATTTTAAACTAAACAAAAAGCTTAAAAAAAAAAATTGAAAATTTTCAGCTGGAACTCTTTCAGATTTGTTTATGGCAGCTTATAATTTTTTTATCAGCAAAATAAAATAAAAAAACATGCATATGCCTGTAATATTTATCGGAAGACCGAAAAAAAAACAAGAAATTAAAGTCACGGAAAGACCCGATTAAATACGAATACGAGTACTCGTATCGTTTCGCCAACCCTATCCAACTCAGCGTTCTAAAAACCTAGATAAAAAACTAGCCTTGATATTAAAAGGCATCGAGTTAATCAAATCAGTCGATGTGATACAATTTATTATGTTACGCTTTTCAAGTTAATATAATATTAATAATAGTTATGAAATATCGATGATTTGGGTGCAAGGTTATCTAGTTGTTGTGGGCTGTCTCCTATGCTGACATCTCTTTGAGGCGCGCGTGAAACACAAAGCGCCATCGACCCGCATCGAAGCGACATCGGCGATGCTCCGCCCAAGCAGGGCAGACCTCCACCGTGTCTCCCGGGCGATCCTCACGGTGCTGACACCCGGGCGTGTCCTCCCGCTTAATCCAAAAAGTGTTATTCTATTAATGAATGTGATTGCCGAAATGCCAAAATTAAAAAAAAGGGATTGATGACGTGACATTTCGACAGCATTTGTCAATCCTATACATTTTTGACGTTTTGACAATCGCTTTCGCTATGCTACCGCTGACATGATGTTATGTTTGTTGATGACTGAATGTCACTTGAGGCATCAAGTTATATTTTCCGACGTTAGAACTGCGACATTGTTTTGAAACTTTAACATTATTAACAGGGTGTTTCATAATTGTTATGCAATATTTATTTTTATTTGACCTTTTATCATGATTTTTTTTATGTGTTGCGCCTGTGGTGGTTTATGTCGGGACATTAAGTTAAAATGGCACCGTGTATATACGTCACCGCAAAATTGCAAACGCTGTAAGATTGTAAAACTATTTTTTCTTAATAAGACACGGATATATTGGAAACTATTTAATTTGGATGGGATTTATATATAAACGATTTTTTCATAATATTATATCGAGAAATTATAATCTAATAAAGATTTACAACAATGTTACGCAGTCTACAATTTTCCAGTAACATATATATTTATTTTAATCATGGTAACATTGCTAAAAATCGCGATTGTAAGCGCTTTGATATCGCCGGCTTTTCAGGTCAGTTACGAATATTACGTAAACCATTTAACATCATAATTATATATTACACACACGACCGGCTCATTTTTTTTGTAAAATCAGCATACAAATTATAAATTAACAATAATAAGGCTTAAAACCATTTAATTCATTCCACTACATTTCGCGAAGTAAAACTCTCGCTTTCTCCTTTATATGCTCATTAACATAGTTAAGTAAACATATCTGATCTGTTTAGATTTATATTCTGAATAATTTAATGATGATGTCAATGATCTGGCGGGTTATTGACCTTGTGATAATGCGTAACTGGTTAAGAAGTATGGTCTTGGACGTAAAAGAATAGCACCATCCCATCACTTCCCGTGGGTGTCGTAAGAGGCGACTAAGGGACTCACCAGAGTATGGGCAGCAGCATTCTCAGTGCATTGCAACAGCTACACTGAGATCGCGTACCCACCTGCCAAGCGTGGCGATTGTGGAACCTTTGGGGGAACCTATGTTCAGCAGTAGACGTCATTCGGCTGATGATTATGGTTAAAAAGGTATACAATGGGAAAAGGGCCTGTGTACATTATTTCCAGGGTGTCTTGACATGCCAGGGTTGTGGATTTGTTCGAAAAAGTTACTGCGGCCCTGGGGGGCTACTCTTTAAGCCCGAAGTCCGTAGTTTTGGGCTTAGTTGCGGGCCTACTCTAGTCCGTATCACTTAACTACTAAGAATGAAGAATTCATTCTTAGTTCGGGTTTGGAACTAATCATAAGTCCGTAGGTGACATGGAGTAAAATACGCCCGCAACTATTCCCGAAACTACGGACTTCGGATTTAGAGAGTAGCCCCCCTGGAACGTAAAGGGCATTTGGAGGAACATGGGTGGATTTTAGTCAGTAAGACTGACCTTTTTGATCAGCCTGTGTGTTTTATTCGTACTCATATTTTTCTTTACGAGCTTTTTCTAAAGGTTCGATGTCATATCCCAACCAATTTGCGGTTACCGCAGGATATGAGAATTTTACTATGTGTCAACCACATAATTTTAAAAACGATTCTCACGCAGCATATAGAAACCTTACAAGAAAAAACTGGAGAGATAGGAGGATGCGGATAGCTTGAAAAGATGATGGTTAATCCTACTAATATCATACACTAGCTTTTGCCCGCGACTTCGTACGCGCATATCCCGATTTTCCCCGCTTCCGTAGGAATTTCCCGTTCTCGTAAAGGCATATAGTCTATAGCCTTCCTCATGAATGTGTCTATCATATGCAAAAAAAATCCAAATCCGACTGGTAGTTCCAGAGATTAGCGCATTCTAACAAACAAACTCTTCAGCTTTATTATCAGAGGTCGGTAGAGGTATTAGGTACAGTTATTTATGTACTTACACTGATTTCATACAGCGAAAGAATAAAGTGGATATGCCTTAAATCCCTTGATTATTTTTAAAGAGAAGCAGAAAATCCCGTGATTACTTTTACACAATTTAAACCACTGCACGCGCGACGTTGCCAAATTTACATCAACGACGTCGGATGTCCGAAGTTGCAAAATTCCAATGCGCACACGCGCGATGATGCCACATTTGTAGTTCGCATAACATAGCTTGTGAAAACAAAAGAAAAATTATGATAATTAATTTGTTGGCCACACGGGATTGTCTATTAGAAATCCCGGGAAGATCCACATTAATATTAACATTTCGATGCAAGTACATAAATAACTCTATCTAATTCTGACTTCTGTTTAGTATATTATTATAAGTATAAAGATTTAGTAGATAATCATACGATTTCAAATATATTGTATTGATAAGGAAATTATAATTGTTTCAGGTGTTTTATTTAGTTGGTGAGGGCGTGTCAAAATGCTTATAAATATTGGGCCCAAGGCCCACCGTCTTCTCAAAAAGTGAGTATTATAATATATTTTTTATTACGCTTTCAAACTATTTAAGTTCATTTACAGCAGCTTTATTTCCAATGAGAGCTGATTTTTCAAGAGTCACATAACTTTTATCCAAGGAATAAAAATGGAGGTTTGACAGTTTTTGTAAGGGAAATATTTGACATATTTCCCCTACAAAAACTGCCATTTTTATTCTTCAGTTAAAAGTTATCTAACTATTGAAAATTCAGCCCTTAGTGTAATTGTTTTTTTTTTTAAGTGAAACCTTCTTCAGCGGCGTTGTGCACTTTTTGGGATGGGTAAAAAAAGTTAAATTCGCGTCAGGACACGTGACCTGATCGAAAATTCGTAAGACGGAGGGAGACTAGACCGCCGCAAAATGAATATATTTTATATCCGCAAATCAAAAATGTACAACGTTAATGTTCAAGTTTTCACTTCTGCTGGCACTCCCGGAGTGCAACCCGTTGTTTTTTTTTATGAAGACTGTGCTATTGATCGACTGTCGTTAACTCTAAGCTGTGCTTGAGAAAACCGGCATGTATATGAGATCCAAAATAGAAGGCTTGTCTGTTGGATAACAGTCTCTCGGAAAAGAGGTCAGAGGCCCAGCAGTGGGAGCAATGTAGCTAATTATACAGGTTGACTGGTAGAGAATGCCTTGATGCACTACTTTATGTACCACTATTGTACATAAAGTTTAAATAAATAAAAAAAATATGTTAATTTACAACGTGTTACAGAATAAATGCAAAACCTGAAACAGGAATTACAACACTGAAAATCGTGTAAATTTTCGACTTCACTTAATCGAATCAGTTCAGTACATTTTGTCAAGTTTGACTCGACAAAATGTACTGAACAGCTGCTTTTGTTTGCTTTGGGTTGGTCACATTGTAAAAGTTCTTCAGTGATGTACAATGACATCTCTTCAAGTTTTCGTTGCTGGGGAGTTTGTTGCGCCACTTCTTCTTCCCAGCTACAACACTACGAAGTGGTGACGGGCGGGCGTTTTGGGGGACTGTCTTTATGTAGAACTTTGACGTTCAAAAAGTGCTGGCCACTCAGCTTAATTTGAATAAATGACTTTTGATTTTGATTGATTTTGCTGGTACACGTTATATGGTACGAATTTAGAAAATAGTCATCGTATTGAAAGTACAGGAAATGCATCTAAATAACTAGTTGCTTCCTACCTTTCCTTTTACATCGGAAACTATTAATTGTCGTAAGGATACCAGCCCCATAATAATTACTAATTACATTCTAAATCTTAGTAATTCAATGTTTCCGTTGCCTAATTTATTTCGCTACCTGCTCGGTTATATATTAATACTAGTTGACGCCCGCGGCTCCGCCCGCGTGATTGTCAAAAATTATCTCAAGGGAACTTATGCCCGGGATAAAAAGTATCCTTTGTGTTATTCCAGACTATAATCTACCACTGTGCCAAATTTCATCAAAATCCATTCGGTAGTTTTTGCGTGAAAGAGTAACAAACATCCATCCATCCATACTTACAAACTTTCGCGTCTATAATATTAGTAGGATATAACCGAGCAAGTAGTAGTAGTATTAACTATTAGTTTATTACTTTGGCCTTTCAATTGAGTAGAAAATCTTCATCATTTATAACTCTTATATGTGTTATGAGTACGTGTATAACCAAAATATAATAATTATAAAAAAAAAATGTAAAGTATTTATTTTCAGTCGAATCCTCAATTATGTTTTCAAATGTTTAAAGTCTTTCCGTTGATACAATATAGCTTCAATTGTCACCTAAATGTTTCAGAATTCCGATATAATATAGTCCTCCTGACCGATTTCGGCCATGGCGGCCAATCTTAACGAAGACTAGCCATTGGCGCGGGACATAACAGTGCACAAGTGTGTGCGCAAACACAGGTGCACTCCCTCTTCCATCACTCTCATATTCCGATAGGACGGCAACCCGACACGACCGGAGAGAGATCTGGCGCAGAACCAACGGTTAAACATGCGTTCCGAGGCACGGGGGTGTCACACGACCAACTTCCAAACTCCGGGCTGTCACAGATAAATTCATAATGGAAAAACCCAATTATACTTTTTACCAGACTTGGGAATCAAACCCGGGACGTTCGACAGTCGCGCTTGTGACCGTGAGATCAACGAAGCAGAGTTTCAATATACCTTTTAGGTGTTACAAAAATAAAGTAAAACCTGAACTGTTTAGGTCTTGCGATACTTCTGTTACACCATATGTACTAGTTGATAGTAATTTCAAGATACTTTTGTGTCTTTGAAGTGAAAACTTCTTTACTTGAGCACTTTTTGGGCGAACAAAAATCATGGAACTCGCGTCATCGAATGCTTTCCAAATTCAAATATAATAATCTAATAGCTCGACGATACAATTCACAAGTTACTTAGTTTTCACTTCTATGTTCAAGAGCTAAGGGCTTTACGTACGAAAAGTGCAAAAAAGGAAAAAAATAGTTTGGCTTTTCCATGAAAACGAAACGAAACTCAATTCATCTTTACGCGATGATTCGATTTTGCGCGTAATTCCGCTATTGCTGGGGAGTTTGTTGCGCCACTTCTTCCCAGCTATAACACTAGGAAGTGGTGACGGGCGGGAGTTTTGGGGGACTGTCTTTATGTAGAACTTTGACGTTCAAAAAGTGCTGGCACTCAGCGTAATTTGAATAAATGACTTTTGATTTGATTTGATTTGATTATTCTTAAAACACGATATACGCTTTCTTTCTTTGACATTCATAGAAAAAAACCTAAGTGAAGTAAAACACATACAGAACCACATATCTGTGATGCCTCACAAAAAGTTAATGAAACTATAAAATGATAGAAACCGCTTCCTTTCCTTAACTACGGACATATTCGTGCGTCGAAAGTGTCGGGTTTTTGCGCCAAAAATGCAGATTTTAGCCATAAAATCATTGACTCTTATTAAAGAGAAGTGAAATCATCCAATGTCGTCGGTTAAACAAAATGGCTGCATTTCTATCTACTGACTAATTAATTGAATTACGAAATCAACAGGTTCTGAACAGATTAACGCTGAGCATTTAAATATAGCTAAAAAGATATTTTTATCAATATTTCGAAGTGGATAAATGAGCTCTATTAATAAGGCTTTTATCGTATTATAAATGACACTCAATGAAGTTCTTAGAGCTAATAGATATATCAAGATTTAGAATGATATTCTCGCAAATAATGTCAAACAGGGACGAAGCTTTGATACTGTAAAACTGAGTTTTTTTTGTAAATATCGTAATATCATATCTATCGCACTGAGATTTGCTGTTAGAGAATCCAATACTGGGTTTAAATTGACTTTGTATATAAGCTGTAATGATGTGTATGTATTTGTGTGCGCAATGAAGAATGAGAAGTCATAATATCCAGGTCGTTCCGCCATGTCCCGCCTGTCTCAGAGCACCAATCCCAAATCATCAGGTTTTTCGGCCTCCCAGCTTGTCCTGCAGACATGTCCTGCCCAGTCCCATTTAAATGGGGCAGCCTTTACATTTATTATATCACCCTGAAATTATATTTTACATTGACGCTTAATATTATTTTTATATTTTAATTGTTTTATTTTTATTAATTTTAATAATGACGTTATGTTTAACAGCTTGTTTTTACTATGGTACTTTAAAATTATTTGAATTTCATTTTCGACTAGTGGTCCCGGCGAACTTTGTATCGCCTCAGAATATTTTTTTGCCGTCTTTAGTTTTTGCCATTATCAGAAATGGCGTTTTATTCGAAAATCATTTTGTAAATATTTTATTTCTTTTAATTTTGCCAATGTGTTAATAGCTATAGGTTTTATGCTATTTGGGGCAAAGATAAATCCAACAAACATTATATATACAGGGTGTCCCAAAACTCAACGTCAAGCCGAAACGGGGTGACAGGATTGATCATAACCATCACGAGAAAAATCTGAAAAAAAATCTATCCCATGCAGTTTAAAAATTATGGGCATTTTAAGAAAAACCTAGAAATTTGATCAAACTGTACCATTTTTCGGTTATTGTGGTTATTCTTTTTTATTTTTGTTCATTTGAACTTTGGAAACGTAATCCTAAATAACATTTCTAGAATCCCAATAAAAAATAATGACACAATTGCCTCAAGTTTCCGAGAATTGAGACTATTTGTTAAACTACGAATTTAAAATTTTCAAGATTCGTCGACTTTGACAGGCCCTCCTATAAAAAAAATGTACTAGAGTGCCTTGGCAAGTGGCATTAAAAGTTGGCGCATTTAATCAGAATTCTAAAATGGTACAATACTTGTTAGTTCCATACAATAGAAAAGAGTAAAAAAATTAAAACCTCAAGTAACCCGATTTTTGCTATCTCATTTTACTCAGTTAAAATGTTTTTAATTCACACAAGCTCTAGGTAGGTTCTTAATTTTAAGACAAAATGATGAGAGAGATGGATAATGGGTATGTTCGCCATGAGTGAGCGAGACAGATAGTGACGCCACTTTTACCAAAGTGAAAAAAAGTTAGTAAAATTAGTAAAATAATTAATACGAATACGAACGTGCGCAGTAGACGAATGAGCGAAACGTACTAACTGGTTGGTGTCGGACTGGTAGCGTAGCCATTTGCTTGGCTGAAACTAGTGCGAATGAAACAGATAGATGCCATAGCATCTATCTGTTTCATTCGCACTCGTTTAAACGACGCATCTCCGTCTCAATGCGTGGCGTCACTATCTGTCTCGCTCACTCATGGCAAACATACCCATTATCCATCTCTCTCATCATTTTGCCTTAAAATTAAGAACCTACCTAGAGCTTGTGCGAATTAAAAACATTTTAACTGAGTAAAATCTGATAGCAAAAATCGGGTTACTTGAGGTTTTAATTTTTTTACTCTTTTCTATTGTATGGAACTAACAAGTATTGTACCATTTTAGAATTCTGATTAAATGCGCCAACTTTTAATGCTACTTGCCAAGGCACTCTAGTACATTTTTTTTATAGGAGGGCCTGTCAAAGTCGACGAATCTTGAAAATTTTAAATTTGTAGTTTAACAAATAGTCTCAATTCTCGGGAACTTGAGGCAATTGTGTCATTATTTTTTATTGGGATTCTAGAAATGTTATTTAGGATTACGTTTCTAAAGTTCAAATGAACAAAAATAAAAAATAATAACCACAATAACCGAAAAATGGTACAGTTTGATCAAATTTCTAGGTTTTTCTTAAAATGCCCATAATTTTCAAACTGCATGGGATAGATTTTTTTTCAGATTTTTCTCGTGATGGTTATGATCAATCCTGTCACCCCGTTTCGGCTTGACGTTGAGTTTTGGGACACCCTGTATATATAAATTTACTAATCCCAGTAGGCTTTGTCAATCTTTATATATACTTCTGGACACATCTATTGGCCCACCTTGTATTTTCAGTTTGGTTTGGTCCTAGCTAAAATTTTATATTAGGTCGAGCAAAAAGTTTTTATGCAGTTTTGAACCTGGCACATTCACAATTTCATTCAATAGTCTTTTTTTGAATTTCGAACACAGAATTTAAAGAAACAAGAGACAATTTGGAGCCTGTTTGTTAATATCAAACAATCGAATACTAAGAAAACTTGGTTTTATTGGTTTACTTGGATTTAATTCTTGAAAAAGTGATTGATATCTTTGGTTTTGCAACAAACATTACTTATTCTTAACATTAAGGTGAGGTTCTATCAATAATCTATGGATACTTCACCTGAAGTCGCCGCCCAAGCTGTGGCTTCAGGCCGGACACAGCCAAAGAAACGTGAGTGCTCAACTTAATTTAAGTCGATCTGCGGTCCGAAATGTTTATCGGAGGTACCTAGAGACTGGCGGCTTTGTTCGTCGCCAAAGAAGGCCACGATCTCGGGTCACAACTGAAAGGCAGGATCGATTCATCGTGACGACCAGCTTGAGAAATCGTCACCTTACCTCCATTGAGATACAAAACCAACTTCGCGACTTCCACGGAGTATCTGTGAGCGCTCGAACTGTTCGGAGAAGGTTAAAAGAACGCGATATGGTACCACACAAGCCAGCTAATGGGCCCAAACTAACGCGAGACAACCGAACAGCGCGCCTTCATTTCGCACGCAGTCATTTAAATTGGACACAGCAAGATTGGAGCCGTGTACTCTTTTCTGATGAGTCTAAAATTGTGTTACATGGCAATGATGGAAGGAAGAAGGTCTACCGACGTAAGGGAGAGCGTTTCGCACAATGCTGCTTTGAAGAGAGGGTTGCTTATGGCGGTGGCTCATGGACTGTCTGGGGCGGTATATCCGCGAGCGGCAAAACTCAACTTGAGGTTGTTACAGGACCACGGCTGCCAACATTAAATGCTGAAAGGTACATTCGTGAGTGCTTAGAACCTCACGTGATACCATACGCGGACTATGTGGGCCCAAATTTCCTTTTTATGCATGATAATGCAAGAGCCCATGCGGCCGGCATCGTCAGGGAATATCTTCGGGATGTGAACATCACAGTTATGGACTGGCCAGCCAGAAGCCCAGACATGAACCCCATTGAGCACATGTGGGACGAGCTAAAAAGACGTTTTAGGGCTCGCCAGCCAGTTGCCCAGACGATGCAGGAGTTGAAAACTGCCATAGAAGAGGAATGGGAGATGATCCCTCAAAATTGCATAGAGCGGTTGATAAACTCTATGCTTAATCGTATGAGAGCTGTGGTAGATGCCCATGGAGGCAACACGCGTTATTAAATTAAACCTTTATTTGATAAAACATGTTTTTTATTCAAAAATCAATTGCCTTTAACAAGGCGCATATCCGACTTGTTAGGCGTAGCTCCATGTCGTATGGTATTCTGAATTCAAATTTAAAACAATACGATCGAAAAAGATGGTAAAAAGTAACAGGTTTAAAACTGCATCAACAGTTTTTGTTCAATCTAGCAATCATATTTCGGTAGGGGCCATCGAAACCTAAACTCTAAGGTGGGCCAATAGATGTGTCCAGAAGTGTATATATGACGCCGGAAAAAGGCAAACTCCGTATGATTATAAAATAACTTGAGAGATTGTACTCTCGGTAAATTGTGGACTAAATATTTGGAATACTTTTTTACGCATCGAAATTTGATAGTCTATAATCTCCGTGTCGGTTCGAGAAATTGTGGACTGACATAAACTGGCAACCAATCAGCACTCTTGTCTACAAGACACTTGGCGCCACGAGTGCGTGGTAAAAATTAGAACTACATCTTTTGCCTCATGTCTCTTTAGTATTAAAATGAGACAAACGTATTGAGCAAAAGCGCTTTCAAGGAGGTTTGATCATTCAGCTTATTTTTTCCAATAATGTGAAACGCCTTGGTAGAATTCCTATTTTACCGCACGTTCCATTGTAAGGTTCGTAATTTTTAACTTTCAAACAATGTATACAGGCTTTGTAAATGCATTTTTTGAGCAAATGTGTTGATAATAATATTCTATTGTTTTTTATAGGTGAGTCTTGACAGTTTTGATTGAGCTGTTGCATATGCATGTAACAGCTCAATCAAAACTGTCAAGCGGATAGCAATTAACGAAGAAATTGGCAAAATTTAATAATGCATTTACCTACTTAGTTACAAATGGTACTTACCGAAGTGTAATAAATCTAATAAATTGGTTAAGTTAGCCTAACACAGATGTGTATTGTGACGTGAACGTATGAGGTCACGTTTTAGTTAATGTATGTAGGTACACACGTACTTATGTTTTCATTGTGTAGTACCTACATACCTTTTGCTTGTGGAATTTATGTTCAAGGTAATTATACAAGCAATTTTATGTGTTCTTTATGTAACTCATTGTTTGGTATAGTAGGCGCCAGATAAATGTGGAATAAAGTACATTGACCTTTCCCTAATAACTGCTCATAGGTACCTGAACAATTAAATATTAATCGTTTTTCATTATTAGACAATGTTAAGGATCACGAGAGATGATGATTCGGGATAGTTTTGTGTCATTAATTCCGTTTTTCAAATAACAATGTCAATAAATGTAGGTGGGTCAATGACCGATATTCCACGATTATCTGGCGCCTACTATAGTAATTGTAAAGCAAACACCTTTCTCGCTCTTCATCATAGATTCTGTTTAAGGTCTTACCAAAAAGAGTTTACAATTTATTACATCTTATATAATATGATGGCAATAATGCAACATCTCCCTCGTTTTAGCTGACTTGCCCCCCCCCCCCTATGATGCCGTTGTGAGAGAGCGACAGAGCTACACAGGATGTACAGCACTGTCTCGTTTTCACAATGGAGTCATGATGGCTCGATTCTTCATAGTACTATCCGGGGGCTACACTTGAAGTTTTCTTCCAATTCTTCTTCATAGTGTGTCCATGACAAAAATCTACGTTTTTATATTAATTATAGATTACGTTCAACATATGCCTGTAAAAAATGTTCATAGTTAAAAACCAAAAACTGGCTCAGTACTCAGCAACGGTAACACCATTTGTTGACGCAGCCATGAAGTCTTCGTATGTATAGGTGACAGGGCCTGCGGCGCAAGACGACAGTGAACCACCTGAGAAGGTTGTCTTTAGTGCGACCGACCTGAGTGCGGAGTCTATTAAGAGGTTCCAGGGGCCCTACTATGAAGTCTTAAAACGATCTTGATTCCGCTCTAAGAGGGAGACGGAGCTATACATAGCGAATAGCACCATCCCGTTTATCGGAATCGGATAGCATTAACGCGTCATAGTAGGATTACTTTTCGGCAACAAAGTCAAAGTCAAAGTCAAAACGTTTATTTCAATTAGGCCATTACTTTTGCTCGTCATCATTTACAGTTCAGTAAAATAATAATATTACATTCACAAAGTGACTCTACTGTCCATTCCGAAAGGTAGATTCTTATGGAGACGAACGGACAAGAAACGGTAATGCAAGGCCGATTACAACCTACATGGACGTTTTAAAACTATCATGATTCCCGTGTGGGAGGAAGATGGAGCTATACAAAACGCGTAACACTATTCTTTTTTCACAATGGAATCATGATGATATTGGCACGTCATTTAAAATTTAAAATGTTGTCAAGCGCCCACTATTTGATCTCTTGTACACTTCACATGGGGATGTCCTCTAAATTATACAAATTATCAATTTTAAACAATGGACCACACATTTCGTTTAATTTTTTTCAATGATTCACAATAATATGACG
The DNA here is from genome assembly GCA_905163435.1 of Mamestra brassicae. Taxonomy (NCBI): domain Eukaryota; kingdom Metazoa; phylum Arthropoda; class Insecta; order Lepidoptera; family Noctuidae; genus Mamestra; species Mamestra brassicae. The sequence continues at coordinate 15,715,017 of LR991008.1, read as the reverse complement.
ATGCAAATAGTTTTTGACCGCAATTAGAAAGTGATGGGCTTGTCAAACTAAAGTGTTTAAAATACAAAGAATGGACTATTACATTTTGCAGTGAGCCTAGCCCTCTATTGTTTGATTCCATAATTTGTGTGTGGTGTTTGTGACTATCGATATTTTTATTAAATGAGAAGAATGTAAAAAATGCTTACATTTGCAGCGGCATCAATGCCGCCCCATGAAAAACTAATAAGCGAAATTTGTATGGCAACAAAAATAACCGCAAAGCCATCTACGACGAACTAACAACGAAATCCTGCATCGCGCAAGCAAAGTTCTCCGTGCGATTTGAACAAATACAACAGTCCGAATATCAACCACCAGACACAATAACCGTCTGGCAGGAGGATCCCCCCATTTCCAGTGGAGATATGCGGGACTTTATTGTCTGTACCGCATACCTCTATACATTATTGACTATGTATGTAGCATGAGTTTGTCCACTTCATAATTTATCTTTATTTACAAACTGCAAGAATATGTAACCGAGAGTTTTCGGTGTCAAATGCCTTCATGAAAGAGATATTTCTAGGGTTCAGAACCCACGAAGGCACAGAAAATCTGCCCCGGCCTTGCCAAGGAGTTTCGTGTTCATCTAACCAGTTACTGGGCTGTAAAATACTTGTGGAACAAGGTTGAGAAAAGGCAGATTTATTGACGACTAAGAAGTTGCGGATTTTTCTTTTTTTTTTAAATTTAATAATAATATATAATAATTAATATTATATATTAATAATATATAATAATAGTTATAAATTATGTTCTATATAAGAACAACTAACTATTATTAAATATACACTTAATAAATTAAAAAACTCTTAACTGGTAATAATATGGCGTCGAAAAATTCCTCCACATCGCTGGCCACTGATACTGTACCTAAAAGGCTGGCAGCATTGCCATGTTGTATGGCAATTTATTTTCTTAAGTGAGTAACAACATGGCAACACAAATCGTTTCTGGAAAGTGATGGGCTAAAATATTTAAATGCATATTGCACACTTACCTAGAGAATAATATGTTGCGGTGAGCCCAGCCTGCTATTGTTGAATGCCATTGCTTGTAGTCATGTATTCTCTTCTTATATGTATGCTTGACTTTCCTCTTGGCTTTTGACTTAAGAATTGTTCACTCGATGAATTAATTCAATCTGTAATCATAAGATTAAGAGACAAAAATCCGTCTTTGAATATTTTAGACATGGAGCGACTGCCTATCTGACTTCCACAACTCACACGATACCCTTTGGTAAGACTGGCGTCTGGTTTTCTGGCTTCTGACAACCCGTAATGACTGTCAAATATCTGCAAAAAGCAACTAGGACCAACCGCTTTCCAAGGCACTGAGAGGTCCTGGTAATATTTCTAGAGAACAGCCGATTAAAAAGGCTAGAAAATAATCGTTGGTAGCGTTCATAAAGTCAAAGCCAAAGTCAAGTCAAAGTCAAAGCATTTATTTCAAATAAACCATTAACAAGGTACTTTTGAATTGTCAGTCAGTCCGCCAAAACATGAAGCTATTTGCACGTTCCAAAGCGTAGATCTCTGTGGTGAAGAACGAGCAAGAAACTCCACGGACACTCTTTTAAACCATTTTATGTTTACATAAATCCTAGTTACATTAACATTGTTGCTTCTTTCTATATATGAGAACAATGTAAAGAAAGAAAAAACAATTTTCTGTATCAAATATTAAAATGAGCCAGTGGCAACTAAGGGATGACCAGTCTCCGCTGACGGCGCTCGTTCACGAACATGACGCGTGCATCAGCACCATTCATAGGATTAATAGTTAAGTTGGCATTCTACGAAATTTCTCCTAGAGTTCTAGAAATTTAACCAAATTGCATACTGAACTAGCGCTGATGGAGGTTAAATAGTGCAAAACCAACTTACCGGTTTCCGACAAAAACGCTACTGAAACAGCTATTATATACAGTGGATACGCAAAAAGCGTTATTACGGATCCATCGATCATTCAACCAATCAATCGGATCGAATATCATCGATTATCGTGTCTACAACTGAATGTAAGTGTCATGCGATCCCTGGATGGAAACAAGTACTAATGGCTAAGCAGTATCTATAACTAATACCTTTAAACGAGCAATTCTTGTATATATGTATTTGTATAATCTGAATCTCGGAAACGGCTTTAACAATTTTCATGAAATTTAGCATGCAGGGGGTTTCGGGAGAGACGGAGTCCGCTAGGGCCAAAACCTGCCAGGGTTGCGGAATTTGTTCGAAAGAGTCACCGCGGCCCCGGAACGCAAAGGGCTTTAGAAGGAACACGGATGGGTTTTAGTCAGTAAAAGTCTGACACGCTCTTTCGCTCCACTCAGTCATTTGATGACTTTAAAAAAGGGGGGTTTCGGGAGCGATAAATCGATCTACCTAGGTTTAATTTTTAGAAAACTTTTACCAAAAAAAAACCGTGCAGAGCTCGGTCATTCAGGTACCTTTTGTTTCAGCTGTTTAAAACCAGTTGGCGAATTTCGAACCATCGCAGAATCAATAAATGCCATTTTCGTTTTTGTTTGTGTTCTGTTTCTATCATGTATCAGTTTTCTTTATAATTTTTTTTTGTGATTTGCCCGATATTTTAATTGTTATTCTACTATTCAGGGCGGAGAAGGCAAGGAGCTTTAAAACTGGGGTGTTGATCTTTTTTTATTGAAAACCGCATCTACTGGTATGCGCCGATGGCTAGTCTCGGTTGAGCTTGGCCGCCATGGCCGAAATCGGTCAGGAGGACTTTTATAAAACGAAGTTGCTTCCCGCCGTCTGAGTCTGTATAATTAGGTCTTTTAAACTACGCAGCGGATTTGTATAATAATTTTTATACGTGACGTCCGGGCTTGCTTGCCCATGGGTTCGCGGAGTTTTTTAATGATTCTCATTTGTCTGTAGATGGTGACGTGCGACAACGGCAACGCGCCGCTCGGCGGGTTCCGCCTGGGCGCGCGCGACGACGAGCCGCGGCGTGCGCGGGCGCCGTCCGTCTCCTCGCTCTCCTACAAGCACAAGATCGACGCGCTCTTCGATGACTCGCGCTCCCTCTCCAGCCATCACTACGCGCCGGTTCAGCAAGATAGAGACCCTAAGGTAATTGTCAACATCTAAATATACTGTCCGTGATATCGTGTGGATCTGTTTGTTCTGTGAATAACGCTCGGTGATGGTCCTCGTCACCAGGGGCAGCCTGCCTCTGTCAGTCGCATAAGGTACCAGGTTACCTACTCATTTAGGGATGGCATAGCTTCTTTGCACTATGGTTCCGAGGTCCAGCTCTCTAGTTGTTTAAGAGTGTGTTCTTGTACCCATCTGCGCAGCTGGTTAAAGGGCAGAGGTTTAATGGGTTCGGGTCCGAAAGTCACCGCGCCAGATCTCCTCCTGGCCTTCCAGTACCTTTAAAACGACTGTCACACAGTTCCGAATGACGGTGCTAAAAAGCTTAAATGCTGGGTACTAATTGTTGAAACGTATTATGCAATGTAACATAAAAACTAGGATAATTGGTCTTTAAAAATACTCTAAATTTAATGCAGCCCTAATTAGATTCACTAGCTAAATAATTAAATAGAAAAAAACACAGGTAAAATTATGGATACTTGTAACAATACTGTTATGTCTCAGATTCGTTCCCATGTCATTTGAATGACTAACAACAAATGCACGTGCTTCATTATTACGTAAAGTGGAAATTCTTGGTGACACCTGTTCGCTTGAGTTGATGTTTACATTTATGAGAAATGCACTCTTGGTCATCAATTCATCATAAACGACATCAAGGGCGTACCCAGGATTTGAGCTAGGGGGCAGCTCGTTCCTGTTTCGCAGTTTTTTGTGCTCCATGGCAAACGAATATGCACTGAGCCGTCGACGAGTTCGGGTGCAGGCGGGGCGAACTTTCGCGTCTATCCCGACTGTCGCCCCAACATGGATTGCCACCAGATGGCAATCGGGAATAAAATTCCCAGTTGCCACCGGATGGGGCCTGGGAAGTTATTGCCCCCTCTTTATTTCGCTATACACTACGGCGTGGATCGCAAACTATACACATAATAACAATCGATATGTTAAGTCAGCTAATGATACAAAAAATTAAGAATGAAAATTCAAAACGAGACCTCAATTAAGAAATAATTACATGTGAAACTAACAATTTAGTTACAATAGCCCACTATGCAAAGGGTATTAGATCAAGACGAGCAGTTACAAATAACATACATATGTAAGATCCATGTAACTATTACAAAACCACGACAAACAAGCCCAATGGCTGCGGATGACGAAATGTTAATTAAGTTGTAAAAACCCTGTAATTAGAAGTATCTAACACAAAAGGAATTTTGGAGCTATTGTGCGCAAGAGAGTGGACTCCCTGATGTGTCGTGTGCGGGGCAGCCCCAATGGCCTTCTAAACACTATAACAGAAAAGGTGGAAAGTCCTATTGTGCGGCACTATAGTAGGCGCCAGATAATCGTGGAATAACGGTCATTGACCCACCTACAGTTATTGACATTTTTAATTTGAAAAACGGAATTAATGACACAAAGCTGTCCCGAATCATCATCTCTCGTGATCCTTAACATTGTCTAATAATGAAAAACGATTCATATTTAATTGTTCAGGTACCTATGAACAGTTATTAGGGAAAGGTCAATGTACTTTATTCCACATTTATCTGGCGCCTACTATAGAATAAGGTGCATACTTCTGATGCTGTCATATTTAATGTAAGATAAGTTAATAAGTAGTTTTAAGGTACTAACATAGTTTTTAAGCCTTACTAATATTTTTATATGGAACTAGTGGTCCCGACAGACGTTGTCCTGTCCGAACGTTTGCTAAGTGTCCAACACAAAATTATAGAAATCGATTGCAGCGCCACCTACCGGGTCCAATTGTGAATCTAAACCATCGATCGAATCCCCTTGAATACACACAAAAAAAAATCATCAACATCGGTCCAGCCGTTTAGGAGGAGTTTACTGTCAACACACGCACAGAAGAATTATATATATAAAGATTATGTTCTGAAATAAATTAGTATTATTATTTTAATTAAAATACTACGGTGTTTTTTTTTTTAAGTTTAAAATTCCATGGAATTTATAAAATAGAATAGAGTAGAAAACATTGATTCGAGAAAGATACAGCATAACGCCAACAAATACACAGTAATGCAAAATTAGAGTGAACAGGCTTCTTCAGGGTAAGCTCGCTCCATCGTCGACTTTGTCTCTGTCATCTATGACCTAGACTAGAGTCAAGAGCGAACCCATACAAAAAAAAAGTAAAATCACGTAAAAGAGAAGAATAATATTACATCACAACGATGTAGGAAAATTGGGTTAAGCATGTTCATACCGAAAGGGTTATCATCTCAGCGTTTGATATTTCCATAGGTCATCACACCAAAAGCGAGTGTGGTGCCTCCGTTCAAAATATGACCCACTTTCTGGAGTGTCCCAAGTGCTTTTGTCACCTGTATCATTGAGAACCTAAACGTGGCCACCTACTGGACACAACAATTTTAAGGGTTACCATCATGGCCGTGCTGGCTACATTAAGGGTAGGCCAGCCCATACATAATGCCCAAAAAAAAACTCACCACATTATTCAGGGTTGAAATCACAATACTGACGATGCGAAATTTTTTTTTTGGGCATTATGTATGGGCTGGCCTACCCTTACTGTAGCCTACTGCACGCGCATGGTTACCATCGACTCGAAAAGACGAAGATAGGAGATGTCAATCCCCACATATGTATGTATCAGAGTATCTAGAACTTACCCCATAATAATATCATCGGTTAACAATCATCATATGCCTAGCCTTTTTCCCAACTATATTAGGGTCGGCTTCCAGTCAAACCAGATTCAGCTGAATACCAATATTTTACGTGGAGCCGCTGCCCATCATCGGTTAACAATGAGCCTTTAAAATCATAACATCACACCTGTTGTCCTCGACGGGATAGGCAAAAATTTTGAACACATATTTTTTCGATTTTAACGTAAACAAAAAATCAAGACAATAAAAGTGCGTTGAAAACTCGCGTGACGTCACGCGATGGTACACTTTTTACTATAACGTGACGTCACCAGCCCCCTCTCTGGAACTTTTATGCACATTATCATTATCGATTTGAAATGGCAAAAATTCGTGTCCAATATTTATTGAAAATGTAATGGACGGACTAAATAGCCCACACCTCATTGATTTCAATTTGGCACAAATCGAGTAGATTCTCTGAAATTATTATAGTTCTACAGTTCGTTAATTGAATAAAAACAATTAATATAAAAGTCTCGCTCATCAAACATTGCGGTAGGCACGTCTGCACGGTCTACTTATGTGAAGATATATAGTATTATATACTAAGCCATAAGCGGATGTACTACTGTGCTTACTGGATTTATTATAATTATGTAGAAAATTGTTTTGTTTTGACTAAACGTTTTCTAAAATTCCTTTTCAACAGTGTTGACCCAGGTTTTTCAAAATATTGAAAAAGTAAACCGAAAATTCATTATTTTTCAAAAGATTTTTTTCTTGTTCCCAGGTGAATTCGACCCACGAAGGCAAGATCTACGAAGATGATGACGGCTACTGTCAGAGCAAAGTCAGTAATGCCAACAATACAGTGCAGGATCGCATAGAAAGGATGTTCGCGGACATGGCGGGCGAGTCCAAGCAGGCGATTGAGTCCATCGGCGTGCACATCTTCAATGTGCACTACCTCGGCTCCACGCCCCTGCACAGCAAGGTCACCAGCCTCTCAGGACTCCAGACACCGTTAAGAGACCTATACTTCACGTATAGAAGAAATTACCGCCATAAAAACGCCCTAAACGGACGATTAGAAATATCAAAAAGCGGACTCAAAGTAAGATATAAAGGAGACAAAGGCGACCTCGAACAACTTAACCCCTTCCCCACGATAGCTGTCTGGTCAGCAGTAAAATTCGTCGTTCAACCCTCCGAAGAAGACGATCACGATCTCTGCTACGCCTTCCTGCCCCTTATCACCGATCCTGATAATATCGACCGACAAGCCCTTTTCAAAACTTTAGAGTCACCAGACAAGAAGTATATCCTCTCCCACAACGAAAACTCGCATTCACCCCTTTTCGCTGTTGTGATGAGGAAGATCGGCGTCGCGAAGCAGCTGGAGTGTCATGGGTTTGTATGTCAGACGACCGAGGACGCTATCGTCATAGCGGCCACGTTATACAAATCGCTGATGGCGCACATGAGCCGGCAGGGTCACAATGACAAGAAGAAGCTTAAGAATCGAAACGGAGTCAGCTGCATGAGCGTCGGAAGCAGCATGTCGCCGAACGAAATACCAATCAGGCCGCCACGCAAGAAGAGAAGCACGTCTTCCTTGAGTGGTGACAGTGATAGAGCAGATGGCTTCTCTGCCTGCGAATCTTACATAGAGAAGCCCCGGCTGGAAAGGACGAAGAAGTTGTCTTCAGAGAGCCTGCCGCGCCCTCCCCCACCTCCGTCGATCCCTCCCGCCGATGTGAAACGAATCACAGTAGAAGAAGTGAAAGCCAAGCTGGATTCTATAAAGCATAACGACACAAGTGGCAGCGACACGCAGGGCTCGAAGAAGTCTGTCAAAAAGGTTCAGAACCCCGGCATTCGTCAGATTCAAAACCTGAAACACGTACACAGCAGTGAATCGTCCGTCCGAAGCAAGGTTTCAGAAAAAATAGAACTGTTTAGAGAGTTAGAACGACGGAAAAGTTTGCAGAGACCACCGACATTACCTCCTCCGATACCTATAAAGCCGCCTTTGGAAGCCCCACCGGAGCCTCCCAAAGAGCCTCTACGCAGAAGTCAAAGTGGAAGAAAGTCCATAAACGAATCCGGTGACATATTGACTAAAGTAGCCATTCCACGCTCGGGCAGCTTCCTGAACGCGGGCGGCCTCACTAGGTACAAGTCGATTGGACACAGGTATGTTATGTATTTCTAAATTGTTCTAGTGTATAAATCAAGTGTTGAAATTTCGTTCTTAGCAATTTCGTTGGTACGCTTGAGCTGTTATTTCCTTTTACCCAATGCACGCTGACATCTTGAGTTTTTCACATGATCAATATGTTCGTTCAAATTGCTGTAACGAGAGGCGCATAGAGCGTGCTTAGTGGAGTGTTGCGCGCACTCGCATGCTCGTAATTGTGGCAAGGCAAGCGCGTCCGCTACATTCCTCTGATCCAATACGCCGCCGAGTTATTTTTAACTATCATTACACTTGCAACATCCTTATTGAGAAAGCCAATGTACTCTGCTTTTTTTGTTAATTTTTATTACTTTTTTTCCATTTGTGTTGTCGTTAATTTGATCAGTGACTATTGTGCAAACTTTAGCTCAATTATGATTTGTAGCATGCCTCAATTAAGCTAGGCGAATCTTTCGAATCATTGTGATATTGGGTTTTCTGAGAAAAGGCAAAAGCTATTTGATTCAATCAAAGATTTTACTTTCAAATCTCTTTCCAGTGTACTCGCTGTATCCAAACATATTAACGCAGTTGATAATAGTGTAATGGTTCTAATTTTAAATTGCAGAAACAACGGTAAGAAAGGAGGCGGCTCACCGTTAGGGTTCAATGAACTTTTTAATGAATTCAAAGTTCAGGAGAACTTGCATTCGATGGACGAGATCCTAAATGCCATAATAGACGCCGAGGGGATGTCCTTTAATGATCTGAAGCCAATATACAAAGAATTCCTACTGAAACTAGCAGTAACCTTGACGAAAGACGAAATCTTTCAGCACAGCAAAGCGATAATGAAGAAACAAAAGAAAAAGATTCTAAGAAGAAACAGTATGTTTCAAAACAAAAGACGAAAGATACTAAAAGGCGCAAGCGGACTCCGGATGGTCTTTCGAATGCCGTTCGGCAAAGACATAAGGAGTAAAGAGACCAAACCTCCCGGATCCGTAGACTTAGCAAAGGACCCTGTCTCAGAAAGCTCAGTGTCTACCTCCAGCTATGATTTACGGCAGTTTCGTCCCAAAGAGCCCATGCTACCTCCCCCAAAGCGACAAGGTTCTAGACAGAGACATTCGAAAAGATCCGACAAGATCGTCCATGTTTCGAAAAGAACTGGAAAATCTAGGCCAGGGGAGAGGACATCGACGTCAGAAGACTCGGATTTTCTTACCCTGAGCAATAGATTGGGATGTCAGAACAGGAACAGTTCGAGTGGTTACGTATCGTGCTCTGAATGCGAGTCGGAGAGCTGTGTGGACCGGTGTTACTGCTCGTTGAAAGGGGGCAGTAAATCCAAGTGCTATTGCTCGGCTGTGGAGACCAAGGACTCGGCGAAGGCTAAACTCTTGAGTAAAAGCAAGAGCTGTAAGGATTGTTCGAAGTGAGTGCACATGTTTTTATTTATAGCACTAGTAAGCGGTTTCGCCCGTTGCGGAATTAGTTCGAAAGAGTCACCGCGGCCCTGGAACGCAAAGGGCTTTAGAAGGAACACGGATGGGTTTTAGTCAGTAAGAGTCTGGCACGCCCTTCCGCTCCACTCTCAGCGGAAGAAGTCATTTCGCACCTTTTAAGTAAAACCGTTAATAAACGAAATTATGAAATTTTATAGGGGAGCCAATATTATAAAATAGTCACTGTTTTTAGATAGATGGCATTGATAACTCAATTCATGAAAATTTTCGTTTAGTAACGGTTTTACTTTAAAGGTGCGATTTGATGATTTCCAACCCTTAAAAAAAAAGGGGTTTCGCCCGAGCAGTTAAAGTTGAATATTGACAAGGGATGAAAATTGTAATATATGTCCAAATCCAGTAAATATCCTGGATCGGGACATGTTTTGCCCGTATGCCAAGTTACATCCAAATCCTCTCACCCATTAAGACGTGAAAAAGTAACAAACAGACAGATAGACAGAATTATTTATATCACATTTATAATATTAGTGACAATACTAGTCCCAGTAGACAAACGTTTAAATTTCATTGCATTACAATAGTTAGACCTTGAATTGGTTCTAGAAATGATGTGAAAAACTATAGATGAATGAGATAGAGAAATAAAGAAATAATAACGGACAAATTGTGGGTTTACGAAGTTATATGTTTATTGGCTATCGGATTACTGACTGCTGTTTGAAGAAATTGTTTTTTTGTTACGAAATTCGTTAGTGACGTTGTAGTTCACTAGCTTTTCCTCGCGACTTCGTACGCGTTCCCGTTTCTGTAGGAATACCGGGAAATCTATTTAGTTCTCCCCTACGGCGTGTAGAGAAGCTACATGCCAAATTTCAGCTTTCTACGACCAGTAGTTTTGGCTATGCGCTGTCTGTCAGTCAGTCACTCAGTCAGTCACCAGTAACGCAAGAATTTTTATATACATATATATAACTCTAATACAGAGCACGTTATTCATAGAAATTTCACGAAATTTTGAGCAAGGTTCTCATAAGAAGTATCGCGGTACCCAGTGGATCATGGAGATAAGCGGCCTAATTTGTGCATCGTGTTTTGGCAAAGACACTGTGATTTCTCTGCCTTTGCCTACGATTTTCTTAAAAAAACGACTTCCGAATGGTGTAACACACTTAAATGTGTCAAAAAAACTATGAATGTGATTTGACAGCCGCAGATAGGTGGCCATAATACTGGCATACAGGTGCAAAGGGTTGGACTCGAAGCCAAGTCCAATAAAGTTGGGAAAAGGCTCGGTTGATTCAAGGATTTTTGTACGTCTCATAGAAATAAATGTAAACGACAGACCTCATTAACTCACGAGTTTACATTTCATCAAAACATAATATTTCGCAAACGTTAAAGTTTTACAAGATGCAAATGATTATTGCTTCTAGAATATCGAAAGTAATGTAGATATATTTGCTGTAATGGGTACGATGAAACTAAAAGTGATTTTTAGCATTTTACGCAATGGCAGACAGGTTTATGTCTTTGACATTTAGCCGAAGTGGTCCCACTTCAGACATCGATTGATATTGCGACGATGTCACTTTTATACAGGGTGGCATCTAATCTGTGATAGAACTAAAATAAATGCCACTAATTGAATCTAAGTGCTTGAAAAGTGTCTTTTTTGACGTTTTTTGCGGTATTTGATAAAAAAAAAAATTCTCTTTTGAACTGTGTATGTAGAATTTCAGCTGTAATTAATGTTTTATTTTTTTCCGTATGTTTGAATGTTCACTGAAATCTAACTACGTTTAATTTATTATTGAGGACGATTTTATTTTGGTATGGTATAGTCTTAAAACAAAAAAAAATATATCTATATTAAAACGGCTTTTAGATAATTCGCTCGCAATTGAGTAATGGTTATTAGTCTTTTTTTTTTAAACTGTAAAAAAAATACTTTAATCAATTTATTAAGTATGTAGATATCCTATCAGTTCAAAAGCCCAGCTGCTATTTTCACAAGTTCTCTGTAGAATTCAAATGAAATACGTTTAACACATGTGTTTTATACGTTTAATTGAAACGTCATGTTGCAAAGGCAAACATGACGTTTCGGCTACTGTTGGTAGCTCATTTGACAGTTGGTTAAAGGTAGATACGTTAGTGAGACCGTCCGTTAAAGATCGCTTTTCAAAATCAAAATCAAAAGTCATTTATTGAAATTAGGCTGAGTGCCAGCACTTTTTGAACGTCAAAGTTCTACATAAAGACAGTCCCTCAAAACGCCCGCCCGTCACCACTTCCTAGTGTTATAGCTGGGAAGAAGAAGTGGCGCAACAAACTCCCCAGCAACACATCTGTCTGTTAAGTTTTAAAAACTTGAATTTATACAGTAGTATGCAAAGTATTTTACAATACATGACATTTTTCACGATAAGACCATCCATTGTTTTGTTCCACCTTTCTATATTTAAGATATATCTTTTTTTATGGTGTACAATTAAGAGTCCCTATTTTTATTTTATTCTGGAGAAAATTCGATGATTATAGTTGCTGTATTATGATTGAAGTTAAGAAATAACGGAAAGATAAACGTTTCTCCGTTAAGTGACCACTCAGTTAAAGTAATAGTGCGAATCATCATCATCACCATCATCTTTCTGCCCTTATCCCATGTTACTTGGGGTCGACGCAACACGTTTTTTTCTTCCATTCTGTCCTGTCAACCGTCACGCTATCACTAACTCCCTTTTCTTTCATATCACTCCTCTCACAATCCAGCCATCTTTTCTTTGGCCCTCTCCCTGTCCATCTATCCACATTTATATTCATAACTCTTTTAATTACGTGCATTTCATCCCTCCTCTTCACATGACCATACCAAGATAAGCGGTTCGCTTTTAACTTTTCCGTTAATGGCGCCACTTTTAAGCTACCTCTAATGAACTCATTCCTCACTTTATCCATTCTCGATACTCCACACATCCATCTCAACAGGGCAGTAATAGGGCGAATATTCACAGAAATTAAAAACCCTACCACAAAAATTAAGAAAACGCAAACATTACGATACAAATATATTCATAAAAACACACACGTTATTAACTTAGTTGTTTTTAATGAAAAATTTCTCTACTTTCGACGTCTTGGACACTTCAACCAATAGGAGTTCTAGAGATAGTGGTATTAATTATATTAAATATCCTTTTTAACAGTTGATTCTCGACCTTATTGTGTGAAGTTATGGTTGATTTTAGTGTTAACTAGTTGTAGTAGAAATGAAATGTGTGAAGGGTTATCAGAGCGTGACAGACGACTGCGACGTGTGAGTTACTGAACTGAATTAAGAGTTATTTACAGTTTAATTTAGGAATTAATTTCACCAAATATTTGGCTTGATTAGTGGAATTGTTTGATGAATTAACAGTTCTGTATTATTGATACTTTTTATTTTAGAGAAAGCTCGGTTGATGATGATATTCAAGGATTTTTGTACGTCTCATAGGAATTAATGTAAACCACAAACCACATTAGCTGATGAGTTTAGATTTCATCGAAACATAATATTTCGCAAACGTAAAAGATTTACAAGCTGCAAATCGTTTGCAGCTTGTAAATCTTTTATTGCTTCTAGAATATCGAAAATTATTGTCGGAATTAATTTCACCAAATATTTGGCTTGATTAGTCCTAGCTAGATTTTGTTTGATGATTTAGCAGTTCTCTATTATTGATACTTTTTATATTAGAGATGTTCGTTGGGAAATCAATATATATAAAACTCTTTGGACTCTTACTGGTGACTGACTGAGTGACTGACAGACAATGCACAGCCGAAACTATTTGTCGTAGAAAGCTGAAATTTGGCATGTAGGTTCCTTGGGGAGCACGAAGGATTTCCCGGAGTTCCTACGGGAGCGGGAAAAAACGGGATATGCGCGTACGACGTCACGGGCAAAAGCTAGTATGCCTCTTATTTAGTCAGTCAGTAGTAGGTACCAAAGATCTAAATCAAAATCTCTTAATTTTTTTTCCTAATTAACCTCAAAAACATACGTGATGTTAGTCCCCCAAAACGCTATGTTTTCAGAGTTGCAACATGAGATTGACGCTTCCATCGTTTTTAAAATTCGACTTTATTCGAAGATAAAAGTCGAAATGTCTAAGATAACTCTTAGCACAAAAGTTTTAACAAAATCATTACGTAATTTCAGAGAATGTTATGACGGTGACTTCAATTACTGTTCGTGCGACTCAGAGAGTTGCGCCGACAGCAATAAGTGCTACTGCACCGGGCCTCGGAGGGTCCAGGCCTCCCACAGTATGGAGTACCTTCGCAGCCCCTCCAATACCTACTGCGACAGAATGAGGACAAACGATGACAAGAGCGGGAGAACGAGGTGAGACATTATTAAGTAACTGTGTACTATACAGGCCCCCAGAATGAGTGCAGGCCTCCAATTCGTACTGCGACAGAACGAGGACAAACGATGACAAGAGCGGGAGAACGAGGTGAGACATTATCAAGTAACTATAGGCCTCCCACAATTATGCAGGCTCCCAGAGTGAGCGCAGGCCTCCAACTGGTACTGCGATGGAATGAAGACGCGATGGCAAGACTGGGAGGACGAGGTGAGACATTATCAAGTAACTATAGGCCTCCCACAATTATGCAGGCTTCCAGAGTGAGCGCAGGCCTCCAACTGGTACTGTGACGGAATTAGGACGCGATGGCAAGACTGGGAGGACGAGGTGAGACATTATCAAGTAACTGAAGGCCTTCCACAATTATGCAGGCCTCCAGAATGGGGCAGTCCTGCAATTTGAATTGCGACAGAATGAGGACACACTATGACAGGAGCCGGAGATGACATTGTTAGAAGTAACTAAGGTCTTAGTGCACGCATTCAACAATCAGGCCTCCAATTCGTACTGCGATATAATGAGGACAGCCTGGAGTTTGGGTTTGTGCCCAACTATCGCAACAGGCTCGTCCTTTCGCTATTATTTTTGTAATTGTCTGTTTGTAACTGCCCCGTGGGTCTTTCGGTCGCAGGTGTTACTGCCGAGTGTGGGGTCCTGGGTTAGATTCCCCGGTAAGTCAGAGTGTAATTGGAGGTTTCCATTAGGAATTTCTCAGTACTGTAGTGCTTCAGAAAGCACGTAAAGCCGTTGTTCCTGCGCCTGATCTCTCCCCTGCTTCTTGGCTATTTTCCGTTGAGATTGGCCACCGTGATCGAAATTCGGTCAGGGGATTATTGTTTGTTTGTTGTTACTTGTTGTACGAGTATAGTGAGAACATGATGTGTGGTTGCAGTCGCTGGGGCGCGGGCGGGCGGCGGCGCTCGGAGCGCGGGCGGCGCGCGCGCAGCTCCGACAGCGTGGCGCTGGACTACGAGCTGCTGCTGCAGAACAAGCCGCGCGCCAGGAACATGCAGCGGCTCACCGGTGAGGATGTCTTGGATTTATCTTTTTTAACAACCATATTGTCCCACTGCTGGGCAAACGTCTCCCCATAGCCTTCCACACGTGTTGCATTCTACGAGCAATCCAAGTCCTCACGCAAGCGTTTCCTAGGCCAGTAGTGGAACCTGTACCGCCACAAAAACTCACGTATAAGTACAACGGACTACGTCAACCAAACCATGCTGCGCGGTATCAGAGTTTTCTGTGCGATTTGAATATATTATCATATCAGCCAATTGCCGTCAACTGCTGAACGTATGCCTCCCCCAAAGATCGCCAACCATCCCGGTTTTGAGCGGTCCGCATCCATCCGCTGCCAGCCACCTTCTTCAAATCATCGATCCATCGTGCCGCAGGGCGTCCCACGCTACGTTTGCCCATACGGGGTCTCCACTCTACCACATGTCTGAATTTGAATATATACAACAGTCCAAATATCAACCATTTTGAGCAGTTGCCCACCAGACACAACACCAGTCTGGTCGGAGGATCCTCCCTTTTCAGTGATTTGCGAGACTTCATACCCTGTTTCGCATACCTATAGGCCCTTCTCGGTGATGACACCTGATCGATGGTTCCCACAGCGTAACACTCTCGTCCATCTGTCCTGATGCATTCTACATATTATGACCCACCCAGTTCCACTTCAGCCTATCAGATTTGTTGCCCAATAAAATCGTTGATACCCACAACTGCTAAATACGTAAAGAAAAAAACATTTTATCAGCGGTTAAGTGTATGGGACTGACATAGGCTCCTTAAAGTCGTCGAAGACAAATGAAACTCTTTGAAAGCGATTGCCACTTGCCAAGGCCCTGAGGCTTACTTGAGAGAAGCCATCTACAGGGTGTTACATAAATACGTGGTCATATTTAAGGGGTAGCGTAGCGGGGGTTGGGTAGTTGGCAAAAACAGCAAAACAAAAAAAAAAAGTGACTTCAAGAAATTCAACCACAATAACAACAGACAATGAGCCACTAAGTGTAACAAACTGCTTGGAAATTCATTTGATAGGTTTTTTTTTTAAAAGTGGCTTTTTTTGTTTTACAATTTTTTCCATATTGTATATCAACTAACCAACCACACCCTTCTAGAACAACCTATATAAAAAATGTTCTCCGCAGTCCGTAGCACGGGCGCGGGTTCACAGGAGGCTCTGTCAGTGAAGAAGTCGGCGGAGATGGCGGCGCTGTTCGCTGACGTGCGGCTCTCGCAGCGCACGGACGTGCGAGCGCTGTGCGGGGCCCCCGGGCGCGCCGCCGGGCCCCCCGCGCCCCCCGGGCGGGCCGCCGGGCCCCCCGCGCCCCCCGGGCGGGCCGCCGGGCCCCCGCTGGCGCCGTGCGGGCCCCGCCAGCGCGTGTCGGCCGCCGCACTGTTCGCACACGCGCCCCTCAGCAGGAACGCTAGCCTAGAAGACACGTTAGGGTATTTACCCTAACGCGGAGGGTAAGGGTACGATGTCGCCTAATTTTGCTCGTTTTAACTAAATTATTATTTTAATAATTGTTAAAATTGTTAAAATATTTTTTTAACTATTGTTAAAAATGTTATAATAATTTGCTCTTTTACGGCTCTAAAGAATTCGAAGCAAACGACATAATAAGGTGTGATCTGAAGTTCTAAACGAATGTTACAAAATCAATTAATGATTTTAATATAACGATTAATGAATAAAGTAATTGTACAAGTAATTCAACTAATATTGCTTTGGATGTATTCACAAGAAGTAAGTACATTTTTCATCGTATAATTTGTCAAAATTTTAACGACTGTTTTTTTTATTATGTTGTGGATATAATAGGGAATATGCATAATAAAATATTTATTATCAATACAGTTATTATCTAAAAATATAATACTAACAGTGAAATTAAAATCAAAATTGATAAAAAGACAAACAAGATATAACTACTTATTTTAAACAAATATATATATATTATTTTTTTAAATTCGTCTATGTTTGAAATATTTTTAAATTGCCTCTCTCACGGAGACACCATTTTCTATGTATGGCAGCTGTATATGCCGTAGGCAACATAGAATTTGACGTTAGAGTTCGTATCGGACTTCTCTTTCTCATTTTCATCTTTCTAGCTTTATAAATTTATCGCTGATGAAAGTATTTTAAAAAATTATTTCATAATTTCATAATTGTATTCATTTAAAAAAAAAATGCATGCATCTTCCGTATTGTATTCAAACTGTCTTGTCAATGCATCCAAGTAATGTCAGATTACCTTATTGCTTCTGTAATAATAAACGATACTGAACCTTGAATCAATTATTATATTAACAACAGAAGCAAGAATTCATGGCCATTGTCAACTACTAACTGAGAAATTCTAAAAAAACAAACAATTTTGTTTCGCAATAATATTGGGAAAAATATATTCTAAATATTATTGCAATTTAAAAGAAAAACGAAACCAAAATAAATGAATATTATTCCAAATGCAAAGGAAAGTGCAATATTTTTAGAAATTCACAATATCATTATTTTTTACAAAAAGTGCAATATATTTTGAAAAAAAAAAACATTTTTTCAATGAATGATTTGAAAATCAACATCGTTTTGAAGGCGTTTTATTGACGTTTTCAAAACGGAACACCAACGGATTGAATTCCGTTTAAATAGTTACATACGTTGGTCGTCATATCGTGCCAAAATGCTCTGAAAGTTAAACCCTTGGCCTCATTTACACGACGTTTTTTAGCCTCCACAAGTGATTTGCTTTTTTGTGTCATTCGAGAGAAAATACACATGTGAAATAACATTTTTGAAACGCATATTTTTAACAGTGATTTCCCCCAGACTGACAATGTGTAAAACCGTCGCATTGTCGCGGTAACCTGTCTGCAGGAACCTTTTCAGATTTTTCAGTCTCGCTTGCAAAAAAAAACATCGTGTAAATGCAGCCATAACAGATCGTGACAGACATGCTTTCTTAATAAATAATTAAAAAAACTTGTATTTTTCACGTTTTAACTAAGTTTTGTATCTCATACACGTATACCACCTTATTTTAAAATAAGGCTATAAAGTATATCGAATGTTAATGGAAAAACTATGTATGTAGTTATTTATTTTTGAAAATAACCTTTATACATAGAATAATTTAGTGTGCAGCGTGTGTATTGAACTAGGCAGACTTGTAATAGTTGAAGAAATAATTTAGACCTTACCGTCGGATTATAAGTTTGTTATACGACTTTATTTTTTTTTTAAACCTGTGCCCCCGCTCTAGGAATTTCTCCTGTATCGTGGGTGCGTTTACAAACATACAAAGTCACATACACAAGCAGCCAGACCCGGAACAACTATCTGTAAGCCATACAAATATTTGTTCCATGCGGGAATCGAACTCGCGACACGCAGCGCAGCAGCCAATCGCTCAACCATTGCGCCAACCTTGTCGTCAAACTTTTGTTTTTTGAGTTTTTTCCCGCGGCTTCACTACCGTCAAAATAGGTCATAACCGTCTTCAAGATTCCATCTATCTGTGAACTAAAATTGGTTTGGCGGTTTAGGCCTGAAAAGGTAATATATAAATAAATGCAAAGTCACTTTCGCATTTACATATATGTACGTCTGTTAGGATTTGAGCTCTCTTAGCATACATAAAACGACGTATATTTATTTAACATTTTTCTAAAGGAGCTGACATAGGATTTCGATTATCTTTCAAAGTCAGTGATTCGAAGATGAGGTGGTTATACAAATATGTATCAGTAGAGGATACTTTAACATGGAAAAAAAATTACAATATGGCATGCGCGTGCAGTAGGCCATATATAGTAGCCCATATATAACGCCAAAAAACAAATTTCGTCCACTTTCAAAGTGGACGAATATTCGCATCGTCAGTATCGTGATTTCAACCCTGAATAATGTGGTGAGTTTTTTTTTGGGCATTATTTATGAGCTGGCCTACCCTTACTGTACCCTACTGCACGCCCTTGCAATATGGTGCCCTAAAGTGTCACTATGCTGAGATATTTGGAAGTAATCACCAAGTGAGAACAATGACAATGATTAAGAATGAACTAATCACGCGCTTATATGCAATAGATGGTATTTAAATAATAGTTTCCGGCTTGATCTAACCGCCGCGATTTAAAAAATAAAATTAATTTAATTATTCACCAGAGAAGTTTGAACTCTTAAAAAAAAACTGAAAAAAATCGTTAAATAGTCAGGTTAACTTGGCTTTTAACGACTGACAGATGACGACAGATGTAGATACTCAGGTTCTAGAAATCGCTTTGCAAAGTCTGCTCTAGTTTTCATACACGCCCTGTATTTAGTTATAACTTAGCGCTAGTAGGCGATGGTCTAGTCTATGTCTACTTCGCGATGTGAACTGAACACTACACTTGCTGACTTTGAAACTAAACGTTATAAACATTCTAAAACTTACTATACTCTGTTCCAGAACTAGTTGACGAAATTGTAAACAAATGGGTCTGGAATCGTTGAAGTTGATGGCAAATTGTTACCACTTACAAATTCATATCACTTACAAATTGATGCCACTTACAAATTGATACTACTTACAAATTGGTACCACTTACAAATTGATAACACTTACAAATTGATACCACTTACAAATTGATGCCACTTACAAATTGATACTACTTACAAATTGATACCACTTACAAATTGATGCCACTTACAAATTGATACTACTTACAAATTGATACCACTTACAAATTGATACCATTTAAAAATTCTATTTTTTAAACTAGTTTTTGCCTGCAGCTTCGCACACATATGAATTGACGCGAGAAAAGGAGCTTATAACCGCCTCCAGGATCCGATTAAACGATATTCATGAAAATCGGTTTAGTAATATTAGCGTGATAGCGTACCTAACAAACAAACTCACGTTGGCATTCATAACATTAGTCAGGATAAAGATTTCAACCATAAATACTATTTTATAAATAAACCTAAAAGATGTTTTCGTCATCTTTGGAAGTGATTTTTTTTTATACGGTTATTATTATTTAAACAAAAAATGCAATATATTTTATAGGTTGAATAAATAATTTGAAAAATGTATTTGTGTGGTTTTACAATTTCGACAAAAAGTTTTTGAATAAAGTGTACCTAAGGCTGTGTCCAAACTGAGCTAAGTGTGATGCACCTAAAAATATGTTATAGCCTGACTTTTTTGTATTTATAGAGTTTGTAATGAGACTTTCGTCTTATATAAGCTATGCAATACAAGAATATGATGTTGAAACTAAAAAACCTTGACTAATCGACCCTCTGGAACAAAAATTCAGTAGGTGAGAATACGTTTTATTCAGGATTCAATGTAAAATATAAAAAAAAACTCGTAATCCTGTTTAACAACCACTTATTTTTTATACAGAGAAAATTAAGAATTCCTCAATTCTTTAAGAATATTCTTTTTCATTTGCTGGGTTTTTTCTCCACAGCGGTTATTTTCTTCCCTGAAAATGAAACCAAGAATTCCAATACCAGTACCTAGTTATATTTTATATAAGTCTTTTTTTTATTGCAGAGAGACTGGTTTAACTTTGTTTATATAAAAGTCGGTATACATTTATGATGATTCTCGGTGTGCGCCTGAGAAACTTTCATAGCAATATTCCTCTTATTATAATATATTACTTTTAATGTTAGGCGCCTGTCTCACTAATTTTAATGTAAAAATAATTAATTATTTTTAAAAAAATATTAAAGCTAAGATTTATTTTACAGGTATTTTTAGAGAAAGAGTCCATTTTGGTGCACGGCAGTGTGTATAGCCAAGTATTTAAAGAATCTCCTGTTATCTAGTTTTTATTATTTATCTGAGAATGGTCTAATTAAATCAAATTAAAAGTAACGGTGAGACAAGTGCTTGAAAATGAGTTATTTTCTGTATTATACTATTTGTGAAATATAGATTAGACTATTAAAATTAAATCACTTTTACGGAAACTTCTTCTTCAGAATGCCCAATTAAGAACATATCTAATTGGTACTGACTTATTATTTTGTCATATCCTGTATTTTATTTTAATCCACATCAAAAAAAAAGGCTTGACCAAAATGCCGCGTTTAGCAGTTTCGGTGTCCAGAACTCAGCATATGGGTCGAACAATAATTTGTTCGTGTGCCCACAACTCGGCAGCCGAGTCGTCGTTATATGTAGCGACGACTCGTGGGCACACGAACAAATTATATTATTGTTCGACCCATATGCTGAGTTCTGGGCACCGACACGCATAGCTATCGCAAAATACATGATATATTTATAAAAATGTTCTGTAAAATGATGTTAATTTTAATTCCACTAAAACTTTCTCTTGTATGAATGTAATGTTTTATGTTAAGAAAAAACTGTCGATCTTGTAACCGGTGCAATGTTTGTGCAATATGTGTTAGTCGTAAGTAAGAGCGTCATGCCAAGTGCAATATTTTGTAAATACAATGATATAATAATTATAAAGATTACAGTTTTATTTTTTCCTTACATCCTTTCAGACTAGGGTTGCCAATCACAAATTTGAAAAACCAAGATTTGTAGTTAGATAAACAGGACGCAGTAATAGAGTAGCAATTATAGTAAAATATTAATATGACTAAATAAAATATGTATTCTGAATAATATGACTCATGGAGTTGAAATATAAAACAAACACTAGTTTGTTTTGTGTATTAATAACTCTTTTTTAACTGCATTTCATCCTTTTTCGTAACTTTTTCTTTAAACTTAGGTTAGCATCTAACAAATTCTGATAATAGAGTTAAAAAGTTTAATTAAAATAAATAAGTTATTTTACTAAAATTTGACCACCTTTGCAGTGCGCATTATAAAAGACGTTTGGAAACGTTTAGTGCAAATTGGTTGAGTTACAAAATAATCATAAACTTGGTCACACTTCATATCTTAATTAGGTGTGGCTAGTTCTGATGATTGCAACTTTGAATGAAGGAAAGAAATAATTTCCTACCTACAACAGTTTGTTGGTAGTAAATTATTTATTTTTTTCTTTCGACCTCTGTGGGACCACAGGACGCCAGAGCATAAACGCATAGAGGTGACCCAGACGCCAAGACAAAAAAAATTCGCCGTACTTTTTGTCACATATTTGTGACGTTTGACGTACCGGGCACGCGCTTGCTTGCCATGTACATGTGATAATGGCGTTCAAAAGGTTTAAAACTACCCAGAACACTACAAAACCTGGGAAAACAGGACCGGCAACTAGCAGCAATATACGCACACGGAACAATCAAAATTAAGTAATTCATTCAAATTAAGCAGAGCATAGGCACTTTATAATTCAAACACAACATTTTCAAAAATACTGACATCAAAAACGTCTGCCTTGCTTTGCAAATCTGCAAGCTGGGAAGGAATGGCGCAAATTATCCATAATAAGAAAACTTGAAGTTATCCGTACCTACAAGTATTAACTTACACTTGAACTATGCATAGCCGCTCTTAATTAAACCACAATTACGATTTAATGATAATTAGTTAAGTACTAATTAGGACTAATTTAATGAACCTTTCTGAGTGTGGCAGAAAGTGCTGTTGACTGTACAGTACCTAATATAATTATTTGTTATTTAACTACAACAATAATATTATGCAGACGGAAAACAATGACAGCGCGAGCAAATAAGAGCGATTATAATAACACATAATTATTTTAGAAGTAGCAAGGTTTAACCTTATTGATGTCTCATAATAAGTCAACACTTGATAGGACTAATTCTGCAGTCATAGAAAAAAGGGACGTAATTACACAAAACGAATTCCGACCGATTTCCGACATTTAGTCATTATGTTAAGGTCGGAAATCGGTTACATCGTTTTGTGTCGAATTGCATGTCAAATTTCGGGAACTCACCGAGCATAGACAATATTAACAGCTATAGTGTTGTAGTCGTGATTTATGTATACCATAATATGTCGATTGAAAAACGATGACTGTGACTTTTAAGATAATGGATTATCATGAGGGCAGGCGTAGTAGCTATAGCTAAACACGGGGGGCCCGACGGTGTAAACAAGTATTCAGTTACCCAAAGGCCACCCTTTCTTCCTTCCATTCCTCCCGGCTTGGACAAGTGTGCACCAATCCTGTCGATAGGTGTCCCAACTCATCCCGACATCTTCGTCTGGGTCTGTTGCGATGTCGCTGGGACCCAAATAGTAGTAAATTTAACCCACGAACCGTTCGACATGTGGCAGACGTGATCGGACCAGTCCTACTTTAGCTTGGCATCTTTTCAACTAATCCTTAATTTCTTTACATTTTTGACAGATTGCGACTGAGATGCGAATGTGAACGTTGCTTAAAAATGAGTAGAATCGGCCCTCAGGTTTGAGCGCCGTGTGTAAGGAGAATGCACATGTCCATCAATTTGCCTTATTGGAAATCGGAAGGTCTCCATTAATAAATGCCTTCATCGTCCAATAGCTTTTTCAGGCGTTTTCGGTGCTCATATCCTCTTGTCTTGTCTGGAATGTGACTTGGTCGAGGGAGATATATTTTGGGAAATAATCATATGTCACCGGAAAATTGAAATTGTAAAATATTGCGTGAAATTATATATCGCGGCAACTTTTTATTATTTTATTCAAAATGGTTGTTTCATAATATATCGAGAAATTATCTTAATAAATATATTTCTTAAGTACGTGTGTATGTCACTGAACACCTCCTAAACGGCTGGACCGATGTTGATGACATTTTTTGTGTGTTCAAGGGGATTCGAGAATGGTTTAGATTCACAATTTGACCCGGTAGGTGACGCTGCAATCGATAACTATAATATTTCGTCATACGCAAAGCAAACGTTCGGACAGGACAACGTCTGTCGGGACCGCTAGTAATCTAATAAATATTTATTACAATCTTACGAAGTCTGCAATTTTCCGGTGACATACCTAAACATCTCCACACCATCTAAATACAGTTTCTGTAGAGCGCGAGAAACAAATATCCTTAATTCGACATAATTAATCACTTATCGATAGAATTTTATAACACGTAATACCTTAATCGCAACACTACTCATTTTCGACTGACTTGTCCATACACTAATGACTTGTCTATGACCTTTTTAGTTACTATACTCTATGGTCTATGATTTCGAGTAACGGCAACAGCACCCAACACTGCATCCATTAGTTAAGTACCTGGTTTCAATTTGATATGTGAATCGCGACTTGATTGCTTGTCAGAGCATTAAATACTGTGCTTTGTTTCACGTCGCCATCAGTAGTGAATTAGTGATCCTGTGTGAAGGAAGTGGCTAATATTAGTTGAACTTGTCAAGAAAGTTGAAGTTTTAATTATAAAATTGAAACATGGGGTCCAAGCAATCTAAAAGTCCAGACGGTCCACCGCAGTAAGTACCTGCCAGTTCTCTACACCTTCATAGTCTTGCTATAATAATCTTAATTCATTTGGTGTGGCCACAACATATCTTCGTGTTATGTACTGCTATTCTACCTAATTGTCATTTAGTAGTCACCCCCTTGCCCGTAGTAACGGGCACGAACACCCCGACGCCGCGGGATCAAAGGCTTAGCCTACGCCCGCCTGCCACGCCCCCTTGCGGGGACTTCGCGAACATCTCCATGTCGATGCGTGGGTTTCTTCATTACACGGTGGCAGCGGTGTGCCTTTTTAACACTTTTGCGAGTTAAAATGGACTTGAACCTATAAAATATTGTATCTTAGTATCGTGACACAACGTGTCATAAGTATAATAATAATGTAGCATGCACGTCCTCAAGCGGAATTATCGCTCGAGATTTACGAATCAACAAAGACTGATTGGGTTACTTAAAAAAAAACGGAATTTAAATCTACTATCAAATACAATTTAATAATGTTCTACGAGTTTTACGTTTTGGCCGTTATTTTCAATGTAATGAATAGGTATTTAAAGATATTTTGTATGATAAAAACATAACTTCGTGAAAATCTCGAAATTTTCAAGAACTCTCAACAAACGGTATACAGATTAAAATAATACAAATTATTTACCTATTTTAGCATATAAACTGGTACTGCAATATGCTGTAATATTAGAGATATTTTTTTTTAAATTCTCTGTTCCACACCACCCTAGAGGAAAAGAACTATAGTAGGCGCCAGATAATCGTGGAATATCGGTCATTGACCCACCTACATTTATTGACATTGTTAATTTGAAAAACGGAATTAATGACACAAAACTGTCCCGAATCATCATCTCTCGTGATCCTTAACATTGTCTAATAATGAAAAACGATTCATATTTAATTGTTCAGGTACCTATGAGCAGTTATTAGGGAAAGGTCAATATACTTTATTCCACATTTATGTGGCGCCTACTATAGGCGCGTTATTGAACTGATAACTTCTTATGGTATGGGAGTGTAAACCGCTTCGTAACGTAACGTGTTACGGCGCCAGTCTGTCTGGCTTCCCTTTCTCTCATGCATACGGCAGCGGTCGGCAGGCTCTTCTCTAACCCACAGCGCTAGTCGTATTTCGGACAGACGCTTCCCCCTCTCTCCACTGAGTGTTTAGTGTGCGATACACAGTGTTTTATGAAGCCCATTTTTCGGACATCACATTTTTATTAGAAAAACTGATAGAAATAATAATTATAATGCGAGATTTTGTATCGCCATTTAGCTACCAAGTCAGAAAAAAAAAGAAAAACTAAAAAACAAAAAACTCGCATATAACCGGATCTAACAAAGTTACGAGGTTTATTTGTGCTCTAAAATACTCAGCATATGAGACGCCATCAACGTTTAACATCATTATTTCGTATCATGCTAAGTTTAAGCGAAATTATTTTTTTTCTTAATATCAGGATGGAAATAGGACGACTTTCAAAAAAATATTACCCAAAAACTAGACTTGGTAGCTAAATGGCGCATCTCGCATTAAAATTATTATTTCTATCAGTTTTTCTAATAAAAATGTGATGTCCGAAAAATGGGCTTCATAAAACACTGTGCGATAGACATATGTATACTGTTGACAGTGAGCATATAACCTAAAACTATTACCGTTTTAAAAGTGATTATAAAAACTTATATTAAGGCGAGCATAGCCCGAGCGCCGTAGGCATTTAACGCATACCCCAGCCCCCGCAACGAGTAGCGATACGAAACAAACTACGAAGCGCGGAGACGCGCGGGCCCAGCGTGCAGCGCACCGCTCGCTCAATGAGTTCACGAACTCGAGTAGGTACTAAGTTGCGTCACAAAAAAGAGAAATGCAGTAAATCAACTCGAATGGATTTATATTTTTTTATTTTTAACCCCCGACGCAAAAAAGACGGGGTTTTATAAGTTTGACGTGTCCGTGTGTGTGTGTGTGTCTGTCTGTGGCATCGTA
The DNA here is from genome assembly GCA_905163435.1 of Mamestra brassicae. Lineage (NCBI taxonomy): Eukaryota > Metazoa > Arthropoda > Insecta > Lepidoptera > Noctuidae > Mamestra > Mamestra brassicae. The sequence goes on along the minus strand of LR991008.1, from coordinate 15,688,713 downwards.
GCTCCCGAACGCACGAACCGATTTTGATTTTGTTTTTTTTTTTGTTTGAAAGGTGATTTAGTCGGGAGTGTTCTTAGCTATATTTGGTGGAAATCGGTCCAAAATGGCCGACGCCACAAAATGACAAGTTACATATTTTTTCACAACTCTCTCAATATAGGTATCAAATAAAAGGGCTTGATTAGTAGAATACTATATACTATGACAAATTTCAAATCCAAGATGGCGCAACCAAACAATGGCCACAGAATATATAATAGTACAATGGCGAATAACTTTTTTATATATAATAAGTTGCGTCACAAAAAAGAGAAATGCAGTAAATCAACTTGAATGGACTTATAAATTTATTTTGTTTTATTTTTCTAGTATGTACTTTTTTAAGGTTGTTTATAGGTTAGGTACGTATTCTATGAACTTGAAAATGATTGAAAAAAAAATGAATGAATTGAAAATGAGTAGGTATACTTATTTTTTTTTGTGAATGTCATGAATACAGAATAAGATTCAAAACCACGCGCCACCGCGTGCCATTTGACCCTACATAAGGGTGCGAAATCTTCATGCTACAGTATAAAAATCAGGCCGTAGGTGGGCACAATTACTTTAGAATTGTCTTACAATTCTTGAATTACAATGTCAATATTGTAAGGCTTAAAGGTATAAATGGTTATTTTGTGTAAAACATTATGTGAAGCATGTTTTGTTAAAAAATAATAAAATATTTTATTTTGTAGTCAAAAATATGCTAATAAATGAAACACTTAAGAAATAAAAATAATTTATTTGCTTTATATAATAATCAGTAAAAATAAAGTAAGAGTCTTTGTATAAGTCTTATAATATTCATCAATATTAATAAATTCTTATAGTGTGGGCAGTAGGGTAACCTAGTTATTTACTACTAGTCCAGTCCTAAAATAATACCGAAATAAAAGTGCGAATTTCCTACGTGAGGCTCACGTAGATCCAAGATGACAGCTGCAATAATTAAATGTTTTTCAGGTGCTAAAGCCGATAGAGAGCTCAAAATGTAAATCCAAGATGGCGGTTGCGATTGTCATGGGTGTCGTTTTCATAGTTTTCGAGGGTGGTAAAGCTAATAGTGAGGTCAAAATGTAAATCCAAGATAGTGGCTGCAAAAATTGTTTTGTTTTAAATCATACGTGAAAAGGAACTTCTTTCCTGATTGGGGTCCCCCAACGGCACATTTCATCTAAAGGCATTTCAGGGGCATTGGCAGCATTATTAGTCGTTCTGTAACAATATAATAAATGATGTTCAGTTTCAAATTTCAATATTCATCATCATCATCGGCAGCATTGTTCCACCAACTGCTGAGTATAGGCCTCCTCCCTTTTCTGCAAAGCTTCCCTAGTCTGTGCAAGTCTCATACAAGTCTTCCACACGATCTTCTGTAGATACCCACTTGGTCATTGGTCTGCGAACGCTCCTTCTACCGTTTCTCGGCAAACATGCCAACCATTAGGGCTCCGCTCCACCTGCCATCATTACGTCTAGCCAAGTGTCCTGCCCACCTCTATTTCAGAGCCTCTACCTGCTTTCAATATTCATAGTTATAAGAAAATTTTCATATAATTTAATATTTATGTTACTTACTCCTCAATCCCAGGGTTATTCAAATAAACAGGCTCTAAAGTCATCAATGGAGACACGTTACGCCCTTCCGCGTGCTCTATTGACCTGTAACGCAAAAGTAGATTATGACTTGTTGGTAATAAAAAGTTATTTTTTAAAATTTTCTTTACAAAATATCTCGATTAAACCAGCCTGTTTATAAATTTGTCCATAAAATAAAATTAAAAACTTACTCTTTATCCACCGTATCATTACTTGATTCATGCGTATTGCTCTTGGCCTGCAACTGCATTGCTCTAAAACATTAAAAACAGACGTAAACATTTTTCATACCATGGATAAAGTTTGTATAGCCTAACTAGACATACTTATAGTTTTTTTAATGAATTTAGAGCATGTCATAGTTTGATACAGTGCTTTCTGTAAGTAAGGGGTTGGCTCAGTTTTCCAATGACGTCCGTCGAGTTAGGATTTGATATTTTTTTACAGAAAAGTTACATTATTATAAGTACGCACGCAAAGTTTCAACATGCGGAGACACGTACTTTTTGAGAAAAAAATACTTATTGAAAATGAATTATTATAGCAAAATTTATGTCAATCCCTATCACATATTATTTAGACCTCTCGTCGTTGAACGTTTCGTTTTACCTTGACTTGGACTTGGGGCACCCCAACTCGGACAAGATAGGTAAATCGCCATCACCTTCGTGGTTTTTTTTTAAACCATCAGGCCCCGCCCGCTCCCTACTACGCCTTTTAGGCAACTTTTTGAACGTTTTGAGGCTAGGTTACTAAATGAGTTTTCCTCAGAAACAGTGCGTTACCTTGTCTTGGGAGTGGTGCCAAGGGAGAGGGAGCAAACCCTCCCCCCCCTCTCCCCACCACAACCCCCTCCTCTTGCCAAACGACACTAAATTTTCTGAAAAATTTCCTCAGAATTAAAAACTAAAAAACATCGAAGAGGGGTCTCCGCGACTTTTTCTTTTAAGAAGAGGTAGTATACCTCCCCCCCTCCTATCCCCCACTCTCAATACGACGACGTCAATGGAAAGTCGTACCAAAATAATTATATTCGTAGGAAGTAGTCATTCTGTCACATTTCTACATTATGGCAATAGTAAACTGCGTGTTGGCATCTAGACGAGACCTACACAAACGTTGCAGATACCATAAATGTTATTATTTTTTGTGTTGTGGTTTGTGTTGTGACACAGAATAAAAATACTAACATGGTTGCTGTGGGTAGATACATACGAGCTAACCTACCAGTATAAGCTGATCTCGCACTGAATATAATTTCCGTACAATGACAGGTCAGCTTATACTGGAAAAGTACAGAGTGATATGTGTGTACTGACTGTGTACCTAATTTGTAATAAATAAATAAACAGTAACGAACTAATATTACTTATCTTACTCCTAAATGAACAACTAAATATTATTACAATACACGTAAGAAATACGCGTTTTATTCTACAAAAACACCCGCACCAATGCCGCGGGGTGACCTATGTACCTATTTGGTATTTTGCGCGCACTGGATTTTCAACTCTCGGTGTTGCAGAAGTCGGCTTACCTATAACTTTCGTGCGTGGCGTCTTTGTTTATATTGTCATAGGGGTTAAATTCAACTGTTTTACACATATTTGCGGTTTGTAAATCTATTCCGCGTAGGTACAAGCCTAGTAAATAAAGTAAAAATATAATATAGGTAAATAATAATACTGTCAAAGCATCCTTACCTTTTTTTTTTATTCAGTCTTCGTAGAGCCAGCGATGACAACTTCTCATATGTTTTGGTTTTGCCCATTTCGTTTCACAAAATTGCCACTAAGTATAGGTAAAGTATTTAAAACTAAACTCTCAGATTTTAATAAGGGTAAAGTATGGATAAGACTAAGGTACTTATTATTATTTTTATAAACAATTTTTGGCTCGACCGGTAACAGATTAGCGGCGCGCGGCGGGTTTGGAATAATTGGCGTGCGTCCGACCTCCATGACGTTCCGCTCGGGACTGAGGACACGGAGCGAGCGCGTAAATACAGAAAAACACTGGATTTTGGAATTATTGTTATGGATATTTTGATATTTCACATTATTTTGGCCGTTTTATATCCCATTTTTTATGACCTTTATTATGGTATAAGTTTTATTTTTCAAAGCCTCATATAACTGAAATGAAATAAAAAATAGATCATAATTTAGACCTGTCTTTGCGATTTAATTGGATGCAGTGAAGTGTAAGTAATCGTGTATCGCACGGCCGAAATATCTAGATCGAAGTGTGAATTATGATATATATTTTTTTCAAAATTTAAATCTGTGTTATCTACGAATAAAACACTATCTAAAACGACGTTAATTCGGGTAACCCCGCCTTAATTTAATTTATCACTTCTGTCGGGCGACCCGAGACGCACACGTTTTTTTTAACAGTGGTATCCCCAGCAGGTCTAATCCACTACATAAAACTTTGTTTGTGCTTAGACATAGGCACCGAAAACTGATTATTCAGAAAAATCTGATTCAGGTTCATTGTACAAGTGATGGGTCTGAACTTAAATGTAATATGTTTTACTGATCATTATTAATGATCAGGAAATATATTTATATTTTAGCCAATTGTGTCCCACTGCAGGGCAAAGGCCTCCCTTTCTTCCTTCCATTCCTCCTAGCTTTGGGCAAGTGTGGACCAATCTTGTCGATAGGCGTCAAGCTCGTCCCGCCATCTTCGCCTGGGTCTCCCGCGATGTTGTCGGGCATTTTCTGGGACCCACATTGTGGTTGCCTTAGCCCATGCACCGTTCGACATACGGCAGACGTAGCCGGCCCAGTCCAGGAAAACATATGCTAAAATCTTGGAAACTCTTTAATGATCTATGAATTTTTGTCTCAGTACTTTGTATGTCCATTAGAGCACCGTATTTAGGTAAATAGGCTAAATGTGCTACGTAGCAAAAACAAAACAGAACTAAAGAAAACTCGCCTACCCACTACTTGGTCAATGTTATTATTGCAATATTAATTAACAAGTATCCACGATAAGTATACCTACAGTAGGTACTCAATACTTATTTACTTTTTAACAAACCTGCACTGCGCTTACTCTATGGTTCATCATTTTGAGAATCATTTCAAAGGACGTGCATAGACACGAGTCACATTCACGCTTTTAGATTTGTGGTTTTTAATTTTCCTCTTGTCTATTCTTTTGTAGGATGCAATTCTCTGCAGACGAGGTGAAGCAACTCTTTGAAGCCCAAAGACAGGAATACGAAAGAAAAAGTCAGAGAGAGCAAGATTTGATAATTGAAAATGTAGCAGTCGCTCTGAGAAGTCGTAATGAAGATGTTATAGTTGCGCAGCGAAAACTTCAAGAAGAAGCCGCTTGTTTAGCAGCGCAGAGAAAAGAACAAGAAGAAGCATTTCTTGCTGTGCAGAAAAAACTCCAGGAGGAGGCTGCATATTTGGAAGCGCAGAGAAAATTACAGAAAGCGATATTTATTAACGTACATAGAAAATACAAAGAGGAGGCTGATAAAGAAGCTGCGCAGAGAAAACTCGGGGATGCGGCTGCTAAGAGAAAACTCGAGGAAGAAGCTGCTAAGAGAAAACTCAAGGAAGAAGCTGCCAAGAGAAAACTCGAGGAAGAAGCTGCTAAGAGAAAACTCGAGGAAGAAGCTGCTAAGAGAAAACTCGAGGAAGAAGCTGCCAAGAGAAAACTCGAGGAAGAAGCTGCTAAGAGAAAACTCGAGGAAGAAGCTGCTAAGAGAAAACTCGAGGAAGAAGCTGCCAAGAGAAAACTCGAGGAAGAAGCTGCTAAGAGAAAACTCGAGGAAGAAGCTGCTAAGAGAAAACTCGAGGAAGAAGCTGCTAAGAGAAAACTCGAGGAAGAAGCTGCTAAGAGAAAACTCGAGGACGAAGCTGCTAAGAGAAAAATTCAGGCAGAGGCTTTTCAAAGAAAACTTTTAAAAGAAGCTGCTCAGAGAAAACTTGTAGAAGAAGCTGCTAAGAGTAAACTCGAGGAAGAAGCTGCTAAGAGAAAACTCGAGGAAGAAGCTGCTAAGAGAAAACTCGAGGAAGAAGCTGCTAAGAGAAAACTCGAGGAAGAAGCTGCTAAGAGAAAACTCGAGGAAGAAGCTGCTAAGAGAAAACTCGAGGACGAAGCTGCTAAGAGAAAAATTCAGGCAGAGGCTTTTCAAAGAAAACTTTTAAAAGAAGCTGCTCAGAGAAAACATGTAGAAGAAGCTGCTAAGAGAAAACGTGAAGAAGAGATTTCCAAGAAAGTCCAAGAAGCGCCCGCTACAAGGTAAGTAAAATAACGATTAGGTTACAAAGTAATTCTATAAAACACCTACCAACTCAGCCTCAAGCAGTCGATTGTTATTTTTGGTCACAATGTACAAAACCTAATTCTCCACCACCAGTATTCAGTTTGCCAGCTTAATTAAAGTTAAGTTGGCCGCCCATCGATTAATTTTCAGTCCCGCTTTTATCTATCTGGACAGAAAAAGCTACAGACAAAGATGGATAAAAGTATGGGAGAGCCGTTTACCCCGAAATGCGTCAGTGTGGCTAAAGAACCGGCAAGTGCATTTTTGTTCTAACATGTAACTTTGAATCCATACACTTCTTGTAGGTTTTCTTTTACACGTATTTTTTTATTTTTTCACGCAACAATTAAATGAAAACGATACAGTGCGTTGGAATTTCGCGTGACGTCACATTTTAGTAGACTTTTTGATCAAACCCAGTCCAGCCGACGGGCTGATTATGAGAAGCGACTGCCTATCTGACTGTCTGATACTGGACACATATGTTTAGGTATTCCAAAGCGATGAAAATAAAGCGCATAAAGGTTGACTCACCTTGATTCGCTTTATCTTTATCGTTTTTTCATATATGTCCAGTATCTGACAGTCAGATAGGCAGTCGCTTCATGTAACACGCTGCAGGTTGTCCTCTAGATAGTAGGACAAAAGTTAGAATAAACTCCCGGGAGGAAAAATCCCATTTCATATTCCAGGACATGGCCTACCCGTGTACCAAGTTTCATTCAAATTCGTTCAGCCGTTAAGACGTGAGAAGGTTACAAAATCACTTTTGCATTTTTTATATAAAAATAACGACAGGAAAATGATGATATAGCTGAGAAATTGCACATTTTCAAAGATGATGAGATGTGTCCAGTATCAGACAGTCATAGGCAGTCGCTTCATGTAACACGCTGCAGCTTGTTTAAGTATTCCACTGCGTCAGGTTACGCTGGAAGGCAACCTCAACAAAGTTAAGCAGATGATGAAAGACTATCTTTTAAATTTTTGTCATTGAAAATGTGCAAATTCTCAGCTATATCATCATCATTTTCCTGTCGTTATTTTATATTAAAAATATGAAACTGATTTTGTAACCTTTTCACGTCTTAATGGTTGAACGAATTTGGATGAAACTTGGTATACGGGTAGGCCATGTCCTGGAATATGAAATGGAATTTTTCCTCCCGCGAGTATATTCTTTGGTATAATTATTTCCTTTCAAGCATGTGAAGCGGGTGGAAGCGTGTAGCCTTACAGTATAAACTAGCTGCCGCCCGCGGCTCCGCCCGCGTGTATATCAAAAATTATTCCAAGGGTAAAATATTCTCAGTATTGTATTCTATGTGGTATTCCAGACTATTATCTACCTCTGTGCCAAATTTCATCAAGATCCGTTCAGCCGTTCTGACGTGATTGAGTAACAAACATCCATCCAAACAAACAAAGGCGAACGGCAGGGTTGTATGGGAGTTTCATACACCTAATAAAATATCGTGTTTTGGGATATTTTTTGTTTTAATTGGTAGTTAATACGATAGGCAAGCCCTTTTAAAATTCTTAGATTTTTAGAAGTTGGGACTTAAAAGTTATAACCAGTTTTATTTTTGAGGTTATGTCCCAATAAATATTATTACGTGTAGGCACATAACATTGTTTTGGTGAAAAAGGATATGTTCTAGATAGCTGGTGCTATCTTTGTAGTGTTTTGCTTATCATTAAGTTGGCAAATTGACATGAGAATTGTAACTATTCAGTAGGGTGCTTAAGGAGAGACCTACGTCCAGCAGCGGTCTGCAATAGTTTGATGATGATGATGAAGTGCTGATGGAGTTTTGAGTGTGGGTATATAAAACAACTTTATTTTTGTAGGAACTTACATATTTTATTTAATTGTTCTTATAATTACTTAATCGATTCTTAATTTTATTTCATCTAAGAAAGGGGCAGGTAGCTCAACTCAACGTAAGAATAGCCAGATAATTTGCTTAATTGCTCAGATACAGTTACAAACCACAATCCAAAACAACAGCAAAGAACTGAACAGAGACTCGGAAAGATTTTCCTAACCTGTCAATAAAATAATTGCCAATACAAAAAAAACATTGATGGCGAAAATAATTCCTAGAATTAAATAGTTAATTATTAAGATTGTATGCAATAATTATTCATTGTAAGGTATAATGTGTAATTGGTTAATTATACTTACTGTTATTTCTATTTTTAAATATATTTAAATCTTTTAATTGCTATAATTAATTAATCCGGACTTCTAAAAATACCAATGTTACATGAAAATGAATGGTTTAGTTGCCTTAATAAGTGGTACAAATACTATCACAGAACTACAAAAAAAGTATGTTGTACGAATTCTGCCGTTCGCCTTTCGTATTTATAATATTAGTACAGATTTTTGTTGAATCTTAATGTATTGTTCGATGACGCCATCATTAACTATGTTCTACCTGTGTCTAACTAGAACATTAAGTTAATGTATTCCATTCTGGAGCAGGCGAACATTCATAAGGGTCGCACACAGGGCAAAATACTCAAAGTTAGATACCAGCTCCACATCCTAGCTCCTTTCTTATGAGGATTTCCATTTTTTTCCCAGAAGTTGGAGCAAGCCCAGTACAGCTCGTGTATCGCGTTATTGTAATACCCGTTTCAAATGCGATGAAGGACATGGATCCTACAAAAATTACTGGCGTACTAGGCAAGACTGCGGCTACTGCAGTTCAACCATTAGCGGACGAAGGAGTTATCACACTAAAAATGATCCTCAGGTACGTACTCTAAATCTATAAAAAAAAAACTTTGATATAACACATGAACGCTAAACGACCCCTGTATGGGTTGTTTGTGAATTAACAGCGACTAATGGCGATTTTTTTATCGGTTGTTACCCATTGGTTAAAATTTTATGGTTATTATGGTCAAATAAAATGAGATTTTCGACCGATTGTTAGTTATTAACTCATCATCATGATGCCAGCCGAAAGACGTCCACTGCTGGACATAGGCCTCCCCCAAGGGAGGACAGGAGGTTTGCTATAATCACCACGCTTGGCATCGTGTTGGTGATCGCAGTGTATCTGTTGCAGTGCACAGAAGCACAGAGAATTCTGCTGCCCATTCTCTGGTGAGTGATGGGATGGTGTTATTCTTTTGCATCCGACACCATTCAAAACAGTTAATTAACTAATAATCAACGTCAATCGACAGCACCGATCGACGGTCGATCGATGCTAAGATCGATGCGATGGTGAAGTAACACCCCAACAATCAAAGGAGGGAGAAAACTCAATTTTGAGTTAAGCTCGCCTTGGTAAATCTTATATATAAAATTCTCGTGTCACAATGTTAGTTACCATACTCCTCCGAAACGGCTTGACCGATGTTTATGAAATTTTGTATGCATATTCAGTAGGTCTGAGAATCGGCTACTATCTATTTTTCATACCCCTAAGTGATAAGGTTTGTCCACCCCTCACATTTTTTTTTGGATAAATTTCATTTTTTTTATTTTTTATAATGTGGTATTTAAAAATACATTCAACCCTAAATTTTCACTCTTTTATCAACAACCCTAAATTTTAATAGCAATATTAGGGCTTTAATTATTTTCTACTCTCGGACGTCGATAGTAAAATTGATCATTTACCACTCGATCAGTTAGTCATTCTTGACTATTTGTTTGGTAGAACGCACTAATCCTAGGAAGCCTATTTATTGAGGAAGGCTATAGGCTATACAACATCACGCTACAGCCAATAGGAGCCGAGCATTCATGAAAAATGTGACGCAGACGAAGTTGCGTGGTACAGCTATTTATTTATAATAATTAATAACGGTGTACTATGTCATATTAGGTGTAAAATAAAGAGTTAAGAGAAAGAATTTATTGATTTTCTGATAATATTTCAGACGAAAGTGCCATGCCCTAACACACATGGTGGCTGCAACCTGCTCATAAGGATTGCTGACATGGAGAAGCATGTCAAAGAGTGTCCCTTCAAGACACAAGACTGTCCGCACGGCGCAGTATTTAGAACCTGTAATTGGCAAGGTATGATTATAACTTCAAATTGCAATTTGAAAACTCATCCGACTATCTTAAAACTAAATATCTTCTAATCAATACAAATAAAATTCTTCCGTTACTGACTGACTGAGTGACTTCCTTCCCCACAAAAGTCAAAAAAGTCAAAAGTCAAAACGTTTATTTCAATTAGGCCATTAAACGGCACTTTTGAACGTCATCGTTTACAGTTCAGTAAAATAATAATGTTACATTAATAAAGTGACTCTACTGTCCATTCGGAAAGTTTGATTCTTATGGAGAAGAACGGACAAGAAACTCCATAGTTACTCTTTTCAAATAATGATTTTACAAAATTTGGTATACAAAAATTAATTTAATATTATGTGAGGACGATGCACCCAGAGTATGCTACTTATAAGAACAAAGTATCACCAGCAGAGGTAAACTTATTAATTTCCTAAAGAAATTTAGGTAAATGGTAATCATATATTTACAAACATTGGAACCATTAATTAAACAACACACTCCAAGCGGAGAGGCTTTCTTGAATTTCTTACAGAACGCGGGCTCGTACGCGCATATCCCGTTTCCGTAGGAAAATCCTACCTCAGTGCTCCCCTACTCTCCCCAAGGAACATACATGCTAAATGCCAGCTTTCTACGACCAGTAGTTTCGGCTGTGCGTTATTATGAGTCAGTCACTCATCAGTAACGGAAGAATTTTACCCGTTTATAAAATGAAGTAGTATTTCTTGAACGACTTCATTATTAGTATCTGTACCTCGAAAGTTAACATTAGACGTACCTAGTAGTCATTTTAAATTCGATCGAATGGTTGTAGATGTTTTGAATCATTCGGTATTTGCCCCCACTTGGGAATGTTTTCTGAGAGCATGTCATGTACCATCAGAAAATTGCAGACTCCGTAAGATTTTTATTAGATTATGATGTCTCTCTGTCGATATATTATGAAAAAAGCATTTTGAATGCATTCAATCCCATCCAAGTGCAATAGTTTCCAATATATTCGTGTCTTATTGAGAAAAAATAGTTTAATAATGCGTCAAACTAGACGCGTTATTCTGCAATCTTATGGCGTATGCTTTTTTCGGGTGAAATATATTTATTACTTTGGCATCAGGAGCTCGTGGCTGCATTATAACAGCCGCACGAGCCGATCTTCAAGGTTAAGCAACGCTTACCGAGGTTGATATGTGGATGGGTGACCGTTTTAACATACCGAGACTCCTCAGTGCCTCGGAAAGCACGTTAAGCCGTTGGTCTCGGCTGTCATTTGAAGATCTTTGGCAGTCGTTACGGATTGTCAGAAGCCAGAAAATCTGACACCAGTCTTGCCAAGAAGTACCGTGTTACCCACTTAATGGGTTGTGGAGGTCTGGTAGGCAGCCGCTCCACGTAGAATACTGGTCCGGCTGAATCCGGTTTGACTGGGAGCCAACCCCAATATATTTGGGAAAAGGCTAGGCAGATGATGGTATCAAAATTAAGGGTTCGAGAAGACAAGTAAAAATTTTTTTTTATTTTCTTTTTTCAGTTCCATGTGATAAACTATTTATTTTTTTCTTTCCACTTTTCATATTTAATACGTTCCCAATGCAACATGTAAGTAGCTATTATACTAAATGGTAACTTTTGTACATTTTTTCAGGTAACATAAATTGCCTGTCGAGTCATTTCGACGAGATGCATCCTAATTGCGTTGTGACTGAAATGGGTTCGGAACTTTGTATTAAAAACATCCACAGGAACCAGCGATACGTCTGTCTCATAGAAAAAGGCGATTATTTTGTTTTCCATCTGAGAGTATCCGAAATGGACAGAAAAATCTACATGGTCGTTCAGCTTATAGGCACCAAACAAACCGCCATGGAGTGTCTATACGAAATACACGTCTACAACAAAAGTGAAAGCCGCAGGGAATATATGTATACAGACAATTGCTGCTCCACCATCGATAATATGGACGATGTTTTTAAGAGAGAGGAATGTGCGGTGTTGCCAATGCGGTACGCTAACACTTTCGTCAATAATGGGGCACTGACTTTGAAGTATTTCATTACGAGGATCGATGAAAAGAGGACGGATTTTGGCAGCTACCGACGAAGTAATGCGTATGTAAAGCCACCAAAAAAAAGTGTTTTGGGTAAATAACCTCCGGAACATTTGCCACTACAGCGAAATTTTACTGTTAACCCTCCCAAAAAGCATTTTCCATTTAAATAATACGATTTATATACGCAAATGTAATGCTCAAAACAATACAGGTAAAGTTATTTTTGAGTTTTTTCCCCAAAGAAAACAGTATTTTATCTTCTTATAGTTTCGTGTTTGGGTACAAATGTTCGACGCCTGAACGATCTTCTTTGGGATCGATCAATATTATGGGTTCGTTTGACGGTGAACTCGACACGTACTAAACTCTGTAACACACACAACACTGAATCTCCTCTGCTCAGTGGCGTAACTACTAAAGTGCAAGAGGACCAGGAAGGCCCAGTCGTCATTCATGTCGCTGGCTTAGAGTCCCGAGAGGGATTTAGTCCAAAATGTTGTTTTTAAGAGCTCAATTGAAAATTTAAGCTACCCGAGGCTTGGTGCTAATATTTTCTTTCTATATTTATCTACTTTTCTTTTGCGTATAATGACAAGATTTGCTGGGGGAAACTCAACTTTGAGTGAAGCTCTCCTTTGTACATGAACTTTATTATCATTTTATTATTTTGTAGTTTGTTTTGGTTCACAACAAAGAATTAAGAAATGTACTCCTAAGCCTTATTTGTGTATAATAGTCACCGGTTGATTGCTAACACCGGATGATATAAATCTTGACTAGATTATAATAATCTCTCTACCAATATTGTGAACAGAAATTCAAATACAAGAAATTCTATCAAAATTCGATAGTAGTACATTATATATAATATTATCCTCATCTATATTTTCTGTAACTTATATGGTGTACATAATAATGAGTATTCTATTCTATTCTATTCTATATGTAGGTATTTGTGACCTATCGAGCAGAAAAAGTTCACTATACTAAGCAATTTATAATAAACATACGGTGTTTGCGATGATCCGGTGACACAGACAAAAGAAAGGTAAGCTCTCTATGTTGGGATGCTATCATTTTTGAAGTTGCTTAGCTCGCTCTTGCCTATGGATAGCAGTGGTGCGACACCTTTATTTTATAGTTATTAGGCTAGTTATAGACTGGCCTGTTGGTCGAGTGGTTAGTGACCCTGACTGCTAAACCGGAGGTCGTGGGTTCGATTCCTACCCAGGACAAATCTTTGTGTGATGAGCATGATCATTTGTTCTGTGTCTGGGTGTAATTTGTCCATAATATGTATGTATTTAGAAATATATAAGTATGTTTATCAGTTGTCTGGTTGACATAGCACAGGCTCTGCCTAGTTTGGGATCGGATGACCGTGTGTAAGTTGTCCCAAGATTTATTATTATAATGACTCTGAACTGTAAATTGACTGTTTATCTTTACAATATGGAACAAAACCCTGTGGCTGCTTAAAGGAGTACATATGTTGTACTACTTATAAGCTTGCCATCAATGAAAAATAAAATCAGTTTCTGGCCAAAAAATTTTAGAATTCGACATATTGTATACTGAGTTTTACACCTGTATTTCATGACTTACTCGTAGCAGTAGCATGTGTGCGCGGTGAGTGAGTGCGGCTAAGAGGGTAGTAATCAGTTTTACTTGCCAAATATTAATGTGTAAATATAAATTTGATAAAAAAATATACCAAAGGATATTATTATCGATTCTGAAAATGTCCACTACAAGGAACAACAGGATTATTGTTACATACTGTGTAGCGATTTAGGTTAGTTTTTAATGACAAAAGGTTTCTTTGTAAGTACCATTCTTAGTACTAAGTGTTTAATTTTAAGTCATGATTATTAATTTTGATGATTAATTATTTTTATTTGATATTTTTTTGCTCAATCAATAAAGCTTATCAATATTTGCCACTATACATTTTGTTTTATTGATTCATGCCAAATATCTAGAGATACCTTACATCGCACAACAAATAACTCCAATTTTGGTCGAAAAAAGACGTTTTATACGGGTAGAAACTATATTTTTTCTCTATTCCTTGCCATTGTAATATCTTCACGATTCCAAATAGTAGTTTCGGTGTAAAACGCTATTAAAAAACCAAATAACTCCACTGGAAACGGAACGTGTCAATTTTGATAGATAAATCAAATAACTCCCACGCAATCCGCCACCCCTGCTCCCCGTCACTCCAGGCGAATTAAAGGAGATCATCGGCCGACTCAAACCCAGGAAAGCCCCTGGGTCTGATGGTATCACCAACAGGGTGATCCGTCTTTTCCCCGCTTCCCTGATGATGTTGATGACCGCCATCTTCAATGGCACTCTGTCCAACAAGTTTCCACAATCGTGGAAAGGAGCTACCGTTATCGGTATTCCTGAACCAGGGAAGCCCAAGTCCTCCCCGACCAGCTATCGCCCCATCAGTCTGCTCAGCGGCCTAGACAAAATCTACGAGAGACTTATTTATAAGTGAATCAAGGATTATGTCGAAGCCAAGAGCCTACTTCCCCTCGAGCAGTTCGGCTTCAGAGCCAACCATTCTTCCGCCTAACAGGTCTTTCACATCGTTTAGCACATCAGCGACCAGGTTTTTAACCAAACACAGTAATTCCCAAAAAGGTTGTTGTATTTGCGCCGTTTGAGATTGTCTGCACCCGCAGCAGCCGCCCCCGCAGAATCCGCTGTGGTAAGAAGATTGGATGGCGCAAGGGTGTCGACACAGCATATACTTGAATGTACGGGGTAGTTGATTTTCGGTTCCCTTTATAAAAGTTGTTCATAATGATGAGTAAAACGACTTCTTTTTAGGCTTTGCTTTATTCCTGTTACACCCTACATAAGAGGCGTTTACCTAACGATGTAGAAACCAGAACAAACTTCCGTGCGTTCTAGCAATTTTCCCATACCTATTACTGGAATCAAAAAAGGCCACAATTTAAGACCCATTAGTATTGGTGTTATAAATATTATCCGTGGTACTTGGCAACTGGGCTGAGCCCAGTTGTGTATGTCCCTTGGTGTCTATTGGCCTAGCTCTGTTCTGTCTCCTGCTTAATAAGGAGAGAAGTGGAAGTTATATACTTTTTTCAACACATATGCTCAAAAAATGCATTTACGAAGCCTGTATGTATACATTGTTCGAAAGTTAAAAATTACGCACCATTCATTGGAACGTGCGGTAAAATCAGTACTCTCATCTGAGTAGGTACCTATTTTACCGCACTCTTCGTTGTATAGCGCCGTGCGTATTCTTTACGGTTTTTTTTTAATTTCCATTAAAAATATAAGAATTCCACCAAGGAGTTTCACAGTATAAATAAACTGAATGATTGAACCTCCGTGGAAGCGCTTTGCTCAATACGTTTGTCTCATTTTAATACTAAAGAGAAAATGAGGCGAAAGATGTAGTTCTAATTTTAACCACGCGCACGTGGCGCCATCTGCAGATTCGCGCTATTTTCATATATGGAACGTCAAAGATTGTTGCGACTTTCCGACTGATATCTAAAAAAAAACTAAAAGTTTGTTTCATTACCTATAATGTACTGTTTTCTCGCAAATGTGTTGAAAAACGTGTGGAAATTGGTTTTTACAAACTTATTTCATATGTGTAACAACTATGGTTGACTATGTCTCAGGCTTACATTCGTCTACTCGTTTGTTAAAACCAACTTGCCGCACTAGTATCATAAATAACTATTTCCTACTCCTTCGCTGTTATTTCCTGAAATGATCATTGCGGTATCCAAGACAGTTGAATCGATTCTCCGGGACTCGTCGAGCTTTATTGACTCGGCCTTTTTTTCTGGTGATCGCCTTTGTTTGCTTTATAAGAACACTGACTACTTACATACCTTTGTATAAATGCTAGTTCTTATAACTCAACAGACAGATGTGTTGCTCCCCAGCAACACATCTGTCTGTTGAGTTATAAGAAACAACAAACTCCCCAGTTTGTTGCGCCACTTCTTCTACCCAGCTAAAACACTAGGAAGTGGTGACGGGCGGGCGTTTTGGGGGGCAGCAGTCTTTATGTAGAACTTTGACGTTCAATAAGTCACTCAGCCTAATTTGAATAAATGACTTTTAGATTTTGATTTTCTTGATTCTTGTTTTCAGGAGTTGCAGTGGTTGGAATGTAGGCGTCTAAAGTAAAAAAAAATGGTATTTCGGCAATCGAATTCTCTAATATAATAGTACTTAGTCTCTAGAACTTCTGGTGCAGGAAACGGGAATCCTCTAGATCAGTGGTTCCCAACCTGTGGTTCAAGGACCGCTGGTGGTCCACAAGGACCAAAATTAGTTCCGCGAAAGGTTTAAAATTTCACTCTTTTCATTTCAAAAATATCATTGATGCAAACTGATTTAAGTTTCTTTAGAAATGTGTCTTCTATGACAACACTTTTTAATTTTGATTTCTAAGCTTAGTTATACTACAAGTTTTGAACATCTATATGATATAAGTTTATTTTTAGTTTAACAGTTTTTTTTTTCCTCGTCCCTGCCAGCAACAAAGAAATCAAAGTGGTCCCGGGTCAAATAAAGGTTGGGAACCACTGCTCTAGATGCACGCAACAAGTCGATGGGGAACACTTGACAAAGCCTTTGTCCAGCAGTGGACATCTTTTGGCTGATGTGATGTTATGAAATGCCTAACAAGACTGATTTTGCATAGATCAACGGTGAATAGTCGGTAAGACTGTAACTTAAAAATAAAACGTTCAGAACTTTTGCAAGCGAGACCGACTCGCACTTGGCCGGTATTTGTAATCCGGTATTCATAGTTTAGATTTTATTTTTGAAAACTACAGGTTTCGGATAATTATTGTACCTACTTAGCTATAAGCCTTTGATTAACATCTAAAGGTTGATTCACACATATTAGGGACGTACCCGGACCGTGCATCCGTGTCCTGTCAGGGGTTTGCTGTTCACTTACGGCAAGGACGTTAGCTCCATCACCTGCCCAGACACGGAAGTGTGTGAACAAGTTCATACAAAATGTATGACACGATATTTTTAGGGCTCCTGACGGACCACGGCCCTGACACTTTCCGGGCACGACCCTGATATTTATTTATTTACCAACTATGGATGACTTACAGCTAAAACAAACAGAATAAAAAAAATTGCATGTGATTCTGACAGCCAATTAAAAGTCATCACTTCTATAAAACAGATTGGAAAGAAAGAGTGTGAAAAACACAACACAGGTACCAAAAAAGGAAAAACAGTAAAACATTCAACCTTAAACTAAATTCACATTTCATATTCACTACAACGATAGAAACCCGAACATCCAAAATCTTATTTAAAAAAGCTAAGGCTCAGACACTTTCTGGCCGAGGACACACCCGTTAAGAAAGGATCAAAATCGAGCTGTTTACACATGTCATTAAAGTTTCTACTTGCAAGCACTATAAATTAAATTTGCCTGTAATTCGTAGAGGTAAATAGAACACGCAACGGTGCGTACCGTCGCTTCGACCTTCCGGGAACGTTAAAATAAAATTTGGATAGAATATCGGAGTTATTAATAGAATTATTGGAAATTTATGTAATGCAATACAGTCAGAGATTGCTTGCCGGTTAACCTTTTGAACGCCAGAGCATAAACGCATCGGTGTGCCTCCGACGCCAAGTCACAAATTCGCCGTACTTTTTGTCAAATATTTGTGACATTTGGCGTACAGGGCTCGCGCTTGCTTGTCATGTATACGTGACAATGGCGTTCAAAAGATTAATTAGGGGTAATATATGATACTTCTTACAGAGGTTGAGATATGTCTGAATCAACCTTAAAATAACACTGTGGATTGAAATAAATAAATATGAATAAGTTTAATTTTTTTATTGTTGAAAATCCTTTCATAAAACATGATATATTCATTTACAGTCTACATTAGCTTACAAATAAATTACAATACGTAAGAGATTGTTCCACTGAGGTGTTTTACTATCAAATAAGTTTCTGTGGAAAATCATATTTTATAAAATTATTAAGTTAGAAAAAGATTTTTTGTAACCAGAATCAAGCAAACAAATGAGATTACAGAATTTAATTAATTTCATAAAAAGTTGATTTTTATTATTTTTCTTCTTCTTAACGAGTTCTTAGCCAATTATAACATTTTTTTTTAAATTCTCAGTGATACGACCCAAAAAACTAAGTAAACTCATACAAAAAAAAATTTAAAGAAATACGACATCCATTTTGTTTTTTTTTTTTTTAATAAACGAAACTGAATGACTAATTTCAATGTTACTTCTCTCACTCCAATAACGTAATAATTAATATTTCTTTGATAAAAAATAATATTTTTCATAACAATATTTTATAATATAACAATGTCTTGATTTTGTGTTCTACCTATAAATTAACAAAAGGTACTTGATTTATATTTACAAAAGTAAAGTATTTTATATCTGTGACATTTACCGCACTTATGAGTATTTATAAATACAAATCTATTTCATAGAGGCACTTAAATGATTTGTAACTTAATTCTAAAATTAACACACTGCTGACTTCAATCCGACCCCGCAGACGCAGATATTATTCTAAATTCTGCCGCCATTTTATAAGTAAACCAGAAGCATGTTAACTTTCGTGTCCATTAATATATTTAACGAATAAATCAGGTATTGTCAACAATCCAACAGGCTTGCGCTTTCGTCCAACTTCAACAAAACATGTGGTTTTTGGTTCTACAGTTTCAATATTCCAAAATTAATATCTATGAATCTATTATGGCATTCAGTACGGCCTGACAGTACCGAGGCGTCCGCGCGGGATGGGTTCCGCATAGCTGTGGCGGAACTTGCTCTGCTGGCGGTCGGCGAGGTCGCGAAAGTCCCGGTAGTCTCTATCGTAGTACCGCTCCCTGTCGCCCTCCACGTACGACTGGCGCTGGTCGTCCAGTAGACGAGAGCGACTGAACGCCCTCTGCCGGTCGCTCCAGTCTCTCCTCCTGTCTTCAATCACCGGCTCGATGATCTCGTCCTCCTCGATGCGCCGGTCCAGCTCCCGGCGTCCGCGGCGCTCGAAGCTGTCGAAGTCTTCCCTGTGCGGCTTCGGCTCGATCCTGTTCAAGTACTCCTCGGCGCCGTACTCGTATCGCTTGACGTCGTCGCGCTTCCTGCCGATGCGCGGGAGTCTCTCCATCTCGCGGTGTGGCTCGCGGGGCTCCACGTCGCGCACCCTGTCCTCCTTGCGGCGCTCGGGCTCGCGGTGGCGCTCCAGCTCGCGGTGAGAGCGCTCGGGCTCTCTGCGGGAGCTCATGTCTCTGTGCCGCTCTTGTCGCTCGTCCCTCCTTTCCTCTTCGGGGGAAGAAGTCGAGCGACTGTTCCGCTCCAGCATGCTCCTCCTCATCGCCATGTGCGCCTCCAGCTCTCTGTTGAACCTCTCCCGCTCTAGATTCATGAACTTTTCTTTAGCTACGTTGAACCTGTCCTTGGGGGACGCTTCGGCGACTTTCAAGCTGCCTTCGCTGGCGCCCCTTTGTAGTTTCCCGAATCTCCGATCTTCGACCCTGTCGATGCTTCTGTTGGAAGGTTTGGTTTCTGCGACGTATCGTCTCCTGTAGTTGATTGTGTCATCTTGGAACTTTTCTACTGGTTTTTCTGGTTTGACGCGTTCAAGTGATTCGTGGCGGAACCTTCGCTCGAAGGTCTGGTCGCGGAAGGGCGCTAGCTGGTCGCGGAACTGGTCGGAGAAGTCGTCGGGGTAGGCGCGGTCGTAAGCGCGCGGGGATAGGGCGCGGCGGGGGGGCGAGGCGCGGCGGGGGGAGGGAGCGCGGCGCGGGGGGGACGCGTCGAACGCTTCGTGCATCATGTACGCCGTGCTCTCGGCCCAATCTTCCTCTGGAAAGAGAGAAACAAGTTGGTTAGTGTTGATAGAAAACAGTTTTTATTACAATGGGGTAGGTTGTCCGGAGGTCCTAGGGAAAGTGTCTTCAATTGTATCAGCAACTTGCTGATGTCACCCGGTTTCACCCTCGTAGTTCCCGTTCCCGTGGGAATACGGGGATAAAATATAGCCTATGTTACTCGCTGATAATGTAGCTTTCCAATGGTGAAAGATTTTTTGAAATCGGCACAGTAGTTTTTGAGTTTATTCATTACAAACATACACACACAAAAATACAATTTTTTCCACTTTTTAATATAAGTGTAGATAGGTAGTGTAGATGGCGATTGTCTGAATGAAAAAAATTTTGGGATTGATCCATTATTCCATGATGGTTAATGCTATTTATTTTATTATGATATCGTCGAATGTCAGTAGTCGATATTCGTAATTTTCTACACACTGCTACATAGGAACAGTTACACAAAAGTATATCCAAAAAACAGCTAAAAATCCCCTGCAAGAAATAAATCCACATTACTTATCTCCCAATACAATGTTTAGAGCCCAGTGCAGCCACAAGCCAACCAAACGGTAAACCAAGTCCAAACGCAACGTAGAACATTCAGGTCTTTACAGATAAGATTTGTTCCGCATTATCGCACGAACAAACTGCTGTTACTTGTGCCAAAAATGCAAGTTAAGGTAAAGTTGTCTTCATTAGTATACGCTATTTCGCTGTCTGGCTTTAATGTGGTATTAGGACGACAAGATATCATGAAGCTTTGAACAAAGGGTGGTTCTGTATGGTGTCGGACGTAAAAGAATAGCACCATCCCATCACTTCCCGTGGGTGTCGTAAGAGGCGATTAAGGGATTCACCAGAGAATGGGCAGCAGCATTCTCTGTGCATTGCAAAAGCTAAACTGCGATCGCCAACCCGCCTGTCAAGCGTGGCGATTATGACTAACCCCCCCTTTGGGGAAGGCCAAAGACATCATCAGCCGAAAGACGTTCACTGCTGCCATACACTGACGTATTTCGGCTGATGATGTACAAAAGGAGGAAGGATTGATTCCTAGTGGATCTAGTAATCACTCGGCAAAATCCCGTCAAAAACTCCGTTACAATCAAATCTCACAACAACGTAACTTAACGTTACGTTTTGTGTAAAATTTCCTAAGAATAGTTTACTGGGTACCTAAAAACAGGCGTATTTTTTTCAAATTACACCCTTGATTTTTGTATAAAATGGATCGCAGAAAATATTTGGATTTTGAAATACAGCAGTGGAAAAATGAGGTTCAAAGTAAAGATTAAAACCGCGCGTGCGACGCAAAATCTACCTGCATATGAATATTTGTGCGACTTCAAGAGTAGCAAAAAATTGGTTGTCAGTAAAGTCGGTTTACGGACGATAGTTTAACGTGACAACGTCATAACAAAACATTGACGAAATGATCGTAACGTTACAATGAGCGCAACGTTACAATGAGTCATCCTTTTTCGTGCGTGCAGCCGGCGTTCATCGATTTATTAGACGTTTTCACGTCAAAATGACTAGGCTTGAATGTAGGTATTTCACTCATTCAGACCGTTCTGTCTTGTGGGTATAGTCTAGATTTCATTGGATTTTGAAAATACTTAAATGACACTGTGACAAATGTACTTAAATCACAGAGTATTTCATCCTTGGTTTTGCAATTACAGTAGAATCCGTGTATTATGACTCCGCCTATATTGACCAACCGCTTAACCTTTTGCGTGTCTTAAGTTACACAGTTCGACATAAGAAAAAATGCTCCAAATGTCTTAAGTCGGACAGTTACACATAAGGGCTTGGTCAGGATTGGACGATAAAAATCTGTTAAGACACGCAAAAGGTTAATATGAAGTAAATACAGTGCGAGGTTTGGTTTTCATATAAAATTCTTTTTAAAAAAGTTCGGATACCATTCATGACTTTGTTTATTGACATGTCGCTTATTATGACGTATTTTTTATATGTTCGGTAATAGTGAGTGACATGATTCGTTTGGGCTCCTTTTTAGGGTTCCGTACCCGAAGAGTAACCAACAGAACCCTAAACTCTACTACGCCTTACTAAGCCTCCGCTATCCATCCGTATGTATGTCTGCCAGCGGGCTGTATCTCAAGAACCGTAATAGGTAGACAGTTGAATTTTTCATAGTGTGTATTTCTATTGCCGCTATAACAAAAAATAATATTCATTTAATTAAATTGAAAATTATAGAGGGCTCCCGATTTATGGTACCCTTCGTGTGAGAGTCCGACTCGCACTAGGCTGTTTTTTTTATTGATCTCTCGTTTTGGGATGGATTTATTTAAAGATACATAGGTACCATTTGTAGTATTTCTCTTTATTACACTTAATAGTTTAGAAAAATAGGACTTTATTTTATAAGACTGCTTTGTATGACGTCCGCTTAGTATGACGTTTTTGTCACTTCCCTTTGATGTCATTATAAGCAGATTCTATAGTATTTCCCCGTATACTCCTAAAATATCATCATAGCCTACAGGCAGACACTTTACCTACGCATTAAATAATAATGTAATTAAGTAACGGCATTACAAGCCGAAGTTTTTATTTTCAACAGCCGAAATACCACAAATTACAATGTATTTAGCACCATCGACTCAACACTCATAAAAATATTTCTGAAATCCACACTAGCCCACTTTTGTAATTATATGCGCCCGACTCGTTTGGACTGGCATATACCTATAGTAGGCGCCAGATAATCGTGGAATAACGGTCATTGACCCTACTAACTACAATTATTGACATTTTTAATTTGAAAAACGGAATTAATGACACAAAGCTGTCCCGAATCATCATCTCTCGTGATCCTTAACATTGTCTAATAATGAAAAACGATTCATATTTAATTGTTCAGGTACCTATGAACAGTTATTAGGGAAAGGTCAATATACTTTATTCCACATTTATCTGGCGCCTACTATAGTAGTCTCACTTTTATGTTTAACGGGATCCCATCTCCGAAACACTTGCCAACATGTTTTTAAATAAAGAATTGACATAGATAAGAACCTGTAGTCTCTTAGACGGTTCCTCTTGATGTAGGGTTGTCAAAAATGAAATGAAAGTAACATTTACGAGAGCCAAGTTTGGATTTTTTTTTCTTGTTTTGTTACTGTAGACTAATGTGTGTTTTTTTTTAATAAGTATGTGTTCGATTTCATTGGTGTGTTATTTTTCAAGTTCAACGACGCAACGTAAGGATTTTGAGATGTTATCCCAATTTCTACGAAAATTTGCAGGAACTTTTACAATTTATATCTTGGTAATATCGAGCGTCTGTCGCTTGAAAGCTTGAATTTACAAGAATCTGTTCTGCGTGAAGTGCAATAAGCTGTAGTGACGCTGTGAAATCGCAGCTCTTCATTAGTTACTGCTCAAGCGTCTACACAGTCGAGTTGTGGGCTAACTACACCAAAGCTGCACTCAGCGATATGCGAGTGCAATACAATGACGCGTGGCGTGCCATGTTCCGGCTGCCTCGGTGGTGCAGCGCGAGCGCCATGTTCTGCGAGGGCCGCGCGCCCGGCTGGCCGGCCCTGCTGAGGAGCCGCTCAGCCGCCACACGCTCCGCCATACATCGCTCCGCTAACTCCTTGGTGGCCGCGGTGCGAGACTGGGACAACAGCCCTCTTCATCAAAGATGGCTGTCCTATCATACGCCGATAACATGATTCGCGACGTATAAA
Source organism: Mamestra brassicae (assembly GCA_905163435.1). NCBI lineage: Eukaryota > Metazoa > Arthropoda > Insecta > Lepidoptera > Noctuidae > Mamestra > Mamestra brassicae. The sequence goes on along the minus strand of LR991008.1, from coordinate 15,665,039 downwards.
TTTTAACTTATTTTTATTATTTATTATTTATTATTTATTGTTATTTGTGTATTATTATTTGGATATTAATCTGGCAATAAACAATTTCATTTCATTTCATTTCATTTCAATAATAAAAATACTGTAGAAAAAAAACTCCAGATTCAATTTGTCTTTTTTGATGAATTCAACAGATTTTTAGAATTAAATTAGATTATTTAATAACTACGGCCGGTGTGTATCGCCTTTTGCTTTGCGAACTTGGCTAACACATTGCCGTTTGTCTAGAAGGGAGGTTAGCAAATAGATTTGGGTCTTTTAGTACAATATTCTTACTTAAATGTTTATTTTTTACCTATGTTTTGATGATTTTTATGTAATAATCTATCAAAAAAGTTACAAGTCTTATCCGGAGACGATGGTAGGCCATTTGAGATGAATACGAAACATTATACCGTGTGTCTTCCGACACGCACCTGTCAACATTTTATTTTTAAATTGCGGTTCATAAAACATTTACTCTGCTTTTAATTAAAGCTTGAGGCGTTCAAACTGTAATGTTATTAGTTGCGATTTGTGTGCTCTCGATCCACAGGTCATCGAATTGAATAAAATAGAAAACATTCATTCTATTAATCGCGGAGCTCGTGGCTATATAATAACAGCCCCACGAGTCGATCTTCAAGGTTAAGCTACTTTTGCCGAGGTCGATCCGTGGATGGGTGACCATCCATTACATACCGAGACTCCTCTGTGCCTCGGAAAGCACGTTAAGCCGTTGGTCTCGGCTGTCATTTGAACAACTTTGAGAGTCGTACGTGTAGTCAGAACCAGTAGCGTATTACCCAGTTACCTAATTGTTTGAGGAGGTCTGACCGGCAGTTTGTAAATGTCCATATTTAGCTAGTTAGCAATGACGTATTAAATAAGCCGCGTTATACACAAAAAATAAAAAATTGCTCATTTCTTTTTATCGTGTTGACTCAGGACCTTGATTTTTATACACCTAATAGGGACTAAATAGGGAGACCTCAGTATCTGGTATAAATTTCAACTTGCTAGGTCCACCTGTTCCTGAGAAAATCGGTGGTGACACACGGACAGACAGAGGGACAAGAGAGTGATCTTATGAGGGTTCTTTTTTTACCTTTTGAGGTACGGGAACCTAATTACTGCTCTTAAAACATCGCATGCAAGATCGGTACAAATCGGTAACCAGAAAACTATGTGTTCTCGCGCAGGATAGGATCGCTGCTGTAAAGTCACCTTCATTTTTTGTTACCATTTTAACGTGCTGGCATCTAAAGTTTATGTTTCATTGGTTGCGTGTACAACAAAAAAAAGGCAAAAATATTTTTTTTTCCACTGCACTGCCAATATTTAAATACAATTAAAAAAAAATCTTATGTATTGTAACTTTTTAAGCTTATGACATATTTACGAGTTTGTAGTACAATAAACAATAATAATATATTTTTTTTAAGAATCGTTGCACGATAGTTGCCTGCATACCAAACAGCTTTGTTGACTGTACCAATGTTTGAGTCACAATTACAACGCTACAAAAGTTAAGTTTGACCAACATTTTCATAATCAACGCATAAAATAACGATTATTTTAATTATGATACATAAATTCTTATCTCTGGAATCTATAAAGATAAAAAATATAATTATATTTAAAAATAAAACCGTTTGACAACCATAAAATGTTCCCACGGCGCCATTTTGTGTAAAAGCGCGCCAATTACATGTGATTCGGGCGAAGTGCTTAGTTTCGTTTCATTGTTTAAGTATATTGTTCTGATTCCCCTGTGCTTTATGGGAAAATATTATAATAATGATTTTCATAGCATTGTGTGTAGGGTTTAATAAACTTTTTTACTGCGAAATTGTTTAGATTGCGTTTGTTGCAATTTGCAAGCTACCGACAGATTTGAAAATTGCAATCAAGTCTATATGTTTAGTATATCTACATTATGACAGTGGCGTTTGTGCTAGTTTTTAACATACTCAATCGCGTAAACGTTTGCTTAGGTCAAACCTAAGGTTGCCAACCTTACTCTAAAATAGAGTATTGTACTCTTTTTTGCGAAGACGTACTCTATAATCTACAAAAGCAATAGAGTACACTAAAATACTTTATTTATGTTTTTTCTTTTTTTTTTACTCTGTGTTTTGATTGAACCGAATGAAATCCTGCCATTTCAGTATTCCAATGAAGGAGTTTTTGGCTTGGCTTCATTGGATTTTTCTATTTGTCGAACAATTAATTTCAAAAAGGCTCTCAGATGTTTTATTTGTATTAATTTAGTAGAGTTTAAAAGCTGTTTAAAAGCACATCCTAATTTTCTAAAATATGATGAGCTTTAATAAAATTGTTGTTTACTGCGAAGTTTTATTTGTGGAATTTTCTTAATGCTGGGAAACATAAGACAGGATTGTTTTAGTCAATTTTATTACCTGACGTTGTTAATTAATTTGCAATCATTGCAATCATTGAATTCAGTCAGTAAGAGTCTGACACGCCCTTCCGCTCCACCCAGAGCAAAAGAAGTCATATGCTGATTGCCAATCCTCAAAAAAAAAAAAAAACAAAAGAAATTGTCTATGCGTACCAAATTCACTTTTCGAACTACTTTTGCAGCAAGTGTTAAACTCTACAAAAAGTTTACCACAAATTCAACAAATGTGTTTAAATGTGACCTCAGACACACGAGAACAATAACTTTTCACATCAAATTACTTTCATTTAATTTACACTTTTACATTACACTTCTAGTAAGTAAAGTTTTAAAAAACTCTCATTTTTAGTAGAACAAACGTAGGTAACAAACCTAATGAACATTTTTGTGCAAACTATCTGTCAAATTTCTTTAATAGATTTTCAACTTTATTGCCAATTTTTTAGGTTCAAGGTTGATTGGGAAAATTTGACAGTTCTGGGTATCTGGATGTGGTGGCGTCTGTGCCACACCACGGAAAGTTTTTGTTTTCTTTTAAACACATCAAACTACCCGAAACTGTCAAATTTTCCCTATCAACCTTGAACGTAGTAGGTATCGTAGGTGTTTGTCACCAAGAGTCACCGCGACCCTGGAACGCAAAGGGCTTTAGAAGGAACACGGATGGGTTTTAGTCAGTAAGAGCCTGACGCCCTTCCGCTCCACCCAGAGCGGAAGAAGTCATTTGATGATTTCACACCCTTAAAAAAAATATGTGTTTCCGTGGCATCACACACGGTCAGCCGGTCGATTCTGTAAACATGTCGAAATGAAGGCTTGGGTGAAGTGATCAAGAGGTGAGCTGTCAATCCATATAATCAAGATGGAATGACAGCTCACTTCGTGATCACGTGACATCTTCAATATATGGATTGACAGCTCACCTCGTGATCACTTCACCTAAGCCTTCACTTCGACATGTTTACAGAATCGACCGGCAGAATACCAGTGCTGTATTTTTTTAATATCGCAGCATATGTTGAGATAGGGACCTTTTTGGCCTCGTACAAATAAATTTCATGTTGTTTGCGTTATAAATTAATTATTATGTAAATACTGGTATTTTTTCCTCTGTCTTGTGCGAGACCCAAATTAACATTTGTCTTTCTTTCTTTTAACCAACAGCTTTAGCAATCAAGTTGAAAAACTATTAAAGAAATTTGACAGATTGTTGTAACTTGATGTGTTGACGTCTGTACATTTAATCACCTAACTTTTACTACCTCATCCAGGAGTTATTAGCAAAAGAGAATAAAGAGCCTAGTCATTGCTTGCGTCAGCTATTAGGGTCCCACTAGACAGAAAGGCACGACGCGACAATGCGACAGATTAGATATAGATAGATAATGAAATGTTTAACGTATAAATATTTTTATATTTATGCCTTTGGTTGTCAACATTAAATTTGCTAATGACATAATGATTTGCTCAAGAAATTGGTCGAGTGTCTGATTGCTTTCAAATGTTGGTAATTCTGTAATCATCCAAGTATTTAGTGTATGACCTACAAATTGAAGATTGATTTTATGATGGTTAACATGACTAATCTTCAAAGTTGTGCAATGGAGGTGTGGTCAAAATATTGGTTAACACAAAATCCAAGTTGCAACTCATGTTAAGATGAAGGGTTTTGGGATTTAATAGATGCCTTTTTTCATAAATATTTTAGAGGATAGCTTGTTTTTGATATCTATTTACCTAATCCCCAGGTGCTGCCCAAGACAGAGATTTGGAAAGCAAAAGGGGAGGCCTTTGCTGAGCACAACTAACTAACTCATCATCATCTGCCTATGCAAAAGACTATTTCCCAACTAAATTGGGGTCGGCTTCCAGTCAAACCGGATTCAGCTGAATACCAGTATTTTACGTGGAGCGGCTGCCAATCAGACCTCCACAACCCATTAACTGGGTAACACGGTACTCCTTGGCAAGACTGGTGTCAGATTATCTGGCTTCTGACTATCCGTAACGACTGCCAAAGATCTACAAATGACAGCTGGGACCAACGGCTTAACGTGCTTTCCGAGGCACGGAGGAGTCTCGGTATGTTAAGTTGGTCACCCATCCACAGACCAACCTCGGCAAGCGTTGCTTAACTTTGATGATCGACCCGTGCGGCTGTTATTACAACTAACTAACAATGGCTAAAAAATGAAAAAAAACTTTATTTTTAATATTTGAATTAATAATCTACATACTTCTCTTCATCTGGGTGTGTGTGGGAATCTACTAATTTAAGGTTAGATTATTTAGAAGGTCTGATATATCTAGAAATAGGGTGAATTCAGACGACAAATAGAAAGGTCAGAAGATGGAAGAAATGTTGCTCTAACAAAAAACAAACACAAGAGGCTCAAGTGACATTTTGTCAGCGACAGTGTGTCGATAGTGATGGACAAAAAAATAAAAACGTATCTATGGTATAGACAACCGCTTTCGAAACGTCACTTGATCATCCCGTCAAGAGTGGTTACGCACTACATCCGATCCGAATCCGTGAAAATAGGAATCGAGAGTCTAAAAAACTCGGACCGAATTCGGATATTGCTTACACACTAATTCGACCTCTGATACAAATCCAAGCTATTCAGGTGCCATCTTTGGCATATAGCTACATAGTTTCTACGCAGAGCTTACGCGGGCTTAGTTGCGGGCGTATTCTACTCCATATCACCTACGGACTTATGATTAGTTCCGAACCCGAACTAAGAATGAACGAAACACGATTTGACAGTAACTGTCAAATTGTGTTGTCATTAACTGTTAGTGGTTGGGTGATACGGACTAGAATACGCCCGCAACTATGCCCGAAACTACGGACTTCAGCCTTGAGAGTAGCCCCACTAGTGCGTAAACTACCATACAAATCTTTTCATTACTACTTCGGAACGTATTTTTACGGATTCGGAATTTCGGATCGGATGCAGTGCGTCACCGCTCTAACAAATTGGCATTACGACAATCCCTGCGAATGCCTAGAGTCGAAGAGCAAAATAAATGATGACGTAGTACCATATGTTTGTAAACATAGCTACCGTACACTATTAAAAAAAAAAAACTATAGACAAAAGAATCACCACAGAGAATAGGAAGGTCGCTCATTGAAAATGTTTGCCGACAATCGCCACTTTTTTCCCTTTGAGAAAACTTGTGTTTATAATGGAAAACCGTCTTCTATCTCTTTCGTACAGTATTGTTTTTAAAGCATGAGGCGTGGGATATTCTAAACTGCCTATTTAGTGTTTGTGCATGTGAAAAACTTGCGTATTCTTCGCTTTTGAGGTTAGTTAACTTTGAAAGGTATTTTTAAGTGTGAAGGGCTTATCTTCTTATAGTTGGTGGGAGGTAGCTTTGTCACTTCTGAATACCTAGTACCTGTAACGACTATCTTGATTTTATTCTTCACTAGTTTCTGCCCGCGACTTCGCCAGTGATAGTATTTTCACGGGTATAATTTTTTTGCGCGGAACCATCTATTTTGCAAAATAAATTACACCTTATAATATCAGCTATCTGCCAGCGAAAATTCAGCCAAAATACATTCAGCCATTTCGGAGATACCGCGTGAAAACGATTATTATCGAGAATTTATTTTATTATTTGTCAAATTAGCTACCAACAGTAGCTGAAACGTCATGTTACAAAGGAAAATGGCGTTTCGGCTAGTATATATGTATGTATATCCGGGATGGTATATTACCTGAGTGCCAATTCTAATAATTACCAAACACCGTTTGCTTTTGTATCTCAGTCGCAATCTGTCATAAATCTATGAAAAATGAAGTTTTTTTTTTATAGATTGTGATTAAGATGCGGATGCAAACGTTGTTTAAAAAATAGTAGAATTGGCACTCTTAAGTCATTTTAAAAGCCTCTATGGTTAAAAGCAAGTAAAATATCTCTTTTAAAAAATTGCGTGTCTCAAATAGCCATCAAAATATTTGAAAGGAAACGCGTTGCTCGTGTTCACAACAATCATCAACCATGTCTTCATTGCACACACGTTAAATTTTCCACTCTATTTCTTAAAATTTAGAGTTTTAATTCCCTTGGCTGGTTTGAATCAAGTAGGTCGGTTATGTAGTGAGGTGTGAACATGTTTCACAAGTCATCATTAGGTGTGTCTTAATGCTTTGATACGCCGAAGGTTGTGCTCTTGAACTATTTGAGAGCAAACGTAGATTCGTAATAATGGCAATGTACATATGTAGTTTTACTGTTCATTTTTATTATAGGGCGTTTTAAAAGCGTAGTGATTTGTATGTGAATGATATGAAATAAAAAAAAAAACATTTCAAGAAACGGAATGCTTCACAAAATGGCTGTCCAAAGTAACTATCCCATGCGGACAAAGTAGCTAGCAAACGCGAGTACTATTATAATATAGCTAAAGAGATTGTTTGTTTCAATGCCCTAATCTCTGGAACTACCAGTCGGATTTGATCATGAGGAAGGCTATAGGCTACACGGGAACGAGAAAAACGGGATATACGCGAACGAAGTCGCGGGCAAAAAAGCTAGTATCTGAATATTATACGAGAAGGGACACAAGTAACCCTCATGTTCTGCTTTCATATTTAAAAAAGCGAATTCACCTTATTTATACACTCAAAGGGATAGGCAGGTATCGTCTGCAATAACTTGAAACTTCAGAGAAATTTAACGGTTTTTATAAAAACTCAACTTACTATATATACACTAGAAATAAAAATAAAAACTCCTAACTAAATTAACCCTAAAATATGGCGTCAAATTCATCCGCATCGCTGTCGACTGGAAGTGTACCCAAAAGACTGGCGGCATTGCCACGTTATATGATTATTCTTTGACCAAGGTAAAAGCCAGCCCTTGGGTCACGCGGAGTGTCAACTAAGCGTCTTGAGATCTCTCAAGACGCTTTAAACAAGTTCTGTGCACTCGGACCCCAAGACACGAGAGTTTCAACCCCAAACGGCTCGAAAATATAACTACCAACAAGTTTATTATATTTCCGCCGCTTGAGGTTCTCTGCAGCCGCAGCGGCAGCGCCAGCACAGCACGAAGAGCTAGGAAGATGGGATGGCGCAAGAGTATCGACACAAGTAGCGTCCCACACTAATGGTCTACCCATCTTCCATGGAAATAACGACATGCAGTCCGGTCTCTTGCCATCGTCGTGTGCCAGGCCAGTGAATAATTAAGAATCTTCCATTTCTTAAAAGACGGAGCAATTTATAATTAAAACATTCTTAAACCTTCCTTCCATTCCTGATCCAATCCAATTTTTATCAAACAACAATTAAGAACGCAAACAATGGTTTGATACCATGTTCTTAGCAGTAATAACAGTTTTATGACGTCACTTCCTATAGAAAATGACTCCCATACAGTAATTGGATATTAATGATATGTTTGCTTTTATATTGAAGCTATTTTATGCGTTGTAGATAAGACACGGCACCTAACTGGTCATTAAAGAGATTGCATCCTATGAGAATTTTTTCTCCAATAGAGGGTAATATTTGTTTGTACTTATAATTTTTTCCACTGAACTTGGCGGCAGACCATTGACAAGCCCTAGTTCTTTTTTTAAATTTATTTGAAAAGTATTTCTGATTAGGTTTGCGGCCTTTACTTAAATTAAAATTGTAAAAAACAAAACAAATTGAAATAAAAAAAAATCGATTGAAAAAATTGATTGATATTAATAATTTACTATTGTTAATTTCCTTTTTTGTATTTTTGTGTAGTTAAGCGATACGCATTTTAATTACAACTTTTGTTATAATGATTATTATGTCTATTCTGTCTCCTGGACTGAAACAGACTAGATCCCATGACACAGGGAATCCTAGTGTGGGGTCTATGGTCTAAATCTAGTTTGAAATCTGTATTTTTGGCATAATATTTTTTTTAATAAAAAAAATATATATATGTATATTTATTAAAAATATGTATAATTATTATTATTTATTTAATTATTGTTAAAAAATATAAAAGTTCAATTCTAAAGTATTTTGAACTCGGGTTCTACAAGGCCCCTGCAAGAGCGAGGGCCCGGGCGGTTGTCCTGCTCGCCACCCCGTAAGGCCGTCACTAGGGCCAGTGACGGCCTTACGGGGCTAACTTTACTTACAAAATTGACGACAGTTTTCGTTTTGTACAAAGTTATATGCACGGGACAATTAGTTCTACATACATTTAAGACACCTGAGTTTTCTACGTTGAATATTATTTTCTCTATTTATTTTTCATACACAATAAAAAAAAACTACGTCGCCGGCAAGTTTAGCCATCAAATAATATTTAACTCAAAACCTCCGCATTCAACATCATCATATCAGCTGAAAGATGTCCACTGCTGGACATAGGCCTCCCCCAAAGAGGGGTTGCCATAATCGCCACGCTCGGCAGGTGGGTTGGCGATCGCAGTGTAGCTGTTACAATGCACAGAGAATGCTGCTGCCCATTCTCTGGTGATTCTCTCAGTCGCCTCTTACGACACTCACGGGAAGTGATGGGATGGTGCTATTCTTTTACGTCCGACACCATACAGAATACCTCCACATAATTACAAATAACGTTTTTGTTAAAGTTTTTGCGTATATCTATTAAAAATAATAACAGGTATATATCGCCTATTGAAGGCCAAACATGTCGTTACTTCGCGAAGAGATAATCATAAATATCATACCTACTAAAGTTGCTTTAACCGCCATTAATTTTTATATCTTCGTGTACTATCAATATTTTGTGTTAAGGGCATCGAATGTGTAGTTGTTATATAACATGTAACAAATTAAATGCTAGACCTGAAAAGGGGTCATTGTACTCATCATTATGAACAACTTTTACTGTGGGACAAACACTGATTTGCGAAAAAAAAAAACAACCAGTAACTCATACATTTCTGTGCACATAACTCGACAAAATGTACTGAACAACTGCCTTTTTTGCGATTTCGGGGTTGCTCCCATAGTCAAAGTTGTTCATAATGAGTACAATGACCACTTTTCAGGTATTGCATTTATTATGTTACACGTAGTATTTAATTGAGCAAGCAGAAACAGTGTAGGTATCTTGAGGATGTCGCTTGTCAAATATGGATTTGGTCATTCATTTTTCCAGTGTGTTCCTGAACAATGTGCAGCAACGGTGACCACAATTAACCGGAAAAAATAACAATAAAAAAATTGGTTGTCTGTAAAGTCGATTTACGGATGATAGCTTAACGTGATAACGTCATAACAAAACATTGATGAAATGATCGTAACTTTACAATGAGTCATCCTTTTTCGTGCGTGCAGCCGGCGATCATCGATTTATTAGACGTTGTCACGTCAAAAAATCTTTTGATTTATATCGTTTTTTTAAACTAAGTATTAAAATTAATTGCCTATAACACTGACACTTTCTTTGAAAATCCTTTTTTTTCGACTTTCACTGGCAGACAGCTGATGAGCATACTTTTCTTCTAGAAAAAGAGAATCTGGGCAAAAAAAAAACCCATGAAATTGTTAACAAACGCGAATTAAGTCGCGAGCAACCGCTTGTTAACCTAATAAATTCAACATACCAACGAGGAAGTGATAAGTAAACTAAAATAATAAAAAAATCTCTTAAGAAACCAATATTCCAGTGAATGTCGACCAATAATGTCGTAAGCTGCGCGCGCGCCACTTTTCTTGACATTTGAGTGCAGGTGGATTCATTACATGAAAGCTATCGAAATATGAATAGGAATTGGATTATATTAGACTACGTATCGACCGCGTGTTTGTTTGTAGATTTTAGACTATCTGTCTAATGTAATTATGTCACCGGAAAATAGCAAACTCCGTAAGATTATAAAATAACTTAAGAGATAGTAAACTCTCGATAAATTGTCAACTGAACATTTGGAATTCTTTTTTACGCATCAATATTTGAAAGTCTATAATCTCTCGAAGTCATTCCGAGAAATTGTGGACTGACATAAACTGCCGATAGCCAATCAGCTGTCTGGTCTACAATTTATCTGTTTAGTTGTGATAGTTAAATTGGAAACTTGACCCCTCATTGGTCTTTGTTTTCTCTGGAAAGACCAATAAGAGCTTTGTTTCCAGGTTTACTATAACACGAAAACAGATAAATTGCACACTTGTGCTCTGATTGGTCGCCATTTTATTATAATCCACAAATTAAGTAACGAGATGTGGTCACACATTCATAAAAAACCATTGCTTGTTCGATTCTATAATATATGTAACTACAATAAGTGCAGCGGTTTTCTTACGAAATAGTTTATTTAAACACATCAACAGACAGACATATTACCACCAATATTACATGAACATTAGTCAATAATAAATAACAAAACGTTACGTAATAAGTTTTATAAGTTATTCATAAACCAGCAGACATTTTGGTACGAATCGGTCGGTGATGCAAACTGGGTGTTCACGACAAATGACCGCATTTGCAAACAACTTCGTTACTTAGGGTTTTTGTCATTTTTTTTCCCTTTTTACATTAAATTCATTGATTAATGTTATTGTATTGTTTGTCAAAATTACTTAGCTGTCGCCCGCGTGTTCTAAGTACTTCGTATCATTGTAATTTCAGTTATAACTTAATAAATTGGCAATCTTTCAGTTTAAAAGTAAGTAGTGGACTCAAGAAAATTAACCAAATAAAAAAAAAATGTGGCTCGCCACATTTTGTGGAATGGGGTAGGTATTTGTTTAAAATCTAATTAGTCTGTCAGATAGATTTCCAAAAAATATTGGACACGTCTTTTTTTTGCCGCGTAACAAAACAGAGACGATACAGTGCGTTGAAAACTCGTGTGACGTCACTTAGCAGTACACTTTTACTGGAAAGTGACGTTACAAGCCCCCACTCCTTATCTTTGATGCGTTTTAACTTCGTAATTTTTTATTGATTTGTTAAAATAAAAAATACTTGTCCAATATTTTTCGATAATCTAACAGACGGACTAAATAGAATCATATTTTTTAACCCAGGCAACATCGTTATTATGCGAATATATTGATGAAATTTCTACAAATTACCGATCCCTAGTCGAATGGTGTTTTTTGACTTTCAGTGGAAGTTAGCAAAAAATGTTAACAGATCATTCTGAAAGTCGCAAGCAGGCTAGGTTTTAAACCTATAAATGTTGTTTTCAACTAAGTGAGATGTTTCATTAACAGCTCTTAAAACTTTTATACTAACACGTTAATTTCTCTGCCAATCAAACGTATTTTTTTAAGCCGCAGCTTATAACCCAAATCATCATCTAGGCTTAAATCTAAGTTTTTTTTTACCATGCTAATTCAAGAACGCGGAAGTATATTTTTTACTTCAACAATGGGTTCAGTCTCATCTTGAAATTATGGAACAAAAAACAATCGGCAATCATTAAAATGATGATACACGCTGCCTAAACGTACTATTATATTGGTTTTTTGTAGCTACTTGAAATAGCTTTATTTACTTGACGTGGTACGAAAAAGGATGTAATCTGTGAATTTGCTTGATGTATTTTATAATTTTTAAAAAGGAGTGGTCGCAGTAGTTTAAAAAAATATGGTGTAGTTTTTTTTAACGCGGCTTCGTTGGCGGCCATATCCCGGTGTTTCCTGTTCCCGTATAACCTATAGCATTCCTCATGATCAAATCGGACTGGCGGTTCCAGAGATTAGCTCAAGACAATCTAATTTTCTGGTTTACAAGTAAAGTGCCTTTCGTTTTAGAATTTTCATAGAGACCCCTCACTAATCACGATCCTATGGTTACTGTATAGATCGAATTTGAGTCAATCCTTACTTAATGCGAAAGCGAGTATGATTATTTGTTAAGTTTTCACGCCTAAATCGAACTTGGATACTTTTACACTTGGAAACAATATACTCAAGCTACTTTTTTTGCGAAAATCTAACTCAAACTCAAATCTAAGCTATCAAGGCCTACTAGCTCAAAACATGGGGCAAAATATATCCAGAAATCTCGAAAAATATCAGCTGTTAAGTACATTTGGTCGAGTTATGCACACATAAATGTATGGGGCAGTAGATTTTAATTCGCGATTTCTGTGTTGTTCCCATAGGTAAAGTTGTTCATAATGATGAGTATAATTACCCTTTTTAGGTATTGCAATTACACTCTTACACGTTGTTTATGTAGGCAGGCTCTAAGTATAACGGTTATGGGTTCTCCGTTTGACGCAAGGCTGCTACATCCTAAGCAATACCAAAGGTTTTAAAAATCTTTATTAACCATAAAAATCATAAAAGCTACTCACCACTGGTACTATGGTTATCATGCTGCCTGTACTCATTCCTCTCCGGTGAGGGGGCGAGATCGCTGCCTATTCCAGAACTGCCCCCAGAAGACTCCAGCTTGCGCCTCGCGTTCACCCCCACGATATTCTGGTTGAGGCAGCGCCTCGTGTCGATGTTGGAGAGGTTGCCTTTCTGCCGGTGGACCGTGTCGTAGTCCCGGGGAGGCAGTAAGATGGGGCTTTTGCCTGGAAGTTTTGGGGGTGGAGTGAGTTGGTGAATTTTTGAGGGCGTGTTAGTGGGGTCAATTTAATCTGTTCTATATGGTATGGGACAGGTTTGCTGATAACATAAGCATTTCAAAATGTTGCGGTTAAAATGTTGAATAAGTGCAATCACATTATTTTAAATTACGAATTCAAATGTGTTTGAGAGTGGTTGCTTTTTAAAATATAATAAATATGAAAGGCTGAAGGGCTGTAAGCATGTAGGTGTGCAGGTAAACATAGAACTGAAGTCTTCTGCGACCGCAAAGCTTAAATTGGCCAACATAAAAAATAATAATAAATATAATAAAGATAGCATACTTATAAAGTTACTAACTTAGCTAAGCTTTTTTGCAATTAAAACTTTTTAGAACAAATAATATCAGCGAGCGACGTTGTTTCCGAAACCACTTTATAGTTTCGAATTCCTAGACGATAGAAATCTTTTTCAAAATTGTATGAGTATCTAATACTGCCCTTCTCCTTGACTATATTAATCACAATTTGAAATAAGCAGCCATTAACTTCTTTTTTCATCATACAGCATACACAAAAAAGCTTCAAACTACATACCAAAGCCGTACCGTACCTGTGCGCAACGCATGGAGAACCAAGCCACATCTACCTACAAAAAATAGACAAAAATGACTGACCTAAGCCCCGTTTACCTGTCGATAGCTTTTGTTTCAACTCGGCAGCGAGGCTGTCGTATAGGTTGGCTACACATCTTTCCTCATTGCTCCCTGAGTCCGACTCTCTGGAGACTTCGCTGCCTAGGGACGAATCCGGGGGTTTCTTCGACGATGGTAATGCCCCTCGCATTTGTAGTTTGCGCTCGATGTCTGCGAATTTCTTCTGGTTCTCTGGTTTCTCGATGAGCGCTTGGAGGTGCGTGTACAGCATTTCTGCTGTATGGTCCGAATCGCATCTGTTGACAAAGAGGTGGTTGGTGATATTTTTTGTATTTGTTTATTGAAATATTTTTCAATCAATCTGCTTAGTCAGTTTTTTCCAGTCAAACCGTAAGCTGAATACCAGGATAAAATTAGGCTGTTTTATAAAGTGGGGAACCTTAGTTCAAAATTATTTTGATTTAGTAAGCAATAGTAAGGACTTATTGGGAAATAAGTCTTAGTCTTACCCAGTTAATGGGTTGTGGAGGTCTGGTAGGCAGCCCTCAACGTAAAATACTGGTATTCAGCTGAATCCGGTTTGACTGGAAGCCGACCCTAATATAATTGGGAAAAGGCTAGGCAGATGATGATAAGTAAGGACTTATTGTTGTATTGCTACATTCTGTTGATGGGCTTTGTTTTGAACTAGCAAGTGTAATAAAACGAACGACTTCACAATCCACAGTCGTGCCACAAACTAAATACTATTGCACAAACCTATTGTTTAACAGCAAGATGTCCAATTCTCATGCAAAACGTCAAGATAAATATTACAATATAAAACCATTTTCAACATCCATCATCATTCGTGTCTTTCAAACACGATCGTTCTATGTCAAAGTATGCGTTGCACAAGTCTAGTCACGCATGTGCATTCCGAGAGCACCCGAATGAAAGCCGAGCGCCCCCGAATGCCGGTGTAATGTCAAAGTTGATTACAATATGGCCGCGGCCTCATCTGTCAAAGTTGACAGTTGGGACAATTGGTGGTAAAGTTCGGTCATATTTGCAAAGGGAGTACCTATTGATTGAGAATGACACCTTGTCAAAGTTTGTGTTGTGATTTATCTTTCGTAATTCTTAGCGCTTTCGTTGGAATTTCTTAAGAGATGACCCTCATGACCCTTATGTGTTATAAAATATCAACGAAGACAGATGAAACTTAGTATATTTTCGTGCATTAGTCTAGGGTTAGGTGAATTCTATTAGCTGTAAAGATTAAAAAAAGTCTAAACTGCTACCAAAACCCAGTCTCCAACAATTTGAATTTTGTCTGTCCTATCGCTAGTGGAGAGCCACTCTATCTAGTGCCCAATGTCAGTACTAACTTAAAGAAGTCAACAACATTCAGCCAAGTCGTAAAACCTCAGAGTTCACAGGTGTCACGGCTAATCTGATTACGGTCGTCCACCTCTATCGCAACCTACCGGTATCTACTCAGAACGGATGTGTTGCAAGAAGGACCACGCATAGGCGGGCCCTGCGATTATCATAAACTATCGAACATTATGCATAGAGTTATGTCATCGGATAACTGGCTGGTTATACAACTTTGTTTATGAGAGCAAAGTGACAGATGGTTGCTTGAGATAGGGCTCGTGATTTAGAAGGTAATAAAAGTTTGACAGTCGATTTTAAGCTTGGGTGATACCTGCAACCTTTCATCCATGTTCTAATGACTGCTTGGGTCAGGAAATTTGTCAAACCACATTTTGAGAACTTAAAATTTTGGGAACAATCAATTCTGTCGCTGAGACGATAGGGCTTGAATTTGAACGCTTTGTCAGTACGATAATTGACGTTAAGTACAGGATTCAAGACAGATAGTCATAATCATCTGCCTAGCTTTTTCCCAACTGTATTGGGGTCGGGTTCCAGTCAAACCGGATTCAGCTGAATCTGGTGGAGGAATACTTTTTAACACGTGTTAACTGTGTAACACGGTAGTTCTTGGTAAAACTGGAGTCAGATTTACTGGCTTCTGATAATCCGTAGCGACTGTCAAAGATCTACAAATGACAGCCCGGACCAACGGGTTAACGTGCTTTCCGAGGCAAACTAACTATGTTAAGATGGTCACCCATCCACAGACCAACCTTGGCAAGCGTTGCTTAACCATGCGGTGCGGGCAGATAGTAAGATGAGAAAACATTTTGTACTTCTAAACCCAGTTTTTAAGAAGTGAAAATCCAGTCAGTTTTTGGTTTAAAGATTTTTATTAAGTAATGTTTCACCAGCACACCAACACAGTTTCACAACTCGTAGATCGCGTTACAAAAACCACATTCTACCCAAATGCCACACAGCATGGCTGCAACTTGAATGTATAATTCATTAAATATTTAAAGCCCCTGATTAATGCACGTTTGACAAGCCGTGGTCCGTAGGTACTTTAATGTCATATTATTGTGCTAGCTTTTGCCCGCAGCTGGGCTCGCTTTATTTTAGATTTTCGCAAAAACAAAGGAGCCTATAACAGTCTCCAAACTCTCATCTATCTCTGTACCCAAATTCATCGCAATCAGTTCAGCGGTTTAGGCGTCGAAGCGTAAATAACAAACAAACTTACTTTTGCATTAACTATATTGATGAGGATTTGTCTTACTTCTTACATTTATTATAAACGCTTATTACGCTATAAAAGTTTAAATGGATAGATGTATGATTGTTACTCAATCACGTCAGAACGGCTGAGCGGATGTGGATGAAATTTGGCACATAGTTAAATTATAGTCTGAAATAACACATGGTTACTTTTTATCCCGGCAGCCGCTGACAGAAACTAGTTTGTAATTTTAGGTTAGGATTAATTTAACATTTAAAGCCCCCTTGATTAATGCACATTTGACAACCGGTGGTTCGTACATGACTGTCATATTATTGTATGTACGAGAAGTACCTATGCCTATTGCCTATCAAACCTGTTATTGGTTAGTGGGTTGGCAGCAACCTGAGTATTGTTGTGGGTTGGTATTGGTACATTGGTATTCGAGTAACCTTGTAGTATGACTTGATTCTTTGGTTGCATATTTCACAATATTCCCTAATTCAACTATGTAGGTACTTTTATAACGAGAACCCTCAAAACAATTTAAGGCCGTTGCTTTGACAGTTCTTTAATGATCATTGACAATCGGCTTTACCTGTCAGTCTGACAGTCAGAGTGTCAATTCTACTAATTTCCAAGCAACGTTCGGATTCGCATCTCAGTTGCCATCTGTCAAAATTTTTTGAGAATTTGCCCTTAGACCTAGTGTTACCCAATCATTCTCACATATATGTATGTTTGTATAATTTTCACACGAATGATGTAACCATATCATTGTAAAAAACATTGATTTAAAAGAGTGTCTGTGGAGTTTCTTGCTTGTTCTTCTCCATAGAGATCTACGCTTTGGAACGTGCAAATAACTTCATGTTTTTGGACAGACCGACCTTGACAATTCAAAATGCCTGTAAAGGTTTAATTGAAATAAATGCTTTGAGTTTTGAGTTTTTTTAAGTGACAGCGACGGGGTTAGAAGGGTTCCATGTAAAATAATGGTTTTCAGCACCATATGGTTATCGAACCCAATACAGAAAAAGCCTGCGCAGATGGATCGTGCTCTAAACCTTGATGATATACCTACATATCGTTTTGAGTTCGTGGCTAAGTAATAATAGCCGCACGGGTCGATCTTCAAGGTTAAGCAATACTTGCCGAGGACAGTCTGTGGATGGGTGACCGTCTTAAAATACCGAGCTTCCTCCGTGCTTCGGGAAACACGTTAGGCCATTGGACCCGGCTATCATTTATAGATCTTTGGCAGTCGTTACGGGTCATCAGGGGCAAAAAAATCTGACACCAGTCTTGCCAATGGGTGCCGTGTTACCTAGTTAACGGTGTGGAGGTCTGGTAGGCAGCCACTTCACGTAAAATACTGGTATTCAGCTGAATCCGGTTTGACTGGAAGCCGACCCCGATGTAGTTGGAATAAGGCTAGGCAGATGATACAACATAATTATTGTAGTTAGGTAATTTTAGAAGACATTTAAAGGTTAAATTCCTTAAGAGACATCTCGTCACCTGCTGCGTTATTATTCAAGAAAATGATGAGTAGGTACGTGACTACCTATGTGTTGGTAATAATTGAGTAAATTGATAGCATGCGACTTAATGAATACTTACAATGGACGCGCCTCACACCGATGTGTAACAAACAAATTAAGTATGCTAAATGTTTTGTATTTTTTTTTCTGAAACGAATCTGTGTGCCTAGCCTTTAACCAACTATGATGGAGTCAGCTTCCAGTATAACCGGCAGCAGCTGAGTACCAGCATAGAATTAGGCTGTTTTATAGAGTGGGACCTTCACAACCCAATAAGTGGGTAGCACGATACCCCTTAGGCAAGACTGGTGTCAAATTTCCTGACTTCTAACTACCCGTGACGTTTGTCAAAAATCTGAAAATGGCGGGACCAATAGCTTAACTTGCTTACCGAGGCAGAGAATAATTTTTTAGTTTTTTTTTTTACGGTACTGTGTGTCAATCTCACTATCAATTTCCTAAAAATCTAGTCATAGATTTAACTACATATTGGGGAGACTGATCCAAAGAAACTTCTATAAAATCTCATTCATATTAGGCGTAGTTTCAATTAATGAATCAATTCATATTTTTCATTGATTAATGGAACTAAGAAAGAAAGAAAACGGTTTTCCAAAGTAATAGTTAGTCCAGGACCACATAGATTGACGCGGACACTCGATAAATATCATCAGATCATCGCATCGAATTACCTCATAAAAAAACAATCAACTCTTTGACATGCAACCATTAATTTAAATTATCCAATGAATAATTAATTAATCCTATCAATTTTAATCCGCTTTAAAAGTCGGTGTGACAGGCGACGCGATGCATCTTAAAACATGCGCGCGGGCAACAAAAGCGAAGATACACGAAAATACCCGAAGTTACACGATTCGATCCGATGTTCGAAACTCGCTCGATAATGGAATGTTGACATTTTAATGTCAAGGTTGTCAGTTGTCACTTGTATCTTGCACATTCCTGTTTATTGTGTATTTGAGAAAAATAGTATCTTTGAACTTAACTTTCGAGATAAAAGCAGACTCAGTAACAACTTTTAAGTTTAATAAGGACTTTATTATATGCAAATACCAAGATTTTCTTTTTGTCTAAAACTTGTAAAACATCATATATTTAAAAACAGGATACTTTATAAGTTATAGACAAAAATAAATCCCGATATTTTTACCGCCATTTTACGTTAGGCATCAAAGAGACCTCATAAAATTCGCAAAATGTAATAATTTGTAGGAAAGTTTTAGTTTTAAATTTCACATCTCTGACACATAGCGTTTTGGGTGAATTTTCATTCCTCTATCCGCAACTTCGGAATGCCAAAATAAATGGGATATACCACGTGACGTTTCCGTAACTCATGTCAGTTCGTTACAATTTTGACGTTTTAACTTTTGACAACCTGAAACGTCATTTTGTCACTAACGAAAAGCCTACTACCCAAAACGCATTAAAGTCCAATCTGTGTTTCTCAAGAATACGCTCATGCAATAAAGTTGCTTAAGTAATATTATTACTGTATTTTAATATAATTTGAAGTAAAGAAGATGCACCTAGAGCATCTCAATACGATATTGTGCTCAATACTGTTGCAACTGCGACCTTTGGCGAAAAAGGCAATTTATCTGTTTATTTTGCTTATACCTGCGTTATAAGAATTTCAATTGGGCAATGTTTATTCAATGAACAACGATGCTTTTGTAGGAGAATGATCTCAGATGCATTCGGTTTGTAGGTTTCTTAGCAATATTTGTGTTAACAATGGTATTATGTTTGCGGGGGATTTGCGCGCTTTGTTTGTAGTAGTGCCAACTATTTGGTAATCCTTGGCGATAGTTTCTAGTATTTGCTAAGTAGAAAAGTCGTATTTTATGCATTCCTTGTCAGCACACCTGTCGAAACGAAAGTGTTTGCTAACGCGGCAATATTTATCGACGCAACTACAAAGAGATACAACGGCCAAATTCGTTATCGGTATCAAAAACAAATTTAAAAAGTCTTAAGCACCTGTAATTTCTAATTCTAATGTGGCTCTTTCAGTTTCTTCATTGGAACTAACATTATACAAACTGTAAAATTGTTAATTTGTAAAAACTAATCGGTCGAAAAAAAATTTTCGTAAAAACATCGTATTTTCTATTCCAGATTCCAGGACCTACTCGCGAGGCAAGTTTCATCCAAATCGAATCAGCCGTTAAGACGAGAAGAGGAAACAAATGGACACAGATAGATAGATACCTATGGATTTTATTACCTTTCTATACTCATAAAAAAAACATCCTTTGTCCAAATAAAGGCATGCAAAGACATCTAACAGCGATCTGAAGGCTACAACTGATTCCGTAGGCGCTACCCGGCCGCCTGTCACTGCCTGTTCACAATAGATACCCTCAAGGTCTCCATTAACAAGTGTTACATACAAGTTACAACCACGCACTGTTACTTCTAGTACTTTGATGGTAATGTGTGAATCGTTTGGGAATGTACCTAGTGATTGAATGAAAGAATAAACGATATTTTTCCAAATGGGATTTTGCAGTAGCAGCCCGGAGTTTGGAAGTTGTACAAAAATTGCCCGTGCTTCGAAAGATAAATTATGTTTGTTTTGTATGTAGGGTAAAGATTACATTTTTTAAACTAGATGAAGCAGGTGTTTTCTGGCTGACTGCACTGAGAAGAAACACCGAAACAAATTCAGAAAGTCGTTGGTCCTACGCCTGATCACCCGGTCTTACCGGATTGTCGTCCTATCGGACTGTAAGAGTAAAGGAACATAGAGTGCACCTGTTTTTGCGCACACACATGAGCAGTATGGTAATATTACCTGCGTACCGCAATATTAGCTCATCTCTGTTCAGAGGTCACAGTTGCTAACTGTGACCTTTTCGGTCACAGTGGCGCATAACATCACGCCTGTATGCATAGCAGAGGTAGGTAAAAATATATAGATCTATCCACACAGTTCAGCAGAAGCCCCATGCAATCCAGGGCCAGCCGTTGCGAAATTTGTTCGAAAGAGTCACCCCTGCTCTGGGGGCTACTCTCAAAGCCCGAAGTCCGTAGTGTCGGGCTTAGTTGCGGGCGTATTCTACTCCGTATCACCTATGGACTCACGATTTTAGCCCCCCTGTAACGCAAAGGGCTTTGGAAGGAACACGGATGGGTTTAAGTCAGTAAAAGTCTGACACGCCCTTCCGCTCCACCCAGAGCGGAAGAAGGCATTTGATGATTTCCCATCCATAAAAAAGGTAAAAATCTACAGATCTAACCACACATTGCAGCAGAAGTCCCATGGAGTCCAGGGTCAGTCAATTGGCATCAACGGGTAGGTTCAAGTCCAATCAGGTTCTTCTAAAACTTTCTTAACTGAAAAATCACTGTCCGAACCGACATCACTGCCTCAGTCTCAGCATTCACGCTTGGGACCACTAGACCAAACGAGTTAATTAATAGATTTTTTGTTTCAATTAAAAGATGAGTATGCAAATGAGAGGGTCCGTTTATAATGGTTGATGATGTGATAATTATATATTTATATTATTATCCTGCTTAGCGTGACCTCAGACGAATCCGTCTGATTCATATGACCCGGCATTCTCTTGTTAATGTCAAGGTGAAGATGCTACGTCTAATAGATAAAAATATTTTGTATATTTATAGTGATAGGTAAATGCTTTTTAGCAATGTGAACTTTAGTGCCCCTGATATAAACCGCTCTGAATTCCGTACCCAAGTAAGCCGCTTTTTTTTTTTTTTTTTAAGGATGGGAAAGCATCAAATGACTTCTTCCGCTCTGGGTGGAGCGGAAGGGCGTGTCAGACTCTTACTGACTAAAACCCATCCGTGTTCCTTCTAAAGCCCTTTGCGTTCCAGGGCCGCGGTGACTCTTTCGAACAGATTCCGCAACCCTGGCAGAAGCCGCTGCAAATATAATTTCGCTAAATGGGGGATTATGGATCCGCAAAAACCCAGTGCGAGTGCGTTGCGGTTCAGACTATGTCCAATTTGCTGCAGTGTCTCAAATATCTATTCTGCTGCACACTAGATGACTTGAACAACGTCTCCAATATTGCAATAAACGTGGACGGTATTAACCTTTTGAACGCCAGAGCATAAACTCATCGGTGTACCCCCGACGCCAAGCCACAAATTCGCCGTATTTTTTGTCACATATTTGTGGCGTACAGGGTAAGCTTTCGTTTGTCACATATATGTGACAATGGCGTTCAAAAGGTTAAGAGAAATACCAAAGAACTAGGAAGGCTCGTAGCAATACCGACTTCTAAAAATAAGTACAACACTTTTATGGTTTTTAAAGCGTTGCCATATGAACCAGCATAGTAACCTACATAAAACCCGTTCTAAATTATTTGTCTTTGGTAGTGTAACCAAAGACAAAATATTTTAGAACGGGTCAATGTAAACTTATTGAAATCTGATGAAACAAGTGTTTATTTTGGTATTTATTTATTTTTTCATCCACAAAGATATTTGAGCTCTGAAACTAATGATCTATGGAACGATTTTGACATCAATGGTCGTTAATGATGGAAGAAGTATAATCATTGATGCAGCTTTTAATTTTAATTTGAATGGTGGTCTTCGAAGTCTTACTCTAAGGTTATTTTATTGAAAGCTAGTTAACGCAAAAGTATGATTTAGATACTGGTTATTCTTTCCTGAAATAATACCTAGATATAAATTTACATATGTATACCTATGTAAGTGTCTGAGTGAGTGCCAATTCTACTAATTTATAAGCATTGTTCCCATTTGCACCTCAGTCGCGGTCTGTCAATAATGTATGAAAAATGAGGTTTTCTTAACATATTGACGACGACTGTGAACGAATGCAGACGTTGTTTAAAAATTAGTAGAATAGGCCCGTTGAAAATCTTTGTCTTTCAGACGTTTTAAACATTATTAGTTTTCATTTTTCACATCAACATTAGATAACTCTGATTGCTCAGTTCCGGTAAGCTAATGTTTGTAGCCAAAATGTTTGTCATGATGATTTCATAATGACCTTACGGAGACCAATCATATATTATATTATCTGTGGCATAATTTGACATAGTTGTGCGCTGTCATTGCCTATAACAACTTAAAACGACATCTGTAATAATCGAGAGTGTCTCAGAAAATCGATTTCATAAATAAAAATATTGATACAAGCAGACCGAACACCGCTAGTGCCAAAAGAAAAAAAAACGCGGCCGCCGCATTAATTTTCACTTCACGCAACATTAACAAACTATCTTCTATTTATATCACCCAAACGTGTCTATTGTTGCCGCCAAAACTTATTTGTAGCGACGAAATATAAGTGAAAGTATTTTTTTATCGAAGTCAGCCATATTGGAACAGCTGTCAAAAGTCGCAAGCTGTCAAAAGACGTGAATTACTCGCGTATACGTGAGCATTGATTCGGTGAAAGGGTATTACAAAAACTTGCTGTATGGACAGCGATCGATGGATGTGTTTTTGATTTGTTTAGTCGTAAAGACATGGAAATAGACTTCGTCAGAGGTCGCCCTATTCACCTTTGCGCTAGAAATACTTTTATTTCTATTCATTAGAAAGTATATGCTATCCTTGATTTTGAAATAGTGTGGTTTTCCCGCACCTTAAGCCGTTTCTAATGAATTTATCATCAATTTAATATTAAAAACGAGTATTTAAAAGCTAAATAGATGTTAAAGATTTGTGGTATCTGCAGGTGTGATTTATCTTAACGTAAAGATTAGAAAATTCTTTGCAAATGTCATCGATCATCAAAATCGTCTGTCCCTCTTTCCTAAATAAAACAAGTGAATTCCGTAACAAGCTTTAAACTTGTATAATATTGACATTTGAAATGTCTAACCTTTAACAGAGTTTGAGGAAACTTGAAGTTCATTAGCATCATCATATTGGCATTTCATTTGAATGCTTACCAGCCATGCGATTTGGCATTACCAGACTTAACGGGCAAAAGAAGAAATATAATCCGTGTTATGGTTTTTTTTGCACTATTAAAAGTGCTGACAATAAGTGTACATTTTATCAAACAAAGCGATTGTCGAAATGCCAGAATGTTACTGGAGACTTCAGTAACAAAGGGCAATCCCATTTTGGAATTTGACATATGTACGTAATCGCTTTATAGAATGTCATGTTCCTTTTTCAAATCCTAAGAGAATTCCGAGTCGATGTCATAGACAAGAACAATTACAACTATAACAAAAAAGTTCGATACATCTTAAATTCAAACCTCCTTTTTTACTCTCAGAAAAGCAAACTCAAGTCCAGAACAAGATTATAAAATAGCCATAAGAGTAATGTAGGATGTAGTTTTACTGCTCAAGTACAAGTTTCATGATTTTCATTTAAATTCTAATCAAAACTTGCTTCTATTATACAGAGCTTCTAACGCAAGCTCGTTAGATGATAACTAGAAGGTGCTGGTTTATAGGGCTGCCCTTCAGAAATATTGTTATTTTTAATATTGCATGGAACTGTTTCTTTGCCAGGAGTCCTCACTCAATAGAATACTCTTTATTATGTACACCTTAAAAGTTACAAAAAATATAGTTTTTTTTTTATTTAGATTTTTTATTTAGTTTGTAACATCATGACGTCGTAACGGCTGAACTGATTTGGATGAAATTCGGCACACGTGTAGACTATGTCTCGGAATAGGACACTCCAGTATATTGCCTTGGGATAATTTTCCACAATCATGTATGAAGAAAAAACATGATTGTTATGTAACCAGTATATCGATAAACAAACAAAAAGTTAATACTAATGGTGAAAATAGAATCGAAATTGATCTAAAGAGAGATCTGATCGAACGAGATATAACAATTTTGAACAAACAGGTACAGACGCCAATCAACCTTGAACCTAATAGTCTAACAATAAAGTTGAAAATGTATTAAAGAAATTTGACAGATTATTGTAACTTGATGTACTGGCATCTCTACATCTGTCCCTCTCGCAAAAGCGTCGTTTTCTATGGCAGGTGTGTAGGTACTTACTAGATTTTGACAATCGCAAGCAGATATTTAATTTATTTCGGAATCAGTAGAAATCCAAAGTGATAATCCTACTACTATTATAAAGGCGAAAGTTTGTAAGTATGGATGTATGTATGGATGTTTGTTACTCTTTCACGTAAAAACTACTGAATGGATTTTGATGAAATTTGGCACAGAGGTAGATTATAGTCTGGAATAACACATAGGATACTTTTTATCCCGGGAATATGTTCCCTTAGGATAGTTTTCGACAATCACGCGGGCGGAGCCGCGGGCGGCAACTAGTAATTTAATATATTTATGAACAATCGTGCAGCACTGCCATAAACACAAATTGTTCAGTATTATTAATTATATTTTGACACGATGAATCGACGAGGTCAAGTTAATTTGAACTAAAACTTCAACTATAAATTAGTTTGACAGCAACAAATGTCCATCTCCTTCTTGATTTACTTGAAAAGGTTAGGTTTTCCATTAACTTGTTACTTGTTTCCATTAATAAGTTCGAAAGAGTCACCGCGGCCCTGGAACGCAAAGGGCTTTAGAAGGAACACGGATGGGTTTTAGTCGGTAAGAGTCTGACACGCCCTTCCGCTCCACCCAGAGCGGAACAAGTCATTTGATGATTTCCCATCCTTAAAAAAAAAAGGCTTTCCATTAACTTTCCGATATTATTTCTTCGTTCGTAGAGTCACCTCACGCCTTTTTCCAAATCATTCTTCGAGGAAGTATTATAAACTAGTGAAATACGCAATTGCAGGTTTTTACATCTAACGAGTGGGATTCCCTGCTGGAGCCTGTGTTTCCTGATGGCTGTAACCTGGGGGTCTTTAAGTCAACAGTGGATAGGTTACTTCTAAGCAACCGTGCTTCACTGTCGACCACAGAATCGCCAACCATTAGGTTGCTAGTCATAAATTCAGGACTGTAATATTTTAGAAATTCTTTAAGAAATCTGCATTTTTAAGGAATTCTAGTTAGGGTTCCGAACATTCGTAAAAAACAGAGCCCTTATCTTCTCTGTCTGTGTGTATGTTTGTCGGTTTGTCACACCCAATTTTCTCCGAATCTACTCAACGGATTCTGTTGAATTTTGGTACACATATGAACTTCTGTTACCGAAACACGGACGCTTGACGAAAATACATTTAGAGCGAGAGGCACTTTTGGGGGACAAACTAAAAATTAAAAAAAAATTAAAACAAACTGTACTTTGTGATATATCAAATGTAAGGTATTGTAAGGTTTTGATTATATATTTTATTAAAATTCAAAATAAATTGTTTTGAATTTTTTCAAGAAATTAGAAGAAAAATTAGGGCCTTGTCTTCGAAACTGCTGAGCCCAAAATGAAAAAAAAAAATGCTGATAATAGTTTTATACCTATAGATTACAGGAAAACCTGTAAGAAGTCTACAGTGTTAAAATAAAATGTTACAAAAATGAGATTCGTTCGGAACCCTTTGCACGCGAGTCCGACTCGCACTTGGCCAGTTTGTTTTGTGTTAATTAGTATGTATCAATGTCAGTTGAAAATGTATAAAGAATAATGTAATAATAATGTACGAATGTAATGAAATGAAATGTATATAAACTAATGTACTAATGATATAAATATACAAATTACTCAATTATTATTAACTGCTGTTAACATTTTTTTTTACTTATTAAAATAACTTCCTAGCAAAATGCACAACCCTATCCTAGGTTATTGCCAGTACTACCGGTTTTAAAATCCTTTTTTGCAGCTATTACAACGAGGCGGGTTTTAATTTGCAAACTCAGCTGCGGGTTCGATATCAAACCGCCGAGATGAATGTCGTAAACAGGGATAGTAGGTAGTACAGACTAGATTTACGTATAAAGTGGGCGGTTTTAATGTGAAGACAGGGGTTGATGACCTCGGGTGTTAAATGTCTTGGAAGCAAGTTGGTTTTTATTGAAAAAAAAAACGTAGATATGAAGAAAATAAAGGGTTACTTTCTGTGACTAACCAGGTTTTATCCAGTTATTAGGTATCAATAAAAAACAATCAAATCCCGTCATCTGATCTCGGCAAAATGTACGAAATAGCCTTTTTTTCTTTTTTGGTTATGAATTTACTAATGCAGAAAGAAATAGAAAAAATAATTAAATATTTAAAATATTATAAAAAAAGTGCTAACTTTGCTTTGTTTTTCAAAAGAAGCCATGATACGTGAAAACTGCAAAGCATTTCTTAATTTTTCTTATCTAAATACTTACTGAAAGTAGACGGATTTTATAAATCAGCGATTTATTTAATTTTATATTCAAAGTCAAAGTCAAAACGTTTATTTAAATTAGGCCATTAAACGGCACTTTTGAACGTCATCGTTTACAGTCCAGTAAAAATAATAGAATAACATTAATAAAGTGACTCTACTGTCCATTCGGAAAGGTAGATTCTTATGGAGAAGAACGGACAAGAAACTCCATAATCCGTTATTCTCTAAAAACCTAACCTTTCGACCTTGATATTAGCGCCCGTCATTAAAAACTCTAAATCAACTTACACCAGCAAACCTACTTATAAATCAGCCAATAACCATAAACTATAGAAGTGGGTCTCGTAACGAATTCTCCGCGGGTCTCCGCTAGATGTCGCTGTGACCTCTAGATGCGCCGGCGCACAACCGTGATATGTCAACTGTTGCTACATTGAGATGGAAATCCTAAAGTAGTGGTTTGTGCGTGTAATGCAAGAATTATTTTGAAGGATAATCTGAGAGTAAACTTTTTCTTTATAATATTTTAATTGAAAATAAAAACGTTGTTGTTGACAAGTTATAAAGAGTTCTAAAATTCGCAGTCTTTAAAACTTCACATAGATTAGCCTTTTATTGATTAATGATATTTATTTTGTTAATAGGTTAAACATTACACTTTTACACGTCCGGACTAAAGTATAGGCAGTCCATGAATATACAAAATGTACTGAGCAGCCGTTTTATTTTTTCCCAGTTGGTCCCATAGTAAAAGTTGTCCATAATGATGAGTACAATGACTCCTTTTCAGGTTAGATCGATCCAGCCCGGACCTAGCAGTCCTCCCCCCAGCGACGCCCTAAGCCCAGGCCCCACAGGGGGTGCCCTTAGCGTGTAGTCGCTTAGTTTGTAAGCCCTGGCTGGAGGCTTTAATATTTATATTAAGGCTACCATAGGCAAGTCCGGTTAAGCAGTCGACAACCCCATAGGATGAACTGCGAGAAGCCGCTAAAAAAAAAAACTTATGTTTAGGTATTGCT
This sequence comes from Mamestra brassicae, assembly GCA_905163435.1. Lineage (NCBI taxonomy): Eukaryota > Metazoa > Arthropoda > Insecta > Lepidoptera > Noctuidae > Mamestra > Mamestra brassicae. Next base: position 15,636,997 of record LR991008.1, on the reverse strand, counting down.
GTTATACGTTGTACATTCTTGGACTACCTATACCTAAGTCCGTTTAGTATACACTCAGCTTAAGCCTCCAAACCTTAATACAAATCACCAATATCCATTTAAATAACAATAATTATTTATTTCCTTTGCAGAACCTTTGCGATATTGTTGTTGGCAACATAAATAATGGACGCTAAGTTTACAAAGTTGCACAAGGATATGCGCGGGAGTTGCAAAACTAAATGTCAAATGTCAGATGAAGATGCCACCCTTTGTGTAAGGTTTGTGCTAAATATTTAGTTGCGGTGTTATGAGTTGGATAATGTGAAAGTTTGTTTATTTATCAAATAGTTTTCCCTATATACAGACTTATATATGACATCAATCTGTGATTTAACTGAAGTAAATACCACCAACTGTAACAAACTGCTTGAATAGTCATTTCTTTGGAACTTTTTAGTTGGTTTTTTCTGGTCGAATATTAAAAAAAAAGTATTTTTTTTGGTGACCTACTATTTCCTTAATGAATATCAATTACCCAACTTTACCCTTAAAATATCACCCTGCACTTCTGGAATAGCCCTGTATAAAAAAAAAACATCTTCAGAAATCAGAGGACTTTGGCTCCAGACGTGACAGCGATAACGAATGTCAAAAACTCCAAGTTTGAATTTTAGATACATATGTCGACCTCTTTTGTTTTCGTTGTAAATGTTCCTGGCAGCACCGGGCTTGTCTTTGCCACCGATTCAAAATTCGATCAGAATTTGAAAATGGAAACTATAAAGAGGGCCTAGACAGTGTGGCATTCATATACATTGTACATTCTCTAAATTGATATTGTGCTACCTAAATGTCACGTAGTAATCCCAAAATTTTGAACTTTTGACTTCATGACCGCGCGATAGAAGTTTTCTCATTTTATAAAGAGCCCGAGATATCCTGAAAAAATTATCAGAAATCGGGAACACAGTTCAAATAGAACCTATTTTTGGTCTGAAAAAATGCTTTTGAAAATTGTGGCCCCAAAAAAATTCAGAACAATTGTTAGCAGGCTGATAATGAAAATACAATTCTCAGGTTCTGTATTTGAAAAATGGTTTCCTTTCCTCAAAGAGGATTTATTATTTCTGTTCCTGCATTGTGTGTATCTGTCTGCCAAATAAATATGGTTTTTTTCTTTCTTTGTTTATTGATTTCGGTTGCTTAATAGGACTGAAAACTGTATACTTAGAAATTATTGCATACGATCAATACCTAAACAGCTATTTACCTACAAACCTCGATCTATTGTTTCCTAGCACTCGTTATCAACAGCCATATCAACAAGAACGTATGCAGAATCCAATTTATTTCACATCAGTCCATACATAAACGTTTATTCTTATCATCACGCTTGGTTTTATTATAGGGTTAGTAGGACCCGTTACAGTAACTGTAAGAATTGTATGTTATGATAACGTAGAAGTAGACCAGTCAACATCGATATGTCGCAGCCATATCGTAGAATTGGCATGACACCAAGTTGCAGAAATGTTCGAAGGAGTCATCGCGGCCCTGGAACGCAAAGGCCATTAGGAGGAACACGGGTGGATTTTAGTCAGAGCAGATGGCCGATGGGGCCGAAAAGTGGAGTGGCGAGCGCGTACCGGAAGACGCAGCGTTGGAAGGCCTCCCACAAGATGGACCGATGACCTGGTAAGGGTCGCGGGTAGCCGATGGATGCGAGACGCACAGGACCGGTTGTTGTGGCGACACTTTGGGGAGGCCTATGTCCAGCAGTGGACGTCTTTCGGCTGATATGATGATGATACTCCTTCTTATCTCTAAATTGTCTAGTCAAGTCATAATGTTATTAGCATCAGTGGGCAAACAACGATATACTTAAGTAAGATCGTCACCGCTAAATCTTGCGGATTCACACACCTAGATTCACAATTTGAAACCAGTCTGTGAATACACTCTTGACATTAACTGTGTGACCTTACAATGTGCTAAAATGTCATTTGTTTCCTACATTTGATAAATAAAGACATCTGAAGTTTGTTTGTTAGTTTGAACACGCTAATCTCTGGAACTACCTGTCTGATTTGGAAAATTCTTTTTGTAATATGACAGCCACATTCATACACATCATGAGGTAGGGCTTAGGCTATGTGGGAACGGAAAATTCCTATGGGAACGGGAAAAAACCGGGATAGTCGCGAACGAAGTCGTGGGAAAAAGCTAGTATTTTAAAATAGTTTACAGACACAAAAACCTTTGAGGTTGAATTTAATTTTGAGGTTTTTAACAGCCTGTCTGCCAAGGGATATCGTGTTACCCAGTTACTGGTTTCTGGAGGTCAGATAAGCAGTCGCTCCATGTAAAATACTAGTATTGAGATGAATCAGGAAGACTAGAATTTAACCCCAATATATGAAAAGATTCTAGTTGCGATTCTTTGCAAATTCAGAATCATAAAAAGTTTTTATTTATTTTATTCTATAGACAACTAGCGGACGTCACGCGGTATCCGGTGGGAGTACGGAGATAAAATATAGCTTATGTTACTCGCTTATAATGTACCTATTCATTGCTGAAAGAGTTTTTCGAATCAGTTCAGTAGTTTTTAAGTTAAGTCGCTACATACAAAAATACAAATCTTTCCTCTTTATAATTTTAGGATAGATAGTATAGATAAGACAACGGTTCAATTGAAGATTGATGGTAACCTCTAACTGTAGACATCTGCAGTTCTCTAATAATCCAGACTACCAGATGCATCGCATGCGTTTGCATCCTCGAGCCAAAACATGGGGGCCACTCTCCAAGCCCGAAGTCCGTAGTTTCGGGCTTAGTTGCGGGCGTATTCTATTCCGTATCACTTACGGACTTACGATTAGTTCCGAACCCGAACTAAGAATGAATGGCAACACGATTTGACAGGTACTATCAAATCGTGTTGTTATTCATTCTTAGTGGTTAGGTGATACGGACTAGAATACGCCCGCAACTAAGTCCGAAACTACGGACTTCGGGCTTAGAGAGTAGCCCCCCTGAATAGTCTCAAATTCTGTGTTAGCCTTCAGAATGCACTTCGCTACTTTTTTTCAACCCACCCGTATTCCTTTGCGTTCCAGGGCCGCGGGAACTCTTTCATACAATTGCGCAACCCTGACAGACAACATCACTATTTAGCGGTCGAAATAGGTACGTAAGGTGGTAAAACAGATGTAAAGTTTAGTAGACATATTACATGGCAAACACATGACACTAAATAACACTAATGTGTTATAAATTGCTTCTAAAACTGCGCCTTAAAAGGCTAAATCTACTTAACCTAGGCTTAGTAATTTATAGTAAACATTAGGCCTTTAATTTGTCAAATAAATCTGTCAATGAATTGGCCTTAAATTACCAGCGCAGATGACGAACGAAAAGATTTATTTCGTGTCAATTAACGGTGTCTAAACGAAGGTATGTTTTCAAGATTTTACTTAAAATGTTATGGCATATTAGTCAAATATTATCTACTGTTAGAAAAAACTTAAGTATGACGACAAACGTAACGGTCTGTGAAGATGTTGACAAACGTTTAGAACTTTTTACAGAAACTAAAATATTGTGTTGCCTCGGAAACCATATGAAACTGTTTGTTCCGGCTGTCATAAGTCGATGTTTGACAGTTGTCAGGGTTAGTCAAAAGATTGACGTAAAATACTGTTATTCAGCTGCATCGATCGATTCTTTAAACATGGCTTGGGAGAAGTGACCACGAGGTGAGCTGTCAATACAATCAAGATGGAATGACAGCTCACTTCGTGATCACGTGACATCTTGATTATATTGATTGACAGCACACCTCGTGATCACTTCACCCAAGCCTTTACTTCGACATGTTTACATGATCGACCGTCTGGTTAGATTAGAACCCAATATAAACGTAGTTGGGAACAAGCTAGGGAGACGATAGTAGTGGCGAACAAAGTGACAGTCACTTCACTTTTTTGTCTAAACTCAGACTCTCTGTTCATTCTGGCTTTCAGTAGTTATAATGGGTGGGAAAAATCATGGCAGGCTTTTCGATCGCCTTGAGAGTATGTAAGTAATTTTATTGATAAAAAAAGATTAGGTTACATCAGTGGTGTTACATCTCTAATAGAATGACTATTTCCAATGTCAAAGTCAATTCATTTATTTCAACTACACCATTAAAAGGCACTTTTGAACGTCAAATTTACAGTTTGAAATTAAAATATTAGTGACTCTAGTTGTCCATTCGCAAAAAGTAGATTCTTATGGAGAAGAACGGACAAGAAACTCCAAAGTTACTCTTTTCAAATATAAGTTTTACAATATTTTGCATACATACATTGATCAATTGATTATATTACGTGAGCACAATGCACCCAACATTACTCTAATATACAGCACACACTTATATATTAATATTAAAGCAATACCAGCAGAGATAAAACTAAGTTTGCTAGCAAGGGACATGGTACTCACAGATCTACAATATAATTAACAACAATGGATCAGTGTGTGAGTTAAATTAGATATTTAACAGAAAGTACAATGAGCATGTAAGTCCCCTGTTCGAAAATCCTGTATCTAAAAGTGCATTTTTCTTTGTATGGATAGTAGGGACACTCACCTGTAAGCGTGCACATGTACCGGACAGCCAGTCAGGGGGTTGTACAGCAGGAGCACACACGCCACGACGTCCGACTGCACCACCGCACTGGTGATGCTGCCGTGCGGGATGAAGTGTTTGATGGTCTGCTGTTTGCCCTTCGCTGTCACATTCTGGATTATCTTCAGGCCTTTGTGCGATACCTGGGGAGGGTAAGATGGCGGGTTAGACGAAGATATCATTGGCTTCAATATTTATAGAAAATTTTGTATTCGTGTGGCCTTGGCTTTAGACTACAACGATTTATGTTGGGACTGGCTTTTTATACTTAAGCTTGATTTTGATTCCTTTAAAAAAATGCATTTTTAAATATGGCCGACCAATTTATTGTAGACTAGCTTTTTCCCGCGACTATGAATGTGGCTATCATATACAAAAAGAAATTTTCCAAATCCGACAGGTAGTTCCAGAGAAAACCGCGTTCAAACAAACAACTAACTCTTCAGTTTTATTATTAGTATAAAGATAGTTATTGCTTCGACCAACCTTTAATTTAGGAGAGTAAGGATAAGTCAGTTGGTTTATTAGAAGTAGTGAATATTATGGGTGCCTTAAAGTTCAGAAAGACTTATGGCCTAGATGATCTTGCTTGAGGGCAATTTGGGTCTATGTATTTCAGTTATAATAGTCCTATTACCTACTGTCACTACTGGTTGGACAACATTTAATTTGAGTCAATCAACGCAAAAACAAGTACGTATATTCATCGTTACGACAATTACGACTCATTCCTTATGTCAGCAGTCAACATGATGGGATCTACACTTCCAGCTAACTCTTCATATTTCGCTTTTATCTACGGAGGTTTGTGTAGAATGTGGCCAAGCAATGTTGCCACAATCACCACAATCGCCTAACCAATCGATACTCACACTAAGTTCACCAAAGAATACCATCCTACTTGATTTTTAAACCCAACATCATCATCTCATCATCATCTTCCTGCCCTTATCCCATGTTACTTGGGGTCGGCGCAACACGTTTTTTTCTTCCATTCTGTCCTGTCAACCGTCACGCTATCACTAACTCCCTTTTCTTTCATATCACTCCTAATAGGTACAATCCATCCATCTTTTCTTTGGCCTCACTCTCCCTGTCCATCCATCCACATTTATATTCATAACTCTTTTAGTTACGTGCATTTCATCCCTTCTCTTCACATGACCATACCAAGATAAGCGGTTCCCTCTCAATCTTTCCGTTATTGGCGCCACTTTTAAACCCAACAACGCGGACAAATTCCATTCAATACGAACCATCAATCAACATCAGTAAGTCGGAACAGAGGAAGCTTCAACCTTAGCTTACATAACTCTGTTAGTACCATAGACAAACATGTTAGTCGGTAACGTAAGAGAACAAACAAATCAATTAGAACGATGGTAAAACTTTCGCTGCCATTGCTGTAATCGGATCGGAACTAAAGGAGTATGGAATATGTTCTGTTATGTAACAAACATTTACTGTTTGGTAAATTAGGTAAATTCTTTCATTTGGACTAAGTCAAAAGTCAAAAAGTCAAAGCATTTGTTTCAAATAAACCATTAACAGGTACTTCAGAATTGTCAAAGTTAGTCCGTCAAAAACATGAAGCTATTAACACGTTCCAAAGCGTAGATCTCTATGGAGAAGAACGTGCAAGAATCTCCACGGACACTCTTTTAAAACATTTTATGTTTACAAAAATCCTGTTTACATTAGCCTTTTTGCTTCTATATATGAGAACAATGTACAGAAAGAAAAAACAATTTACAGTATCAAATATTCAAATGAGCCAGTGTCAAATAAGGGATGACCGGTCTCCACCACTGACGGCGCCCGTTCATAAACCCTATTTCTTACTAGAAAGATGAAGATTTTTCCGAACATACATAATGTTTTCGTATATGTAGGGTATCCTAGAAGCGCAAACTCATCGACATTTATTCTACCCATTCTAAACTACTACGGTGCGCAAACTTAGTCCCTGATGGAGTCCAAATTCAAACCGAATCGACACGAATCAAACCGACCGAGTCCAATGTCCAAACTCAAGTTTCCAAAAAGGCGATGGCGGATGGAGTTTGCCAGGCTGAAGTGGGGTTAGGCGAGTCATGTACTACTCATATGTGGAATACACCAGGCCAGAGTCGTGGCGCTGTGGGACCCAGAGGATGGGCGTCGTCGCCGAGGAAGGCCTCGGAAACACTGGCCTTAGAGGCATTCATGACAGATTGATTGGAGAGGGCAACACACCGGGAAGAGTGAAAGGCTATGGGCATGGGTAGGTTGATAAAATAAAACAGGGTTGGCCTTTAAATATGCTATGTACGCCAACACACGAGAAGAGAAGTGAACGTCAAGTTTACCAACGCTTGCGGATGCAGTTTCGGGGCCCTTCCATTACAATAAACAGACCCCTCCTTGTCTCGAAAAGTACGTTGAGCCGTTGGTCCTAGCTGTTATTCTTAGAATCTTAGATTTTTAACAATCGTCACGGACAAGTCCCGAAAATTGACAATCGATGATCACCAATCGGTTGTGGAAGTCAAATCGGCAGCCGCTCCATTTAAATACTGGTACTCATCTGCATTCGGTTTGCTCGAATTCAGTGAAGTATCGCTACCATGATCATAATTTATACTACGCCCCAGTTTTTATGTTTCATTTCTTTATACGCTGAGAAGGTAGTGCCACACATAAAACAATGAATGGTAGGGTCACAAAATGTCAACCGTGTGAAAACTCTTTGCTTTAAAATTACATAAAAAAGGCCAAATAAAAAGGCAATATACAGAAATATTTCCGTCGGTATGTATGTCAACAAATGTGAGCTTGGCCGCGCCTTCGCGGTAATAAACATATTATTTTTCCTTATTGCCATAACACACCCATATGTGACGAAATTTGAAGACATTTCGTGAGAATTGCAGAGATATAAGAAAGACAGAATATGATAAATTGTTGTAAAGTGTCCAATAATATGCACGTTTCTAAAAATCAGGTTAAAGGGCCTCGACTCCTGTAAGCCAGAATCTACTGTGGCGACTAACCATCGCCGATACCGATACAATGAAGTGACAGGGAAATTATTCGTCTATCTTGGTACTCGTAACGAAATCTATCAGAAAAGAGACCGAACTCAGATTGGCTATAACTTTTTTGCTATACCTTAAGCCACGTGTCCACTTGCAACCGCCTTGAATGAAAGTTGAATTACATTGCTGGCTAATAAGATATAATAAGAAAAGAAAGAAAGAAAGAAAAAGAGTTTATTTGCGACAAGCATGACGCATACTTAAGTTACGCAAGTTGGGAAGATATATTGAGATCAATGGCTCAATCATGCCCAGCAGTGTTAATAAACTTGTATGCGAGTTGCTTGTAGGTGGAAACATGGCCTTACTATACGTGTTCTTTCTTTATCGTGGATATCAATTAAAATCATCATCACTTCCCTTCAAAATGGTTGAGCTGAATGGTGCTGATGCACGCGTCATGTTCGTGAACGGGCGCCGTCAGTGAAGACTGGTCATCCCTTAGTTGCCACTGGCTCATTTCTATACTGTAAATTGTTTTTTTCCTTTTTTACATTGTTCTCATATATAGAAGCAACAAGGCTAATGTAACCAGGATTTTTGTCAACATAAAATGTTTTAAAAGAGTGTCGGTGGAGTTTCTTGCACGTTCTTCTCCATAGAGATCTACGCTTTGGAACGTGCAAATAGCTTTATGTTTTTAACGGACTGACTTGTTAATGGTTTATTTGAAATAAATGCTTTGACTTTGAAAATGCAGAAAGACTCGGACCCGGAACTCCTAGGTTTTGCTAGATATGTTGTGTGCAAATATTTGCTTCGTACTTGAAACACACTCTTGAGCCCAAGAGCAAGTCAAGAGCTCAGTTCGGTAGCGAATGTCAATTCACTTGGACTCTTTGACATTGAGGGTTTTAAGGGAAAACGCCACCAGTGGCCCTAGAAAGTGGCCCTGGAATTCTGTCAGCAGAAGCTTGTCGAAGGTGATTATCAAAACGTCAAAAATGTATGGGACTGACAAATACTGCTGAAATGTCACGTGATCAATCCCATAGATTTTGGCATTTCGCCAATCGCATTTGCTGATACAATGGCATTTTGTCCAGAGTCGCATAGGCGAGACGTCCTCTACTTTGAAAACGTACTATGACGTAAAGCCATGTGTGGTTTCATACATTTATATAGCTACATAGATATTTAAATAACTACATAGTTTTTTCCTAACTTTTATAATTATTATTTTACTTTATTTATTTACGAATTAAAAATAAAAAAAAAACACTATTTCTAACATAACTTATCAATATTTAATTAAGTATTTTGTTTATTGTATTTACCTTCGTCCGTGTGTTACTGCGGGGTGACAACTGAAAACCAGCGCTGGGTGTCTGACGCCCAGCAAATGCTCACCCTTTCGGTATGGACACACTCAGCGCAATTCTGTACCTACTATTATTTTTGTTACTATGTCTTTGTTGCTGTACGTTTGTGTTGTGTCTATTCCGAATAAATGTTTTCTATTCTATTCAATTTTAAAGATGGCGCTGATGTCAATTTGACTGCTGTCGGAAATTACCTATTAGAATATTGACAGTGCCTAAATCTAATGCCTCAGTGTTGCCACCAGGTGTACGTCATTTCCGAAAACCCTCACAGTTATGGAAGGTCTAACACTTAAATACATTTGAATACCAAAAATCATTTCACCAACCTGAAGAGTAACCTTGAAAGGCTCCAAGTCCCGTGCCCTCTCCTCCAAGATCCTGATGGCCGGCAGAGCAAACTCCTCTCCACGCAGTCCTCGCGACTCTTGCGCGCCCAGGAACCACACGTAGTACGACGCCTTCTTTATGTCTTTCTTCAACCGTAGCGCCATCTTGTGGGCTTATGTCATTGTTAGGGGACTGCAACAACGAGAAGAAAATTGGTTAGATTTATTTAAAAAAAAACAGCGAAAATTATCCCAAGGAAATATGCTCCCGGGATTAAAAACTTTCTGTCCTATTCCTGGACATTGTCTACCCAGTAGCCAAGTTTCATGCAAATCTGTTCAGCCGTGAAAAAGAAGTTCAAAGTCAAAGAGTTTATTTCAATTAGGCCATTAAACGGCACTTTTAAACGTCATCATTTACAGTAAAAATCATATCGCACTAATAATATAAACGCGAAAGTTTGTGAGTGTGTGTGTATGTTTGTAAATTCTTCACGCGCAAACGGATGAACCAATTTTGATAAAATTTGGTATGCAGGAAGCTGACACCCTGGGTTAACACATAGGCTACTTTAACCACGGGTGACAAGGTGGGGCGCAGCTAGTAATAATATAAAGTTAATTAAGTGACTCTACTGTCTATTCGGAAAGGTACATTCTTATGGAGAAGAACGGACAAGAAACTCCATAGTTACTCTTTTCAAATAATGACTTTACAATATTTGGTTTACAAAAATGAATTTTATATTAAATGAGGACGATGCACCCAGAGTATTCTACTCATAGGAACAAAGTGTTACTAGCAGAGGTAAACTTATTCAGTTTCTAAATAAATTTAGGTACATGGTGCTCACATATTTACAAATGTTTTTACATTGTTACAAACGAACAGACAGATAGATGCGTTACTTTCGCATATATACTATTCAAGTATGGTTAAATCTTACTTGCTTACTTAATAGAGCAAATCCCAAATAAAACCTATAATTTTAACGAATGCTACTGTAATTACTGTTTCATAACTGTCTGAGATTTTGACACAGATCTATAGCGTTAATTAATTACACTTCTACTGCAGAAACATCTATATTGCATAAGTTTGTACCTATTGAATCTAGTCACTTCTCGTAAAGTCACAAATTTGAGTGGTAGAATACCTAACTAGTTGCGGAATTTATTCGAAAGAGTCACCGCGGCCCTGGAACGCAGAGGGCTTTAGAAGGAACACGGATGGGTTTTAGTCAGTAAGAGTCTGACACTCCACCCAGAGCGGAAGAAGTCATTTGATGATTTCCCATCATAAGAAAAGATTATTAAAGAATTCATATAAGAAAAGGATACCGAACTAAGGTTTTACGAGTAAAATATTCATTTAACTTTTAAAGGAGGAGCGAATCCGAACTTTGAGGTCGAGTTACGTTTGCCAAGGTACATGGACTCGTAAGGTTCCGTGGACGGGTGACATCCATTACATACCAAGTTTCCTCCGTGCCTCGGAAACCACGTTAAGCCGTTGACTTTGGCTGTCATTTGACCATCTTGGGCAGTCATTACGAAAAGTCAGAAGACAGAAAGTCGGACACCAGTCTTGCCAAGGGTTACCGCATTACTCAGTTACTGGGTTGTGGAGATCTGGTAGGCAGTCGCTCCACATAAAATATTGGTATTCAGCTGAATCCGGTTTGACTGGAAGCCGACCCCAATATAGTCGGGAAAAGGCTCGGCAGATTATGTAATTAATTTAACTTTCATGAAACAAATTAAACTTTAAGTCAGCGGTTATCTGTGAAGTATTGATCTAATTACGAAATTTCTGTTGCTGATAAAAAGCTACCTATTATTGCCGATAACCTAGTATTGACTTGTATAGTAGGTCCGTTTTTCTGACGCTACATAGTGGCCCCAAAGTGGCCTGTCGCGATAGAAGTAATTCGCGGTTTCCACTCAAGAATCCATCAGATAAGGAACCAAAATACGAAAAACGTTTAAGATTCCCGCTACGTAGCTTTAAATTCTTACATAAGTTGGTAACGGATCATTTACGAGCACTTATTTCTAAGTCAACTCTTGAAACTTGAGCTGAATTATAAACAGAACAGACATTCCTAAAAATGGATCATGTTATGTACCACACTACTGAGACAGAAATGAAGAAGCACTTACGGCCGGTCTCAATAACGTATCTACCTTTAACCAACTGTCAAATTAGCTACCAACAGGACCTGCCAGGGTTGCGGAATTTGTTTGACAGAGTCACCGCGGCCCTGGAACGCAAGGGTTTTAGAAGGAACACGGATGGGTTTAAGTCAGTAAGAGTCTGACACGCCCTTCCGCTCCACCCAGCGCGGAAGAAGTCATTTGATGATTTCCCATACTTAAAGAAAGCTACCAACAGCTAATTTGACAGTTGGTTAAAGGTGGATACATTATTGAATCGGGCCGTTAAGAGAAGATGAAAATGGATAAAAGAAAATACATTTATTTATACTGGAAAGCAAGATAAGCCCAGCTGCCATGTGACAGCATTGCATTGTCAATCTGTCAAAAAAGCCTCAATTTCCATAAATTTTTCACAGATTGTGACTGACATGGAACTGCTAACGTTGCTTAAAAATTAGTAGTCTTGGCCCTCTGGCAGCGAAACGAAATATTTAAAAAAAAATGAAAAAAATATTTTTGAGACCCTTACAATGAGTGTGAGAACTGTAGGTACTGTGTAATATATCAAATCAAGGGGTGATTTGATATATCACACAGTATCTACACTGTGTAATATATCAAATCAAGGGGTGATATGATATATCACACAGTATCTACAGTTGAAAAAACTTGTTTTTAATTTTCTTATTTAAGCCCAAAAATTGACCTAATTTTCGAAATTTATTTATTTTTGTTGTTGTGTTTGGGTTACAGAAATACATTTACGTGTATCAAATTTCAACTGAATCTGTCCAGTAGATTCGGCGAAAATCGGCTGTGACAGACGGACAGACAGATAACCGAGTTATCCTATAAGGGTTCCGTTTTTCCATACCCCTTAAAATAAACTACAAGCAAACATCCATATCAAAATTCCATCCATATATTTCAGATTGCCTTATTTAAACAAAGCCCATATAATTTTGGCATTCAGCTCAAGTAGTTATTAACATTCGTTGATCGACTACTAAGTTGGACAATTACAGATTCCACCGTAATATTTTGTGGACGCAACGTGTTACCTAATATGTTCTAGTAGATGCTTTTGGGCTTATTGTAATAGTGTTAAATAGTAGTATTTAGCAGTTTTTAATGTTAATAGATAGCAAGGTCGAACCCTTTGTTTCACAAGTTTTGATGTGATGTTCTCAGCAGGTGTTCGTGGCTAAATAATAACCGGTGTACTGGTTAAGCATTGGAGGTTAAGCAACGCTAGTGAACTCACTTCGTGGATGGATGATGGATGGGCAATACATACCATGCCGAGGGAAATACGTTAAGCTAGTCTCGATTGTCATTGGTAGATCTTTGACAGTCGTAACAGGTTGTCAGTGGGTAGAAAATCTGATGTCTTGCCAAGGGATAGCTTGGAACACGGAAGGGTTTTAGTCAGTAAGAGTCTGACACGCCCTTCCACTCCACCCAGAGAAGGAGGAGTCAAAAGGTATTTACGGTTTCATAAAGGTACACAGTATAGACGAGAAGCTCGTGGCTAAATATTAACAGCCGCACGGGTCGATCCTTAAGGTTAAGCAACGCTTGCCGAGGTTGGTCTGTGGATGGGTGACCATCTTAACATACCGAGACTCTTCCGTGCCTCGGAAAGCACGTTAAGCCGTTGGTCCCGGCTGTCATTTGTAGATCTTTGGCAGTCGTTACGGATAGTCAGAAGCCAGATAATATGACACCAGTCTTGCCAAGGAGTACCGTGTTACCCAGTTAATGGGTTGTGGAGGTCTGGTAGGCAGCCGCTCCACCTAAAATACTGGTATTCAGCTGAATCCGGTTTGACTGGAAGCCGACCCCAATATAATTGAGAAAAGGCTAGGCAGATGATGACAAGGAAAACATAAGAGTCTGGCTTTTCCAATTGATCCAAGTGCAATTTAGTCTACGAAGCTTATACAACGTGTAACAGAATAAACACAATACCTCTTAAGGGGTCATTGTACTCATTATTATGAACAACTTTTTCTATGGGACCAAACCCGAAAACGCAAAAAAAAAATCGACTTCGCCATAAATTTCTGTGCACAAAACTCGACAAAATGTACTGAACAGCTGATATTTTATTTCGCGGTCTTTTACACGTTGTATAAAACATTTTAAACGAGTTAATATCCCATCTTACGCAATAGAATTCAGAACCTTTCACACTCACTAGAAAGGTCAAAATGACCCTAATTATCACTCTCTCACAAAAAACCTTCATTCCACAGTAAAAACAAAGATGCCGTATTTACCATCTTAATAACCCACTTCAAACCTAATATTTAAACAGCGATAAAACCAGAAGAACGGTGAAAATCACGCTAATAAAAAATATCTCACGCGTCGTTTGGCAACCGGCCTTGGGTTCATTATAATTGGTTGCCAACAACCAACACTCTTGTAATGACATTAGGTGAATTGGGCAACCTGTAATTGTCTTTACTTCATCATTTGAATGTTGTGTTGTGGTTGCTCGCGGTATCTGGGGAGCAACCACGCTTTGCTCATAGGTTAACGGGACCCAGAACGACTGTCAATATTCTTTTTAAGTTAATCTCGAAAATAGCAGTGTCTTTCTTCAGTAACCATATGATATCACGGAAAGGCGTATCATTCATCATCTGCCTAGCCTTTTCCCAACCATATTGGGGTCGGCCCAGTCAAACTGGATTCAGCTGAATACCAATATTAGAATAAAGATAACTCCAGTTTGTGCAAGTGGGCCTTAGGCGTCGAAGTACTCCTCTACATCGCTGTCATCCGGAATCGCGCCCAGAAGACTGGCAGCATCGCTACGCTGACAAAAACTGCTTATTCTTTGGGCAAAGAACGAGCCAGCCATCTGGTGACGCAGTGTCGATCATCATCTGCCTAGCCTTTTCCCAACCATATTGGGGTCGGCTCCCAGTCAAACTGGATTCAGCTGAATACCAGTATTGTACGTGGAGCGGCTGCCTTCCATACCTCCACAACCCATTAACTGAAGGCGTGTAATTAATTACGAAATATACTAAGAAGATCTAGAAATTAATGAACTGATCGCATATTAAGGGGTTGGTCAGTTAATTAATTAGTCAGAAAAAAATATAAAATATTTGTCTATTGAAAAACGTAAATCTCTATGGAAAATAATGTACAAGAGATTCCATGCACACTCTTAAATCAAGTCATTACAAAATCTTAGTACTTAACATTATTCTTGCATACAAAAAACCTGAACGTATTCAATTTTCCCAAATCATAACGTTTAGCCGCTGGTGTTCATCGGGCGATCACCCAGAAACCGCAGTGGATCATCACGAAAATAAAATCAAATTGTTCACTACAGTTGTTCCGTATTAGCATTTGCCGAAGCCCCGGTTGGGACACCGTTAGCCGATGCACCGATTTGGAGATAGCGTTTGACGGAATTTTTAACTTCGATAGAGACAGCAAAATTTGGTATTCCCGGTGCATTCATTTGTCAAGATTTAAAAAAAGAACAGCAACCTTTTGTTGCGGAATTGTTCGAAAGAAAAAAAAAGTTACATTCGAATTGAGAACCTTCGTCCTTTTTGGAAGTCGGTTAAAAAGAAAAAAAACGTGTGCGTCTCGGGATGCCTGACAGAAGTGATAACTTAAACTAATCTAAGTTGAACTATTTAATATGGGAGTGTCTGTCCGAAATACGACTAACGCTGTGGGTTAGAGTGAGAGAGGATGAGCCTGCCTACCGCTGCGTGAGAGAAAGGGAAGCCAGACAGACTGGCGCCGTAACGCGTTACGTTACGAAGCGGTTTACCCTCCCATAAGAAGTTATCACTTCGAAAAGAAAGAAAAAGAGTTTATTTGCGCCAAGCATGACGCATACCAAAAAACAAATATACACACAAAATTTGAAAAGTTTGAGTAGTGTGAGAGTCACCGCCCTGGAACGCAAAGGGCATTTGGAGGAACACGGGTGGTTTTTAGTCAATAAGAGTCTGACACTCCCTTCCGCTCCACCCAGAGCGGTAGGAAAAAAACAGTAACCTTTTACAATCACAATGTTGATTAGTGATTTGACTAATTTTATTGATGTTGATAATGAAAAGGTGGCCAATCGGTGGTAAGAATCCAAGAATTATTTACAAATTACCAACTGATTTAGCCTAGCTATTTATTTTATTTTATTTATTTATTAATACAATTTTGTACATATTAGACAGTTTAGGATTGTCTATTACCTAAACGTTATTATTGTTATTCAAATGAAGATTTCACTTACTTAAATAAAAATCTAAAATATGGCGTCAAAAATTTCGTCCGCATCGCTATCGACTGGAAGTGAGCCCAAAAGACTGGCTGCATTGCCACGTTGTATGGCAATGCTTAGCCTCTGTCCGAGGTAACAGCCAGCCCTTGGGTCACGCGAAGTGTCAACTAAGCGTTTATTATCCCTAAAATAGGCATTTGCCTGTATCTTGAAGGTCAAAGTTGCCACATCTTTGGATTCAAAAACTTGGTTATACAAAAATACACTAAAAAACTTTATTTAGATCACCCAAGACAGCCCTTTATTGTATAGTTTTTTTCTGTAGTACTATTCTGTAAACATCTCACCGTGAAAACTTAGGTGAAGTGAACATGAAGTGAGCTGTCAATCCATACAATCAAGGTAGAATGACAGTTCACTTCATGCTCACACCACCTAAGTTTACACGGTGGCAGTTTACAGCCTTTATTATTAAGCCAGGAGCCCGTCGTTTTTAACCAACAGAAGTAAGCCAAATAAATAATTCTATAAATACTTAACATAACATTTCATACGCCTTTTTCAACATTAACCAAGAAGAGAAGGGGCATTCTAATCCGTCAGTTCACCTGTCCATCTATTTAATAAATTTACCGCTAAAACACACACGGTATTAAAAGTAATAGCGGCCATCATATACCGTAATAATAGAAATAATTCCATCAAATTACTGGCGTCTAATCGTGGTTACTGTATCGGGCGATGGACCGTTGAAATTCAGGTTAATAGGCCCAGCTTTTTGTGTTGTTTTAAGATTATGTTTGTATTCCGCATTCTCTGCGGGTTTTGAGTAATGACTAACTTTAGGGCAGAAGCATCTTCAACGTAATAAGGGACACTGGGGGCCCGCTAGGGCCAGAGCCTTTTTTTTAAGTTTGGGAAATCATCAAACGACTGATGAAGCTCTGGGTGGAGCGGAAGGGCGTGTCAGACTCTTACTAACTAAAACCCTTCCGTGTTCCTTCTAAAGCCCTTTGCGTTCCAGGGCCACGGTGACTCTTTCGAACAAATTCCGCTACCCAAACTATCTCTGTACCAAATTTCATCCAACCAAAGAACGAACATCTTTCATGGGGTACTTGTTGGGTGTTAAATGTTACAACAAACTACCTTGTGACATATTAGAACTAAATGAAAGAAAATTTAAAACTTACATTAAAACCACACTTTGTAAACAAGCATATTACAAACTAAATGATTATATTAAAGATAAGAATGCTTGGAAACATGCTGGTCCTGCTCCATAGGACAATCGAGGGTGTAGTAGAAAAAGTCAATATGTTTTATTTACTGGTGTACTTTCAGGTTTTTAATATGTAATTTAACTCACACACTGATCCATTGTTTTTAATTATATTGTAAATATGTGAGTACCATGTCCCTTGCTAGCAAACTTAGTTTTATCTCTGCTGGTATTGCTTTGTTGTAACTATTAGTATATAAGTGTGTGCTGTATATTAGTTTAATGTTGGATGCATTGTGCTCACATAATATAATCAATTGATCAATGTACCTATGTATACAAAATATTGTAAAACATATTTGAAAAGAGTAACGATGGAGTTTCTTGTCCGTTCTTCTCCATAAGAATCTACTTTTCGCTAATGGACAACTAGAGTCACTTATATTTTAATTTTAAACTGTAAATTTGACGTTCAAAAGTGCCTTTTAATGGTCTAGTTGAAATAAATTAATTGACTTTGACTTTGACTTTGACATCTGAATCGGTTCAGCGGAGGTAACAGACACACACTTTCGCATGTATAATATTAGTATGGATTAGCATAAGATTTATTTAGAAGACCTCAGTCATTTTCTACCTGTCAACCAAGACTGTTGAAAGATAAGTGAAGTGGGAAAAGAATATTGTCCTCTTACTATCCCTTACTACCGTATAGTCGGTTATTTAGTACCAACAATAGTATATAGTCCTCCTGACCGATTTGAGCCATGGCGGCCACTCTCAACCGAGAAAAAAATGAAAATGTGAATATGGACCTTGTATGGTCTGCAGTAAAGATTTTTTTTTATTATTATTATTATATTATAGTGCACAAGTTGGTGCACTCCCGCTTCCATCACTCTCATATTCCGATGGGACGGCAACCCGACACGACCCGAGAGAGATCTGGCGCAGGACCAACGGTTTAACGTGCTTTCCGAGGCACGGGGGTGTCCCACCACCAACTTCCAAACTCCGGGCTGTCACTGAGAAATTCCTATTGGAAAAGCCCAATGACACTTTTTTCCCGACCTGGGATTCGAACCCAGGACTCCACGCTCGGCAGTCGCGCTTGGGACCGGGAGACCAACGGAGCAGGGGGGTTACTCTCTAAGCCCGAAGTCCGTAGCTTCGGGCTTAGTTGCGGGCGTATTCTACTCCGTATCACCTACGGACTTACGATTAGTTCCGAACCAGAACAATTATAAACACGATTTGACAGTAACTGTCAAGTCGTATTGTCATTAATTCTTAGTGGTTAGGTGACCTTTAATTCTTAATGATTAGTTACTAACAATAGTACGTAGTAGCAGTAGTACCATAGGCATATTTGAGATTATACAACAACATGCCTGTACTTACCAAGTGGTCACCAACAATGAGCCCCTTTTATTGGCGCTGTAAGTTCTAAAGTTAGTTGCAATACTTGCCTAAGAAATGTACAAAAAAAGATTCTGCGTCAATAATTAAGAAACGTATTCGAAATCGAACAAAAATGTATCAATCAACATTGCAATAGAAAATACAATCAAATTAACAAAAATCAAACAAGAAAATAGTTACTTAATTAACTTTTTAACCAAAAACAATTCCAAAAAAGTTCACAAATTCACTGTTCATTGTTTTGCTATCGTAACCATTGGCAGCCATCTTGGATTGGTTACGTCATAGCCCTGTATTGTGCAATTAACTGATATAAGAAAGAGTTTAGATACTTTCTCGCTATCTCGATCGGAAAAGCCTTGAAGGCATCACGTTATTCGGCCATTATCGTACTTAATTTATTATGTTACATATTACATTGCAGTGGCCCTGCGGGTGTTTGAGGACGTGGATAACAGTATCAAATTGAAATGTAGTCATTTCAATTTACTAATATACTATATAACTATAATTTACTAAAGCGTTCCTGCCAGGGTGGCGGAATTTGTTCGAAAGAGTCACCGCGGCCCTGGAACGCAGAGGGCTTTAGAAGGAACACGGATGGGTTTTAGTCAGTAAGAGTCTGACACGCCCTTCCGCTCCACCCAGTGCGGAAGAAGTCATTTGATGATTTCCCATCCTTGTGTTGATTGTTTGTACTTGTATGCTGCAAGATAATTGGAAATATGTTTTTTTTGGTGAAAACCCTAGGAATTTTGCATAAGACTATATTATTCGGTATCATTTTTTTATCGCTCCACATAAATACATTGTTTGTTTGGAAGAGTGACCAAATGACACCCGAGGATGCTTAATTGCTTGTACTATCATCCTCTTCACACTCTTAGCAAATAAACCGTACATATTTCTCGTACTAAAAAGCATTTAAATTTACGTCGGAATATTATCTAACTGTCAACAGTAAAACTTGAAGAACAAAACGGATATAAGAGGTGTTTTTAACGCATCGAAAAATGAAAAACGAACCAAAAACAATATGTAAGGATTGTAGCAGATGGTTGCTGCACTTTCTGCTTACCTCTAGGGGGGAGAAGCGTGAGTTAGTTAGTAGTATGTACAGTTTAGGGACTTGATATACAAAGTGGACAGGGCGCGCCGTGGCCGCGCGTCCGCCGTGCTCCCGGATAGCTTTGTATATGAAGTCCCTTAAAATCTCGTGTTCTTACTTGACAGCTACATTGAATACACCTATACTACACATCTTCAGCGGGTATCATCGGCTCGAGCTATAACTATTCGGTGACCGTTATGCAATAGGAAGCGATCGCAATATAAACTGACACACGGCGCTCGACGCTGACCGCAGACTATGTTGTAAAAACTCTCACTTTGACTGACATTCACAACGAGTATGTTATTAGCAGTGATCGGTAAATCAGGCGCTAATATACCCAAACTTCACTTTTATTCCCACGAAAGTATAATACGGACATGCTTTTCAGAATCCCGGATCCCGGAATCGTTCGAAATTCCTGAGATTGCTAAAGATTGCATACAAAATATAGTTAGAACTCGTTTTGTTTTTAATAATATAAAGACACTAAATCAAAATAACCACTGCTATAATTTCATGACTAAAGTGGGACTGGGCCGGCCACGTTTGCCGGATGTCGAACGGTTCATGGGCTAAAGCAACCACAATGTGGGTCCCAGAAAATGCCCGACGACATCGCGGGAGACCCAGGCGAAGATGGCGGGACGAACTTGACGCCTATCGGCCAGATTGGTCCAGACTTGCCCAAAGCCGGGAGGAATGGAAGGAAGAAAGGGAGGCCTTTGCCCTGCAGTGGGACACAATTGGCTAAAAATAATAACAATAATAATAATAATTTCATGAAGTTTGTTATAGTTGTTTTAACAAAATTGGTTAATCCCGGGAAGCCGGGATTACTTATTTATTGAAAAAGGAATGTCCATATTATTCTTTCACGGGAAGAAGTTTAGGTATTTAAGCGCCCAATTATCCGATCACTGGTTATTAAATTATTGTTATTGAAACTGGGAGTGAAAGAAAACTTTTGGTTTTACTTTTTTCAAGATACGTTGACCCACTGCTGTGCAGAGGTATCCCCAGGGCCTTCCACTCCTCCAGGTGTTTCGCCTTATCCGGCAAATCTCCCGCAAACGTCTCCAAGTCCGATTTCTAAGCTTATTGTTCGGTCATGTTTAATATTTTTTTAAATTATTGTTGTCGATAATTGTTGATAGGCTAGGTCGAAACTACAGATCGAAGATTTTAATTTTTAATGAGTCATGGTAGGCAGCGGGGCTACACAGATCAGATTAGGGTACACCGGACAGACAATCAACTACAAATAATACAAAATCAATACAAATCAACTATCGCCACTCGATCGAAAACTTATATTTTTTAAATTTCTGTCAGTCTCGCGTTTGACCACAATCTCACCTAATGGTAAGCGATGATGTGGTCGACGATGGACCACGCTTGCCCAGGAGTAACCTATTCACTCTTGACTTTGCGGGAGCGTATGTGCAATTGTTCAATTTAACATCTGCACTGTTGATGATTTGGACAACGCTTCAAACACTGCCACAAACATTGCCACATAGACCCATACATGAATGATACATTATGATGAAAACATCAAGAATAAACACGAAAAGAAGAAGTCTATAAATTATTCTATCTATAAATTAATTTAGATTTAACGTTTTTTAAGAGCTTTCTGCGGCCTCCCAACCCAAAAACCACACACTCAACCATAAAAGCAGTACTCCTATTCACTAAGTTTTCACCAGATAATGAAGACATGAGACGATACTGACAGTGAGAACGCAGTGACCGAGTTACTCGATCGGCGTCATTGTTCCAGCGCATTGTTTGAGCTTTGAACGTGAATGTAGCTCGATGTATTTGTGTCATTCTGTAGGATATTGATTTAGATTTATGAAATCTTAAGTGAGGTAGGCGTAGCGTTGGAAGACCTCCCACAAGGTGGATCGATGACCTGGTGAGGGTCACGGGTAGGCGATGGATGCGAGACGCACGGGAGCCGTTGATGTGGGGTTTTTTTTTGCACGGAACCCGTATCCTTTTTGCAGGGTCCATATTGATCTTTAACTTGGTTATACCATCTATGTAATACATATGGAATGCAATAAAGAATTGAGTATTGAAAGTCCCGGAAAAATAGGTTGGAGATTTTTTATTTTATTTTATTGGTTCACCAACAATTTTTCACATTGGTTTTATGTTAAAAATATCATGCAATAAATTATTATACATCAGTGCAACAATCTCTTATAGGTAAACACCGCATGCATAGATTAGCCGGAACAATCAGACCGGAGGTCGTGGGTTCGATTCCCACCCAGGACAAATCTTTGTGTGATGAGCATGATCATTTGTTCTGTGTCTGGGTGTAATTTCTCTATAATATGTATGTATTTAGAAATATATAAGTATGTTTATCAGTTGTCTGGTTGCCATAGCACAGGCTCTGCCCAGTGTGGGATCGGGTGACCGTGTGTGAATTGTCCCAAGATATTATATGTATTATTATTAATTTATTTTTGTTTGTTATAGGTAAGTATCGTATAAATCAAGTTGATATTTTATATTACAAACAGACACTAACGGTCACGGCTCTCATTTGTTGATCCATGACAGTCGTTACGGATTGTCAGAAGCCAGAAAATTGGACTACAGTCCTTCCAAGGGATACCGTGTTCCCCAGTTACTGGGCAGGTCAGATAGGCAGTTGCTGTATAAAATGCTGGTTCTAAGCTGCATCTGGATAGACTGGAAACAGACCTCAACGTAGTTAGATAAGGAAAAGCAAATGATGAAGCAATCAACATTTACGAAATAAATAAATACCGGCCAACTGCGAGTCGGACTCGCACACGAAGGGTTCCGTACCATTATCTATAAAAACGACGAAAAAATCACGGTTGTTGTATGGGAGTCCCCTTAAATATTTATTTAATTATTTATTTTTAAAGTGAATATATAACTAAATATTCTCCGTTATCAATATCGAGCAAAATATCACGTTTGTTGTAAATGACCCCCTTAAATATTTATTTTATTCTATTTTTTAGTTTTTTTTGTTAAATTGGCAATATAAATACATCATCTGTGAAAATTTTAACTGTCTAACTATCACGGTTCATGAGATACAGCCTGGTGACAGACGGACAGACAGACAGACGAACAGCGGAGTCTTAGTAATAGGGTCCCGTTTTACCCTTTGGGTACGGAATCCTAAAAACCAGTTCAAGTACAAAAACCAATTACCAGCATGCCCATACTAAATGTCAGTCCCGTTTAACCTCCCTACAATTATTATTATCCGACTTATAACTACTTTTTCTTTCTTTCCGACGCGAGCGTGTAACTCAACGGTGTCAACGGTTACACGTAACTGAAGGTTAAGGCTGGGGCACACGGTATTGGAATCACCGATGTTATTGAATAACCCTTCATTGATTGTGGAACGCATCATTTGCGTTATAAAAAAAATGTACAGACGCCAGCACATCAAGCTACCCGAAACTGTCAAATTTTCCCAATCAACCTTGAACCTAATGTTTTCGCGATAAAGTTGAAAATCAATCAAAGAAATTTGACAGATCGATGTGCTGACGTAAGTACGTCGGTTTAAAAAAAAAGCATATTGCAGTTGACTTGGGTTTTTTTTAGTAGAAAGTTTAATAACACTGTGTTGACTATAGCAGTTTAGAGGAGCTCGTGGCTAAAGAATATCAGCCGCACGGGTTGAACAAGGTTAAGCAACGCTTGCCAAGGTATCTGTACACTGTCTTAACACTAGTTTCCTCCGTGGCTCGGAAAGCACGTTAAGCCGTTGGTCCCGGCTGCCATTTGTAGATCTTTGGCTGTCGTTACGGATTGTCAGAAGCCAGTAAATCTGACTCCAGTCTAGCCTTGAACCACCCTGTTATCCAGTTAATGGGTTGTGGAGGTCTGGTAGGCAGCCGCTCCACGTAAAATAATGGTATTCAGCTGAATCCGGTTGGACTGGAAGCCGATCCCAATATAGTTGGGAAAAGGCTGGGCAGATGATGACTATAGCAGTTTACACCAATATAAAAATAACTTGTGGTGATTTTATAGAATTCACTAGTCCTACCACTATTATAAACGCGTAAATTTGTGAGGTGAGGTTATAACTTCCGATTTCGATTAAACTTCAGAAAAAATCAAATAGGCTATAATTAAATCTTGGGGGAAGTACTAATTCCTCGCGTAGCCACGGGGTAGCAGCTGGTCTATTTTATTTGTTAGGGACAAAAAACAGTTACATGCCAAGCTTAACTAGAGATTCTAAAATTAGTACTAGGTCTAGAAGAAATATTGTTATCCTTCATTATGATACATATGATTCCACGAGCTTTGACTATGATGACATTATCTCAACTTGATATTTAGTTTCTAGTTAGAGATGATGTCATGTCAGGATATTTTATTGGGAAGCAGGGTAACTGCTCCCCATTAAAATATCCATTCATTGTCACGCATTCGTGTCAACAACGACACATCTCCAACCGGTGATTCCAGTGTCGTGAGCGCACACCTTTACCCGTCAACTAATAATGTTAAAATTACCGCACTCGTGCCGTTACAGCCACAGTTACCGCTAACGGTGACGCAATGGCGGTCAACACAACACAACTTTACACTTAATTGTTTGACAATTAGTGCCATTATTACTTTGCTGTTTATTCTTTTAAGTGGCGTAATTTTAATTTAATTGTGGGGTGTATGTGGTGATTGTTTAGAAGTGAGAAGATCGGTGTTTCTAGTTTTAGAAATGATTGTCTGGCAAGAAACTTGTTGATATGCTGCAGTAGGTACCTACTCTCGGCACTTTTCCGACGATTTTTTATATTTTTATTATTATAAACCCACAAGCTACCGCCCGCGGCTCCGCCCGCGTTTACGTCGATAATTATCCCAAGGGAACATATTCCCGGGATGAAAACTATCCTATGTGTTATTCCAGACTATAATCTACCTCTGTGCCAAAAGAGTAACGAACATCCATTCATCCATCCATCCTCACAAACGCATATATAATATTAATAGGATAGTGTCCCACTGCAGGGCAAAGGCCTCCCTTCCTTTTTCCATTCTGGTCTATTCTGGGCTACCCGAACCCAATCCTTTAGGTAGGAGTCCAGCTCGTCTCGCCATCTCCCCCCCGGTCTACCGCGTCGCCGGCTCCTGGTGTTTGGGACCCATCCGTGGCGACTTTTACCCAGTTTTCCCGTAGCATACGGCAGACGTCTTGTTAGCCATGGATTTTACTATTGTTATAACGATTATATATTATGCTTAATGTTTAATTTTGATGGCCCTGGTTTATCACTTGTGGCGTCGAGTCACAGATCTTTTTATTAAATTCTACCCTCTGCACGTGTAAGCGGGCACACCCTTCATGTCTGGAGGCTTATTTAGTTTGATTTGATATTGTTTTTATGCTTGACTTTGTCTGTTTATGCTGGCATAATGGAGTGTGCTAGCTTACAATTAGCGAATTATTAAGTTTTATGTTTTTACGTGTTACCTTTGTTGTATAGTTTTCTTTGTAAGAATACTGACTACTTACATACCTTTGTATAAGTGATAGTTCTTATAACTCAACAGACAGATGTGTTGCTGGGGAGTTTGTTGCGCCACTTCTTCTTCCCAGCTAAAACACTAGGAAGTGGTGACGGGCGAGCGTTTTGGGGGACTGTCTTTATGTAGAACTTTGACGTTCAAAAAGTGCTGGCACTCAGCCTAATTTGAATAAATGACTTTTGAATTTGAATTTGAATTAGATGTGACTTGCCCAGTTCCATTTTAATTTTGCCGCTGTTTTGCCTACAACTGCGATTTGAGTTTTGGAAGGATTATTAATCATTTTTATGAAGCTTAAAAAAAATGCGAGGGTGACACCTTCACAGCATTACAACAGTTAATTATTTATTGAACCCTTGTGGTTCCGTTCACCGATTATCACCTCAAAGCCTTATTAAATAACTTTTCAATCTCTGTGTCAAAATTCTAAACGTTCATAGGCACGTAATATTTCGACAACAAACGGACAGACACGCACAATAGGAGTTTTTACTTACTTTTTTTCATATTTCTGTAGCTCGTGTTGATTGTGACATAAGTCGTGCCCCGGGGCAGTGCGTTAGCTGCTTTATTTGAAATAGTGGCAGAAAGTTTAACTAAATTCACGATTATTTAACTATTGAAATGATTTATTTAAGCCAAGTATACACTAGTGGTACATGGGCGGACTTAAAGCAATAAGGGTTACAATGTGATAGGTGTACAACAAATAAATCAAGTTTAAAATAGAATTAACTCAATGAATGTTAACCTGTACGGCTTTTGAAAGCATTTACAATGTAAGATATCCACTTTACCGTGTCAGAACGCTAGGAGGAAGGTATAACTCCAATCTTGCAAGTGGGGCTGCTTAAACAGATCAACTGCACGGTGTGTATGTGGACTTGTGGAGCCGAGTCACAAACCATGCTCCACCTCTTATCCAGCCCTCTGTGCCTTGGCAAACGCAAAAGTTACTGTCTTGCCACCAACAGTCAATAGTCAAAACGTTTATTTCAATTAGGCCATTAAACGGCACTTTT
Source organism: Mamestra brassicae (assembly GCA_905163435.1). Lineage (NCBI taxonomy): Eukaryota > Metazoa > Arthropoda > Insecta > Lepidoptera > Noctuidae > Mamestra > Mamestra brassicae. Next base: position 15,610,852 of record LR991008.1, on the reverse strand, counting down.
GAACGTCATAATTTACAGTTCAGTAAAATAGTAATATTACATTAATAAAGTGACTCTACTGTCCATTTAGAAAGGTAGTTTCTTATGGAGAAGAACGGACAAGAAACTCCATAGTTACTCTTTTCAAATAATGATTTTACAAAATTTGGTAATTTAATATTATGTGAGGACGATGCACCCAGAGTATGCTACTTATAGGAACAAAATATTATCAGCAGAGGTAAACTTATTAATTTTCTAAAGAAATTTAGGTAAACCAACACAAAAGAAGAAGAAATTCCCGGCTAACACAACATCCGTTTGGTCGGAGGGTCCACCCTTTTCAATTGAGGTGTCCCGGACTTTATACTCTATTCTTTGCACCTCTAACTAATTAAAAAATGGCTTCATAAATACAAAGCTAAAAAATTGCAGAGTTCCATAAACTACAACACTAGGAAGTGGTGACGGGCGGGCGTTTTTGGGGGGACTGTCTTTATGTAGAACTTTGACGTTCAAAAAGTGCTGGCACTCAGCCGAATTTGAATAAATGAATTTTGATTTTGATACATATATCCCTGAATATACTGTTTCCTAGAGAAACGTAATTGGAGCGAAGTTGCGGCAAAAAAACTGGCTTATTATAAAAGCTCCACCCATTTGCAATAACTTTCAATAAAGCGAAATATTTAAAACATTTAGCAATAAGAAACCCCGAGGCTCGCATTTGTATAATCCTACGAAAACCGACCATTTCTATTCGGAGTCACGTACGACTACACTGGCGAGCAAAACATTGGGAATCGTACCCGCTCCGTGTTAAAAGCGTGACTAACGAATAACAATAGGTCATTAAGCTTCGTTGGAAGACAGCTATACTTTTACTTATAACTTCACTGTGCATGGAGAAATAACAGAAATTAATAGTTTTCGAAGCGGTTACTTTTTATGACCTCAAGTGTATGACTGGGTCCGAAGTCTGACGAGTGAGACTAGCCAATACCTACGACTGCTGTCAATGTCACCCGGGGCCTTACCGTGACATGTCAAACTATCATCGTTCTACTGTGTGAGAGAGGAGGAGCTATATAGGACGCATAGCGCTATCCCGTTCTCACAACGGTATCGAGCTTTTGTTTTTGTGCTCTGTGTATGACTGAGAACAATGACAACTTTATTATTCATCCCGTTGTACGCCATCAAATAAGGAAACCCCTTTTTTTTTCTTTTTTTTTTAAGGATGGGAAATCATCAAATAACTTCTTCCGCTCTGGGTGGAGCGGAAGGGCGTGTCAGACTCCTACTGATTAAAACCCATCCGTGTTCCTTCTAAAGCCCTTTGCGTTCTAGGGCCGCGGTGACTCTTTCGAACAAATTCCGCAACGAAGATATTCCCCTACTCTTATCACTACATCCTTAACTTTATAATGAGAACTTTCCTTTTGATATGTTCCTCATTGGATTCCTCCGTCCTCTTACCCACTACAAAGAAATAATAGACTTTACCATACAAAGTATTTCATTTGAATAATCATACAACTTCATTTAACAATAAAAGTCAATCAGAAATACAATAAAACGAACATGTATTATTATGTTAATGAAAAAACTAAACAATGCCACAGTATAAGAATACACAGTAATCTAAGTCGGAATTGTGCTAGGTATGATCGGCTTTTGTTTAGAATGGGAGAGATTGGCCCATTAAATTGGAACTGTGTTACTAGTTTGATTGTAATCTGGATTGTGATATTAAAGTGTTCTTATTTATAAGTTACGTTTTGTTATTGAAGAAGTAACAAAGAAGTTTTTTGTGTCAATCTAATATATTTTTTTTTTCTGTTGTAGCTCTTGTTCTAAATAACTGCTGAAGACTCATAAAACTGCGCAATGTCGATATATGTTTACGTTTCTCAAATTCTACGACAAATCTAACAGCAGTCATCTTCAGAACTTTAGTTTAAGACTCTCTCAGATGTCATATCTACACTAATATCTACACAAATATAATAAAGATTAAAAATTTGTATTTTTGTTTGTGTGTGATATGAAATCTCAAAATGAATAAACTCAAAAACTCTTTCAGCAATGGATAGCTACATTATCAGCGAGTAACATAGGCTATATGTTATCCCCGAACGGGAACTACGCGGGTGAAACCGTTATTTATAAGTTAGTTTGTCTGATCCAATTATGAAGTTTATTTCATTGACATTGATAAAACGCTGCGCAGTCGTAGTGCGAGATTCTGAATTGAGTTAAGAACGTGTCAATCCCTACTTCAATGAATTACTTGTTTTAGGCTAAAGTAGTTTGAGAAATACTCAACGTCAAACGCTTTATTCTAGGAGCCAATGTTTAAGCAAGGTCCGCAGTCGCATCTGTCAATCAGGGATTATACACGGAAATCGCACGGTTCGAGTGAAATACACAAAAAAAATCGCAGGTAAACGAAATTAAATTGAATGACATCTCCAACCTAACCTACTGCATCTCCACTATGTAACTGAAGGCGCCTACCCATTCGTTTTTCATACATTTAACGCTAAATGAAAGTCGGAAACTGCGTTCGATCAATTAAAGCAGACATGCACTAACTAGTGAAGTTTTTGTTAAGAATACTTCAACGATACAAGCATTCCGTGGAATAATTCCGTTTTGTTATTCATGCTTGGTGTACTGGAAAATGATGGCAGGTTTTTACTGCTGCTTGGAGGTGGTTGAGTATGATTTTGAGATGCTGTGATCTTGGATAAAGAAGGAATTTTGTTGCGTGTTGGGTTTTTGTGAGTTACTTGGTCCCAGCAGCTTTGCCTGTATGAAATTATCTCAAGGGAACGTACTACCAGGGAGACAGTTGGCCTAGTTTTTGTTGGACTATGTATGAATTACATAAATCACGGCAACAGTTAAAAAAATCAGCTGTCAGTGCATTTTGTCGAGTTATGCGCTCAGAAATGTATAGGAGGGTCTTTTTTTCGCGATTTCGGGGTTGGTCCCATAGTAAAAGTTGTTCATAATTATCAGTACAATGGCCCCTTAAGAGGTATTGCGTTAATTATTCGTTAAAGACGGGATATTCGCGTACGAAGTCCGTCAAATCGTTTTGTAATTCATTCTTAGTTCGGGTTCGGAACTAATCCCAAGTCCGTACTTGATACGGAGTCGAATCCGCCCGCCACTAAGCCCGAAACAACGGACTTCGGGTTTAGAGAGTAGCCCCCTAATCGGACGGCAAGCCACCCAACTCTCGCCGTCCGCAGGCCCGCGCAGTAGGTGGCCTGGATTCGCTCTGCAACTCCCGACACCCTGGGCATCTCCTTCTGTTGCGGCAGCTGGAGCGTGACGTTAGCATGCATCTAGTTACCCAGTTACTGGGTTGTGGAATTGAATTACCAGCTGACCCCAATTTAGTTGCAAAAAGGCTTAACAGATTGAGTCCGCATTAGCACACTGAAGGGTTACTGCTCTGTGGTTGAAAGGCGCCAATGATAATGATCGCCTAATGATAACGAGCTCTTGACGTCTTCGTTAGTGAGTGTAATAGTAAACTCATTAACCTGCTTAACTCAATACAGTTTAACTAGGAACTGTCAGCAGTCAAAGTTTTATTTACCAACTAGTTTCTGCTCGAGATTTTGCCCTCGTGAATTTTGGAAATTATCCCAAGGGGAACCATACTCTCGGGATAGAAAACCCGGCCAAGTGCGAGTCAGATTCGCGCAAAAAGGGTTCCGTTCCATTATCTATAAAAACGGCAAACAAATCTTGTCTGTGGTATGGGAGCCCCCTTAAATATTTATTTTATTCTGTTTTTTATTATTTGTTGTTATAGCGGCAACAGAAATACATCATCTGTGGAAATTTCAACTATCTAACTATCACGGTTCACGAGATACAGCCTGGTGACAGACGGACAAACAGACAGACGGACGGACAGCGGAGTTGTAGTAGTACTGTCAAATCGTGTTGTCATTAATTCTCAGTGGTTAGGTGATACGGACTAGAATACGCCCGCAACTAAGCCCGAAACTACGGACTTCGGGCTTAGAGACTAGCCCTCCTGGAACGCAAAGGGCATTTGAATGAACACGGGTGGGTTTTAGTCAGTAAGAGTCTGACACACCCTTCCGCTCCGCCTAGAGCGGGAGGGGTCATTTAACGGTTTCCCATCCAAAAAAGATTGTAAGAAGTAAGTTAAACAGTAAGCGCTAATGAGCTTACTGTTTAACTTACTTCTTACAATTTTTTTTGGATGGTCACTTCAATACAGTTTAACTTGGAACTGCCAGCAAGTTTACGTTTCATCCAACAATGGCTAGGAAGTGAAATATTGTCTGCAGTAAGGAAATAAGCGGTTATGAAACGGTATAACTCTGTGGAGATGGAGATTGGCGCGGGAATCGAGAAGTGTGTTTTTGACCGAGTAGCGATAATTCGACCTTGTATGACTTTAAATTGAACATCATGTCTAAACAGCTAGTCGTATTTCTTTAAAAAAAATATATGTTATACTTGATCAATTTCTTTACAATTAGTTATGTGAATATTTAAAATTATATTAGTGTGACATAGTGTAATTAATTATTCTATTAAATTTATGTCGTATTCCTACAAGATAAGTTTGAGTGTCCTTGAGGTAAAAAATTAAATCCTCTGCCATTCGATACACACATGATAACGATATCCCTTGGATCAGACTGGGGTCAGATTTCTTGGCTTGTGAATACCTGTACCGACTGTAAGACTGTCAAGCTCTGACTGTCAAGTTTGGGACATCCCAAACCACCTGATTTAAACATCTCAAAATGCTGGGAGTCATTGCTGGCATAATGGAGTGTGCTAGCTTACAAGTAGCGAATTATTAAGTTTTATGTTTTTACGTGTTACCTTTTTTGGATTGTTTTCTTTGTAAGAATACTGACTACTTACATACCTTTGTATAAGTGATAGTTCTTATAACTCAACAGACAGATGTGTTGCTGGGGAGTTTGTTGCGCCACTTCTTCCCAGCTACAACACTAGGAAGTGGTGACGGGCGAGCGTTTTGGGGGACTGTCTTTATGTAGAACTTTGACGTTCAAAAAGTGCTGGCACTCAGCCTAATTTGAATAAATTACTTTTTGAATTAGTATCTATTATTGAGTTACTGACTGAAATAATTTGACCATGTCCAATTTGGCAGTAAGTCGTATTATTACTAGAGATCCCGGAATCATAAATGGAATCATGACAATTAATACCCGGAATTATAAAAACATAAACTGGACTTTGAGTAAAGTTACAAATTATTAATCATTTATTGATTTGAAGAATCAAAAAAAGAAAGAGTTGTGCGAAAATAAAGCTATTTAATTTAACAGTTTTAATAGGTACGGAACTTTAAAAACATTATAAGACTATTCAATATAATAATTTTGTATTATAAGAAATTTGCAATTTCTAAAATCCCGGGATAAAATCGACATGTTTATGATTCCGGGATTTTAGAGGAGGTATCATCAACTCTATGTTACTTACTTCCACGAACATTAGGTAAATATTGTCTACCTATTCCGATCTCTGATTATTACTCACTTAATCATCTTGATGTTTTCTTGTCAGGATGTTTTTGTATCTTGACAAAGGCTGACAAACCATCCCATTATTTATTCAAAACTTATAATCGGAAGGAACTAATAAACTACAGGAAAGATTACATAATAACGACCCAAAAACAAAATGGCCTCACAAAAAAAATGGCCGCCCATCTTTGCGCCATAACTTACCAAACATGTCACGAACGCTATGGAAAACAACTAAATTCTATTAATAATACCTCAAATAATGTTATTATGTAATCTAATAGCGCATATTCAATTGACAGCTGTCATGGCGACTCTTCCGGTGTCGGTAGTGTGACGTCACTTCTGCGGGGCTTTCGTTTTATAAGCTCAAGTTATTGGCGAGTGGGCTTTCTTATGTAAAGCGTTTGGTGTTATTTGTGGAAATTGTACGAATGCTTGTAAATATTAATTAAAATTGCAACAGTTTAGGAATGCAAGTAAAAATGTCAGGTCTCTTTTTAAGGATATTTCTCGCCGACTGATCGACACTGCGTGAGCTCGTGGCTAAATAATAACAGCCACATGGGTCGATCTTCGAGGTTAAGCAACGCTTGCTGAGCTTGGTTTGTGGATGGGTGACCATCTTAACATACCGAGACCCCTCCGTGTCCAATTAATGGGTCCAATATAGTTGGGAAAAGGCTAGGCAGATGATGATCGACACTGCGTGACCAGATGGCTAGCTCGCCCAAAGAATAAGGTTTTTTTTTTCATCGTAGCGATGCTGCCAGTCTTCTGGGCACGATTCCGGATGACTGCGATGTACAGGAGTACTTCGACGCTTAAAATCCACTTGCGCAAACTGGAGTTATCTTTATTATTGCAAATTTTTCATACTTACATAATGGCCCACATTGGCGACTTACTCGGAGTTAAAAAATAACTCTGGTTTGTGAGCTTAATGGTACAAGTAACTGGAGGAAGTAAAGGCGCGCCTCAACATGCTCAAGCAACATGCACCATAAGTGTATTTTGTTTTCTGAGACTAGCGACTCTCCCCGAAATAAGAACAAAGACTTCTCCAATTTAGCGGCATTTTTTTTTCGTTTTTTTTTTTAAAAACGTTGCCCCACACTAGGCATTTCTTCTGTATCGTGGGTGCGTTTACTAACATATAAACTCACAATCACAAACAGCCAGACCCGGAACAACTATCTGTAGGCCATACAAATATTTGTTCCGTGCGGGGATCGAACCCGCGACGCGCAGCGCAGCAGCCAATCGCTCAACCACTGCACCAACCGTGTCGGCATTGGTACTTATTATTAAATATTTTGACTATATTTACCTTTCAATTTAATAGTGTCGTCTTGTTCGAAGATCTGCAACAAAAAGGATAGAAAACCATAAGTTTTAAATGTTTACTTGTGCACATATTTGTTTATAAGTAATGCATATAATCTAAATAAGTAAGTATAGTTGTTAAGTTTAATCGTCTGTTGATAATTGTATGGTAAAACTTGTGGAAGGCGTTTATGTTTTATTGTTTACACGTTTTAATTTGTTTATATACATAGTTACCGTGTTTATTGTTATCTCGGAAACTGCTCTAAACTTGATAGGGATTGTTACTGACATTTTATTATTTCTAGAAAACAAAAATTCGCTAAATTAACTTACTAAATATAGGGACATACCCTTCCGCTCCACCCAGAGCGGAAGAAGTCATTTGATGATATCCCATCCTTCAAAAATAAAATTATATAGGTACATACCTATATTTAGTAAGTTAATTTGGCTGTTTTTTTTAAAGAATGTAAACATATGACTGAAAGAACACTTTTCAATTCATGTTGGGGTCGGATTCCAGTCCAATTGGATGTCACTGAATACCAGTATTTCACGTGGAAGAACTGCCTATCTGACCTCCAAAACCCAGTAACTGGGTTACACGATACCCCTCGGCAAGACTAGACAATTCAGGAATACAAATTTCGAAAATAATACGGAAGTGTGTGAACCTACACTGCATTGTTAACCTAAAAGCAGTACACTAAGAGCCAGTTTTCAAGTACGCGTGATGTAGAGTAATTACCCGTTACTTTTAAATACAATAATGTTTTAATAAGAATAGATTACGTAAGCCCTTATCTATTTCGATTAAAATTCAATTTGGTTCGACAGTCGACTGCCGCTTGTTAAGTGGTCGCCTTATCGCGAGGTTAACGACCGGAGATAAGGAACTATTAGCATATAAACTTATGAACACACTTAGGGACCCTGTAAAGGGAAGTGCAGAAAATCCACTGTTAAGAGCTAAGTCAGTCCTATACACAGTATTCATACCGTGTGTTCACTGCAGCACAGAAGGAGGAGCTCGTGGCTTAATAATAACAGCCACATGGGTCGATCTTCGAGGTTAAGCAACGCTTGCTGAGGTTGGTTTGTGGATGGGTGACCATCTTAACATACCGAGACTCCTCCGTGCCTCCGAAAGCACGTTAAGCCGTTGGTTCCAGTTGTCATTTATAGATCTTTGGCAGTTGTTACGGATAGTCAGAAGCCAGAAAATCTGACACCAGTCTTGCCAAGGAGAAACTCTACAACCCATTAACTGGGTAATCCAGTTAATGGGTTGTAGTGGTCTGGTGGGCCACCGCACTACGTAAAATACTGGTATTCAGCTGAATCTGGTTTGACTGGAAGCCGACCCCAATATAGTCGGGAAAAGGCTCGGCAGATGATGAAAAATCATGGAACTCGCGTCATCGTCACTGAACGCTTTAGCTTTCGCTTAGTTTTCACATCTATCGGCAGTCCCCAAAAACCGCATGTTTTTTTAATAACACTTATGCTTTTTTTTTTTAAGAATGGGAAATCATCAAATGCCTTCTTCCGCTCTGGGTGGAGCGGAAGGGCGTGTCAGACTCTTACTGACTAAAACCCATCCGTGTTCCTTCCAAAGCCCTTTGCGTTCCAGGGCCGCGGTGACTCTTTCGAACAAATTCCGCAACCCTGGCAGAACATTTATGCTGCTCATGAAATACCTATAAAAAGTACACCAGTGTCTAATTTTTTAACAGGCATTATAATTTTGTAAAAGTGGTCTTTCGGAATACCTATTTCTTAAGTGGGTTCAAGGTACCTTGAAGCTTCTAGGGATGGGACAATTAGACGATTTAGACTAATCGACTATGTTAGTAACGGTTAGGCTGACAAATTGATTATTTAATTGAGATTAACTTTATGTAGGTTAATTCGTGGGACATCTTGAGATGAAATAATAGATTTAAAAAATCGTTTAGATTAGTTACTAATGACGAGTAGCATTGGTGGCAAACCTCTTGAAAGCAGCATTTGCAAGCAGTGATAATTTTCTGTCTTGTTTACTAACCCATAATGGATGTTGTTTATGCGATTTTTGAAGTGAAAACTTCTTTAGGCGCGTTGAGCATTTTTTGGGTGAACAAAAATCATGGAACTCGCGTCATCGTCACCGAACGCTTTCCATGACCTATAAGTATACTGTGTATATACCTATGTGTACTTTTTGGGTGAAAAAAAATCATGGAGCTCGCGTCATCGTCATCAAACGCTTCCCATGAGCTATATGTATTCTTTATGTTTTGTAATTCACAAGTTACTTAGTTTTCACTTCTATCGGCAGTCCCCAAAGACTGCCCGCATGTTTTTTTTTTTTAAATTCTTTTGTACTTTTCAGATGTTTATTTATTCGCAACAGATAACGTCTCATGACATCACTCCTGTATTTTATGAAGGAGTGATGTTACGTGACGATATCAATTAGTGCACCCACATTTGAGATTTTTTTTTTTCGTAACTGGCTATTAAACGATATTATTAACGTTTTAGTAGCATTAATTTTTCTTTAAAAAGTGAAATCACAAGTAAAACACAGTTTTTACTTTTATACAAATATAGGTACTACGTTTTATACGAATAAGAACTAATAGCAGATAATCAAATCAAAGTCATTTATTCAAATTAGGCTGAGTGCCCTTTTTGAACGTCAAAGTTCTAAATAAAGACAGTCCCCCAAAGCGCCCGCTCGTCACCACTTCCTTGTGTTTTAGCTGGGAAAAGAAGTGGCGCAACAAACTCCCCAGCAATACATCTGTCTGTTAAGTTTTAAAAACTTGAATTTATATTATGTACATAAATCATTTTGTCCACGTTTTCTTGTGGTCGTCGGTCGACTACCCGTTTGTACCCGTAACCACGGAGAGGCTTAAAATAGAACAAAACAAAAAAACTGGAAACTGTTGTGTATTTTATATCTTTTTTGCTTTTATCAAACCAGAAGGGTTTCCTGTTTTCCCGCCAAGTGAACTGAAGTTTGTTTTAAAACCCTAACATAATATTATTTTTCGTATGTTCTACTAAAACGAATAAGATTTCATTTCAATAAGAATAATTGACAAGAATTTTTATTTTTATTTCATCAGTTTCTTAATGATACACGATGTAGCTAGCATTTCTTACATTTTCTATAATTACAGTATAATGAACTAAAATCTTTTACCACAGCTTTATAAAAAAAAACACAACGATTAAAAATCGAATCTCTTCAATCAAACGTTTTAAAACCGTATAATCTTCTTATCAAAATCGACTAAGCCGCTAATTGCACATCACTACGGCCTAAGGCGCTAACATCTTGTCTATGGCTGCTGAGGTCAGTGCTCCGACCATAGACCATTGATCTTCACACGTAGCTATTATCTCTGGTCTGTAATTATTTTATTAAGTATGACGATTATCCCTTCAGGGTGATTTTTCGTATAATGGCTGGCGTATGTAAAGATCTCTAAGTTCTGATAAACGAGTTTCACAGTTCAGGGACTAAGGTATTATTCTGTGTTTCCTAATAGCCATGTCAAGAGTGAATAGGTTACTTCTAGGCTTGCATGCATGCGCGTACAGTAGGCTACAGTAAGGGTAGGCCAGCCCAAACATAATGCCCTAAAAAAATTGATTTAAAGAAAGTCGTGATTTCAACCCTGAATAATGTGGTCAGTTTTTTTTTTTTGGTCATTATGTATGGGCTGGCCTACCTTTACTGTAGCCTACTGCACGCCCATGCTTGCATGCTTCATTGTCGACCATATCATTGCTATCCATCAGGTATCATCCAGCTATCAAAAACTTTTCTTAATTATAAGACGATTAAGTTTTAAAAAGTGGTGCCAGACCAACGGCCTAATGAGTGGCTTACAAAGTACCGGATGAAGGCCTGAATAGGACTCACACGTACCAGAACGCAAAGTTTAAACGAGGAGAGCCTTAAACTCAACAGTGGATGGAATTTGACTATCAAAACTGATAATAATTAACTTTTAAAGTATCAATGAAATCATCGCACAAAAATAACAAGTCAAAATTATTACCAAACTTGACACGATTAAAAATATCTGTGAAAGCACTGCCCTACCACGCAATGAAGCTCACGTACGACAGAACCGCAATTTTACCATCCAATACTCGCTTATAACCGCACGTGAAGGTTTAAGGCTAACAAAATTAGACATGTATGGTAAACTAAGTGAAGAATTGGTGTTGGTGGAGAGCGAATGTTTCGTTCACTTGGTCGTTTTTGGTCGTCGCTGAAACGTTTATGGATATTGGTGTCATAGTATAGTTTAGGTGATATTATTTATTTATTTATTTAACAGTTTATTCACACACATTTAACAAATAGATAAGAGGAAGGGAACAGAAAAATAGGTACAAATGTGATGTTTATTTCTAAAGAAATCTCTTCCAGCATATTAATAATAATAATAACTTGACTTGGCTCGCGAGGTTGTCGACATGTGAGATGTGAACACAGCACTCATTGTGCCGATAATCGTGACGGCCAATGGCATAACGACCAACATCTGAGGAGGCTCTCGTTGGGCAGCTGAATCAAGGGTTAGATCCAGAAAGCAGTACTCCTGGACACGGCGCGCATAGTTAGGAGGTTCTCCTCTCAAGGGCCCTGACCACCAGTAGCGTGGACTCTGTTCCCGATAACGGTGAACTACTATTTTTATATTTTGAAATATTTTTATATCTTTGTATTTTAATTTTTTTAAATATAATTTATATTTATATACAATGAATAAAGGAAATAATAATGATAATAAATTTCTTAATTAAGGCACCAAGTCCCAATATTAAAACTAAATAAATATTGATAACAGGTATTTTGGTTGAATAAATAAAAGTACGTATAGTAGGCGCCAGATAATCGTGGAATAACGGTCATTGACCCACCTACAATTATTGACATTTTTAATTTGAAAAACGGAATTAATGACACAAAGCTGTCCCGAATCATCATCTCTCGTGATCCTTAACATTGTCTAATAATGAAAAACGATTCATATTTAATTGTTCAGGTACCTATGAACAGTTATTAGGGAAAGGTCAATGTACTTTATTCCACATTTATCTGGCGCCTACTATAGCAGAGTTTCGTTGCAATTACCTGCTTTATTGCTGTATGAAGAGAATGCCTCAATCTGGCTCCCACAATCCAAATCAAATTTCCCCAATCAACCTTGAAACTAATTCTTTTGCGATAAAGTTGAAAATCTATAAAAGAAATTTGACAAATTTATTGTAGCTTGCCAATGCCAATCGCTTCTATCAAGACTGACAAAGATTTACTCAGTCAGCTAAGTGCTGTTCAAGACACGAATAGGTTTTGAATGAAATATCAATAAATACTAAAATGTTTTCAAACGCTAATGTTTTCCAATTACCAATTTTTTTATAATTGTTTAATTGTTCGTGTACCTATTTATCTTGTTAATTTTGAGTATTTATTGTATATTTGTATTTTATGTATAGTTTATATATTTATATTATTTATTTAAATGTTTGTATGTAATTATATATCAATCGCTTTTTATTCACCATATTGCACCTACCACCATTCTCTGCATCACCCAAAGGTTGACTGGTAGAGAATGCTTAAGGCATTAAGTCCGCCTCTGTACATTTGTGTGCGTAAAGTGTTAATAAATAAAAAATAACAAAAATCTAATAATTATAACTACACCTGGCACTGGATTAATAATTATAATTAGTTACACACGGAATGAGCCAAACAAGGTGATATTTTTGGAAATCGCTGCTAAAATCAAAAGTTTCTTTGACCATCGGCTTTCGAACGTTACAAAACCGCTTAGTTACCTAAAAATGTTGGAAATGTGTCAATTCACTGGTAACACGCACGTAACTGGCATTATTTTATTTTACGTAAACTGGTACGCACGAAAAAACTTTATCTAATTCAAGGTTTACTTCCTTATAAGAAGGCAAGTTTAAAACTCGTACTGCCATTATTTATCCGCCCGCGTTAATATCAAAAATGATCCCAAGGGAACATACTCCCGGGATGAAAAGTATCCTATGTGTTATTCAAGACTATAATCTACCTCTGTGCCAAATTCCATCAAGACCCGTTCAGCCGTTCTGACGTGATTGAGTAACAAACATCCACCCATACTTACAAACTTTCGCGTTTATAATATTAGTAGGATGTAACCTTTATAATTAGTGGACTACTTACAGCAGCCTGTACAATTACCGTGAAATGTTTAATGTGTTTCTAAATAAATATTATTTGTTTCTATTTTTATAACCATCGCTCTAGAAAGTATATATTTTATCCCAATGTAGCTCGGTCCACCTCATTATACCGCGTATGCTAACGATGGTCAATATACTCGAAGAGACCAACCCTGAATTGGATTTGGTTTCTGATGAATGGAAGGCGATATTGGTGGAATGTTAAAAGTTGTTTGAGAAGACCGAGTGAAAGGATTAACTTATTTTAGTACTAGCTTTTGCCCGCGACTTCGTCTGCGTGGAATATTTAGGTACTTCTGGGCAGCCATTTTCTTTTTTCAAAACGCTAACACAAATTTTTATTTATTTTTTATCAAGTGCACCCCCCCTCCCTTTTCACCCCTTTAAAGGATGATTTCTGAAATAAAAACTATCCAATATCCTTTCCTGGGACTCAAACTATCTCCATACCAAATTTCATCTAAATCGGTTAAGCGGTTTAGGCATGAAGAGGTAAAAGACAGACACACTTTTGCATTTATAATATTAGCATAGATTGATGGCTACTTTACTGTGCTAAATAATAATGATGAGTAATTCTTTAAATCCTTCTAAAAACCAAAACACTGCTCACCCAAGACCAAACTCACACTCTTCGTCTACCTTCACAATATCCCCTCATCTTCCCATTAAGGAAATAGGCGTACAGATACTTATAACTGTCAGTTGTCCGGCTGGCCGTACTAAAGCACAACTAGGTACCCAAGGCGGCAAGGTATCTAGGTATAAACCACTCGAGCCAGGACAGGAAAGGTAACGGGGCTTAGAACTTAGTGCTTGCAGCCAGTGCCTAGTTAGTTCCTAGGTTTTATGTGTTAATGGTCGGATTCTAGGTGGAGAAGTTTTTAGTTTGCTTAGATTCTATGGGGACTTTGAGATAGGGAATGGTGTGAAGAAGGAAGCCTTTCTTAATATAAAGTAAAACGTAAAAAAAAAAACTTAAAACCTTTGGAAAATTCAAAGAAACATCGTAAAGCCTACATTATATGTAAGTAGATACTGAACTAATAATCTTAACTAATATAATAAACCTGAATAGTTTATTTGTACGTGCTAATCTCTGGAACTGCCTGTCGGATTTGGAAAATTATTTTTGGATATGATAGCCACATTCATAAGGAAGACAGAAACGGAAGAAAAACGGGACTTCGTACGAAGTCGCGGGTAAAAGCTAGTCTTTAATATTACGACTTTCACTCTTACTTTTAAAATATTTTTTTACGATTCCAAAAACTTACTAAATGATCTATTTCTTTGTTAAGGTTTTCACCAGTTTTCGACATATGGAAGTTCCGCAATCATATGGCGAATACATTATCAAGAAGTTTATTTGCATCGACAAGCGATAAATGTGATAATACTTCGGTCTATCACTTCAAAGTATATTAACCTCGTCGAAAAATCAACAAACACATCACATCTCAGAATTACTTCCTCCTTTTAAAATGCAGCCAATTCGAAGCACCAACGAACTCAAAAAAAAGACACTACCTAATGGTTCTATAAAGAACCCAAATGAACCAGTCATTACAATCTAAAGATCTGGAAACAGTGCAAAAAATTGTATGGTCCTGCAAAAAGGTCTGAACGCTTTTTCTGACGCTGTTTTGTATTTAAGTCCGTCGTGGTATGTTTAGTGTGGTACTAATTTAGTGGTATTGTAGACTTTTTCGGTTTGTCGAGTATATTGAACTCTTTGGTGCGAATGTTTGACTTTAACTAAATTGAAGATGCACTATGGAAAATCGTTGCGGAATTTGTTTAAAGAGTCACCGCGGCCCTGGAACGCAAAGGGCTTTAGAAGGAACACGGATGGGTTTTAGTCAGTAAGAGTCTGACACGCCCTTCCGCTCCACCCAGAGCGGAAGAAGTCATTTGATGATTTCCCATCCTTAGATGCGTTTATGCTGTGGCGTTCCAGAGGTGTGTGGTGAAGCTTGAAATTAGTATTTCCCAAAAATCGTCAACCCACTCATAATAAATATACTTCAATAAACTTAGCTCAGTTCCCTTAGCTACCTATTACCCAACAAAGCAAACTTTATCGAAGGTTGCTAAATAAAAAGGCAAACGGTGCGCCTGCGCTGTCAACGACCGGCGCTCGCGCACCCAATTGATGCCACGCGCGCTGTGTTTGTGCTGTACACTGAGTGGCTTCTAAATAATGTTTGTTAGCGGTGATTTACTGGGTTCGATTCCAGCCACTTTAATGTCAAAACTGTGAATGGAAACATTTATACGCAACAGGCATGTCCTAGAACCATTTTTTTTGTATTTTTAAAAATTTATTATTAGTGATTGGCTCGCGGAGACGTAACGCACCGGATCAACGCAGAATGGATGGATGAAATGGCGACAGGTCACTGGAACAACTTGCGACCCACGGATGCCCCTCAAGTTAAAGGGGAAAATCTATAAGTCCGTGATAAGACCTGTCGTACTGTATGGATCAGAATGTTGGGCTGTGAAAAAGACGGATGAGAAAAGATTGCATGTAGCGGAGATGAGAATGTTGAGATAGATGTGTGGAGTATCGAGAATGGATAAAGTGAGGAATGAGTTCATTAGAGGTAGCTTAAAATTGGCGCCAATAACGGAAAAGTTGAAAGGGAACCTTATCTTGGTATGGTCATGTGAAGAGAAGAGATGAAATGCACATACTAAAAGAGTTATGAATATAAATGTGGTTGGATGGACAGGGAGAGGGAGGCCAAAGAAAAGATGGATGGATTATGTTAGGAGTGATATGATAGAAAAGGGAGTTAGTGATAGCGTGACGGCTGACAGGACAGAACGGAAGAAAAAAACGTGTTGCGCCGACCCCAAGTAACATGGGATAAGGGCAGGAAGATGAGATGATGATAAGTGATTAGCTCGCATTTGACTTATAATGGCACCTGATAGAAAGCAATGAGATGTTATATACGTTTGATCACGATTGCCTAGAAATACAGTTCACTCTTCACTTAAAACCACCCAGGTTATAGCTATCAGAATAGACGAATTACAAATTTTTTTACAGAACTAAATGCTAAGGAATCAAACGAAAAAAGAATGTACATACATAAAAGAAAAAAACTAAACCCACCTAATTGAGAACCTCCTTCTTTTTTGGATGTCGGTTAAAAAACACGGCAGGCAAATCCTCTTTTTATCTTAAAATGACATCTGCCAAACTGCAAAGCAGTTTGTCGACAGTACCCTACATCGCGGTATCAAAGATCTCCGCGAGATTTGAACATATACAGCAGCCCGACCATTAGGCAGTTGCACACCAGATAACACCCGTCTGGTCGGAGGATCTTCCCTTTTCAAAAGAGGTAGCGGGACTTCACCCTAATCCGCATGGCCGTGCCACTCCCTCTCGCTGCGAGTTCTGTGAGGTATGAAATCATGTTTTTAGGCAACCATAAGATTGCAACTTAGTCACAAGATTGTTTTTTTTTTATATTTCTCCGATGTGGGTTTTTTTTTAAGCAAATGTTAATGGCGATGAAGCACAGACGAAACTGGCCTACCTGAAAAGTACAAAAAAATAATTCTAGGCTACCGTATGCAACATGTCGATACAACCATTGATAGCCACAAACTCTGCCTACACCGGTAAACGAAGATTTAGTCGTGATACCATTCCTGAAGTTTTTGTACCCATAAGCACTTACATCTTGGTTTTCAAGAAAACTGACAAGCGAAAGTCAACTCTATTCACTTAAACTGAAGCTCAAAATAAGTTAGTGACGTTTGCTAGCTATTTTTTATACAGGGTGATTTGAGCTGTATTGTCAAATCAAATCAAAATCAAATCAAAATCCTCTTTATTGTGGACTATAGGTATGCATCATAAATACAGGTCTTAAATAATTAAAATAAGGTCAGCTATGTCCTGCCGTTAAGGCATACAATAATAAAATACAAATCTGAATTTAAAACACAATTAGTCATATTAGTCTCGATACATTATTAAAATACTCCAAATTATAGATACATACAAATTCAATTTCAAGTCATATAAGTCATAATCATAATTCATTATTACACATTGCAAATTATTCTTACATAAATATTAAAAAGTGGAAAGACACAAGCAATTTAAATGTTTCAACTACAATTCACACTATTAATAAACTTAATTGTGTAGAAATTAAGGTTTAAAGTCGGAATAAAGCATGTTTAGTTGAAATAGCGGAATTCTTAGCTAAGTCCACATACATGTTTTGTTTATCTACAAGATAGTTCCGTTTTCGTTTTAGTATCAGCAGTGTTGCCGATAACTTAAACAGATCAACAAAACGCAAACCCGCTAAGGTATTCTACTGATTTATTATTAGTTTTACTATTAAAGAAAATTCATCGCTTTAGGACTCTCGCAGACTGGTGCGACGAGACAATGCGAACGAAACACAGAAAAATATCTATGAAAATGCATCATTGCTTCGTTATCACATTGTCAAGTTGGACCTCTCCACGGGAACCTTTAGCATTAAATGAACATTCTTTGCGTATCTGATATTCCAGGTTTAATACCATAAATCTCCCTTTTTAATTCAAAGGGAGATTGGGAATACGTTGCCGTGGCCAACCAGCCCGTCGATTCTGTAAACAAGTCGATGCTCACCTCGTGATCACTTCACCCAAGCTTTCATTTCGATATGTTTACAGAATCGACCGGCTGGAAAACCCTAAATAGACTCCGCACCCAGGTCGGTCGCACTAAAGATAACCTCCTCAAGTGGAGGTTCTCGGATGGCCCCGATCTTCAGTGTTTGTGTGGCGTCGCTCCGCAGTCCATGGCCCACCTCAGGTCTTGAGCATGCCCTGTCACCTGTACATGTGAGGACCTTATGCGAACGGTGGTGCCGTTGCTGAGTACTGGGCCAAACATAAAATTCACCGACACGCTAAGAATAAGAATTTAAACACCCGTAAGACGATTGCAGTACTCTCTCAACAAATTGATTACAAAAAATCATCTGAACAATACGAAAGTGACAGATGACAGATTGGGAATTCCTCACTTCCAAGTATTAGATAACCCTGATAACCCATTTCTTTAGCTATTTCGAAATATCTGAGTCAAAGATAAATAAGAAATGTGAGGAATGCTTTAGAAGAGACCGGAAATATCTTTAAAAGATAAGATATTTAGCATTGACTTCGATGTTTATTTTCAGCTCGTGACAAAATACATTGGAAATTATTTCAACATGTTTTACAGCCAACTCTGAGCATAGCATAAGATTTTTTTTTCTCTTTTTTTCCATAAATATTGTTTTAATGATTCAAGCCTCGTGTCACCACTTCACTGAAATCCCTAGTTTGTCACTGCAGTGCGATTCTGTAAACATGTCGAAGCTTGGGTAGGTGCCGATCGATTCTGTAAATATGTCTAAGTGAAAACTTCACCCATGAAGTGATCACTAGATGAGCTGTCAATCCATGTATTCAAGATGGAATGACAGCTCACTTCGTGATCACGTGACATCTTGAGTATGTAGATTGACAGCTCACCTCATGATCTTTTCACTTAAGCCTTCATTTCGACATGTTTACAGAATCGACCGGCTGTCATTCCATCTTGATGACATGGATTGACAGCTCACTTCGTTTACAGAATCGACCGGCTGTATTTCTTTAGCCTTGCCTTGCGATCACACGTCTCACGACATACAACCCTAATCTCATCAAAATTAGAGTGAACAGACTTCTTCTGGGTAAGCTCGTCACATCGTCGACTTTATTTCTGTCATCTATGACCTAGACTAGAGTCAAGAGCAAACTCATAACAAATTTTTAAAAAAGTAAAACGCGCGTTTCCTACTTTGATTGGTTATAAACATTTTCAACAGCCAATCCTGGCATCACTTCAGTTACGTTTAATTTGTGACACATCTTTCGAGAAACCGGGTGTTGACCACTTTCCATAAAGAGGCCTACCTTCGGCCAGTTTGCTAATCTATTAAATATGTACCTGAATATATGTATAGGAAAATATTACATTCACAGCACATTCTTCAAACAAAGAAAACAAAGAATCAGAAATAAATAATATTACAATTAGAATTTATTAAAATGTTGTCGACCTCGGAGAAGCAAACAACGATATCTACTCGCTGACGTGTGCATCGGATAACTATTATTATTTATTTATTAATAATTGTTATTGGAGTGCATGTTCTTAAGTAAGGGTCAGATGAATTCAAATCAATCACTGAGCATTTAAACTGTAAACTAAGGCTTGCAAAGTTAAGGAAAAGATATTAGAGATGTCAGCATAGAAGACGGGGCCCGCTAGAGCCAGAGCCTGCCAGGGTTGCGGAATTTGTTCGAAAGAGTCACCGCGGCCCTGGAACGCAAAGGGCTTTAGAAGGAACACGGATGGGTTTTAGTCAGTAAGAGTCTGACACGCCCTTCCGCTCCACCCAGAGCGGAAGAAGTCATTTGATGATTTCCCATCCTTAAAAAATAAAACCGTGTACATATGTATGTACATCTTCATAAATCGATCTAGATTTATAAAATGAATCCCTATTCCCCTTGGTCACGGCATCACGCGTGAACGGCTGAACCAATTTCGCAATTTTTTTTTTTTGTGTTTGTTATTATCAGGAGAGGTTCTTAAGAAAGAAAATTTTGAAAAAAATATTACATCCCGGCGAAGCCGGGGCCCGCCACTAGTAATAAATAAACATTTTATAAATCCACAAAAACAGAACTTAACAGCTTATTGTGTTTGTTAATTATTTGTTGGTAGATCGACAAGATTATTTAAATAACCATAAAAGTACTGACAGTTTGAAGTTAAGTAGTGATGGTGTTTGCACAAAAATTAAAATCAATATTTGACGGTTTGACAAGAATCTATTGAGGCATAAAATTGTGTAACAGACTTTTTGTAACATCTTCTAGGTAAGCGTGAAATATTAAATGAATACAAGTACCTACACTTTATTGAATAGAATTCGTTCTACAAGTTTGGTAATAAATTGAAATTGCCTAAACCGCTCTTCATAATAATTGAACATCAAATATAACTGTTATTTTCTAATTGACAAGCAACGAAAGAAATGAAAGGCTATGTTACTAAGTTAAAAAACAATGGATTCAAAATCAAAAGACATTTATTATAAAACTAGACAAAATTCAGGAATTCTAGAACGTCAAAATTTTACATAACGACAGAAATAACATCTGTATCTTGTACCTACTTTCTGTGCAAATAAACAATCTATTCTATTCTATTGTATTCTATTCTGTCCCCCAAAATGCTTCCCTGTCACCACTTCCAAGTGCTATCGCTTTTTATTTTTATCAAATGATTTCTTCCGCTCTGGGGGGAGAGGAAGCGCGTGTCAGACTTACTGACTAAAACCAATCCGTGTTCCTTCTAAATCCCTTTGCGTTCCAGGGCCGCGGTGACTCTTTCGAACATATCCCGCATCCCTGCCAGGCTCTGGCCCTGGCGGGCCCCGTCTCCTATGCTGACATGTCTTTGAGGCCCGCGTGGAACACAACGCGCCATCGATTCGAGCCTGGTTGTATCCGGACAGCTCGCCATCCGCAGGCCAAGTGCTATAGTTGGGAAGAAGATATGGCGCAACAAACTCCCCAGCAACACATTAGAATAATGGAAGATACGTCAAATTAATCTCCTACTAATTAAAGCCATATTTGGGAAGATTCCAAAGTCGTTAGAGCGTAGGATGATAATTTGTTTGTTTTCTATGACAATGAAATTGATCAACAAATTCATCATTGAGTCGTTAAGCATTGTGTTCATCTAAAGATTTTGTTCGTTCATTTGAGCGAAAAAATGTTTCTTAAGAAGGTTTTTGTATTTCGTTTTTGGTCTAAGACGTGGAATTCATTGCCAGAGTCTGTGTTTCCTGATAGCTACAACCTGGGGGGAGTCTTTTAAGTCAAGAGTGAATAGGTTAGTTCTAGGCAAGCCTGCTCCATTATCGACCACATCATCGCTTACCATCAGGTGAGATAGTGGTCAAACGCGTGCCTAACGAAAAAAAATTAAAAAAAAAATGACACTTCAAAAATTAAGGGATGCCCTCCATATATTTAATTATCTAATTAGCCCGTTATGAGATTTCAATCCCGGTTAGTTTTTCTAATACCGGGATTCTCCGATCATCCACTTTTTCAGATTCGAATTTTATCAATTCAATTCAGACAGCGTCATAATTTAGAATTAGTTCCGATGAATCCATCGGAGCGCGAACGTAACGGGTCACTCAATCAATCAACGAGTCAAATAATTGATTGATGGATTGAACGTACATCATGAAAGAGTAGTGTCGGCATTATGGATAGAATTGACAGGTAAATTTTATAAGCATAGTTCCTATTTATTTCTCTTATCTCATACAATAAATTGTATGTAATATTGTATATGTCACCGGAAAAAAGCAAACGCCGTAAGATTGTAAAATATCGCGTGAAATTGTAAACAATTTTTTCTTTATAAGACACGCATATATTGGAAACTATTGAATTTGGATGGGATTTATTGTATCCAAAACGTTTTTTTTTTTTTCATAATATATCGAGAAATTGCAATTTAATAAAGATTTATTACAATCTTAGGAGTCTGCAATATTCCGGTGACATGCGTTTACTCAAAGAAAAATTGTGTCAAGTTTTGAATCAGTCCTAGCGTGGACGATTCCACGCTAGGACTGGTTTAGCGTACTCTTGGGTCAATTTTGTTATTAATCAGTAACAGAATTGATCCCAGAGAAACTTGCCAATAGTTTTTCAGTCAGCCTGTATTAAAACAATCCGTGAAAATCTTCCTACAAAAATTTAAATATGAACTACTGTACAATAATTAGTCCCTGAGCGATATCAGTTATGGCAGCCAATCTCAACGGAGACTAACCATCGACGCGGGACATATTAGTGCACAAGTGTGTGCGTAAACACAGGTGCCTCTCCCTCTTCCATCACTCTCATATTCCGATGGGACGGCAACCCGACACGACCGGAGAGAGATCTGGCGCAGGACCAACGGCTTAACGTGCTTTCCGAGGCACGGGGTGTCACACCACCAATTTCCAAACTCCGGGCTGTCACAGAGAAATTCCTATTGGAAAAACCCAATAACACTTTTTACCCGACCTGGGAATCGAACCCAGGACTCCACGCTCGACAGACGCTTGTGACCGAGAGACCAGCGGAGCATGAACTAGGTAGTTTTTGGATACCCTGCCCTATATTGGGGTCTAATGGTTGAATATCGAATCGTGGACAGCGTCTATCATCAACCGATAAAACTGGATTTAAAATACATTATTTATAATAATGTAACTACGTGATACCTGTTTGTAAGTAGTTCAAAGATTATACATAAGTTTATGTGACAGGATATTTGGCTGCACAAAAAATATTGGCAAGGGACCGTTATCAACACATACAGCAGTGAATATTTTAATATCGTAACTGTTTATAGAGGAGCTTATTAAAGTATCTATTTTTACCTGCGACTTTGTCTGCCAACTTTTATTTTTCAATTGATAATTTCTTATGGGAGGGTGAACCGCTTCGTAACGTAACGCGTTACGGCGCTCGTCTGTCTGGCTTCCCTTTCTCTCACACATACGGCAGCGGCAGGCAGGCTCTTCCTCTCTCACTCTAACCACAGTGCTAGTCGTATTTCGGATAGACGCTTCCCATATTAAATAGTTCAATTTAGACTAGTTTAAGTTATCACTTCTGTCGGGCGTCCCGAGACGCACACGTTTTTTTAGTGGTGGGAAATCATCAAATGACTTCTTCCGCTCTGGGCCGAGCGAATGGGCGTGTCAGACTCTTACTGACTAAAACCCATCCGTGTTCCTTCTAAAGCCCTTTGCGTTCCAGGGCCGCGGTGACTCTTTCGAACTAATTCCGCAACTTTTCTGATAACTAAGATCCCGTTTTTGTAGTTTTCCCCGTTTCGGAAGTGGTGGCGGGCGGGTTTTTCGGGGTACCTACTGTCTTTGTATAAAATTTTGACGTTTTAAAAGTGCTGGCTCGCCGCCTAGTTTTAATTAAAAACTTTTATTTTCTATTAAGTAATATGTCCCAAGTCCAATTTCATCTAGGGCAAACGTTATGGCAATAAGCTCGCCCCTTTTTCACGGGACTTATACGAGAATAATAAGTGGTTAGACTGTACGTTGCCTGCAGTGCGATTCTGTACATCACTCACCTTTAAAGCTTAGGTGAAGTGAGCTGTCAAACCATACAAACAAGATGTAATGACAGTTCACTTCATGCTCACTTTACCTTAGTTTACACGGTGAAATGTTGACAGAATATACCGGTGGTCAGTCGTAATTATAAAACTATTTTATAAGTTTCTATGTTGGTTTGACCCATTGACATGATTAACGTCCTACCAATCCAATGTTAGGACCTTGTTTGTGGATAGAATTAGTTATTCTTCACACTACCTCACCTTAAAGGATGAGCTGTACTTAAAGTGTCATTCATTGTTAAGAGGTGGGTACTCATATAGCCATGTAGCATGTAACGTATCACTTTGTGAAAGAATAATTATTTGTTTCCTCTTCTGAGGGTCAATTCACATACTTACAAAACGTTCAAATTGAAGTCTCAATTCTTTCGGCGAGAATCACTGTCAGTTAAAGGTTTATTTGAAAAATTGCGACTGCAATGCGAATGTTCCTTAAAAATACGAGAATTGACCCTCTCAGTAAATTCTTCTGAACGTGACAATGGTAAAATAGTAGGAATAACACTGTACAATAATGTCTACTTACACACACACACACACTCACACGTATCACACCACATATATATATATATATCATATCACTAACAAATTATTCTTTCTTTCTTGCTTTCTTTACTTACCAGTATTTTTTCCAAAATTATTCCTTCCGCTTCACTTTACAGAAAAGGCCATAATAAGATGGTAATCGAAATACAATTTAAAAAGATTTATTTTTGTGACATTTGAACCGATAAAAACCGTTTCTATGTCCCAGCAGGATAAAAACGAATGCTTTCAAAGACCACACGACATTCAGCTTTGAAATCGAGGAATCTGCAAAAAACCACTCGATTTTTACCATTGCGTTTATATATTTAATAACAACTTAATGTAAAAATATTAAATTGATTCGTTTCATCTCGTTATGGACGTATTGAAAACGCTTTTTATTGCATAATAAAAATCAAGGAAAAACGCAATTGCACACATTGTTAGTGGACTAGCCTTTCGCTGCGACTCTACTTGAGTTTTATAATAAAATAAGTCGTTATGATATCAATATCATTCTTAACCTAACTCGGTATACACTATCATTATCAAACCTCTTTTTTTTTTTTTTTTGAACGGGCATCACTCGCAGTTCAGCACACTAAGGCTGGTTACTGCTTATCCGGACTATCCTGTGGTGGCCTCAAATGAATTTAAGGCCCCCAGCCAGGGCTTACAAACTAGCTAATTTATACTAAATGACCGCTTGCTAGGGCATCCCCTGCGGGATACGGACCTCGGCTTAGCTTAGCTTAGCTCGGGAGGACAGCTAGGGACAGGCTGAGTCATATCATTATTATTTTGGGGATTTAAAACTACTGGCTCAGCGAGGCGGGCTGGCTCGGTAATCAAAGGTCGGGGAGTGTACCAAGCCTCTAAAGAGGTCAGTCAACCTTTAGTATTCCTACTCGTCTCATACCTCTAAAGACTAACCTCTGATTGGTGGACTAATTACCAATCAACATTGATTGCCAGTCCTACCCACAACAACACATGCGTCACCCGCGACCTCTAGTGAACGTGGGAGAAAACTGCAAGGTGCCATTATCTTGCACTCAATGTGACACTCAATTGAATATGTATTGGTATTGACATTGTGAAGGTGATGTATGGAGCTGTGTGATTTGTACGGATAAAGGCTGTGAGAATGGTCCTTAGTTAAAGCAGTTTAGATTATGACGTTAAGGTGAAAGAGCCAGGGTAGCCCGCGAGATTCAAATTTTCATACTTTTTTGCATTTTGCAGGTCAGTGTCGGGTTGTACGAGTATGTTGATAAAAATACGATTGGCGACCGTAACAAATATGGCTTTACTGAGTTATAATAATTATAAATCAAAACAGGTTGTATCATTCATGTAACTCGATTGGATGACTTTTTTGTGAAATAACCATTCAATCGAGTTAAATGAACTTAGAGGGTTGTATTGATAATAATTCTGTAAATAAATACGTGTTACGGTCACGAATCTGTTCAACATACAGCCTGACACTGACTTGCAAATTGCAAAAAACAAAAGGAATTTTGAATTTCGCGGTCTACCCTGGCGCTTCCATCTTAAGCACTAATAACACTTACCCCCAATGAAATTGGAGTTGGGACATACTACTTAATAGAAAATAAAAAAATAAAACTTATTAATTAAAATTATTCGGCGAGCCAGCACTCTTGAAAAATCAAAGTTTTACACAAAGACAGTCCCCCGAAAGCCCGTCACTACTTCCGAAACGGGGAAACTACAAAAACGGGATCTTAGTTCGCAGACAAGTTGCGGAATTAGTTCGAAAGAGTCACCGCTGCCCTGGAACGCAAAGGGCTTTAGGAAGAACATGGATGGGTTTTAGTCAGTAAGAGTCTGACACACCCTTCCGCTCCACTCAGAGCGGAAGAAGTCATTTGACGAATTCCCAAACTTAATAAAAAAAACACCAATAGCTGAACGAACGATATCTATACTATACTCGACATAGATATCTGATCTAGAAAATTGAGCATATTTTTTCAGAGTGACCCCAGATTTAGAAAGTGGGCCTGGCCATCCCTTCTCAATCCATAGTCGTAGGAGGTGAATAAAGGACCTTTAAACCCATCAGGGCACATTCGACCATCAACAATAGGTACACATTACGAATTACCTACGGAGGGCTGATGTCAGGCAGGTAGGAACAATTTAAAACAGAAATAACAAGACAATACAACGTGTAAAAAAATAAACGCAATACTTCTTAAGGGATCATTGGACTCATCATTATGAACAACTTTTACTATGGGACCAACTCCGAAAAATACGCCGAAAATCGCGAAAAAAAATCAGCGGTTCAGTACATTTTGTCGAGTTGTGCATACAGAAATGTATGGGGAAGTCGATTTCTTTTCGCGTTTTCAGTGTTGGTCCCATAATGAAAGTTGTTCGCACGCTTTAAGAAGTATTGAGTTTATTCTTCTACACGTTGTATAAATGATATGCTTGTATAAAATAATGTGTAGTTCTAAAAAGTTACAAAATATTACCAACGTAGTTTCTTAAAAGTTATATTTAAATTTTAACACTTATATGCAAAAAATCAGTCACGTTAATAATTTAGCGACATAACGCTAAAATATTTCAAAAGTGTTTCAACTAATATTGGGTATAACAAAGGCAATTTTGTTTATTATTTTTGTTGCACCTTGTTAAGTCTTTTTACGTTTTAAACACGGGTAACCCTTATTAATAACGCGGAGTAATGTTGCAGCCAGTAGATATTAGTACCTTTTGCATTGTGAACTTGGCTGACACACTGCCGTGTGAGTGCTAATTCTTCTAATTTTTAAGCAACGTTCGCATTCACAATCTGTCAAAAAACTTATAATGATTAAATATACTATCTTAACTATCTTTACCATCTTTACTATCATTACTATATTTACTATCTTTACTATATTTACTATTTTTACTATCTATACTAATCTATACCTACTATCTTTACCATCTGTCCTATCTTTACGAATCTATACTATACTTTGGTTTGGATGGATGTTTGTTACTCAATCACGTGAGAACGGCTGAACGGATATTGATCAAATTTGGCGCAGAGGTAGATTATAGTCTGGAATAACACATAGGATTTATTTATCTCGGGAGTATGTTCCCTTGGGATATTCCCTTTTTGAAGCTCACGCGGGCGACGCCGCGGGCGGCGATTGATATTAATACATTTTTGACAGATTGCGAACAAGAAGCGAATGCGAACGGTGTCTGAGTAGAATTGGCACTTTGATCATAGCCATGTTTTTGAGTTCTCAGCAAGATTGGCATAACTCCGCTCTAGTTTCATTAAAGTGAACTTTATAAGCTATAGCGAAAAAAGTGTTTTGCTTTTGTGTCGAAACACGATTGCTCCTTCCATACGATACATGTTCAGACTTAAACTGTGCTCACTAAACCAGCAAAGGTGTTAATTTGGCGGATGTTACGTCATCAGTTGCATCAGTACACTGAGTATCAGTACAGTGAGCTTCACGGTCGAGAATTAAGCACAAACTGTTCTCTTGTTGTTTGTTAAGTTCAATTGAATCTTTGCGAATTGAGTTTGAGAGTGATTGAACTTATTAATGGTTTACTGACATGTGAAAAGGTATGTTACAAATAAATATGTTTTTTTTTTTCAGATAATTTAATAGCGGAAACTAGAAAAAGAAAAATTTTGTCAAATAATCATTTTATAAATACGTAAGCAAGTTACTGAAGTCGAGTTTTATGAGCTAAATAATTATGGCATTATTATGAATTACAGAAACAGTTGTTATGGTCTTACACCGATTGGGCATAGATAAAGACAAGCCCGAGTGATTTACTCCATCAATTTTATCCAAGAAATCAAAAACCAAGCTGGAATTGCGTAACTCAAAAATCGCATATTCTTATTTATTTATTTATTTATTATATACTTTATTGTACACCTCATTACAAACATAGTAAAAAACGTTTAAAAAAACAAGTGTACAATGGGCGGTCTTATCGCACAGGGCAATCTCTTACAGACAACCTTTGGATGGACTGAACGAAAGAAGTTAGATTTAGGGCGGTCAGTGTACAAACATCATAAACAATATAAATTAGACATAATAATATAAAATACACACAATACTAAATAATATACTAATAAATATCAAATATATAAATGGGAAAGGAGAAGAAAAATTATAGTGAGAGGTAATGCTCCTTCACCAATTTTTTAAACATTGGTAGCGTTTGTGCACGCCTCACATCTATGGGTAATGCATTCCACAAACGAGCAGCTTGAATAGTGAAAGATTTGTTAAAGAAGGATGTGGAATGCATACGAATACTTAATTGAAGATTTTCCGATGATCTCAAGGACCTAGAGTGTGTGTCACAGAGAAACTGAAACCGGTCTTTAAGATAAAAAGGAGTAGAAGGATTAAAAAGTACATTATAAAGAAGAGAAAGTATGTGGGCATTCCGGCGAAGGCGAATAGGAAGCCATTTGAGCTTAGTACGAAATTCGGAAACGTGGTCATACTTGCGTAAGCCAAATATGAACCTGATACACAGATTTTGGAGTCGCTCAAGCTTGTCGAATTGGTCTTGGGTGAGATCAAGATAGCTGGCGTCAGCATAGTCCAAGAGTGGAAGAAGAAGAGATTGTGCTATGGCAATTTTAGTGGTGATGGGAAGAAAATTCCGAAGGCGTCTCAAGGAGCCCGCCGAAGCGAACAGTTTACGACTGACCTCCTGCAGTTGTTTAGTCCAGGAAAGAGTTCTGCCAAGTTCTTCACAGTGTGAGTTATAGGAATTAAAGTGTTATTGAAAGAAACCTGGGGAAGTGTCGACCAATCAATCTTTGAGATGGTCCGTGAACTACCAACAACAATCAGTTGCGTCTTTACTGGATTGATCTTCAGCCCAAACTCAGTGCTCCATTCACCTATTCGTGCCAGGTCTGCATTAATAGCCTCAATCGCATCAGATAGCTCTCCGAGAGGGGCTTGGGTGTAAATTTGGAGATCATCAGCATACAGGTGGTAGAAAGAAGATAGTCGTTGAGTGATACCATTAATAAAAAGTGCGAAAAGTAAAGGAGATAACACGCCACCCTGCGGCACACCGGCAGAGGTGTCACACCAAGAAGAGAAAGATTCTTCTATGCAAACACGCTGCCGGCGGCCAAACAGGTAACTATGAAACCAGTCAATTACCGAAGGAGATATGTTAAAAGAGCACATAATTCCAAGCAAAATGTCGAAGTCAACCATATTAAAAGCATTGCTAAAGTCAAGCAGAGCGAGTGCCGTTAACTTCCCCATCTCCATACCTGACCTGATATCATCCGTAATATGAACGAGTGCTGAGGTAGTGCTGTGTCCAGGTCGAAAACCAGATTGGAAGGGATTCAGCAGATTTTTTCCACAATCTCAAGGAATTTCAGAACCATCGCTTCAAAACGCCCGCTCAACAAACTTAAACGCGCCATGAACACTATCGAAATGACAAAATCAAAGAAATATGACGTAGATAGATTGCATTCATTTTTGCATCAAACATTTAGGCAGAGGGTTCACCTCTTTCATTCACCGAACCAACGAACCCGAATCAACTTTACCCTTGGGAACCAGCTTAAAATACAAGTTGGAACAATACTCAACTGTGTAACTTCGAGCTAGTCTCCACCAACATTGTCCAGTAGTGGTTGCCCTCCAACCAAGGCTAGTTCGACCGGTCACATTCCGTTTAGCTCGCGTGTTTTGTTTTTTACACAGCCTAGGTGCTTACGGTAGTTGGGGTTAGCAGTACGACTGGGTGTGCTGTTTTGGTGAGGCTGTGTCCTGGTGTGTAATGAGGTTTTAAATGGGGCAGTGATGTGTTTGCTACATATGGGACTAAAGGCAGATTTTTCAATCGTCAGATTACTTTCATCTGAGGACTAATTCTAGTCGTTACAAGCTTTTATTTAACTTGCACTGTTCATATGTAAGTTGTCCGTAAAAATTTGCAAACCATTTGTTGATATCTGATTGAGCATACGCTTTAAGTTTTGGTGACAATTCAATGTGCAATTCTCAATATTGTAATAATTTCAATATGGCCGCCACTCCAAGATGGCTGATAACATATTTTATTTTATCAAACCCCTTAACATCATCAAATGAAAGAACTTAAAGAGTAGGAAACGATAAAGTTAGTAACATCACACTAAGTTCAACATGGCCGCCGCTCCAAGATGGCGGATTACATTTTCTTTAAACCCCCTTAATATGGCAAACGAAAGGGAAAAAATAAAGCAAACTTCGCATTAGCATCTCCGTCGCGATCTTACAAAATTGAGATGGTTTTGGCTGATTGCGACCGAGTTATATTTGAATTATGTTACTATAACATGTTTTTTTCAAGCATAGTTACGTGTGATATGCAGGCAGACCCCATGGGTCCTAATTCTCGTCATTACGACACACAGTTTTCTGTCAAACACATTTCTAACGCCATGGAAACTAATTTAGAAGTCGTAAACAAACAACTAGTCAGACACCTAGGCTTATAAACGCCCAGCCTAGGCTTAAACACAGTGCGGCTAACTTATCAATAGCTATGACCTTGCCGGCTTTCGCCACCAGGGGTCAGCACGGGCGAAAGGCAGCAAATTACTAGTTATGAACGACTCTATGCATTTCTCTGGGCTGGATTGTTGAGTGTGTGTAGTTTTGTATGGAAAATGTTGGTGTATTAAGGGTGAGAGTTTTTGATTTATTTTAGGAAAACGTACAGCTAAACTAATACAGTAACTTAAAATTTAAACAAAATATGGCCAATTACAAATTTCCACAAGTATCACTTGAAACAGAAAATTAACAAAAAAACGAAAACTATACATATAACACAAAACAGAAAAAAAACTAATAAAAGCTTGCTTGAACTTTTTACGCTCGAAGAAGCTACTACTCAAAATTATCTTCAAATTAGCCACGGTAGAATTGAAAATGTCGATATCAGCTTCCCGGCAGGTTGCATTGTACATACGACTCTCTCTTAACATGTATGAGTTCCGTCTGTACGGAGTGGCTACCACTGGGGTGTACAATAAATGAGTGAATGTGAGTGGGTGAAGTGAAGAATAATTTAACCTTTTTAACCCCATTGTCACGTATACATGACAAGCAAGCGCGTGCCCTGTACGCCAAACGTCACAAATATGTGACAAAAAGTACGGCGAATTTGTGGCTTGCCGCCATAGTGATTTAGGCCCTGAGTGCCCACAAGTAACATCGAATGCATTGGGACTTCTATAAACAAAAGGACAAATAAATAAAGTACAATATGTGTAAATGTCAAATCAATGTTTTGCAACAAATCTTTATTTTTTCCCGGATTTTAAATTGGCAACCTAGCAAATGTCTGTTTATTTCGTTGTATCGTTTCAATATTTATTATTTATTAAAAAATGTTACTGACTTGTATCGCGTCGTGAATAGAAGAGTTAATTACGTAAAATTTACAATATTTTTTTTACTAAATTAAATTTCTTGGGCATCGCAAGGCCTAAAATCAGCATTCCTCTTTGCACAGGACTTACATGCACTAACACAAAACATCCTCACACATTCACACACTACACACACAATCCTACAATAATAACACTTTACAAATATAATCATACTTTTATTATAGATTAAGGTATACCTATCTTTCAGAATCGTTATTAAGCTAACAGTGTTATGTATAATCGGAATTAAGATGCCGTAAAATATGATCATGTTCATAGGGGTGTGAGCCTGGAGATCTGTCATACAGGTCCCGAACCTAGTACAGACTCCGGCTCTCACAAAGGTTCTAGCAAAAGGCAGAATAAGAAAAATAAATTACTGTAACAATATACCTTTATGAGAGAAATTAACCATATTATTATTATTGTATCCATTCATAAATTACCAAGAAAACTAAAAACGTGCAACTATTCCTTAATTTTAATTGCAACAATGGTGCCAATGACATCAAAATATCACGAACCACTTTACTAAAAATCGATGCAACATGAACCGCACTTGATATCGATTGCGTAACCGAGCGTATCGATTTTCCGGAAGAATCGATTCTCGGTAATTGGCGACTCGATACCGTAAGTCGGCCAAGTGCTTGACAAAGCGGCCGATGAGACCGTTCGATTGGGTTACTGAGCATTTTGGAGCGGGCCAAGAATTTGCTGAATGGGTTAAGTAAATAAATCATTAAGAAGTCTTATATGAATTTAATACGCTGGTTTAGTTGTACTTTATAAACTGTGTAAGTATTGTTGTAAGCCCCAGTTTTTAGGGTTCCGTACCCAAAGGGTAAAACGGGACCCTATTACTAAGACTTCACTTCACTGTCCGTCTGTCACCAGGCTGTATCTCATGAACCGTGATGGTTAGACAGTTGACATTTTCACAGATGATGTATTTCTGTTGCTGCTGTAACAACAAATACTAAAAAACAGAATAAAATAAATATTTAAGGGGCTCCCATACAACAAACGTGATTTTTTGCCGTTTTTATAGATAATGGTACAGAACCCTTCGTGCGCTAGTCCGACTCGCACATGGCCGGTTTTTTAATTATGAAATTGATGTTGAAAACTTGTCATACACTGGCATGAAAACCTTTTAAAACTGATTTGACCATTAATATTGTATGGATTTTAAATGAGACCGACCTCTGAGATTGTTTCGGTGTTTCCTCAGGATAGTCACCTAGGAAACATCGGCCTCATCTAGTTTAAATTGACTTGTAAAAGTGTTATCTATAAGAAACTTAGATAATAAATATTTTTATTTTATTTATTTAACACAACACTTCTATCATTACAACTCTTCAAAGTTACAGTGGACAGGCTTCTTCTGGGTAAGCTCGCTCCATCGTCGACTCTGTCTCTATTATCTATGACCTAGACTAGAGTCAAGAGCGCACTCTACTCAAATAAAAAAAAAAAAAAAGATATCCCATAAAAATATTATATTTTTTTTTCATAAATTAAATAAAAACATAAGATATATAATTTATTAATGCCCATTCTAAATATGCTTGCTTGCTTCCATTACATCCTATAACCTACGTTACGTACCTACAATTCAGTTCATCTCACATAAAATCTGCATACAACAGACAGGCAAAAGGAAGATTGTATACAATGACATCACGATGAGCTCACGGCAATCAACTTGACTCGGCAATCACAGACTTACTCTATGGCCAACAAACGTCTAAGTAAATAGCTTTTTTATCTGTGTTGTTTGATCTTTTGCCTAGCGGTCGGGTGACGTATAGGTTATTAGCGGATTTGATATAACTTCAAGGCTGTTTTACCGGAAGGAATAAGCAGAGGTGTACCCATAATATAAACTGTCTTTTTTTAATGATGGGAAATCATCAAATGACTTCTTCCGCTCTGGGTGGAGCGGAAGGGCGTGTCAGACTCTTACTGACTAAAACCCATCCGTGTACCTTCTAAAACCTTTTGCGTTCCGGGGCCGCGGTGACTCTTTCAAATTCCGCAACCCTGGCAGAATATAAACTGTCTACAGAACCTAAGTTTAAGTTACAATAGGGTCTTGGAGCAATGTCCGTGGCGTTTCTTGCACGTTCTTCTCCATAGAGATCTATGCTTTGGAACGGATTTTGACTTGGGGCATAACGGTTAGCTTGTAAGTAAGAAATAACCGGGTAAAAATGTAGTAAAACCTGGGCTACTGAAAATTTGTATATATAAAATCTCCATATCACTTTTCCCGACTCTGAAATCGAACTGACGACTATACATACAAGTTAAAGCATGAAATACTTATGTTTGTACACATCTGACTACCCTTACCTAATGATTGGAGTTATGAAAATAAAATCTTGTAGAATCTTTTGATGAAAGTTCTGTAGTAATTTATGTTTTCAATCATCATATCAGCCGAAAGACGTTCACTGCTGGACATAGACCTCCCCCCAAGTGTCGCTACAAAAACCGGTCCTGTCGCCTCTACCCGTCCATCGGCTACCCGCGACTCTCACCAGGTCATCGGTCCACCTTGTGGGAGGCCTTCCAACGCTGCGTCTTCCGGTACGCGGTCGCCACTCCAGAACTTTTCGGCCCCATCGACCATTTGTCCTGCGAACAATGTACCCTGCGCACTGCCACTTCAGTTTGGCTAAATCAATAACCCTGGTTCTCCTGATAATATTTTTTTTTTGGCAAATTAGCAAAATTTACATATTAGCAAAATTTGTAGGTTGGCAAACCTAAAATTATCGCCAATATGTAGATAATTAAATTGTTAAACACAGTGGTTTATAGTGTAACATGAAACGATTAATAACGTTAAAAATAACCGCTAATTAACCGAGTCGCACGTATATTCCACTAATCTAATTAAGAGCTGCATAATGATAATATTTCTCACGCCTCTCGACTTCTAACGCGGCAAAAAGTAGACTGTTTACTATCTTTTATGGATTCGCGTTTAATATCTTTAAGAAAAGTACGCGTAAAAATTACTGGCATTTAAATCTTAAGTCACATTTACATATGAGGTGTATTAGGAGCTGGGTGGTAATTAGAAAACGATACATTTCTTTAAATAACTGTTTCAGTATAAATATTTTATTTTGTAAAAAGATTAAAGTTACAAAGATAGATGTTGGGGAGAAACCGGCCAGGCTAAAGTGGGAGTGGGCTGGTCACGTCGCACGAATGCACCCGGACAGGTGGGCGATGGTCGTCGGTCGTCGGTGGCGGGCGGGCGTTTTGGGGGACTGTCTTTATGTAGAACTTTGACGTTCAAAAAGTGCTGGCACTCGGCCTAATTTGACTTGATTTTGTCACTCACTGGTCGCCTCAGAAAGGACGTCGTCGTCGAGGTCGACAGCAGCGAAAGTGGTACGATGATCTCATCATGTCTGCGGGGCAGATCTGGCCAAAGATCGCTCAAGAGGGAGAGAGAATTGGAAGGAGAAAGAGGAGGCCTTTGCCCAGCAGTGGGTCAAAAGTGCAGGCTAATAAAAAAAATATGTATATAAAATACAAAGATTATAATTATGTTCTCCCCAATAATGTCAAATGAAACAGGAAGACAGTTACAGATAAGGCCGGTACCACAGATATAAAATTAAGGATGAAATTCTAGGCTAGGCTAGAAGAAGTGGCTTTCTAATATAATTTTTTTTTGAAGCAGAAGCAGTACTTACTGTTATATTTTTTGCTTAGTAAATCAACAATTTGAAACATCGATTTATAATTCAATACTTACAAAAAAAAACGGGAAAAATCGCCAGATCTGGAAAATAAAAAAAAAGTTGTTATTAAATTGGTTTGAGTTCGAATGTTGTAGAGAAAGACTGAATAATATTGTTAAACGTTTTTATCGACAAAAAAGTTTTTTTCCGCGTCGTCGCTCGTGTTAAAGAAGCTTGTAACTGCCTCCAGGGTATCATCTCTATCTATACCAAATTGAGATTTATCTTAATAGGTATTAGGATAAATCGCTTACTATCCCATCACACTGCTCTGTTGGTCTCGCGGTCGCAAGCGCGACTGGGTTCGATTCCGAGGTCGGGCAAGAAGTGTTATTGGATTTTTCCAATAGGACAGCCCGGAGTTTGAAAGTTGGTGGTGTGACACCCTCGTGCCTTGGAAAGCACGTTAAGCCGTTGGTCATGTCGGGTTGAAGATGATTGTGAAGTTGAGTGATGGAAGAGGGAGTGCACCTGTGTTTGCGTACACACTTGTGCACTATAATATTACCCGCGTCGATGGCTAGTCTCGGTTGAGATTGGCCGCCATGGCCGAAATCGGTCAGGAGGATCCCATCCTAATATAATAATGTTTTTTTATGGTATCAATCACGTCTCAACGGTCAATAAAGATAATTTATCTACCTAATAATCCATAAAAAAAGTATTCTAAAATCCAATCGAAAGTAAAAGACTGAAGAGTTTGAAGGCAAAATAAATTCAGTGAGAGTGTACCCAAAAAACACTAAAAAACATCTTAAAAAACGAACAAAACATAAACAATAAAAAAGTGACATCAACCATGACCCGAAAACGGCTTTAAATAATCAATTTTAAGCTTAAATTCCGACACTCGATACTCAAAAATATTCGACCAAAAAAGTAGTAACTACAAAAAAAACTATTAAAATTCCAAAAGACGGCACGCGATCGGGAATCAAACCTGTACCATTATCGTGCAGGACACGCCTACCCACATAAAAAGGCGACCCCAAATGTATGAGCGAGCACACAAGTGGATTGTGTGAAGAATTTTGTTTATATTCAGGTTGATTCGGCTTTTGTTTTTATTTTAATCAATGTTTTGGGTGTAAACGGAACGCAGATTATCTTGTCTTTAGAGGTTCAAGCCTCACAGATATAAGTAAGGTATTTATTTCGTTTTTTTTTTAAGGGTTTACGATTTATTTCTGAGTGGTGAGGGTCAGAGTAAAAAATGAGAGGATCTTCTTTTTTTTAAGGTTTTCCCGTTCCAATCTACTTGAGAATTCTCATTGCCTAGTGCATCAATAAAAAACCGGGTAAGTCGGAGAGTCACACGAAGGGTTCCGTACCATAAACACGTTTCTTTAATTTAATTTATTTTTTAGAATTTTTTGTTATAGCGGCAATAGTATATGTATGTATAATAGCAATAATACACACTCCGTGCTAATTTGAACTGTCTACCTATTACGTTTATTGAGATATAAATTACACAACACAAAATATGACCACCATTGTAATCGTCTGTACCAAAATATTACTATCTGAACTAGTTTGTTCTTTGAATTATCTCGCCTTACATTGCCTCAATGCGTACTTCTATATCTATACATCTATAAAAATATACATACAAATAAATAAAATTTAACTGGCTGTTTTAATATAAAAAACAGCTATTTATACTTATACCAAAAAAAAAAACAATTTTCAAATTTATTTTTGTTGTGTGTCTGTTTGTTCCGGCTAATCTCCGGAACGGCTCGACCAATTTTGACGGGATTGTTGACTTATAGACTACGTTCACTGGTAGATAGCTGATGTTATAAGAAGTAACTTATTTTAGAAAATAGATTATTGTTCCATGCTAAAATATTGACGAGTGCGAAGACGCAAGCAGAATATATATTATATAAATTAAATAAGAAACCTATCCTAAACGAGACAAACATTCCTTCTCCACATCATGATTTATTTAACTGCGAGGTCCGCATTTATTGGCTAACTTACGTGGTCATCCTTTCACTAGGAAACATGGTTAGATGAATATCCATGTATAGAATCATCATCTTCCTGCCCTTATCCCATGTTACTTGGGGTCGGTGCAACACGTTTTTTTCTTCCATTCTGTCCTGTCAGCCGTCACGCTATCACTAACTCCCTTTTCTTTCATATCACTCCTAACACAATCCATCCATCTTTTCTTTAGCCTCCCTCTCCCTGTCCATCCATCCACATTTATATTAATAACTCTTTTAGTTACATGCATTTCATCCATTTATAGAATATCTTACCCAATTGAATGTCAATGTTCCGCTAAAAATAAACCGGTATTGATAGGTTCATTTAGCCTAAAATAAAATTTAAATTCGAACCAGTAGTTCCTGAGATTAGCGCGTTCAAACAACCAAAGAAACAAACTATTCAGCTTTTTAATATCAGTATAGATAACACAAAACTCCTTAGTGTAAGACTACGATTCCTGCCACGGTTGCGGAATTTGTTCGAAAGAGTCACCGCAGCCCTGGAACGCAAAGGGCTTTAGAAGGAACACGGATGGGTTTTAGCAGTAAGAGTCTGACACGCCCTTTCACTCCACCCAGAGCGGAAGAAGTCATTTGATGATTTCTCATACTTAAAAAAAAAAGAAGGTCTACTTCAGAACGTCAAATCAGACTTTCGCGCTTCTAACTCATAAATCAATCAATAACCCAGTCTGCACCACAAATCTCGTATCCTCGATTTCCGTCACGATTTAACTTAACAGTTCTGCCCGCCATGTTAAGATATGATAGCGTTATGGCATGCAATGACACACAAACTCACAATGGAACCTTCAATTCGTTTAGCTTTAAATATGTGGAACACAACGTAATACAAACGCTTATATAATTTTAGCGTTGTGCTAGATTTTTGACGCGAAAAATAAATATAAAAATATTTGGTCTAACGAAGTTATGCTGGTCGGATGCGGAAGGATTGGGTAGTGTGATGAAATACTAGAGTTACGATGAATACCTAAGTCTAAATAACTGCATATGTATACACACTTTTTGTACCCGATAGTTTATCTTCAAGGAATTTATGATAAACTATCTTTCCCGCGACTTCGTACGCGTATATTTGCTGTTCCCGTAAAATTTTCGGGACACTTAAATCTTCCTCATGAATAACCCCTAAAACAAAAATCGCCGACGTCACACAAAAAGCAGCCAAACTAAAGTAGGACAGGGCCGGCCACGTCTGCCGGATGTCGAACGGTGCATGGGCTAAAGCAACCACAATGTGGGTCCCAGAAAATGCCTGACGACATCGCGGGAGACCCAGGCGAAGATGGCGGGACGAGCTTGACGCCTATCGGCCAGATTGTTCCACATTTGACCAAAGCCGGGAGGAATGGAAGGAAGAAAGTGAGGCCTTTGCCCTGCAGTGGGACACAATTGGCTAAAATATAAATATATATGAATAACCCCATCCATTGCAGAAAACCGCATGAAAATCCGTTCAGTAGTTTTTGATTTTATCGCGAATAGACAGACAAACGCGGCGGAGGACTTTGTTCTATAATATGTAGTGATGGGACATCGGAAAAAAATCTTGTTTATTTCTTAGATGAAGAAAGAAAAAGAGTTTATTTGCGCCAAGCATACCAAAAACAAAATAAACAAAATTACAAAAGTTATGAAAGTTGAATGAAAGATACAAGTATACATATTTGTATAGCAGAAGAGTTGCTAAAGTTTATTTTTGAAAAAAAAAAACGGACTGAAGTTAACCTTTATTTACTTAATAATACATACTTCAATAGGAGAAGAAAAAAGCAAAAGGAGTATTAAGGTAGGTATCGTAACAGGTGGCTTTCTTTTATGGATTATATGATATGGATTGTGTTAAGAGTGATATGAAAGAAAAGGGAGTTAGTGATAGCGTGACGGTTGACAGGACAGATTGGAAGAAAAAAACGTGTTGCGCCGACCCCAAGTAACATGGGATAAGGGCAGGAAGATGATGATCGTAACAGGTGACTTTCAATAGTTTCAGCAATCACACTAATATTATAAAGGCGAAAGTTTGTGAGTGTGTGTGTGTATGTTTGTTACTACTTCACGCGCAAACGGCTGGACCAATTTTGATAAAATTTGGTATGCAGGAAGTTGACACCCTGAATTAACACATAGGCATATTCCGGGAGTGTGTTCCCTTCGGATAATTTTCGAGATCCACGCGGAGTATTTGATAAACCGCGGGTAACACCGCGGCGCAGCTAGTTATAATATAATATAATATAAATATTATATCTTGGGACAACTCACACACGGTCATCCGATCCCAAAACTAGGCAGAGCCTGTGCTATGGCAACCAGACAACTGATAAACATACTTATATATTTCTAAATACATACATACTATAGACAAATTACACCCAGACACAGAACAAATGATCTCTGCCTAGTATCTCTGCTCATCACACAAAGATTTGTCCTGGGTGGGAATCGAACCCACGACCTCCGGTTTAGCAGTCAGGGTCACTAACCACTCGACCAACAGGCCAGTCCTGGCCAAGTCCAAAATAAATTCTTCAATACCCATTTGATCAACAGTAAATCTTAAAACCTTCAGTTCCACGTGATGTAGGTTTTTGCGTCAATAAATTACAAAGGTCGATCATGTCATTGACAAGTTAACCGAGTATTAGAAGGTTCATCAGAAGGTTACCTACGTTACTGCGTGACTATTACTACAGTTACGAGTTTAACTGGAGTGATACACATAAAAAGTATTGCGGTATAACGTCCATTCGGTTTTTTCGTCTGTCCGTTCGTCTGTCAGCGGGCTGTATCTCAAGAACCGTTATAGGTAGACAGTTGACATTTTCACAGAATGTGAAAATGTGGCCGCTAGTACAACAAATAATAAATTAAATTAAATTAAAAATAAAAGGGGCCCCATACAAGAAACGTGTTTTTTTCGGTTCGTTTGAGAGTCTGACTCGCACCTGCCTGGTTTTTCTGTTTCAGATGAAGTCTAAACTAATATTATAAGTTAAAAGGTTTGTCATCTCTAAAAGTACAAAACCAATTAAAAACTATTTTTTCACAGACAACAGAAAGCTACACCATCGCTCCGTGTCATAGGCAAAATTTTAGTCACAAAAAATGACCGATTCCCGTGGATTAAACCCCGGAAGCAAAGCCGCGGGAGAACTCTAGTTCATCTTTATTTAAAGATGCTGCTCGGCCAAAATATGAGACACAGAATCGGGATTAATATGCTCAGATTCACTATAATTTATTTTGTCAAGCTCCGCCGCAAATTAAAAAAAATACGAAAATATATAGTACCCTAACAGGAAACATACGCTAAATACATATAGTAGTAACATCTACCGCATACTAAATACGATGCCCAAAAAATACCGCCACCAATATAACTTGACATCAATGTGGCACTGCTAACCAAGAAAACTTTTAAATAAAATTAAAGAGAGCCACGAGCTTGAAAGCCACGCTTAAAAGCTGAGGCAATCAAGCTCGACGAGTCTCGGAGAAACGGTTTTAAGGATGGGAAATCATCAAATGACTTCTTCCGCTCTGGGTGGAGCAGAAGGGCGTGTCAGAATCTTACTGACTAAAACCCATCCGTGTTCTTCCTAAAGCCCTTTCAATTCCAGGGCCGCGGTGACACTTTCGAACAAATTCCGCAACCCTGGCAGGCCCCGTCTCCTATGCTGACATCTCTTTGAGGCGCGCGAACACAACGCGCTATCGACCCGGGTCTGGTTGTGATCGGACAGCGAGCCACCCAACGCTCACCGTTCGCAGGCCTTGATTTTATTGTCTTGAATTCTGCAACGAAAGTATTAAGAGAGGAACAGCGGAGGAGTAAGAACAATATATAATTGTCATCTCCACATATATTATCTGTAATACCAGAAGCATCACAATTGCTTTCCCGGAGACTTGCTAAGTAGAACTGGACTTTTTACTACTCTCGATAGTCTCGTACCTGATGGTAAGCGATGTTATGGTCGACGATAGAGCACGCTTGCCAGAAGTAACCCATTCACTATTGACTTAAAGGCCCCCCAAGGTATAGCTGGAAAAACAGTTAATCTTCTTGACCTGAGAAGTTTAACGGCAACACTTATTTAGCAGGAGCTGATTTACTAAGAACTTTACTACATACTATATTTACTACTAGATCTATACTCCACTGTATGTCAAGTTAAACTGGTCAACTACTACGACAAATATATTGTTATGGTAGTATCCTTATAGGGCGAGTAGAATTCCAAACGGTATATAGACAAGTTATAAAATAAAGTACCGGTATCTTTGACTGCGGCGTCAGATGGCAGTCGGTCCGGCCGGTCGATTCTGTAAAAATGTCGAAGTAAAGACTTGGGTGAAGTGATCACGTGGTAAGCTGTCAATCCATATAATAAAGATGGAAAAACAGCTCGCTTCGTGACATCTTGATTATATAGATTGACAGCTCACCTCGTGATCACTGCACCCAAGCCTTCACTTCGACATGTTTACAGAATCAACCAGCGGTAAGATTTTGATGTTCAGTTGTTTTAGGTTAGGCTCGAAACTAATTTCAAACAAACGAGGGTTCATTAGTCAATCACAACTGGGTAGTTGTGATTAACCGGACACTCATATAACAAGTAATATTGGATAAAAAGTTTAGAAAATTGGGGTCATGTGTGCTGTCGTTTATTTTATTTTGAAGTGAAAACTTCTTTAGGCGTGTTGAGCACTTTTTGGGTGAACAAAAATCATGGAACTCGTGTCATGGTCACCGGACGCTTTAGTTTTCGCTTAGTTTTCACTTCTATCGGCAGTCCCCAAATACAGCCCCGCATGTTTTTTTTTTTACTATTTATAGTTTGACCACGTGATGTGGTCGAAGTGTTTAGTAGTCGTTTTTGTAGTATGGTAAACGTTGATGAGGTCGATAATGGAGCACGTTTGCCTAGAAGTAACCTATTCACTCTTGACTTTAAGTCCCCTCCTCTGTATCTCAAGCTACTCTGGACGATGAGCCTTCAAATACTAGGGAAGTATAGTATATCATTTTCCAGGGGCCTTATTATGACGTGCCAATGCCATCATGATTCCTTGTGAAAAAGGGATGGTGCTATGTGTCTTGCATAGTTCCGTCTCTCTCGATGTCTGATTAGGGCCCCTTCACTGCGCTTTCAACATTATCATCATCATATCAGCCGAAAGACGTCCACAGCTGGACATAGGCCTTCCTCAAAGGGGAGGGGGTTGCCATAATCGTCACGCTTGGCAGGCGGGTTTACGATCGCAGTATTGCTGTTGCAATGCACTGAGAATGCTGCTGCCCATTCTCTGGTGAGTCCCTTAGTCGCCTCTTACGACACCCACGGGAAGAGTTGAGATGGTGCCATTCTTTTACGTCCGACACCATGCAGAACACTGCGCGCTTCACTTTAGCTGTGCTTTAAGGAGTTCAGGAATGGTTTGATTCATCGGTGGTACTCGTAATTTATAACGAAGCAGTTACTTGACATCCGTAATCCAATTACAATAATGAATCTTAGGGTTACGTATAACGGGTTATATGTTTTATGACGCAACGGTACCGGGTACTTGTGTCAGTTGTAAGGAGTGATTACAATGTCAATCTATTAAGGACTGTTTATTGAAGCGGCCTTTCAGAACCTATCGTTAGCATTAAACGTAATAATAATAATATTAAGTTTATTTCAGATCATTTGGCTAACATTGCATGTCGAGGAGTCTCCATTTAGGCATAGAAGATGCCTGTAGTTGAAGGCTCCGCTCTTCCCTTACCTTATAAACTTATAGATACATAACAAAAATAGGAGAAGAAATAAGTGTGCGTGTGTGTCTATGTATGTGTGAGAGAGAGAGACAGATTCGGAGTGCACATTTGCACATTTGAGTCTAAATAAGCGAAAAACGTGACTCTTTATTATTTATTATTACGTCACACGTTGCAAAAGTAACTCCGTATCTTCATAATTTAAATGGTATAGCCATATTTTTAACGTTTTCTTGCATTCTTACCTTTTTTATCGTTAATATATATTAGTTTATTGATTTACGTAATTATGATGAAATAATTAAAACCACAACTTAGACCTCCATTTTAAAGACCAACAATTGCGACAATTCCACAAAGTATTTTTCAAATTTACACTTAGTTAACATAGTTTGCGGCACTCAAGTAAGGAAAATTACCTCAGCTATGCGAGCTAAGCCAGAGCTAACATGGCTTAGCTCATGATCCACGACCGGTTTTATTCTAATCATCATCATAATCCAAGCCAAAAGACATCCACAGCTGGACGTCTTTCGTCACCAC
The DNA here is from genome assembly GCA_905163435.1 of Mamestra brassicae. Taxonomy (NCBI): domain Eukaryota; kingdom Metazoa; phylum Arthropoda; class Insecta; order Lepidoptera; family Noctuidae; genus Mamestra; species Mamestra brassicae. The sequence continues at coordinate 15,567,316 of LR991008.1, read as the reverse complement.
ATCGATCAGTCCTTCGCGTCTTGCATCCAATGGAATCCCGTGGCCTTCACCAGGTCATCGGTCCACCTTGTGGGTGGCCTTCCGACTCCAGAACCTTTCTGTCTCATCGACTAACTTCTCTTCGAGGAATGCATCCTACCCACTGCCACTTAAGTTTGTCGCTCTTCAGGCTATGTCGGTAACCTTAGTTCTTCTGAGGATATCTTATTTCTGATACGATCACGCAAGGCCACCCCGAGCATAGTCCCCTTTTTTTAAGGATGGGAAATCATCAAATGACTTCTTCCGCTCTGGGTAGAGCGGAAGGGCGTGTCAGCCTCTTACTGACTTTTTCGACGAATTCGACGGCTGACCTCTTTCTCAAAGTAAGAGAACTTCGAGATCTGAGTCTCCAGTTATACTGATAAAATGACTCATAAAACGCATTTCCTGTGCCAAAAAACAAGTGAAATTCGCAAACTGCCGGCAGTTTAGCAGAGAACAGGATTTGACGCGAGGTCAAGAATGCAATGAAACGTTTTGTAGAAAGTACATACATAATACATGGAGCAATTGTTTTCACTCCATTGCGTGCATGTTAATGGTATATAGTAAGAGTGATTCTAGATCGAGTAGCCTCGGGTGTGGTGGATTCAGTCCCGTTGTGTAACTTTGTGGAAAGTTATTTAATCGTGATTATAATACCTAGGTATACTCATCATCATCTGCCTAGCCTTTTCCCAATTATATTGGGGTCGGCACCAGTCAAACCGGATTCAGCTGAATACCAGTATTTTACGTGGAGCGGCTGCCTACCAGACCTCCACAACCCATTAACTTGGTAACACGGTACTCCTTGGTAAGACTGGTGTCAGATTTTCTGGCTTCTGACAATCCGTAACGACTGCCAAAGATCTACAAACATGAAACAACTGCCAACATGAAAGTCGAAAATTATACCCTCCTGGTATAATTTTCGACTTTCATGTTGGCAGTTGTAAATAATCCCGGGATGAAAAGTATCATATTCTAGTCGGTCGCTTCTGTAAAAATGTCGAAGTGAAGGCTTGGGTGAAGTGATCATGAGGTAGCTGTCAATCCATATCATCAAGATGTCACGTGATCACTTCGACATTTTTACAGAATCGACCGGCTGGTCATTGTGTACCCGTGTACCAAGTTATCACGAGAAGTTGAAGCAAACAGACAGAGTTACTTTCGTTATAGCCCGTGCCTCCGCTCACGTGAATGTCGAAAATTATCCCAAGAGAACATACTCCCGGGATAAAACATATCCTATGTCCTTTCCCGGGACTCAAAAAATCTCTTTACCAAATTTCATCTAAATCGGTCCAGCCGTTTGCGCGTGAAGAAGTAACAAACATACACACACACAGTCACAAACTTTCGCCTTTATAATATTAGTGTGATGATGGTTAGCGATTTTCTTACATCACATAATAATCTAGGAATTCTATGCCAGCATTTTACATCTAAACATCAAAGCAAATACGTATTATTTTCTTTCTTTCCTTGTTATCACATAACACTATTAAACCAGTACAATTTGTATACGTACACAATTAAGATGTTACGCACAAATTCCTTATTATTTTCTTTTATGCATGAACGACTGTACGAGTGATTTTATTTGAATACTCTTTCTTCCTGACTCCTGAGTTCCTGACAATATAATTTCCTTTTATAAATATTGATTATGTTGATGCCAATCTCTGTTTTAATTCTTTTAGAGTGTGAAGTTGTTTTGTTATGCGAATCAGTTGAGTTACATGAATGGAATTAGAAAGACGTGGTGTGATTTTTTTTTTGTGAGTGGCTTCTCGCAGTTCAACTTATAAGGTTGTCGACTGCTTAACCGGGCTTGCCTGTGGTGGCCTTAATATAATATGAAAGCCTCCAGCCAGGGCTTATAAAAAAAAAACTTACAAACTAAGCGACTACACGTTAAGGGCACCCCCTGTGGGGTACGGGCCTCGGCTTAGGGCGTCGCTGGGGGGAGGACAGCTAGGGACGGGCTGGATCGAACTAGAATTATTATTAAGGGGCGAATGTAAGACTACAGGCTCAGCGGCGCGGGCTGGCTCGAGCAAGGGTCGGGGCGGATTTTGACGGAGACGTCGTGGTGGGCCTCGGCAGCGAGGGCGGAAGGACGGTGGTCGTAGTTTGCGAAAAGTGCTGGTCTCTTTGCGACTCTCTTGGAGGAGAGTGGTAGAGTCGTCGGGCGTGATGACGTGGTGTGAAATAATCGGTACGGAAACTGCGAAAAAATACGTAAAGAACCTCTTTTTTTTTTGTAAAAAAGAATCTTTCGCAATATAAAATTATAAGGGTAAGTTATAGTTAGAAAATATTGACACAGGTTGGATAACATTATTCTACAGTGAAGAAAACTTTTCTTTTTAAATAATTATGATGTCAAAAGATTAACTGCAAGTTTCTCAAATGAAATTATCTCACAAATTAATGTGACAATTTTCGAAAGCGCGTTGTTTCAGCTTGAAGAAAGTCCATTTTGAAAAAACACGTATTTTTAAGCAAAACATCATGCATTCATTTTCATTTTCCACTGCTGTACAACTTGATTAGCCCATTACAAAATCTATGTCAACCTAATCGTCGCCACCAAGAAATAATCAGAATGACAATCTACCAACATAATAATATTTAAATCATATATTTTATGAACAGTCAAGGAAGAGATAAGCTGTTAGTACTAATAACAACTCGGTAAACCGTGCAAATTTAGATAAAACGCTTTTACGTTGAAACTAACCTCTTTGCTTATCACGATGGCGTTATTAATCTTGTCATTATGATCTGTTATGGCTGTATGTTGTTGTTGCCTTTGCCTGTAATTAAAAAAATAATCACCTGTTTGTTTTCTATTGTGAGATGGCCAGTGATGGTTGTTTTTTTTGACGTTATTTTTACATTCTTGGGAACTGTCGTTATTTAATTACCATAATAATTAATTAAATACCCTGACTCCTATATATATATATTCTGGGACAACTCACACACGGTCATCCGATCCCAAACTAGGCAGAGCCTGTGCTATGGCAACCAGACAACTGATAAACATACTTAAATATTTCTAAATACATACATATTATAGACAAATTGCACCCAGACACAGAACAAATGATCATGCTCATCACACAACCATTTGTCTTGGGTGGGAATCGAACCCACAACCTCCGGTTTAGCAGTTAGGGACACTAACCACTCGACCAACAGGCCCAGTCAATTATAATAGCAGTCACCTTTTTTTAAATATAGCGTTGGCTATTGTAACATTTTTGCGTATTATGCTTGGGACCTATTCTTATCTTAATTTTTTCGCTCATTATTTTTTCTTGATCTACCTACTTTGACAAAAGGCATTTGAACATTATTTTGTTTAACTTATGAAGTCAATAAAGACCGCGTGGATCATTTTAACGGTAGGTAAGGGTCAAAGATGTTATGGCTCCCGCAGACAGGCGCGATAACGATATCACAACAGTTTTTGGAGAGATTGTTCTAGGGATGCCCCCTACTAGTATCAAGTTTATGGAAAAACTTGACTGCAGGAGCCTCTTTATAAGACGGGCCGAACAAAATAGCCAGTAAATTGGACAGTCACTTCAAGGTCGTGACCTTGTAGATTTTTGTTTGAAAAATGAACCTTATGAACATTTACGGACCCGCATTAAATCACAGTTTGTGCATTAAGTGTTCCAAACCGGAAAATTACCACTATTTTACCTACATGCACCAACTGTTTTATATCCATAAAACAGTTCTAATCTCCACAGATAACTAAATCTGTTTACATTCCGTTATCAGATGATTCACTAACCTTTTAACCAAGAGTTTAAATCTTCACAAGGACATCGTTTTGTCATCATAGTAATTAAACCCGACTGTAACTATTCTTGGTTCAAGTTGAACCGGTTTTTATAAACATTCTTTGTAACAGGTGTGTAGTTAACTTTGATTTAATAAAACGTAGTTTATTTCTGAGATTGTTAATGTTGCGAATTTAGGTTAATGTGGTAAGTAAAGGGTTTATTTCGTGGGAACAGTTATAGATTAGTTTTTTGATAAGGTTTAGTAGGTACAAAATGGAGCTTACTCTACTGTACCTAAATGGGCGATTTCATCGTGATTTTTAGGAGAAAAGTACCTAAATTAGTTAAAATAATATAATATTCCGAATTTGAATGAGAAATAGATAAAACAAAATGAATCTTAATTTTACTAAAATTAGATAAGTACCTAATTAATATTCTAATTATACTGGTTCACTTATGACACAGAATTTAATTAGAACAATTACATTCGGCCAAAATCGTAACAAAATGTATCAGAACTGAAGGTCGGCAACAAAATTACAACTCAGAACTTTCTTTTCACATTCGCACTAATTTAATTTAATTAAATCAAACGTATCACTATAATTGAAAACCGTAACTATAAAAGATGTAATCACAAAACCTTAATTCGAACGCGACATAAAGAACTTTAATTTGACAGCTGTCAAAATGCGCGCCAAAACACGATACGTCAGGAAATGAAAGTAGAGTTTTACGTGTAAAACTATTTGCTTGAAACTCTTTGGCTGGTCAGCTTTCACGAATTTATGTTTCACACGTTTTCGAACGTAAGTTTGTATTTGCAGTGTATGGTGATATAATAATAAATTGTGTGGGAACCGTTTAGTAACTAGGCTTTTTTTTTTTCAATTACATATTGTCAGCATGAGTGCTTGAACCTATACAGCCTTGCTTCAATGTTTATTAGAAAACTTTTCAAAAGCATAATCACCGGTTGTAGCTAAAGACAATTAGGATCCTTTAATGTTTTTTTTTTGTTAATGTTATGAAATCATGATTTGAACATGAAGTTTCTAACATCTAGCTAGACAGTGGCAATAGTGGCCATGTCTTCCGTAATTTCATTTCAACAATATTTTTAACCCCGCATATCAAAATTATTACTTTCATCACACATTCCGTTTCAAAACAAATTACTTCAACTTAAAAATTCCTGCCATTATTGAACAGAAAAGTTGCATTTTGATCGACACATAAAATGTAATGGGCAACTCTGCTACCATTCAATAACACAACGATGAAAGCCCACACTTATGAACAAAATATTCATTTTGTTCATAAGTGTGGGCTTTCATCTCCAATCATCGCAGTGATTGCGTGTTATTCATTAACCAGGGTACGTAATTATATAAAAGTTATCGTTAAGATGAGTATCCAATGGCCTGTTAAGGCACCCACAGACAGGCAGGCGTGAAGCGACAACGAGTTTTCATGGTTTTTTTTCTAAAGATTTCTCTATAAAAGCTGCAGCATTGTTTTAATGTCGCGTGTCGCCTATCTGCGGGAACCTTAATATGTTAGGCAAAATGTTACTGAGACGTAGGCAATATAAACAAAGACAAAAAAAAATATTGAAAATGTTTAGAATCGACCGTGATGTATCGTGTCGAAAGCTTATGCCAAATTCAAACGAAAACTAAATATTTAGCTTAGCAAATTAACTAATTTTTTGATAATTGTTACTGGCTCAGATATGATTAGTCTTGAACCAAGTTATTTTGTTTTAAAAAAAGCTCGCCTATTTTATAAATACCACGATGTCTCAAGCAACGAAGCGTACATTTCTCGCATAGTGAGTACTCAGCTTTACAAAATTAATGACTGTACTTGAATGTATGGAATGACGATGGACAGATGAGCATGTCTTGTAGAATGTAATAGCTCGTTATACATAGACGTACATAGGTAACTTTGTACAACATCAAAACATAGTATGTAAACATCTGAGGGGCCAATTTTATTCTGTCAAAAAAGCCTCAATTTTCATTATTTTTTGAGAGATTGTGACTGACATGCGAATGCTAACATGACTTAAAAATATGGAATAGGGTATTTGACTAGAATGAAAAATCTAAATGAATGAATACTTATTTGATAGATGATTTTAAAACATTACGATTTGGGCAAAAATTATATTCAATGGGCGAAAAACAGAGAAGTTATTCTTCTATCCTTGTCACACAAAACGATTTGTACTGGATGGCTTCAATTCAATATGGCGGGACTTGTGAGTGACGTCACACGCAATTAGTGCTGTCTCTGTAGATTTTTAAGCAATATTTTTTAACTGCATCTTGTATGGTCCAAAATCTAGTCATATTTGGCTGGTTTTTTTTATATCACTCACTTTTATAATTATGCCAAGGGAACATACTCCCGGGGTAAAAATCTTATGTCCTTTGCCAAGACTCAAACAATCTCTATTCCAAATTTCGTCTATATCGGTCCAGCCGTTCGCGCGTGAAGAAGTAACAAACATATACACACTCATGCTTATATTATTAGTGTGATTGTCACTCTGAAGTTAAACAAGGAAAATATTGACTGAAGATTAATTCACACCTTGAATTAATGGGATTTAAACCAGCTTATCACAGAATGTGGCTTGTCTAGTCTTAGCCAGGACTGTTTGTTTTGAGATAAAATGTAGACTTAAATCAAGGTGATTGTTGAACCACGTGTTGTTATTAGAATTCAGTACCTGGATGACCGAGCTTTGCTCGTTTTTTTTTTGTTAACGTTTTCTAAAAATGAAACCTTTCTAGATCGATTTATCGCCCCCGAAACCCCATGCATACTAAATTTCATGAAAATCGTTGAAGCCCTTTCCGAGATTCAGATTTTATAAATACATATATACCTACAAGAATTGCTCGTTTGAGGTATTAGATAGTTATATAGGTTTTATTAAAATTTAACATTTTAAACTTTCTGACAACCTAATTTTTGATGATAAAAAAATATTTAAAGTCTAGACAAAGCAAAAGTGTGTTAGTGGTTACGATAGTCCCAATTCTAAAGTGACAGGTATTGACAACTTGACATTTCGGTAACGCATGTCAATCGTCAATCCCTTGCATTTTGAACTTTTTGACAGTCGTATTATCGCCAATTGAATCGCACTTCAGGTATCTAAACACTAAATTATATAATATAATATGAATATAATATAATTATAGAATATAAAAGCGTTATCTCTGACTTGAAATAAAAATGATTTTTACTGAAAACTTATCTGAAATCACCATCAAATCAACAAGTAATCATTCAAACCTCTCATCATAAACTTAAACGAATGTGTAGACAGCGCAATTCCTCATTATTTTCATTACATCGCTGTACCGTCGGCAGCGTAATCACATAATAACGCAAAAGTGGACATTACTCTACTACTAAGTCTGTACTTCTTTAGACATGCTGTTATGTTCTTTGTGGTAATGTGTGGTGAGTTATAAATTGGTGAGTAAAAAAACGATTATTTAACAGAATATTTTGAGAATTATTAGAATTCGTAAGGACGTTTTTTCTAGGTTTCGGCCATCCTAAGCTGTGACCTTGGGGCTATTTAACATCACTGGCAGTTAAAGGCGATATTTTTTTATTGGGTTTTACTTCTTAAGAAACGATTTTCATATTTAGCCCGCGGTATGAAAATTGTATGAGGAGTAAAATCGAGCGTTAACTAAAAGTGAGGCGTTACGTTCCTTAACGCACCTTTCACGACGTGATTAAGAATTTGTGTATTTAGTACAAAGTATACTCAGCTTTTTTAAGATGCTTTCATTTACCCTCTTTTTACACAATCTACACAATAATATTTCTTAAGGGTTTAAAATCCAGTCGTGGGTCGGAGCTGACACTCACACTTTTTATTACCTCACGAAAATATGTCAATTATTTTTATATTCAGTTTTTGACAAGTACATTGTCACTTCTATTAAATAGGGCCCTGCCTGGTTCGTCACACACAAAACCTGATTGAAATGACTGTATAATGTTTGCTTGAAGAATGAAGTCCCCGTCGAATTTTTCCAAAGATAGTATCCGCCACGATCGGTGGCTTATAATAAATAGCGTGCTGGTAACTCAGTAAGCTTGGAAAGTTACAGTCTACAGTCGCCACTACAAAAACTTCAACCTATTTGCTATGTTAGCGCCGCCACCACACGACAAACAATAGCCTACGTCACTGTTTAATACAGCAAATCAAATAGACACATAATTTATTACAGAGTCAATATTCAAGTCGAAGTGTAGTTAGCACTCCATACATCCGTGTTGGAACATGTTGCATGTCCCTCGTGACATGTTCTCGATTTTATCACTATTGTCAGGGTATTCAACTTGAGGACTACGTGGTCTAGGAACACTAAGATTTTGTTTTAAACCATGACATAAACATAGGTAAGTCTTACTTACAAATCCAACGGGAAAAAACGCCAAATCTGGAAAATAGAAAAATAAAATTGTAAATACCGGATTTGGTGAGAATTATCTGGAGAAAATGAACGAAAATTATTTCGTTCATTGTACGTTACCGATTACGGTAATTATATTTCAGAAACCTGATACGTTGTTAAATGATAAAAATAAACTTAACGAATTAAATAATTATTATTTGAAACTTTATGTTAAGTGGTGGTATATAGGCGGACTTAATGCAACAAGGCATTCGCTACCCTAGTTTAAAGACTACACTGTGGTTGGTGTACAACAAAAAAAAAATAAAAAAAAAATTTTTTGTTTTTTTTTAAATATAAGTTCCATAAACAATACCAGAACTTATGAAATACATTAAATGAATACTTAATTATATAGGTAGAAGAAAAAACAATTATTGGCGAAAAAAAAACTATTTTTATTTCATTATTTAAGTAAGGAGGAAACTACATAATCAAAACAAGAAATAAACTAAACACGATCTAACGTTGACAAAGACAAGTGATATAAATATGGATAAAAAGTGTTCCTAATTTGTAAAATAAAACTAAGCACTTACAAACATCAAAGAAATAGATTCCTATCTCTGTCCATACATTTATGTAAATTAGATAATATTCTGACTCCATATACTCGTAAATAAATCAGATAAAAATTGCAAGTTTATGTCATTACTTACATATACTATGCAAATTTTTACTACTAGCAACATTTACCGGATATTTTTGTCCTTGACTCGTCTGACATTTTCAATTTGAATTCTTTTAGTTTTCAAATACAAAAGAATTTGGTATTAGTTACTTAAAATTTGCTTAAGCACTTTATTTTCATATCACATCCATCTTCGAGTAACGTTATGTTGCAGTAAAAACAAAAATTGTATTAACAACTGTGGTGATGACTAAAACATGAAAGTTCAAAGTTATTCGATGAACGTTATCGCAAGAATCCAGCTTCTTAATGAAACTAATCAAAGATATGAGTACTAATTTTTTTTTATTTATTTAATATGGGTTTGCTCTTGACTCTAGTCTAGGTCATAGATGACAGAGACAAAGTCGACGATGGAGCGAGCTTACCCAGAAGAAGCCTGTTCACTCTAATTTTTTTTTTGCTTCAAGGAAGTTATTCAATGGATATGTCATATAAGCTTTCTATCCAGAGAGCAAAGGGACAGAGAATGCACCTGTGTTGCGCTTGAACTTGTCCACTATTTACAACAGCCCTCTTCATCAAAGATGGCAGTCCTACCATACGTCGATAACATGATTCGCGGCGTCTAAGCTTGCATTTGTCATGTTTTTGCAACTTATTTTTATTATTTACTGTAATTTATGTGTGCTATTTGGATGTTAATCTGGCAATAAACAATTTCATTTCATTTTTTATTTATATCGCCTGCGTAGGTAATTGGCTCATTTGTTCAGTTTGGCCCACCGTAACCGACACAGAAATCGCGAAAATAAATCGACTGTCCCACACTGTGCGTATAGCTCGACAAAATGTATTGAACAGAAATGTACGGAACTTTCTTTTCGCGATTTCAGTGTTGGTCCCATAATAAAAGTTGTTCATAATGATGAGCACAATGACCTCTTTCAGAGCTTAATCAGTGACATAAGTGACAGGGGCAAGTCATTAAACGATATTGAACCAAAGATGTCACTTAGGTCGCCGAAAAATCGGCGCAGTTAAATGAAAAGGCTAGGCAACCAATTAAACTTCTCATTAAGCCATTCAGCTGCTCAGCTGCGACATATATATAGTTTAAGCCAAACCAAAGCAGGTGTAATAGGCTTAAAGTAACCCAATAGGTTAACCTATGTCACGTTACATTACAAATTCAACCCACGAACACAAACAGCACCATTTTTTTATGAATGTCGCATCGTAATCGTTATAGATACAATAGCTACTTAACTTTTATTAGTACTTGTGTACCTATATCCCATTTTGTCACATTAAAAACAGTGTGACAAAAGGGGTCATCCACTAATTACGTCACACGAATTTTATGTGTTTACGACCCCCTCCCTGTCCTTGTCACAGCTGGTCACATTTGTGAGACTCCCCCCTCCCTAGTGGGAAAGAAACAGTAAGTAGATAAGTATGTGACGAGGGATAAGATAGAAAAAATAACATTATAACTTATATTAAAATGTTCGACTACAAACGCCAATTCGCGCCCTTTATACCGCTTTGCCATTAAACTGTCATTCGGACAAAGACAAAATAATTCGATTGACATTATAATCGTTTAGCGTAGTGAGTTGTACGATAACAACAATGGCGACCGAAACTAGTCCGCTTTGTTTAACCATTCAACATTGAACCAGTCTTTGCAATTATCTTAAGTCTTTTAATTGACTTTTATATTTAACTGCCTCGTGGCTGAATAATCAGAGCCGGAAGAATCTGTCTTCAGGGTTAAGCAACGCTTACTGAGGTCGGTTTGTGGATGGGTGATCCATTACCAAATGAGGAATCATTAGATTCGCCTTGACACACTGAGTGACATGGGCTATAAGGATTTTGAAATAAAAAGCAAATGGCGGATAAAGTTTTTCGATATACTAGTGAATACTGTTATAATTGTGACTTAATCAATGTATTTGTGAGCTGGTTTAATTTGAAATGCCATATCAAATTCTATTGTATTTATTTATTGTGTGATTTTAAAGTGTATTCATGTGATAATTATGGGCTATGCCTGAAATAAAATTAATTTTATTTTTTAAAAGCGTCGTATTTTTTGTGAGTTGGTCATTTGTAAGTTATCAAAATTAAAAGCTTGATTTTCAAAAGTATAAATTACAAAATTGAAGAAAAAAAAACGGTATCAAAAAGTAATCTTGACCCAATTTAAAATATTTGTTGATTTGTTTTTATCCAATTGTAATGCGACTTTGATTGAATTGTGTTCGACTTCAAGGATAAGCTTACAAGTATTCAGTAAACATAACTAATTATGAATATATTGAACCAAAACGAGTTTTCGTGAGGAACGCCTAACAAACTTCTATTAACCACCATATAGAGATATACTGGTAGTATATTCTGATAACACTTTTCCTCATTCAGCATTTTTTGTGCATTGCAACAGCTACACTGCGATCGCCAACCCGCCTGCCAAGCGTGGAGATTATGGCAAACCGACCCACCTTGGGGAGGCCTGGATGCCCAGCAGTGGGGTATTTCGGCTGATATGATGAAAATGACTTTCCCTACTCTACAATTAGCGCCGGAGCTGAGTTTATTTAGGTACCGTCTTCTTTAGTTATAAAGTAAAGTTAAGTATTTAGTCAATAAGTAATCTCCGCTAACGCAAATAAAACTAAATTAACTATAATTCTCTAACCCATTAAAGTCTCAGGTTAGTGAAAATGAGCTCAAACTAAAGTAGCAATAATATAATGTATTGAAAGAGGCGAGTCATCGCAGGCGACGCAGGCGCAGGTGAAAGCGGTCGTTTTGCGTCCGTCTGTGGATCGCCGCGGGCTTTAGAGTACCTATGTTTGGAGCCGGCGTAATGTGTTGTGTTCAGTGTGGATTGGCAGGTCGGTGAGTGAATGAGCGGCTTTTAAACAACAGGTGTGTGTAGTATGTAGCACACATTACGGGTATTTCTTACTGAAATCCAGAGTAGTAAGTCAATGATAAAAAATAATAATAAAATTTTTTTTTTTTTATAATTCTGCCGAGGCTTTTGGAGTCTGCTTCCAGTCTGACCGGATGTAACTGAATCAATCATTTTTTTTCCTGTTTTTTTTTTTAATCTAGCATTGCGTACAGATGGGCCAGCCCCATACTGAGGCATTGGATAAGCCTGCAGGAGTTTAGTGTAGGTGTATATTTGTATTTTTTTCCGGTAGTTATAAGTACTATCACTAGTTTCTAAGTTTTTGTATACTAACCAATGAATGACTGTCTGTTTTTTTTTTTATTATTATATTTATTATGCATGGAGCGGCTGCGGTACCTTTTGGCAAGAGCGTTGTGAAGGTGGTCCGTTAGGCCAAACTCAATCGTTGAACTATTTTTGATACTAAAAACTGCATGACAATAAAATTCTACAAAATTTTAACCAACGTTCATATTCGCATGTCAGTCGCAAACTGTGAAAAATGTATGGAAGTTAAGGCTGTTTTGGCAGATTTAGTAGAAAAATTAATAAAAAAAAATATATATATAATAAGTAAATAAATAAATTATTGGACCTCTGTGTCAAAACTTATCGAATACATAAAGTCAGTTTTCATGGAGAACTGGCGGATGTAGAATTCATTAGCACTAGAATTTCAATCAAATACTCTCGTCCGACCAAAAACATAACGACCCGTATATTTTCCATATAAATTCAAGTTTATCCATAATTGCGTTTACTTTATTTCCTAAATTAACCTATCAAGGTTTATTACTCTTATTCGTGTATTTACTACAAAAAGTTGATAACCCTGTTTAGATTGTTATTACCTACCATGGTAAATCTAAAATTATCCGCCTGACATTGGAAATTACCGGATCCGGACCTATTTTCCGGAATTGACTAAACAAAAAGGAGTTTTTATTTTTAATTTAAGTGTATATAGTTAGTTAGATCAGTATTTAAAGTATGAAGTCCTCATTTGAATAAAAGCGGATTAAATTGCCCAAAAAAACTAAAATAAAAAATCTTGTAATTTAGACGAAGACCATTAATTACTTAGTATACAAACAACTTTTAAGCTAAAGAATATTGTAGGCTAACTAAATATCCTAAGGTCATATCGCGAGAAAAAATGCAAAAATCTTAGAACAAAAAATGGTTACTGGCAAACGTCCGAGGGCTCGGGGACCACTCAGGTGGTCTGACCAAACCTTTCAAATGAGAGGAGGAGGAGTTTGAAGTTCTCACAATAATTTTGAGAAAATTTTCGAAGTCTTGTTTAAACTAAGTAGTAGTCACAACAAAACAGTGAAGTTTAAATAAGCGTGACGTCATGCGCTGTGATTGGTGTTTCAGTCAAAATGGCGGATTGCAGTATTTTAATATTTTATTTTATTGAAAATCTTATTAATCTCAAATGTTTAAATATAACTAAATCAGTGTTTTAATTCCTTTTAATATGTATTTTCCCCTGAAATCATAAAAACTTTGATTATTTGATACTATCGTCACGCCTATTTTTTTTTTTTCTTATTAAAAGACTATTTGAAGTGTCTTTCTACATGAAATACTCACCAATAAATTTAATGCCAACTACATCCAAGCTTAAAGCATTACACTATCAATGAGGAATGCTGTCTTAAGGCCGCAGTGTATAAATAAATATATGTATTACAAACACAAACTTGTTTAGCAAGACTCGGCTTTATAGCCATACTCAATCCCAGGTAATTTCGAAGTGCGAAGTGTTTCAGCTTTCTTCTGTTAATCACTTTTATATAGCTGACATTTAAGTGAGGTTGATAATGTAGTTGACCAGTATTTATTTGGAAAATTTGTTTTGTTGACAAGAACTATTATTATGGCTGATATGAATCTACAGGCGTTATTTATTTTCAACCAGTTGCCCTATTATGACGTGCTAATGCCATCCGATTCCGATGATGTAAAAGGGATAGTGCTATTCGCTAAGTATAGCTCCGTCTCTCTCTTAGAGCGGAATCATGATCGTTTTAAGACTTCATAGTAGGGCTCCTGTTCTGTACCACTGCGATAACCTAGGACCCCAGCAGTGGGCCATAATAGGTTCTTGCCCGACCTGGGAATCGTCCCAGGTCGGGCAGGAAGCGTTACCTATTGTGTTTTCGCGTTACGAATTTCTCGGTAGCATCCCGGAGTTTGGAAGTTGGTGGCTCTGCCTCGTTTGGCACGTGAAGCCGTGGATCCTGCACCTGATGTCTCCCCGGTCGTATCAGATTGAAGCCCCATTGGTCTAAGAAAGTAAAGGAGCAGAGAGCGCACCTATGTTTGCACACACGTTTGTAGAATATAATACTTCCTACGTAATTGGCTAATCTTCGTTGAAATTGGCAACCGTGATCGGAATTCGGTCGAAAGGCTTATTTTTAACCGACTTCAAAAAAAGTAGGAGGTTCTCAAGTAGGCTGTATCTTTTGTTTGTTACCTCATAGTCATAACTCCGTCATTTATGAACCGATTTAAATTAAAGTTATTTTATACTTTGTAGTGTTTTTGAAGTGAAAACTTCTTTAGGCGCGTTAAGCACTTTTTCGGTGAACAAAAATCATGGAACTCGCGTCATCGTCACCGAACGCTTTAGCTTTCGTTTTGTTTTCACTTCATTCGGCAGTCCCCAAAGACTGCCCCGCATGTTTTTTTTATTTGGAAGTCGGTTGTACTTTTTTGTAAAAAGTTTTTTTCTAATCTTCCCAGTCAATTCTATTTCGTTTCTTAGCCTCTTACGAGTGACCTACACCTTTGTCCGATGTCATTGACCCATCTTACTGCTTTCCTCATACAAAGATAAGATAAGATAAGGCCCAGTAATTTGTCGTTTGTCTCCGCCAACGATCTTAAACAACAGGGGCCAACAATTTCAAGATGGCGCCCGTAATTCAATTCGAATCATCTTGTGATATAGGCTGTGACAGGAGGTTAACTGTCGTTTATGCTTGTTTTAAGTTTACATGGTTGAGAGGTAAATGGAGTATCATGTCGAGTGGGTAAAGAATTGCAGCTAATTTTCAACTGACTTCACAAAAAGTAGGAGATTCTTAATTCGACAGATTTTTTTTTTATTTTTGTTCAATTGTCAACCGATTTAACTGATGATTCTTATTTTGTTTCGATGATTCTCATTTTGTTTCGATGATTCTCATTTTGTTTCGATGATTCTCATTTTGTTTCGATGATTCTTATTTTGTTTCGATGATTCTTATTTTGTTACGATGATTTTTTTTTAAGTCGGTGTTTATATCAAGAAAAATCTTCTAAAAATACTGAAACTGGTATTGAATTGCCATGTAGAAATTCTTGTGGAAAAACTGATTTGCGAATTTATTTTACAATTTTTAAATAGTTAAAATTATTACTATTAATTATTAATAGTTAATAGTTAATTAATTAAGTTAAATGTCTAATTTCGTCGAAAAACCATCAAATGCTAATTAACATAGAATTATAATAACGTCACTTTCAACTTTAAATTTAAGCAGATTCAGAATTTCATGAAATCAATTGATTTTTGAGTTTTTATGTACAGATTTCAAAGTATAAGCGTAGATCCCGTTCCAATGGGAGTACCTACGGGGATAAAATATAGCCTATGTTACTCGCTGATAATGTAGCTATCCATTGCTGAAAGAATTTTTCAAATCGGTCCAGTAGTATAAGAAATCTTTCCTATTTCTAACATTCGTATAGATAACTGGACCTTCATATTCCACCAACTAAATAACAACACTTTTACGAACGGATGCGCGCACGCACTCGGATCAACATACCAAACACAGGATGGCACACGTCACAAGGAAACGTACCGCGAACATGAATCAAACCAAAGAGTTCGTTATAATGATTATTAATTATTCACTTAAAATTATTAAGTGCGTGTAGCCTGCATACATGATACCTACATACATGTTGTGTCGATCATTTCCTTGATAGGTTAGAGAAAGCTATTCATATTGGTAACTACCTTTTTCTAGCGTGATAGACGGAAATTATCCCAAGAGAACATGCTCCTGGGATAAAAAAGCCGATGTGCTAATCCAGACCAGCCGTTCTGGCGTGATTGAGTTACAAACATACATCCATCCATCAAAACTTACGCATGTATAATGTTACTAGCCGCACCCCGCGGCGTTTTTCGCTGTATAAAAGTAGCCTATGAGTTAATCCAGGGTGTCAGCTTCCTACATACCAAATTTTATCAAAATTGGTCCAGCCGTTTGCGCGTGAAGAAGTAACAAACACACACACACACTCACACACTTTCGCCTTTATAATATTAGTGTGATAGTGTGCTGTGAAGATAATATACACTATACACTTTAATTATTAAGAGCATTTTGCTGCATAAGCTTGAATATATTATTATACCTACATATTGTGTGGATCATTTCCTCGACCGGTAAGAGAAACCGGCTATTAATAATGGTAATTAAGCTTACTAATTATGCATACGTGCAAACAAGTTTAAGAGGTTCAAGTTATCTTAGTTTACATCCCGGTTTGAATATGATCATATAAACTCTTACGACGCAGTCACAGTAAATATGTATTATATGTAAGTCGAAAATGAAAAGTCAAAATCGAAATTCGAAAATCAGTCACAGTAAATAGGTATGAAAGTCGAAAGTCAAAATCGAAAGTCGAAAATCAGTCACAGTAAATAGGTATGAAAGTCGAAAATCAAAAGTCAAAATCGAAATTCGAAAATCAGTCACAGTAAATAGATATGAAAGTCGAAAATCAAAAGTCAAAATTGAAATTCGAAAATCAGTCACAGTAAATAGGTATGAAAGTCGAAAATCATTAGAATGTGGAATGTTTCAAACTTTATAAGAAGTATGTTCTTAAGTAGTTGGAAAGATTCCTTATTCTAATGATTATCGACTTGACACAGAAGTATAAAAAGTTTTGAACAAAATCAATTTATTTTGAAGTCTGGAAGCGTGCCCCAATCACAGGCGGGATTGCAACGTTGTATGGCAATGTTTTTTTTTTTAAGGATGGGAAATCATCAAATGACTTATTCCGCTCTGGGTGTAGCGGAAGGGCGTGTCAGACTATTACTGACTAAAACCCATCCGTGTTGTTCTAAAGCACTTTGCGTTCCCGGGCCGCGGTGACTCTTTCGAACAAATTCTGCAACCCTGGGTATGGCAATGCTTAGGCTCTAAGCAAGGTAAAAACCAGCCTTTGGATCACGTGCAGTGTCAACTAGGCGTTTGATTAGCGTGGCGTAGTATTAGCACTTCGGCCTCCACGGTCCCAGATTTAACTTGGGCGCAAAAGTGCCCAAAATGTTTCAGCTTAAAACCTCAACAGCACCTTTTTCCAATTATGTTTTTTTTTTTCAAATCGGATATCTATCACAAAATTCTCAACACTTATGCATTATCTAATCCTCCCATCTAACTGAACATTCCAAAGCGAACTACAAAAAAACACCTAAAACCAGTTCTCAAAGAAAAAAAAATCACAAAAGAATCACCTTTAAGTCACATCAAAATAACAACCATGTAAGGTACAGTCAGCGATGAATCGATTAACACTTCGGTTTGTAAAATCTTGATTTGAGCAAAACATTTAGTTAAAATCGGAACGGAAGCAATATATGAAAAAAAAGTTAACCCTTTTGCTACTAAATGAAACACCAAAAAAGCTAATTTCGAATCATTTATACTAATATTACAGATAGATTTGTATTTTTGTATGTAACGAATAAACTTAAAACCTACTGGACCGATTTAAAAAAATCTGTCAGCAATGGATAGCTACATTATCAGCGAGTAACATAGGCTATATTTTTTATCCCCGTACTCCCACGGGAACGGGAACTGCGCGGGTGAAACCGCGTGACGTCCGCTAGTTTTATATAAATTAAGTAGATTTGTAAAAGTAGCAGTGGTTTTTGTCGGTGACCGTACATGTGGGTACATATCTTTGTATCTATTTGATTCGAACTTGTCCGTATAGACGTAACGAGCTGATACAAAGACTTTGAAAGCGTTATGTAACGCGGTCCGTGTGTTGTGGAGTGTGGCGTCACTTTCCAATAACCAGGTAGGCACGTGCGGCTTGTTGGAAATTGGTGGATTGCAGTTGTGAATTATAGCGTTTTTATAGTACAAGGCTGTAAGTTTTTAATGAAAGAATTATACTTAACTAGCTTCTGTCCACGACTTCTTCAATTGTGATTAAAATAGTTCATGTACAAAGGCCAGCTTAACTCAAAAAAAATGAGTTTTCTACCAGCAAACCTTTGAGTGAAAGAGAGAGATCACAATAGAGGGTAGGATCCAGTGCACTAATCCTACTAATATTATAAACGCGAAAGTTTGTAAGTATGGATGGATGTATAGATGTTTGTTACTCTTTCACGTCAGAACGGCTGAACAGATCTTGTTGAAATTTGGCGCAGAGGTAGATTAAAGTCTGGAATAACACATAGAATTTTTTTAACCCGGGAGTGTGTTCCCTTGGGATGATTTTCGACATTCACGCGGGCGGCAGCTAGTTTTACATAAATATACCTACATACGGTATATTCATACATAACTTCGTTGCGCAAATCCTGTTTTTCCCGTTCCCGTTGGAGTTTCGGGATATCCTTAATTTTTTTAATTAATCTTAGTGCTACTCTCCCTTAGGAACGAAAATGGCAAATTTCAGCTATCAACGACCAGTTAGTAACGGAAGAATTTTATAAATATTGATTGTACACCAGAACTGTTTTTTTTACTCGTTATCATATTGATGATGTCAAAACTTACCTGTTTGTCTATCTGTTAACTCTCCAGTTATTAACGGTTAAATTGATTTGTATGAAACTTAGCACATTGGTAGATCATGTCCCGGAGTAGGTAATAAAAATACTTTTTTATCCGGGGAGTATATTCCTTGAGGATGATTTTCGAAGCCATTGGCAAAAACCGGTTTTATTATACGCTGTTGTCCTATAAGTAGGATTTAATTTTTATCGCAAAAACCTCTTCATGGACGAATTCGAAACTTCAGTTCAATATACTACATAATATCCAGTTTAAAATACATACAAGGTATATTAAGGTTAATTGAATCTTCAAGAAATGCCGCCGAATGTATGTAATGTAACCAGATAAGATTGTACGCGAATTGATAACTTGGCTCACTTTCTATATTTTTTCATTCAAGTCTTTTTGGGTAAATCCGTATTTATGTTATTATTACACTCGAGTGGAAATGACTTCTAAAGTTCATTAACCAATTAAATCTGGCAGGGTTGCGGAATTTGTACGAAAGAGTCACCGCGGCCCTGGAACGCAAAGGGCTTTAGAAGAAGGCTTATTAGTCAGTAAGAGTCTGACACGCCCTTCCGCTCCACCCAGAGCGGGAGAAGTCATTTGATGATTTCCGTACTTAATAAAAAACCCCTTAAATTTTGACCATACTCTTCTGGTATGCTGTGATGACAGTCATTGATTTAGACAGACATAATGTGAATGCGCCATTGACTAATATAGTAAAGACACGGTGAACCACACATTTTTCTGACGCTACAGTCTGGAGGGCTACTCTCTTAACCCGAAGTCCGTAGTTTCGGGCTTAGTTGCGGGCGTATTCTACTCGACTACGGACTTATGATTAGTTCCGAACCCGAACTAAAAATGAATGACAACACAATTTAACAGTAACTGTCAAATCGTGTTGTCATTAATTCTAAGTGGTTAGGTGATATGGACTGGCATACGCCCGCAACTAAGCCCGAAACTACGGACTTCGGGCTTAGAGAGTAGCCCCTCTGAACCGAAATAGACCGAAATGAACTCGCGTTTGGCCGCCATTTTATGTCAGTCCACAATTTCTTGGAATAACTTCGCGAGATTATAGACTATCAAATTTTGATGCGTAAATAGTATTCCAAATGTTCAGTTGACAATTTTCGAGAGTTTACAGTCTCTCATGTTATTTTATAATCTTACGGAGTTTGGTATTTTCCGGTGACATATATACATTATCGTATGTAGATTGTACTGCAACCGCCGATAACACAGTTGTTACTGACAGTTTTAATATCGTTACGAAAATGATAATTATTTCACTGAAAGATTCAGCACAATGATTTCAATTACCAATTTCATAGAAAGTGTTATAATTTCATACTTACTTGCGTGTTATTAATCGACTTTGCCAGTAAGCGTCAATTTTGTGTCATTTAAAAATATTAAAATGGCGTGTGTGTGGAGATCGTGTGATAATGAGCACATTACATACTGGTGCGTTAAGTTTACATGTTGCACGGATTCTTTTAGTTTTTGTGTAATTAGAAAGAGTTTAGTTCACCTCATTAGCGAGTAAGAAGCTATAGTTGTTGCGTTTTAGCATGGCAATAGCGGTCATTGACCTGCCTTATTTGACCCTACATATATGCCCATAAAAGTAGGGTCTTGTTGCACGTGTTTATTTAAATAACTGTATCTTTCATTCGTCTACGATTGGCCAGTGTCGCCTGAAAATAATCGTTTATTATTTAAAACCTTCTGTAAAACAATACAAATCAATTTCAGATTCATGAAGACCTTAATTTTAAAAGAAAAATAAGACAAACTATTTTTAATTACAATTCATTAGGTATTTCATAAAATAACTATTAAATGTTCGATTGTCTATTCTTAACTACATAGCTGCGCCCCGCGTTTTATCAGATACTTCGCGTTAATGTCGAAAATTATCCCAAGGGAACATACTCCCGGGATATAAACCATCTTATGTCCTTTCCCGGGACTCAAACAATCTCTATATCAAATTTCATCTAAATCGGTCTAGCCGTTTGCGCGTGAAGAAGTAACAAACATACACACACTCACAAACTTTCGCCTTTATAATATTAGTGTGATTAAAGTCATTTGAAACCTGTTGAAAGTTTCTATAAACATTTGTAAATAAATTTCTTTGTTTCTTCTCTTGCTCTATCAATATTTACTTGTTAAATAATCAAATATTCATTCTAAATGTTTTATGGTTTCTTTGATTCTTATCTTGTTTGAGTAAACTCTCCTTTAACAAACAATCTAGATACGTTTACCTTATTTACCTGACTACCTCAGAAGGAGGGTTGTGTTTAAGGCTTTTGCAGACAGGCATGATAAGACAAAGCGTTATAAAAAAATTGTGTAATATTTTTTACGACAGCATCTTGTCGCATTGTCGCGTCACGCCTGTCCGTGGGAGCTTTATGTTAAGTACAGTCAACAAAGCTATTTGGTATATACAGGCAAAAATATTATCTTTTCCACTGCACTGCCAATATTTATTTTCTAATCTGTGCATTATAACTTTTTAAGCTTATGACATACTTACCAGTGTGGTGTACAATAACTGTCTACTCAGCATACTCACAACATTGTTTAAAAGTAGTTGCAAGTTAGTTGCCTGCATACCAAATAGATTTGTTGACTGTACATATTTTTTGGTACTTAGTGAGTACTAAGGATTGTTGCGGAATTTGTTCGAAAGAGTCACCGCGGTTCTGGAACGCAAAGGGCTTTAGAAGGAACACGGATGGGTTTTAGTCAGTAAGAGTCTGACACGGCCTTCCGCTCCACCCAGAGCGGAAGAAGTCATTTGATGATTTCCTATCCAACCTTTTGCGTGTCTTAAGTTACACAGTTCGACATAAGAAAAAATGCTCCAAATGTCTTAAGTCGGACAGTTACACATAAGGGCTTGGTCAGGATTGGACGATAAAAATCTGTTAAGACACGCAAAAGGTTAAAAAAAAGTACTAAGGATTTACAGACAATGCAACATAACTATAAATTAACTGGTTTTAGTAGATGAACAGACAGACGCACGTTCTTATAACTAGAATAATTTAACTACATATTACTAACTGCTTATTGTCTAGAAGAACCTCAAAGAAAACTAAACCTAATCAGACTAGAAATAAGGTTTCAAATCCAGTACTTGGAACACAATAAAAACAAAACTTCAACTTCATATTTTATGCTCATGATAATTTTCTAGTGGGTTCAAAATCTAATAACTAGCACCAAATTGAAACCTTAATATGTTGAGATAGAGTTCACTGTCGCTTGTAGTAATTTGAGACCAATAAAGTTTACCGAGATTCAAATGGAACATTTTTATGTGACTCGGGGGTGGTCGAAATGTCAATTACAGTATATTTATTTGTAGTCAGTCTCTAATAGCGAAGGATTGGTAAGAAACATCGAATACATTTGAGAGACAAAATGGTAAAAAACGTCGCTTGAACCATGGATGAAATAAAGAATTATTTCTTTCGACTGCGAAAGGTCTACAAAAGACTATTTGATTGATACCCTGGCTCATACAGGGTTACTCTGGAGACAGTGCGCATTTTCCTTCCAATTAGTATCGTAAGTAGAACATATTTCAAGAAAAAATATGTAGGTTTTTATTTTAGAGGAATTGGTATTAGTTATTTATTTATTAAAACTTTATGCACAAGTAAAATCACTGTACAAAGGCGGACTTAATGCCTTAAGCATTTTCTACCAGTCGACCTTAGGGTGGCGCAGAGACAACATGGCAGGTGCAACTTAACGAAAAACTAAAAATAGAGAGAAGAAAAAACTAAAATATAAACAAAATTATCTCATTTGTTAGAATCGAAAAGTGACAATGATTACTTTACTTTTGTTTTTTTTTTTGTTCGTAATTTGGCACAACACAAACGTAGACGTATCTATTGATTTTAAATGATCTTGCTTTGCCATACGTGTAATTTGCGAACTGTCTCCGAAGAAGCTCTGTATACAACATGTAACAGAATAAACTCAATACTTGAAATGGGGGCATTATACTCATCATTATGAACAACTTTTACTATGGGACCAATCCCGAAATCGCGTTAAAAAATCGACTTCTCCTTACATTTTTGTGCACGTAACTCGACAAAATGTGTACTGAATAGCTAATTTTTGTTTCGTGTCCCACAGTAAAAGTTGTTCATAATGATGAGTACAATTATCCCTTTAGATGTAATGCGTTTATTCTGTTTCACGTTGTATATAATTATGATATCTATCTTAATTAAAATCGTTTCATTCGTTTTTAAGAATAAGGACTCGCGAGTTTGCATGAAAAACCCTGACGAGTAAACCTTTTTTAAATTCGGATGCAAATAATCCTGAAGAAAAGTTTTCTTCTTATTTTACAAAAATGGATGTTTTAAATACTTTACAAGATGTCCAAGTGAGACCATGTCGTGTGAAAGAAAGTGGTTCCAACAGCGAGTGGGCGTAATGTTGCATGTTCTACGACTTTCGACTGAACTGATCGTCAGATTGCGACTCGCGAAATTATGATACAACTTTATGGTTTTAGAAAAGTCTAGGAATGTTATAGTTTTAGGAAAGTTGTGTTAGGTATCTTTGGGATCGAAACGGTGCAGTCTAGTTTCATCTTTATTGTTTATCACGTCTTCATATTTTTGCTTTCAAAATTGTATTTTCTTGATCAACCAGGGTTACAGATAGAAATATTTTTTTCACATTAAAGTAGTGCAGCACTTTAGACTGGTTATACTTTTGTATGTATGGAAATATCATTTAAGGATCGATTTTTAAATGAAAATATATTTTTTGCTTTCAAAATTATATTTTCTTTTAACGTTTTAAGATCCAGAATTCTAGTTATATAATTACAGATAGATTTTTTCACAAGACAGCAGTACAGCTATCTATTGGATCGATTTTTAAAGGATCTACAAATAAAGAATACCAATTATACCATTTCAAGGCAGATTTTTACCCTACTACCCCAGAAGGAGGGGTAAGATTTCGTGAGCACCTATGTCTTTGTATTTCTTTAGTACGCTCTGTAGCCTAAACGAGTGGATATATTTTAACAAATGAGGTATCAATAAATTATTGTCTCAAGTGCTTGAAAAAGTAGTTGTTAGGGACTTTTTTAAATTTAAATTTTGCGGTTCGGTTTTTGATACAAGTTTATTTTTTGGAGGAGAGAGGAGATTTCTACTTTCCCTCAAGCTGACTATTTTCCACACAGTTCATATTCGGACAGAATATATTTAAAATATCAAGTATCAAGAAGGTTTAGACCCTCTCCAAACTCCCCTTATATTAACCACAACAGTTCGTGCCCTTCCTGTCACGCATCGCACGCGCACCTTGTACTGTGTTATATACAGTTGGGCTATAACTAAGACTTAATTGTAAATAATTGTGATATTGCACTGTTGAGCAATGGTTGTTTATTGTTCAGTGTATTGCTCACCTGAGTTGGTGTAGTTTACACGTTTATAAGTGGTAAGGGTTGGTGGATTACTTGGTTCTGCCGTCGGTTTTGTCCGCGTAAATTATGGTAATATTCCAAGGGAACGCAATCCCGGGATCGTAAGCTGGTTAAATGGTCTACGCATGTGCTAAGTTTCATCCAAATCGGATCAGCTATTGAGCTGTGATTTACAAACATTCAAACATAAAGACTTTCAAGTAAGTAGGTTATAATATAACAGCATATCGTTATAAATTTATTAATAATCAAGTATAATTAATTAATTTTAAGGTGTGATAGAATCTCATACAATTCTGATTGATACAATTAAGAACCATTTATAGTTATGAAACATAGCATTCTGACCACATGACCCATTTACGAAGATAACGAATAAAAAACGAACGAAAGATAACCAATTGAAAAGAACGCTTTTTTTTTAATATTAATTTATTATTAAAAAAATAATTAGGTTCCATTTCATAACGTACGAAATGGAACCCAATTGCTTCTCGCGTTGATGTCTTTTGTTCGGACAAACTAAAATTTTCATTGCATTGATCGTAGACTAAGTTCTACAGACTTTTTGTTTTCATTGGTTCATCATTACAATGACTTCAGCCGAAAGACTTCCACAGCTGGACATAGTCCTGCCCTAAGTGTGGCCACAACGACCGGTCTTGTACGTCTCGTATCCAGCGGATACGCGGCCTTCACCAGGTCATTGGTCCATCTTATTCAGATTCGCTTATTTACGTTCCACAAGGTAAAAGAAGACAACCTTGAGTGAGACCTTGCAATTCTTCGTCTTCCGGTACGCGGTCGCCAATCCAGGGGGGCTACTCTCTAAGCCCGAAGTCCGTAGTTTTGGGCTTAGTAGCGTATTCCAGTCCATATCACCTAACCACTAAGAATAAATGACAACACGATTTGACAGTTAATGTGAAATCGTGTTTTCATTCATTCTTAGTTCGGGTTCGGAACTAATCGTAAGTCCGTAGGTGATACGGACTCATATCAACTCGATGACAAGTTTAATAGATGCCTCATGTATCAATATTGACACTTTCAGTATGTCAACAAACACTAATTCATTCATTTCTTAAACAAAGACACATACAAACAAACAAACAACATTCCAGTGTTTGTTGTTATTATTATGCACTCGTATGTGTTGTTTAAGTGTATGAATCGGTTTTTTGTATCGAGATGTTTAAGGCTGCCACAGACAGACGCAAGCAACGATGCGATAACGATACGAGAATCATTTTTGGCGTAAAACGTAATAAATCGATGATCGCATGAAAAAGGATGACTCATTGTAACGTTACAATGAGCGTAACGTTCATTCATCATTTCATCAATGTTTTGTAATGACGTTGTCACATTAAACTATCGTCCGTAAACTGACTTTACAGAAACCAATATTTTTTTTCATGGAAATTGTTGTACGGGTAACGTCATCTGCCGTCTGCGTCAGGATGGCTGGACCAAGAGAGATTTTGGAAGTTTGAGCAAGACCAAGTTTTAGTAACTATTTGGTACCAGACATCAAATAATGGTACCTCGCTAAAGAGGGAAAACTATTACGAGGAAAGTGGCCAGCCATTCTGGCTTCAGTATGGCATCTTTTCGTTAAAATTTAGTATCTCATTGCTACCTCAACATATTTTTTTCTAATACGTTTTCGATAAGCCAAAAAAAATACACCTAGAAGAAATATTGCATGTAATCTGGAGCACGTTGATTTCACCTAGTTGTAGGCGTTATAATTAGTTTATCTTTTCATTAAAATTTTGCACCTCATTGGAACCTCCATACATGTTCTTCTTAGAATTTTTCGATGAGCCAAAAATAAGTTACACCTACAAGAAGTTTTGCATATTTAATAATGTTTATTTTTGTACAAAGAAAATTCATCTGCCGAGTCTTTTCCCGAGTACCAGTATTTTACATGTAGCGGCTGCCTATCTGACCTCCACAAAACAGTAACTGGGTTTTGGAGCTCTTTGGCAAGGATTGACTTTTGCAAATTATTCTACGGCTGACATATTTGTTATATCCGTTTCAGCATCAACCTGTCGTAGGTCTGCGGTAACAGTATAGTCCTCCTGACCGATTTTGGCCATAGCGGCCAATCTCAACCGAGACTAGCCATCGGCGCGGGTAATATTATAGTGCAGGCGTGTGTACGCAAACACAGATGCACTCCCTCTTCCATCACTCTCATATTCCGATAGGACGGCAACCCGACACGACCGGAGAGAGATCTGGCGCAGGACCAACGGCTTAACGTGCTTTCCGAGGCACGGGGTGTCACACCACCAACTATAGCAATAAGTAGTAACTAAAACGTCATCTATATTTAATTGTTATTCCTTTGAATGTTGTGTATATGAAAAGTTAAATAAATAAATATCATTCGTAGAGCACCGTTGGATTGTATTAGGAGTGATATGAAAGAAAAGGGAGTTAGTGATAGCGTGACGGTTGACAGGACAGAATGGAAGAAAAAAGCGTGTTGCGCCGACCCCAAGTAACATGGGATAAGGGCAGGAAGATGATGATGAGAGCACCGTTGTCGCATCATCGCGTCATGCCTTAAATCGATGTTCTTTTCACTTGTAAGGCGTTCTTATAGGAGTTTATAATGAGCTGGTTTTATTGTGATTATGTGGAGTGAAAGTGTATTGTAGTGGGATTATCGCCTGGTAGAATAGATCTTTATAAAGTACACCATATAAGTACCAGAAGAGTGGTAGTGGTACTACAACTACTGATAGTAGGTACTAGTAGTTTGTAGTGTCAACGTATGTAAGAATTGTGCATAGAAAGGCGTCCATTTTGTTTCTATTAATTCCTTGTTCAAGCTCTTTTTTTAGAAGCTCGTGGTTAAGATATAACAGCTGCAAGGGTCGATCTTCAAGGTTAAGCTACGGTTGCTGTGGTTGGTACGTGGATGTGAGGTTCTCGTTGGTGCTGGCTGTCATTTGAACATCTTTTACCAACTATCCATTTCTGTTAAGTTTTCAGAAATAAATTAATGGACTTTAATTTTTTTTTCAGAATAAATATATTTTATCTAACCGAATCTATCATTGCCAAATAACCTGAACTTCTCAAACAATAGTTCACCACAATTTCATCAGACAGGATTTGAACCCACAACCTTTGGTTCACCTGCTGACATTCTAACCACTAGACGTTCTTGAACTAAAGAGAATTTAACTGTCACTTCAATATCTTTGAGTTCAAGAGCAACCGCCAAATTGAACCTAATTCGTTACGGAACGCATATTAATTAACTATACGGAATCAAAAGTGGAGCACAATTATTATGATTTAATTTAAAATGTTAAAACAAAATGTTAATTTAAAATTAAATTTAAATGTTAAAACTGGCATAGCAATTATGTATTTATTTTTGTAGGCATTTGAAATCCATCCATTTTGTTTTATCTAGCTAGGCTGTTCACGTGCAGTGAGCCTTTATATTTGTGCTAAATAAATGTATTTTCTTTATTTCTTCTCTTCCGCTACCTGCGGAATTATATATAATAATAAATCCCTCGTCATTTTATAACCTTAAGATGAAGTAAAGTATTTCTGATTTAGGAATAGGATTACGTCAACTTTTCGTTACTGCAGGCAGCGTACCTAACTACTTTTAATTTGAACCCGCGACCTTGCTATCACCTCGGCCTACGAGCAATCGATCAACACAATGTACTTACTAAATTCAAACGTACAGTCAGCAAAACAGATTTGTTTGTTAACAATCTTAAGTAATTTTTTTAAATTATTTTTTATAAAAAAATTTATACCACAACAGCTTCTGTATAAGCCTCATCCTTACATAGACGTCAATTTACAGGTCCACTAACATTGACAAATACCTGCTATAAATATAAAATTGAAAAAGATAATTAGGATAAACATCTTACATACTTTTTTATAGTCTGTAAATAGGTAGGTACGACGTTTTGCTGTTTTATCTCAAGGAAATCAAAGGCTACTTTCCTAAGATACACTTAATCTCTATTCTGTCTCTCCATTATAATATAGACGTTAAACGGTTACAAAATTCAGAATTTGAAGTAAAGAACAATTCATCCTCTACTTTAATGCTTGAGGTTGAAACGGGGCATTCAACTCGAAAAACAAAAGTATACACGCAATTAAAATAAATATTACCAATTGTTAACTAATGCAGACACAATATTTTTTTATTTCTAGCTGTTATACCAAATTAGTTTGTTGACCGAACGAAATAACTTTGGTAGTTTGTATTTGAGTTTTTCTTCAGTATTTAGCCATCAGCAACATATATTTTAAAACTAAAAGTTATGTTCTGATGCATACGACAACAGTAAACAAAGCCAAATGGCAGCAATGATACAAATATTTTTGTTTTTATCTTGCAGTTAAATAAAACTAGCTTTTGTGAGCGACTTCGCCCGCGTTAATATCGCAAATTATCCTAATGGAACATACTCTCGGGACAAAAAGTAGTATTTATGCTAATCCAGACGTCATCCAGATCATCGCCGTTCCGGCGTGATTGAGTATCAGACATCCATCCAACCAAACATACACTTTTTAACCGACTTCAAAAAAAGGAGGAGGTTCTCAATTTGGTTGTTTTTTTTTATGTTTGTTACCCATTACTCCGACATTTATGAACCGATTTGAAATACCATTGGTTCCATAGAAATTTTATCAAAATCGGTTCAGTAGTTTTTAAATCAAAATAGCTGGAGGAAATAGAAAATATATCATCCAAGTAAAAACACTTCAAAGTAAAAAAATACTTTAATTTTGGAAGTCGATGCTAAAATACGAAGAAACAAATACGAAGAAAAAATACTTTTGAAATTAAAGTTATTTTATACTTCGTATTTTTTTTTTTAAGTTGTTTGTTTTTTTTTAGTATTTGTTAGCATGGATTGTTTTGTCGACCGTACGAAATAACTTTGTATTTGTACACACAAATCGTCGAAGCAATACACAGAGAGGCGTGAACGATCAGTTAATAACACAAATACTGCAACTCTAATGAAGTTACACGGTTCAAATTGCTGTTTGGACTGCGTCATGTTTACTTTGTGTTACGTTAGGTTAGGTTAAAATAATTCCTTATTATCTAAGTTACTGGTTAATCGCAACACAAAAGTATGGGATTCATTTTGAGTAGGTAAACGTAAAAAAATATCGCGTGAAATTGTAAACTTTTTTTCTGAATAAGACACGGCTATATAGGAAACTATTGAATTTTGATGGGATTTATAGTAAAAAAAAACGATTTTATCATTTTCTATCGAGAAATTTTAATCTAATTAAGATTTATTACAACCTTACGGAGTCATAAATACGCTCTTAAATTGTTTTTTTCCAATTCTTTAGACAGTACTATATTTATCATGATCCAGGTCGGAAACCAGACAAAATATGGTCCAATGAAAATACTTTTTCTTTCATATCCACATCGTTTCGTACTGGCCATACAAAAAACGTATTTTTCTTCATCTTATGGTTCGGAACCCTTCTTGTACAAGTTCAACTCGCATTGAGCAGGTATTTTAGGAGAATAGTCCAAGTAATCCTCGAATAACTAAACAGAACCTGGATGGCCGA
This sequence comes from Mamestra brassicae, assembly GCA_905163435.1. Taxonomy (NCBI): domain Eukaryota; kingdom Metazoa; phylum Arthropoda; class Insecta; order Lepidoptera; family Noctuidae; genus Mamestra; species Mamestra brassicae. The sequence goes on along the minus strand of LR991008.1, from coordinate 15,537,430 downwards.
GCTTTGCTCTTTTTTTTTTCGCTCCCGAAATCCCCTTTTTTAAGGATGGGGAATCATAAAATGACTTCTTCCGCTCTGGGTGGAGCGGAAGGGCCTGTCAGACTCTGACTGACTAAAACCCATCCGTGTTCCTTCTAAAGCCCTGGCAGGCTCTGGCCCTTGCGGGCCCCGTCTTCTATCCCGTAACCCCCTGCATACTAAATTTCATGAAAATCGTTGGAGCCGTTTCCGAGATTCAGATTATATATATACATATACTTATACAAGAATTGCTCGTTTAAAGGTAAGGATATTGACGGATTAAAAAAAACGTTATTCCATATCACTCAAACTTCAAACCAACCAATTTTATAATCAAAAGTCTATTATAACTCGAAGAAAACACTAGATCGATTCCAAATGTAACTTTCACTATTGAAATCCTTCAACTAAGTCGTATTAATGTTAAGTTATCACGCTATGTCTAAAGGGGGCTAGACATAATGTTTAATCTTATGTATATGCATACTATATGAGCCGTAGGCCTGATAGAGAAAGTCCAAAAGATCGGAAAGTGAAAGATTAGGAATAGATTAATAAAGAGAAGCAAGCCTGAATGGAGTTTTTGTTGATTTTTATTTTATTTTTATTTTATTTATTTGGCTCACCAACAATTGAGTACACTCATACAATTATGGGTTACATACAATCAAATTCGGGTCTAGTGTATCAATCCCTTACAGGTAAGCACATCATGCATTACACACTGGTTAAATTGAAATTATATAAAGGCTACTAACAATTAGAGGGTATTTAAATACACAAAGAACAATCAGGCTCCTCAAGTCAAATTGAAAACTAAAAATTGAAATAAAACATTAAAAATCATAGGCAGAAACAAAATTAAGAAATAAATAAAATTCAAATCGAATTAAATCATAATAAAATTAAATAAATTCAAAATAATTAAAACATAACAAAATTAAAATCCAACAGAAACATAATCAAAATGAATTAAACGGAATCATAATTAAAAACAAACAAAAATAAATAACCGAAAAACATAACCGAACTAAATTTATACGGATAACATAACCAAATTGAATTAAAATCACGATCGAGATTAAAATTAGACAGAAACATAATCAAAAATCAAATCAAACACAATCATGATCAAAATCATAAACAAGATTGAAATACAAATTAAAAATAAAAACCAACATGTCACCAAAAAGAATTCACAGAAAGATTTCACATGTCCATAATACTTCTTCTGAACCTACTAAGTGAGTCAGAGTGCACAGATGATAGACGGCGATAGTCAAGACCGCCTGTACGGTGTCGGACGTAAAAGAATAGCACCATCCCATCACTTCCCTTGGGTGTCGTAAGAGGCGACTAAGGGACTAACCAGAATGGGCAGCAGTATTCTCTGTGCATTGCAACAGCTACACTGCGATCGCCAACCCGCCTGCCAAGCGTGGCGATTATGGCAACCCCTCCTCTTTGGGGGAGGCCTATTTCCTGCAGTGTATGTCTTTCAGCTGATATGATGATACTCAAGTTGATCTTCTCAGCGTGTTGATGGCAAATAGACTTATTATGTTTGGCCCAGTACTCAGCAACAGCAACATTATTCGCTCACGCAGCCATAAGGTCAGGTGACAGGGCATGCGGCCAAGACAAAAGGTGGGCCATGGACTGCGGGGCAACGTCACACCAACACTGAAGATCGGAGCCATCTGAGAACCTACCTGAGGAGGTTATCCTTAGTGCAACCGACCTGAGTGCGGAGTCCATTTACAGTTTGCTGCGTCGGCCACGGCAGCGCATTCCCAGGTGGGAGGTTCTCCGAGGGCCCGATGAAAGAATCAGGAGGTTGAAAGTAGTTATTGTCAGTTATAAGTGCCTGAACTGATCAAGGTGCTGATGTTCTGGCAAATTTGGACGTTAACATGTGCCTTTATTTCTGCACTTCGAAATATGGACATAGTATATTAATACTGATTGGCAATGCGGAATAAACATTAAAAATGCTTGTAGGTAAAGTTATAGTTATATATTATATATCTTTTTTTTTCACAAACCAATCCTGTCTTGGGATATCTTCAAAGACCGAACCTCATTTATGCGAGTCTTTCCTAAGAACGAAGCTCCAGCTCCACCTAATTAATGATTATCGGTTCAGCCGTTTTGCTGTAAAGAGACCGAGTACCAGACAGATAGAAGTTTCACTTTCGCATATATCATACCCAGACTTTTGTGAATATTCACGGTCTAGCGAAGCCATAGACACTCTATACCGCACTTAGCAATTAAAACAGCAGCCATGATTTATGGTCTTGTTCTTATTTACAAGAAAACGTAAATACGTATATGTAAGAGGCGTTAATTACTTTATTATCGCTCATTTAGATTCACTTATGCGGCATACGGAAACAATGTTATATCAGGAATGTTTTGCTGGTATCTACCCAATTATTATTATGCGTGGTATCTAGATAGAATATTGGATTTAGACACGCTACCTAGGTACTTCGAATAAGTAAGTTATTATAAAATCACATTTAATCACGACAGATGCAATTGTTTGAATACAAGTTACCCTCTGTTTATGGACAAATTTCTCAAGAGTCAAGTATTTTGACTGGCCTGTTAGTCGAGTAGTTAGTGACCCTGACTGCTAAACCGGAGGTCGTGGGTTCGATTCCCACCCAGGACAAATGTTTGTGTGATGAGCATGATCATTTGTTCTGTGTCTGGGTGTAATTTGTGTATAATATGTATGTATTTAGCAATATATATGTATGTTTATCAGTTGTCTGGTTGCCATAGTACAGGCTCTGCCTAGTTTGGGATCGGATGACCGTGTGTGAGTTGTCCGAAGATATTATTATTATTATTATTTTGATTGACTGTTGAAAACTCATTGAACCGATTACAGCTCGATTAAACGGTTTTTCTTAAAAAAAAAATATTTTCTATATTTTTGTACAATGTGCCTAGATATGTATATGTCACCGGGATATTTTAAAAGCCGGAAGTTCATAAAATATCGCATGAAATTGTAAACTTATTTTTCTCGATAAGATTTACTGTCTTTAGAATTACCTGTTTATAATACATCAAAATTTTATAATCTAATTAAGATTTATTACAATTTTATAGAGTTTATACATATCGACGATGGTAATTTCAAGTGTCGTAAGAGACATACACTGCGCTGTTAGATTTTCAACTATCGGCGCTGAGCTTAGTTTTGAAAATCAAATACTGCATTGTTGGTTGATTACTTGATATAAACTTTTTACTTTCCTGCCGTCCACACCCACTAGAAAAATGTACCCTGTAGAAAGCAGTGCCAGCAGGTTGCTAACCACCCAACTTAGCAACCAAACGCTTCATTCACAGTCACATTGTCCCAGCCCTGAGGTGCCCTGAACGGTTGATTCGTTCAACTCGACCAGTTTCTATGCAATTATGCTAATCCCATCGGGTACGGTTATTGTAACCATTTCCTACTAGCTAGAGAAAACCTTTACACTTCCGTATTTTATGAGAATTTACTTAAGAAGGCTGTTCACACGGCTCCAGTCTTTAGAAGACAGCAAGAATCTATAACTTAGTGACTTACAAGTGAAAAAAAAATCATACTGTCGAATTGAGAACCCCCTTCTGAAGTCGGTTAAAAATAAATTCCAAGTTTGTTCGGTTTCTGAAAAGAAATTCAAGTCAAGTGATACGATAGGCTGTTTGTCACATACCTAAATTTAGTGATGATTTTCGTCCCGGAAACTGAGTCTGAAGCCTCGAATCCATTAGGCAACATTTGACGCGCAACACATGACGCCCAACATGTTCAGCAACGTTGCACAACAACGCGCGACGTTGCCAGCAGGCGCGCAACATTGACAATGTTACTAAATAAAAGTTCTTCGTTGCCGTTCAACATGATGAGCAACATGTTGTGCATCATGTCGCGCGTCAAATGTTGCTTAGTGGATACGAGGCTTAAACGTCACTAAGTTTTAGTGACCACACAGTCTACTAAAGATTAAAGAACCCCAACACCAAGCTTCCAAGAAAGGTTCATTCTATAGGTAAGCTAATTGTCTTCTATTTCAAATTAAATTATAAAATTCTTGCGCTCTATGTCATAATATCTAGGCTAGATAGATGAAGTAACTTTCTGTTGGCTTTGCTAGACAGATCGTGAAATCTACCTCAATGTAAAAATCATTAGGAATTTTGTAACGGCTACTCGATTCGCACCGAATTACCACTAGCTAATACTATCTAAGACTATGTATTTCTAAGCCCTATTACACTGCACAAGTCCAACAGGTGAATTAAAACACAACATTATTCATCTTTCAAAATCGATTAACCCTAAAATTCCCATGTAGTCGAAAACTCATTATAGTACGACCGAAGAATCTTAATCCGCCAACTTCAAAACCGGCCCATCCGATAGGCATCGCCTCAATTTGCCATACAACACCTAAACGGCCCCAAAACTCGTATTGACATTCGCAAACGACAATTTCTTCACTTTTACTCGTGTGAAAGTTAAAATTCTGGCTTCAATTAAAACTTGGCCCAGTTTCTGTACATTATCCTTGAGAAAACGTACGATTTCGAACTTCACTTTCTGAGTTTTAAGTCGTTAAGACAATAAGCTTACAATTACCAAAATAATAGGGTTAATAACCTTCTTCACTGAACCGTCTCTAAAACAGTTTTTTTATAGTATTATTTCATTGACCTTCGAGCAAACTTAAAACACAATTCTCTTCAGAGAAAATGGCTTTACAACACATAGCACACACACATTCAAATAGTAAAGTTCCGTCTAAACTAACTGTACTAAGTTGCTAAGTTCACCGCACAGTTTAACTACAAACTAACAAAAAGCCTTAACGAATCAATAAGATTAAAACGTTTTTGTAACTAACCTTTTCAATCCAAATTGGCAATCCCGGAATCGTACAGAAATTGTTACCAAAAAAAAAACACTGGAAATATTCTTACAAATCTGTTGTAACACTGTCCTTGAAAACTGTTATTTTCTACACAAAACTTACCGAAAAGATAGATTTTGTAACGTTAGAATGTATTTAAAAATGTTTTGTAGAACAAACACAGTTAGGTAGCGGCACCAATTAATAATTGTTTCGTGGAGAACTGTCAAGAACGCACGTCCGTATGGCGCGGCGGCTCGCGGCTGACTGAGGAAGAGAAGTGAGAAGACACGTCACTCGCTGCGTCTGAGCACCTCACCTTTACTTATTTCTAGATGAACTTAACGATCTTGATACTTTGAAACTGCATGATTTATTTTGTACAAGACTGTGAAATAGGTCGGTTTTTTTTTCTAACATTTTCATTGAAATTCTCTTACTGTTTGTTTTTATTGTATCTGTAAAAAAAAACATAATTAAGAAGGTTTCAAACAACATAATTAATTTAAAATTAAGGAACATTACCGAAAATGTGTTAAACGTTTGAAATCACCGCCTTAGAACAATGGAAGTAATTTATTACTATTAGGAAGCTAATATTACCGGCTTGTTGTACAAACTAAACGTAGTTAATTAAGGAAATTCATGCCCGTTTCATTGTTTTGTGAACATTTCTCCTTGAACTTGCCTAGTGAGGCTTCTTAAATACTTAAAACAATAATTATATTAAGAAAACGTACAAGTTTGGCTCTAGATTTTAGTTGCTACATACCTACCTATTTATCTTTATTACACTCGTTGACATATGTTTGTCTGAAGGGCCAATGCAATCAACCTGTAATGAAGAGACCTGAGACTTTGAAATCTATTTTTTCCCTTTCTTTTTGTTTTTATTATATGACGATTTCGGCATATATTTAAAACAAAACTCACACCCAGAGAAAAAACGATGGTTAAATGTATTTTCTTTATTCGTATTTATTTTAAAAACCATTATAGCTCCCATATTAATATTGATAAACTGATGATAATCTGTACAGGAAATTCAATATTTTTTTGGAAATTGAATATCTAGGAAGTCCTAATCAATTTCCGTAAAATTTTTTATTGAATAGTAGTAATTCCATGTAGAAAGTCGTTTACCTACAGGGGCGTTACACATTGTACATATATATAACAGCATTATACATATTAACATTGTGGCTTCGGTTTATGAAAAAAATACGATGTATTCGAGTCATTAAATAGTTGCTTGATTGTTGGAAATATTGGCGAAATTAAAGTTATTGGAGTGGAGAAACTCGGATTCTTAACATTATGACTAAGGTACGTGTCTTCATTTCATGCTTCAACGCTTTACCCGATTAAAGGATTAAGTTGTTACAAAACTCGACATATATATCTTGAATTAACATAAAATATCAGGCCTGTTTTCATTGTATGGGGTAAAGGTGTACCTATAGTACTTTCACATTTCGCGAGTTATGCTAAAGTGTCATGAATTGTAAGTCTCTGAACTGACTTTGATAAAATTTCTATGAGACTAATCGGAACGATTCAATTCCCAATTCTTCTTTCACATTAAAGAAGGTTTTTTCAAATCGGCGCATAAATGATGAAATTATGAGGTAACAAATAAAAAAAATATATATAACCGAATTGAGAACCTCCTTCTTTTTTTGAAGTCGGTTAAAAAGGCTGTAACTTGATGTCAACATGTTTTATCAAAATTTACCACACAATGTTCCAATGGCCACATTTCTCAATACATCCAGTATTAAAGTATTACTCTGCGAATACATCGATCTACATTTCTTTTGAATTTCTATATTACATACCTACATTTCTTTTGAATTTCTTCTTTCGCAGGACTGCTGGAATAAAGTTCTTTAAAATAAGCAGTTCCTTTGTACTCATATTTTATAATGTTATCTATAACACTGTTCTTCTGTGTATATATAAATAAATAAATATCAGTAATAGGCAGTTAGTCGACCTTCACGTGACCAGGCCCTCTGGCCTTTCTTCGGCCAAAGAATCATAATTGCCATGTTGAATGGCAATGCTGCCAGTGTTCTGGGCACTTTTCCCATTGACAGCGATGTGCACGATTTTTTTATCCCGTCGCCAATTTATCTCGCTTGTACATTTAAACATATTTATTTCTAGCTTGTTTAATATGTTGTTACACTCAGCAAGGATAAAAGTCCCTAAAAAATAAAGAGAAAGAAAAAAATAACACTTAGCAAACAGCATCTCAAAGTATCAAGTCGGTTCGCTCCCCGTACTCAACATCTCTTGTCCTCGTTACTCGTAGTCGCACAGAACACCTCTCTACGCTCCACCTAGCTATTCCACATTCATGAGTGCCGAACGTTTGCCAAACGTTAACACACCAAATCTATACGTGTGTTTACGAATGCGGGGTAGGCAGAGACATAGCTCTGTCACAAGTAGCTGGACCTACTTTAAGTAATTAGTTTACTCTTTCATAGTCAACATAGGCTCAATTGCCAAAGTAAATAACTTGTTCTGAATCTGAACATTTATTTGTTCAATGATTTTACAGTGAGCTTTTAAAGATACTGCAGACTGCCTTATGCAGTACTTCTTTGAACAGTCGATTGATAAGATAAGTCAAGTCTTGTCTAGATAGAATAGTCAAATTTAACCCACTTTTTTTTTAAGGATGGGAATTCATCAAATGACTTCTTCCGCTCTGGGTGAAGCGGAAGGGCGTGTCAGACTCTTACTGACTAAAACCCATCCGTGTTCCTTCGAAAGCCCTTTGCGTTCCAGCGGTGACTCTTTCGAACAAATTCCACAACCCTGGCAGGCTCTGGCCCTACCGGGCCCCGTCTCCTATCCCACTTGCGTTTTACGAGGGTTGGCGTTCCCCGACGTCAGCAGCCTCTAGTAGCAAACGTGAACGTCGCGACAACACAACGATAACGTTGCGTTTTTTGGCAACCGTTTGAGAAATGCCAACGCTCGTAAAACGCCACGCGCCAGTGGGTTAGCGGCCTTAGGTAGCTGATGGCAAGTATGTGTAATCTCAGAACAAAGCTTGGCACAAGATGCAACTAATAAACTTTTTCATCATCATCTGCCTAGCCTTTTCCTTATTATATTGGGGTCGGCTTGCAGTCAAACCGGATTCAGCTGAATACCAGTATTTTACGTAGAGCGGCTGCCTACCAGACCTCCACAACCCATTAACTGGGTAACCCGGTACTCTTTGGTAAGACTGGTGACAGATTTTCTGGTTTCTGACTATCCGTAACGACTGCCAAAGATCTACAAATGACAGCCGAGACCAACGGCTTAACGTGCTTTCCGAGGTACGGAGAAGTCTCGGTATGTTTAGATGGTCACCACATCCACAGACCAACCTCGGCAAGCGTTGCTAAACCTGATAAACTTAATAAGATCATGAATATAGTGGTTTGATGTTTACTACTGCCATGAAAATGGGATTTAGTCTGCTTTGACTATACATACTACATGCACGAATCTCTAAAAAATATATCATTCCTTATTATTTATCAACAACTAGCTAAAGTTGTTGATGAACATTTTATTTGTGTAAAGTTACGCATTTTTAGGTTGGCATAGTAACTATGTAAAACTATTAAATTGCTTATAAATAGTTAATTAACATAGTGTTCATAACTTTTAGGTCATCTAGGAAACGTAAACCTGTCTATTTAATTCACACACACCTGTAAATTCGACCTATTGAAGTATTCATAGTATAATAAAAAAATACCAGTAATATACCTGTTCGGCCTCTTCAGAACTGGTTGCAAAATTCCACGAATATTTTAGCTCCTAAACATCAATTTTCGGGTACAAAACTATTTTTATAGCGTCAATTAGAGATTTCTCTATGATTTGGAACTGTGATTTTTTGTGTCTATGGTATTTAGTGAGAAGGTAAACTGGTGCGGAGTTTATGGTTTCCTAATTGGTATCAATCAGTGATCACTGTGATCAGAGGTAGCGATGGTGTGGAAGTCGATCATATTTGATCATCGTTAGAGGCTCGAATGGGATGTGGATGAGCCATTTGATGCTATCCTACAAAGAAAAACGGAAAAGCGGGAGTCTGCCCGCGCTACAAGGGTGCCTTCTCTTCTCTAAATAGTGTAGAGCTAAATCACTGTCTACCTGCCTTTTTTATTTTTTTCTATTTAAACTGGATCGAAATAAAAAAAATATACAAGGTGGAGACAACGATACGAAAAATGAAAACACTGGCACTACTGGTTCATAGAAATATTTTGAATTATTATAAATCCTGTCACCGAAATTATAAAAAAAATCAATTGCAATTGACTGGCCTGTTGGTTGAGTGGTTAGTGACCCTGACTGCTAAACCGGAGGTCGTGGGTTCGATTCCCACCCAGGACAAATGTTTGTGTGATGAGCATGATCATTTATTCTGTATCTGGGTGTAATTTGTCTATAATATGTATGTATTTAGAAATATATAAGTATGTTTATCAGTTGTCTGGTTGCCATAGCACAGGCTCTGCCTAGTTTGGGATCGGATAACCGTGTGTGAGTTGTCCCCAAAATATATTATCATATTATATTATATAATAAACGTCAAAAAAACTCAAACTAGTCAAGGATAGTGACAACTATTTCGGACGAAATCAAATCTGTGACAAAAGACAACATATTCGTATGAACTAGTATTGCCAGTATTTTGATTTATTGTCATACCGTCACCTTGGGAGAGAATAGAAAGAGTGATACACGAGAAAGGTTTTTTTCATATAATTTACATGCGTGTGAATCCGGGACGCGTCGCTAGTATATTATTTACAGTATCATTTTTCTGTATGTCCAAGTCTTCAAGTTCTTTTGGGCAAAGAAGTTCCTAGTTTTAGTAGTCTTTGAGTACAAAGCCCTAAAACTCGACTACTACAAGTAAAAAACACCATTTTATATCCCGGTGCAAACTTACTAAAGCAATCTAAAATATTCTAAATTAATATCCGATCAAATTCATCCAAGCAGGTCACTCGAATTCCGTATCAATCACGTCCAATATTCTACAAAACTAAACGGTATAAGACCATAAAATATAATTTACAACTAATTTATGTAATACATTTTACAACAGTTATAAGAGCCAAGTTGGTATGAATTAATTGATTAACCGCTTGCTTTTATTAATTTAGAGCAACTTTCGGACCTTATTGGGGCTGTGGTACAGCCGGTCGATTCTGTAAACATGTCTAAGTGAAGGCTTGGGTAAAGTGATCACGAGGTGAACTGTCAATCCATACAATCAAGATGTCACGTGATCACGGAGTGACCTGTCATTTCATCTTGATTATATGGATTCCGCAACACTGGCAGGCTTTGGCCCTAGCGGGCCCCGTCTCCTATGCTGACATCTCTTTGAGGAGCGCGTGGAACACAACGCGCCATCGACCCGAGCCTGGTGGTGATCGGACAGCGAGCCACCCAACGCTCGCCGTCCGCAAGCCCGCGCCTACGGTGACCGGGGATCGCCCTGCGATTCCCGACGCCCGGGACGTCTTCTCCTGTAGCGGCGGTTGAGGCGACGACCTTGCCTTTCCCTCGCGCGTCCCGCAAATCTAGCTGATGAAGTCATCAATCGACAACAGTCATTTGAATTTTAAGTTTCTAAATCACTGATAGATATCGATATCCTTAACAATGAATGACACTTTAAGTACAGCTCATCCTTTAAGGTGAGGAGGCGTGAAGAATAACTAATTCTATCCACAAACAAGGTCCTCACATTGGATAAGTAGGACGTTAATCATGTCAATGGGTCAAACCAACATAGAAACTTATAAAATAGTTTAATGAATACGACTGACCACCGGTCTATTCTGTCAACATCTCACCGTGTAAGCTAAGGTGGAGTTCGGTGTAGCATGTCAATCCGCCAGGGATTGACATGCTACACCGAAACGTCACGTAGTTTTTGCCCCACGATGGCACGACAGACCATTTCATTAACGCACAAACAAACGTATTTGATTTGTTTTTGCTGATACAATGTCACTTTGTCTGGAACGTTTTTAAATTAATTATTGGGAATACTATTGCCATCTAATGATAATTAAAACGGAAAGATTTTTAAACCCCTTCTTTTTCAAGTAGGTACCAATCACTTTAATTTGACCTAGTACCAAACTAGAATCCTCTTCAATTCGACCCGTAACTCTAAAAGATCACCTTTCAAATTAAATTCATTACATCATAAACGTGGTATCCATCAATAACTTGACACACACTACAATCATATTATATTTCCGTCCGCTGATAGCTTTTATATAACTTTTATAAATAACCGACCGAGAAGTTGGTCAACAAGAATGCAGCGAGCGACAATTAGCCAAAATTACGTAGAAGTATTACAAGCTAAACGATACTTATTAACACTTTCCGGGACAGACCGTCTCTCGACACTATCTCGATATATCGTTACGTGACAGTACGGCTAAGGATGATGTTGGGGCTGCCTCGTTTCTGTAGTGCATCAGGGATGTTCGCACTATATCACACTGGCTTTCATGCCATCATTCGCAAAAAAACGGCATCCCTGATCTGCAGAATGCGTGGCAGCCGCAATAAAATCCTGACGACTGTAGCGGACAGGATCTCTTCCCCATTGTGGAGGTCCTTGGTTCGCAGAGTTATTTTGGGGGACTGTCTTTATGTAGAACTTTGACGTCCAAAAAGTGCTGGCACTCAGCCTAATTTGAATAAATGACATTTGAATTTGAATTTAATTTTAAGTTTATTTTTTTTTATTTTTGTATAATTTCCCATCCACATTTAGATTTAAATCATCCGAAATAAAGAATAATTTTTATTTTATTTTTAAGGGTGGTAAACTTTATTTCATGTTATTTGGAAAACTGTCGATAACCGTTGTTTGCCTTTAACATATCTAGAATGCACATGCGGCTTGGTTTCCGTGTGCATGTCCTAGGCGACTACTGAAAATCAGCGTCGTGCTGCGGGGTCCCCCACGGCACAGCATTATGCTGAGTGGAAGTCATTTTGTCACAACCACGACACGCATCTACTTTATATTATTTTTATTTTTATATTTTATGTTTTTCTAATTTAGTTTTTAACGTGTCTTTACTAATATGATTTAAGAACTACTAACACTATCGTTTAGGGTTTAGTTTAAGAAAAATATGATTATGTATGTATGTCGTATTGTGGCAATTAAATACTTTTTTCTTTCTTTCACATGATCTAGTTATCTAGTGTCACATCACGCGACTTCATTCGTTCGTAGGTGTCACGGCAAACTCTTTTCGAGTAATTTTTCAACACACACATACGGAGTTAGCGTTGCCAGGTATCCGGATAAAGCCGGACACAGTTAGGCTTTTTGGTTGTGTGTCCGGCCAAATTAGATGACGTCCAGCTTTTGTTAGGCTTTTTGAATTTGAGCATTTTTTGGGTTAGTAAAAATGGGACCCTATTACTAAGACTCCACTGTCCGTCTGTCTGTCTGTCACCAGGCTGTATCTCATGAACCGTGATAGCTAGACAGTTGAAATTTTCACAGATGATGTATTTCTGTTGCCGCTATAATAAAAAATAATAAAAATAAAATAAAGACTAAGACTTAAAAATATAAGGGTGTCCGGCCTTTTTACCCAAAAGTCCGGCTTAACTGGCTGGTCTATCCGGCTTTTCGGTATCAAGATCTGGAAACCCTATACGCAGTGCTTATGCACCAAAAAAACAGTCACATCGCCGACAGGCGTACACTGAGCCATATAAGTACAAATTTGTCGTATCAAAAAACTTAAAATATATATGTAATATGGCAGTACGGCTGTAGACGGTATGATAAAATGTATGGGATTTTTGAAGTGCCATATCGGAACGTGTTAATAGGTATATTTTGGGTCGTTTTAGTTGTATAATTTTGTTTGTTAATAATATTGTTCCTGGATGAATTTCTGGCAACAGTCTTGCCAAGGGGTATCCAGTTATTGGGTTGTGGAGGCTGAGCAGATGTCGCTCCAAGTCCTCATACTGGTATTCCGCTGCGTCCGCAACCAGCGTCAGGCAACTAGTTGTCTGGCATTTTGTTGAACTGGGACCTATTTGGTGCAGTCGCGAGGCACACGATGTTATTGTTTCAAATTAAGTTTCCTTTAATTTGTACGAACATTCTGTGTACCTGTGTGTGCTACATAAACTAGTTTTCTTTCTTTCTGCGTCCGGTAGACTGGAAGCCGTACCCAATCAAGTCGTCATAGACTATCGCTGTCCATTGCATGATATAGGATTCTTCAAAGTTTCTGCATCATACCCGGCACCTAATTTTCATGCAACGGGCACAAATCCAGGTTCTAGGTTGCTCCTAAAAAAGGTTAAACCCAAAAACATTCCCGGAGATTCGAACTTTCTTGGCCACCGGATTATCGAGGCAATTAATCGAGACAAGTTTAATGCCTACATGCGTTTTGTCAACTAAACTTTAGTCCTACAGTTAGGCAGTAGATAGCCCTGCCAGGGTTGCGGAATTGGTTCGAAAGAGTCACCGCGGCCCTGGAACGTAAAAGGCTTTAGAAGGAACACGGATGGGTTTTAGTCAGTAAGAGTCTGACATGCCCGCTCCACTCAGAGCGGAAGAAGTCATTTGATGATTTCCCATCCTTAAAAAAAAAGGCATAGATAGCACACATTTGACTGCAAAAATTAACCACGCCAAATAATACTGCAAAAACATGGCAACCGAAAAAACATCGCAAAAAAACTTGAAAACACTTTTAAAAATAAAAAATCCACATTAAATTTAATTGTATTCAGTAGATCTGTCACCAGCGTGGGCCGATTTTTGTGAACCGAAGAAAGTTTGTATGTATGTCACAACCTGTCCCGAACCGGTCCGGTACGTCTTACAAGTCGGCCCGACTGATATGGTCAAATTATGGGTTGCTAGCACACTATCCGATGGATACTAATCGATTTGGATATCTTATCTTTTTAACTGTTTATTTTGTGATGGGTTTTAGGAGAATTTTGATGGTATCTGCTTGGTAAATTTTCGCTTGTTGGCCACCCATTTGGTAGAAAGTGATAACTGCTTGTGGACAGCTGCATCTCCAAAGGGATTCCTGATGCGTTATCGATCTTGGAGTAAAGGCTATTTATTACAGTGCATTGCATGTCGCTGTTATACAACCTGTAACAGAGTAAACGCAATACCTCTTAATGGGTCATTGTACTCATCATTATGAACAACTTTCACTATGAGACCAGCACTGAAATCGCGAAAAAAAGATCGACTGCCCCATACATTTATGTGCGCATAACTCGACAAAATGTACTGAACAGCTGTTTTTTTTTCGCGATTTGGAGTTGGTGCCATTGTAAAATTTGTTCATAATCATGAGTACAATGACGAGGTATTGCGTGTATTCTGTTACACGTTGTATATCCGTTTTAAGTTGTAATAAAGGTTCAAATTACAAACAATTTAACACTGTCTTCTGAACTAGGCAGATGCCTGTATCTTAGAAATCAGTGTCCCTCCAATAACGAGTTACAAAGTATGAGCATTCATGCATAACTTTCAACTTAGTCAATTTAAATTATAGAATTTAATTATTTAATTTTATTCATTAAATATGGATATATTAAAAATATTGATCGTCAACACTCCTGGAAATCACGTTTCCAGAATAAGTTCTTCAACTTATGAACAAATAATAGTCTTCACTTCCAAAGGTGGTTTAAGTTATTAGCTAATGTCACGCTTGACAGTTTTAGCACAAATTCCATTTGATGTTTGCTAATAGAAATTTTAGGCAGGTCTATAAAATAATCTGTTTTTATTATTATTATTCGGACCTAAACTACGATTGTATTATGTTTTTTAGATTTCATTCAATTGTTTTTTTTTTCTCTTGTGTTGACATTTCGCAAAATTTGATACCTACAATATGCGTATTGTTTATGGCCTTTCTGTAATTCATTTATATTGATGTTAATGATGACTCACATACTCAGCAGCGAGCCATGGTTCGTTTGTTTGCGGTACCCTAACAGGGTTCATGTGCCAAATCGACAATCATTAAATCATAACATGTGTTGTGTGCATGAAAGCAAATAAATAAATAAAATACTGTTTTGTTCGTGTTACCACATTGCTTGCAGAAACGACGGCCTATGGGGCCTAAAGGTTCTGGAGTGACGACCACGTACGGGTACGGGAGGCCGCAGCGTGTATTGGACTCCTACAAGGTAGACCAATGGCTAAGTGAAGTTCATGGAATCAGTTGGATGTGAGAAGTCCGGTCCGGAAGGTCCAGTCGACATAGCGACGCTTAGAGGAACCTTTGACTGAGGTAGGCTTAATTCCAAAGCAGATTTGAACCCGTAATTTGTAGGTACAATACGTAATTCAGGAATCAGGACGGATTTCATTGGCCAACTCTTAGTTCCTCGTTTGCTTACCAGTCTACCAAAACGTGTAACTTCTATAATTTGTGGTCTGTCTTATCTAGCAAGCTTTTCTAATCCTAACCTTATTGGCTATAGGTACGGTGTACCGCTGCGTTGACCGTCGGATCAACACGTATTCAGTAAATTATATGCCAGTCCCCATAGACATACCGACGTTATTATAGTGCTGTTCCTACATATTTGTGTCGATAATAAGTGGTGCTGCACTAGCGCAAATTATGATGAAGAAAATTATGTCGATAGTTGTCTGTGGACCAGGATTTGGTTTGAAATTGTATGTGGGACCGTTGTAAATTGAAATTATGTTGCACATGAGAGTTAAGTTATTTAGATTAGGAGGTTATTTAGTAAGCTTGGCTTTTAAGAACTACCTACTTACATTTTGTTTTATTCTATTTAATAATTTTCTTTTTTTAAATTCCGTCACCGAAGGGTCACCAACGAAAACCTAATGCTTAGGGCGAGCTTTTTTGTCTGTAGTTAGGTACCCGTGGTTTACAAATTCTGGGCACGTTAAAATGCGTTTGTCGACCAATATTAGTTAAAGACTAATAGTTATTTATCTGACTATACCCATAATTAATAATAATAATAATAATATCTCTTGGGACAACTCACACACGGTCATCCGATCCCAAACTAGGCAGAGCCTGTGCTATGACAACCAGAAAACTGATAAACATACTTATATATTTCTAAATACATACATATTATAGACAAATTACAACCAGACACAGAACAAATGATCACGCTCATCACACAAAGATTTATCCTGGGTGGGAATCGAACCCACGACCTCCTGTTTAGCAGTCAGGGTCACTAACCACTCGACCAACAGGCCAGTCATTGTTAACGAATGGGTTACTACGGATAAAATAAGTCGCCCTAAGACTCCGCTGTCCATACGTCTGTCTGAAACCGGCCTTTATCTCATGACCCGTAAACAGTTGAAATCATCGTGTGACTATTCGTATTACCGCTAACACAAAAACACCGTCCCTGTGCAACTTACTGACTAAAACCCATCCTTGTTCCTCCTAATGCCCTTTGCGTTCCAGGGCCGCGGTGACTCTTTCGAACATATTCTGCAACCCTGGCAGGCACTGGCCCTAGTGAGCACCGTCTTCTATGCTGACATCTCTTTGAGGTGTGTGAACACAACGCGCCGTCGACCCGTCGGCTCTGGTTGCCCTAGCCTTCTACTAGTGGAAGAATTTTGCTAATCGAAGCAACACTTCAAAGTTTACCTCTTTTATCAAAACAAACAAACAATTCACGTGAAATGCATCGTTTATTCATTCATTTTCGTATTGTGCAAATTTCAACGAAATTAAAAAATCTACTTAGTAGAAGGTATCCTCAGTATATTAACCCGCATTGGTAGGTACTCTCTAACCTCTGGTCACCCAGTAACGAGATGATTGATCTAATAAATTTAAATGCCAGTGTTCCATAACCAGGCTGTCCCGTCGACGCAGTGGTTTGAAGTGCGACTGATGAGCATGAGGTCATTGGGTTTGATTCTCGGTTCGGGCAGAGTGTTGAGTTTTTCCATAATGCTTTATGTAACATCGTTAGGCCGCGTATCCACTTGGCAACATTTGACGCGCGACATGATGCTCAACATGTTGCTCATCATGTTTAACGGCAACGAGCAACCCTTATTAAGTATAGTTTTCATATTTTGCACCAGCTGGCGCTGTTGTGCAACGTTACCGAACAGGTTGAGCGTCACGTGTTGCGCGTTAAATGTTGCCTAGTGGATACGCGGCTTTAGGTACGATGTTTAAAATACTTGTTCTCAGTAAAATCAAAATGTTTAATTTTCCTCAGTTGTATGATATCAGCATGCCTAGAATTTCTAACTAATTCACTCTGTTAGGTACAGTCTACAGAACCTTGATTTTATCTCTCAGTGTAGGCTTAGATTAATTTATACCTAGGAATGCGTGCCAGATTTATGATGTCATAGCCATTTTGAAAAGTGATTCTAGTTTTTGTTTGACTATGTAAGTATGAATTAAACATAACATCACGACTGTAACTAAAGATGATGGATATTATTAGTTGTCCTAAATGTGTACCAAAACACATTTGAACTAATGTAACCCAAAAAAGGACGCGTGTCGTAAATAAATAAGACCGAGTATGGTGTCACTTTTGGGGGAGAAGTAATAAAGTAAATAAAACAACGTTTTGAAACTGAAGCGTCATCATCATCATATCAGTCGAAAGACGTCCACTGCTGGACATAGGCATCCACAAAGGCCTGCCATGATCGCCACGCTTGGCAGGCGGGTTGGCGATCGCAGTGTAGCTGTTGCAATGCACAGAGAATGCTGCTGCCCATTCTCTGGTGAGTCCCTTAGTCGCCTCTCACGACACCCACGGGAAGTGATGGGATTGTGCTATTTTACGTCCGACAAAATACAGAACTGATTCGTGCATCATATGAAATGAAAGGGCCACACTATTCCCAACTGCGACGCCTGAATACTTTTGGGGACCGAACACCAAAAGCCCAAACAATAAACTGCCATCCCACACGAAATGTCAGCTCACCCACAATTCATATTAATGTCATCCGCAATAATTTGTCAAACCAGTTACGATCTTACGGCTCGTACCTACTTAACAACTACGAACAGTTATCGGTAGCGCACCTACTGGGCCGGGCAGGTAGTGTACCGTTGTCGCAAAAACTGTTTGAATAGACTCCTCTTGACAAATGACTGTGGATATTACTTTACACTTTACACACAATAGTCTCTTAGGCCTCAGACTTTTTTACTGATTGTTTGATTTTGTGATTCTTGTTAACTGGTCAGGGTTGATTTGACCGCGGTTTTTGTAGAGGTACTGCTTAAAGAGGAAGGATTGTTTGCATCATACATTCATATAAGGTACTACCGTACTAACGAAACCAGTTTTTTTATTTTAATTAATATGGGTTTGCACTTGATTCTAGTCTAGGTCATAGATGACAGAGACAAAGTCGACGATGGAGCGAGCTTACCGAGAAGAAGCCTGTTCACTCTAATTTTGAATTTATCAGCTGGCATGGTGACGTCATGTCTTCTCATCGCTATGATTTTTTCTTGTATATGTCACCGGAAAATTGCAGACTCCGTAAGATTGTTCGTAAGTATAATTTCTCGAGATTTTATAAAAAATTGTTTTGTAAACAATCATGTCATGTTTTGTATAAAAACTACGATTCAAATTCAATAGTTTCCAATATATCCGTGTCTTATTTAGAAAGAATCGTTTACAATCTTACGGCGAGATTTTACAATCTTACGGCGTTTGCCATTTTCCGGTGACACTTAGAGGTATGCGGCACAGGGTGTACGCATTGATGCCTTTGTCCCAATTTGTTTAGGGCCGATGCAAATGTGTTATTCCATACTTCTGACTTAGTCGTCATCTCAGAAGGCACTACGTATTACACAATACCTACATCTTTCATACGGTACCTACTTCTATACTTTATTTTTCATTCTCAAGAATTTCCTCACGACATTTTCCTCATTCCTTTATATTTCCATAAATACCTACCTACCTCATGACAACTGAATTCCATACAGCTCTTTGATTATCGTGGCAAGCACCTTAACTACGACTAACAAGATATTACAAAAAAATAACCATCATGATCGGTGCATAAACAACAAAGTTATGACTGTAGGTTCATCAATACATTGGTAGGACCCTTTTTTTTAAGGATGGGAAATTATTAAAGGATTTTTTCCGCTCTGGGTGCAGCGGAAGGGCGTATTAGACTCTAACTGACTATAGTAGGCGCCAGATAATCGTGGAATATCGGTCATTGACCCACCTACATTTATTGACATTGTTAATTTGAAAAACGGAATAAATGACACAAAACTGTCCCGAATCATCATCTCTCGTGATCCTTAACATGGTCTAATAATGAAAAACGATTCATATTTAATTGTTCAGGTACCTATGAGCAGTTATTAGGGAAAGGTCAATATACTTTATTCCACATTTATCTGGCGCCTACTATAAAACCCATCCGTGTTCCTTCTAAAGCCCTTTGCGTTCCAGGGCCGCGGTGACTCTTTCGAACAAATTCCGCAACCCTGGATTGATAGGTACGTAGCCACGAACACAGAACTCTTTTCTTGAATCCGGGTAAATACGAGTCTTGAAAATAATTAATTTGACGACAGGCCTCTCAGCAACATCATCTACTGAGTGGTGATCGAAAAAGGTGATGTTAACTTTTTGTTTGATATTTTGGAAAACATGAAAGCAAGGCTAACTAATTATTTTGGATTGATTTCCAAACAGTACTCACAACCGGCGCACGTACATATCGACGGCGAAGTGCCAATAACTCCAACTGCTGAAATCACTAATTTACACAAACGGGAAGAAAAAAAGTAATAAGTATCTTGAGAAGTCGAAAATTAATTAGTAGGTATATTAAATTAGTTTATAACCATTTAATGCAGTTTCAACTAAAAATACACTTCGGACATTAAACATAATACATAGGAAAAGTGCCAGTA
This sequence comes from Mamestra brassicae, assembly GCA_905163435.1. Taxonomy (NCBI): domain Eukaryota; kingdom Metazoa; phylum Arthropoda; class Insecta; order Lepidoptera; family Noctuidae; genus Mamestra; species Mamestra brassicae. The sequence goes on along the minus strand of LR991008.1, from coordinate 15,517,458 downwards.
CCTACCTAAATTTAAAAACTGTAAAAATAAATCTATAGGTAAATCTCTCGAAAAATGTCAGTGATTTCCAGAATCATCCACAGACAAACAGGTCCATCAATCAATGGTACCAACCATAAGGAAAGAACAACTTAAAACTATAACAAATTACCTAGCCTGAAGCGATCACACCCTACCATTAACTTTCGAGGCAAGTGAAATGAAAGCGAGTCACACACAACAGTGATTCATCAATATAATTAAGTTGTAGGTGAACTGTATTAATGTCGGCAATGATATTTTTTTTGTGTGATGGAACCGTGCCATTTTGAGGGGGTGCAAATTTAATTTGTCGTGTCTAATTCTCAAATCTCTGGGGCCTTAGAATAGTAGCATTCTGTAAGGTAGCTTACATATTTTTGTTTAATTCAGAAGCACATATGGGAATCTTCTCCAGCGCCTCCTCGAACTAGCCTTCGCGGCAGGCGTCCAGGTCATCTCGTTACCTCTTTCTGGACCTCTGCAGTTTAAAATGACACAAAACTCGTTTCATCATCTACTACCTACTGGACGGCGACCCCAACAAGGGGGCCTTCCACCCACATCCTTAGACAACAACTGGTCCCACAATCGCCCTAAGTCCAGAGCAACGTTTTTCACCTCGAAATTGTTACGGGATGATAATTAGAGTGAACAGGCTTCTTCTGGGTAAGCTCGCTTCATCGTCGACTTTGTCTCTGTCATCTATGACCTAGACTAGAGTCAAGAGCAAACCCATTTTAAATTTAAAAAAAAAAACAATTTTCTTGTTTTAAATCTAAGAATAATAAGTATAAGTTTGAAATGTAAAGCCTATGTCCGATCCGAATTTATCGGATTCGGATCGAATCCGTCAAAATACTGTCCGAGAAAACTCGGACCAAACTCGGATATTGCTTACGCACTACCTCCGATCCAAATCCGTGATTCAGACGTCATTTTACGCGCAGCCGCTATAAAGCGTCCACTTCACTATATTATTGTAGCGGCCACATGAAAAACTAAGAAGCGAAATATGTACGGCTACAAAAAGTACCGCAACGCCATCTATCCTGCCAGCGACGAGCTACCAACGAAATCCTGCATCGCGCAAGCAAAGTTCTCCGTGCGATTTGAACATAATTATACAACAGTCCGAATATCAACTATCGGGCAGTTGCCCACCAGACACAACAACTGTCTGGTAGGAGGATCCTCCCACTACAGTGGAAGTGTCCGGGACTTTACTCTCTGTTCCGCATACCTCTATATTATATTACTCTTTGGTCCATGTATTCCTTGTCGATATTGTGTTTTTGTTTTCGTCTATAGATTTGTCCAATAAACAGGGTCTAATTTCAACATTTTCAATTAACGCAAAAACATCGCCGTGTCACGTCACCCCCGCCCCCCGGCCCCTCTGCCTCTTTGTGTGCAACTGTTCATGCAAATAATACTATGGCCACTTCGGTCCGTCAAGTATCCGTAATGGAGATTCTCGAATGTCGGAGAGAAAACGGATGACGGAAATCGGGTGTACCTAGTGCGTAAGCTACCATACAAATTATTCTACGACCATGCTGGACCGTCTTTTCACGAATACTGATCGGGTTCGGATCGGACGTAGTGCGTAAGCGCTCTTACTGTGTCATTGGGACTGGTCACGTTCGTGCGATTGGTTGAACCAAGAGTATACCTAGATACTTAAGGTAGACTGGTCCACTGTCAGTTCTCGAGTGTACTATTAGAATGCAAAACAGCTTTACCTCTTATAATAGGCTCACGCGCGTTACTAAGACGAATCGATTGACACCTCATTTGTACAATCGGTTCACTAGAACAGGCTGTAAGCGCATTTCACACAACTTATGGTTACCTATCTATATGTCTATTATTGGAGATGCAAAACATCATTACTTTAATCGAGTTTTCCCTCTTCTCAATCGATAGGTAGTGTTGACATGATTTTGCTATTCTTTTTTATACTGAGTTAACTTTGTAAAAGTTTTTCAGAGTGTGTAGGTTGGTAGTGGACTTGAGTGCCGACAAAAAAGATTCAGCTGAATACCAGTATTTACGTGGAGCGGCTGCCTGCCAAACCTCCACAACCCATTTACTGGGTAACACGGTAGTTCTACTTACAAGTAGACACTTGTTTTCAAATAATGGTCAAATATCAGATTGGTCAGATAATAAATCTGATATTTGACCATTATTGAGGGATTTCATTAGAAAGCTATAATGTGCTGATTTTTTGGCGGAGAATAGGGAACATACATGAAAAAAATATTTATTATTTACAGTTTATAATACAAATGATGATGATGATGATGGCCCACTTTTAAAAAAACACAGTTCCGGTCGTCCAAACCATTTCAAATTTTGCGGGTGTATGCTTCTGTGGTCATAGTCAAAACGGCAACTGGGTTTGACTTCAAGCGTGCCGCCATTTTAAGTATGGCTGACAGTTTTCGTGTTTCTAACCTCCGTCAAGCAAACTTTTGATTGATTGATTTTAGTAGTGAAACAACTTATTTAATCTGTTTAACATTAAATAACAGGTAAGTTTTATTATTTTATAACTTTTCTTGTATTTTTACGAGATTACAATGAACTCTGGTAAACTTTCCTATGATGGCCCACCCCATGTTTCCCAAACATGGCCCGGGCCTTTCCATAGTAGGCGCCAGATAAATGTGGAATAAAGTACATTGACCTTTCCCTAATAACTGCTCATAGGTACCTGAACAATTAAATATGAATCGTTTTTCATTATTAGACAATGTTAAGGATCACGAGAGATGATGATTCGGGACAGCTGTGTCATTAATTCCGTTTTTCAAATTAAAAATGTCAATAATTGTAGGTGGGTCAATGACCGTTATTCCACGATTATCTGGCGCCTACTATAGGACTATTGAATAATACATAAAGCTTACATTAAATTGCAAGTGAACTAACAAATCAGTTTTCTTAATTTTTTAAGTTTCCTTGGACATGAAACTATTATATTTTAACACAAATACAATTTTTTGTAGCTCATTGGCATGCATCTGTTGTAAAAAAATATTTTTTGCACTCAGTTATTATTTTCTATTTTTTAACTGTTTTATAATAAACTTGTTTTTTAACATTGTGCTTTTGGCTTCATGTCATGTTTTGCATGTCGTGATTGCTTAGTATTTTTTATTTGTTCCTAGCTCAACATGGACACAATGCAGAGCGAAGGCAGTCCTTTCTTTGCAGTGGGACTATACAGGGTTGCTTGAAATAAAAAACAGCATACAATATAAACAGATGATATAATTATTTTGACACTGTCAACTTATAAATATTACAATTATACATTAGGTACCAATGTCTTTACAACATATAGATCACTACGTGATAACATTTCAAAGAAATTAGTGAGTTTGAATAGGCAATGGTATCAAACTATAGTGCCAGTGTTCCCGATAACCCATTAGAAATGTGTTTTGAATTTTAATAAGAAAATATTTTTGGCGCGGATCGTGTTTTTTTTTTCATTAAATAATTATTAAATAGTGTACCAGCACAACTTATTTTAAACTTAAAAATACAAAACACAAAAATATGATAACAGTAAAATATTTCTAGTTTTTTTTTATGTATTTAAAAAGCAAAAATCAATGCACTGTGTTCACAATTCCCGCCAAAATTATTTCTCAATCACAGTAATCAACCCCTAAAATCTAGTACCCCAGCAGCACTGTGACTAGAATTAAAAATAAAAATTAAGAAAAAAACGACAGCTTACAAATACGGAATGATCATCTAAACCTACACTTGAGGACATAAAAATTTGCCCACGATACAGATAGCACTATATTTTTTTATTCATATAAATAACTGTTAAAAACTACTAAGAAACTGCTATAATATAATTTTAATAAGATGTGATTATTGTGATGAGCTGTAGGCACTTCACATCGTAGTAAAAATTTGCATCGTTATCATGTTTGGGAAATGGCAAGAATATTTGAAATAATCAGTCAGTTACCACTATTTTGTTAGTTATTTAGAAAAACTATAGGCTCGACTGAGAAAAGGACTTGTCGGAGACAAAACCGTGGTTTTAGGAATGTATATTTTTTATTTTTAATGCGTTGTTTTTTTTTTGTAAATGCAACAGTAAACCCAAAATACATGAATTTTCTTCCACAATGGCCGTGTCAACAATTCTGTCAATTTCAGATGGAAGTCATTTCTTCAGGCAAATAAAAAGAAACCAAGGAATTTAAGAATCCTTTTTTGAATATTGTACTTTTGAGAAATAAAACGAAAGACCTTTTCTCAGTCGAATGCCTTCCCAACCAGAATATCGACGCATGAAATTGGAAGAGTACCCTATTTGTGTAAATCCGAAAAAGTCCTTAACAATCACTATCGTCTGGTCTATTACTCCTAAAACTGCAGTCTACTCCTGTCAACTGGGTTTCTAGTCTAGTCATTTCTAAAATTTTCTCAAATGTATTTAAAAAACGTGTCTTCTTATTGTCGATGTGCTACGATTTGTTTTATCTAGTGAAATAAATACGTTTGCCGTTTTCGAGTAAGCAGTAGTTTCAGATGTTATTCTGGTTTTTTTTTTTTAATTTATCGAGATGAAGCGACGCTAGTTTAGCACCATAAATACTATAGCAGCAACGTATTCAAGATGGCAGTTTATTAAAATAGCATTTGTAAGCACCAGAGACATTCCATTTTTCTTGATTTTTCTTCACATCCACTGCTATACTCGAAAACAATACCAAAACTATGAAAGATTTAGGCTATTTTTATTTGGTAACTTAATACTTTAAATATGAAAGGAATAAAACTAATATTAATATCAATCATGTCAAAACGTTAAAATACATTTAGGCCAAGAGCGATAAATACGGATGGTCCACAAATATAAAACCGCGTAAAGTATTTTTTTAAAGAAACAGTTAACCATTTCTTTGGCCAGCAGTGCACGATGAAAAGTGTATATATATATATTTGGCCGAAAGTGTACGATTAAGCGAATACAAAATGTCCGTAGCCTACATGTCGAGACCGAAGGGGATATGTTATGTTTGGCCTTAATTTGGACCAACACTCATGGCACTCACTCTTACTCGAACAAGATGTATAGAAAAGACCATTTTTAAATAGTACATGATTATTTTGAAACTGCTGTTCTATCGTACATGGAAAACATTCTATTATTTTTTGAGTATATTTATGTTATACTAAGAAAAGGTACATCTATGATAGAACTATAGTTTCTATAAATAAAATGGAAGAACATTAACATTCACTGCGATATCACATACAAAGTTTAGTATACTTCATACATACAGTTTAAAGTCAAGTAAAACACGATAACAGTCGCTCGCATAAGAAACATTCATGTGTCAATATCGTTTTACAAAACTGATATAAAAGAAAATCGGCAAGTGGATACTAACTTGATCGTAAATAATTATCGTGCTTCGCTGTTCAATATTTTCAGCGACATTTAAAACATTTACTAATCAACGATTTATATTTATTTTCAGTGTCGTAAAACAGTCATTATTACATACGAGATTACAGTTCAGGACAATTATATTTCGTAAAAGTTTTTTTCTGTAAATCCCACATGTTAAGTTTGAACTTTAGTTCTTGTTATCGCCGAATGATATTAATTGTAGCCACAACGTGACAATGTCAAATTTTAATCTTCAACAATCGCGAATAACAGAGGTTGAAACGTAAACTTAGGTCATAATTCAAACCAAACAAGTAGGAAAACAAAATCTGACGCAAGTTGTGGTTCAGTTTCTCTGTCCCGAATTCTAAATCTCTTTAGGCCCACTTGCGCCAAAAACTTAACTCGCAATTAGTTGCTAAAACAATGTTAAATATAATACCCGTTTTAGCAACTATATTCGTGACAATCTGATTTGACAGCAGAGTAGAGAGGGATAGAAGATCGCTTTACCACTAAGAGCATCATGTCTCTCAAACTTACTAGTCATGCAATGCTGTATCCTGCTGTCAAATTCGACTTCTTAGATTGTCACAAATATAACTCGGAGTTAATAATGATGCAAGCGGGCCTAAAATACACAATACAAAAAGTTTAACCTTTCCATACATTTACAGAGTCATTGGAAATTGACAAGGATACAGTACATTGAAGAATAAGGCGCTAACACTCATGACAATCTTATGATTGTACTTACAATAATCTAGAATATTCATATTAATTTAATGTTGCTACGTAAGAGACGAAAATTTTGTTGGGCATCGCATTAGATTGGTATACTGTCTTTTTCAAATATTTTATTTTACATAAGCCGACATGGGCACTTAGGGCCTTATCTCACTAGGACACGAAGGTGGCGCGACATTTTGAAATCTTATGTCAAATGTATGCAGTGTGTGCCACCAGCGGGTGATTCGGTTGCCGGCAGCAAATTTGTTGCGCAATCAAGCTGAGGTACCCTTTATACAACTGCATACATTTTATTGGTGGCGCGACCGGTGGCCACCACCATGGTGTCCTAGTGAGATATGGCCCTTATATGACGTCAGAAACTAACGTAGATTTTCTTTCCGTCTCGATTGAAACGGGCAGAATTTGAAAAAAAAGAAGGGGGAAGAAAGCCACATAGAATCGTGATATTGAATTGGGTTTTCGCATAGTAGTGTTGTGTTTGCGGGCCACCCGCATGCGGGCAGGGAAAAATATCGTGCATAGACGACCTCTTCAGATCACGAAACAAAGAAATGACAGTGCGCATGCAGGCTTTTAACATCTTAAAACAATTACTGTAAATTGTAGTCACAGCTGCCAATCAAAGATAAAGTATCTAGACAGCATGACATCCTAATACGTCACCCAACAATAAATAATATAATCAATAAAGAAAATAAATAATAATCACAGTAACATACATTTTGCATTCCGCAAACCCAATATTAAAATCTCCAAGACATACAAAGAAATACGAAGAAAAGAACTTCTTCACATTAAAATTGCTGTTTCGCATAGGAAAAAGGTAGAAGCTGCTAATATATAGTAAGATCAAACAACACTAGAACATATTATAATTCTAAACCACTAGGTTAATATCATCCAATTCTTAAAATACTGATTTACTGAAATATTGCTGTCTCTTACTATTAGATGACATTAAAAAGAGACAAGAGATATACAGAGCTGTCAAACTTTAACGTGAGTTGCCAGCGAAAAAATCTAACTTGACAGCTGTAATGTTCGCTCTCTTTTTTTTGTATCTTTTAGTGAGAAATAGCAATATCTAAGATTATGTTTGGATAAATATAACAACACGTTTTCGTCATAGACACACTATTAACTGATTCCTATTTTTTTACACTGAATATTATTTTTCTTTTAAAAACAAACGTAAGGCCGATATTTCAATCGTCAGACAATAATTTGAAGAAAAAATATTGCAGTTTGACGTGTTTCCATACAAAAGCTGTCAAATCTCCATAATTGTTCTGCCAATTGGCTGACTATTGAAAAACTAGCCCTTAAAGATTGTAAAGAAAACTATTACTCGGTTTCGTTAAAATTGGATGTCATTACCCTATTTATTATGATCGAGATGTCTCAACCACAATCCTAGCATTAACTTCAGTACATGCATAACACACTTGTACATCTCACTATCATTCAGATTATTATTCTCGTCCCAATACAATTTCCTACTATTACAAGAAACAATTTTAACGAACAATTTACTTAGCACACTCCGAACGAAGTATCTTCCGTCACCCTCGTTACATATTCGACAATCACATTTCCTACTTATTTCTACGTAATTGGAAGTATTTGATATTTTGGCAACACTGCGGGATTCCGCGCGGGATATGATTATAGTGGGCACGATGACATTTGAGTCAGTGTTGCCCGGTAATGGAATATTTCTTTTTAATTTAACGAAGTTTGAGTATCGGTCTTTATAGCTGCCTTTTAGAAGATTGGATGACTGGGATAGTTCTGGCGCACCTCGAACTCTTTCGAGGTTTTCGCTACTTTTGAACTCTTGTTTTATTAGAACTTTCCTTCTCAAGTCAGTCAACATATCTTGGACACCCGACCTTCTTTGCCGCACTTTGCTTCCCTCCCCTTGGTTCCACTCAACAGATATGCTCCTATAGAACGGCTTCTGTACATCAAACTCTTGGTCCTCATCATCAGACAAATCCGTTTCAACGTTCTCAGCAGAATTTCGGAAGAAGTTCCGAACCCTGTTGATTTCCGGTGAAACGGGACAGCTGTTACTATTCCTCCTATTCGGGATCTCTAGTCTAAGTTTTGGCCTTTCTTTTGGGACCAAATGCTCTACGGATCTGTCCTTAATACTGTCAAAAGTCCCGGCGAAAGTGTAACATCTTTGCAGTTTCCTTACTTGCGGGGACACACTACCGCTTGTGGCGCCCAGACCTTTATAGCTCTCGTTCAACACCGCCAGCGCTAGATCTCGTTCTGAAAACGTTTCCACACCGAAAGATGCACGCCTGCTTCTCCCTTTGTACGGAGAAGCGGGGATATCTTCGAAACTCCTATACCTATCTGCCATACTGTCTCTACCTTCCGAATCTACTGTCCACAAAGAATCAACGCTTCCTGAGGTTTTCGAACCTATGGCCAACAAGTGATTGAAGATGTCTATACCCCGATCGAGGGAGACAGACCGCTGCAAAGGAACATCGTGCTCAAACCTTTCGTCGTAAGACTCATTTTCGTATTCATCATTCTCTTCGAACTTATCACCGAGCCAGCTGTCAAACTCTTGTGTGCCGAGGTTGAGGGAGAGTAGTTCTTGTCTGAGGTCCAGTTTTGATGCGGGAGGGTGTCTGATGTCGGAGTATCGTCGACGTGTTGTTGGTGCGTGCGTGTGGTGCGTGCGCGCGGGTGCGGGGGGGATGCTGTGTCTACGCGGGGGCGGAGGGGGCACCTGCGGGGTGCGGGGAGTGCGCGGGAGGGGGGGCGGCGGAGCTGCGAGCCAGCGAGGAGAGCGAGCGGCGCTGGAAGCTGCCCACGGCGAGATCAGACTCAACAAAGAGCTTGCGAAAACTGTGGACACAAAAACAATTGAGTAAGTAAACTGACGCCGATTTTTGAGGGTCTGCATCACCACATTCTGACGAATTTTAATTACTTCTTTATTTAATCAAAATGTATGTACTGTAGTGGTACATAGGCGGACTTAATGCAACAAGGCATTCTCTACCAGGCAACCTTTACATATGTTGAAAGTTTTATAAGGACTTCGCCTTAAGAATAATTAATTCCAAATGGAATGAAAAGCGGAGACCTTGCCAGAATAATTATGGTAAAATATGTAGACCCCAAGAAATATATTCAAATAAATATTGGCATGTACCAAATTCAATTCCTTTAAACATAACTTAACTTTTAAATATTTTAGGAGTCCTTATCAAAAAAATCTTATTTAATATGAGTATCTATCTACTGCATTGTGTGAATGTGAAAGCTGTGTAATAAATATAATGCGCAGTCAATAAAAACTGCTTCTCGAACTAGGGGACGCTCTGAAATAAGTGCTGACGATTGATCGTAAAAATAAATTAATATGCCAACTAAAATATTAAGTAAAAAATAGTGTTGATAATGCGAGCTGTCACTTTTTTCTGCGGAATTGGTAACCCTGAATTCGAGTATTATAAGATCTTCCAGAGAATGGGCAACAGCATTCTTTGTACATTGCAACAGCTACATTGCAATCGCCAACCCGCCTGGATAGCGTGGTGATTATGGCACGTCTCGGGCTGATACGATGATGAAGATTTTATAAAAAAAATAGCTGTCGCCCGCGTGAATGTCGAAAATTATCCTAAGGGAACATACTCCCGAGATAAAAACTATCCTATGTCCTTTCCCGGGACTCAACAATCTCTATACCAAATTTCATCTAATACGGTCCAGCCGTTTGTACGTGAAGAAGTAACAAACAAACCTACACACACTCGCAAACTTTCGCCTTTATAATATTAGTGTGATAATAATCAGCTCACGCGGTGCAGTATAGCGAAATGGGTGCATCGTCCTCACATAATATTAAATTAATTTTTGTAAACCAAATTTTGTAAAATCATTGTTTGAAAAGAGTAACTATGGAGTTTCTTGTCCGTTCTTCTCCATAAGAATCTACCTTTCCGAATGGACAGTAGAGTCACTTTATTAATGTAATTCTATTATTTTTACTGACCTGTAAACGATGACGTTCAAAAGTGCCGTTTAATGGCCTAATTGAAATAAACGTTTTGACTTTGACTTTGAAAATCATTTAAGTACTTAATGTGCCCCTTTTTGCCTCGTATAACTAAAATGTACTTTGTTTATTTATTAATTTTGGCATTAACTTCTCCAATAATCGCCTGGTTTTTGATGATAACGGGAGTCTGGGTTCCCGGACCTTTTATAGGCATTTGAGGGGCCGCCCGTCTAGGGCCCCGTTAGACTATTCAAATGGCGGGGCGCACCTACCGACGCGTGGGCAGACCAATTTATCATAAACTCAGTAGTCTAGCACTCGGTAGTGCGGTTACTTTAGCAAGACCCTGCAATAGCATCGTGTTAAGGGACCCAAAACGTTACGGCCCTGACTCTCAATACCCAGCCGCGAAATGCTTTAACTTGCTTTAACTTTGTTGCATGTTATGCAATCCTGGCCTACTGTAGCCCCACAGACTTCCTTTATTCATCCCCCAATCGTCAGCCCTTCAAAGCGTCCCCCATTTCCCCCAAACGTACCGCATAACAACACATCTTCAATACCAAGGGCCGAAAGAGATTCTTGGAGGCGGCGAGCGACGACCCTGGGAGCGCGATGACACGAGGCGGAACCTTCGCGCGGGGAACAAACAAACGTCAACAAAATAGGGGGAAAAAATAAAATGGGGAAGGGGGAAAATAATAAACGGTCAGTTTTTTCAACATTGATGCAACTAATTCACAAAATTTCTAAAAATATTTTATATTCAACTGGATTCAAAAGTAAGGTACGTTTCCAAGGTCGATATTATCAGTAGTTTATTGAATTTGGTTCGGTCACAAAATTATCATTTGTGGCGATCCATTGTTAAGATCTCAATTTTGTATTAATAGAGAAATCTCTTCGAACATAGGTTAAAGAAATATTGCTAATTTCTATATATATATTTCTAATTGTTAAAAAAAGTAATGAAAATATTAATAAATATTTTGTATGTTACAAAAATTAGCATTGATCTACAGCTCATTCAGAGAGTACTGGAAAAATATGAAAAACTTTTTATTCAGAAGAGTATGAAAAAAAAAATGTGCAAAAATGATCTTGCTGACCGTACATTTATTTAGCAAGAATAAAATGAAATAAACAGAAAAATAAATGAAAAGTGCTGGACATAAAAATATGTGAGTGGGTTAAACAAAAAAGGGATAGGATTGGGGATTGTGGTCAAGCGTGAAGCGTTCATGACAGTGTAGTGTCGTATGTCGTATGTAAACATGCAACACAGTGCAGCAAATTGTCGTATCGTGCGCCATCTCTTTCGGCCCTGGTTGCATTTTCCATATTATTTTTTAACTACACAAAAAACACCTAAAAACAAAGAAATTTTGAATAAAACAACCAAAAAGTTTCTTAGGGCTAATTTTCATGCTTGCTTATGGAAAAAATAGGGGAAAAATGTACCAGAACCAAATATAAGCTGGAGTGTAGGTTGGGAGTTGAAACTTTACAATAGGTACGGATAGATTTCCCATAGACAAGTGCGTGTCAGACAGAAGATAGAGCCAAAGAGAAGTGAAAGGAGTCTTTATTATAAAAGACTTTAAATAAAAATAGAGAACAAAACCCCGTCAACACTTCTGTGACACTTGATATTAATATACAAATGAAGAGTTAGTATGAATGGTTTTAAATGTAATGTAAAATGAAATGCGTTTTTAGTACAATTTATTACAGTACCACCACAGTATACGACAATTAGCAGTAGAACAGCACACGACGAACAACCATACTATACGAACTTTATATAAATCAGGGCTTCAAACATGCTGTGGATATGTAAAGGTACAATTCCGTGCAACGCAGCCGCGTGCGGCTGATGCGACAATAGTCGGAGTATGAAAATGTATGGCACCGCTTCCGAAGTCGGCCGCGCGCGTCTCTCGCAGACCTCGGGGACGGCGCCATACATTCTCATACTTTGACTATTGTCGCACGCGACAGATCGCGCGCGGCTGCGATCGGCCGCGATGCACGGAATTGTACCTTTAGAGGCCCTATAGGCCACATGCAATACACATGGTACTCCCGACATAGTTGATCGCATTTATTTTGTCTTAAGGCTGATTTATTAATAGTCAGATAACTTTTAACTGAGGAATAAAATAAGGTTTGACAGCCTTTGTATAGAAAATATTTCAAACAGTCATATTTATTCTTAAGTTAAAAAAAATCTGATTACTGAAAAATCAGCCCTAAGGAATCGAGTTGATCGACAGTTTGAAATATTGTTAACTGGACGATACAGAATTCTCCTAGCATGCGGATAAAACATCGCATGCTTTTTATACACTCTGTTCTTCAAAATGAATCCAAGCTTTAAAACACATTCATGGCATTATACCATCACCAATTCATACCAAATGATTTAATACAGTGCATGCCTTAGAAAAATATGTATATTATCTATTTGTGTGCAAATTAAGGATTACACTAGGATTCCAGTTTATTTTGTGCGGCTAAGGAGTGCGTTTTAACTTGGTTAAATCTGGCAACACTAAACCCCGATTTCTGAAATACCGATACAGTCTCGTTATCACCAGTGATTGGATTATCGGGCGCTAATATACCCAAACTTCACTTTTGTTCCCACGAAAGTATAATACGGACATGCTTTTAAATCGGTTCAGGCATTTAGAAGTTACATACAAACATAAAAAATATTACACTCCTTTTCTTGGGCAGTCGTGTAACAAATACAACACATTGACCACATTGTGCACGTTATAATTTTTTATAGGTATTCCATTTGTTTTGAATAAAATAAAGATACTAAATCAAAATAAACAGTGATATAATTTCATTGAGTTTGTTAAAGTTGTTTTTACAAAATTGTTCAATCCGGGAACCCGGGATTACTTATTTATTCAGAAAGGAATGTCCATATTATTCTTTCAGGGAAAGAAGTTTAGGTATAAAAGCACCCGACTATCCGATCACTGGTGCCAAAACAAATTAAAGTAAAGGCTTTCAAAAACCAGGGACGAAATAATACGAAAAACGCAAAACCACATTTTAATCAGTAAAGCTGGACACAGGCCGGTGTTACGGGCCGTAATGTAACATTCGCAGCGAGCATGTTATGTTACGCCGTGTCCTAAAATCAGTGTAAAACAAAACACATACGCATCATGTTCGTGCTCGTTTCCACGTACTGATGCACGAATGCTCGCTCTGTAACATGTCACATTACGCCCTGTAACACCGGCCAGTACCCACTTTAAATGTGATAGAACAACTAGCAGATACAACCGTCACGTTCATTTGTGTATGTTCGTCAAACCCGATCGCGTCGTCGCGCCGATAGAGGGCGCTTTCCGGGCGGAGCGGGAGGGAGTGGCACTCTTACTTACTGTAACCCATCCGTGTTCCTCCAAAAGCCCTTTCGTCGTTGCGCCCACAAAATTGCATTATGTTTATCGATTTTGTGATTTTCAGTCGCTTTTGATGGTTGCACCCACATAAAACCGCCATGTGATAACTTCAATATTAACGAAATTATAAACAGTGGTCGGATAATCGAGCGCTTGTATACCTAAACTTCTTCCTGTGAAAGAATAATATGGACATTCCTTTCTGAATAAATAAGTAATCCCGGATTCCCGGGATTGAACAATTTTTATAAAAACAACAATAACAAACATAATTAAATTATAGCAGTGGTTATTTGGATTTAGTATCTTTATTATATTCAAAACAAATGGAAAATCATAAAAACTTTCATTGTAAATTAAAAGTTCCATTAGAATCGGCTTTTTAAATTTAAAAATTACAGAGAGAGTTCACAACGAGTTGTAACTATATTTTGTATGCTACATTATGTAACTATATTTTTAGCAATCTCAGGAATTTCGAACGATTCCGGGATACGGGATTCTGAAAAGCATGTCTGTATTATGCTTTCGTGGGAATAAAAGTAAAGTTTAGGTATATTAGCGCCCGATTATCCGATCACTGATAATAAATGTAGTGTGTAGTTTATGCGTTTTGTAAGAGCAACGACGCTTTGCGTTCCAGGGTCGCGGTAACTCTTTGGAACAACTCCGAGACCCTGGCAGACGACTTAGTTTTGCTCAGGACGACGGCTGAGGGTCATAACGTCGTGTGTACTCACAACTTCCTGATGCCACTGTTCCGTTTCCAGGGCGCGTCGTCGGGCTCGGCCGGCAGCGGGCCCTGCACCGGAGCCTCCTCCTCCTCGGGCTGCGCCGTGCTCACTGACGGAGACGTGTCGGAGGCTGAGGGTCACAACGTCGTGTGTACTCACAACTTCCTGATGCCGCTGTTCCGCTTCCAGGGCGCGTCGTCGGGCTCGGCCGGCAGCGGGCCCTGCACCGGAGCCTCCTCCTCCTCGGGCTGCGCCGTGCTCACTGACGGAGACGTGTCGGAGGCTGAGGGTCACAACGTCGTGTGTACTCACAACTTCCTGATGCCGCTGTTCCGCTTCCAGGGCGCGTCGTCGGGCTCGGCCGGCAGCGGGCCCTGCACCGGAGCCTCCTCCTCCTCGGGCTGCGCCGTGCTCACTGACGGAGACGTGTCGGAGGCTGAGGGTCACAACGTCGTGTGTACTCACAACTTCCTGATGCCGCTGTTCCGCTTCCAGGGCGCGTCGTCGGGCTCGGCCGGCAGCGGGCCCTGCACCGGAGCCTCCTCCTCCTCGGGCTGCGCCGTGCTCACTGACGGAGACGTATCGGACCCACTGGAATGAAGACTTGAGAGGTCAGGTGGTTCTAGTGGTAGATCGGTTGATGATTGTGAAAGTTTTAAGTGGAAGGAAAAATTCGCAGGAATGATAAGGCATATTTTAATTTCATTTTTGTCGTTTGTATATTGTGGTCTGAGGTGAATTTATTCAAAGTTACATACTTGAACATATTTTCAGATTTTGGGTTCACCTCAAAATTTAGCTTGACAAGTTTATCGGATTACAAGTAGATGGCGAGTGTGAACTTTTTAGATTGGAAAAGCCATATTTCTAGCAGCTGCTCCTCGGCGCGGTTGAACTTCAGTTAGAGCTCGTTGCGCTTGAGCAGGATGACAGCTCATGTTAGATGACTGTGTGTTGCCCGTCATGTTGCTGGCGCGCCAAGGAGCAGCTGAACTACAGTTTGAGCTCGTTTCGCTCATGGTGGATGGCGCGCAGCTCTCGCATGCTACACGTCAGTTTGGTTGACAGTGTACAGTAATGTGTGTATACCTGTCATGTTGCTGGTCGGTCTGTAGTGCGTGCAGCTGCTCCTCGGCGCGGCTGAGCTTCAGTTTGAGCTCGTTTCGCTCATGGAGGATGGCGCGTAGCTCTCGCACGCTGAAGGTCGGCTTGGATGACTGGTCGTCGTCGTCAGTGCCGTCGGGAGTCGCCACGCCGCATGTTGGGCACTTCTGACAACAGAAAGAAAACAGATTTTCAGTAATAATGAAACTATAAACGATTTAAAATTCAGTTTGGGCAAGCTCTGCAATTTTACTGTATCGTTGTTATATTATTCTTCTCTTTAACTACATTTTTGTTGCTGTTTTGAACCCTGAAGATTATTCTGACTTCCAAATAGTAGGGGTTTCATTCATCGCGGTGTTTCTTGTGAGAACATATGCATTTTTTTCTTCTCAAATTAATTACCTGCCACATTACGCCGCTTGTAAAGTCACTGTACACTTGAGATCTGAACCGATTCATGGCCAATGACGCCCCAGGCGCGTCATAAGCAAATATCACGGGAGCCCTTTGACGCACCTAGCGCGTCATATCGGACTTACTTAAAAACAGATTTAAAAAAATTGAGATAAAGAGAACTACCTCTTTTTATCCTAAATTAAACATTGAAGTTGACAATACCCTTGGCCATTAATTTAGAATACATATTTTATAAGTCAGGGATAGCAAACCTTTGGTAACAGTTTACAAACTTATACGGGGTGATGCTAGCATTATACCCAAGTCATGTTCAAACTGAGCATAAATTGGAGGTAGTTCGTCTTGTGTATTCAGTACCTACTGTTTTTATATCTTTTGAGAACAATGCTTTAAAATATTTTTTTGCTGCACAACAATCGGGGTTTGACTTATTTTTAATGGGCGACTTAGGTTTCTCCTTAGATGTTCTTACTTTAAACTTTTTCTCACATTCGTCTTCTTCAGAATCCATAATTTCTTCAATGCTAGTGTCTGAATTATAATTTCTATATTGACTATTGGTCATGGTACATGGTCCCATGAATTTAAGCTTCTTTGAAATATGTAAAATCGACTGACTACATTCAGGAAAAACATCATTTTCTTTATCGTTATCTTGTTGGTTATCTTCATGCTTATTAGTAAATAATGCTTGACTACATTCAGGAAAAATTTCGTCTTCTTGCTGATTATCTACAAATAATACGTTTATTATCACAAACAATTGACCTAATACAAATAAATTTACACAAATGTTGACTACCCCCGTCACATTTTACTAAAATAAATAAATCCTACCTTGGGAGGCCATATTTCCTTTGAACACCAACGAATAAGAATTGAAGCCCACTCAGAACTTTTTCTCTTAGCGTATCGACGCAAGATAACGGCGAAATACGCATAAAACATCATAGGGTGCCAATGACGCTCAAGGTATGTCATCCTGTATGTAGGCCCATGACGCGCCTGGCGCGTCATCGTCCAATGTTCGGGGCCTGGCTAAAGTATGCATGAAAATGATGGTGGCAATGAGTCGGTTAAGACTGCATTCATCATAATCATACCAGCCGAAAGACGTCCACTGCTGGCCAAAGGCCTCCCCCAAAGGGTGGGGGAGTTGCCATAATCGCCACGCTAGGCAGGTTGGCGATGGCAGTGTAGCTGTTGCAATGCACAGAGAATGCTGTTGCCCATTCTCTGGTGTGTCCCTCAGTCGCCTCTTACGACACCCACGGGAAGAGATGGGATGGAGCTATTCTTTTACGTTTGACAAGAATGACACACTGCGTTTTTTTTTTTATCAAATGACTTCTTACACTCTGGGTGGAGCGGAAGGGCGTGTCAGACTCTTACTGACTAAAACCCATCAGTGTTCCTTCTAAAGCACTTTGCGTTCCAGGGCCGCGGTGACACTTTCCAACAAATTCCGCAACCCTGGCAGGACACACTGCGTTACAGAGCGACATTTGCCAAAATCCGCTAAGCAGAAGGACGGATCAGTATTTTAGTAAAAACGAGTGTTTCACCTTGTTCTGTGCGCTGTCCTGCTGTAGCACGGCGATGTCCCTCTGTTGTGACTGTACTATGGCGGTTAGCTCCGAGCGCTCTTCGCATACCAAGCGCATCTGGAAGCAAAGGAAAATGGCACGTTATTAAGACTTACATCCTTTGGAAAATCTTAGTTTGTGATTGTGAAGAGGTAATGAGAAAGCCAGGTTTAGGTGAATCAAGAGCTTCTCCTGTTGAAACACAATTCATGCTAGATCGCGCTGAGTCCAAAGTAAAGCAAAACATAATAATAATAATATATATATTTTTTTTAATAATAATAATAATTTATTATTAGTATTAGTAGGAGTATGCTTACATTAACTTTTTTTTTATTTAGAATTTAAATAATATACCCTTACGCATGTGAATGAAGAGTGATGCATATAATTGCAAGATGTCTGATGCAACTGGCCTGTTGGTCGATTGGTTAGTAACCCTGACTGCTAAACCGGAGGTCGTGGGTTAGATTCCCACCCAGGACATGTCTTTGTGTGATAAGCATGATCATTTGTTCTATGTCTGGGTGTAATTTGTCTATAATATGTATGTATTTAGAAATATATAAGTTTGTTTATCTGTTGTCTGGTTGCCATAGCACAGGCTCTGCCTAGTCAGATCGGATGACCGTGTGTGAGTTGTCCCAAGATATATTATATGTTGTATATAATAGAAAATGGAACAGTTTAGGGGCTGGTCCATCGGTAATGGTCCCCACTTATATCTGAGATCCCGGCCAAAGAAAAGATGGATGATCGAGGAATGATATGAAACAGGGAGTGAATGAATAGACTGACGGTCGTCAGGGGAGAATGGGAAAAAAGGGAATGGGTTAAGTATACCCCAAGTTATAATGGGAGTAGGAAAGGAAGATGATCATAGCTGACGCATATATAGGTATTTCTTAAAAGCTGAAAACTATCCGCAGTCAATACACATACATTGGATCCTGTACCTATACTTCGGACCGGACAAAACACGATTTAGTATAAATTAAGCGTTAGTTTCAGCTTGCAGTAGCTCAGTTGAGATTCGGTACCAAAAACTAAACAAATGCTTAAACTTGAGCAGAATTCATTCTGATTGGAATATACGAAGGAGCTAGGGAAGTTTTTGACACCATTTGAAACATAAGCATAACAAAACAAATTAAAAATTGACATTTTATACAGTTGATAAAAACTGTAGTCTATGCAGAAAGGCGTTTGAAGCAAGCTTACCGAGTTCAAGATGGCGCCAGAGAATCATGCATTAAGAAAAAACAAGCTATAGTAGGCGCCAGATAAATGGGGAATAAAGTACATTGACCTTTCCCTAATAACTGTTCATAGGTACCTGAACAATTAAATATGAATCGTTTTTCATTATTAGACAATGTTAAGGATCACAAGAGATGATGATTCGGGACAGCTTTGTGTCATTAATTCCGTTTTTCAAATTAAAAATGTCAATAATTGTAGGTGGGTCAATGACCGTTATTCCACGATTATCTGGCGCCTACTATAATATATAAAGCACATAATTCAGGGCAAATTCAATTTTGAAATAAATAAACATCACATAACACAACACGTCAAAATATGTAGATATGTATGTATGTATATGTACAAATGTGTGACTGTATGTATGATTCCCGTATTCCGCATGTTTTTTTACCAAACTCGCTCACGATTTCAACGTTAATATTAGATAATCCTGGCAGGCCCCCGTTTGAGATACGGTGATGGTACATACCTCAGGTTTTAAGTTGGACATAAAGCTTTCATACAAGGTACACCCCGTCAATATCCGTTCAGTATTAGTGAGTTGTAGCTGGAACATACAGACATACAAACTAAAAAGAGGGATTTTACGTTAAATTGATTCCAGCCACCGCTTACGAATTATTTCAAAAAGCTATGATTTTTGGAACAGAGTTCCTTAACGCGTCTTGAGGTATGTGCGATTCGGGAGAAAATGGAACGTCACGTAAGATTTTTGTGCTAGATCCCCTCAATACGCCTTTCTCTTTCTCTCATTCGGGCTTCCTGAGTTAAAAATGCGTGAGGAACTTTGTTCCTGACGGAGCCGCGGGGGTCCCCTGACCGTACACGTGAACCGCAGTGTTCCACAAGTTAGCTTTTTTAATGTTATCAACCTACTTTAGGACTTCGCGACAGACTCGACGACTTAGAGGCGTTCACGGGAGATTAATTGACGAAGCAAACACCGGTAAGAGACATCCACTTTGTCCAGTGTTTCGCTTCTGGCTATTGGTAACGGGGAGAACTAAACTCAGCAATGGGATAACAAAATCAGCCTATGTTCCCACTCCTGGGACACAGGCGTCCTCTGTAGGAAGGACTAGGCTATAATTTGACTGGCCTGTTGGTCGAGTGGTTAGTGACCCTGACTGCTAAACCAGAGGTCGTGGGTTCGATTCCCACCCAGGACAAATCTTTGTGTGATGAGCATGATCGTTTGTTCTGTGTCTGGGTATAATTTGTCTATAATATGTATGTATTTAGAAATATATAAGTATGTTTATCAGTTGTCTGGTTGCCAAAGCACAGGCTCTGCCTAGTTTGGGATTGGATGACCGTGTGTGAGTTGTCCCAAGATATTATTATTATATTATATACGGATTGGTAGACGTCGCATATCTTTGAATTTTCTCGTACATGACGACAATGTTTTTCATCACTGAATTCTAATTGATTGAAAAGAAATGGGACTGCCACGGTGCTTTCGACAGATGAATTTATTCTAAGTACGTTATGAATCAATAACACTGTCCAGCAGTCCTAGCACCCGAATTCGGAAGCATATCTAATTTTGAATTTTATGGCTACGTCACTGAATTATATAGAAATGAGACACCTGAATTCGTCAAGTCAGCCAGTCTAATTAACCGACCTAATTCGTGCAACCGGTATTCGGATATTTAAAGACGGGTTAATGACCAAGTGCAACTAATAGCGACTTTATGGCCTGCGCATACTGGCGGACGGGACGGCAGAAATTTATCAATTGAATTTAACAGTTATACAATAGAGATAAGGTATATATTTCAATGCTCGGAGCATTGCAGCGCAGTTTTCTCTGGAGCATCGAAGAGAGACGCTGGAATATACCGCGGTGGGAGTTGTCTCCCCATCCAGAGACGATTCCTTCTATTAATAGGTATTGATACGTGTCTGTTCTTCTTCTTCTTCGAAGATTGATATTGAAACTAAATCCCAGAAACCCACAACACACTTTCAAAAGCAACTCATCAACTGCGTAGTCGCTAGTGGAATAATCAAATCCCGGCCAGCGGTGGCAAGCTAGCGGACGCTCGCAGTATCGCAGAGGCTTTTACTTGTTAGTGTGCGCTGGCGGATAGAGAAATCCTCCTCGATGCTCTCCCTCACCGTCCACCAGTGAGCCACGTCATCGGAATAGACGAATAAGTGTGTCATTGTAGGGTGCCAACTGAAAACCAGCGCTGGTTGTCTCACGCCCAACTGATGCTGAGATGGTAACTTCTGGTATGGGCACGCTCAGCTCAATTCTGAACCTACTGCACTGTATTATTTTTGTTACTTTCTCTTCGTTGCTGTACGTTTGTTTCTATGCCGAACAAATATTAGTTTATCTCTTAATATTTTGTTATTTAACAGTTTCTACCAGCGGCTCCGCCCGCGTGAATGTCGTAAATTATCCCAAGGAAACATACTCACGGGATGCAAACTGTCCGATTTTCTATTCCAGGACATGGTCTACCCGTGTGTCAATCATCAAATCCGTTCATCCGAATCTGGAGAGGTGACAGCGGGCCCCCGGGCCTTAGGCGCTGCCACCGCCGCCAGTCGTGAAGACGCAGTGTGGCACGCACTTCGCGCCCATGCTCCGTTCTGAGCTAGGCTCCTCGTGCTGCCTGTGGCTACGAGTACACGTCGAGCCTGGCTCCGCTCGGGGGCCCCTGCGCTGTGGCAAGACTAGACTACGGTGCCTGCCGACTGGATCAAGCGGTCTTCAAGCGATATCCATCGGTTGACCACAGCGTACGTGTGGGCTTCTCACGAAGATATTGCAATTATGCCGTAAGCAGTCATTAACGTTTTAATGTATGGATTAGAGCTCGGGGGCCCCTGCGCTGCGACAGGACTGGACCACGATGCCTGCCGACTACATCAAGCGGTCTTCAAGCGATATCCAGCAGTTGACCACAGCGTACGTGTGAGCCTCTCACGAAGATATTACAATATGCCGTCAGCAGTCATTAACGTTTTAATGTATGGATTTTATATACATATACGTTCAGGTAACAAACATATGGACACATAGGTATAGAGATATAATCTGAGTATCTAGAGGCAGTCAATGGCTCCATAATGTAACTTGTTTACATACATTACTTTTTGCTGCACTGTAGTGTATGTAGTTCATACAAAAAACACGATACCCTCCTTTTCACTGTCAAAGTGTAGCAATAAAAAATCGGTACAGTAGCTGACTCCAAATTTGTGTCAAATATAGGTACCGCCATTTATCGACTACATCAATAGAACTAAGTGTATTAGTCTACTTGTGTTCACTTCAGTTTGTTTATTGCTTCACTGTTTATTCTTTTACGAGCTGATGACGCGTAAATATCGGCTTCAAAGAACAAATAATTTCGTATAAAACTCCTATTTCCTGCCATAAAGTTGGAATTTGAAAAAATCCTTTCTTAGCTTATAAACCTGTATCTATTCGACATTTCAGCTTTCTAGGCCCAGTACTTTTGGCCGTACGTTGATAGGGCAAAGGGTACTTGCGACCCACTCCGGCTTCATACGATTGTAAATTTAGTGACACAGTAATTTCAGTTCAGTCCATTTCTACAAAAAATATTTACAAAAAGTAAAGAAAACCGTATTAAAACCGTTGCGTGGTTTATAACAAGTTAGCAGATAAAAGGACTGAGGGAACAGCTATTTTGCTTTGCTTGAAAAAGGCAGTTACACACAGAGAATCGATTCTCGAATCGAAGACTCTTACTGACTAAAACCCATCCGTGTTCCTTCTAAAGCCCTTTGCGTTCCAGGGCCGCGGTGACTCTTTCGAACAAATTCCGCAACCCTGGCAGGCTCTGGCGAGGTAGACCTGAGAGTGGCAGTAAACAGGCTGAAGGCCAAAAATACCGCCCCAGGACCCGACGGCTTACCTGGGAGAGCCTGGGTCCTGGCTTTGGAGGCTCTCGGGCCTCGACTAAGGGGGTTCTTAAGCGCATGCTTGGAGAGAGGCCAGTTCCCACTTCGTTGGAAGACGGGGAAACTGGTCCTCATTAAGAAGCCTGGGCGCCCTGCGGACTCTCCGTCCGCTTACCGGCCCATCGTGCTGCTCGACGAGGTGGGCAAGCTCTTTGAAAGAGTAATTGCAAACCGCCTCGTCGGGCACCTGGTGAGGGTGGGGCCGAATCTGGCGGAGAACCAGTTCGGCTTCCGCACGGGGCGCTCAACGGTGGACGCCATCATGCGCGTGAGAGCCCTCACGACGGGGGATGCGGTGTCCCGGGGCAGGGTCGTCTTGGCGGTGTCTCTTGACATCGCCAATGCCTTTAACTCCCTGCCCTGGAGTTGCATTAGGGAGGCACTCCGGTACCACCGGATGCCGACCTACCTCCGTCGCGTGGTCGAGGCCTATTTGACGGACAGGGCCGTCATCTACCCCGGTCACCGGGGAGAGTGGAACCGGCGAGAGATGTCGTGCGGTGTTCCACAGGGATCGGTTCTGGGGCCGCTCCTGTGGGACATCGGCTACGATTGGGTGCTGCGTGCCGACCTCCCTAGCGGCGTCAGCGTAGTCTGCTACGCTGACGACACGCTGGTTCTAGCACAGGGGGGGTCGCACCAGGCGGCGGCCGACTTAATGACACGCGGGGTCGCGATAGTCGCTGGAAGGATCCGGCAATTGGGTCTCGAGGTGGCCCTGCACAAGTCCGAGGCCATGTGCTTTCATGGTTCTCGGAACAGGCCACTAGCGGGATCCCAATTAACGGTAGGAGGGGTTCACATCGGCGTCGGGTCGACAATCAGGTATCTGGGGCTCGTTCTCGACAGCCGGTGGAACTTCGAGGAGCACTTCCGACGTTTGGCTCCCAGACTGGAGCGGGCTGGAGCTGCTTTCAAGCGGCTCCTGCCCAATCTAGGGGGTCCAAACGCCTCCTGCCGGAGGCTCTATGCGGGGATCGTGCGGTCCATGGCCCTTTATGGGGCCCCTGTGTGGGCCCTAACGCTGAAGGGGCGACCAGCCCGCCAGCTCAACGCGGCTCAAAGGGTCATGGCCATCCGGCTGGCTCGGGGATACCGCACGGTCTCCGGCGAGGCGGCGAGCCTCCTTGCCGGATTACCGCCATGGGATCTGGAGGCGAGAGCCCTCGCGCACGTTTATGCGTGGCGCGTGGAGGTGCTTCGCCGGGGCGAAACTCCGCTGCCACGGCAAATTGCATCGCGGCGGACGGAGCTCCGGCAGGATACTATGGCGGTATGGAGACTGCGACTATTGCAGCCCAGCGCTGGGCACGCCACAATTGCGGCGGTAAGGCCCCTCTTTGAGGAGTGGCTGGAGAGGCGCCACGGCGTCCTCACCTTCCGCCTGACGCAGGTACTTACCGGACACGGCTGTTTCGGGAGGTACCTGTTTCGGATTAAGCGGGAGGATACGCCCGGGTGTCAGCACTGTGAGGATCGCCCGGAGGACACGGTGGAGCATACGGTGGAGGTCTGCCCTGCTTGGGCTGAGCACCGCCGTGTCCTCGTCGAGGCGATCGGCGGCGGCAACCTCTCGCGTCCGGCCCTGGTTGAATCCATGGTCCGGAGCGAGGAGGCTTGGGAAGCGGTCACCTCCTTCTGCGAAGCAGTAATGCTAGCGAAGGAGGAGGCGGGCCGCGCGAGGGAAAGGCAAGGCCTTCGTCCCAACCGCCGCTACAGGAGAAGACGCCCCGGGCGTCGGGAGTCGCAGGGCGATCCCCGGCCACCGTAGGCGCGGGCCTGCGGACGGCGAGCGTTGGGTGGCTCGCTGTCCGATCACCACCAGGCCCGGGTCGATGGCGCGTTGTGTTTCACGCGCGCCTCAAAGAGATGTCAGCAAAGAGGACGGGGCCCGCTAGGGCCAGAGCCTGCCAGGGTTGCGGAATTTGTTCGAAAGAGTCACCGCGGCCCTGGAAAGCAAAGGGCTTTAGAAGGAACACGGATGGGTTTTAGTCAGTAAGAGTCTGACACGCCCTTCCGCTCCACCCAGAGCGGAAGAAGTCATTTTGATGATTTCCCATCCTTAAAAAAAAAAAAAAAAAAATTGCAGGCTCTGGCCCTAGTGGGCCCCGTCTCCTATGCTGACATCTCTTTGAGGCGCGCGTGAAACACAACGCGCCATCGACCCGGGCCTGTTGGTGATCGGACAACGAGCCACCCAACGCTCGCCATCCGCAGGCCCGAAATACTCACTGCCCTGGATGTAGATAATATAATAAAACTGAAGAGTTTGTTTAGTTGGGTAGGAGCTCGTGGCTAAATAATAACAGCCGCACGGGTCGATCTTCAAGGTTAAGCAACGCTTGCCGAGGATGGTCTGTGGATGGGTGACCATCTTAACATACCGAGACTCCTCCGTGCCTCGGCAATCACGTTAAGCCGTTGGTCCGAGCTGTCATTTGTAGATCTTTGGCAGTCGTTACGGATAGTCAGAAGTCAGATAATCTGACATCAGTCTTGCCAAGGAGTACCGTGTTACCCATTTAATAGGTTGTGAAAGTCTGGTAGGCAGCCGCTCCACGTAATATACTGGTATTCAGCTGAATCCGGTTTGACTGGAAGCCGACTCCAATATAGTTGGGATAAGGTTAGGAAGATGATGAGTTTGTTTGTTTGAACGCGCTAATCTCTGGAGCCACCAGTTGGATTTGGAAAATCCTTTTTGTATATGATAGCCATATTCATGAGGAATGCTTTATATATGCGAGAACGGAAAATTCCTATGGGAAAGGGAAAAAACGGGATATACCTACGCGTACGAAGTCGCGGTCAAAAGCTAGTCTCCTATTATTCGCTGGTATAATTCAGTATTTTAAAAAGTTGCAGCATTTTTGACCGAACCTCCTTGTCCTCCTAACAAAGATTTAAACACTTTAGTAGGTTACATTGCCTTAAAATTCTGAGAGTGATATGAAGATTCGAGAAAACTTTACGAGTGGTACGCCAGTTCGAAAACGACGTCGAATAACGAATGACGTTGTTGCGAATACGCTGATTTGAAAAATTGTTTAACTGGTACGCTAGTACGAAAGTCTTGGTATCGAAATCCACTGTTGCGAATAGCATATTCCAATCTGAATTTGCCTTGGGATCGCACTCCCTGAAATTCTACCCCCTAAAGTATGTAAAATTATTGTGCAGATATGATCTTACATGTTTTACACTACCAAGAGCTTCGTGAAAGTTGATTTATGCTAGACCATGGTCTGGTTTATGTTCTTAGTTGCTGAAGTGTAGCGTCAAAGCCTTAAGTCATTCTGTCAAATCGTCATTAATATACCAAGTGAGTGCTGATAGAATTGACGTCCGTTGTCAATTTGCTAAACAACTAATTTCCCTAACGTAGTAGACTAAGCGCTACGCTGTTACTTGAATAAACGTTTCTAACAGCCGGTTCCAATAACGTTCTACCTTTAACCAACTGAAGACAGTAGCTGAACTGCTTCAGCTACTGTTGGTAGCTAATTTGACAGTTGGTGAAAGGTAGATACGTATTGAGACTGGCCGTTAGAGGTACGCTTAAACGTTTATAAAGGGTTAAGAATATACTCGTACAAGTAAGAAAATTGCTCGTTTTAAAACACGAGATAATGCGACGCAACCGCTCCCTAGTTGGTGCAAAATGTTTGTGTTTTACAGTGTTCCTGACAGGCGTATTTGCGCGTGGTTAAACCTCAGAAGAAAAAGTATAAAGCGAGGGGAGAAACTTTTATCTTTTGTTTGCGGTAAAGAAAGGGGTAAACAGGAAAACATGTGAAAATACACATAAAGCTTTAAAATTTGTATAGTAAAGGAAATAATGCTAAGTGCTGTCGGAAGCATTCTATGTGGTAAATATGTGCATATCTAAGCAACAAGAATTATATTCTACAACATGATTGTTTCACTCAAATTGTGATTCAAAAGGCTTTGATTAAATGTAGTCTTCAATAAGGGTTGAATTTCAAAGCCTCTCTTAACTTTCTTTTTTTCAACTTATTAGGAAAGTAGGATAGAATTCGTCGCTGAAGAAGATCCGATACTTATTTGTACAGAGGCCCGAATCAAAGGAAAATTACAAAACAACGAATTTTGCTTTAAAAATAGAACATCCCATTTACTGGCGCGAATAACAAAGGCCATGCACAACGATAAAAAAAAGAAACGTCAGCTTGACAGTTCCCATCTCTGACGTCTTACGTCAAATTACTGTCAAAATTAATCACGAGCTTTCTGCACAAACATGTTAAGTCCCTAAATGTACGAAAAATGAACATACCTGATTCTGTATCTGCTTATGCTTTCGCCGGAGATCACGGCTCACTTGTGCCAACTTCTCCACTTGGTTCGACAACTGCAAAGTATCCAAAATTGCCATTTTTAGTGACACACACACAAAAAAACACAATTTAAAGGCAATATCTTTCTAAAACACGTGATGTCACTGTGTATTATGTATAGTAAATCGTGGAGTATATCGTAAGGAGTTTATCTATTGACAGAAATGGAAAGATAAAAATGTTTGGGCGTCAATGTAATTGATTTCTGTTCGTTGATAAGATACTGTCATTGTCGAAAGATTCGGGGGGTTTATATTGACAGGTCTATTTTTAGATTGGAAGAATACAAGGTCTCCCTCCATTTGTTGTTATGCTGAAATTGTGGTGAATTTCGCGAAACATTTTCGTGAACGCGTATTGATAGAATTGAAATTTTCTGACTACACTTACTCAAGAGACACATAACTCTCCAAGAAAAACGGGACTTCGTTTTAGTACCTTCTGTGAGTTTTTGTTAAACGTTTTCTTTTATTGCTTGAAATTGTAGCGGCCACATGAAAAATTAAGAAACAAAATTTGTGCGGCAACAAAAAGAACCGTAGCGCCATCTACGACGAACTAAAAACGAAATCCTGCATCGCGCAAGCAAAGTTCGTGCGATTTGAACATATACACCAGTCCCAATATCAACTATCAGGCAGTTGCCCACCAGACAACAACCGTCTGGTCGGAGGATCCTCCCATTTTGGTGGAGGTATGCGGGACTTTACTCTATGTTCCGCATACCTCTATAAAATAACTATGTATAATTTTATGTCTCTCGCATGACCGGGAAGTCTCCCCTTCTCTAAAATTTTCTAGAACTGAATATTTCGGGTCATAATTTCCACACAAAGAATTGAATAACCGTGTTTTGTCTCCAGCATTACAGATAGTAGTAACTCATATACAAAACTATAAAAATAACGGAAGTAAAGGATCAAATCCCAGCATTATGCTAAGGACCCCTCGAGGGATGATCAGCGATGGTTTTCATCTTGAACCGTCACGTGCCCCAAAAAGACCAAAACCCTAAAATAAACGTGAAACAATTAACAAATTTTCCCTTCAAGTAAATTTATTATTGACTCCTTTCAAATTGTTTCGCCACTCCATAGAATATAGATTGTGTAGCCAGTGGGCGGTCAGTATAAAGGCGCCCACCCACGGCGCAAATTACTAAGATAACCTTTAAGGGGACCACGTTCTACTCGGCCTGGTTTATTTATAGAGGTGGCAAGTATATTTGTAAAGGCTTTTCTATTATACACTACTTTTTTCTGATTTACTGATTTTAGAAACTATCTAATTATGGAGCAGTAGACCATGCAGAAAGGGACGAGATGAGCTAGCTAAAAATAACTTTTTCTTCTTCCTGGGGCCACATTCCACTTTTATTATCTGATATTATAATAGGCCATAATCATCATCTGCCTAGCATTGTCCCAACTACTGCCTACCAGACTTCCACAACCCAATAACTGGGTAACACGGTACCCCTTGGTACCAGGAGCCAGGAGTACCGTGTTACCTAGTTAATGGGTTGTGGAGGTCTGGTAGGCAGCCGCTCCACGTAATATACTGGTATTCAGCAGAATCCGGTTTGACTGGAAGCTGACCCCAATATAGTTGGAAAAGGCTAGGCAAGGCTATTCAAGGATACAAACCTTTTATTATCCTTAAAGAAACGAATCTTTCAACTTTTGAACGCCACTGTCCCGTATATAACGTGTAACAGAATTAACGTAATATCTCTTAAGAGGTCATTGTACTCATAATTGTTAACAACTTTTACTGTGGGACCAACGACGAAATTGCGAAAAAAAAACAGCTGTTCAGAACATTTTGTCGAGTTATACTTACATGAATGTATAGGGCGGTTTATTTATTTTTTTCGCCATTTCAGTGTTACAATGACCCCTTGAGAGGTATTGTGTTTATTCTGTTACACGTTATATGTGACAAACGAAAGTTTACCCTGTACGCTAAACGTCACAAATACGTGACAAAAATTCGGCGAATTTGGGGCTTGGCGTCGGGAGTACGCCGATGCGTTTATGTTCTGGCGTTCAAAAGATTATTTCATTCAGTCGACATTTTCAATTTCGCATAAGTTGTGGACGACTAAAACTCCAGTACCTCATTAGATTTAAACTGATTAAACTTTCGTAAAAGATAGGACTTATTCACGAAATAACACTGGACGGACCAAAAGCTGAGCGGATTGGGGTAGACAGTGACAAATTGAGTTCAGAACAGGGACGACTCATGAGGTAGGACAATCAATCATACAATAACACCCTGTTACTGATTTGAGAATTTGGAGTGACGAGTCATACCTAATATATTTACCATACTTTAATGACAAAGAAAGCCTGAGAGGTTTTTACGCTAAAGTTGAGTTTGACGAATACCTAATCAACTAACAATTCTTTAGTCGAATACCGGGGATTATCCTGATATACCCAAGTAACAACTACTACAATACAAATGCTACAATAAATATATCTCTGACAAGCTGTCATACGTAACCATACTCGTCAACAAAACGCCTCGCTTTCAGTATTCTCGAACAATCCATTCGTTTTCCTTAAATAAATATCGACACGTCAAGCTTGTATTTCCCGAAGACAACCTTCATGAAGGAAAAAATAAACCGCCTTCCGGAAAAATTCCACCACTTAATTCAACGTCCTAATGACGGCAAAATCGAAGCTCGCACTCAATTTTAAAAGGAAAAATTTGTACCATAAATATAGACTCGGTATAAAACAGGCTGGTATACCACTTCCAAAATTAAAAATAAAACGGCCTAATTAGTGGAAATCGAAGCTCCACTCAATTTTGAAAGGAAAAAGATGTATATACTAACATAAATATAGCAGCGGAATAGCACAGGCTGGTATTCTACTTTCAAAATTAATACTAAAACGCTAATAACAGAAAAATCGAAAGTCCACTCAATATTAAAAGGAAAAAGTTGTCGTTGCTACCATAAATATTGAAGCGGAATAAGACAGGCTGGTATAACCTAATTTTATGGGCGGAGACGGCCAAATTGCCATCGTTTTCGCTAGCCAAGTTAGCTACATGGCTACGACTGTGGTAGGTATCTATGAATCCTTACATAGGTAGCTATAGATTCGATGGTACGCACTTAACTAGTAGGCAGTCACTTGGGAGTCGTGATTGGTTACTCGTCTTACAGGATTTCGGTAGTTTTCGTTCTTTAATATGAGAAATCAATAAGGGACGCACGGGTAGTTGTGTGCGATTGGGGCAGGACTGTTGGGATAGGCTTGTATTCTCTCACTCACTATAATCATCGACAGCCAGGAATTCCACTAGCAGAGAACTAAGCTGTCTCATCATCATCATCATCATATCGGCCGAAAGACGTCTACTGCTGGACAAAGGCCTCCCCCAAGTGTCGCCACAACAACCAGTCCTGTGCGTCTCGCATCCATCGTTTATAAACTGATTTGAAAAATTCTTCCTTCATGTCTTTCGATTGGTCCCATAGAATTTTTATCAAAATCGGATCAGTAGTTTGGTTTTTAAATCAAAATAACTGGAGGAAATAGAAAATATATCATCCAAATAAACGAAATTGTGTGTTTTGCTTTCCTGTGACTTTCCAGTGGTGCTGTTAGGTGTGGGTGGTGTACCACTAAAAAGTGTAAAATAAAATATTTTTTACAAAAAAATACAACCGACTTCCAAATAATAAAAAAAAAAAATAAGTAGGTATTTGGAAGTCGGTTGTATTTGTTTTTAGAAGTATTTTATTTTCACACCCACATCCACACCCACACCTAAAACCTAGCTCCTCATTTTTCACAACTGCCTCAATACCTAGTGCTTCCGAAAGTATACTACGCAAATTTGAACTTATAATAAATCAGATTTGTCCAACTATCTTTTTCTTCAAACAATTTCTTCCAGGTGTCAAAAACATCCGCTTAAAATCACTTTCCTTTCCATCCCAAAGAAAATATAAGCCAGGGGCCCTAATATGAAGTGTTAAAACGATTAATGATTCCGCTCTAAGAGAGAGACGGAACTATACATAGCGAATAGCACTATCCCGTTTACATCATCGGAATTGGATGGCATTAGCACGTCATAGTAGGGCCTGTATCTAAAGCTTGCTGGTATTGAAAACTCTATACCTAATCTGCGTATTTATTCTAGACTAGCAGTGCGGCAAATATCGGTCCGTGCTGCGTCACGGCCAGCCTTCGGTCGTTACGAGCAGACATCGTTTTCCAGTGAATGCTTGAACGAAAACTAATATGCGTTGTGTATTCGTACCGCAGTTTGGGTACATTTGGCTGTATTGATATGAAGAAGGACGTGGTTTTTGCTGTGTAGAAGTTTAAGGCGATTGGCACACTGCAACGCACCACGCAGCAATGCGTGTTCTTACGTTGCTTGAAAGTATCTCTCTTTGTATTGAAAACACGCGTAGTGCAACACACAGAAAACGCGTTCACGCGCAGTTCTTTTCTTCGTCCGCCACGCACCCCGCTACGTAGTGCGTTGCAGGTTACCAATCGCCTTAGTGTAGAAGCCAGTAAATTTGACTCCAGTCTTGCCAAGAACTACTGTGTTACCCAGTGAATGGGTTGTGGAGGTAGCCGCTCCACGTAAAATACTGGTATTCAGCTGAACCTGGTTTGTCTGGAAGCCGACCCCAATATAGGATAAGGCTAGGCAGATGATGATGATAAGTTTTGTCGAAAATGCTTCAGTTTTGTTTAGCCTACTATGTCGCGTACCGCAAGGGCTGGATTTAGATTGAGGTGACTTAGGAAAAGGACACCTGGAAGATTTGGGGGTTTTGCTAAACACTGACACAAGATACAGTTATCTAGAAGAATTTAGGGTTTTTGCTAATGTGTGAGTTCTAAGGTATTGTTGTTGTCTCTAGTAGCCTCGTAGTTATATTTAGAACTAGTTGACCGCGTAATGTTGAAAATGTATGTTATTCTAGGCTGTAATCTACCTCTGTGCCAAATTTCATCAAGTTCCGTTCAGCCGTTCTGACGTGATTGAGTGACAAACATCGATCCATTCATCCATCCAAACTTTCGCATTTATAAAATTGTATAGTATTAGATGTTATTTTTTTCCTACAGTAAGAAATCCTATTCCCATAAGATTGTGAAAAACAGCTGTTAGGTTCAGTATCAAACATGATTCAAATATAAAACTTCAGGTAATATTTGTTGCGGAATTTGTTCGAAAGAGTCACCGCGGCCCCGGAACGCAAAGGGCTTTGGAAGGAACAGGGGTGGGTTTTAGTCAGTAAAGAGTCTGACACGCCCTTCCGCTCCATCCAGAGTGGAAGAAGTCATTTGATGATTACCCATAAGGTACATGGGTACAATAATGGTACATGGGCGGACATAATGCATCAAGGAATTCTTGAGGAAGCACATTTTCAACACAACTATTCGGCGATTGGAACCGTGACTAACGACCATTATCTATACACATAGCCACTAGGCTAAAATAAGGCTTAAACATTTTGAACCCTAAAACATCCTATTGGCAACCGCAAATTCCAGCCCTTTTCAACTTGAATCATTCCTTCAGTATGGATTTATGCAAATGTTTAAATGTCTCCCCTTGTTAGCATGACTCACAGACGTTATAGCTATCAGCGAATGCCTATGTTCGATCGTTAGGGGACGTAGCAAGGAAGCCAAATATCCGTCACAAGTACGAACAGTAGCGGGACGAAAAAGTTACGCAATTTTTCGAACACATCCACAGACATTTCGGGACAAAAAAAAGAAAAAGTAAATAGTATTTACCGTCACAGAGCTGACATGAATACAGAAATACAAACTTTCGCTCTTTTTAAATGTAGTTTTCAGCAACAATGTTAGTTACCTATGCATGGTACGGTCAATAAAGGGCGAACATTTTTTCTTTCCTACTAGCGAGCAGATTTGTCACCTTCCTAACTGACATTGTCATTAATTATGTTTCATACGTTATTGTGTATACAAATAAAAAAATAAACTTACAGGTGCTCTATATTTTGATTCCTCGACTAACTACTGTTGAACAATTTCTTAAACCAACGTAAAATTGTACAAATTATATTTTTTTTCACAAAGTTTTTCATACGTGGTTGAAAAAAAAAAAAACTTACGGATGCTTGATATTTTATTTCCTCAACTGCACATAGGTACTTGACCAATTATATTATCAGAACCAATATTAAAATCGTCCTAAAGTTGCTCAATCTTTTCATTCCTTGAGTGTACGCCCAAATCGTTCCACAACGCCTACACTTGAAGATATTGCAAAGTAATTGATTACAATAGATGAAGCCTTAAGTGAGTTTTAATGAAAACAAATTGCCGGCCATAGAAAGTGTAGGATTTCTAAAGGTTCATTTTAATTTGTACAGGATGATGAAGATGGATATTTCGTCGGAATTTTCGTCTTGTAGATAAGATTTTTTTTATTTAATATGGGTTTGCTCTTGACTCTAGTCTAGGTCATAGATGACAGAGACAAAGTCGACGATGGAGCGAGCTTACCCAGAAGAAGCCTGTTTAATGTCTGTATATCAGTCTGTCCTACACAGGGTGACTTTTTTATTTATCTACGGGTTTTAGTCACCTACAAATAAATGGTTTATTATGTATTTTTTTAATTCAGTGGCAATCTTTTATGGGGTGAAAGTAGTCAATCTTAAATATGAAGAAATGTTATAATGGGATCAATTACTGTGAAAAATGGAAAAAAGCAGTTATTCAACGAGTTTCGTTCGCACTCGACAAATTGTTGTCTAGCTATTTTTAGGGTTCCGAACCCGAAGGGTAAAACGGGACCCTATTACTAAGACTTCGCTGTCCGTCTGTATGAGACACAGCCTAGTGAGGCTGCGTCTCATGAACCGTGATAGTTAGACAGTTGAAATTTTCACAGATGATGTATTTCTGTTGCCGCTATTACAACAAATACTAAAAAACAGAATACAATAAATATTTAAGGGGGCTCCCATACAATAGACGTGATTTTTTGCCATTTTTATTTTAACGTTATTTGTATTATCGAAAGACGATACTGACAGATAAAATAGGCTTCGACTCCACCATGCGCTTCCGTTGCTTTTCACATAACAAAGCTTAGTATCATACAGAAATCCAGAACCTTCCTACAATATTAACACCTAAGATATACAATTTATTGCACTCGACAAAGATACACCTCACACAGGTCATCATCATCTGCCTAGCCTTTTCTCAACTATATTGGGTTCGGCTTCCAGTCAAACTGGATTCAGCTGAATACCAATATTTTACGTGGAGCGGCTGCCTACCATACCTCCACAACCCATTAACTGGGTAACACGGTACTCCTTAGCAAGACTGGTGTCAGATTATCTGGCTTCTGACTATCCGTAACGACTGCCAAAGATCTACAAATGACAGCCGGAACCAACGGCTTAACGTGCTATCCGAGGCACGGAGAAGTCTCGGTATGTTAAGATGGTCACCCATCCACAGACCAACCTCGGCAAGCGTTGCTTAACCTTGAAGATCGACCCGTGCGGCTGCTATTATTTAGCCACGAGCACCTCACACCTCACACAGGTATTAATAATATAATAATAATTATTTATTGACATAATAAGTTGCAGAAACTGGTTTGACTCCTGAACTAGGTGGACCTGTTTGTCAGGAGTCAGCGCCCTCTCCTATTTTATTTGTCTTAGATACTATAATGCCAACATAGATATAGACAAACGTGTGCTACAAAATAAAATTTTAAAAGAATTAAAAACAATATAAAATAAATTACAATGGCAGAAATGAATGAAAAAATCATGCGAGGCAGTTATTGGGGACTGCCGATAGAAGTGAAAACTAAGTGAGCTAAAGCGTTCGATGACGCGAGTTCCATGATTTTTGTTCACCCAAAAAGTACACATATCTACACAGTATACATATAGCTCATGGAAAGCGTTCGGTGACGATGACGCGAGTTCCATGATTTTTTTTCACCCAAAAAGTGCTCAATGCGCCTAAAGAAGTTTTCACTTAAAAAAAAAAACAAAATATATATTTTTTTTTTTATTATTAAATTAATTAGTGATGTGTGTGTGTGGGAGGCGTGTACGTGTGCGTGTGGGTGGGTACCCGTTCGTGTTTGTGTATGTGTAGGTATATGAAAGAAAGGTTTGTTCTATGTATATGTTCCTTTTTTAAAATCAGTTTTTTTTCTCTTCATCCTCATAATCAAGAGTAACGAGCCAGTTCTTTAAGGTATTAAATTCGGCTCGGAACACACCTAGTCCAGATTTACAGCCTACACAGCCTAGCAGAGAGTGATTGCTTATACGAGACTAATAAAGGTTTACGAGGTCGTTCCAGACACATTTAGGGTATTGAAATAGAATTTATTTTCACGCTTAGTTTAAGTGAATTAAAGGAGAGAGGATTTTTATGTTAACCGCCACACTATTCTTTACGACTAGAATAGGGTATTCTACTAGATAGAAAAATATAATTCTATTCAGTCCGTCCGTTAGATTTTCAAAAAATATTGGACACGTATTTTTTGCCATTTAAAATCGCAAAAGAAATATAAAGATGAAGCGCATCAAAGTTCACATGGGGCTGGTGACGTCACGTCGCTAGTAAAATTTGTACTATCGTAGTGACGTCACGCGAGTTTTCATCGCACTGTATCTTCGTAATTTTTTCTTTACGTGACAAAAGAAAAAATACGTGTCCAATATTTTTGAGAAATCTATCTGACGAACTAATTAGATTTTTTCGGTAAAATACCCTATTCCCGAAAGCCAGAATCAACAGCGATGGTAACCAGAACAGCACTAAGGTAACAAAGCTCTACGAGCCCCGGAGATTAACTGCCTTGGATCTCGCAACAAAATTAATCAAAAATAACGGCGGTGGAATAATGTCAGGAGAATCTCCTTGGCTGCAGGTTTCTGGCAGACAAGGTCGTCTGGCAAAAAGTAAAAGAGAATTTGAATTAGGAACATGAAATTATTTTTTGTTTTTATATGGGACTCCTGTACCAGCGCTCGCTTAAGGTAAATGCCGAATATATTACGAAGTTAAAACTCTAACGTGGTTTTAATTTATAATAATAATAGTAAGTAGCACTAGCATGAGTCCGCTAGTGTTACAATAAGAAACAATAAATCTAGGCATCCTAGGTGATCACTGAAATATCTCACGAGCCTGTAATTCACCAGCACCGAAAGGGAATATTCCTGGAAAAAAATATTTATTATCTAAACAGTTTATCTAGATATATACAAAAATACAATACAAAATAGAATCAAAATTAACGACGACAACGACAACGAGACAACGACAACGAGATAGGACTATTTTAAACAAATATATCTGTCCCTCTCGCGAAAACGCAGTTTTGTATGGCAGCTGTATAGGCGCCATAGTATTTGACGTCAGAGTTGGTATCGGACTTCTCTTTCTAATTGTCAACTTTGAAGCTTTATAACTTCATCACTGATGAAGGTATTTTAAAAAATGCATGCACTTTCCCTATTGCAACAAAAATAGATAAGTAGTAATATCTACTTGACCGGGAGCTAGCTCTTTTACAAATAAGATGTAACTTTGAAAAATTGACCTGTATCAAAAAACGACTAGAAGTTACTTTTCAAGCGGTGCAATTGGTTCTGTCACAGATTTTAATTTCCTACAATTATGTGAGTCGTATTTTCGGATTTTTGACACCCCCATGTTTATGCTATGCGCTACGGGGCGTGCCAAAGAAAAAAACTTACTTTCGAAAAGCATTACTCTCTTTCTGGAACAGCTAGAAAAAAAGAAAATTACTACAGTCAAGACAAAAACGCGAACACTGAAAGCATCTAAAGCTGAGAATTTGTCCGACTTACACAGATATTTTAGTGAAAGGTATTCATTACTCCTCTTAGATCTTCTATCTTCTATAATAAAATGAATCGCTAAATGTGTTACAAGCGCAAAACTCGAGAACGGCTGGACCAATTTCGCTAATCCTTTTTTTGTTGTGTATGTTATTATCGGGAGAAGGTTCTTATGAAAAAAGATTAATATCCGGGCGAAGCCGGGGTGGTCCACTAGTAATAAATAAAATATAAAATTCACTCACTACTCTGTCTAAAGCTGCACAAGTCTCTAATTTATGCAACGAATGCAGCCGCCGACGAATCAGTGCAAAACAAGTCGAGTGCTACATTAACCTATTTAAAACTCTTGACCCTAAAACTGC
The DNA here is from genome assembly GCA_905163435.1 of Mamestra brassicae. NCBI lineage: Eukaryota > Metazoa > Arthropoda > Insecta > Lepidoptera > Noctuidae > Mamestra > Mamestra brassicae. Next base: position 15,480,110 of record LR991008.1, on the reverse strand, counting down.
AGCGGGATCAGAAGCACTTAACATTATGTTTAGTACGAGTAGCTGTGAAATGAACCTTAGTGCTTGTCGCTTTAGGTTTGGTTTCACTTGCGAATACGGTGATTGATGGTGTTTATAGAAGCTGGATCCGGAGACTTGAGCTATTAGATAAAGTCCTATTTATCACTTTATTCGAGAAAGGAAGAAGAATGGCAATAACTCGAACCAAGAAGTCAAAGTCAAAGTCAAAACGTTTATTTCATTTAGGCCATTAAACGGCACTTTTGAACGTCATAGTTTACAGTTCAGTAAAATAATAATATTACATTAATAAAGTGACTCTACTGTCCATTCGGAAAGGTAGATTCTTATGGAGAAGAACGGACAAGAAACTCCATAGTTACTCTTTTCAAATAATGATTTTACAAAATTTGGTATACAAAAATTAATTTAATATTATGTGAGGACGATGCACCCAGAGTATGCTACTTATAAGAAGTGTTATGCAGTTATAGACTGAGATCCCAGACCTGCCAGACCTCCCTTATTTTCTCACTAACAAAATATGTGGGATAGAGTACGTGTATGTACTTTTAACATCGCATACCTGGTAGCTTGGGTCGACGGCTGATTACCAGGTATCAGGTGCAAAAGCTATTCAATCACTTTTTTCCATTACGGAGTTGCAGAGATCAGATAAGGCAGTCGCTCCATGTACAATGCACGTTAAGCCATTGGTCCCGGCTGTCATTTGAACATCTTTGACAGTTGTTACGGATAGTCAGAAGCCAGAATATCTGGCACCAATCTTACCAAGGGGAGTCGCGTTCAGCTGTTATTTATTATATACTTTATTGTACACCTCATAATAAGTACAGGACAATCAAACATAAAATAAGTGTACAATGGGCGGTCTTATCGCACAAGGCAATCTCTTCCAGACAACCTTTGGATGGATTGAACGAAGGGAGATAGATTTAGGGCTGTCAGTGTACAAACGTTTTAAACAATACTAATTAGATATAATAATATAAAATACATAAATATACCAATTTATATACTAATAAATTTCAAATATATAATTGAGACAGGAGCGGAAAAATTAAAGTGAAAGATAATGCTCCTTCACCGTTCTTTTAAACGCTGGTAGCGTTTGGGCACGCCTCACTTCTATGGGTAATGCATTCCACAAATGAGCCGCTTCTATACTGAAAGATATGTCAAAGAAGGAAGTTACCCCGAAATAGTTATGGCGAGACAAATGTTGAGTCTAGATAAGAATAAGGAGGTTCGATATATGAGCCCGTAACAAGGCAAACAATAATAATATAGGTGTCAAAAACTGACGCCTATATTGAAATTTTACACCTTGTTTTGGAAGAAAATTTCCAATTTAAACACGTTTGTGTGGAACAGATGAAAGCTTCAGCATAATAATATGAAACGGATCCTTTTGATCTCGGAAAATAATAACATTTTACGGTGGTAGCAACATTCACGTTTATTATGCGTGACACGTAAAACGTTGCCATAATGAGGTCTTTGTTACCGTAAATGCCGCGAGGGGCTAATTTTACATGTAGGTATGGAGGAAAATCTTCCCTGAAGAAGGCAACTTGTAGTGAGTTCCCTTTTTCATAGCTGGTTGAGGTCAATCCATGGATGAGTCTTGGGTGACGGAAGATTATAGTTACCGTAAAACGGGGTGGACAGAAATGCAGGGGTGAATAAAAACGAAAATTTTACTGGAATTTTGACACGAATACCATAATAAAATAATTGATAAAAAATAGGAGTTCGTCATTGCTGCAAACAATCACTCTATATCACACTAATATTATAAAGACGAAAGTTTGTGTTTGAGTGTGTGTGTGTGTGTATGTTTGTTACTTCTTCACGCGCAAACGGCCGGACCGATTTAGGTGAAATTTGGTAAAGAGATTGTTTGAGTCCCGGGAAAAGACATAGGATAGGGAGCATGTTCCCTTGGGATAATTTTCGACATTAACGCAGGCGGCAGCTAGTATTTAAATAACGTAAAATCAAACTTTAGGTTTTATTCAACCCATCATTTCTATCCACTCCGTTTTACCCGGTATATAAAAAAGAAAAGAGTTACGCATACCATTTAAGAAGAAACAAAATTAGGGACTTATTCAGGAGGTTGGGAAAATACCTATGCATTTTCATATATAGAGTATAACAGAAACAGCGGAATTTCTAAAAAGGGATAATAGTACTCATCATTATGAACAACTTTTACTATAGGACCAAACATGATTGCGAAAGAAAATCGGCTGTTGATTTTACAAACTTTTATTTTAACTTGCAATGTTTGTATGTTCGGGTGAAATCTTGCAACTCAATTTTGAAGCAGATATCTTCAACCGATTGAGCTGAATTTTTTTATACACGTTCGGTTTGGAAGACAATGCATGGTTAATTGTGTGACGTCATTCAAAATCCAACATGGCGGCACACCCAAGATGGCGGACTAATTATTTTTCTCACGATTTCGGGGTTAGTCCCGTAGGAAAGTGAGTAAAAATGAGTACAGTGAACTTTTTCCAGGAATTGTGTTGTTTCTGTTACACCTTGTGCATATATAGGGGACTAGCTTTTGCCCGCGACTTCATCCGCGTGGAATAGTTACTTTGGGCAGACATTATAATTATTTATAAGGTACTAATTTTTCAAGAACGCTTGAACATATTTTTGTTTATTTATTGTTTATCAAATGCCTAAATAAATAAAGCCCTTTACGTTCCAGGGCCGCGGTGACTCTTTCGAACAAATTCCGCAACCCTGGCAGCAATGTTACTACACAACCAATTTCGAATGTTCCAGAAGTTCTATATCTGTTTTCCACCCAGATTTGTCCCAAGCGGGTGATTTATTACAACTCAGTTGGGGCTAAGAGGCTCAATATAAATCTGACCTGAATTGATAAAATTGCTAAATATCAATCAGGTGTCGACTTAATTTTATCAGCGATAAAGTGCATTTTGCTTTGCAGAATATTGGCAATATTGTCGTATTTGATGCAATCTGTGTGAATTAAATTGTAAGCCTTCATGTCAAGATTTATTTTGAGTATCATGATAACAGTATTTAACAATTCAGTTGATTTTAGATTCAAATTTACTATACCCAACTGTACCATCATACTGACGCCACGCGTGTTTTCAACGCACTGTATCGTCTTCATTTTTAGGGTTCCGTACCCAAAGGGCAAAACGGGACCCTATTACTAAGACTCCGCGTCTGTCCGTTTGTCTGTCTGTACGTCTATCACCAGGCTGTATCTCATGAACCGTGATAGTTAGTTGAAATTTTCACAGATGATGTATTTCTGTTGCCGCTTTAATAACAAATACTAAAAAACAGAATAAAATAAATATAAATATTTATAAAAAAATCATGGGCTCCAATGCAACAAACGTGATTTTTTTGTTCGTTTTTGCTCGATATTGATAACAGCAACAGGTAGACGCTTGAAATATTCACAGAACATTTAGTTTATATACATTCACTTTAAAAATAAATAATTAAATTAAAATAAAACATATTTTTAAGGGGCTCCCATTCAACAAACGTGACTTTTTTGCCGTTTTTATAGATAATGGTACGGAACTCTTCGTGCGCGAGTCCGACTCGCATTTAGCCGGTTTTTTGTTTACGTGAAAAAAGAAAAAAAATCCAATATATTTTTGGGATTTATCAGGCGGACTAATTAGAATTTTTTTTTTTTGATCTTTTTGTACACTATCATCCAAGTTGCGCTCCTAGAAACCGCTCGATAGTTACAATTCCAAATCTACCAATAAAATAGATGTCTACGAAATAAAAGCCATAACAACTCCTTTTGGCAGGCGTTTCGGTGATCACAGATGTTCCGTATTGGCCCTCTGCCCAGTGCCTACGTCCTGACAAAATCCTTTAGTCTACCGAGTACGAAGATCAACGTTTATGTATAAAAAATTACATAACATAAGAAGAGCAGGGAATATTACTTGTCATTGTAATCTTATTCTCGTTGTAGCTCGTCGTTTTACAGAATAAACGCAAAACCTCTTAAGGGGTCATTGTATAACTTTTACTGTGGGACCAACACTGAAATCCCGAAAAAAAAAATCGACCGCCCCATACATTTCTGTGCTCTTTGCCTAATCCCGGAATCGAATCCAGGACCTCATGCTCAGCAGTAGCACTTGCAACATCTAAACCAAAGAGGCAAGCCCAAAATTAAAGAACTAACAATTATATTTTGACACGTGTTCAGAGTTAGCGTGCCAAAACTATTTCACACGCAAAGAAATCATCAATTACGTTAGGCGAAAATAAAATGCTTAAATATTATAATGAAGTTAATTCATTTACTTTAATGATATTAGCTCCGAACCAAGCTATGCTTGGCTTGTGGGCTAGAGTCTCCTACACAAGAGAGAATGCGAAGGTTTTCAACTTTTCATCAGCTCATAATCAATTCATTTCTGTACCAACCACAGCCACAAATTGACCGAAAAATCTACTGGTTCGGTCCCTTCTAAATTCTTGCCAATATTTTATTTACACAAAACATTACGCCGAAATCCCCTAAGGCTTGGGCAATGGTGTGTATAGGCAGAACTCACATATGTCACCAGCAGCCCTACTATGACGTGCTAATGCCATCCATTCCAATAATGTAAAAGGGATAGTGCTATTCTCTATGTATAGCTCCGTCTCCCTCTAAGAGGGGAATCATGATCGTTTTAAGACTTCATATGGTAGGGCCCCAGTTTTGTTCTAGTATCTATCAATGGTTCATTGTAATTTTCTGCACGTGTCACTGGATCGGATTCACTTTGATGAAAAATTCTTGATGTGTGAGTGGGTTCCTGCATGGTTTAAAAATTTAACATTTACAATTGGACCCGCAATTGGAGATGCTGCAATCGAGTTCTAGATTTTTTTCTTACGATATTTCGGTCAGAACATCGTCTATCGGGACTAATCCCTTTAAAGTATACTAAGGATCAATCAAGATGTTTGCCATCAACTAGGCACAAGGCCCAATAATATAATGGCTACTGAGAAATTCGTTTAAGAAAATCTTTATTAGTTTGTTTTTAGAAAAAAATAAACAAAAAAATATAAAACACTTGGAAACAATACACTTAGAAAATTTCTACTCAGCTACAAGTAAAAGTTTCCACAGCCAAATAAGAAAACCGCCATATTATTTTTTTTAGTCTGCTCCAAAAAGTTCCTAATTCAAACATGAAACTCATCATACATCTCATCAAGACCCAAGCATAATAACTCAAGGTCACGCCAAACGAGATTTTCATAATAATATATTAAATTTTTCATTACGACTGGCTGTTTATTGTGACCTTTGCGCTGCGACCTTTAGGGGTGGGCTTGCGTGAGCGCCATTTTGTTGAAAAGGGCAGAATTTGCATGGACTGAACTAAGGGAAGAAAAATTGAGCTTGTGATTTTTGAAGTAGTGTTAAGTTATGAATACATTCGTCTAAAAAGGCTTTAATAACAGCAAAGTGGGTCCCAAACAGCAGTAAAAGGCATCGAGGCAGGCCAAGGAGATGGTGAGATGATCCAGACTTATTTTTGCCCACCTAGACTGTTAAAGATGGAAAGACAGAAGGGAGGTATTAATTTAGCAGTTGGACATTATAGGAGTATAATATAATAATAATTTTGCTAGGTACTTTTGGACACGGCCATTGTAAGGTTCCCCTCTCTGGCACCCTGACCGCTGGTAGTTTGGACCCTGTTCCCGATACTGACCGGCTACTATTTTTCAAGTTTCAAAAGGGCAAACGAGGTCTAATCAACATATTACTCGTACATAACGCTCACAATTCGGGTGTCGAGTTGTTCGACATTTGACACTTCCAAAATACAGCTTCTGACAAGACATATATTTTGTTAATAAACATTTAATTCAGAGATGAACTCCTCGTCGTAGATGGTATCATCTTGACACAGCAAGTTTCCCATCTCCAAGAAAAAACATGCAGTTTTCTTTACCACTTAACTTTTCCCGATAACTTCAAACAAGCCGCTTCCTATCACGACAAGGTTAACGATAGGTATATCAACAAGTGAACAACAACTGATAACAAGTGGTCCCCAGGTGCAGCCTTGGTGACACCCGCGTAGCCTTGTGCGTCAAGTTATTTGTATGTAAACACTGGAAAACATGGCCGCAGGTAAGCGATAAGGTGATTTGTGTTTGAGTGTTTCTAGAAAAGTCATTAGACCGGACAAACGCCGAGTCTGAAATTATGGATAAGGTTGCTAATGAGGACACGACTCTCAAGGACAGTTTGTCACCAAGAGTAATTTCCTATCACATTTTACACACGGCAAACATCATCTTCTTATAATATGTACCTATAGGTAACAACCATAAACTTAAAATTGCACTATTTAGTCTAAATACTCGTGAAGACGGTCATAGTCGTTAAAGTACTAGATTTTACATTAAATGAAAACAATTTAGAATTAAGTTTTTTTTTTGTATGGTTTTGCTCTCGACTCTAGTCTAGGTCATAGATGACAGAGACAAAGACGACGATGGAGCGAGCTTACCCAGAAGAAGCCCGTTCACTCTAATTTTGAAGAGATTAGGGTTGTATACGTTCGGAAACACAGACGCAGGCATGTCACCATAACCATGAAGTATTTAATTGATATGTGATGTACAGTTGAACTAGATTTTACCATTCCACAGATTGCGAGGAACCTCATCATTGTAACGAAATTATTATTTAACCAACGGACCCTTTTATAAGATGGGAAATAATCAATCTTTCCTTCAAATGCCCTTTGCGAACCAGGACCACGGTAACTCTTCCGAACAATCCCGTAACTCTGGCAGGCACTGGGACCCTGATCATCACCTTTACCAACTATTTGATAACATCAAAGATATTAACACACAATTCCATAATACCCTATCAGACGAGCCTATTAATAACGCAGTTCCGTCTGCCATCCGCCGTATTACCGGCAGCTTACACAACGGTTTGATTTTCATTCGATTAGCAATTATGACGAGGACTTCCCATTAGACTGGAACTCTACGTAATGCGATTATCTTGTTAATCTTGATTGTGCAGAGTAGAAGATGGATGAAATGAAGTTTCCTTGTTGTTAGGCGACCACTGAAAATCAGCGCCGTGCTGTGGGTCCCCCACGGCACAGCACTGAGTGGAAGCCCTTTTGCTACAACCACGACATGCAATCACTTTATTTATACCTACTCGAACTTTTTTTTTGTGTGGTTGTTATTATTTAGTCTCGATTCCACTGTTTGGTGTAATTGGCTAAATCTCCAAACTGTCCATGATTCGTAGTTTGAAGATTACAGACTATACCCATTTCTGGGACAGAGTAAGAATGTCTACTAGTGTGTATGTTTCCGTTTCGTCATGTTTATGATTCCGCGATTTTAGGGGAGGTATTATCAACTCTATGTTACTTACTTCCACGAACATTACGTAAATATAGTCTACCTATTCCGATCTCTGCTCATAACAACAATATTTACAAAACAAAGCAACCAAGTATCAACAAAACAATCTTATCTCGAATAAGATTGTCAGAATGTGAAGAATGACACAGAACACTCACAGACTCGCCGCGTTTGAAAATATTCCAGAGATTTTTAATAAAAGAGAGACATTTCAATAAAACGAAAGGGATGTGCGCGGCCATGCGGCGACGGGGTCTTATTGAACCAATCTATCACGAACAGTCGGAAGCTATCGGCGGATGCTACACGCGAATTGAATTTTACTTTTTATTATTTTTGAAGAAGTTATCGAAGTTGAAGATGGGGTGCCTGATATTGGTTATTCCTGCCTGTTACTTTTAAATTAAGGTGTTGTCTATGTTACCGGAAAATTGCAAACGCCGTAAGATTGTAAAATATCGCGTGAATTTGTGAACTATCTTTTCTTAATTTACATGTATATATTGGAAACTATTGTAACACCAAATTAAGAATCTACTTTTTGCGAATATACAACTAAAGTCTAAATTTAAATATTTTAATTTCAAACTAAATTTGACGTTCAAAAGTGCCTTTTAATGGTCGAGTTGAAATAAATGAATTGACTTTGACTTTGACTTTGATTGAATTTGGATGGGATTTATTGTATACAAAACGATTTTTTCATAATATATCGAAAAATTGTAATCTAATAAAGATTTTTACAATCTTACGGAGTCTGCAATTTACTGGTGACATATTTCGGGCATGTTTTATGTAATTCTATTGTACCCGTCACACAGATGATGGACTTGGAAAACCAGAAGGCGCCCTCTATCGGCACGACAACGCGTTCGTGTTCGCCGAACGATCGCGCGAAAACGCGATTGTCGCTTAATTTGTTCGGCAAAACCGGAAAGCTTACTTCGGCATGACGTCGCGATCAAGATTACCGTACCTACAGTACAAATTGACGCAACGATCGCGTGTTCGCGCGAAGTTCGCTACCTATTCGGACGAAGTCTACCAGACAAAGGAGGCTACGATTTCATTGAGTTTTTATTAGGTATTTGAAGAAGTGATAGGAGTAAGAGTCAGGCCACGTGATGATGGGAAACCTCAAATAACTCCTTCCGCTCTGGGCGGAGTGGAAGGGAGTGACAGACTCTTACTGACTAAAACCCATCCGTGTTCCTCCTAAAGCCCTTTGCGTTCCAGAGCCGCGGTGACTCTTTCGAACAAATTCCGCAATACTTCATGTAGCTTACGTTTGCCACATATTTTTAATAATGTGTATCAGGTATACCTACTTGAAAAGTCATGTGTTTACAGTTGTACCGTACCAGCTTTGCCCAAGGAATACCCGCTTTACTTTCCAACTTGAGGACCTACTTATTTTCAAAGGCTTGTCGTATTGAAAAGCGTCTGGCATATCCAAAAGGCATGTATTACGAATATCTTGTTCAAAGTTGATCTCCTTCATATAAACACCTATTTAAGCATTCCAAGCACTAAACTACACGACGCAATAGACTTTTTGTTATCAACCCCATTAAAGACAGTCTTTACTGCCTCGTTTCAGTTTACTGCGACATTCAACCTTATCGCTGTACACATAAAGACTAGGTTGTTAACTTGATATAATGTTTACAGTACCTCGTTCGGGTTTTATGGGGGATGGCGCGATTTATAGTCGCGCTAAAGTTAGGCTGGGAGACGGATGAAAAGGTCTCAGGCTAAATATAGACGCGATGATAGATTGAAGATGTGTACGTGGCTAAGTTTTAGACAGAGTTTGTTTTCAGAACTTGCTGATATCCATGTACAAATTTTAGCAGCATCAATGCCGCTATATGAAAAACTAAGAAGCGAAATTTGTACAGAAACAAAAAGAACCGCAACGCCATCTATCCTGTCAGCGACGAACTACCACCGAAATCCTGCATCGCGCAAGCAAAGTTCTCCGTGCGATTTGAACACACAACAGTTCGAATATCAACTATCGGGCAGTTGCCCACCAGACACAACAACCGTCTGGTAGAAGGATCCTCACATTTCAGTGGAGGTGTGCGGGACTTTACTCTCTGTACCGCATACCTCTGTAAATATGTAACTATCGCAAGAAGTTGGAACAAACATCAAAAATTTTTAGGATACGGTTTTCTTAATATAATATATAAATTCAGTTATATGTATTCTGTCTCCGCACCACTTTAAGGTCGACTTGACTGGTAGAAAATGTCTCAGGCATTAAGTCCACTCTTGTACAGTATGTTTTACTCATGGGCGGTCAGTAGGCTACAGTAAAGGGTAGGCCAGCCCATACATGCAGCCCAACATACATTATTATGTGTAAGTATATAATTGTATTTTGTTCCGGTAGCTATAATTACTAACACTAGTTTCTAAGTTTTTGTATGCTAAACAATTAATGGACTCTGTCTGAAGTAATTTTTTTTTTATTTTTTTATTATTCAGGGTTGAAATCACGATACTGGCAATGCGAATTTTTTTTTGGGCATTATGTATGGGCTAGCTTACCCTTACTGTAGACTACTGCACGTGCATGGTTTTACTTTTGTTTTTTCATAAATAAATAACATCTGAAAATGAATCAAATATTCAAATAGAAATATCTTGGCGTTGTGTTCTGTCGTTCAAGACCTATTTATACTTCAGCCACACCTTTTATAAAATTCGGAAATGATTAATAACTATATTTAGGTGATCAGCTAATAACAAAGTGACCGCATAAAAAAGCTTAGATCTCACCTAAAGATGAGTCAAGTGCAAAACTAGTAATTGTGGGTTAAGCTCATCTGTATACATAAGCTGTCCTAATGAAAATTGTATGTAAACTTTTTGGGGAACAATTAAGAATAAAAATCCTCTGGTAATCATTCAATCGTCATTTTCTTGCACTAATTCCAAATATTTGGGATCGGAACAATATGTTTTATCGTCACTAATCGTCATCTCAGAGGTCCCTTTTGAATCTATATATCGCTCATTTGGAGCGACAGTGACACAATTGCAAAAAAATACGAAACTGACCTAATTACACCAAAATTATCTGCCTGATAATCTACGTTAGGAGTAAAAATGACACATTTGTAAGTTCAAAAAACGTCCGCTAGAGAGTGAAAAGTCGTTGTTGAAATATTCCATTTTGGCGCGCGGATTCCGGAAAAAATCTTAAAACTGGCGTAGTGTAAAATTTACAAATTTGCACTTGTGTCACTGTCGCTCCAAATGAGCGATATATAAAAATGAAACCCTATTACTCCTGGTCACGCTATAACTTGAGAACGGCTTGATCGATTTGGGTAATTCTTTTTTGTTTTGTTCGCCAGATTACAGGGAAAGTTTAAAAACAAAAATAATAGGTAGGTTGGTAAGGTAGGTAAGTAGGGTGGGTAGGTACGTAGGTAGGTAACGGTTGACGGAAGGTGACGGGAGCGAAGCCACGGGCACAGCTTGTCATATTATAAAAAGAGGAGGTAAAGAAACAACAGATGGACATGTGTAGAAACATAGTCCATCTCTTTCGTTACCTCCTCTTTTAAAAACCTCTTTAGTCATTCACACCGACATTGTAGGATCAGCCACGTCCTACTATCCGACTTCCTACTAATATTACAAACGCGAAAGTTTGTAAGTATGGATGGATGGATGTTTGTTACTCTTTCACGCAAAAACTACTGAATGGATTTTGATGAAATTTGACACAGAGGTAAATTATAGTCTGGAATAACTCATGGGCTACTTTTCATCCCGGGAGTATGTTCCCTTGGGATAGTTTTCGACATTAAATCGGGCGGAGCCGCGGGCGACAGCTAGTATGTCATAAATCTGTTACAGTATTTAAATAACATACATTTTTAATACTTTTTTGTTGCATCATATATCTCAGTAGACAGCTAAAGTAAATGTAGAAGGACATAAAAATGTCTTGAAACTCTACACACCAAAACGTCGCAACGAAACCCCTCCATATCTTTTAAAGGTTCAAAGTTTTAACAAGTCCTGAAGGATTTACAGCTTCAAAGTTCACCTTTAAAGCAAGAACAAGAAATATTACACAGAGGCTTTGTCACTTGAAACTATAATACAAAAGTTTAACACTGTAATTTTGTTCTGAGCAAATTCGTTGCGGGTCAAAAGACATTTTGGAGTCCTTTGGGGGATGTAAGCTAAGCTTATTATATGGTTTTTTTCTTTGGATACGAGTATATAGTTCTCTTGTGCATCGTTGGTAGACAATTTGGAAGATTACATCAAATTGGTGAAGGCTGGTATCTAAATGGATACCGATAAGCATCGTTTTATGTTCTACCCATAGGGGTTAACACACATACAATTACGGCAGTGCATTTCTTAAGTACCTTTTATTTGCTATCGGGGAGACACTTTCAAAAAGCGCCTGGCTTTTTGGGGAACAGACCAGGGTGTGTGGGATTTTTACCTCAATAAAACCACAATAAACTAGACCAAAACAAACAACAAAAAAACAATCAACAAAAACAATTTCAACTAGACCATTAAAAGGCACTTTTGAACGTAAAATCTACAGTTTAAAAATAAAGTATTATAGTGACTCTAGTTCAGTGGTTCCCAACCTGTGGTCCGCAAGGGCCAAAATAAGGTCCGCGAAAGGTTTAAAATTTCACTCTGTTTACCTCAAAAATTGATTATATGTGAAGACGATGTACTCAAACTAACACTCATATACTACTAACAGGTACAAAAAAAGCAATACCAGCAGAGGTTAAACAGCGGACTAAAATTTGTATGGAAATTGGTCATTCTTGCTGAAGGAAAATCAAATCGGGCACACGACTTGTCTGGCCATAAATACCATGCCATATGCAGGGACAGCGTCGCGTCGCCGAGGCCCAGAAAGCGGTGGCGAGTTGATTTGTATGCACACCGCGAAAGCTGGTTCGAGGTGGCGCAAGAAAATAATGTCTGGAAGGATATAGGGGAGGCCTTCGGACACAATAGGCTATGGAAAAAAAAAAAACAAAAAAAATAAAGGGGCCTAGAAAAAATCACAGCTAAAGTATTCTTCCAAACAAAATGGGATCCGTCAATGGCTTGAGAAGTTTCATGACAAAGAAGGTTATTACTAACACGCCTGCTACATAAACGAAGACCTTACACGTTATGAATTCTAAAGAGGGCTTTTAGACGTATCTTGCAGTAAGTAGCTTTGTAAATTAGTGCCAAATACAGTTTTGTGAAAACATTCAGTCGCAAAGAAAGAAAACATGTTTATCCCGCCCATAAAAACACAAAAATACCTATACCTATATAACTTAACAACGAACTAAATAAAAAAAATTGTTTCACTGACAAGCTGTCTGGATCGGACATTACTTAACTCCCACGAGTCTGTGTGGTCATACCACAGACAAAACCAAACTATTCAACAGTTGTCTATGGCATGACGTCCGGCACTGACTGACAGCAACATAAAAACAAAATAAACAAACAACTTGTCTGGGTTAAAAGAGGTTAAATGCAATTGTAGACATTTCCCGAGGACGTAGTCCACGAACAGCACCCGTCCGAATAGCACCGGCGCGAATAGCACCGAGCCTAGTCCACGAACAGCACCTATCAATATTTTTGGCAGGTGCTATTCGTGGATACAAATCTATTTTATTATTTGTGTCCACGAACAGCACCTACGGCTCGGCAGCCTAGTGCTGGGATGCATTTGTTTAACAGGACATTATTAAATGAAACATATCGATAAAAATCACTAGAACGTTTATTAAGAAATATGTCTAGGCGACATTTAAATATAAGAAAAAACAATAAAAAGCCTTATGATAATAATTATTAATCTTACAAAATAATAAATCTGTAACACTTTCTTAATTTTTAATGTATCACAATCAGTCTTTTCAGATCACCTCACCTTTATTGCAAAATTAGACTTAGTTTAATCTTACTAAATAATATCACTTTCTTATTTTATAATATATCACAATCAGTCTCCACATATCACATTTATTGAAAAATCAGCAAATACAAATATTTCGGTCTAGGCGACATTTAAATATAAGAAAAAACAATAAAAAGTCTTATGATAATAATTACTAATCTTACAAAATTATAAATCTGTAACACTTTCTTAATTTTTAATGTATCACAATCAGTCTATTCACATCAAAGGTGATGAGAGTAGCGATACTGTGTAACGTGCAAAGACACGTGACACAGTATCGCTACTCTACAATTCTTATAGGGTGCAGCTTGTCGTACCCTTGCGCATTGCGAGCAAGCAATTTTCGACCGATTCCACCCATCGGACGCCATACATTGGACCTTTGGCTGATAGTGCGTTAAGACTGTTTATCGTGTAGCCGTGATTTCTTGTCACTGTTCTAGCGACGCGACAATGCGCCGGAGCACACGAAAGTATGACGAATTTAACCGAACGCTTCCGGAGCTTGTTTACGTAAAATTGCAAATAATATTATTAGTTCGGATAGCTCGGCAGGGCACAAAGGGACGTCACAAGAATAGTTTATAATAGTTTGTATCTGTATGTTCCGTGCTAACAAAAGGTGTAGTAGATTTATTAGTGAGTATCTATAAAACACAATAATGGAGCCTGTTGCCGGTAGAAGTGATAAAAATAGTAACATTAGCTACATTTCCAGTAGAAAAGGAGCGCCATTACTAATACATAGTGATAGACAGTACAGAAAATTCAAAACATATAAAAATAATGCTAATGTGTTATGGCGGTGCATAAAAATATCGTGTAGAGGGTTCCTGACGCTTGATGGCAATGAAGATGTAATAAAAATTACAGAACACACCTGTGAACCCATGAGCAGTGCCCAGACAGAAATAAAGAAAAGTATGGATGAACTTCGACAAGAAGCTGCAGCCACCGATGGTCCTATTCCTACGTTATACAAGAGCAAAATAAATAAACTACTCGATGAAGGTCTCAACTTAGTAGCCGATTGCCCAAATTATAAAAACATTAAGTCTAGTCTTTATAACATAAGAAATAGGGCTTGTGGAGTTAGCCGACTAAATGCAAAAACCGCGGGCGAGGTACAAGTAAGTAATCTTCTAGCCGCCATCCTATTAATATTATTATATTATATTATTAAAGTGAAACTTTTATTACATCGTCTCAAACTTTTTCGTCTGTGTGTTGCATGTCGCGTAGACGGTCGGCCGCGGAGTAGGGATAAATATCTACTACAGAAAGCCGCCCGGACCCGCCGCACCGTTATGTCCTTGCATTTTAAAACTGTAATATCTTCCTTCGGAAATATTCGTTTAAATTACATGCTGTAAAGGGCCATAACAATAGCCACACAATCCTTTTATTCTTTTATTTTTTTATTCACAATATAAAAAATTGCAATTTGAAATATATAAATTTAATCAGTAGGTAGTAGTTCACATAGACTATGAAGTAAAAAAATTAAAACAACTATTTTTTTATTTTGCTAAAACTGTACGTTGAAAGTTAGTGTTTTAATTTTTTTCTAGATCCGTGATTTTGTTACACACAATGATATATCTACCTAATTTGTCTATTTATGAACACCTTTTCTAGGTACTTTCCCCATATTATTAAATATTTTTTTAAAATATTATTTGTTTTTTATAATTATATTTATTAAAAATGTAATTTTATGATATTGCTTATGGATTATAGGAGTATAATAGTAATAATGTTTGGACATCTATATACAGCACCATTTAATCCTAAACTAAGCTAATCTATTTATTTTAAGGTACCCAAACAATATTTGGACTTCTTGTTAGCTGATTACTACGATGGGAAAAATCGAATTCTACTATTCGCCACGTCAAGAAGCAAAGAAGAACTTGCCAAAACACGTCATCTGTATTGTGATGGAACTTTTAAATCTGCGCCGAAACCTTTTCTGCAGATTTATAGTATCCATGGTGATATCGATGGTGTCGTTAAGCCGTTAGCATATGCTATGCTTCTAAATAAAAAAATGTCTACATATAAAACATTATTTCAATTATTAAAATCTTCGATACCAGCAATGACTGTAGATTTTTTCACGAGTGACTTTGAAGAAGCCGCAGTGAGAGGAATACTGTCTGTATTTCCCAACGTAGCAGTAAAGGGATGTTACTTTCACTTTAAGAAGGCGTTAAAAAAAAAACAGAAGGAGCTAGGTCTTAACGACAATAGTATATATAGAAAGCACGTTGCTCTATGTACAGTGCTCCCTTATTTGCCACCGAATGATTTAGATGACGCTTGGCTTTACATTATGAGTGAGAGTCCTCAAGATAGTAATATAACAAAATTTAACGACTACATGATCACACAATGGATTGACCACAAATTTTGGTCAAACAAATGGTGTTGTTATGGCCAGACTCACAAAACGAACAATTATACTGAGACTCATTATTCGGTCATTAACAAATCAATTAATAAAAATAATAAGAACTTACTTAATGTTTTAAGAGTCTTACAGGAAAATTGTAAGAATTTCACTGACATACGAAAAAAATTTGCTACTTCTAATTCACAAAAAAATGCCGCAAAAAGAAACCAACTAATAGACAATATTATAAAAGAATATAAAAGTGGATTTATTTCTCTTGGCCACTGCATGGAAAAGCTGCGATTTTAAGGCTTTCTATTTTTAAATTTAAATTAGAATAATGTAACACCTGCGCAATCGACGGATAGTGAAGGACAATATACAAAATGTTCACGGAGCGCTGTTATTAGTACATCAATAAGGATCTAAGGCTGATTTTGCTGATTTTTCAATAAATGTGATATGTGAAGACTGATTGTGATACATTAAAAATTAAGAAAGTGTTACAGATTTATAATTTTGTAAGATTAGTAATTATTATCATAAGACTTTTTATTGTTTTTTCTTATATTTAAATGTCGCCTAGACCGAAATATTTGTATTTGCTGATTTTTCAATAAATGTGATATGTGGAGACTGATTGTGATACATTAAAAATTAAGAAAGTGTTACAGATTTATAATTTTGTAAGATTAGTAATTATTATCATAAGACTTTTTATTGTTTTTTCTTATATTTAAATGTCGCCTAGACCGAAATATTTGTATTTGCTGATTTTTCAATAAATGTGATATGTGGAGACTGATTGTGATATATTATAAAATAAGAAAGTGATATTATTTAGTAAGATTAAACTAAGTCTAATTTTGCAATAAAGGTGAGGTGATCTGAAAAGACTCGATTGTGATACATTAAAAATTAAGAAAGTGTTACAGATTTATTATTTTGTAAGATTAATAATTATTATCATAAGGCTTTTTATTGTTTTTTCTTATATTTAAATGTCGCCTAGACATATTTCTTAATAAACGTTCTAGTGATTTTTATCGATATGTTTCATTTAATAATGTCCTGTTAAACAAATGCATCCCAGCACTAGGCTGCCGAGCCGTAGGTGCTGTTCGTGGACACAAATAATAAAATAGATTTGTATCCACGAATAGCACCTGCCAAAAATATTGATAGGTGCTGTTCGTGGACTAGGCTCGGTGCTATTCGCGTCGGTGCTATTCGGACGGGTGCTGTTCGTGGACTACGTCTTCCCGAGGGCTTGGTAAGAATGTGGTCTACCCTGTCGATTAGTCTCTCAGGATAAGATGCCACTTTCCCCTTGAGGTTCAATAAAAACGCGATCGTTCGAAAATACAATGTGTAACAGAATAAACACAATACCTTAAAAGGAGTCATTGTACTCATAATTATGAACAACTTTAACTATGGGACGTACACTGAAATCGCGAAAAAAAAATTGACTGCCCCATACATTTATGTTCGCACTAGCTTTTGCCCGCGACTTCGTCCGCGTGGAATAGTTACTTGGGGCAGACATTTTTATTTTAAGATTATGAAGTTTAATAAAGTTTCAGTCAATGCTACTGAACAGAGAAAGAATAGATATAATTATAGATAGTTTAACAAATGTTCAACGTGATTCTTTAAATTGGCATAACTTTTTATGAACCGATTGACATGAAACAAACACTAAATGTTAAGTGAAGCTTAACACAATGTATTCGTGAAAACCACATGTAAATCGGACAGACAAACAAATAAACAGACAAACAAATAAACAGCCAAACAAATAAACAGACAAACAAATAAACAGACAAACAAATAAACAGCCAAACAGACAATAATTCTAACAATAATTTTGGGTACTATTTGCGTTGATAAAGGTTTCAATAATATTTTTTCTTATATATCTTCCCTGTACAGACAGCGACTCGTTACATTTTTATTATATGTAAAGATAACTCGACAATATGTGCTGAACTGCTGCTTACTTTTCGCGATTTCGTGGTGGTTAATAGTCCAAGTTGTTAATAATGATGATTAAAATTACCACTTTTCAGGTACTGCATTCATTCTGTTACACGCTGTATATGAACATACCTTTTGTAATACAAAATGTTTGAAGCAACGATCGACGGTCCATCTACTGTGATCTTGTACTGTGTTACGTCTGTAGTCGGTGATACTAGGTACCGATAAAATTCTCGATACTTGCGAATGACATCACGGCTGACGAGAGTTTTTAAGTTGTATGGCTTAAGCAAGCTTATAAAGTACTACTCAAAGACACAAAGACTCAAAGCATGTTTATTTCAATTAGACCATTTACAGGCACTTTTGAATTGTCAAGGTCGGTCGGTCAAAACGATGAAGCTCTTTGCACGTTCCAAAGCGTAGATCTCAATGGAGAAGAACGTGCAAGAAACTCCACGGACACTCTTTTAAATATAATATTTTTTACAAAGTTATGGTTCATTCCTGTTGAATTTATGTATATTTGTGAGAACGATGTAAAAGACGTGCAGGATAGAAACGTCCGGAGTGAAAAGAACAATTCAAAGAACTCACGCTTTCTATCAGCTGTTGCTTCTCCTGTAATTGCAGCTCTTGATGACGCAATGTGGCTCGTTGCTTCTCTGCCGTGCTGCTGAGACGGGATAACACCTCCTGGTCATGTTCCCTGGCTGGCGACGGTGGCGCGCTTGAGCCTGTGGGGAATTGGACCTTTAGTTTGGTGTGATAAGGTGTCTTTTTGCTTGGTGGAAACAATAGAAATTAAGATCATCATCCTTCCTTCTACTGTTTTATCATGTGATGTAGTATTTCATGGCTGTCATTGGAATATTATTCAGGTACTACGTTGACTTTGAAAACAATGATGGATACAGCTGAATCTATCAACGTCGGCTAGTAAGACCTACGTTGATAGGCCTAGTTGGCTTGTCTAGGTATAAATGTTAGATTTAGAATTCTACTTAAGCTTTAGTACAAGCTAAGGGGGTCTTTGTTTTGTTTATTTTTGATGAAATGAATGAGGATTGGAGGGTCTCAATGGAGATTACTACTGCCATATTACTTTTTATTGTTAGAAAAATTTTATATATGTATTTTGATTTGACATTTATGGCAATCTATTGAGCAATTTTCTAATTTTTTTTATTATTGCTTAATCGCTCTCACGCAGTGTTTCATTGTTAAGTAAGAAATACCTAACCTAAGCAGGGGAAGTACCGCGCGGATATAATTTACAATTTCTCATGTTTAGTTAGTCAAAACATTGAACGATTGTGCAACTACATTCTGGCTCACGTGGTTCCTATCTCTAGACTACAATAAATCTTTAACATACATTTGTTAAGATATCAAATAGAAATTCTATTGTATTGTCTATTTGTAGACTAATCACACAAATACACTATCGTGACTTGCTTTCTATAAACTTTATTTAGAGTACTCGGAATTGCTTTATTATTACTATAAAATTGATTTGTTGTCAAAAATTAGTGTTTAGACTAGTCAGTGTTGCTTATTAATATACCAGCCAATCTATTAGAAATATGTTTTAAGATTTATAGGTATGCGGAACACAAAGTAACGTCCTGCAAACCTCCATTGAAAAGGGAGGATCCTCCGACCAGACGGTTGTTGTGTCTGGCGGGCAACTGCCCGATAGTTGATATTCGGACTGTTGTATATGTTCAAATCGCACAGAAATCTGATACGATTTCATTAGTAGATGGCATTGCGTTTCTTTTTGTTGCCGTACAAACTTCGCTTCGTTCGTCCTTGTGGTAGCATTTATGCCACTACATAGACACCTTGGAAATTCTCCCGAAGAGAGTCTTATTTTCCGCTAAGAGCTCAGCCTTTTGCTTAAAATGGAGATGCCGTAGAATTTTGGCGACTCAAGCAAAGCTTACCAGAGTTCGACTAAATTTTGTTCAAAGCTTTTATTTTGGAGATCCTTCTTGAGATTGATGTGTTGTAAAGTTAGCTTATTGGTATTTGGTACGTGGATACCATTTTGCTACTTCCTAAAAGGCGAATGTATTTAATGAATAATAATATTACACCTGAAGTCACTACATGATGTCACCTGTACAAATACAAAGATGAACCATCTGCATTTGTTTGTTACAAAAACTGCAATGTAATAAACGAAAGAAATATAAAGTGTTAAGCAACAAAAGCTATTACTTTTGACGCACATAGTAATGCGCTGTATAAAACGCTAATAGTGGTAATTCAGCTGACGATTATAATTTAAATGCTCAAGAAAATCATATTACGGTGAAACTTGATGAAAGAAATAAGATTTTGCACAATGATATTGATGCATTAGAAAAATGGCTGTGAATGATGATGAATAGACCACGACCCGATACCAAAATACTGTTATTGTTATACGAAGATCTGAAAATTAATAAGATGGTTCACACACATGCTAGACACGGTTGCCACAGATCAGAGAACAGTACAGAAGGGACGCAAAAGGTCCAAAGCAGTACTTGCAAATGTGCCTAAAAAGGACTAAAAGCCAATTAAATAATAATAATAATAAGATTCATTTTCTCCCACAAAGTACAATATTACATAAATTATTATGGTGTTACAAATATTGGAGGTACAAAGGTTTGTGGGAGTCAGGAATCCAAACTAGAATACCCTGTGCTATGGACTCCTGGCCCCACTCGCCAAGATTGGGATTAACACAATAATTGTAGGACATGTAAAACTAATGTAAGAAAATACTAAGAATTATAATATTAAAATTAAAAAAATATATAGTAAGGAACATGTTCGATGGAGAAAAAATTAAGAAAAATGCTTGTGAATGATGATGAATTGAATAACGGAGGTCCAGATCAATATTTGAAAAAACTGGAAGCCAATATAGTAAGGAATACGGTAAATGGAGAAAGAATAATCCTCCCCCATTACCATTAACAGCATGTGCAAATGACGGACTTATCTGCTGTCAAAGGTACTTAGCGCGATAATTAGCGAAATGATCTACCCGAGTTCACACCAACGCGTCAATGAAGCTCAGTCCACGCTAATCAGACTAGACGTAACAGCCAATGGCTTGCTAGCATAACTCGCGGGGAAAGGACATGATGCCACATACGGAACTGAGAGGAAAATGGCACAGATTGATGTAAGAAGTTAGAAGCACCATTGTTTGTGTTGCTCAATATCAGATAGTGTAGTGTTGGCAAGTAATGGTTTGGATAATGGAGACAGCACGTTTTGTGATTAGTCATCTTCAATAGGTGAGAGGTAGGGTGGCAATGGTGGCTAAGATCAGGTGGTGTTAGTCAAATTGCATTCAACAACTGAAAACGTTTTAAGAAAGGGGATTTCAGTGAAGTAACGAAGCAGCTCCTTTGCTCTTAGGACCACAATGTGTCCTGAAAAGTGTGTAAGTGCGTTTAAGAGCTCCAATCTCACTTTGTATCCTTTACGGCTGTTTCTGGTCAAAGCATTCCTACACCAGTGTCGAACCTCAGGTACTGATGTGGTGTTGTTTCCTGATTTCTACCCAGGCAACTGCACTGGCGTCGATATTCCAGAACCAAGACCACCAATTCCTCACCCAGCTCATCAGAAAAGCGGCTGCAAAGCTGCGGTGTTGGTATGCCATCGTTTATACCTGTCTGAGTGAATGCTGCACCAGTGTATACGCACCATTGGTCCCGCTTGTCGTTGAAAGGTTAAACTATCTATGTACCGGAGAAATAGCATTTAACCTTTCAGTAGAACCAACAAAATAATACCTCACAAATTTCAGACAGAATATTCTAGAAAGTGAAACGTTAAAGCAAGAACTCGCAGGGAGCAAGAACATAAGAATTTGAGCACACATTCTACAGAAACTCAAGAAAATATTCCATTTCAGTCGTTTGCCTTTAACATAAAAATTCCGGAGAGAATCGAGTCAGCGGGAATGCTCGCAAACATTCTTAGTTTCATCTAAAAGAATAAAATGCTGTGCGCTCATGTCGAATATTCAAACAAAGAAGAATAGAACTGAGACGTCAATAAAAGGCGGTGGTTAGCGACAAACTGTTTATTCGTTCGGACCTCAGTACCCGACACTGTTTATATTAACACAATAATATCTTATATCTACTTCGGTCGTCACATCTCTCCTCACTAAGCTTACAAGACAGTTATTTAAAACTTATTTATTTTATTCACAGTATAAGCGTTCTTATCTAAAATGTAAACTAAACTAACGTCCGCAGATTAAAAACTTATCGAATATAATCTAATCTAAATTATTCAAACGTTTAGCTCGATTGTATGCACGCAGTGCTCGAGCCGATACACTAGGCGGTGTCGGTTCTGGTGTAGACGATCGCTTATCTGACTCAGCTTTTGTTTCTGATGGCGTATTCGCAACCTCACCGTCCCCGCCCGATGCATCCTCAAACCTATCATCGTCGGCTCCCTTATCTACCGAAGGTTCAGGATTCTGACTCTTTCCGTCTACGGCTACCCCGCTCATTCGAGATAGAGAGTATCTGTTTTGATTATTATTTATTGGGATAATTTGGTCGGCATGACGACGCCATTCTACCCCGTCCCCCACATTAACTTTGTATGATACGGGGCCAGTCTTTTTAACAACCGTAGCTTCAGTCCATTTGTCCCCCCTTGCTGTATAGTCGCGAGCTAAGACCGATTCCCCCACGTCGAAATTCCTGTCGGTACCAGAGACGCGCGCGACTTGGCGCTCCTGCTTGGCGCGCACCGTGGCCGCTACGTCCGGCCGCAGCGCGTCCAGTCGACTCCGGAGTCGCCGCCCTTGCAGCGCTACTGCGGGTGATACCCCGGTCGTCGCGTGCTCACAATTGCGATATTGGAACAAGAATTTACAGAGAGCCGCGTTTACGTCCTCATTTTCGTACAACGCTCTTTTGATAGCTTTTTTTACTGTTTTAACAGCGTTTTCCGCTGCCCCATTTCCCTGCGGCCTATAAGGAGCCGACGTTGTATGTTTAATACAGTTATTTTCACAGTAATCTTTAAATTCTTGAGATGCAAATGGTGGTCCGTTATCGGTCACGAGCTGTGACGGCAAGCCAAAACGCGCGAAAACACCTCTCAATACTTTAATTGTTGATACTGCATTTGTGCTTTTCATTGGTAACGCCTCAATCCACTTTGAGTGTGCGTCGACCATAACCAAATATCGAACGCCTCCACAATCTGCAAAATCGGCATGTACGCGCTGCCACGGGTGCAACGGGAACTCCCAAGGGTGTAACTGCGCATGCGGCGGCGCGTCGCGAACTATGCGGCACGCGGCGCATGATTTACATAATTCTTCGATATCCTTATCTAAATTCGCCCAATAAATATAGTTTCGTGATAAGCTTTTCATTTTATTTATACCTAAATGACCCTCGTGCACTTCTTCCAAGATTTTCTTTTGTAAGGCACAAGGTACTACAATTCTGTATTTGAAAATTACACACCCCTGGACTACCACAAAATCTTGTTTTCTAGAAAAATAAGGCTTTTCCGCATCACAGCTCGGGGCCGATGGCCAGCCAAAAAGTACATAACCTTTTATCTTACTTAATAACGTATCGCGTTCTGTCGCTTTTGCAATATCCTTATAACAAATAGGCAGTGCTGCCTCAACTAGATTTAAGTAATCCACGGTTCCTGTAGCCGCAGAGCGACCCTCCTGAGGTAACGGTAACCGTGACAAGGCATCGGCCGGACCGTTGTCCGCCGATCGCACGTATTCTATACGGAAATCATATGCGGCCAGTCGTGCCGCCCACCTTTGCAAACGACTGGCAGCCGTTTGCGGAATTCCTCCCTTTTCCCCAAAAATATAAGTCAGCGGCTGGTGATCAGTGCGCAGTATAAATCGCCTACCAAACAAGTACTGATGGTGTTTTGTGACACCGAACAAAATAGCCAGTGCCTCCTTGTCTAATTGACTGTAGTTGCGCTCGGGCGCACTAAGTGTTCGCGAGACGCAGCTGACGGGCCGCTCGCTTCCGTTCTCGTACCGGTGAGCCAGCACTGCGCCCAATCCGTATGCGCTACTGTCCACCGATAACACGAGTTCGCGCCCCTCTTCATAGTGAGCCAGTACACGTTCACTCAGGAGGTTTCGCTTTGCTTCCAAAAAAGCCTTTTCACATTTCGAGTCCCAATTCCAGCGGACCTCCTTTTTTAATAAATTATGCATCGGTTGCAGTAAAGTACTCAGATTCTGAATAAATCGCCCATAATAATTTAACAATCCAAGAAAACTTTTAAGTTGAGTTACGTTTTCAGGTCTCGGTGCACTGGAAATGGCCTCTAGTTTCTCCGGATCAGGCCGCAAACCAACTTTATCGATAATGAAGCCCAAATATTTGACACTGTCTTGTAAAAATCGACATTTACTTAGCTTGACCGTAAGTCCCATATTACGTAATCTATTGAGTACAGCTCGCAGATTCTTTATATGTTCTACCTTATTTGAGCCTGACACACAAATATCATCTAAAAATACTACGCATCCGGGCACCCCGCGCAGGGTTTCCTCCATGATCTTTTGGAATTTCTCAGGGATACAGGATAAACCGTACGGTGTGCGTTTATAAACATATGTACCTATGTGAGTTGTAATCGCTGTATACGGTTGGGATTCATCGGTTAAAAGACATTGTTCATAAGCATGTCTTAGATCGATCTTTGTAAATTGTTCCCCTCCGCTAAGATTTGCAAATAATTCTTCAATTCGCGGTAAAGGATAATAATCCCGTTTTAATTTGGGATTGATAGTGACCTTGTAGTCACCACAAATGCGTATACTCCCATTTGCTTTGACGACAGGTACGATTGGAGTCCCGTAATCAGAATAATCTATGCGGTAGATGGTGCCATCTGTCTCTAACCGTTCCAATTCCCTCTCAACTCGTGCGCGGAGTGCCAGCGGCATAGGTCTCGCTCGCACGTAAACCGGTTCGTTATCTGTCAGCTGTAGTCGAATGCGCTGTTTACAAGTCCCTAACTTCTCACAAAATACTTCGGGGAATTCATTACGTAATTGCGTCACCAAGTCGTCATCGCTAATCTCATTGAGCGTAATTTGCGTTATTTTTAAAACGCGCATCCA
Source organism: Mamestra brassicae (assembly GCA_905163435.1). Classification (NCBI taxonomy): domain Eukaryota; kingdom Metazoa; phylum Arthropoda; class Insecta; order Lepidoptera; family Noctuidae; genus Mamestra; species Mamestra brassicae. The sequence continues at coordinate 15,455,135 of LR991008.1, read as the reverse complement.
CTCTCGTCCCAATAGTGGTCGAGCGCCCCCTTGTATGACGTAAAGACGCAATGACTTCCCTTTGATTTGCCCTAAACAGACATCTACTTCGATGTAACCTAATGACTCAATTCGGGAGCCCGAGTAACAACGTAACAGTAAATTGCCCGCGACAATTTTTTTATGCGAAAACATCTGTTTGTACATTTCTTCATTTATAGCCGAAATGCGGCTACCGGTGTCCACTTCACATTTAACGTTAATGTTATCAATCGTTACTTTAATAAAATATGGTTTGTTACCTCGAGCTGCGACTTCAATGTTAAACATACCGTCATCCGACTCCTCTTCGCTTACGTAATTTTGCCGAGCACCTTTGCCACGTCCTTGTTTACACATCACCTTTAAATGACCTTTTTGACTGCACTCATCACAATTATAGTTTCTGAATCGGCATCTATCAGCCATGTGCGCCTTGCCGCAGCACCAGCAAAATGGCGCGCGCGAGCTCGCGGGCTCCGCGCCTCCGCTGCCTGGTCCTGCGCTTCCGCTGCTTGCCCCTGCGCCTGCGCCTGAAGCGCGCGTCTGGCGCCCGCGCTGGCCGGCTCGTCCGCCGCCGCCGCGTGCGTGGTGCAGGCCCTCGCCCGCCACCACTGTTGAGTCCGCCACTGTCACCGCCGCCATGGTGCTGCCGCTCACCTCAGCATGCTTCTCTGCAGCTTCTAGAGCCAGGGCTAGCTCCAACGCCTCTTTGTATTGGATTTGCTTTTCTGCAAAGATCCTAGACCGCATCACGTCACTTGATAAACCTGACACGAACTGGTCCCGCAAGTTTTCCTCTAAGGTTGAACATGAATTGCATTTGCCGAAGTTGCACGTCGTAGCGAGATGTTTTAATGCTTGCAAATACTCGGTCAGAGACTCGCCGGCTCGTTGCCTTCGCAACCTGAACACGTGGCGCTCTGCGATCTCTGAACGTTGCGGCTCCAAATGTTCTGTTACCAGCTTTACCAACTCGTCATAAGTTTTATTCTCGGGAAAATTGGGTGCACACAAATCACACATTAACGCATAAGTTTCTTCACCGACCACAGTTATTAACATGGACACTTTTACGTCATCCTTAATTTCGTTTAACTTAATGTACTGGTTAACGCGGCGAACGTAAGCTGGCCACTGGTTGGAAATTAATTTAAATGGTTCAATTTTTCCGATCGGCATTTTCTTGCACTCCACGTTCAACAATGTTAACAGAAAAAAAATCACTGATCCCGTACTCGTCGCCAATGAGACGTCAATAAAAGGCGGTGGTTAGCGACAAACTGTTTATTCGTTCGGACCTCAGTACCCGACACTGTTTATATTAACACAATAATATCTTATATCTACTTCGGTCGTCACAAGAACAATAAAAACAACTCACGTATGGTTAATGGAAATGTACTGGAGAATAAAGACTTGAATGCTTTTATAATCGCCAACATGTAATAAGCCAGCATGGTGATCAATGGACGTCCAGTTTCTATTTGAGAATAGGTCTTTGCCGACCAATGGGATTATTATGAAAACTGATATTTTTATAATCAACCAATGGGACTGTTGTAGAAACCGACTGGTATTGTTATAACTGATGTCAATAATGGTATTTAAATCTGTGTATGTTGACAATAAGCTGGTAATTAATTACTAATATTATTGTTTGAAACGAGGAGTGTCAAGGCGCGATGATGTTGATTAGCGGCGTCCAAGGACTGGTAGATGGAATGTTGGTCGTCCGGCAGCAAGATGGGGATAGAACTTAGATGAGGGTGGAACAGGAGCGTGGGGATTGACACAAGCCTGGCTTATGTCAATCCCCACGCTCCTGTTCCACCCGGCTTATTAGTATTTAAACTAGCTTCTACCAGCAGTTTAACCTGCGTGATTGTCTTATTCCAGGTCATGGCATCCGTGTGCCAAATCCGTTACGCCTTGAAGAGATGACAAACAGTCAGACAGAGTTACTTTCACATTTATAATATTTGTATGGATATTAATGTAGGTACCAGTCTGTGTTATATTTCCATCGTGATCTCATCTAAAGGATGAGTGATTTACTAAACGACGCAAGTTACACTTCTCCACGGTTAAAGATAAATTTTAGTTGCAGTTAGCAATCAAGTCAAATTAGTTAATAGCTGCAACTAAACCAATATCTTGAACTAGCTGTAGGTATATTGATTTGATCTATTTAACTTAACTTGGGAAATCAAACAATTTACCGCTCCGCCAATTGAGATTCAGTATCTGAGTTCTATTAACTACTCCAAGAATAGAACACTAACAAGGGTTCCAAGAAGCGAATGTTTTGAAAGAGAAACACAAATAAAGACCCGCTTCCGAACCTTTGTTCCCTAAGAATATCTCTGTCTGACCGATTAAAAGTTAGTTATTCAATAAAAAATGATAAGTTCCTGAGGATCGTCTGTTTTTCTATGTTTTTGACGTGACAACGTCTTATAATTCGATGGAGCCGGCTTCACGCACGAAAAAACATGACGCATGCGGCGTTACCTCGCTCTGAGGCGTTCCATTAAAAAAAAAATCTTTTGAACAATGAAACCATTCCATCAGTATTTTCTTATGACGTTGTCACGTTCAACTATTGTCAGTAAACCGACTTTACAGACAACCGATTTTTTTATTTTGATTTAGGTCAGTCATTTTGACTGTCAGTCCAAACTATGAAGCTCGAAAGTCTCTCGGGAAACACATGAACGCAAAACTAATCAGAAACGATGTATGAGGAAATACTGGCTGGTTCACTTTTTTGTTTTTCATTATATCTACCAACCCCATGAGGATCCCTCTTTGCTTTAACATGGCATATGTATAACAACAGTTTTTTTATATTGACAGGCTCTCGTTTGACCGCTGTCTCATCGGATGGAAAGCGATGACGTGGTCGACGATTTAAGGATGGGAAATCATCAAATGACTTCTTTCGCTCTGGGTGGAGCGGAAGGGCGTGTCAGACTCTTACTGACTAGAACCCATCCGTGTTCCTTCTAAAGCCCTTTGCGTTCCAGGACCGCGGTGACTCTTTCGAACAAATTCCGCAACCCTGGCAGGCTCTGGCGTGGTCGACGATGGAGCAAGCTGGCCTAGAAGTAACTATTCAAACTTGAATTAACCCTAGAAAAATAGTCTGAGTAAAAATGCATGTGTTTTAGAATTATTGCTCTCTCTTTCTAAATAGCGCGAATCCGTAGCTGTGCGTTTAGGACATCTCATTCGTCGCTAGGAGTTACCGTGAGGCGTACGTGACCTTGAGGTAACACCGATTTTGAAATATGACGTCTATATGAGTCAAAGTGACGCATGATTATCTAAATAATCATGCGATAAAACTGTTTCTGACTGACTTTAATGTAACTTTTATTTTCCCAAAACCTACATGTAAAATATCCTTACTTATATTTGTGATAAAAAAAACTTGATTATTTTAGTAAAAAATAGTTTTATGTTGAAAAAATGATTTTGTTACTTTATGGAAGAGGTTTTAGATTTTTTTTTTTGTAAAAATAAATATAAATAAATTATCTGTAGTTTTTATTATTTGTAAATGTGTGGTAATATATAATAAAATCACAGATATTTTATTATTCAATATAATAAATATATCCCGACCTACAGCCAGAAAAAAAAATGCCTTAATATGTTTATCTTTCTAGGGTTAAAGTCCCTCGGGTTGCAGCTATCAAGAACTACAGAATCCGTCAGGGATTTCTACTCCTGTGTTGTACGCACAATGAAAGCATTCCCTAAACGTTTCGTGGGTCCGGATATCCACCATGTTGGTCGAAAATTCAAACAACGCAAAAACACAAAGCCGGGGTGATTTCTGAATCTGATTAAGACATAGTTAATCCGTTGATCAATCTGATGTGAGCTTTTATAAATGGTTGACCGAAACAGAAAAAACAAATTGTATTGACTTGGAAATTGAAAACAAATTACGGACTGCGGACAACGGGTAAGTCACAAAATAAACCGGACTTTCCAATAAACCGAATGCTGTCTCTCTAGGCCTTGTTCCGACAGTTTACGAGTGTGTCTTATTTTTATACTTATTTTATGTTTTATTTAACTTGCAACGTTTGTTACATTGCTTAGATCAATTCTTGCAAGTTTGCAAGTTTTGTTGCAACCGATTTCTAAAAATTTCGTCAGACACAAAGCAAACGTCCGGACAGGACAACGTCTGTCGGGACCGTTAGTATTTTTGTATATTTCTTGATTAACTGTTTAGATTATAAATATGTTTTTCATTATGACTTGATTCTGTAGTTGAATCAATTCCTCAACGCTCAACGGTGCCGACACAAAATGTTATATACGACGTATTCAATTTTATTAGACTGATAGGTACTATAATAAAATTTACTCAATCAATCAATTACTAATTTTCAAATACCTCATAAACTTGACAATATAACGCAGGCACAACCACACAAACTACAATGTTTATCGTTTCGCAAGAGTCAATCCTTCTGAAATTGAGAACAAGCAAGAACACTCGACTTCAAATTAAAACGCTTAAACTACGAAGACCTCGCCACAAAATAAAGTGAAACTGTTATCAAAACGTTTGGTTGACTGTACGCCAATCTCAAGGGAAATACTAGGCCCAAAAGAAATCAAAAACGATGTGGACGCGAGAAATATTACTTTTCGGTTTTTCCTCTATATTTAGAACGAAACCGCTGAAATAAGGTGTATGAGGGCTCGAAGCTACAAGTTGGTGTCGATCGATATCATTCGACCGTTACCCGTTGATAAGGTATTCGGCTTCATTTAAACGTGTTGTAATTGTTTATTTATAAAGATAACAGCATTGTAGTACATAGCAGTTTACAGGGTTGACAAATTGTTATGTGTACTAAAATTACAATTGAAATGGTGTTGAGGTGCTGCATTCCCAGCTAGGTTAAAGAATAACCTGTATAAGGGAGTACACTGCCAGTCCCCATTGGGTATTACAATAAAATTGTACACAGTATGTGGCAACACTTGTCTTTGACTACAATTTTATTAGTGACAGTGTTACTGAAGGTAAAAAAAATTACATTATAAAAAGTAAAAGGAAAAAAAACAATTTTCAAAAAATAAAACAAAACCAATTTCTGTAAGTTAGTGAAGTTGTGTGCTTGTGTGTGTGTGTGTGTCTGTAATGGTAATTGTGATGGTGGAGTAAGTTCCTAGTGCCTGTAACACAGGTTAATTCTTAGCACGGGTCTGGATCCTGCTCTGTCCTCCGTTGTAACGCATTATTACTAAGTCATCTACCTTATCATGTAAGTTTTTAGGATGATACAAACTCAATTTTAAGTGGAGTGCTTTCCATGAGCTATATGTATAGGTACTGTGTATATATGTGTACTTTTTGAGTGAACAAAAATCATGGAACTCGCGTCATCGTCACCGAACGCTTTCCATGAGCTATATGTATAATGTGTATACATATATGTGTAACGTTCGGTCAGGACAACGTCTGTCGGGACCGCTAGTAAAAAAATAAAAAATAATGATGAAGTGTGAAAGTCCTTACCGTCTGCAGGCGCATTGATAGTCCTTCGTAGACGTTTGTTCTCGTCCTGTAGCCGTGCAACTGCTGTTACAAGCTCTGCAGACTCCGTCCGCCATTGTTCTTCAATCGCTTCTATTTCCTGTAAAAAACAAATTGGAATTATTAAACTTCCTTGAAGGCTACCAAAACAAAAGGACATCATTCACCAGTGGCGTAGCTAGCTTTAAGAAAAGGGGCGTTTTTAGGGGTATTGTTTTCAAACAAAATAGGCCCTACTAGCTCAGAACTATCTTGGCAGGCCACGAAGGAGATGATGCGACTAAATGTATAGCTTTGCGTCCACACGTCGGGGCCATTATAACCCGGGGGCCCCGTATTTTTGATACGGCTGATACGGTAGCTACGCCCCTGTCATTCAATGTTCTAGCAGTTCTGGGATAATTGAGTTTTGAGAGCCAGATTCATTAATTCCGATCGGTCGAATTTTTTGGGCTACGTAATTGGAATATTCATATCTGTCTAAATCAAATTGAGGACATCATTCATGTGAGTACACTACTTAACAACGGATTGAATATTCAATTTGAAAACCAGGACATCAATCATAACCACCGCCCTCCATAAACACCCTAAATCCTAAACAAGCACGCCCCATTTCCATCTACACTAATCCGCCGCGTCTAGTAGCCCTAAATATTACCAAGTTTAATCAAACCGGTTGCGCTCCACACTGGCCGGTAAGCCAACAAAGTCACGGTCACTCATTAAAAAATAAACCCCTATTCGTTTGTGCTTTTTTTTTAATGGGAAATCATCAAATTACTTCTTCCGTTCTGGGTGGAGCGGGAGGGCGTGTCAGACTCTTACTGAATAAAACCCATCCGTGTTCCTTCTAAAGTTCCTTCTTTGCGTTCCAGGGCCGCGGTGACTCTTTCGAACAAATTCCGCAACCCTGGCAGGCTCTGGCCCTTCCGGGCCCCGTCTCCTATGCTGACATCTCTTTGAAGCGCGCGTGAAACAACGCGCCATCGACCCGGGCCTGTTGGTGATCGGACAGCGAGCCACCCAACGCTCGCCGTCCGATTCGTTTGTGCTTACTACGCAATTATTGCGGCACGAACGATGCAATTTAATTTACACGTTTATTGGACTTCCTGCAATGGCGAAAAAATTTGTTGGATCGAAGACTAGCAGAAGGAATTTCTTGGCATTTGATAAAGTCATATTTGCGAACTACTGAGAGTAGCCATTTCTGTATTAGCCAACATCTCTTTTGGGTTAAGATCCTGAACTTGAACATGAAAACGAATCTTGCTGACACATCGGATTTTTTTTAATTTAGCTAATGTCAGTCATATTTGCGAACTACTGAGAGTAGCCATTTCTGTATTAGCCAACATCTCTTTTGGGTTAAAATCCTGAACTTGAACATGAAAACGAATCTTGCTGACACATCGGATTTTTTTTAATTTAGCTAATGTCAGTCATATTTGCGAACTACTGAGAGTAGCCATTTCTGTATTAGCCAACATCTCTTTTGGGTTAAAATCCTGAACTTGAACATGAAAACGAATCTTGCTGACACATCGGATTTTTTTTAATTTAGCTAATGTCAATACTGGTGCTGCGGTCAATGTAAAGTTATTATTGAAACTTTTATTTTATAACATGTATCTATTTAATGTTATAATGCGCCCGTAAGCGAAACAGTATGGTTAATTGGATATTAATTGAATATTTAATGATAAAAAGTTAAAAGGAAATAAACAGTTAACAATAGTGGAGAATTTTCCAACGACATACTCGCAGAATCACGATTGTTCCGAAGAGTTGTCCTATCATTCTTAGCTAATCATGACTACAAATGAATCATTTCTTACATACTTGCTTCTTAGAAAAACACAATAAAATATGCATTCGTGACAGATGCTCAGTTTCACTGACGATGTGAATAAAGGTACTCCGCACACAGGTACAACGCGACTATGCAACAACAGTTTCGCCAGAACATAAACGCATCATCGGCGTGCCCTCGACGCCAAGCCACAAATTCGCAGGAGGTACTTTTTGTCAGATATTTGTGATGTTTGGCGTACGCGCTTGCTTGTCATGTATACGTGACCATGGCGCTCAAGAGGTTAAAGAACATTTTCTACAGATGTACATATGTACTTACAGATTTTAATTAATTAAACTAGGTCCGATAGTTCGTAGACGTGATGGGTACCGATTAAAATATTTGGGATCCCGGATTTCCGAAAACTTCGTGATGAAATGGTCTTATACCTGAATTGTATGAATTAACTAAATTTATCTAAAATCTAGCTGCCGCCCGCCGCTCAGCTCGCGTGAATTTGGTAAATTATCCCAAGGGAACAATACTCCCGGGATAAAAAGTATCATATGTGTTATTCCAGACTATAATCTACCTCTAAGTCAATATTTCATCAAGATCCATTCAGGAGTTTTTGCGTGAAAGAGTAACAAACATACATCCATACTCACAAACTTTCACATTTATAATATTAGTAGATATAATATAGATAATAGAGGTAGATTAAGTTTATCAACTATCCTAACCGGGATCGAATTCTCCATTACCGCTACCGATTTCTTATCACCATTAACTAAAAACTTAATTTCACTACCAGAGGCCAGTGACCTCCGTAATCAGTTGTGAATTTTAGATCATAACATTTGTGATCGTTGCATCATTGTCGCGTCACGTCTGTCTGCGGAAACCTTAAGACGAAACAATACTACAGTTAATTAGTCATAGCCCAGCAGAGCGTGCTGATTGATGAATGAATGCATAATCAAATACGTACATAACAGTCTGCTTACAGCTGGACGTAGGCTCCCATACACCGTTAATGAACTATCTAGCTTGTTTCAATAGGTTTGCTATGGCGCAACCAATATGGCGGGTTTAACGTAAATGTCATCTGTATATTCATTTTAAAATGGCTTTTCGACTGGCTTTTGCCTCTTAGCCAAACGGTTCCTGAGGGATACCACAGTGGGATACCACAGGAACCGTGATTTGGTTGATTTGATGGGTTCCGTCTATAAAAACTATTATCTATAAAAACGAGCAATAAAAATCACGTTTGTTGTTATAGCGGCAACAGAAATACATTATCTGTGAAAATTTCAACTGGCTAACTATCACGGTTCATGAGATACAGCCTGGTGATAGACGGACAGACAGACAGACGGACGGGCAGCGGAGTACCTTTGGGTACGGAACCCTAATGATGAGTCTCAGTGATCGTGCGTGTACTGCTATTTTATTAAATCAGTAGAAGAAACATCATTGGACCAACATGTCAAAAAAAAGCTTCAATAAGAGCGCAGTTAAGGAAGAAGATATAAAAGAGTACAAAGTCGTCAACATCTTTCAAAGTGTCTCACCGAAGACAGAAAGTAACTAATTCGTCGAGAGATAAACACATAACACTTAACAATCGACCCAGTGTCCGAAGACATAACAGACATTACAAACTGAACGAAAATTCCCAGAACGGTCAGCAAATTCAAGCGATAGCAAATTCGCGTTAATGTCATTAAATATGAACGAAATGTCAGTTATACTAAAACAGCAGAATCTAGACATAGACATAGCTAGGTTGTTCCAGACAGACCCTCCCCAGAGGCCCACAAATCTAAATGACGTCACTTCTCATTAAGTAAGGCTACCGTTCCCCGATTGGAGTAGCAATATAAATATTCGGTTGGCTTCATTTTTGGGACAATTCTGCGACAAAGTCCGAGGAAAAATTATATAATGAAAAAAGTTGTGGGAGTTGTGAGCTGCCCATTTTGGTTTATCCAGATTGGTTAACAGAAAACGGTCGCTTGGATTGATTTTTGAAAGCCTGTTTTGGAGGAGGGAACTATGCCCGATTATAAAAATTTGAAGTGACAACGTGTATACATAAATCGATGAACGCCGGCTGCACACACAATTCAATTCAATTCAAAAGTCATTTATTCAAATTAGGCTGAGTGCCAGCACTTTTTGAACGTCAAAGTTCTACATAAAGACAGTCCCCCAAAACGCCCGCCCGTCACCACTTCCTAGTGTTGTAGCTGGGAAGAAGAAGTGGCGCAACAAACTCCCCAGCAACACATCTGTCTGTTAACGAAAAAGCATAACTACTACGCACTACGCACGAAAAAGGATAACTCATTGTAACGTTACGCTCATTGTAACGTTACGATCACTTCATCAATGTTTTGTTATGATGTTGTCACGTTAAACTATCTTCCGTAAACCGACTTTTCAGACAACCAATTTTTTTTACTGCAAAATCTGAAATGAGTAATTTCTACCAATGAATTTAGGTCTAAGTATTTCAAAAGAATATTATTACAGTAATTATGAAAAGCGCGTTATCTAGTTATGATTGGGTGAATACGTTTTTATTAGCCATTCGCATAACTTCACGGATCGATATTTTTTTTCCTGAAACCAGGTTTTAATACCGTTTTTGATTATGAAGAGAAGACGCGGTGACCCAAAATAAATCGAAATAAGGGCAAGAGAATAATGATGATTGTCATAATGAAGAGATCTCAGGGCTAGTTCTACTAATTTAAAAGCAACGTTCACATACGCATCTCCGTCGAAATCAGCAAAACAAAAGCTTAATTTCCATACATTTTTGACAGATTGCGAGTAACACGCGAATGCTAACGATGCTTTATAAAAATGAGTAAAATATTGGCACTCTGATACGTTTTCAAATACCCATGCAGAATAATGCTTAAGCTTAAACTCCGTATGAAACGCTGAAGTATTCAGCTTCCATTCATACGGAGTTCGCTCATACAATCACAATTATTACGGGCCCAGTCTATAGAACACCGTTCCCCTCCGACCTCAACAAACAGTTAGCAACCGTTGAATAATATTATTACAAAGTTATAACCCCTGTCCATCTTCATAGAACAATTTAGTCGACTCTTAGAGCACGCCCGAGGAATAGGGACTTCTATTCATAGCCGGCCACAGGGAGGGATCATCTGAATAAATCAGAATACTGAAAACGTTTGGAAAATTCAAGCGTTTCCTATATTCGTTGGAAATCCATATTCAATCCACACAGGAAGCCGATTAGAGCCCACGTGAATATTCGTTGGCACGTGCGGGGTTTTAGCCGTCCATTTTTTTCAGTTATGGTTTATGCTCTGGGTTAGTTGTTGCTCTATTTTTTAAGGGAATCGCAGGACATTTTCGCGAGGCAGATCGTAGAATTTTCAACTGCATTTGTTTGGAGTTAACGCAATAGGAGTATAGTTGGGGTGATCGGTGTCAAGTGAAATTATACACAGTCTTTGACGCTTATAATGTTATTTGAATGTTAGTTGAAGATGAGGCGGAGGAATGAGAAGAATGTGACAACAACGGTATTTATTGTGAGTGTCAAGATTCCGACCATAGATATGTTCAGTGGTCGGTATAAAATTATGTTATGACTAGTGAGGAAGTAAGAACAATGAGATGACAACTGATGAAAAACATAAGGCCAGTCAACTTCATAAATCAAATAACTATACTAATATAATAAAGCTTAAGAGTTGGTTAGTTTGAACGCGCTAATCTCTGAAACTACCAGTCGGATTTGGAAAATTCTTTTTGTTTGTGATAGCCACATTCATTAGGAAGACTGAACACGGGAACGGGAAATGCCTATGGGAACGGGAAAAAATGGGATATAAGCGTACGAAGTCGCAGGCAAAAGCTAGTACGTTATAAAACTTACATGGTGTTCATTATTAAATCTACGGTCGGTAGTCATGTCAATGAATACGCCAGATACTCTAGATCTTAAAGAACTAGATGGCGAGAGATCATGAGACGAGTTACAACAACACCAGCGATTGGACAGAATTCGTAACCACGACCGCTCTAAGAAAGCGAAGGGAAGAAGAAACAAAACTGAAGTCTTGTAGCCACTAGGCAACATTTGATGCAAAAAAAAGCGCGACGTTGCCAGCAGGCGCGCAATATTGACAATGTTTCTCAATTAAGACTTCCTCGTTGTCTTTCAACGTGATGAGCAATGATCGGATAATCGGGCGCTTATATACCTTAACTTCTTCCCGTGAAAGAATAATATGGACATTCCTTTCTGAGTGAATAAGTAATCCTGGGTTCCCGCGATTGAACAATTTTGTAAAAAGAACTATAACAAACTTAATGAAATTATAGCAGTGGTTTTTTGATTTAGTATCTTTATTTTATTCAAAACAATGGAATACCTATAAAAAATATAATGAGAGTTCACAACTATATTTTGTATGGGGGCATTTTTAGCAATCTCAGGAATTTCGAACGATTCCGGTATCCGGGATTCTGAAAAGCATGTCCGTGTTATACTTTCGTGGGAATAAAAGTGAATTTTAGGTATATTAGCGCCCGATTATTCGATCACTGATGATGAACAATATATTGAGCACCATGTCACGCGTCAAATGTTGCCTAGTAGATACGAGGTTGCCCTTGTTTGATAGAACAACGTTTGATATAATATTACTAAATCGAATTTTAGTTGCAATAAAGTCATTTCGATGAATTATTCATTTGACCGAATAATTCATTGGTAAATTTTTATTTAGCGTAATTATTTATTTGAACTAATTTCATTTGAACTAATTTCATTTCGCCGAATTTTCAAATGCACTAATTTTATTCTTTATACCCTATACACCTGCCACCCTCAACTATTGTTACCAGGAGAAACTGGATGCAATCTGGACTTTAGGGCACCCCGACTCGGATAGGTTAGGTTAGAAGGGGATGGCGGGGTCGTGTGAGCGACCGAAGCGAGCGAATAGACCCAGCCATCCCCTTCGTGGTTATTTTTTTTATAAACCACCCAGAAGTAGGGCGGGGCGCTCCGTCGACCAAGCCCACCCTCGACCATGCATAGAATATTTTAAGGTTTGGTTAAGTGTTAAATACATGGTTATACCATCTGAACATTACATCAAATGAACATTATACCTTTTGATCATTAGCGCAAATTTTCATTTCGATGAACTGAAAATTCTGTCAAACGATATTATACAAAGTGATGATTTTCTTAAACGTTGTTCGATTTAGTAATATTATATCAAACGTTGTTCTATCAAACAAGGGTGAACCTATCGCACCTACCACCATTCTCTCATCACCCAAAAGGTTGACTGGTAGAGAATGCCTATGGCATTAAGTCCGCCTCTGTACATTTGTGTGCGTAGTGTTAATAAAATAAATAAATAAAAATAAACCAATTTAATAAAAATGAACCAATTTAACTAACTTATTGGCTAAAATAAACTCTGACATTATATTTTCAAACGTCAAGCTTGCAATAGTACCGGTCAAGGTCGCTACTGCTCAAGTATTTCCTTTACAAACAATGGTTGCACTTGCGACTGAGCACGGACTTACCGCATTAACCGGCTAATGTGTTTATCTTGATGTTACTAAATACCACTGAATACGAAATTGAATAATCTTTGTAATTTGCAATATTTAAGAGCGTGTTCAAGGACTGAGATAGTTGTTTCGAAGGGACTGGACAAGACGTGACGGTCTGCTGACTACCCACAATCTGAGAATTGAATACCTGGTTTGACTCCTTAGTGATCTAATTTTCTTGTTTGTCAAGTACCTAAACTCGGAAAAAACAAACCTTTTTTCAAAAATCTTTTTACTTATAGTACTCTGACTGCTATGACTAGAATAGAACAGAAATACTCTTTATTATTATACACCATTCGAAAATTACATTAGTTTCTTAAAATTCATTAATTAGGGTCTAGCTAATAGATAAAAGATAATAGGTGGTCTAGCTAATAGAGATTGCCAGGGTTGCGGTGTTCGAAAGAGTCACCGCGGCCCTGGAACGCAAAGGGCACAAGGAACACGGATGCGTTTAAGCCAGTAAGAGTCTGACACGCCCTTCCGCTCAAGTCATTTGATGATTTAAAAAAAAAAAGCTAACAGCGATCTTGTCTATGGGTACTTTTTATTCCCTAAAATGAAGAGATACTGTGGGATAAGCCAGAGAAATAATAATTGATTATTATACTAGAACACTAACTTAGTATTGTATGACACGAGTAAGATTACTAGACAGCGATCATCAAAACGACTAGTCCAATACACATATTAACCAGCACTAACCGGGCAACTAGCCATTTATTTCTTAAACGCGGCTCTTAAAAATTACCGCAAAGTGATTGCAATCGGTCATTACGTAAAATACATAAAATGGAGTAACTACTTTGTCAAGTATGTATAATTTTACTGTACTAAACTGTCATAATATCGCAACGTACCGCTCTCTTTAGCAAGTGGGTGGGTAGCGACAAAAATTTCTTCGACAAATATGTGGGTAGGTTTGTAAGGTTCGACCTTCTCTTTTTAATTAACGAATTTCGCCGAGATCCGACGTCGAAAGGGATAAAAAATTCATCTACAGGCTATAAATATAGGAGCCGGTTTCAGACGGGTAACTGAAAACTTCCGTAAAATTTTTATGTCAGTCCACAATTTCTCGGAATGACTTCGAGATATTAGGGACGCAGTCACTCAAAACCCTGTATAATTATTTCTCTCTTCCATAATCTCAACATCATTTCGGATTACCAATAATATTTTCCTCGTCAGCAAATCCGGCGGTAGACAGGCTCCGACGTGATCAATTTTAATCGTATTTCAGTTGTGCACATCAATCATTGGACGGAGCCGACGGGCGAGCCAATAGAATCACTCTAATCCACTTTATTTATTGATTTTGTTAGAATCGGACTGATTTTATTGTGGAGAGCAAAGAACTGTAGAAAATGCTGCAGTGAAATTACAGTTTTTTATAATCGTTTCTTCTTTGTTTTTTTATTTTAAAGACGCTATATTATTTAATCGTTGCGACAAACTCGGCCGTAGAGAATCTCGCAGATGGTTCGGTCACGTTGCAATTAATGAAGGCGATGTTCTAAAGGAAAAGGGGACGTCAGTGGAAGCGACGGGACTCCACCCTGCCGAGCCACGTGTTTTCAAGATGAACGTGAAAACGTGGAGGAAACAAAAGAAGTTTTTTGATTAAGTAAGCGCTTGATGCTACGAATCTAAGAACTTTTTTGGTCCAGTTACAGATGTTTGCAGAAACTCTAAGAGATACGCTCGAGGTTGTGAGCCCATTTCAATTGATTGAAATAACGAAAGAGTTCATCATCTTCCTGCCCTTAAACTATATTATGTTACTTGGGGTCGGCGCAACACGTTTTTTTCTTCCATTCTGTCCTGTCAACCGTCACGCTACCACTAACTCCCTTTTTTTTTCATATCACTCCTTATACAATCCATCCATCTTTTCTTTAGCCTCCCTCTCCCTTTCCATCCTCTCCCTTTCCATCCACATTTATATTCATAACTCTTTTAGTTATGTGCATTCATAAACAGAAAGAGCTAATTGAGTTAAATCTGAGGTTTCCCTCTTTAACGAGCAGTTTGGGATGAAACCGATTCATGTCATTGTTGAGGTTATAAAAGTAGGCATTTCATTTTCATAAGAAGAATCTGAGAGGCTACAGTATATGTATGAATATCTATTGCCCGCTGCTTCGAATTCAAGTTTTACTTTCGCAAAAGTAGCCTATAACTGTTTTCAGGGACCCATCTATTCTATCTCTGTACCAAAACGTATCAAAATCGATTCAGCATTTTAGGTGTAAAAGCGTAACACAACAATGAAACTCACACCGGTTAATTTCTGGTAATTTACAACAGGTCAAGTTTCCCCCAATCCTTTAAAATCGAACCAGAATCCAGTTATGAATTAACTTCGCAAGTATTCTATAATAATCTTCCCCCCTTCAAGAATTATCGACTTAAAGTGCTTTAGTATTTAGGTGGCTATGTAGGCGCCAATTAGGGCGAGAGCGCTCTCGAATAAATTAGATCAGCTCAAAATTAGTTAACCACATCTGGCAGAATCTGCTACATCATCTCATGTTGTTGCTAGGCATTATTCTATTATAAAAATGAATAAAATAAAATAAAAATACTTTAATTCAGACCTTGATCCATATTATGTTAGTATTATACAAACTTATAAGCTATGTTAGTACAAAAATATTAAGGTTTTTTTTTTATTCATATACCTGTTGCACTCACCTGACGCACATGCACATGTACATGCACCCAATGCGCCATAATAGTCCAACACGGCTTATCACTAATGACCCCCAGAATGCCGTTGACGCTCCCACGCACTCTGCGCATCATGGACGCAATCCTTTTTCGTAGTATGGTGTCGAAACCTTCAATATGTGCTTCGGCAAACATTCCTGACGCACTACAGTAACGTGGAAGCCCCTACAACATCCTGAAGGCATTAAAATACTGATCCCGGAGGGCGCTGTATGCCCTTTGCGTATATCAAACCCACAGAGTACACGTGTAAAAATGATATTACTGCCTCTTAATTTGGTCAAGTGCTCGTTCTTATTGTCGGGAAGCCGTTGGTCCTAGCTATCATTTGGAGATTTTTGACAGTCGTTACGCATAGTAAGAACTTCGAAAATTGGGCAGAAGTCTTGCTAAGGGTTATGGTTTTACCCAGTTAAGGGGTTCTGGAGGTCAGATAAGCTGTAGCTCCATGTAAATACATTCGGTAATATTGGAAGCCGATCCCAACAGAGTTGGGTAAAGGCTAGGCAGAATGTTTTGGTATACTTAGTAGTTACAAAATTTGTCAGTTAATCTCATCTGGCTGAATCTACTACATTATCTAATTTTGTTGCTAGGTGTAATTCTATAACTCGTCGGTCTAGTGGTCGTCTTCGTGCCTCGAGCATCTTAAGCCGTTGATTCCAGCTATCATTTGAAGATTTTTGACAGCCGTTGCGGGATAGTCAGTAGTTCGAAAACTTGACACCGGTCCTACTAAGGGGTATCGTGTAGACCAGTTACTTTTTTTTATTATTATTTATTAAACAGGTAGGTACAGTATTTGTTTTTTTTTTACAATTTTACTCGCCAAACTAATTAGTTTGATGGCGAGAAGCGCTGGTTGCGCTGCTACTGGGTAGTATTGGTCAGTAAGTCTGTCACTCCATGTAAATACTGGTATTTAGTTGCATTCGGTAAGATTGGAAGCCGATCCCATCAGAGTTGGGAAAAGGCTGGGCAGATTGGTTTTACAAGAACTTTTTTTTTGGATCGGAAAGCATCGAATGAATCCTTCCGCTCTAGGCGGAGCGGAAGAGTGTCAGACTCTTACTGACTAAAACCCACATGTGTTCCTCCAAATGCCCTTTGCGTTCCAGGGCTGCGGTAAAACTTTCGAACAAATTCTGCAACTGTAGCAGTGGTCACAAGAGCTACTCCTGAGCCTGTGATCCTGGGTTAGATTCTCGAGTCGGAAAGTGTCATTGGGTTTTTTCATCTGGAATTTCTCTGTCCCCCGGGTTTTGGATTCTTTGTTCGGTAGATGGGAATAGGCTTGCTTTCTATATGGGACTAAAAAGTAATTGGCAAAATATTGTGAAAACAGTAGTAATCCTTGGGAGAATGCAGGCACGACGAGAAATTCCTGATGAAAATAAGGAGCGGAATAATATAACAATTCTGAAAGTTTGCATACATTTCAGCACAAAACATAGCATGATTAGAATTATTATCAATGATAGGTGAAACCTACTGGAGATAAAATTGAAAACATTCCGGACAGTCACTGATATCGCAGTACAATAAAATGCAAATAAACATTAGATACAAGTCGATACAATCTGTTATCAGGCCAGAAAAATGCTTGAAACAAAATGGCTGCCCCCCACAAGCCTCATGTACCTAATATATATTTGAAAAACTTTATGAGATGCTGGCCTTTGCCTAGTTTTTGTTGAGATTATGCTGCTACTAAACATAGTTAAGGGTATAATTAGCTGATCAAGCGCTTTTTCTATCAGACTAGTTTTTACTAAAAGCACCGATATTATTTGTCTTGCCTCTTCTCTCTCCCCACAAGAACGCTCTGACCTAGCCTCTTAAGAGTCTTTAATATCATCATCATCACCATCATCATCATCATCACCATCATCACCATCATCATCACCATCATCATCATCGTCACCATCATCATATCAGCCGAAAGACGTACACTGCAGGACATAAACCTCCCCCAAGTGTCGTCACAACAACCATTCCTGTGCGTCTCGCATCCATCGGCTACCCGCGACCCTCACCAGGGTCATTGGTCCACCCTGTGCGTGTTGTTGTGGGCGTTAGTCTTTACTATAGTTCTTTAAAATTATCCATTCAAACTTCTGATGTTTCTTTAAGAGGTGCAAAAAAAATCCTTCCTCCATTGTCAAATGCTGACGATTCATAAAATGCTCGTTATCTTAATACCTCATAATCTTTTTACAACGGCCTCAAATATTGAGTAGGTCATGCCGATACGATTGAAAAAGAAGAATGAGTTTATTTTTTTGTGAGTGGCGTCTTGCAGTTCAACCTATTAGGTTGTCGACTGCTTAACCGGGCTTGCCTGTGGTGGCCTTAATATAATATTAAAGCCTCCAGCCAGGGCTTATAAAAAACTTACAAACTAAGCGACTACACGCTAAGGGCACCCCCTGTGGGGTACGGGCCTCGGCTTAGGGCGTCGCTGGGGGGAGGACAGCTAGGGACGGGCTGGATCAAACTAGAGAAGAATAAGTACATACGATACGAATCTTGGAAATCTCTCTCTTTAACTGTCATGAATAACTTGGATAAGGCAGAAGACACTTAAGTCTACATTCTAAGCATCCTATCCTAACTTAATTAATGCGAAAGTGTGTTTGTTTGTTTGTTACATCTTTCACACCTAAATCGCTAAACCGATTTTGATGAATTTTGGTACAAAGATAGATGGGACCCTGGATAAACGGTTACTTTATTTCGAAAATCTATACTAACACGTGCGAAGCTGCAGGCAAAATATAGTTATCTTATTATCATTTTCGGGTGGTAAATTCCTCATCAAAACCACCACAACAAACTTAATTAACTACGCACACCCATCTAGTTACAGGTTAAGTGCCAGTTAGCAAAGGGCCAGTAAACAGCGCCGTATTACGTAGATACATTAATAATACCGTTACACCCAAAATTACAGTTAACACGTTCAACGAGTAGGCAGTAACGATATCGAAGGCCACCATTTTACTTTTCATTTCATTATAGTAAGTACAATAAGTTGTTAAGCAATGTCTTTACATAATGTTTCGTTACGCCTGGAGACACTTGAGGTAGGAGGACTGACGTGGTTGATGACAAGACCCCACGTGGTAAGGAAAGAACTGTATGAGTATATGTGGGGTTTTGAGCAAACAATTTGGCTGTACCAGCGGAATCCCGACTTAAAACCTTTGTGAAAATCTTGGGGGATGTTTATACGTAGCTGATGACAAGTCCCCAAGTGGTTAGGTAAGGACTGGCATGTCTGTTTGGTTTCGAGCAAAGAATGAGGTACCAGCGGATTCCCGCAACTTGAGGCTATACTATGATACAGGGAACTGCTATGCATTGTATTAAACAATGAGGCTTTTAAAAAATGGATTCAGTAAAATAACCTGCAGTGTCCTTAGAAATACGAATAGAAATATAAAATCTTAAAGAAATAACTTAAAATTCGTCTTCATCAGGAGACATTCGTGAACAAGTGTATTTATTTTTTATTATTATTATATTACGTCATGATTAATTAATTTTTAAAAAGAACACTTTTTACCATTGATTTATAAATTCCTCATTATCTTGCTGATTATTTTGTTAAATTTTATAATTATTATTGTTATTGTAAATGTTGTGCATGTCTGTAATTGCCAAAACACTAGAATAAGACAATATATAATTTAATATGTCCATGTTTGTGTTTGTGTTATCGATGTGCCATTAATAAATAAACAAGTAAAACCTTAAACCAAACCCAGTATGAGGTAAGAGCTCATAATATTGATGATGATGCAATACATCTTGGAGTTTAAATTACGATGAGAACATTTTGGGCACATTTCTCATTCAAGAATGTTTCTAAACTTCATTTTAGATCAACAGATAGTATAATTACGTGACAAAAGAACAATTTAATGTGCTAAGCTGGCGCTAAACGAGAAACTGAATATGTAACAGAACTCTTATCGCCTAATCTCTGCATACTATGAGGTTTGAAATCGCATCTGTCTGTACAAGAGAATGTATACAGGAAAAAAAAAGCATAGGCTTCCCCAAGTGTGCTTAAACCTTAGCAATCTAGAGTTTAAACTCCTATATAAAAACCGGCCAAGTGCATGTCGGACCACGTACAGAGTAAGGTTCCGTAGTAACCCGTCTCCTGAACCATGCCAGAAAAATAGTAAAATGTACTTAACTATTATTAAATTACTCCGACAAAAATTATCACTTTAAAGCTTAATACTTCGCAACGGATCCTTGGATGGAAAAATGGTTTTAGCAAACCCTAAATATTATTAAACGAACCTATCCAACGACACCCCACACCATGGGGTATACGATAAAAAAAAATCATCGCCACTTTACATGTAGGGTAGGCTACCCTAAAGAAATGTATTACAAGATTTTATTTTACAACATTGTCGGCGTGATTAATATACATACCCATACCAAATTTCAACTTTCTACCGCTAAGCGTTTCTAAGCTAAACCATGGATGGACAGACAGAAGGAACTACTAAACTATAAGGGTTCCTTGTAGACGACGGAACCCTACAAACAATCGAAATTACACGAACAATGGATACGACTCAATAAGACCGTGACAGGATGATCTAAACCCGTCAACAATGATTTATACTTAATAAAATCGTCATCCACAGCCTCTAGCGCAACATAGAATGCAATAAGCCTCCAGTCATGCATGCAGGCCGGAAACTTAGTAGGTACGTAATTATTTAAATCAACACAATACTACACCTGGTTAATAAATTCTTTTTGCATTGTTAAAGTTGTTTACGTACGTTACTGTATATTTAAAACTGTTTATCAATATAAAAAGAAACCTGACGGATTTTACAAATATGTATGTCGGCGCAGCAGGGTGTCCAATTGCTATTTGGGAGAGAACTTCGTTTAAGTAAAAGCAGATCTTTTAAATTAGAAAAGAGTCAGTCATAACGTCGAAGCCGCATTGTCAAACTGTCAGCTTTGAAGACTGTCCGATTGAGTATAGCTGTCACCGAAAAAAAGCAAACTCCGTAAGATTATAAAATAACTTGAGAGATTGTAAACCTCTCGATAAATTGTCAATTGAACATTTGGAATACTTTTTTACGCATTAAAATTTGATCGTCTATAATCTCTCGAAGTCATTCCGAGAAAATAATTGTAGTGAAACAACCCTTGTCTCTCCATTCGCATAGCAACCGATCTCTTTTGTTTTTATTTCAGTTCATGGCAGACCAACGCGCAACGGCCAATCCAACCGGTTCTTTGACTTCTCATTCATACAAAGACGTAAAAAAAGGTTCAATTAATATATTCAGTGCATGATGAATGCGCTTTTTTTTCAATTGTAACACCAAAAAAAAAAACAAATTGCATTTTTCCGGTACTTACACAAGGTTACGAAAAGATCATCCATGAGTCATTCAAATGTTAGGCTTTCAGGGAATGTACTAGAATTCCAGTTGATGACGACATATCGAATTTAGAGGGAAATTAATCACCAGAATCCAAGAAGGACCATAGCGTTGTGTTTCACGCGCGCCTCGAAGAGATGTCAGCATAGAAGATGGAGCCCACTAGGGCCAGAGCCTGCCAGGGTTGCGGAATTTGTTCGAAAGAGTCACCATGGCCCTGGAACGCAAAGGGCTTTAGAAGCGAAGAACACGGATGGGTTTTAGTCAGTAAGAGTCTGACACGCCCTTCCACTCCACCCAGAGCGGAAGAAGTAATTTGATGATTTCCCATCCTTTAAAAAAAAATAACAAAAACCGTAAAGGCCAATAAAAGGTAGTAGTTACAGTAGTTTCAGACTTAGGCATAAGCGAACTAATACTAACCCCAGTAAAGTGCAATTTCGCATAGCATCAGAATTATCAAGCGAAGGGATGATTGATTGACACTGTGATATATTTAGAGTACCGGTGGGCGGTCCGTCGACATAATAAGACCTAAGTTTTGTTCTAAAAGCAAAAATGACTTCGCACTTTTGCTAAACGATTTGAAACCACTGTAGCAACATCTCGCCGTAGTATAGGGAGCTCTATATCTCTCTAATATGACTGACCTGTTGGTCGAGTGGTTAGTGACCCTGACTGTTAAACCGGAGGTCGTGGGTTCGATTCCCACCCAGTACCTACAAATCTTTGTGTGATGAGCATGATCATTTGTTGTGTCAGGGTGTAATTTGTCTATAATATTTAGAAATATATAAGTATGTTTATCAGTTGTCTAGTTGCCACAGCACAGGCTCTGCCTAGTTTTGGGATCGGATGACCGTGTGAGTTGTCCCAAGATATTATTATTATATTATTAAATATCCAGCATCAACGTGCAGTAAACAAAAACATTCAAGTACTGAACTATCAATAACCGCCATTGCAAAATCTCGCACTGGAAACCACTGGAAAATCAGGGCCGTGCTGTGGGTCTCCCACGGCACGGCATTATGCTGAGTGGAACCCTTTTGCCACAACCACGACATGCATCTACTTTATGATACTTTTTTTTTTCTTATGTAGTTTTTAACGTGTCTTTACTAATATAATTTAAGAACTACTCGTTTAGGGTTTAGTTTAAGAAAAGTAAAATTATGTATGTGGTAATTAAATACTTTTTTCTTTCAGTAGTGAACGTCTTTTGGCTGACAATATGAAAATAGTTGTAATAACAAACAGAACTTCGAATTTGGGTAGACTGCCCCTCGCTGGTTAAAAACACGAAATCAAAACACCAAAAGATTACTAAACAAAGATGAATTAAACGATTAAAACGTTACAGTAATAAACAAACATGTAATACGAATCCTTGAACAAATTACATAGATTACATTATGTACACGACATGATTGCATACTTCGCACATCTCACTCGATTTCATTAGCATATGGCCATGAGAAAACGACTAAATATGGGCGTTTAGTGCGATAGGAAATTATAGAGCTTTATTATGTGGATGGGAAATCATCAAATAACTTCTCCCGTTCATCTGGGCAGAGCGGGAGGGAATGTCAGAATCTTACTGACTAAAACCCACCCGTGTTCCTTCAAATACCCTTTGCTTTCCAGAGCCGCGGTAACTCTTTCGAGCAATTCCGCAACTCTGAAATGATGGAGCTGGTAAATGACTTGCAACCTCATCCCACCGGCCTCCTTCTACCATCGGACATCTAGACGCACTGCAAGTTACCATCCCTACCTTGTTGCTATTCCACCAATTCGCACTAAACGTTTCCAAACTTCTTTTATAATGCGCACAGCAAAGGAGTGGAACTCTCTGCCTGCGTCTGTGTTTCCGAACGCATATAACCCTAATCTCTTCAAAATTAGAGTGAACAGGCTTCTTCTGGGTATGCTCGCTCCATCGTCGACTTTGTCTCTGTCATCTATGACCTAGACTAGAGTCAAGAGTAAACCCATATTAAATAAAAAAAAAGCTTAAAAGGAACAAGCTCGCTAGACTACTTCCAACCATCACAACTCTTGAAAGAAAGACCAGAATCAACAGTGGCGAACGAGGCAATGATGTTCGAATAGTCCTAGAAAATTGCCGAAAATTCCCGATTCAACTGCCTTGGATCCCGCAAATAAATAGATTTGAACAAACAGCGGAAGAAAAACAGCATAATCTCTTATTTCCTCCAAATCAAGCAATACACAGAAAGGCTTCAGTCTTGTCCAGCCAAGGAAAGCAAGGTACCATGGGACTCATCATCTGCCTAGCATTTTCCCAATTATATTGGGGTCGGCTTCCAGTCAAACCGGATTCAGCTGAATACCAGTATTTTAGGTGGAGCGGCTGCCTACCAGACATCCACAACCCATTAACTGGGTAACACGGTACTCATTGGTAAGACTGGTGTCAGATTTTCTGGCTTCTGACTATCCGTAACGACTGCCAAAGATCTACAAATGACAGCCGGGACCAACGGCTTAACGTGCTTTCCGAGACACGGAGGAGTCTCGGTATGTTAAGATGGTCACCCATCCACAGACCAAGCAAGCGGTCGGCAAGCGTTCCTAGAAGAATTCTAAAGATGCATGAGTATGGTGATGTTCAAGTAAGTTTCACTGGCTTATACACAAGGTGAACTAGTAAAAGAGAGTTGCTTTAGGTTTTTTTGCGAAGCGTTTAAGTTTTGATAGTGTAGTTGTTAGGCTACGGGTCGGCTCGTGAGTAAGTACCGCTCGCGCTGCCGGTCCTTTGAAGTCCGCACTAAAAACCGCTCTTTTGGGGAGCGCTGGGCAGCGCGAGTGGCATTAAGCAGTGGCATGAGAAGTATACGTAAATGAATGTAAATGAGGCATAATAAGACCCAAGGTGAAAGAAGCAGAAATCAGGGAAGTATCTCATGTTTAAAGAAGCCTGAAGACATAAGTGCCTTATAGTGGGTCCACACGATCCAGACGTTTGTCTGTACAGACTATGAATTCTGTATAAAAAAATCTATCCCACCGACATTTTTCTGCGTAGCTTTGTTGCAGTTGCAGGAGTTTATGGAAGTCAGTATCGTGTGGACCACCATTAGAGACGGCGCCTGTCTGGAACTTAGCCGGCATTGTAGCCCTTTTTAAATGGAAGTGGGTGATCTCGTCGTAACACAAGTTCTGTGGACCACGGTTGCATTACACACTCAGACTGTAAGGCGTCGTCCGATTACAAAGCGACCATCACGCGGATACGCGATCGTCACGGTAATTTGTTAGGCAAAACAATTGGAAGGCGTTCGGGTCCCCCTATTCGCATACAATGAATGCTTTAGGACGACACCTTTCAAACGCAGAACGCCAAATTCTGTGTTATTTTAGAACCTATTCACTCTTGACTTAAAGACTCCCAGGTTCTAGCTATCAGGAAACACAGACTCGGGCAGGGAATTCCACTCCTTGGCTGTACGCACACGTTAATTTTAGCAGCATTTTGGTAATGGTCTTCAGTCATAATGAACCTAATCCTTATAATTAGTTGATTAGGATGACTAGTAGACATTATTCTTTTGAGGATTTTGAGGAGTACAGTTTTTTTGTGTTAAGTGACGTCTCGCGTGTTTTCAACGCACTGTATCGTCTTAATTTTTTGTTTACGTGAAAAAATCAAAAATACGGACTAAGATCTTTTCAGTAAAATGCCTCATTATCTGATGATCGAACCTTGTAAAATGTATTTTATATCCGCAATATTGCTAGCTGTGAAAGCGTTCTTACAAATAAGCGTTCAAACTCGCAATAATGTGATTGGTTGCAATTCCACTTAACTGCACCTCAGTTGGAAACCTCGCTGCACAATCTAATAAGTATTTAAATACCTAAGTGAATAATATCTATTAGCGCTAAGTGCTTAACCGAAAGCATTATGTTAAGCATCGTAATTAGAGATTGACAATTATTATTAAGAAATGTACTGAGCTCCTTGTCGCATTAGTATACATAAAAAAATACAACTACCGTCTTTCAATTCGAAAAATACCTTTTTTTTAATAGCCAATTTTGTTCCACAGCTGAGCAAATGTCTCCCCTCTCTCTCGAAAATTACTTTGTACTTTTTTATGAGTTAGAGCTTCAACTCAAATAGACCGCATATATGTGTCACAGCAAAATTACGAACTCCGTAAGATTGTAATAAATCTTTATTAAATTATAATTTCTCGATATATTATGAAAAACACGATTCGTTAACAATAAATCCCATCCAAATTCAATAGTTTCCAATATATCCGTGTCTAAATAGTTTACAATATCACGCGATATTTTACAATCAAACGGCGTTTGCAATTTACCGGTGACATATGCATTGCCTTTGAATGTCAGGCCATAGAATCTCTAATACTCGTGCCCAGCAAATCAAAATCAAAAGTCATTTATTCAAATTAGGCTGAGCGCCAGCACTTTAAGAACGTCAAAGTTCTACATAAAGACAGTCCAAAACGCCCTATGGGCACTATGGGATTAGGAATAGAGCCCTTTGTTTACTTAGTTCATACTTGATGGGCAGACAGGTTAAAGTTCAGATAAACGGTGTAAACTCAATAGGGTCGGAAACGACAATGGGCGTTCCTCAGGGTTCAATATTGGGTCCATTCCTTTTTTTAGTTTACATTAATGATTTGCCCCAATTACAACCAAAGATGGTGTTATTTGCGGATGACACATCATTAATATTTAAAATAGACCGACGTTCACAAAATCTTGACGACGTCAATAGCTCTATTCATCAGGTCCAAAATTGGTTTACGGCAAACAACTTGGTTTTAAATAAAAAAAAAACTAAATGTATTAGATTTTCTTTACCAAATGTTAAAAGTAGCGAATGTGACATCATATTGAATGGAGAAAAACTGGAGTTCATTAATCAGACGGTTTTCCTAGGTATCACATTGGACGGAAAATTACAATGGGGGCCTCATATAACATCTCTTGCGGGTCGTCTAAGCTCAGCCGTGTATGCTGTTAGAAAGATAAGACAGTTAACAGACGTAGAAACCGCACGTTTGGTCTACTTTAGTTATTTTCACAGCATTATGTCGTACGGTATTTTGCTGTGGGGTCGGGCTGCTGACATTGAATCCATATTTATTTTACAAAAGAGAGCTGTCAGAGCCCTTTATAATCTGCGTCGCCGTGATTCTCTTAGGGAACTTTTTAAAAAGATTAATATTATGACAGTCCCTTGCCAATTCATTTATGAAAATATTATGTATGTGCGGAAAAACCGACATCTTTTTAGTAAAATTAGTGATAGACATAATTTTAATACTAGAAATAAAGACAAATTAGATCAACCATTTTTTAGATTAGCTAAAGTCCACACTTCTTTCATGGGGTATTGTGTTAAATGTTACAACAAAATACCTTCTGACATATTAGAACTAAATGAAAGAAAATTTAAAACTCATGTTAAAAGTACACTTTGTGAACAAGCATATTACAAATTAGAAGATTACATTCAGGATAAGAATGCTTGGAAACATGCTGGTCCTGCTCCATAGGACGATCAAGGGTGAAGGTCAAACTGGTTGATTTATGTATTAACTTTATAGATATACTGTTTCTTTTTTTGTGTTTTTATTTTTCTGTTGACTCACACACTGTTGTTTAATTAATGGTTCCAATGTTTGTAAATATGTGAGTACCATTTACCTAAATTTCTTTAGGAAATTAATAAGTTTACCTCTGCTGGTGATACTTTGTTCTAATAAGTAGCATACTCTGGGTGCATCGCCCTCACATAATATTAAATTAATTTTTGTAAACCAAATTTTGTAAAATCATTATTTGAAAAGAGTAACTATGGAGTTTCTTGTCCGTTCTTCTCCATAAGAATCTACCTTTCCGAATGGACAGTAGAGTCACTTTATTAATGTAATTCTATTATTTTTACTGAACTGTAAACGATGACGTTCAAAAGTGCCGTTTAATGGCCTAATTGAAATAAACGTTTTGACTTTTGACTTTTGACTTTTGGCCCGCCCGTCACCACTTCCTAGTATTTTAGCTGGGTAGAAGAAGTGGCGCAACAAACTCCCCAGCAACACATCTGTCTGTTGAGTTATAAGAACTATCATTTGTACAAAGGTATGTAAGTAGTCAGTATTCTTACAAGTAAAACAATACAACAAAGGAAACACGTAAAAAAATGGCGAGATATTTGTCTCGAAGCTATCACCGCTCTGTGGACGAGACTTTAAGAAGCTTAGAAATACTTTTACTTGAAATCACCTGCCATCCAAGCTTTCACTAACTTGAGCTTCACAGTTAACTTTCACTTATTTAATAACTATTTGAAACACAATTATCTATCAACTTGTCCTGTTACACCTTATGTAATAAAATTAGCTTTAATTTTTTGATTATTACCGTCTGATTGGTGGTCTCGGGAAGTAGGAAGCAATGCAATTTTTTTTGTAAAGTTTTTCTATTATGATTTTGTTTTTTTTTTTGGCGTAATATGTGTGAGTTACCTATTTTTATTTTGTTGTCCTAAACTTTTTTCTGTAGTTAAAAGCATAGTTAGGTAGTTTATTATATTACTGTACTAACTTTTGCCAGCGACTTCGTTCGCGTTAAACTTTTGAACGCCATTGTCGCACCCGCGTGCCCTGTACGCCAAACGTCACAAGTATGTGACAAAAACTACGGCGAATTGATGGCGTCGGGAGCACGCCGATGCGTTTATGCTCTGGCATTCCAAAGGTTAAAGTTGCCTATAATAGCCTCCAGGTTCCCATCTATCTCTACACCAATTCTCTTATGGCCGGTCTCATTAACGTATCTTCCTTTGACCAACCATCAAATTAGCTACCAACAGTCGCTGAAACGTCATGTTTGAAAGGCAAACATGACGTTATTAGGCTGTTGGTTAGGTTTTTGGGATTTCAGTAATTCCATGCCCATATTTGTGTAAAGTTAGTAAATAAATTGGATTATTTTATTCTAAGAAGAACAGTAGGTTGTTTTAGTTTTATCGTCAAAAACATGTTTTGTTTGGGTCAGTGTAAAAACTTTACAAATAATTAAAAGTTACGACAAAAAAATGGTTCTTATTAATTTATACTATCTTCAGTCTTCTGTCATCTAACAAAAAAATACTTACTATGATGCTGGTCAGACATGAGAATCAGGATTTTGAACACTCAAATGACAGTTAATAAATCAAAAATTGACATAAAGTTTGTTACAAAAATATCAAGATTTTCCAGTTCAATTTAGAGTTAGCGATCATAAAATAAATCTGTTGTCAAAGAGAAAGTTTATCAACCCGTCTACGCCACCAGTCCACTTGACGCTTTAAAACAAATTTGCACATGTTGCTAACAAAATTAGTGTAAATTATTTCTAAAATGACACTGACCATTTTGATGACTTAAAAATCATGAGATTTTTTAAAAGTTCTTTTAAGTTCAGTATTTGCTATCTGCTCTGTGCATTTTAGTGGTGAAGCTTTAAGGAAGTGGTGAACAGCGGTTGTTTTGAGATGACTGTCTTTATATAAAACTTTGACATTCCTGATTTGAATAAGTTTGTGTTGACTTTGATTATTTTTGCCTCTTTGGCCACTCTGGTTAAAAAAAGCTTTAAGACCACAATTAATCATAATATAGCGTTTAATGATTGGTAGACTGAGGTGTTTCTGATAGTTCTGAATAAAGAAAATTAAATATTCACTGGTGAAATTGGAGATGCCAGGCAAAAAGCTGGCAAACCTTGCAGTAAGTTAACCAGCTTAAGCAACCAGCTGTTCTGCCTGAATTTTTACTACACAAATGATTGAGTAGAATGTAAATAACTACTAGGTACCGAGTTTTTCAGTAAGTAGGTACATCTCGGTTTTGTCTCGTAGATACAGCAAACAGTGAAAAGAAAGCCATTCAATCATAGAATTAGAAATATTATAAAGTTGCTGTTACAATTTCAATGAACAATAAAGCATTCGGTATTTTATCTATCTGCTAAGGAATCCTTATTAACTTGTTCGCTACACTGCGACTGGGCTCGTTGCAAGAAATACCACAGGTACAAAATACCACATGATATTACTATTTGTGTTATTGTGTCCAATTTACTTTTATAGTCTATAGTAGGTGCCAGATAAATGTGGAATAAAGTATATTGAACTTTCCCTAATAACTGTTCATAGGTACCTGAACAATTAAATATGAATCGTTTTTCATTATTAGACAATGTTAAGGATCACAAGAGATGATGATTCGGGACAGCTTTGTGTCATTAATTCCGTTTTTCAAATTAAAAGTGTCAATAATTGTAGGTGGGTCAATGACCGTTATTCCACGATTATCTGGCGCCTACTATAGTGGATTTATAAACAATAGTACTAAGGCAAATTTTAAGCGAGTCATCCAAGATGCCCGACAGACTAGTATCATGACTTGAGACACTCTGCAATAGTTTGTGCGGAAAAAAGTATGGATAAAAATCTTGACGCAAAGTAACAGCAAAAATATACATAAGTTGCAATTTATTTGCATAATGATAACATTACATGATTTAAATAGAAAGAAGGTGAGTATTGCATTACTGTAGTCATCGCCAGTTCCTTTTTTTAAACTCAACTCTGCAAAATAAGTTTTACCCAGTGAACCAACAAATAGGATGCCTAACAACTTTTAAAATCAATTATATAAAAAAGAAACAAGACTGGCCAGTGACAAGCCAGTCAAATATCAAATGAGGTTCTAAATATGAAAAGAAATTTAAAACTATGTGTACTCACAAAAAATGGGTCTAATAGAGGCCAATTATCGTTTAGACGTGAACGGCGGCTTCAGAGTGGACACGGTCGCGCAATACCATCGCCCGAACGGTTCTGTTGCAACGCTACCGATGCACTCGCAGGTGACGAAACATCAATGTTTCGTGTATTCGGTGCACAACACGCACTAAAGCAACTAATAACACCTATTTGCCTAACAGTGACCTCTACCACCTACCTTCTCGAAACGTTGCCTGTATTCAGCCTTCTCTATCTTGTCGTTTTCCAACTGAGAAATCTTCGCCGTCAACTCCTGCAGCGCTTGATTCTCCTTCTCGTTCCTCACCGCGAGATTCTCCAGCAGCTCTAGCGCGTTAATCACCTTCGGCAGCAGCGCTGTAACGGCGTCAGGGCCGTATTTTTCGATAATTATCTCGCATTCTTTGCCAATGTCCGATGCCAGGTCGTAAACATCGACGACGGTGACTTCGTCGTCGAAATCTGGCATCTTGGCGGAGAAGCGCCTGCGGTACGGCATTAAAATCACTTGATTTTCACTTCACGGCACTACATAAAAATAAAGTTACAGTAAACTAAACACCTTTCGCAAGTGCGCCATCATAACTGAAAAAGTGAAATGTCAAATTGACTAGTGTAGGGCAGCGCAACAAGTTAGTAACGGTTTTAGTTCGTCGAACGTTAACGTTATGTTACAAACTGGATCCCGATATTACGATACGATATTATGGATATTTTCATAATTTGCAGAACAGTTTTTAGGGTTCCGTAGTCAATAAGGAACCCTTATGGTTTCGCAATGTCCGTCTGTCTGTATGTCTCTCTGCGGTTTAGCTCAGAGACTCAGGGGGACGACTCAGAGGCACTAGAAAGTTGGAATTTGGTATGGGCATACATATTAATCACGCCGACAAGGTGGTGAAATAAAAACAGCTTTATAGTGCAAATTTTTGTTACGGTCAAGTGTGTGTGTGTGTCCCGCTAGCTGAACGGTGGTCTTAGTAGACGTGAATGGTAGTAGCATATATAGTGAATTTAGAATTTAATAAGTAATCGTTGACCAATTTATAATTATAAAATGGAACTGGGTAATTAAAAAAATCCTTATAATTCCATAGAAAATTACTTAAAACTAAGTGAATTTGTAATTTTGTAATGTTTTGTAAATTAATACTTTACTATTATTATTTATTTTACTATTTTTCTGGCATGGTTTAGGAGACGGGTAAATATGGAACCCCCTACTCTGTGCATGGTCTATTTTATAAAATAACACATCAAAATTTCACTTGTGTTCTTAAATATTGATGTTAGAATTGTATGCCAAACCAGAAGTAGTTGGTATTTCAGATAAAATAATTGACATGTGTAATTTATGCCCCAAGCAGTTTGAAAAAAAAAACAAAAAAAAACCTTTTAAAACACAACAAAACAAACATTTGGATAACTAAATATTCGAATGATATTCGTTTCGTTTAAATCGTTATTGAATTCATAGTTACTTTTTCTTTTGCACATCACTAACGTCATAAGAGTGAACGAGACAGAGCTATATACAGTGCTCTTTTTACGTTTGGATACACTAAACAAATCAAACGAAACGTTTGATTTACTTTCTTTTTTAAGGTTTTTTTTTAACAACCTGTTTAACATAACATCATTTATGACTGAGACATTTTGTTATGATTAATTTTAAGATTAAATTGCAAATATTTGTTTTATTGTGCTAGCATCACTGAGTGATGTGTGATCTCCCCTTTATATTGACGTCATATCCGAAACATAGAATTCAAATTTTAAAATGATCTGATAAATGATAATATCGACACTTTTGTTGTAATTAATGCAATTTTTGAGCTGCTGTTACTTATGAGAGGTATTTCAGTTCACTAAACTCCAACTTCAAAGTATTTAACATAACTTTTAAAGGGAACAGAATTTATTAGATAGCATTTTTTTCCCTAATTTGAAATTCCTGCACAAAAACTCGTCATAACTTTATTTTCAATACGTATTTGTGAGTATTGAAAAAAGAACTTACACCTTGTGAGCATCATATTTACATGGTCATATTTATCACACTGATAAAAGGATGTCGCTGCTCGCAACATATTGTTAGTTTTCAAGAGCGTTGTTAAAATATCGATTATTACGGGCCGCAACGCGCGAAGCAACAGTTGAACGGAATCAACAGGCGCGAACGCGCGGCGCCACTTTCCCGCGCCTCCCGAACATTTTTAAATATTTTTTTTATTGTTGTTTTTTTTTTAATTTGTGCAATGAATTTTCAAAGTAAAGCCAATAAGTATGTGTGTCCGAACGATCGGCAACTGTCGCTGAGAGCTAAGTAAGTAATTTTCAAACTTTTGTGTCTTAGCACAGCTGTCAGAAGTGTTTTGTTTATATTTTGGAATTTTGGAGTCCCTTTGATGTTAATTAATGTCTCAGGCGCGAAGAATTAGATTTCTGGCTATTTATTCGGGCTTGTTAAAAATAGGCTGAATACCTTTAAAATTGTTTCGCCTTGACGCTAAAAATGTACGAGGATTTTCCTTGATTAAAAGTTGGGATGTTTGATAAGTTTTTAAATTGACTACCTTATTTTGGTGGGTAACTAAAAATACTTTTTCCTTTGATCCAAGGACTTTAGATTAAATACAGGCGAGAAGGAAAATGTTTAAATAAATACGTACCTAAATCGCGGAAATTTTCTGCAAAGAAAATACGGTAGGTCAGCTGAGGTTGATCCCTTTGTATGAGGTTTTATTAAAAATTCTCAGTGTGTAGTGGAGTTACAATTCCTGTAAGGTACAAAGCCAGAATGATAAGGGTTTATATTTTCTGCGAATCTTAGGTACTTACTTGTGTGTATTTAATTCAATTTAGTGTTTTTCATTTGTTTCTTGTTTCTCATGAAAATGTCAATGGATGGGATGACTTGCTATTATTTTATTAGGTTGGTAGGTAAATTTTTTTTACAGCTAGGTAGGCGTTACCATGGACTGATACTTGAACATTGTTTTTGGTGCGCGTTAGCCCATGGTCCCGAATTAGAAACTTCGTTAGGGAAAACCGATAAGGCATCGTAATTTCCATTTTCATAATTGTGGTTTTAGGAAAATTGGGAAAATTGCACAGATAGATAAATATCCCGGATTTCCGAATTAAGCATTTGAAGTTGAGTATTTCTCAAGCTCTACCTACTTACTTTTGCTGGAAACTTAAAGCCATCAAAGGGTAGGTACTTAAGGGTTTTGTCACGTTCTTAGCTCCAAATCTAAGCTCCAAATACTGAATTTAGAAACCCACCTTCTCTGTATGTGAAGAAGCCGTTGCCCAGCCGTGGGAGGGTAACAGTCTGGAATTATAATTATGCCGTTATGACCCTTATTGCATTGTTTGGCTAAATTATGACGAAAGAAATGTTCATGACACGTGGGATAACACGTGACGTCATCAGTGGACAGTGTTAGCCCGAAAATAAGATAGATACCTACCTATACCTACCGATTAGTGATTTAAGCTGTAGGTACAGACGCCAAAACATCGAGCTACAACATCTGTCAAATTTCTTTGATTGATTTTCAACTTTATCGCTAAAGCATTAGGTTCAAAGTTGATTGGGAAAATTTTACAGTTTCGGGTAGCTTTATGTGCTGGCGCCTGTAGGTACATGGGCTGTCATGATGTATGACTGTCATGAAGGTAGGTTCACTTCTAATGTTATTGTAATGCTACTAACTTGATAAGATAAGTACCAGTGGGTTTTGTGCGAGTTTTTTAACGTTCTCGATCGCATTCGCGTAAACGTCAATTTTTATCGAAACTGAATAAGCGCCGTCTGGTGACAATAACGGAAAACTTTTATTTTTCCAAACAATTAAAAAGACTCGCACTCTGACGGCTTCGTGCGAGTTTTTGAAAGTTCTCGATCGTGTTAACATAAACGTTCGCTTGTCTCAAATTGTATGAAAAAAAACACAGGTTTTCCGTAGAAGCGATTTGGGTAGTTTTTCGAAGATAGGCAACGGAACTCCTCAATAAATGATAGCAAATGGACTGGGATTGCTGAAATCTCATGTCTGTCTCATCTTCACACCAGTTCATAACATAACATCACGCCGGTACTGTGAAGGGGATAGCACATGTGAACCACTAAAAGAAAAAGTTTAGATAACAGGAGTTGCACCTGGAAAGCAGTCATTATACCTGCTACTCATCATTATGAAGAGCTTTTATCACTACATATTATTTGGAAGTCGGTTGTATTTTGTTGTAAAAAGTTTTATAATATGTAGGTACCTAGTGATAAAAGCTCTTCATAATGTTGAGTACCGGAAGGGAGTGTCAGACTCTTATTGACTAAAACCCATCCGTCTTCCTCTTAATGCCCTTTGCGTTCAAGGGCCGCGGTGACTCTTGACGGATGGGTTTTAGTCAGTAAGAGTCTGACACTCCCTTCCAGTCCGCCCAGAGCGCGATAAGAGTCATTTGATGATTCCCATTATATTACAATTTAAATGCGTACCAAGTAAAATATGTTTACTTCAAATAAAATAAACCCACTCTATACCGAGGCGCCTAAAGAACAACGTTTTAAGCGCGTTATTTGATTGTTTCCAAGCCCATTACGAGCTAAAAATAGCATTAAAATTGGGAGGTAGGTAAGTCGGTAAGATCCAGCAAATGACACACACAATCAAAATTCTATTATCCTAGTAGGTAGATTAAACAAGCCAAGAATCCAAGATCAAACAAGAATCGTAATTTCAAACTAATATCTAATTTATAGACTTTG
Source organism: Mamestra brassicae (assembly GCA_905163435.1). Classification (NCBI taxonomy): domain Eukaryota; kingdom Metazoa; phylum Arthropoda; class Insecta; order Lepidoptera; family Noctuidae; genus Mamestra; species Mamestra brassicae. The sequence goes on along the minus strand of LR991008.1, from coordinate 15,420,341 downwards.
ATTAGAAACTTAGCTCATTACGGTCCGAAGTTAGCAACGAGTTCGGTCGGCCAAGTGAAGCCAAGTTACTCAATTAAAAGCCGCGACTTCAAGGCAAGTTTAATTATTTTTCACCGGACCATAGTAACAGCACCCTGTATAACGTCAAACTATAAAGGTTCCGCAGACAGTTGCGACGCAACAATCTGAAAATTAGGTAATGCAACGATGTATTGTAATATGTGAGTAGGTACCATGTACCTTGCTAGCAAACTTAGTTTTATCTCTGCTGGTATTGCTTTTTTGTACCTATTAGTATATAAGTGTGTGCTGTATATTAGGGTAATGTTGGATGCATTGTACTCACATAATATAATCAATTTCTCAATGTATGTATACAAAATATTATAAAACTTATATTTGAAAAGAGTAAGTATGGAGTTTCTTGTCCGTTCTTCTCCATAAGAATCTACTTTTTGCGAATGGACAACTAGAGTAACTAATATTTTAATTTCAAACTGTAAATTTGACGTTCAAAAGTGCCTTGTCCATTACAAGGCACTTTTGAACGTCTCTAGTTGAAATAAATGAATTGACTTTGACTTTGACTTTGATGCGGCACGACATTTTCGAAGGAATCGTTCAATAAATGCTTTATAGATCGAACAATTTCTATGAAAGAAAACTCGTCGTAGGTACCTTGTATCGCTGTCGGTTTTTATTTTATGATAACCAATGTGGTGTGGTGTGAGGAGCTCGTGGCTAAATAATAACAGCCGCACGGGTCGATCTTCAAGGTTAAACAACGCTTGCCGAGTTTGGTATGTGGATGGCTGACCATCTTAACACATCTAGACTCTTCCGTGCCTCGGAAAGGACGTGAAGCCGTTGGTCCCGACTGTTATTTATTTGTAGATCTTTGGCTGTCGTTACGGATAGTCAGAAGCCAGAAAATCTGACACCAGTCTTACAAAGGAGTACCGTGTTACCCAGTTAATGGGTTGTGGAGGTCTGGTAGGCAAAACTCCACGTAAAATACTGATATTCAGCTGAATCCGGTTTGACTGGAAGCCGACCCCAATATACATAATTGGGAAAAGGCTACACCACACCAATGTGGTGTGAAAAAAAATCTCTTAGCCATCTCCCAACTGCCTTTCTGACCTCTATATCTCTTTCACTGTATTTCGGTTTTGGTCCCATAATAAAAGTTTCTGTCAACTGTCAAATTTTCCAAATCAAACTTGAATTTAATGCTTCAGCGATAAAGTTGAAATTCTATTAAATAAATTTGACAGATTGTTGTAGCTTAATGTGCTGTCGTCAAAGTCAAAGTCAAAGTCAAAACGTTTATTTCAATTAGACCATTAAACGGCACTTTTGGATTTCATCATTTACAGTTCAGTAAAATCTCGTCTGTTCATAATGATGAGTACAAAGTACCCTTTTCAGGTTTTACGTTTATTCTGTTGCACCCGTGCGAGGGCGGGTCGCTAGTCTTGTAATGTAACAGAATATCCGGCTGTCACTAGGTACTTCGTGTCAGCCACGAGAACACTGTGCAGAAACAAAACCTTTTGTATTTACAACAATGGACGCTGCATTAACTTCGTAGAGTATCACGTTTACAGCTCTTACAGCGCAGTATTATGAACAAAATATAAACTGTAGTCCATGTTTAAATTCTGCATCTTCCTTCTGCTTAGTATTACTTAACCTAAAATAAGATTCCTAATACAAGTCAATCAACCGGGATGACGTCGATATCTTCAAAGTCGCGGGACACCTATGAAAGAGGCACGCACGGAACCAGGAAGTCGGGTGGAAGAAGGCAAAAGGTTCCGTAGTCAACAAGGAACCCTTATAGTTTCGGCATGACCGTCTGTCTACCTGTCTGCCTGTCCACGGTTTGGCTCAGAGACGCTTAGCACTAGAATGGCTTACGGGACGGGTAATTACGGAACCCTACACCGTGAGTGGCCCGGCACGCACTTGACCGAATGTTTTATTAGTCTAAGTCCACATAGGTCCCACTGCTGGGAAAAGGTCTCCTCATATTTTTCCAGCTAGCTTAGTCTCCTGTCCTCTCAAGACAATCTGTCAGGAGTGAGTCCAAATTGTCATGTCAGTCCTACCTACGTTACCATGTATTTCACTGGTAGACAAAAGCCACTCTCAAATCCTTTCAGGCATTCCTTTCCCACTATAGGCGATGGTCTAAAAATAAAAATAAAAGATATTTTATTCGTAAACGTATTCCTTTCAGACACGAATGAAATCACAGACAATACCTTCAATTTTTTAATAAAACCATAGACAGCGGAACGTGACCTCCACAAAGACCGTGTCGAAGTACAAAGGTATACCATAAACAATTCCTTTGCATGGCAGAGCCTGATTGCAGTTGGCACAAGAGAATGTGCCATGCATTTTCTCGACATAACCCCTTCCTCACTTTGACGTGACCTCTTCTACGAATCATAGATTGGAAACTGGCCTTTATTTTAGAATCAGTACCTTTTCGAAATTGTTATAAATTCGATCTAAAGCCTCTACGCAACATGTGAGAATATTTTATAATAAGTATGAATTACTTATGTAAAGTTCAGTATAGCTTTGTAATTATTAAAATTTCAGAAAGCATGTTAACCCGTTGGCCCCAATGTCATTACTAGATCTTTGACAGTCGGTACGGGTGGTCTGAAGCATTTAACTCTGACAGTCAAGGGGAATCCTATCATCCATGTATATGGATAAATACCTACAGCTAGGGTTGCCAGGCGTCCGGATAAAGCCGGACTTAGTTAGGCTTTTAGGATGCTTGTCCGGCCAAATTAGATGGTATCCGGCCTGTTCGGCTTTTGTTAGGATTTTTCAAATTTACCAATCACTTTAATTTCCCCCAAAATGCACAATTAAGAAGACTGATCGCCACTAATTTAATTTTCATAATAGACATATCATTAAAGTTAAATAAATTTGATGTTGACTAATCAAACGAGCTTGGATTTACTTATAAGGATCCTGCTAAATATTATTTTAACCTTTTGCGTGTCTTAAGTTACACAGTTCGACATAAGAAAAAATGCTCCAAATGTCTTAAGTCGGACAGTTACACATAAGGGCTTGGTCAGGATTGGACGATAAAAATCTGTTAAGACACGCAAAAGGTTAAAGACACAACATTCTGAATAGGATAAGTTGTCCGGCCTTTTTATCCAATTTTACCCAAAAGTCCGGCTAAATTGGCTGGTCTGTTCGGCTTTCCAGTTTTAAGATCTGGCAACGCTACCTACAGTTACAAAGTTTAGAATAGAAGCTGTCCAATCAAACCTATAGTTGTCCCAGTACCTATAGGTTGTTGATGATTTATTGATAAAAACCTGTATATATATTTCGAACTAATAGAACAACTATTTCAAATCAAACATCAACTGGCCACCATTATTTTTAACTTTATCAAGCAAACATATGTACAAAGAGCTTGTCAACAAATATGGACACTGGCAGTTCACAGAACGTTCGATATTTGAATAGTGACAGCTAACATTCGCGGGAATTCTGGCTGCAAACAGCGAAACCTCGCGTAACTATGACCTAATTTAAAAAAATATTCAAAGAGCGTTAAATATCGGAATGTGAAGATAATGTGATATTGTTCTGCTGTTCCTTTCCTATAATTCTTTTTCGGGATCCTAGACGGTTGAATCGTTTCTCTGGGACTCGTCCACCTTCACTGACTCGGCGTTTTCTGGTGGTTGCTACAGTTGATTCTGGCTTTCAGGAGTTGCAGTGGTTGGGAAAAATAAAAATAAATTAGAATTTAGACCTTTCTTTTTTTTATTCGAGAGTATGTACGGTATGTATGTAGGTACGTATGTATGTATTTGACAGGTCATATCCACTAACTCAAACGCGCCTTGAATCATTCTTGAACTTCGACTATGTGCAAAAAAAATGAGTTTGAGAGGTCAGTCATCGAATGAAAAGCCTTATTCTATTTCTGGAAAGGTTTTCCTTACATAACGATAAAACATGTATTTTTCTTATGAGAATAAAATTCTTCTTTCGCAAATTCGGTGAACAAACAGCAGATTTAGAAATTCTGCTTATGTAATTTTAGGGAAAAATAAAAAAACAATCCAATTGAGAACCTTTTTCTTTTGAGTAGACTAAATTAAAATGGTTGAACTCTAACGTATGTTAATGAAATAATGATAAAAACCAGTTCTGAGTTAAAATCGTTTTTTGCTAAGTGTGGGTGGATCGCGAGCAAATAATAAACGGCCGGGTCTTGACCTGTGGGTAGTGGAAAAGGTGAAGGATTTCTGAATGTCTAATATCGTCTGATTGGAAAGTCTGCTGCCAAATTGAATGTGGGGTTGTGATTGGTTGACCAAATTAACAAGCAATCATGTAGGTTTATTTTACAATATATCATTACCTACGTAAAGTATTTAACAATCGTCTCTAAACTGATTTACAGGGTTACTTTTCAATGACCAAACAAATTTCCAGGCATAAAAGCGAGCAAAAAAGTACAAGCAGATTTTTTTTAGATTAATTTGGAATTAATTGTGTATACATATAATTGATACTTAATGCCTCGAAAAAAATTGGCTGCTCATTAAAAGGTAACTCTGAATACCCAGGTTTAAAATATTTTTATTTTTTTTGGTATAGGTAATCCCTGGAAGTACGGAATCTGATTACGAAAATTATTTCACTTATGGACAGCTAAACAAACAATCTCTCAGTGTCATAAATTGCTTTCAGTCCCGAAAAGTAAACATTATGGGATGGGCCACGGGATAAAGCTAGTATTTTAACAAACTTAGCAACACTATCGCTAAGTAAATAAATCTTTACTTGCTATCTCAGTTAGGGTTGCCACTTTTTTTGTACTAATAAAGTACATTGGTCATTAAAGGTAGAAAAAAAGTATATACTCAAAATAAAGTACTGTATTATCTTGCATCTTTTAACAAATTATTATCACTGCTAAACAGTTTCACATCTTTACATTCTATTTTAAGTTTAAGTAAATAAGTAATTATTTTTATCAGATTCAGAGACGCTATGTTTCTTTTCTTTCTTACAGCAGAATGTGTAAAATGAGCATACATTTTCATTTCAAAATTACATTTTATATGTCATATGATAAAAGGCTCATAGCATGTTTCACGAATTTATGCAGTATGACATGCATGCATGACAATTTCCTTTAGTCAAATTTGGTATCAAATCTCTCATATTTGTAAATAAGGAATGGTTGTTTTGTAAAATCAAATGATGCGAAATAAAATATTTTCGCGTCCTTTACTGTTCTCATAAAGTATAGAGTACAATTGCCCGAAATAACGTACAATACTTATAATAAAGTACGGGTGGCAACCCTAATCTCAGTTGACAACATTAACATTTTAACAACGTCAGTAAACTACATTGATACATTGTCTATGAACTTATTTTGTATTCGAGATTTAACGAGACTTGATTATTACTTAGATCGCCTTGCTTACTGCCATCTTAGACTGCAATCTCTTGAAGACTTGAGCACAACAAAGTAGTGCGTAACACCAGTGGGACCCAAGTCACGAACCTAGGTAGTCGAACGCAAAGGGCTTTAGGAAGAACACGGATGGGTTTTAGTCTTTTAGTCAGGAAGAGTCTGGCACTGGGCGGAGCGGAAGGAGTCATTCGATGATTTCCCATCCTAAAAGAAAGGCACTTAATCCTTTTCAAAACTATTGCGTTTAGCTATGCTAAGATGGTATTAAAGGGTCTCCGTCTTCACTTGGGAAATGCTATAGAGCGTACAGACCGGTAAAGAGAGTAAAGTCCCGCATACCTCCACCGAAAAGGGGAGGATTCTCCGAACCAGACAGTTGTTGTATCTGGTGGGCAATTGCCCCATAGTTGATATTCGGACTGTTCAAATCGCACGGAGAACTTTGCTTGCGCGATGCAGGATTTCGTTGTTAGTTTATCGTAAATGGCGCTGCGGTTCTTTTTGTTGCCGTACAAATTTCGCTTCTCTGTTTTTCATGTGGCGTCATTGATACCGCTACAATGCTATATATGATCAAATCCATGATATTCCGTGGAACACACCCTAATAAATTTTAGAAAAGGCTGGATCTTAGACGTATGCAATCTCTTGAGTATTTTTCGTGTTTTAAATGGTGCACATTAATCTACAATTATAGCGATCTATTTAATAGTAGTATTGTCAAGTGTGAATAGGTTACTTCTAGGCAAGCGTAGTTCTTCTTAGGAATACGGGTGATAAAGTAATTAATTAACAAAGTAATTGATTGAATGTTCCCCTTCAAGAGATCCATCCAACGGCATAAGTCTTCACGCTGTTGGAGGTGGGGCAGGATTGCCCACTCTCTTTTACTTACAAACAAGTTTTTCTCAACACTTTTTCTAGAATTTCCTTCATTTTACCGATATATATGTCTATATATAAATAATAAAGTAAAATAATAGATTATTACAAACTATTTAGGATTAGAAAATATCTTGAGAGATTGAAAACTCTCGATAAATTGTCAAATGAACATTTGTTCTACAATAATACGAATCAAAATCTTGTTTTCTATAATATCTTCGCGCCGGTCCGAGAAATTGTGAAGAAGTTGTGGACTGATATAAACTGGCGACCAATCAGCGCTCTGGTCTACAATTTATCTGTTTTGGCGTTATAGTTAAATTGGAAACTTTGCCCCTCATTGGTCTTTGTTGACCAATGAGACTGAGAATTAGACCAATGAGAGCCTTGCTTCCAGGTTTACTATGTACACTGGTCATCACAAAAATCGACCCATCCGAATGTTTTTCGATATTCCCACTTTTTTAAATTTTGAATGAAATAATTGCCTTTCAACTGTTTTGTTTATTTTTACAATTTACGCATAAAAAAACTAATAACAAGATGAAAATTAACAATTTCAGCAATAAAATTAAAATCGATAATTTTTACCCGATTTTTACACTGGTTTTCAAGTCACTGTAATTTTTAATTCTTATGGGGATAAATCTTTCATTTTAATATTCTGTATTTTCTCCTCTTGCCCTTATGACAGCCTGCATTCGCCGTGTTAGGGATCTGATTAAAATTTTAACGGTTCCTTGAGGAATTCGGTCCCATTCTTCCTTAATAGCCGTTTCCAGATCTCCTAAGGTTGTGGGGGCTGGATCTCTAGCTCTCACCTTCTGTTTTAGCATGTCCCGTATGTGCTCTATGGGATTGAGATCCGGACTTCTGGCTGGCCACTGCATAACCCTAATTCCGAAATCATTTAAGTACTGAGTGACAACGTGCGCTACGTGTGGCCGTGCATTATCGTGCATTAACTCAAATTCTTCTCCGATATAACCAGCATAAGGCATCACATGATCTTCCAGGATCTCCGTTATGTAACGTGCAGAAGTTAGAGCACCCCTGCTGATAAAAACAAGCTCGGCGCGCCCAGTCAAAGAAATACCATCCCAAAACATTACCGAGCCTCCACCGTAACTAACGGTTTCTTGTATGCAGCACTGGGCATATCGCTCTCCTGGTCGTCTCATGACATTGCGACGCACATCAGAACCGTATAAAGTCATGCGGCTCTCATCAGAGAAGAGAACTGATGCCCATTGGTCTATAGTCCAGTTGAGGTGATTCCGCGCAAATTGAAGTCTCACTTGTCGATGAGCTGTGGTCAGTTGTGGTCCAGTTGCTGGCTTATGTGGTCTTAAATTCTGTTCACAAAGTCTCCGTCTCACAGTAGTCACTTATTGCCACCCCGCGCACTTCACGTAAGCGTCGCTGAAGGTCAACACCGGAAAGGTGACGATTTCTGAGAGCTGATGTCACTATAAATCGATCATCTCTCTCATTTGTGACCCTTTGTCTTCCTGATCCTGGTCTTCTCCGATACTCGCCAGTCTCCAGAAACCTTTGGTATACTCGCCGAACCGCTGATCGGCTCAGATTTAAACTGCGGGCCACAACACGTTGACTTAAGCCTTGTTGCAGTAGGACCACAACTTGAGCAGCCTCAGCTTCAGTAGTATCCATAATTTTCAAACAAAATCGATCAAAAATACAGTGTTAGTCCGTAAAATTATCGTAATTAACAAATTCACCGTTTTAAACTTTGTTCCGGCAGAGAAATAACGCTCAACTGTGTCTCTACATAAACAAGCAAAATCGCACTAAGAACAGTTTATGATAAAAAAATTGTTTTAAGTACCCTCAAATGCACTAAGATTATGGTACCCATATGACAAGCATCTTATCTGACCCTAGAAATAAATAGAACAGTTCGAAACCTGTTATTTATGAACCCATAACAAGTAATAGTGCAAAAACAGGGTGGGCCGATTTTTGTGATGACCACGAACACCGACATATACACGAACACCGATAAATTGTAGAATTGTGCTCAGATTGGTCGCCATTTTATTTCAGTATTTTGTGTCAATCAATTTCTCGGAATGACTTCGAGAGATTTTATAATATCAAATTTTGATTCGTAAAAAAGTATTCCAAATGTACAATTGACAATTTATCGAGAGTTTACAATCTCTCAAGTAATTTTATAATCTTACGGAGTTTCTCATTTTTCGGTGACATAATATGGAATATCAAGCATTATGTCCCATGTGTAAACACGTCTACTAAAGATGACAACATAATCAATTCATGTCGGTGTCCTTGCTTCGCTATCGCTCGTCACATCCGCTTCCTGTTCAACTCGAACTAATTTATTTATAGATTCCTTTGTTTACCTACATTCGACTTTACGTCACCTATCTGTTAATGAAGGCACGTGTCACTTTGAATCTGACTTTATCTCAGAGAATTGACTTAGGACCTTAGTAGCACAAGTAACAAGGTACCGCGAGGGAAAGGCAAGACCTTAGCTCCAACCGCCGCTACAGGAGGAGACGCCCCGGACGTCGGGAGTCGCTGGGCGATCCCCGGCCACCGTAGGCGAGCGTTGGGTGCCTCGCTGTCGGATCACCACCAGGCCCGGGTCGATGGCGCGTTGTGTTTCACGCTCGCCTCAATATATATAATAGCATAGAAGACGGGGGCCCGCTAGGGCCAGAGCCTGCCAGGGTTGCGGAATTTGTTCGAAAGAGTTACCGCGACCCTGGAACGCAAAGGGCTTTAGAAGGAACACGGATGGGTTTTAGTCAGTAAGAGTCTGACACGCCCTTCCACTCCACCCAGAGCAGAAGAAGTCATTGAATGATTTCCCATCCTTACAAAAAAAAAAAGTAAAATGGTACGTTACTACATACCCAGGAATGTTAGTTGCTGTGTGACAGCAACAGTGCTTTGACAGAAACAAGGTCAGCCATAGGGTCATACCACAAGGTAAGGTAATGTAGTGCCAATTTCAGGAAAAAAATATTCATTCGTTACACTAGATAGCAGGCTATACTCAACCTGCGGCCTGCGGGCTGCATGTGGCCCTCCAATCTTTTCCATGTAGCCCTCTAGGCTAGCACATTATTGATGGTGTATTGCTTGTCGCAAATAAACTTTTTTTAATTCTAGCTTCTTTCTTTCTCTTTTCTTTCTTTCTTGCTTCTTTATTTAGTCAGTTTATTAATGTGTATATATCTATACTGTACTGATTCACTCTTTGACGATGTGCTGAGACTATGCCTCACAAACTATCAACGTGAAAAAAGTTGGCCTACGCCATATGAAAACGGTCCTTTTGTCACAAATTCAAAAGATATTATTGTAGATAGATATACCTATTCATGTAGATAGATACTATTTAATGTAGAATTTAAGTTAATGTAAGTTATTGCGGCCCATTACGACAATAGTAGAAGCACATTGTGGCCCAGAGAGAAAAAAGGTTGAGTATGGTTGAGATTGGAATGGAACGATTCATAACTTTTTAGACCGCGTTAAATAAAACGATGTATTGTAATCAATTCGGACAAGTACGAGTCTGACTCGCGCACCGAGGGTTCCGATCGAGTCTTCAATTTTTCCTTCTTTATCGGTTAATAAAACCAAAAAAAGCCAGTATTCATTCAGAACCTACGCAAGTTATCGCCTCTTCAGTTTTCCCTGGCGTCCTATTCGCCAGATAATCATATTACAACGTTGTAATAAGAACTCGATCTCATTTCACTCAATTTGTCTTTATCATAAGCGCGGGTATTCAATAAACATTCTTCACAATATCGCTCAAGTCTCTTCGTAATTTATTTTTCCTCCAATAAATCGTTTCTCTTTCATATCGAATGTCTATAGGTCTGGAGCCAGAGAGTACGGAATGGGCAACGTCTAGAGCCGCCAATTAATCTGCCTAGCCTTTTCCTTTCCTACCACCACCACCACCCACATAACATCTGAAAGGGTTCCACTGCTGGACACAGGACTCCTGCAAGAAGGGGGGTTTGCCATAATCTCCACGCTTGGCGGGCAGGTTGGCGATCTCAGTGTAGCTGTTGCAATGTACAGAGAATGCTGCTGCCCATTCTCTGGTGAGTCCCTTAGTCGCCTCTTACGACACGGACGGATGGTGCTATTCTTTTACGTCCGACACCATACAGAACAATTTCCTTTCCTGCCCAGATTTTATTACAAAGAAACCGGGCAAGTGTGTTTCGAGCCACACGCATTGAACGATTCCGTAGTTGCTCGTCCCGTAAACCATGACCAAAATCAGTACGAATTTCACTGTAAAAATACAAAGTTACAAGTGAGTATAGTTTTAGGTCATTTTCTATGGAATTAATACGAAGTTTTAACTTATCCAGTTTCATTTTATAAGTTGGTCGACTATTAATTTTTTCACGTCTCCAAAAACTACCGTTTCGCTGGCAGAGGGGTCTTAACTCTGACAATAATAGAACTTTTAGAGCCTAATATTTCGCAAACGGATCCCTAGAGGGAAGTATGGTTTTCACACACCCTCAGTATTCTTAAGCGACAACCCAACGACACCCCACACAATGGTATAGACGACAAAAAATCATCGCCACTTTACGTGACCCCATCACGTTAGAAAAAAACTTTTTTCAAGGTTTTATTGTCGGCGTGATTAATAAGTATACCCATGCCAAATTCCAACTTTCTTTCCGAGCTAAACCGCGGACAGATAGACAGACATACATGGCGAAACTATAAGGGTTTCTTGCAGACTACGGAACCTTAATAAGTACGTTATCAACTTCGTTAGGTAAAAATTTTGCTTGTTTCTATTTCTTTTACTTATCTGCGAATTAAATTACATACATAATAGTCGATCAGCAAACAACACGTTCGAGTCGCAAATATGCGGTTTTACTTTTTAATAAGTTGTTTAAAATTAATTTATTAAATATATTTATTTATAATTTATATTTTTTTTTTAATTTAATAAGCAACCACTTGACAAATAGATTTGTTAATGCCGGGTCTAGCAGCCGTCGACGCCGTGGTCTGAGGTAGTAACTCTACGCCTCGTTGGCTTGTCGGTAATAATGGTGTATTTCGGGATGATACGAGTATGTAATACGGTGATATACCGCGTCGGATTTACGTTTCGGGGATGATACGGGTAGCTACTTGTCTTTGTCGGGCCTATGTATTTGTAAATTTTTGGTTAAGTCTTCACTTAGCATAAATCTTCCACTGGCTTCACCAAGTTGTTTCATGTTGGACCGATGGCCTGGTTATAGCGGGCGATTATGCGACGCTTGTCGGAGGCCAATATCCAGCAGTGTACGTCTTTCGGATGATATAGTGACGAAGAAATCTGAAAAAAAAAATTTGGCTTTCAGTGTTTAATAACCAAATCAAAGCTACTTCTTATAAAGATGTAAAATTATTCGATTATTGAATGTGCTGGAACTAATACAATGTCGAAAATAGGTAGTATTTTACTAAAAGAAAGCTCAAAGCATCACCATCACCATTATATCAGCCGTAAGACGTCCACTGCTGGACATAGGCCTCCCTAAAGGAGGGGTTTGCCATAATCGCCACGCTTGCGGGTTGGCGATCGCGGTGTAGCTGTTGCAATGCACAGAGAATGCTGCTGCCCATAACTCTGGCGAGTCCCTTAGTCGCCTCTTAGGACGCCCACGGGAAGTGACGGGCTACAGAATACTTATATCTAGCTATATACTACCCTCTATCTATTCCACTGGGTTGTGTGACCGCTGACTACCGGGAAAGACAGCGGTCACAGTATAGAGGTATGCGGAACAGGGTGTAAAGTCCCGCAAACCTCTATTGAAAAGAGAGGATCCTCCGACCAGACGGTTGTTGTGTCTGGTGGGCAACTGCCCGATAGTTGATATTCGGACTGTTGTATATGTTTTAATCATACGGAAAACTCTGATACCGTGATGCAAAACTTTGTTAGTAGTTCGCAGCTGGCAGGATAGATGGCGTTGCGGTTCTTTTTGTTGCCGCACAAATTTCGCTTCGTTAGTTTTTCATGTACAGAATAAAAAAGAAAGTTCTGCGAGCTTTGTTTTCACGGAAAAAGTTATCAAACTGATGTAGATGTAATTTAGCAAAGAGATACGAGAGGTAGCTTTGTCACTATAAAAGGACAACAAAAAAATTGTATCCCAAAACATTGGAATCTTTTCACAAAGGCAGGCCAGCCAGTTGAAAATGATAAAGGGAACTTTTCTTTTTTGTTTCGTCATGGATCGTGTACCAACCAACTAATAAAGTAACTAGGTTAGGAATTAAAGTGCACAAGCAGAGTTACTAATTTATACAACGTGTAACAGAATGTGATTAACGCATAACCATAGGAGCAACCTCGAAATTGAGAAAAATATCGACTGCGACTAAATCAACGGCATTCTGGGGGTCATTAGTGATAAGCCGTGTTGCACCATCATGGCGCATTGGGTGCATGTACCCGGTGCGTCAGATGAGTGCAACAGATATATGAATTAAAAAAAACTTTCAATATTTTTGTACTAACATAGCTTATAAGTTTGTATAATACTAACATAATATGGATCAAGGTTTGAATTATATACAACTAATTAATAATCTACAGGAGGATATGAAGAGGTGTGACAGTATAAACATTTTCAAAACAAAGCTGAAAAGACATGTATCTATGTACCATGTAACGTCGACTACACCCTAGAGGCAAACATTAGTAATATATAGATAGAAGCACTATGTATCTCATTTTAAGTGAACTGTTATATAAGTTCTTATGAGAATAAAGTTCTTTAAACCTAATCAAAATATATATATTTTTTTTTTTTTAAATGTACTGAACAGCTGGGGATTTTTCTTTACCTAAATTTCTTTAGGAAATTAATAAGTTTACCTCTGCTGGTGATACTTTGTTCTTATAAGTAGCATACTCTGGGTGCATCGTCCTCACATAATATTAAATTAATTTTTGTAAGTATACCAAATTTTGTAAAATCATTATTTGAAAAGAGTAAAGTAACTATGGAGTTTCTTGTCCGTTCTTCTCCATAAGAATCTACCTTTCCGAATGGACAGTAGAGTCACTTTATTAATGTAACATTATTATTTTACTGAACTGTAAACGATGACATTCAAAAGTGCCGTTTAATGGCCTAATTGAAATAAGTAAACGTTTTGACTTTGACTTTGACTTTATTTACTTCTGTTTTTGCCCCATTGTTAAATTGTTCAAAATAATGAGTACAATGCCCCCTGAAAGAATTAAAGTAGTGATTTCAGGTTTTGAGGTTATTTTGTTTCTCGTTATCACTTGTGACTTCTATATCGTCAGATTCTACCGTTGCACGTGTAAGCGGCTCACTTATGCCCGGAGGCTTATTTAGTTTTCATGATTGAGTTTGTCTGTATTTGATGGAATAATGGAGTGTGCTTGCTAACACGTGGAAAATCATTTAGATAATTTAATGATTTACATATTTGACCTATATCTATAATGTTTTTATTAACGCATTACCGTTCAAGTTCTTAAAACTTGGACGTTAAAAAGTGCTTTGCGCTGAAAGAGCGCTGGTGTGCTCAATTCTGACACTCTGAGTCAGAAATGGCGACGAACACGTCTGACTGCTTTCCACCTTTCTACTCTTCATCATCAGACCCTTGTTATCAACTATCTATAATATCCATCGGGACGGTTCAAATGAGCTCAAACACGACTGGCATGACTTGTAAGAATAGATGAAAAATAACTTTATCATAATTCGACTGAAGACATTTTCAAGGTCATGTATTTATGCGTAAGCCGTCGAAATCGAAAAAAAACATTGTTGCTTAATTCCAAATTATAAAAAAAAACTACGATAAGTCTCAATTCTGTCGGACTATAGACCTTCTTTTCATATATTTTTAACCGACTTCAGGAGGAGGTTCTCAATTCGACTTTTTTTTCTGCGTGTTTGTTATGCTATCATTCCGTCAATAAAATTATGAATGGATTTTGATGTTTTTTTTTTTTTTTAAGGATGGGAAATCATCAAATGACTTCTTCCGCTCTGGGTGGAGCGGAAGGGCGTGTCAGACTCTTACTGACTAAAACCCATCCGTGTTCCTTCTAAAGCCCTTTGCGTTCCAGGGCCGCGGTGACTCTTTCGAACAAATTCCGCAACCCTGGCAGGCTCTGGCCCTAGCGGGCCTCGTCTTCTATGCTGACATCTCTTTGAGGCGCGCGTGAAACACAACGCGCCATCGACCCGGGCCTGGTGGTAATCGGACAGCGAGCCACCCAACGCTCGCCGTCCGCATGCCCGCGCCTACGGTGGCCGGGGATCGCCCTGCGACTCCCGACGCCCGGGGCGTCTTCTCCTGTAGCGGCGGTTGGGGCGAAGGCCTTGCCTTTCCCTCGCGCGGCCCGCCTCCTCCTTCGCTAGCATTACTGCTTCGCAGAAGGAGGTGACCGCTTCCCAAGCCTCATCGCTCCAGGCCATGGATTCAACCAGGGCCGGTAAGCCAATACTCCTGAGGTGGTTTAATTGGCACCAAGTCAGAATTTGATGATGAGTCTCAGGGAAATCGAGGGCAACTCTCAAATTTTAAAGGCTCATACAATGTTTTTCATATTCTTTCTAACGCAATTCAGATAATTGTGCCTGGTAATCAACATCTTATCTTGCTGAGCTGATGGAAGGTATAAGTCAGGATCTGATGCTGAGATCCCAGGAAAAATGTTTGTTCAGCGATATTTTCGCCAATTGTCAACTGATTTGGATAATTATTTTTTGTTTGGAATAATATTTTTCTAAACTAGTACCATTTTGAATTTGGTAAAGATTTTCTTATATAACTTCTTTTTTCTAAAATCGTTAAAATCTTAAGTACCGGCATCGGATGAGGTTATCCTCAATATTATCGTATAAAGATATATTCGAACGCACATAATGTCAGACATACTACCCTGGCTCCCACTGATGTTTATCCTTGAATATGTTACAATATCTTGTATATTATTAACATTATTTGTTTATTGTTATAACATAGCATAATACGTGTTTGTATTGGAAATTGTCGAGTTATTTGCTCAGATAGCAAAGTGAATGGTTCTGTAGAGGCATATGTACCAGGGATGATGGAGCTGGTTCTATCGGAACCGAAGTCGAAGTTTTTAAATTTAGTTTGTCGCATATCTTAGCTTAAATGATTGTTTTGAATTCAAAATTAAAAAAAAAACAAAATTCAAAAGTCATTTATTCAAATTAGTCTGAGTGCCAGCACTTTTTGAACGTCAAAGTTCTACATAAAGACAGTCCCCCAAAACGCCCGCCCGTCACCACTTCCTAGTGTTGTAGCTGGGAAGAAGTGGCGCAACAAACTCCCCAGCAACACATCTGTCTGTTAAGCTTTTAAAATCTTGAATTTACACAATAGTATGCAAAGTATTTTACAATACATGACACAGAAAATAAAATATTCAAACTGTAAATCAAATTAAATGAAATTAATTGACACTTGGTAGGTAGCACACTCCATGAAAATGATTTACTTGTGCTACGTTTTGAAAATTATTTTTTATTCGAAAGAGGTTTATTCCGAAATGGTCCCATTTAAATTTCGTTGAAGAACTTCGGAGATATACAATTAAATAGACTTGGACTGGTTGGAAAATTTGAAAAATAAAAAACTTTTTACCAAAAAAATTCTACCGACCTCCAAATAAAACCCAATACAAGGTACAAAATAACTTTAATTTTGGAAGTCGTTGTCAAAAAACGAAGAAACCACCAGAAACAGTTTTTTTGTACTATGTAGTGGTTTTTGTAAAAAAGTTTATTTGGTTTTTTTGTTAACTTTACGCCTCAAGAAGGGGCCGCGTTTTAGCTGACGAATTAATTAGATATTTTCAGTGGAACCCTATTGGAAGTTCCGACTTAGCGGAGTCGGAGTCGAAGTTCCGTACCATCCCTAGAAAGGACTCCCGCCCACATTTTGGCGCTGAAAAGGTTAAGAATGTTAAGCTCCCACGAGGCCATGGCAGCGAGATTTTCGTTGCTGCGAACCAAAGGAACAATATTTGAGATAATAAGGTTCGGGAAACACGTTCACTTTTATTGTTGTTTACGTAGCGAAGGTATGATTTGATTCTTAAGCTTTTATTCAATAAGTTAGGATTAAGGGAATATTTGAATTTGTAGGAACACGGATGGGTTTCAGTCAGTAAGACCGATTTTCACAATCCAGTTATTTTGAGGGTACCGTAACTCAGTCGGCGAAAACGGAACCCTTATAGGAACACTTAGTTTTCCGTCTGTTTGTGTCTGTCAAGACCCTTTCTCTCAGGAACGCGTAGAGGAATCAAGCTGAAATTAATATCAAATACTCTGGTCCCCTACCCCTTGGTGCAGTGAAAAAATCAAACTTCTATGTAAAGATAAGGCCGTTAGTGCTCCGTTTATGGCGCATGTTTTGACGCTCGCATGAGAATCAAAACCCATAGGGTACTTCCTCTTGAAGAAGTGATCGTGACGTACATTTAGGTATCGGAAAACTATTTTTTCAACTGAAAAGTTATGTTTGTCCTTCATTCCTACCTACTTATCTTTTTGTTTAACTCCGAGTAAGTTTTAACCCGGGGTCATTATGTATGAAGTACTTGCTGTTAACAATACTATTATTACACATCATCTTATTTAACAAAATGTTTCCATAATCTGCTTTTAACCCTTTATGACAACTAAGAGTTTATATTCTCAAAATTTTACTTTTACACCGATTTAAATGAATATGTAATTTCCTCAATAACTAGAAATGTAACTAACTAACTTGACATAATTTTAAGGTTTTTCTATGAATTTTTATTTTGGCGTAAGTGTATGAATCTGGGGGCACGGTAGTGCCCCCGCCAAGACGAGCCATAACTTAACTACGTCGTCTAACTACGTCGACGCCTGTGTTTATCAAAACTTATACAGGATAATCCAGAAGTGCGTGGTCACATTTAAGTTCTGTATCTGATAAACAGTAAAGAAACAATATCAAAATAAAAAATCTTTACTTAATTCAAAAAGCCTACCTCAAATACTACTTAAGAGCGCTTACTCCTTACGGTGTTTCATACAAACTTTCAAGTCTTTATTCTCGGAAATGAATTAAGTGTTTTAATGAAACTTGGTATGCACACGCTAGATATCCAGGTCTAAATATTAAGTTGAAAACATTTTTGAAAAAGAGTTCAATGCGAAAGTTCGAAATAGTGTGATTTTTCACTTTCTATAGAAAACTTTGAATCGCTCTCTCTCTCCCTCTAAACTGTTTTTCGTAACTGTAACTAACTATTCAGATCTAGATATCTAGCGTATGCATACCAAGTTTCAAAAATCAGTTCATTAATTTCCAAGAATAAGGACTTGAAAGTTTGTATGAAACACCGAGAAAAGCTCTTAAGTTAAAAAAAAAACACTTTGTGATCGGATTATTTGAAAAAAAGTCATTTTTTTATCTTGATTTTGTTTATTTACTGTATAGAACATGTAGAACACCTTTTAACATCACCCATGCACGTTTATGATGGCCTATTCCCACGACAACAACGCGCGGTTACAACAAAGCCTGCACCGCTCACCCACGCATTGTGTCGGAAAATTGCAATATTACTATAACACTTGTATGTACAGGTATGCATGTGTTACAGGTCAGGTAACCTTGTTTCCGCAATTGTTTATTTGCGTCCAGGGACTAAAAGTTAAGGATGATTGTTTTCTTATGGATTTTTATGTTCAAGATGAGGGTATGTTTTTATTAGGCTGTATTTGTAAGAACTATTTTTTTTTTAACTTGGCTAAGTGTTTTAAAAAATACTTTTTTCCAAGTCACCAGTCACAAGTGGCGTTAATAAGATCTTCAATAGTGCAAGTATATGGGGCACTCAAGCTAATGGTTCTCGCCCAGGGCAGCGCACTTAACATTGGGTATCACATGGGTGTATATAACATCATTTTGCCAAGTTGTGTTTGCTACAACCTGAGGTAGAATTATATTAAACGAGCTTTTGCTCGCGACTTCGTACACACATATCCCGTTTTTTCCCGTTCCCGTAGGAATTTCAGGAAATCCTACAGCTTTCTACGACCAGTAGTTTCGGCTGTGCGTTGTCTGTCAGTCACTCAATGACTCAGTAACGGAAGAATTTTATATATATGGAGGTACCCTTGAGTGACTTCCACGTTTCTTCTTTTGAATAATATCGCAAAGCACGAGTAAATTAAATAAAATAAACAAAATTAGAAAAGTAATGCAAGTTGGGAAGATATGCGTCACAATCGCGCAAAACGGCCATCGCTCAGCATAATGCTGGGACTCGTGTGCGAGACAGAGCCACAGCGCTGGTTTTCATAGACAACATTGTTTAGGTACATGATATTCAAATAATCAATAATTAGAAGGCATTTAGCTGTTAAACCGTGTAACCCATATTTTAATTGCCTAGCAATTAAATCCCGTAACCCGCAACAGGGGTAAATATAATCTGCGCCCCAATGGACGAAAGCTCTGTTGGTGCGGAGGCGGAAACATCAATACAAAACATTTAAGGGTAGATAAATAATTTCGGAGAGGCCTCATTACAAATCGTAACTGAAACAAAATACAGTTTCTTTATCTTTATTTTTTTTTTCAAATTCAAAATTAATTGCTAATCTTTCTCGGTAGTACGGTACGGCAGGGTCGCAGAGGCTCACGTTGCTTAAAAATCATGTTCCTTCACTGTTCATACAATTACAGAAATAATAGGAACCAACGTAAAAACTATATATAACTGTATATTAAATGATTAGGCTTACCTGCCCCTAACCAAAACTCGAATATTCCGACTTCAGTTCCAAATTCCTGTCAAATTCAATCTGCTGTCACAGACTGATCAAATCAAAAACAATCCACTACATTCGAATTTATCGTGTTTTATAAGAACACACAAGCCCTTATAAAACACGATATCGATCCGATACGAAATATTCGATCTTATAAACGCCTACCAGAAAAGTACCTATTTTACTACCAAATAATTCGAAATACCTGCCAGAATGGATAAATGAACATCAAAAAGCGAAGTCGGAGTTGGTTTAAAAAAAACAACCACGAAGGGGATAGCGAGGTCTGATTTGCTTGCTTCGCTTGCTCACTAGATCCCGCCATCCCCTTCTAACCTAACCCGTCCGAGTCGGGGTGCCCCAACTCCCGAGCTCACTTACCTCGCTCTTGCATCCAAGTTCTCCTAGTAACAGAAGTAACATTGTATTTCAGGGAAACAAGATTTGGTGAGCATTTATCCATTTCGGTAGGCAAAAAGAATATAAATACAACACGTAGGTACAATTATTCTGATGAGTGTATAATTATTTTGGAACCTAAAACGTTGTTCTTTAGGCACCTCGGTATAGAGTGGGTTTATTTTATTTGAAGTTAACATATTTTACTTGTTACAAATTTAAATTGTAGCCTTTTATAAGTCGTTTTCAAGTGATATAAAAATCTCATCGTGGTTATTTTATAGGTGTATGTAATAAATTAAAAATTTAAAAAACCCCCGACACAAAAACCTACCTAAAAAAAGTACGAAATAATAATTTTCGCGTCGGGGGGACCGTTTCTAAATATTTTACTACTCATCGTGGTAGCTTTATTGTAAATACTAATATTTAGAAACGGTCCCCCCGACGCGAAAACTATTATTTCGTACTTTTTTTAGGTAGGTTTTTGTGTCGGGGGTTTTTTAAATTTTTAATTTAAGTTTTTATTTAATACTTTTGTATGTATTTTGTACACTAGAAAGTTTTTAGCGGTGTTTTAGTTTTTATGTACAGGTTGTTAAATAAATCAAATTATTATTTCGTACTTTTTTTAGGTAGGTTTTTGTGTCGGGGGTTTTTTAAATATCTTATCTTTCATTTGACAACCATTTTGGGCACATTTGTAGAATTTTGGTTCTTCCATCCCCACTTTAACCCACCATAACTCTTAAACGGCTTAATCGATTTTTATAAAACATAGCTAAGAACACTCTCGATTAAGTCACCTTTCATCCAAAAAAAACTAAACTGAAATCGGTTCAGTGGTTCGGGCGCTATGATGCCACACACAGACAGACACACAGACATACAGACACGTCAAACTTATAACACCCCTCTTTTTCGTCGGGGGTTAAAAATCGATATATTTACGGCTTGAATTCATTTATTTCTAAAGATTACAAATCACTTGTACAGAAATAAATACTAAACATTACTTAAATATACACTTTTTTTTTGTCCAGGAGTAGCACGAGCTTATTAGTATTAACATTAAGAATATATAACAAGGTAATTGTTTAAAGTTTTGTATTGTCTACCGCCGTGCGGCGCGTTGACGCGGGGAATTTAGATGTGTGTTTATCAATCACAGTTCAACGTCTAAACGGATTTGGAATGTAACTTAACACACGGGTTAGTCGTTTGTGGTGCGGGTTCCAAAACAACATCTCGACACGTTCCTAAAGGAAGAGTTTTGGCCGAAGGGTGTAGTCTACCGACGTTTTCGTGGCAGGCTACGCGACACCGCGCAGCGTAACTCGCCGCCGTCACTTCGTGTGTCTTAGTTTATAAGTTAATTAAGTAAGATTAATATGTATTAGTTTATTTTTTGATATGTGTAATTTGTGTATTATATCTATGCCATTGTTGCCTGATAATACAGAATTATTATTATTATTAAAGTCTGCAGATTCAGCTGGTCTATTCTGTCCACATCTCACCGTATAAACTTGGGCGGAGTGAGCATTAAGTTGGATCGCACATTTCACTGGAATATTTCCAACCTTTAAAAATCAATTCTTAGAAGATTCAAAGCCTTTTCCAACGGGCTTTCTCGTCTCAAGACTTCACAGTTGAAAGGCTTATTATAACGGCTTCAAGTGAAAACGTTTTCGACTTCTTTCGATGGAACAATAAAATTGCATTTTAAATTGAGGCTTGTATTTTAAATCCTTCTTAAGTTTTGTTTAGTT
Organism: Mamestra brassicae; assembly: GCA_905163435.1. NCBI lineage: Eukaryota > Metazoa > Arthropoda > Insecta > Lepidoptera > Noctuidae > Mamestra > Mamestra brassicae. Next base: position 15,398,913 of record LR991008.1, on the reverse strand, counting down.
CTTGATCGTGTGGTCCTTTTGTCGTGGCTTTTTATTCTAATTCCGATTGTATTGAAAACAGGTGCTAAACAATACCTACTTCTGCTGCGCCTTTTCGTTTCCATCCACAAAACATTTAAATCCAATATCTTATACTTATGCCAATTTAAAAGATGGTAGTGCACATGTGCAGACACAATCCAAAGTAACAGCTTCAGAAGAAAGAAAAAACTTGCTTCGTCAGAAGAAATGAAGCTTGGCTGGACATTCTTGATGATTATTTCATACTAGCTTTTAAAAGCCCGCGACTTCCCGTAGGAAATTCGGGAATTTCTCCCTTAGTGCTCCCCTACACTCCCCAAGAATCCGACATGCCGAATATCAGCTTTCTGCGACCAGTAGTTTCGGCTGTGCGATGTCTGTCAGTCACTTCAATCCCTCAGTAAACCAAGAGTTTTATGTGTTTTAGTGATTTGTGTTTTTTTTTGGTATGAACGGGGTTTCTTCCGTCACATCAAGTGTCTAGACTAACCATATTTCTTCTGACCGTTTATTGAACTATAATAGGTACACAGTGTGTATTTTTATTGTCGCTATACCAAAAAATAATACAAAATAAATCAAATTAAAAATGAAAGGGGGTACCCATACAAGAAACGGTTTTTTTCGATTTATGGTACGGAACCCTTCGTGTGCGAGTCCGACTCACACTTGACCAGTTTTTTTTTAATATATCCGAAACTAAATCAACGTCCCAAAAAACCCATAAATTACTATGTATCCAAATGAAATTAAATCACAGTTTAATTCAGAGCATATTTGAGCTGCATAAATGAGAACGGAAGTCGAATAAAACCAATGTAATTAAACCGAGCTCTGTGCTCAGTTGATTTAACAAATAGACGGAATATCAAACAATGAGAGGTCTGAGCAAATACTCGATTAACGTGGAATTTATAGTTTTGTTTTATGGAGTTTTAAAGCGAAATTTAAAGCTCATGTAGGTACAATGCTCACTTGTACCTACACGAGCTTTAAATTGCTCACTGCGGACACGGTGGAGCCTACGGTGGAGGTCTGCCCTGCTTGGGCTGAGCAACGCCGTGTCCTCGTCGAGGCGATCGGCGTCGTCCGGAGCGAGGCGGCTTGGGGAGCGGTCACCTCCTTCTGCGAAGCAGTAATGCTAGCGAAGGAGGAGGTGGAAGTCATTTGATGATTTCCCATCCTTAAAAAAACAAAAAAAAGGTACAATGCTCACTGATGAGCTGAAAGTTATAACTGCAAAACCTATTCCCAAAGCTAATTAAGCCAATTAGTCGGTTCTTACTCGCATGGGAAAAGGCGGGAATTTGTTGCACCGCCCTTGACTCGAATAAACTTGGCGTTTTCCACGAGACTTCTTTTTTTTTTATTATGTAATATGGGTTTGCTCTTGACCCTAGTCTAGGTCATAGATGACAGAGACAAAGTCGACGATGGAGCGAGCTTACCCAGAAGAAGCCTGTTCACTCTAATTTTGAAGAGATTAGGGTTGTATGCGTTCGGAAACACAGACGCAGGCAGAGAGTTCCACTCCTTTGTTGTGCCCATTATAAAAGACGTTTGGTAACGTTTAGTGCGAATTGGTGGAATAGTTCAACGTTTTACTAATTTTATGTGACTACTAACTTTTGCCCGCGACTTCGTCCGCGTGGAATAGTTACTATGAGCAGCCATCACGTGCCAAAATACGACAAACCAGGATTTTTGTAAACATAAAATAGTTTAAAAGAGTATCCGTGGAGTTTCTTGCACGTTCTTCTCCATAGAGATCTACGCTTTGGAACGTGCAAATAGCTTCATGTTTTTGACGAACTGACTTTGACAAATCAAAAGTACCAAGTTAATGGTTTATTTGAAACAAATGCTTTGACTTTGACTTTCACAAAGATTCATGGTTTTATGACGGACTCCCAAACAAACTTTCATCCCCTATTTCAACCCCTTCAAGCCCTTTACTCGCGTCAAAAGGTATTTATGTCCTTTCCCGGGACTCAAACTATCTATATACCAAATTTCATCTTTATCGGTTCAGCGGTTTAAGCGTGAAGGGGTAACAGACAGACAGACACACTTTCGCATTTAGAATATTAGTACGGATTTAGTGTTGTAAAGTTTACAAACGGACACATATAGTGAAAATAGTGTAAAGTTCTATCCAATGTCCCGAGCTGTCCTCCCCCTATGACCCCACTTGGGGAGCCCTTAGCGTGTAGTAGTTTGTATTGGTCCATGCTAGAGGCGTTATTTTTTTAATAAGGCCGGTTAAGCGAGACGACAACCTCATAGGTGTCCTGCGTGATACCCAAAAAAAATGAAAACAGTGTCAATATACCTTAGAAACTACTCACTATGAAATGACCTAAGTCGTTTCAGAATAGTTTATTCCCGTCTTCACACGTCGCGTCGGCAATCACAAAGATTACAACAAACATAACGCCGCCGTCCTCACTTTGGCAAAGAGTTACGACGCACTGAAACATTCGCCTCAATTGCCTTTCACGATAACACGATGAGATGACAGGCTTCAATCAATCAGGCTATGTTTTTCTTTTTACCATGCCATTTTGAGGGACAAAAACTTGGAAGACAGTTGATAGTTCAGTGTTTCGGAATATCTTTGTTGCTTTTTAACCGACTTCCAAAAAAGGAGGAGATTCTCAATGGGGATGTTGCCTGGGTTACTAAAATATTTATACCTTACCTTTAGACCGTCAGTTATATTATCGAAAAATATTGGATACGGTTTTTTTTATTTTTCCAAATTAATAAAAAAATGCGAAGATAAAACGCATCAAAGATAAGGAGTGGGGGCTTGTAACGTCACTTTCCAGTAAAAAGTGTACTGGTAAGTGACGTCACACGAGTTTCCAACGCACTGTATCGTCTTCATTTTTCGTTTCCGTGACAAAAGAAAAAATACGTGTCCAATATTTTTTGGAAATCTATCTGACGGACTAATTACATTTTTTTAGTCCAATACCCAATTCGGTGAGTATTTTTTATTCTCTAAATGTATTCTTTATATAAATGCGCTAAATCAAATAGTTTCTGGTATTGAGTTGAAAAGGTTCAAATTATTCGCGAAAGAATGGACCGTTCTTTGCCAAAGCAAGGAATGTCTGGGTAAATCATTATTCCATAATTACATTTACTTTGGAAGACATAATAATTGTTGTGTTCAGGAAAGCAAACAGGGCAGGGCTACAGAATAAAATGAACTTGTATTTTTCTCGTCACCAAACGTCGGTAGGTACAATTTTCGAAATATTTGAAGTCTAGAACTACTTCTACTAGTGAGGAGCTCGTGGCTAAATAATAACAGCCGCACGGGTCGATCTTTAAGGTTTAGCAACGCTTGCCGAGGTTGGTCTGTGGATGGGTGACCATCTTAACATACCGAGACTACTCCGTGCCCAGAAAAGCACGTTAAGCCGTTGTCCCGGCTGTCATTTGTAGATCTTTGGAAGTCGTTACGGATAGTCAGAAGCCAGATAATCTGACACCAGTCTTGCCAAAGAGTACCTTGTTACCCAGTTAATGCGTTGTGGATGTCTGGTAGGCAGCCGCTCCACGTAAAATAGGTACTGGTATTCAATGGAAAAAATGGAATCCGGTTTGAAGCCGACCCTAATATAGTTGGGAAAAGGCTAGGCAGATGATCATGAAGTCTAGAACTATTGCACTCACACTTTGTTCGGTATGTCCAACACAGGTATCACCTTGACAAACGCCGTAACGGGGGACTAAACTAATTTTAAATTTCCTGAACTTGACATATAGTTGACATTTTCCATTGCCAGGAGCGCCGCAAAGAACTGTCAAGTTACAGTGGTCACCAACATTTTGTGACGAGGGTACCGAGTATAAACACGAAATATTAGTAAGAGGTTTCAATGACCTATGGCTACTAAGGTTACAACAGGGTTACAAGAATTAAATAAAATTCTATGTTGGAAACTGTTTTAAAGTGCGTAGTAGGAAAAAAAAACCGTGGCACTCTGAGAGTCCCGACAGAAGTGTAAACTTGAACAAAAATGCCCAACGCGCCTCGCGATCCGCTGCTTTGTATCGTAATGAATCGCGTAGCGATCGATTCTAGATATAAAAACTTAAATATTTCGAAAACGGTAGGTAAGTCCAATCGCAAACAAACCAAAATTTGGGCATTCAAAAAAATGACTTAAATTAACTCACAAATTCAATACCCCCAGGTATTGAATTTGTGAGTTAATTAATAAAGTGTGTGTGAGTTAAATAAATAATAACTACTAGTAGAATACTACGTTATACACAGAGGTGTCGGTTACGGTAACAGTGTCGCGAGTTACATGGTTTTTCCCATCTCAAAAATGCCCAACGCGCCTAAAGAAGTAATGCCTTAAAAAAACATACTTTTGACTACGAACTTTTTAGTCGTTTTGTCACTTTTCAAGCAGCCTGCATCAGACATCACACTGCTTGTAAAGTGCTATTGTTTATTTACTGTATATCAGAGTGCACATTCTACTAATTTCAAGCAACGTTAGCAACCGCATCTCAGTATCAATCTGTTAAAAAATTAGGCAAAATTTGGTTTTATGACCGATTGCGCCTGAGATGTGAATGCGAACGTTGCTTTAAATTAAAAAAAAATGGCCCTCACTTACATAAACCTTAAATATGACAACGCAATTCTGAAACACCCTGTAGATGTGGCCGTAGTCCTCCATCGGGAACGGTTTTGAGCTTTGTGCTCCATCTCCCTCCCCGTCATTCCAAAGTTAGTCTCTTATGCCAATACGGTGTCGTCATCATCATCTTAACATCCATCGTGGCTTCGCCCACTGCTCAGCTGCACGACCCTGTGCCAGCTTCATTCAGGTTCTACCTATGATAGCAAACAATTTCGTTTGCTCAACTCTCCATTGGACGAGCAACGCTTTTTCTACCTGCAGTCCACAAGATGACATACACCTTTTTTATATATAGATTGAAGAGATACTTCACGCCTGGACAGCTTTTAACCCTTTACAAAGGACAAGTCCGATCCTGCATGGAGTATTGCAGCCACCTTTGGGATGGCTCAGCTAAATACCAACTTGCCGCGCTTGACTCGGTGAAACGCAGAGTTAAGAGGCGCCATTGGCCACGTAAAACTGGTGGATCACAGCTTTGCTCATCACCGAAAGGTTGCCTGCTTGTCGGTCTTCTACAGATTGTACTTCAGTGAGTGTGCCCAGGAACTCTACGACCTCATCCCACCGGCCCCCTTCTACCATTGGACATCTAGAACTACTGCAAGTTATCATCCCTACCTTATTGCTAATCCACCAATTACCACACTAAGCGTTTCCAAACGTCTTTTATAATACGCACAGCAAAGGAGTGGATCTCTCTGCCTGCGTCTGTGTTTCCGAACGCACACAACCCTAATTTCTTCAAAGTTAGAGTGAATAGTCTTCTTCTGGGTAAGCTCGCTCCATCGTCGACTTTGTCTGTCATCTCTGACCTAGACTAGAGTCAAGAGCAAACCCATCTGAAATAAAAAACGTTTGCGTCTCGGGACGCCCGACAGAAGTGATAACTTAAACTAATCTAAGTTGAACTAGCTGTGGGTTAGAGTGAGAGAGGAAGAGCCTGCCTACCGCTGCCGTATGCTTGAGAGAAAGGGAAGCCAGACAGACTGGCGCCGTAACGCGTTACGTTACGAAGCGGTGTACCCTCCCATAAGAAGTTATCACGTAGTCAAACGTAGTTTTGTCAACACATTAAATAAAATAACGGGGAGTGTCCGAAACTAAACGTAGTAACAGGATAGTGATTGAAATCGACTGCTAACCTTGACACCCACCCACAAGGGTATTGAATTCTGGTGTGATTTACCTAAAAGTGGTTTTCGGTTACGCCATCTAAACTAATAGGTATTTTAAAGAGATAAAATAGTAAATTTGCCTGTACTTCAATCTGCCTTTTCCAACAATGTCCCCAACATTGTTGGAAAAGGCAGATTGAAGTACGGCTTCCAGACAGACCTGATGCAGCTGAATATCAGTATTTTACGAGGAGCGACTGCCTTTCTGACCCCAACAACTGCCCAACTGGGTAACACGATTACGTCACGAGTTACGTCCTACAATTACAGACATTGAAATTATTATAATTTGAAACATCCGATTTAGAAAATTATTACACGGATATTTAAGCTAAGTACACTATTGTTGAGAGCACTACTGCAAATGGCGCCACGTGCGCGTGGTTAAAATTAGAACTACATATTTCGTCTCATTTTCTATTTATTATTAAAGTTAGACCAACGTATTGAGCAAAAGCGCTTCCAAGGAGGTTTGATCATTCAGCTTATTTATTCTAGTAATATGAAACTCCTTGGTGGAACTTATATTTTTTTTATGGAAATTAAAAAAAACCGTATAGGATACGCACGGCGCTATACAACGCGGAGTGCGGTAAAATAGGTACTTAGATGAGAGTATATATTCTACCGCACGTTCCATTGTATGGTGCGTAATATTTAACTTTCGAACAATGTACACAGGCTTCGTAAATGCATTAGTTTAGCTAATGTGTTGAAAAAAAAATATGTATGTTTCTACATATATCGTATGCCATACAGGCGTAACTAACATCAAGCAAATTGTTCAGGGCAACGTTTTTTCGTTATTGGTTTCAACAATTTGCTATTTACACTTTGAGTTATGATTTTTCGTATACATGTCTAACTCGAAAACTAATTTACCTATAGATCACGCCACAATTGCGGCGGTAAGGCCCCTCTTTGAGGAGTGGCTGGAGAGGCGCCACGGCGTCCTCACCTTCCGCCTGACGCAGGTACTTACCGGACACGGCTGTTTCGGGAGGTACCTGTTTCGGATTAAGCGGGAGGACACGCCCGGGTGTCAGCACTGTGAGGATCGCCCGGAGGACACGGTAGAGTATACGGTGGAGGTCTGCCCTGCTTGGGCTGAGCACCACCGTGTCCTCGTCGAGGCGATCGGCGGCGGCAACCTCTCGCGTCTGGCCCTGGTTGAATCCATGGTCCGGAGCGAGGAGGCTTGGGAAGCGGTCACCTCCTTCTACGAAGCAGTAATGCTAGCGAAGGAGGAGGCGGGCCGCGTGAGGGAAAGGCAAGGCCTTCGTTCCAACCGCCGCTACAGGAGAAGACGCCCCGGGCGTCGGGAGTCGCAGGGCGATCCCCGGCCACCGTAGGCGCGGGCCTGCGGACGGCGAAAGTTAGGTGGCTCGCTATCCGATCACCACCAGGCCCGGGTCAATGGCGCGTTGTGTTTCACGCGCGCCTCAAAGAGATGTCAGCATTGAGGACGGGGCCAGAGCCTGCCAGGGTTGCGGAATTAGTTCGAAAGAGTCACCGCGGCCCTAGAACGCAAAGGGCTTTAGAAGAAACACGGATGGGTTTTAGTCAGTAAGAGTCTGACACGCCCTTCCGCTCCACCCAGAGCGGAAGAAGTCATTTGATAATTTCTCATCCTTTAAAAAAAAAAATCCTATAGATACGGCTTTTGTGACAAGGACAAATCATTAGAATTGTTGTATGCTGGTAAACTCAGTTCAGTTACGAAAAAACTATAAGAAACGCCTGACATTGAATCCAAATTATGCAAATAAAAATGTTTCACGTATTTTCTAAAATTGCTTTAATTATTTCTTTGAAGTCCAAACGTTATGGGGCTGTCTTTGAGAAACGATCTCATACATTACTGAGTGGTAAATTTGGAATACTTCAAACACGAGAAATGTTCATAATGTACTGAAACAGGCCAAATGGATGGATTCGAACATAAACATATTATTTATTTAACTATGTAAATTTTAAAGACTGGTTAAGTTAAACTAAGTGCCATTTGCATTGTGTATTTTACTACTTTTTATTTTGTTCGGATGTAATTACTAATTAAGATAAATATCATTAATGAAAAATTGGCGTCTAGAAGTAAATCCCAAAACCAATAAAATTGAGAACTGTCCAAGTGCATATTTCGGCAAGTGGACAGTTCACATGAACTAGGATTCGAGATATGGACAGTGAAAACTGAATCAAAGTGTTCAGTATTTAAAATGGCAAACACTTTCTTATTGAACACAAACATATCCAGACACATTTCCAAGAAAAATTGAATAAAATACAAATGTTTTCCAAAAATCAATCGAAAAGTAGAATTATTTGAATTTAGGACAACTATCCACTGTCCCACTGTTTTTTACGCTTGATTTCCTAAAAATCCAACGGGGACGGGAAATACGGGATATGCGCGTACGAAGTCGCGTTCAAAAGCTAGTAGAACAAATTTTTATCCGAGAGTATGTTCCGTTGGGATAATTTCCGACATTCACGCGGGCGAAGCCGCTACTTTATAATAAAATGTAAGTCAAATACGTCCTCCCAGCCATCCCTACATCTCAGCCCTGTTACACTCGAGAGTGACGTCACTTGATCGCCAGTAGCAGCCGCCCTTGAACGCGTCGCTAACTGCCTTGGTTACTTGCTCAATGTGTTCATGGTGTTAGAGAATGGGGTCGAATGTGCCGGGGGTATGACTGTACAACGAAATGTTTCTACGAAGCGATGGGGGGTTGCGTGAAAAAAACTTATGATAATGGGTAGTTGTCCTAGATTCAAATGATTTTACTCATCGAATGATTTTTAGAAAACATTTGTATTTTATTCAATTTTTATTGGAATTGTGTGGAAACTTTGTTTCAGACTTCACTGTCCATATCTCTATTCCTAGTGCGTGTGAACTGTTCAACTGTCGAAATATGCACATGCACAGTTCTCAATATTGTTGAATTTGAAATTTACTTCTAGTCGCCAATATTTTATTAAAAAGATCAGTAATGCAAAGACAAAGTAGTAAAACAGTAATGCAAAGGGCACTTAGTTTTACTAAGTTAGTCCTTATAATTTACATAGTAAAATAAGTAATAAAGCTATGTTCGAATAAAAATAAACATCCATTTGGCCCGTTTCAGTACATTATGAACATTTCTCGTGTTTGAAGTATTCCAAATTAACCAATCAGTAATGTATGAGATCGTTTCTCAAAGACTGCCTCATAACGTTTGGACTTCAAAGAAATAATTAAAGCAATTTCAGGAAATACGTGAAACATTTTTATTTGCATTAATTTCGGCGTATCTTGCAGTTTTGTCGTAACTGAACTGGGTCCACCAGCATACATCAATTTTAATGATTTTCCTTGTCACAAAGAATCTATAGGTAACTCAGTTTCCGAGTAAGACATGTATATGTCACCGGAAAATGGCTAATTTCATAAGATTATAAAATAACTTGAGAAATTGTAAACTCTCGATAAATTGTCAACTGAACATTTGGAATACTTTTTTACGCATCAACATTTGATAGTCTATAATATCTCCATGCCGGTCCAAGAAATTGTGGAAACTGACGACCAATCAGCACTCTGGTCTACGATTTATCGGTTTTGGTGTGATAGTTAAATTGGAAACTTGGCTCCTCTTTGTTGGAGTGAGCTCATATCTGAACAGACCAATGAGAGTTTTGTTTCCAAGTTTACTATCACACGAAAACGGATAAATTGTAGACTTGTGCTCTGATTGGTCGCCATTTTATGTCAGTCCACAATTACTCGGAATGACTTCGAGATATTACAGACTAACAAATTTTGATGCGTATCTAATATGAGAAGACTTTATAACTGCAATAGAACCCAAAACAATTATTGTTAGTTTTATTTCTGTATGTATATTTGTACGCGCATCACGCAAAAACGACTGCAGAAAATGGGATGCAGTTTCTGTAGGTCTAAATCGAAATCTAGTACATGTTAGCGAAGCTAAATTAGCGAGCGCGTGAGCGAAGCCCACACAGCTAGTCTGACTACTACACTAGTGGAAAAAAAATAAGGAATAAAAAAAAAACTTAATTTTCGGCGATTTTGAATGGATGTTCGTTACTCAATCACGCCAGAACAGCTGAACGGATCTAAATGAATTTTAGCACAGAGATAGATAATAGTCTGGAATAACACATTGGCTACTTTTATCCCGGGAGTATGTTCCCTTGGGATAATATCCGACATTCACACGGGCGTAGCTGTATAGTATCTGCCTAGCCTTTTCCCAACTATATTGGAGTCGGCTTCCAGTCAAACCGGATTCAGCTGAATACAAATATTTTTCGTGGAACGGCTGCCTACCAGACTTCCACAAACCATTAACTGGGTAACACGGTACTCCTTGGTAAAACTGGTGTCAGATTTTCTGGCTTCTGACTATCCGTAACGACTGCCAAAGATCTACAAATGACAGCCGGGACCAACGGCTTAACGTACTTTCCGAGTCACGGAGGAGTCTCGGTATGTTAAGGTGGTCATCCATCCACAGACCAACCTCGGCAAGCGTTGCTTATCCTTGAAGATAGACCCGTGCGGCTGTTATTATTTAGCCACGAGCTCCTCAATAACGAGTATATTACGAGTAACATAACCTCGATATTGGAAGTTCTTCCAGTAAAGTACCAATATGAAACCTACCGTTCGCAGTATTATTGAATTACGGCAATATAGCCAGGTCACTATCAATATGGAGTTTCTTGTCCGCTATGGAGTTTCTTGTCCGTTCTTCTCCATAAGAATCTACCTTTCCGAATGGATAGTAGAGTCACTTTATTAATGTAATATTATTATTTTTACTAAACTGTAAACGATGACGTTCAAAAGTGCCGTTTAATGGCCTAATTGAAATAAACGTTTTGACTTTGACTTTGACTTTGACTTTGACTATGGCAATATTGCTTCGCTTTGCATGACAACCAGTGTGCAACAGCAAAAATTCTTGTTAGAAATTAGGCTGGGGCCGCACTGGTGAGGCGCCGGCGACACCGCGAAAACAAACTTTTATAAATAGTGGCGTTGACCGGACCGCTGCAGCGACACGCGAAATTTATGTGATTATATATTGCGACATTATCGAACGTACTACAGCTAACCTGAGTGTCCGCACTGAATATTTTTTTTGTCGATCAATAGAATAGAATAGAATATTTATTTATTTGCTCAGAATGTAGGTATTTACAGTAAGGTGGTTACAATAATATTAAAGAATCCTTGTACATTCTACCATTTTGCATGGCATGCAAGCATTAATGCAGTTCATCATCAAACACACAAAAACATTGATACACAACTAAAACTTATCAGCTAGAAAATCTGATACGGAGTAGTAACATTTATTTATTAAAAGTACACTTGGTTTTTTTTTGAAACCTGTTACTGGTTCCACTTTTATGGAATCAGTGACGCCATTTAATTTACGTGCGATTGGCGGCGATGCGACAGCGACTTGGCGCGATCTATAATCAAATAAGCAGTAACGCATTTGGTGGCCACATTGCCCCGCTCAACTGAAGCGACTTTTTTTTTTTTGACGATGACCACTCGCAGTTCAGCACAATAAGGCTGGTTACTGCTTAACCGGACTATCCTGTGGTGGCCTCAAATGAATTTAAGGCCCCCAGCCAGGGTTTACAAGCTAGCTAATAATCATAAATGATTGCCCGCTAGGGCATCCCCTGCGGGATACGGATCTCGGCTTAGCGGCATCATTTCGGGGGGACAGCAAGGGACAGGCTGTTTTGGCTAGTTGGTTAAGATCATTTTCGAAAAAGAGTTCAGTGCGAAAGATTGAGTGATTTTTCACTTTCTCTAGAAAACTTTGAATCGCTCTCTCTCTCTCTCTCTAAACTGTTTTTCATTAAAATCAGTTCATTCATTTCCAAGAATAAGGACTTGAAAGGTTGTATGAAACACCGTGAGGAGTAAGTGCTCTTAACCCGGCGTCAGCACAGTTGAAATATGTAACGACGATAGTAGGGTTGGGTCTAGGAGACCCGTATAGAAAATCGCCACAATTTCAATAATTAAAATAAATCTACTAATATATTGTAATAATTGGATAAAACGACTATAGTAGGCGCCAGATAATCGTGGAATATCGGTCATTGACCCACCTACATTTATTGACATTGTTAATTTGAAAAACAGAATTAATGACACAAAACTGTCCCGAATCATCATCTCTCGTGATCCTTAACATTGTCTAATAATGAAAAACGATTCATATTTAATTGTTCAGGTACCTATGAGCAGTTATTAGGGAAAGGTCAATATACTTTATTCCACATTTATCTGGCGCCTACTATATCGTATAAGAGATTTTATTTAAATAAAAACAACTTGATAACAAACTATCTTTTTAATGGTTCTTTTATAAAAATGCTTCAAAATACTAACAAAATTGATAACCTCTGTCTTAATAAAGCCTTCAGAAAACATAGGACACCGAAAAACAACAAGGAACCTTGTAAACATACGTGCAAAATAAACCGCCCACACAATCCACGTAACTCACACGACCGTGCGTTCCCCCGCTATTTATGTCATAATATTGATCATAAGATACACTAATCCGTGGTCCGATAACTGTGCACCGGTGTGTATTGACTCATGTTTCATGTAATGCTGGCATACTAGGCGTCACTTGTGTAATACAAAATATACCTTATGGAATTCGAAATAACGTTACTTTTGTATTGCACAAGTGACGCGAAACTCTTACTACTTGTGTAATACAAAATATACCATATGTTTTTCGGGATAACGTTGATTATTTATTGACGATGTCACGCGAATATGACAAAAGGTCCAGCATAACAGATATGAAACCTAAAGGTATTAAGTTAATCGGTTTTTGATGATTTGCACCTATGATTAAGCACGTTCTGAATGAGAGTAGAGGTCACCCACCTAGACAAACGGTGATAAACGTTATTTTTATTTTGTAAATACATTAAACATAACACTTTTACACGTCAAACTTTTTTGGTATTTTTAAACTAGATGAGGCCGGTGTATCCTAGCTGACTACCCTGAGAAGAAACACCGAAACAAACTAAGAGGTCAAAGTCCATATAATCATATGAGAACCATGTAGATTAATGTCTGAGGACGTCTTTTGAGGAAAGTACCACACAGGTTTGAGTGGACCTGCCCAGACAGTTATTTATTTATTTAGTAGCTTTTGCCCGCGACTTCGTCCGCGTGGAATAGTTACTTGGGGTAGACAGAATAGTTTCAGTCAATGCTACTGAACAGAGAAAGAATAGATAGATAAATGTTCGACGTGATTCTTTAAATTGGCATAACTTTTTTATTTATGAACCGATTGATATGCAACAAACACTAAATGTTAAGTGAAGCTTAACACAATGTATAAGTGAACCACATCTAAAATGGATTAGCCGTTTCTGAGATTTTCGTGCAAAAACGCATAGACAAACGGACAAACAGACAAAAATTCTAACAATAATTGTTTTGGGTGCTATTTGCGTTGATAAAGGTCCCAATAATATTTTTTCTCATATATCTTCCATGTACAGGCAACGATCCGTTACATTTTTATTATATGTAGATGTATAGATGTATTCATGTACAATTCACATTTCAAGTATTTGACAGTTATAGTGTAGCTCAAACTTAAAACTTTAAGGAGCTCAACGATATAACAAACAATACCAAGGTGAAGGAACTTTGGGTCTTATCTGTTTAATTATAAGTGTCGTTTTTGTAATGGATGGCTTGTTATAGATACGTCTCCTCTCTTATCAGATAATTGGCGCTGTAACATGTCTTTTGCAGTATATTATGTTGATACTGGTCCTGTTTTGAATCGTGTAGCATATTTTTTCCTTCATACATATTTTTTGTACATTCTAATTAGAGAGATATTCCATATTTTCCTGATGTATTCTGGATCGTGTTGTAGCAAGAGTAATCTAAATTCTCGTCATTTTGCTGTCGTTTTGTTAATAACATAGTTGTTAATATTATTATTTTTAGAATTGGATCTGAGGTCTTGATTTTTTCTACCTATGAACATAGCGCGTCAACAGAACAAGGAAACTATGAGATAATAACAAAAAAAAAAAGTATTTTAAAAAGACTAAAAAAACACGCTTTTATAGAAAAATCCAACTAATAAACAGAAAATCAAATTTAATCAATTTGATTAAGAATAGGTAGTGTAAAAAAGAAATAAATGTACATTATTGTTAAAAAGCGTGGGGTGCATTGTGTCAATAGTTATAAACATTTTTTTGACAGATAATGAGTAGAAGAATCATCACTTTGATAATATCTTAAAAAGCACTTTAAATGCACCATTTATTAAATTTTATTTTCTGTTTTTAGTTGGATTTTTCTATAAAAACGAGTTTTTTTAGTTTTCTAAAATTTTTTTTTTTTTGTTCAAGGTTATTTAAATAGAATATGTATGTTTTTGTGAACAATAAAAAAGTGTGTATTTATGGATAATGTTTTGCTTTGTTAGAATATTTTTAATTTCAATTAATTAATCCTGGCGAATCTAATTAGGATAATCGGATATTTTAATTGAGTTCTTGCATTGTCATCGATCCTTGACATGTGTGCAAAGTTTGAACTAAATCTGATCGTTCAAAGTAGGGCAAAATCGAGCTCAAAAGAGACAGACAGACATACAAACATACAGGTGAAGCTAATAAAAGCGTGTTAAAAAGGAAGCAACCCGCACTTAGCCCACCCCACGTGGTGGATACGATACGGTCCACTTAGTCTCACAGAAAGCCCTGAGTCCCAGCAGTGGGACTCTTAGGCTGCGTTTTCAGCAGATATGTGCGAGGATGCGTAGCGGAGTATGTGTTTGTTAAGAACCAGTAGCATCGCTTCATTTACCTAGCCTCGCTCAGCGCAGCGATTCTATTGGTTCTTAACAAACACATCCCTCGCTACGCATCCTCGCACATCTCTGGTGGAAACGCACCCTTACCTAATACCATCATAAACATGAACTCCCGATGCCCGGAGCGTTATCTTCTGTAGCCGTGGTTGGGGCGAAGGCCTTGCCTCTCCCTCGCGTCTCCTCCTTCGCTACCATTACTGCTTCGCAGAAGGAGGTGACTGCTTCCCAAGCTTCCTCGCTCCGGACCATGGATTTAACCAGGGCCGGACGCGACAGGTCGCCGCCGCCGATCGCCTCGACGAGGACACGGCGGTGCCCAAGCAGGACAGACTTCCACCGTATGCTCCACCGTGTCCTCCGGGCGATCTGTCGTCTCTACCCTATACATATCAGTATAATCACACAATAATATTATACAGGCGAAAGTTTGTGAGTGTGTGTGTATGTTTGTTACTTCTTCACGCGCAAACGGATACACCAATTTAGATGAAATTTGGTATAGAGAATGTTTGAGTCCCGGGAAAGGACATAGGATATTTATCCCGGGAGTATGTTCCCTTGGGGTAATTATGGACAATCATGCGGGCGCAGCCGCGGGCGGCAACTAGTAACAATACTAATAATGCGAAAATTAACTCTGTCTGTATGTTTGTTACCTCTTCACGTCTTAACGGCTTACGAGATTTGGATGAAACTTTTTTTACAAAGGTAGTCTATGTCCTGGAATAAGACATGAGATACTTTTCATCCCGGTAGTATATTCCCTTGAGATAATTTTCTCGGGCGTAGCCACAGGCACAAACTATGTAGATATAATTTCTAGAGGGAGGAAATACCATTTAATAACACGTGGGTGGAGCCGCAGGAAGCAGCTAGTGACTACATACCGATTTAATGAGTGTCTCTCTTATCCTCCAGGTTACGCACAGGATGGAGCGCAGCCCGAAGCGAGCCCCCCCTCACTACGAGCGAGCGGGAGGCCATCGCAGCCGTCGTGAAGAGGGCTGAGAAGATAGATGAGGTGGAGGCCAAGAGGGTTGGAAGGCTGGTGGCTAGACTTGAAGGTAAGAGAACCTTTAGGACTCTAACCCTTAAAACCCCCCAGGGAACTAGCCTTGCCGTACACTCGTTAGCAATTTGGTTTTCGATAGAAGTGACGAACGAAGAAGTGATTTAGCGTTTTTGTATCATGTGCAGTGTCGATAACTATTAATTCATCTTGACTTGAATTGAAATTTTGTTTTAAATGACGGCCTCACAACATAAAGGTGGCCAAATATTGTTGAGTGGTAGTGTACGTGTGGAAAGGAGACCCATTTTGAAAGAAAGAAAGAAAGAAAGAAAGAAAAGAAAGAAAGAAAATTGCTTTTATGGCACAATAATAAAATAATAAAAAAACATCTTACAAATAGAAAATATCAAAACTTAAGTACATATAGCAATATTGTGCCAAAAGGGCCTCAGCTCAGCGTAATGCCAGGTGGCAACAGTAGTTATTACCACCTAACGCTGATTTTAATTTTTGTATTTATTTTGAACTAAAAAAGCATGATAGATTTAGTTTCCATTCAACTAATAAATAACATTGTAGTCTTAAAGACGTTACAATGTTTGCTACGCCGTAGCTGTGTCGCGTAGCACGGCGTAGCGCGCTACGGCCCGTGATTCTATTAGAACTGCTGAATATACAAGAGGCGTACACTGTTTAGAAACGACATAATAGTTAGGTAGCGTTATTCACTTTATGCCTTGTTATTATTCACCTCATGTCATTCCTCTCCTCTTCTGTCTATCCTTTAAGACAGAGCCACAGCGCTGGTTTTCAGCGACAACCGGCTGGACATGTGTTCCCCATCGTCTGGTCGCGTGCATCCAGAGGGTTGCCGCGGCCTGCAGCAGAGGCTCTAGACCAGGCATCCTCAACCTTTTTTCTTCTTGGGCCACAAAACGCTTCTACTTTTGTCATGATGGGCCGCAATAACCTACAGTGAATAATTGCAACATGACAGCCATGGCAGAGGGAAACTTTTAACCAGCGGGTGAATAGTCTCAGCACATCGTCAATAAGTGAATCAGAAACCCGAGATCTGTAAAGTATAAAATTCTCGCAGTTTAGCACTCAAAAAATACTATCGAGGCACTGAGTAAATATAGCACCAATAATATCTATCAATAATAGCGCCATCTAGTATCGAGTAGCAGAACTAGTAGAGTCAAGTATCTTTACACATTTCTATGCCAGAACATACTATACTACTTTTCTCTATATCTGGTCAGTCGGCACCGGTAGTTACAAGTACTTTCCAGATGCTTCTACAGTAGGAGGCTCTGGAATTAATTGACCTATATAAGGCCAGCATAGCCCGCGACCGGGCCAGTATTGGATTTGCGATACAAGCGAATACTTCGGAAGCGATCTTCAAGTGCGATTAAAGTGATCAGTAGTTAAGTTGTGTTTTTAATTAGTGAGTTTAAAGTTGTAATTAGTGTTTTAACTTAAAGTGTCATTTTGGTTATTTAATCGGCTGTTTTTTTGTCACGAACCCCAAGCTCGTAACAATATAATTTATGCTAGGCTACCACCTGGATCACAAGGAAAACTATGGCGGGCCACACGCGGCCCAGCTGCTCTAGATTAATTGCCATTCTCGGCTGGCCTGTTGGTCGAGTGGTTAGTGACCCTGACTGCTAAGCCGGAGGTCGTGGGTTCGATTCCCACCCAGGAACAAAATATATAAGTATGTTTGTCAGTGTTCTGGATGCCATAGCACAGGCTCTGCCTAGTTTGGGATTGGATGACCGTGTGTGAGTTGTCCCAAGATATATTATAGATATTCTATAATGGATTGGTCACGTGACGTTTCGAGCGCATCAATCCCGTACATTTTTGACGTCTTGACAATCGCCTTCACCAGATTACCGCTGACGGAATGTCACTTGCCTCGTGTCTTTGGTAGATCCAATCTTAGCAAGCGTTCTTGAATTTCAATATCGAACTTGTATGAAGGTTAGATTACATCTTTCACAATTATCCCTCCCTTTCTTTTAAGCACCAATCATTCGGACTTTACCAACTTGTTACAACGTATAGCAGAAGACATAGGTATTTCGTTTATGTTTTTGTTTCGACTTTGCCTCTATGTGTGCCCATAGTATAAGGTAGTCAATAAGTACTTGGATATCATAAAACTGTATCCGGGAACACTGCCGACAAACTGTGCAGCAGTTTGGCAGG
The DNA here is from genome assembly GCA_905163435.1 of Mamestra brassicae. Lineage (NCBI taxonomy): Eukaryota > Metazoa > Arthropoda > Insecta > Lepidoptera > Noctuidae > Mamestra > Mamestra brassicae. The sequence continues at coordinate 15,380,885 of LR991008.1, read as the reverse complement.
CGATATGTGTATTTCTTTCCATATAACTTTCTTGAATAAATAAATTTAAAAAATAAAAATAAATATATATATTGTTGTACTCTGGGTGGTCTACTGTGACATAGATATGGTATTTGTAGTAGCAATAATAAGTACATATAATCGAAAATATTATTAGTAGAACTGTGTAATTATAGTTGTAAAAATAGTTGTTTACATTATCGCATTAGGTGATAAACCTGTAAAGGTAATTGTATGGTGGGAAATAAATAAGTAAAATAAAATCTTTATCAGTTTAACAAACTCTAAACAAACAAATAAAATCAAGTACACATTGGTCTTGAAGTAAAAATAGATCCTGATGTGAACATTTCCAAGACTGAGGGTGTACAGATAGCGACATGAACATAAAATACCTTAGCCCTTTTTTTTAAGGATGGGAAATCATCAAATGACTTTCAGGAGCCCTTCCGCTCTGGGTGGAGCGGAAGGGCGTGTCAGACTCTTACTGACTAAAAACCCATCCGTGTTCCTTCTAAAGCTTTTGCGTTCCAGGGCCGCGGTGACTCTTTCGAACAAATTCCGCAACCCTGGCAGGAAATACCTTAGCCCTACCTCGCCTTACTTACACCGGTTTAAGAAGTCGGGTTACCCGGTAAACACGGTTCCCAAGGGTACCCACCCGGATTACCTGGGTTTAAAAGCTAGATTTAAAAGTTAAAATCTTCTAAAAACAAGTTATTATACTTGAAAGTGGCGAAAGTTTGTATGAATGGATGGATAGATGTATATTTGTTACTCAACCACACCAGAATCAGATGAAACATGGCACAGAGATAGGAATAACGCATAGGCTACTTTTAATCCCGGGAGTATGTTCCCTTGTGATATACAAGCTGAAAGTTGAATGGTTATTTTCCCGCAGCGAAATGAGTTTGTCTTTGTAATACAATCAATTTATGAAAAGTAAACAATTCGTCGACTGGTTCACGTGACCAGAGGGCTGAGCTTTTCTTCGGCCAAAGAATCAGCATTGCCATTCAACGCGGCAATGCTGCCAGTGTTCTGGGCACTTTTGACAGCGATGTGGATGAATTTTTTGATGCCCAATGATTTATTTTGTTTTTATACGCGTTTGTACATAATTTCGCAATTATAAGTGTAGTTATTTAAGTATTTAGTTGTTACTTGTACATATTACAGTTCGTTCAATGTAAATAAAATATAAAAAATAGTACATTTAAAATCAAGAAATGGCAGAATATCAATTGTGATAAACAAAAAATATTACTACACGCGAGAGCTTATTTTGCTCTGAACATTTATAAATTGCTTTTCACTTTATCGGCGCGCCGCCGCTCTGCCAGTAGTACCTACGTCACGTCTTTTTTTTTTTTTTTTTAAGGATGGGAAATCATCCAATGACTTCTTCCGCTCTGGGTGGAGCGGAAGGGCGTGTCAGACTCTTACTGAGTTACTATTGCTTCTCAAGCTTTCAGTTTGTGAATATTTTTATTAATGATTTGAAAAAAACTAATTAAGTTTAACTTTATGTTTCGATAGTTCTATTGATGGCTAATCGTTCTGCCAAGGGAAAAGAACCATTAAACTTTCAGCGTGTATATGGTCTTCCTGACCGATTTCGGCCATGGCGGCCAATCTCAACCGAGACTAGCCATCAGCGCGGGACATATTATAGTGCAGGCGTGTTTGCGCGGACACAGGTGCACTCCCTCTTCCATTACTCTCATATTCCGATGGGACGGCAACCCGATTGCCAAGTGTGGAGTCCTGGGTTCGATACCCAGGTCGGGCAAAAAGTGTCATTGTGGTTTACCAATAGATATTTTTCTGTGACAGCCCGGAGTTTGGAAGTTGGTGGTGTGACACCCCCGTGCCTCGGAAAGCACGTGAAGCCGTTGGTCCTGCGCCAGATCTGTCTCTTTTGGGATACGTAGTACTTAATACAACTAATCAATACGCTGGCTTAATGGGAAAAGAATAATCCATGCTAATTTCTAACATTTTATGAAAGTCTCCTAAGCTCTTCAAGTCCCAGCTCTCATTTAGACCGTACGACTCGGACCATTAAGAATAAAACAGTTAATTAATCATCTGACGCTTTTAATTCAGTTCACTCATTAATAACTGGCTTCAGCAGAAAATTACTGGAAAGAGAATGTTCCATGAATTATTTATGCCATTTATTAGAACTGAATGATCTAATCCATTAACGAAGACATGATGCAAACAACGTGACATTATATTTTTTTTTTGACGTGACAACGTGTAATAAATCGATGAACGCCGGCTGCACGCACGAAAAAGGATGACTCATTGTAACGTTACGCTCATTGTAACGTTACGATCATTTCATAAATGTTTTGTTATGACGTTGTCACGTTAAACTATCGTCCGTAAACGGACTTTACAGACACCCATTTTTTTTATTCGGCAAACTTACAGTTTAGTAGTAGGCATGCTTATTTATTCTAATATAATGAAGGTAAATTACAAGTTTTCACTTACAAACAAACAAATAAAAAAGGACTATAGGTACACTATAAAATATATGCACATCCAAAAATACTTTTTAGAAATTGATATTTTAATGTTAGTTTATTAAGTATAAACTAAAAAAAAAAACAACGGGTTGCACTCCGGGAGTGCCGGCAGAAGTGAAAACTTGAACATGTTATGCATTTTTGATATTTTGGAATAATTTCGCACGAATTGCTTTAATTATCAGTATAAAACCACTATCATTTATGTGGTAAAATACAATATTAATTTATTGCGCTATCGTACACAATTGCGCTGTTCTTATTATGAGGTGTACAATAAAGTATATAATAAATAAATAAATAATAAAACATGACAATTTATATTACATTAAAAATTTAACACTTCAGAACTTTCCCTCCGTCTTACGAATTTTCGATCAGGTCACGTGTCCTGACGCGAGTTTAACATTTTTATCCATCCCAAAAAGTTTACAACGCCGCTAAAGAAGTTTTCATTTCAAAAAAAAAAAATTGAAGAATGAAATAAACTCTGAAAATCGAAGAAAGTTAGTGTTTCAACAACAAGAAATGCTCGTGAAAAAATGATTGCAACGAGTTCTATTGGAGATCATACCCGCGCGCACTCTGGTGCTAGCCAAATACACGTTCTCCGTGGAATGCACTTTTCAAAACAATTAAGGCTAAATTTTACAAACGACTAAATGCTAAGAAGTTTTCCGGGCACCACGCAATAAACACAGGTTTTTCGAAGTTGAAAAATTCGGTGAACACTACTGGCATATATCCTAACAAAGTCCAAAAAATACGTAAAGTGCAATTTATTGCGACCCAACGCGTTTAATCTGTGTACGGTGACTAGCCTATATTTTTTTTTAGAATAACGTTGCCCCCCACTAGGAATTTCTCCTATATCGTGGGTGCGTTTACAAACATATAAACTCACAAACACAAACAGCCAGACCCGGAACAACTATCTGTATACATACAAATATTTGTTCCGTGCGGCAATCGAACCCGCGACACGCAGCGCAGCAGCCATTCGCCCAACCACTGCGCCAACCGTGTCATCAAATTAATTCCGCCTGAGTGCCTATGTGTTGCATGAAGTATTAATCCTATCTTATATCGATTTAAAATATAAGTTAGGATATTATAAATAAGAAAGTGAGTTTGTTTGTTCACCTTTCTTGCCTAAAACGCTGAGTCGAATTTGACCAATTCTGGTACAAAGATAGATGGGACGGTTATAGGCAACTTTTTTTGCGATATTCTATTTAGCGCGACCGTAGCCACTTACAAAAGCCAGTATATACATCACATCCAACTAGCTAAATCAGCCGTTTCATTAATAGCCTAGCCTTTTCATTGAACAGCGCCGTTTAATGAGCGACATAAGTGACATGGCCAAGTCATTCAACGATATTGAACCAAAGATGTCACATGGGTCGCTGAAATAATAATAATCGGCGCAGTTAAATGAAAAGGCTAGGCAACCAATTGAAAGGCTGATTAAGTTATTTGGCTGCGACATATATATGTAAATAGTCCTCCTGACCGATTTCGGTCATGGCGGCCAATCTCAACCGAGACTAACCATCGGCGCGGGACATATTATTGTGCACAAGTGTGTGCGCTAACACAGGTGCACTACCTCTTCCATCACTCTCATATTCCAATGGGACGGCAACCCAACACGACCGGAGAGGGATCTGGCGCAGGACCAACGGCTTAACGAGCTTTCCGAGGCATGGGGGTGTCACACCACCAACTTCCAAACAAAAGGCTGTCACAGAGAAATTCCTATTGGAAAAACCCAATAACACCTTTTGCCCGACCTGGGAATCGAACCCAGGACTCCACGCTCGGCAGTCGCGCTTGCGACCGCGAGACCATCGAAGCAGTTCTGCGACATATATCTTCTGTCTGCGTAGATTAGTATAAACAATTTTACCGCTTAACACAGGGTGTGTTAAGCGGGAAAATTGATAAAAGTTGAATTTCCTTGTCCCAGTAGTTTCGGCTGTGCACTGATATGTCAGTTAGTCAGGGTTTCCATGAATCTGCTATTTGTGTAGAAAATAATCCCGCAAATTTGTTGTCCAGGAATGCGTCGCTCAGCACAAGGCCCTGCCCCGCGGACCTGCCTGCTCTGCGGCGAGGCATCTCGACTGCTGGCGCCGCTCAGGACCTGCTCCATCTGCAGGCACACGGCCTGCTCCAAGTGCGTCATAGAAAACCTTACACATAGGTAAGTAAGCTTCCTGTAGCTACTTTAAATGTGCAGGCTTTTGCGTCCGGCCCTGGTTAAATCCATGCTCCGGAGCGAGGAAGCGTGGGAAGCGGTCACCTCCTTCTGCGAAGGAGGGATTCTACATAGTTGAATATTATGTGAAGTTCACGTTCTGTATGGTTTCGGACATAAAACAATAGCAACATCCCATTATCCGTGGGTATTGTAAGAGGCGACTTAGATCACCAGAAAATGGGCAGCAGCATTCTCTGTGCATTGCAACAGCTACGCTGCGATCACCAACCCGGCTGCCAAGCGTGACGATTATGGCAAAAGCCCCCTTTGAGGGAGGCCTATGTCCAGCAGAGGACGTCTTTCGGGTGAAATGATGATGACGATGATGTCATGCATAATCTAAAATATTGGTTTTTTTATTTGTACATACAAATTTTACTAGAATCTATAACCTCGTTACCTAGCACATAGTTACGTCCTCCGCGCCCACTTCCTCTATGGTAGGCGCCAAATAAATCTGCAATAAAGGTCATTGACTCACCTACATTTAATGACATTCTAAATTTCAAATACGAAAATAAAGGCGTTGTTAATAACGTTGTTCTGAACCAACATGCCACCACCTCTACATTATCCAGTCATGAAAAACTATTAATTTTTCTGGTAACTAGGAAAATGAATGCAATGAACATTATTGCAAATTTATCTGGCGCCTAGTATAGTGTTTTGGCTGGGAAGAAGAGCCTCGATAGCTTCGAGAGCCTTTCAGTACTCCTGATTATCGTCTTCAGATTGTGAAAGAATTAAATAGATTTATATTTCAAAAAGACAAATTTTTCTTACATATTCTGATTTACATAACCTTTTAGCTTTGCCCGGATTTACTACTAAATCCAGCTTCTGTATTAGTGAAAAACAAACCACAATGTGGCAAAAGTAACGATTAGTGCTTTCGGTTACCGCAGAGTGTTCATTTAAACCGCGTTCCGGTTTACCCTCTTAATGTAATCCTCTAGACATGTTCTGCACACGTGATGTTCGCAGAATAATCCTTACTTGCAATGTTTATGCAAACTTTTTGTTTTTAACACACTTCGAAAAAAGGAGGAGGTTCTCAATTCGATTGCTTTTTTATGTTTGTTACCTCATAACTCCGTCATTTAAGAACTGATTTGAAAAATTATTTTTTCATGTGAACGGATATAAGTTCCGATTGGTCCCATAGAAATTACATCAAAATCGGATAAGTAGTTTGGTTTTTAAATCAAAATACCTGAAAGAAATAGAAAATATATCATCCAAGTAAGTAAACGAAATTGCGTGTTTTGCGTTCTTGTAACTTTCCAGTGGTGTTGTCAGGTGTGGGACACCACTAAATACAACCGACTTCCAAATTAAAAACACTTCACAGTATAAAATAACTTTAATTTCGAAGGTCGGTTTCATAAAACGAAAAAACAACCAAAAACACCGAAGTCGGTTGTATTTTTTTTGTAAAAACTTTTTTATTTTCCACTTTTTAGTGGTGATACTTCACAACTAAATTGTTATTATGCCGTTAAGGAGTTCCTTTGTGTGCCTTCGTCGTTCAGTCAAAGTCCAGACCAGCTCGTAGTTGAATATCTACTTTGCTTTGGGATTGACATAAACCTAACAATATGTCACTTTACTACATTTTATTGATTTTAAGTTGAGGAGGTCACTGGTTTATCTTTGAAGTTCACCGTATAGTGCAATTGCAATATAACTTAACCCAATGCAAATAAACAATAAGGATAAGCCTGAATAGATAACCCCAAAAACATGTTAATTCAGGTTGACTTGTTTGCATCTGCGTACCCCTTCACAGCGTACCGGCGTGATGTTATAATGAACTGGTGTAAACAATAAACAGACATGCAATTTCAGCAATCCCGGGAGATTTGCTATCATTTAAATAATAGTTCCGTTGCCTACCTCTGAAATCCTTCATCAGATCTTCACTAAGTTTGGAACGTACTCTTCCAAAACAAAAAAAGAATCATCCAAATCGGTTGACAATTGGCTAAAATATCGCTAAACTAACATTTTTCCTGGGATCCCGGCATCAGATCCTAACTCATACCTTCCATCATCAGCTCAGCAAGATAAAATGTTGATTACCAGGCACAATTATCTGAATTGCGTTAGAAAGTTTATGAAAAATATAGAACGTGCCTTTAAAATTTTAGGGTTGCCCTCGATTTCCATTGGATGATCCCATCATCAGATTCTGTCTTGGTGCCAATGGGACCACTTCACGAGTATAGGCTTTCGAATAAAAAAAGAATCATCAAAATCAATTCATAATTGACGGAATGATCGCATAACAAACACACAAAAAAAAAACACATTCGAATTGACAACCTCCTCCTTTTTAGAAGTCAGTTAAAAAAGCAATTCTAAAATATTTTTCTCAATCGGGTACCTTTATAAAATACTCTTTACGCTCTCCGGCCAGTATCAAATGAGTTTACAACGTAAGGAAAATTCATGACCTCATAAACGAGATCGTTTTGCCTTGCTTGCTGCACTTTAATTGAATTATTTTAACGAAATCAATTCTTGAAAATTGAATAAAGGCATTAAATGGTAACACTGTGTTTATCATCATCTTCCTAACCTTTTCCCAACTATATTGGGGTCGGCTTCCAGTCCAACCGTATTCAGTGAATACCAGTATTTTACGTGATGCGGCTGCCTACCAGACCTCCACAACCCATTAATTGGGTAGCACGGTACTTCTTGGCAAGACTGGTCTCATATTTTCTGGCTTCTGACTGTCCGAGTGTCCGTACTGACTTCCAAAGATCTACTAATGACAGCCGGGACCAACGGCTTAACGTGCTTTCCGAGGCACGGAGGAGTCTCGGTATGTTAAGATGGTCATTACGTCTTTTAACATAAGCGTACCTACTAGCCTTTTAACGGTGGGAAATCATCAAATGACTTCTTCCGCTCTGGGTGGAGCGGAAGGGCGTGTCAGACTCTTACTGACTAAAACCAATCCGTGTTCCTTCTAAAGCCCTTTGCGTTCCAGGGCCGCGGTGACTCTTTCGATCAAATTCCGCAACCCTGGCAGATTCCGCAACCCTGGCAGGTACCTGCTAGCTTGCTTACAAATATGTGGCTTAGAGTAGTGTTAGTATGCATTTTTAACAAAAGCGTACCTGCTAACTTGGGCCGATGGCAATTCTTTTTGTAATGTTCCATACATATTTCAGTAGTCAAGGAGGTAGTTTCGCATCTGCTCAAATCCTGGCAGACTTTAGCTTTCGTTATTTGCACTAACTAAATAAACTATGCCCAAATTTCAGCCTTGTGAATAGGATTTCACTGGAATTGGCGCCCAGCTCTTGTACTATAACAATGATTAATTAGTCGTTAAAATATGATTATTTAATTTGGTACTAATTATTTAACAATATTTTGTAAAACATGCGTAAAAATCTTCAGGCTTTAGCACCAATCCATACAATCAAGATGGAATGACAGCTCACTTCGTGATCAGGTGACATCTTGATTGTATGGATTGACAGCTCACCTCGTGATCACTTCACCCAAGCCTTCACTTTGACATGTTTACAGAATCGATCACCTGGTCAGTCTCTTTTTAAGTCCAAAACAATCTAATTAGTACGTCAGATAGATTTCCAAAATATATTGAACACGTATTTTTTCACGAAAACAAAAACTGAAGACGATACCATGCGTTGAAAACACGCGTGACGTCACTATGATGGTACAATTTTTACCAGCGAAGTGACGTCACTCGTGTTACAGTAAAATATACTACTATAAATCATATGAGAACCATTAGGTTAAGGTCTGAAGTGGTCTTTTGAAGAAAGTAACCACATAGATTGGAATTAACCTTTTCAGAAAGTGCAAGAATTTGTTAGTTACCGTGTAGATAGCTAAACTTTGAACTCGAAGCAGCTCAACTAAATCATTAGTAACTCCTTAATACATACTCGTAGAAACAAACTAAACATCTGATTCCCTAGAATGATATCAGTTTTAGCCTGCACCTGTGTCCCACTGCTGGGCAAAGGCCTCCTCTTTCCCCTTCCAAATCTCTCTTGGGCGATCTCTGGCCAAGTCTGCCCCGCAAACATGATGAGATCTTCACACCACCTTCGCGGCGGTCGACCTCGACGACGACGTCCTTACTCACTCAGAACTCTGTATAGAAGACTCAGTATAGAATAACTTTTATATTTCACTGAAAGCATTCTTGGGTTACATTTTCAATGGAAATAGGGTACCCTGACTAACAAGCTGGTTCGCTGGAATACGCTTCAAATTGCATTGTTTCATGAAAACATATTCCTATGATTTCAGTTGAAGGTTGAGTTTTATATTTCATATTGTTTGCTGTGTTTTTGCCAATTTGTTGTGTAATAATAAAATATATATTTTATTTAAAATTCTAGAGCAAAGCAAAGTCGCGACTTCGCTTGCACATCTTTTTAGGGTTCCGTTCGTTTGAATGAAAATGGAACCTTAAGGTGAGTACTGACCGATGTAACGGGGCGTAATGTAACATGTTACAAACCGAGCATTCGTGCAGTCAGTACGTGGAAACGAGCACGAACGTGATACGTATGTGTTTTGCTTAACACGGATTTTAGGACACAGCGCAACATAACATCATCGTATCAGCCGAAATACGTTCACTGCTAGACGTAGGCCTCCCCCAAAGGGGGGGGAACATAACGTGCTCGCTGCAAATGTTACATTACGACCCGCAACACCGGTCAGTTAGTATCGCCCGTGTGTCTGTCTGGCTGTCTATACGTCTCTCAAAGATAATATAATTCGCTCCGAATGTACTGGACCGATGGAGTTGAATTTCGGTACCCGGAAAACTTTCACGTTTTCTTAAAGTTCATACTTTAAGAAAACGTGAAAGTTTTCCGGGTGACACCGCAAAAATAACGCCACTTACTCTACCTCATAGTGGTCCGGAAATTAGTTTATTGGCTACAAAGATGGAGTAGACTTAGACTAGAAAAGACTACAAAAAAGCTTAGTGAATAAACATGGAAAATATCTCGTTTAATTTGTTTCATAGCTATTTTCACAGAAAAATTAATCGGAAATGAGAATGTCAAAAAACTGATTTTGGATGTCATGTTTCTAGATACGAAGTGGAATAGTCTAGTAGATAATAAAGAAAGAAAAGGCGTTTATTTATATAAAATAAACAATAGGGTGTTTGACAAAAAAAAATAGTCCGTCAGATAAATTTTGAAGAAAACTCGCGTGACGTCACTTACCAGTACTCTTTTTACTGGAAAGTGACTTTACAGGCCCCCACTCCTTATCTTTGATGCGTTTTAGCTTCGTATTTTTTTTATTGATTTGATAAAATAAAAAACACGAATCCAATATTTTTCTTTTTTAATCAATAGACGGAATTAATAGAATTATATATTTTTTAACCCTGGCAACATCTCTATTGCCATAACTTTCCAGATAAACTCCCTAATGAGCATCAACTGATTGGACTAATCAGCTCAAGCCTTATCAATGTAGCAAAGTGACAATTGATCATTCATGTTGTGACATAAGAGGTAATTAACAATCAATGTCCCATATAGACATTTCATCTCAATTAATTAACCGCTAACGTCTCCTCGTGTACCGATTGAGTATTTTTTTTATCGAGTAGAACTAGCATTAGCAAGTTTTTTTTGTTTCTTATTGTATTAATATTTTTAGGGTTTTAAAAATCGGCCGCCTTTTTCAGTCCCTTTTTTTTTAAGGGTGGGAAATCATCAAATGACTTCTTCCGCTCTGGGTGGAGCGGAAGGGCGTGACTACTCTTACTGACTAAAACCCATCCGTGTTCCTTCTAAAGCGTTCCAGGGCCGCGGTGACTCTTTCGAACAAATTCCGCAACCCTGGCAGGATCTTTTTCAGTCCCTAAAGGGCCACAAAGGAACAAACGCACACACCTACCTACTTACATACAAAGGCTGATAAACACATTGCCCTCCTTTGTGTCGCGCAGTCGGATAAAAAGGACATGCATTGTATCCCCATATATTGATCCTAGTTCGATCCAGGCCGTCCCTATCTGTCCTCCCCCAGCGACGCCCTAAGCCGAGGCCCGTACCCCACAGGGGGTGCCCTTAGCGTCTAGTCGCTTAGTTTGTAAGTTTGTTATAAGCCCTGGCTGGAGGCTTTAATATTTATATTAAGGCAGCCACAGGCAAGTCCGGTTAAGCCGTCGACAACCTCCTAAGTTGAACGGTGAGAGGCCACTCACAAAAAAAAACATACATATAATATCTTCGAAAAGTCCGTCACCCATTTTTTATCTTAAAACTGAAAAATAATCCAAAATATTCCTTGCACAACCACTTTGAATTAACTAAAACCTATCTCCATCCATTTCAACACAATCACTCACAGACAAAAACTTAACCCTGTTTAAAGAAAGTGAACTGAACAGATAACTTAACACAAAGTTAGTTCACCACACTGGATTGTAACTTAGTTTACTAAGTTATAAGTAGCTTTGCTCTCGGTCTTGTTCGCCTGAACAATGGATGCTAAACTTCTTTGTAAATACTGAAACAACGAGTGGTCGACTTTATAATCTTTGAGAAGACGAATAAAAGAATCTTGAGAATTAACGTTAATTTGATATGGTTTTCGCAAAACAATGGATCATTTGGATGTCGCTTGTGGGTGTTAAAATCAGAAACCGATAAGGTCGTTGTTGTATAGAGTTCCCATACGATACACATACCCGGACGATTTGACCAAAGGAACTTAGGACTTGTCGTTGATAACCAATCGTAGGGAGTTTGGGTTTGACATTCAGCTAGTCAAGAATGGACTCATGAGTGCTTTTTGCTGTCCAATTTGCTGTCCAAGGTTTGCACATCATTCTCCTTCTTCTCTCTTATCATCAGTCAAACTGAATAACAATAATACCATCTTGCATAACAAATTAACCTTTTGAACGCCATTGTCACGTATCCTGACAAGCAAGCGAGTTCCCTGTACGCCAAACGTCACAAATATGTGTCAAAAACTACGGCGAATTTGTGGCTCGACGTCGGAGGCACGACAATGCGTTTTGTCTCTGGCGATCAAAATGTTACGTATCTCGACTTAGTACATGAGATTGTATTTTTTGTCTTTTTAAGAAAAAAAAAATGTATGCTACTTCCTACGAATATTATAAACGCGAAAGTTTGTGAGAATGTATGTATGGATGTATATTTGTTACTCTTTCACGCCAAAACTACTGAATGGATTTTGATGAAATTTGGCACAGAGGTAGATTATAGTCTGGAATAATACATAGGATATTTCATAGATACATCCCGGGAGTATGTTTCCTTGGAATAAACGGAATACCTTTTATATGTATAGAGATTAAGTCCCCAGTACCCCTGCTACAAACGCCTTGATCATGCCGACTGATCCCTTGTTTGTTCCAGATCCCCACTATACTCCAGAGAGGCCTACATGTGCAACCTGTGCGCGGAGACCAGGGAAATGTGGAAGAAGTCCGGCGCCTGGTTCTTCAAGTCCTTGCCGAAGTACATCCTGCCTGACAGGAGGACAACAGGACGGTACCTGGACTCGGAACTCGCTAGGTCACTGCAGGTAAGGACTTTTTAGTATAATATCGCTCGTGTGTATGCCATTTGCTCTGAATTTAATTAACCGATTCAATGGAAATTTGAACTCACATATAAACTTCTGAAATCCAATCACCGCGTAACGTAAATAGGAGCTTTGTTATCAGAGCTTTTAGATAGAGTAACATTCTATCAGCAAAAACTATTGCCAGCAAGTCAAAAATACAATAAATGAATAATAAATAGTGTTTTTAAAAAATGTATGGGATGAAGGGCTTTCGGAATGGCATATGGGTAATCCCCTACAATCGTTATCGATGATACAACGTCACTGTCTTTTTTTTCTTTTTATTATAAATCACACGTTTTGTTTTTTTTTTCATTCACTAAAACAAAGCACACAAGAAGACCTCTAAGGTCTGTCCTAGCATGCTGTGGGGTATTTCCACACTAATGTTCGGTTGCTTGAGTCAAATAAAACAAACAATGGAGAATCAAAATGGGAATTCGTTTATTGTCAAATCCTAACTTCTATTATATACAAATGTGTGGTGAAGTAGTCGTGGTTTGGAATCATTCTTAAAATTGCTCAGCCAATCAGATATAGGGTTCCTGGTCTTCTGGAGTTTGGAGCATGTTCAGAGTGCGCCAACTATAAATACGCGCAGCGCCGCCGGGCGGTGAGCACGCTTGCGCCGTCTTTGCACACGCAAAGCCACGTCATCTCCACAGGATGCAGACGCTCCAAAACCGTTTCCTGCGCAAAATCACGGGTGCCCCCTTCTACGTCCGAAATGAGACTCTACATGTAGATCTCAAATTGCCCACCATACAGCAGTTCATGAAACGCATAGCCAAACGTTTCTTCGACACTGCTGTAAATCACCGTAACCCCCTTATCGCATCGGCCGCCCGATACGAACCCTCCCGCATCTCCAAGGTACGCCGACCGAGGCATACCCTCGTCACGCCCGACGACTCTACCACTCTCCTCCAAGAGAGTCGCAAAGAGACCAGCACTCTTCGCAAACCACGACCGCCGTCCTTCCGCCCTCGCCGCCGAGGCCCGCCGCGACGTCCCCGTCAAAATCCGCCCCGACCCTTGCTCGAGCCAGCCCTCGCCGCTGAGCCTGTAGTCTTAAATTCCTGTTCGATCCAGCCCGTCCCTAGCTGTCCTCTCCCCAGCGACGCCCTAAGCCGAGGCCCGTACCCCACAGGGGGTGCCCTTAGCGTGTAGTCGCTTAGTTTGTAAGTTTTTTATAAGCCCTGGCTGGAGGCTTTAATATTATATTAAGGCCACCACAGGCAAGCCCGGTTAAGCAGCCGACAACCTTATAGGTTGAACTGCGAGAAGCCACACACAAAAAAAAAAAAAAAAACGGGCGGTGAGCAGTCTCTCATTAGCTTTGGCGCGAGCTTGTTGCTCCACCGACTGGCCTGCGCGCGCGCCTTCGATACGGCCGCATTCCAACGCCAGTGCGCACCGCGCGTCCGTGCCGCGTGGTTGTTTGATGCTTGCAGGTTGGCGGTATCAAGTGCGTTGAGTTTCTGCGTGTCCCACAATGCCATAGCCTGAGATTTGATCAACGCGCTATTAACTGTTAAGTTTTGATCGAGTTAATATATATATCTTGGGACAACTCACACACGGTCGTCCGATCCCAAACTTGGCAGAGCCTGTACTATGGCAACCAGACAACTGATAAACATACTTATATATTTCTAAATACATACATATTATAGACAAATTACACCCAGACACAGAACAAATGATCATGCTCATCACACAAAGATTTGTCCTGGATGGGAATCGAACCCACGACCTCCGGTTTAGCAGTCAGGGTCACTAACCACTCGACCAACAGGCCAGTCAAATGTAATGTTCTTTCAGTTTCCGCTTTATTATTTTACTATTCATTGAGTCTCTATTGTCTACAGGTATTTGATTTAGTAATTTGGGTATTGTGAAAGAAGCGGTACGCCTGCCGTAGAAGTTATTTTTGCGTGGCACTTGTATAGATTTTGATTTGTCTTGTCGTAGTTTCACTTCATATTTCACTGGAATCTGAATATCACTGTTATCAAAATGTTCTATGAGGATTAGATACTCAGCGCGCTCGCTCTAGAGCTCAAGGTTCAACTATATAGCACTTACAAAACTTGAAAAGCGAACACTTTTTTTTTTGTGAGTGGCTTCTCGCAGTTCAACCTATAAGGTTGTCGACTGCTTAACCGGGCTTGCCTGTGGTGGCCTTAATATAATATTAAAGCCTCCAGCCAGGGCTTATAAAAAACTTACAAACTAAGCGACTACACGCTAAGGGTACCCCCTGTGGGGTGCGGGCCTCGGCTTAGGGCGTCGCTGGGGGGAGGACAGCTAGGGACGGGCTGGATCGAACTAGTGGCGATCATTATGCTCATTATTATGAGCAACCCTGAAATCGCAAAGAAAAAACAACTGCCTAACATTTATGTTTTCTTAACATGACAAAATGTACTGAACAGCCGGTTTTTCAGATTATGAGTACAATGACCCCTTTTCAGGTTTTGCATTTAATTTGTTACATATAGCTACTAGGTTGTGGTGACGGTTGGTTGATGGACGTCATCATCATGTCAGCCGAAAGACGTCCACTGCTGGCATGGGCGTGCACTAGGCTACTAGTAAGGGTAGCCCAGCCCATACATAATGCCCAAAAAAAAAAACTCACCACATTATTCAGGGTTGAAATCACGATACTGATGATGCGAATTTTTTTTGGGCATAATGTATGGGTTGGCCTACCCTTACTGTAGCCTACAGCACGCGCATGACTGTTGGACATAGGCCTCCCCAAGAGGGAGGGGATTGCCAAAATCGCCACGCTTGGCAGGCAGGTTAGTGATCGCAGTGTAGCTGTTGCAATGTACAGAGAATGCTGCTACCCATTCTCTGGTGAGCCTCTTAGTCGCATTTTACGACACCCACGGGAAGTGATGGGATGGTGCTATTCTTTTACGTCCGACACCATACAAATGGATGGACGTCAACCAGCTAAAATAATGGGTTCAAAAGACGAAGAAGAAAGTATTTTTATTGGTATGCGTCCTACTTAGTGCTAATAGTCTTTTCCTTTCTTTCTATTTAATTAAAATCTAGTTGCACCCTTTTTTTTAAGGATGGAAAATCATCAAATGACTTCTTCCGTTCTGGGTGGAGCGGAAGGGGTGTCAGACTCTTACTGACTAAAACCCATCCGTGTTCCTTCTAAAGCTCTTTGCGTTCCAGGGTCGCGGTGACTCTTTCGAAAAAATTCCGCACCATCTAGTTGTACCTAGGTAATAATTATTTATCCAAAACTACATTCGTCATATAAATGATGTTGGTAGGAATCAACCATGCATTGTTTAATCAGATTTCAAACCAATCCGAAATCATTCGTCCGAATTCGCTGCCGAAATGTAGGGAATTTATTAATTATTTACATCAGTAAAATTTCAAACATTTGCAGCGCATCGCGTTTAATTTCGACCACACAATATCAATGCCTCCTGTCATGATATTTAATTAAGTTTTCAAACTGAAACTACCTAATTATAAATGTCCGGGATCAAAAATAAGTCAGCCATTTTCGATTTATGTGGGCCAGTAAATATAGTACCTACATTTACAGACAATTTGTACCGCCCATAAGTATTTGATAATTGCGCAATTGGTCGTAAGAGTTACCGCGGTCCTGGAACGCAAAGGACATAAGGCCAGACACTCCCTTCCGCTCCGGCCAGAGCGCGAGGAAAGTCATTTGATGATTTCCCATGAAAAAAAAAAACATGCGGGCAGTCTTTGGGCACTGCCGATAGAAGTGAAAACTAAGTAACTTGTATTTTTGAATTTGGAAAGCCTTCGGTGACAATGACGCGAGTTCCATGATTTTTGTTCACCCAAACAGTACACATATACATATGTATACACATAATACATATAGCTCATGGAAAGCGTTCGGTGACGATGACGCGAGTTACATGATTTTTGTTCACACAAAAAGTGCTCAACGCGCCAAAGAAGTTTTCACTTCAAAAACAAAGGTATTTGGTAAACAAACTCTAAACGCAAATCAGGACTTCCCAAGTCTTCAGTTTCTCAAAGGAAATGAAAGTCATTCGTTCAATGATCACGACACGACTGGCGCAGTGGTTGAGTGATTGACTGCTGCGCTGCGTGTCGCGGGTTCGATTCCTACACGGAACAGATATTTGTATGGCCTACACATAGCTGTTTGTGTATGTCAGTTTCTATGTTTGTAAACGCACATACGATACAGGAGAAATTCATAGTGTGGAGCAACGTTCAAAAAAAATATTGGTTGTCTGAAAAGTCGGATTACGGACGATAGTTTAACGTGACAACGTCATAACAAAACATTGATGAAATGATCGTAACGTTGCAATGAGTCATCCTTTTTCGTGCGTGCAGCCGGCGTTCATCGATTTATAAGACGTTGTCACATCAAAAACAAAGAAAAGTCAACAGTCAATCACGCAAGCTGACAATTTTTCACATTAGTTTTATGTAAGCAATATTTTGTAATTATCAAAAAATCGTAATTGAGTTAGATTGTTATGTTTTCCCGCCTAAATCGTCGAACCGTTGTTGATGAATTTTAGTAAAGAGATAGATGGGACCGTGCAGATGGACACGCTACTTTCCGGCATTTCATAACTAATTTTCTCAATATCTTAATCACAATCCGCCATATTTCTTGACAAAACAAGTAAAAAACATACATTTTATACCAATTTCAATTCTGTTATTTTCAGCAAAAGCTTCATTTCTATTTACGGCCGTCAATCCGTTCATTCAATACGCCATTTAAAGACGATTTCAACGGAAACAAATTGTAATCTGTACCAATAAGAGAATTTATTATTATACCGATAGGGTTTGTAATCCGATTCAGTGATAATGTTATATTCAGTATAATTCCCGGAGAATTGAAAATTAACTAGTCGTGTAATGGGTCCGATTCCATTTTAACCGACTTCAAAAAAAGGAGGAGGTTCTCAATTCGTCGGAACCTTTTTTTTATGAATGTTCCCCGATTACTCGAAGATGGCTGGACCGATTTGGATTTTTATTTTTTTTGTTTGAAAGGGTGTACTTTCCAGTTGGTCCCATAATCATCAAGTCTGAATCTGATGATGGGATCCTGGAGAAATAGAGAGAACTTTTCAAATTTTATAGGCACACTAGAAGCGATTTGGGTAGTTTTTGGAAGAGTACTTTCTCGAAGTGGTTTATTTCAATTTGGTGAAAATCAATAAATGATAGCAAATGGTCTGGGATTGCTGAAATCTCATGTCTGTCTATTGTTTACACCAGTTCATAACATCACGCCGGTACGCTGTGAAAGGGTAAGCACATGTGAACCACTAAAAAGTAAAAAAAAAACCTTTTTACAAAAAATACAAACGACTTCCAAATAAAAAGCACTAAAAAGTATAAAATAACTTTGATTTCGGCAGTCGGTGTCAAAAACGAAAAAACAACCAAAAACACCGACTGCCGAAATTAAAGTTATTTTAAACTTTTTAGTGCTTTGTGTTTTTAGAGTATATTAACTCATAAATAGTAGAACCTATTCCGCCTCGGAGATTTATAAATTAAACGCCCATAAAAAAACATATTGGGTTCGTGGCTAAATAAAAAGAGCTACACGGGTTGATCTTCAAGGTTAAGCCACACTTCTCGAGGTCGGTACTTAGATGGGTGACCATTTATTACATTCTGGGACTCCTCCGGGCCTCGGAAACACGTTAGGCCGTTGGTACCTTTTGAACACATTTGACAGTCGTCGCGGGTAGTCAGAAAATCTGACACCAGTCTTATCAAGGAGTATCAATTACTGGGTGATAGAGTTGTAATAGACAGTCTTTCCATTTAAAATACTGGGTATCCTGCTGCATCCAGTTAGATTGGAAGCCCTGAAAATGCCAATGAGGTTAGCAATACGATTCGGTGACAATATTTTATTTAGTGTAATCCCCGGACGATTGAAAGCCAACTAGTCCGATTCCATTTTAGATATTTATAGGTACTCGGCCTTCATGAATAGTAGAACCTATTCCGCCTGCGAGATTTATAAGTGAATGGCCCATTCTACAACAAAGGCTTCAAGGTTAATCTCCAAGGTGAAGCAACTAGCTGAGGTTGCTCCGTGGATGGGTGACCATTCATAACATACTGAGACTCCTCCGCGCCTCGGAAAGCACGATAAGCCGTTGGTCCCGGCTGTCATTTGTAGATCATTTGCAGTCGTTACGGATTGTCAGAAGAATCTGACAACAGTCTCACGTACCACGTTTCTCATGTTACCCAGTAACTGGGTGGTGGAGGTCAGTTAGACAAATTCAAATTCAAATTCAAAAGTCATTTATTCAAATTAGGCTGAGTGCCAGCACTTTTTGAACGTCAAAGTTCTACATAAAGACAGTCCCCCAAAACGCCCGCCCGTCACCACTTCCTAGTGTTTTAGCTGGGAAGAAGAAGTGGCGCAACAAACTCCCCAGCAACACATCTGTCTGTTGAGTTATAAGAACTATCACTTATACAAAGGTATGTAAGTAGTCAGTATTCTTACAAAGAAAACAATACAACAAAGGTAACACGTAAAAACATAAAACTTAATAATTCGCTACTTGTAAGCTAGCACACTCCATTATGCCAGCATAAACAGAAAAACTCAAGCATAAAAACAATATCAAATCAAACTAAATAAGCCTCCAGACATGAAGGGTGTGCCCGCTTACACGTGCAGAGGGTAGAATTTAATAAAAAGATCTGTGACTCGACGCCACAAGTGATAAACCAGGGCCATCAAAATTAAACATTAAGCATATAATCGTTATGACAATAGTAAAATCCATGGCTAACAAGACGACCTTTCACCACAAGCAGCACCCGTTCACGAGCATAACGCAAAGATCAGCCATTACCCCCCTCGCCATATTTGAGGGAAAGAGGTAACCCGACCCCCGACGCTACCGCAAGCAGTAAAATCTAAGGGAGCATGACGAACTTGCTGCCGGTTGCTCAGGATAGAATAAAATCATACAACTGTCGAAGTCACTAGTTAATCACATGTTGCAATACACTCATTATAAAACATTGTTATGAGAGTATTAAGTCAGTAGACAGTCTCTCCAAGTAAAATACTTATCTATTCGTCGTAAAATACGGCACGGCACGGCACGGCTGGCGCAGTGGTTGAGCGATTGACGGCTGCGCTGCTTGTCGCGGTTCCGATTGGTGGATTGGTTAGTTTGGGGTTGTCGGGGTCAGCCGGGGATTACAGAAGTCGCATACGTTCCCGCGATCCTCGATATAGGTGGGAGATGGAACACCGGGGTGGTTGTAGTCAGTAAGTGTCTGACAGACCTTTCCACCCGCCCCAGGGCGGAGGACATCCACGAGGATTTACCCCCTTTAAAAAAAGGGGTTGTCGGGGTATGGCCTACAGATAGTTGTTCCAGGTCTAACTGTTTTTATATGTTTGTAAACGCACCCACGATACAGGATAAATATCAGTGTAGGCTATCTCACCTGGTAAGCGCTGATGTGGTCGAAGATGGAGCACGCTTGCCTAGCAGTAACCCATTCACTTTTGACTTAAAGTCCCCCAGGTTGTAGCTATCAGGAAACACAGACTCTGGCAGGGAATTCCACTCCTTAGCTGTACGCACAATTATTGTGTTCACAAAACGTTTTGTGCGTGTGGGTGGTATGTCAACCATGTACCGGTGGCGCATCGCCGTACGTCTCATATAAAGTAGGGCATATAATGTATTGTTTTTCCCATTGGAAGTGAACTTAGTGTCACAGAAGCGACTTGTTTTTTTCGAAACTTAGTTGAATTTAAGAAGTGAAGACTTCTTTAGGCGCGTTGAGCACTTTTTGGGTGAACAAAAATTATGGAACTCGCGTCATCGTCATCGAACGCTTTCCATGAGCTATATGTTTACTGTTTATATATGTTACTTAGTTTTCACTTCTATTGGCAAAGACTGCCCCGCATGTTTTTTTTCCACTTTTCGCTACATACAACATGTACTGGACACAACGGTTGTACCTCGCGGATCAAAGGAACGGGATTATGTTAACCACAAGTCCAGCCTCAAAGCAGCGTTGCATCACAAGTGGACTTCATTTACATACATAATTATATAAATTGTGGTTCGCCGCTGAGCAGAAAATCCCTGTTTTTCCGAGTACGTTGCGGACATGTGATTAGGGAGAGCATTTTCTTGGGTTCCTTACCTGAAGGGTATTAAACGGAACCATATTACTAAGCTTCCGATGTCGGTTTGTCAGTCTGTCTGTCTGCCGGCGGACTGTATCTCAAGAACCGTATTTGATTTTCGACACTTGCAGAGACTGCCACTTGTCACTTGACAACACCTAGACCTAGAATCAGGAAATTCCGCAAAGAACAAGATCTCCAAATGGTCATCAATATCTTAATATATATATTTCTTGTGTACGTGTGTATGTCACTGAACTCCTCCTAAACGGCTGGAACGATGTTGATGAATTTTTTGTGTGTGTTCAAGGGGATTCGAAAATGGTTTCGATTCACAATTGGACCCGGTAGGTGGCGCTGCAATCGATTTCTATAATTTTTCGTCATATACAAAGCAAACGTTCGGACAGGACGTCTGACGGGACCGCTAGTATATATATAAAACTCTTCTGAGTGACTGACAGACAACGCACAGCCGAAACTACTGGTCTGGTAAAGCTGAAATTTGGCATGTAGGGGAGCATTAAGAGAGAATTTCCCAAATTTCCTACGGAAACGGGAAAAAACGGGATACGCGTGTACGAAGTCGCGGGCAAAAGCTAGTTTTTTTATATTTTTTATAACTTTTAAACTGTTTATTCAAATATTGTACATGAAAAAAAGTTAGATTAGCCTTTTTTAGGGTAGCCCTATATACATACATATAGGAATAACCCTAAAAAAGCCTAATATACACTTATTTTTTAAGTTTGTTTATCTCCCATTAGACAACCCATGTTCAAATTTATTTATTCTCGTTACGTTTGCATCACACAAATACAATTCTGGTAAAAATTCGAACTGAATCGGTTCGGAGCAAATTGGCTGTGACAGATGGGCAGACAGACAGGCACACGATCCTATACGAGTTCCGTTTTTCATTCGGAATGATAAAATATTTGTTTAAGAGTGGCTTGTTTTTATTTACTTTTTATTGGAGATGGGTTTGCTCTTGACTCTAGTCTAGGTCATAGATGACAGTGACAAAGTCGACGATGGAGCGAGCTTACCCAGAAGAAGCCAGCACACTCTAATTTTTAAGAGATTAGGGTTGTATGCGTTTGGAAACACAGAAGCTGGTAGAACGTTCCACTCCTTTGCTGTGCGCATTATAAAATGTGCGAATTGGTAGAATAGCAACAAGGTAGAGATGGTAACTTGCAGCCTTATGTATGATACAAAAATCATATTATTTTACGAAACAAAAAGCCTATCCTACATTACAATAAAATCAGAAACGAACAAAGGGCGCTTATCGCTTCAGGCAGTTCCTCGCAGTCAACCTTCGTCATAATTCTCAGCGTTTTTAACCGACGTCAAACAGGAGAGGTTTACCGAAAAGTTTCCCTTCGACGAATTATTTTAGTCTTTACTGTTTAATAAAAATGTCTTCCTGGTTTTTCTGTCAAGTTTAAGGTTTACATTTCACTACATACAATCCTTCAATACACGGGATTCAGTTTTGAGTACTTCTTGTAGAATATCACTAATGAGATCCTTGTAAATTTTAATAAATAAATATTTATTATCGCTAAATAAGAACGCGCTACGTCAAATGCTAATTACAGTACTCGTAGTGGCAACTATACGCCTACATATAATGTAAGACCTACAAAAATTGACCTGAAGCTACACAAATCCTACATCGCGGTATCAAAGTTCTCCGCACGATTTGAACATTTACGACAGCCCGAAAATAACTATTCGGCATTTACCCATCAGACACAACACCCGTCTGGTCGGAGGATCCTCCCTTTTCAATGGATGTTAGGGGGACTTTACGCCCTATTCCGCATACCTCTTTTAGTCTCAGCTGTTTCGGTTCAGTTCTAACTTATTTACTGATTTATGACGAAAGAAAGAAAAAGAGTTTATTTGCGCCAAGCATGACGCATACCAAAAAATAGAATAAACAAAATTACAGTTTTATTATTAAGTTGGAGAGATATGCGTCACATTCGCGTAAAACGGCTATCGCTCAACATAATGCTGAGCGACGACAACATCTCAAGTGAGATATGACATCAAATTAGATTGAACACTTTTCAAAAACTGAAAACCACTATGTCAATTTAATTGATACAAAATGAGACCAAAATACCTATTAACAAATAATAATACACACATAAAAATAAGAACACTAAAAATGTTCTGAGGGCCAAAACTACTAATTTTTAAATAGCGTTTGCATTCGCATGTCAGTCGCTAATTGTCAAAAAAATCCTTAATCTCCATACATTTTTGAGACAGCGAACGTTGTTTGAAAATTAGAAAAATTGGCCCTCTTGTATCTTTTAACAAAAAGGTTTTAAAATTACATCAAAAGCTCTCAAAAGTTAAGGCCGGTCGATTCTGTAAACATTTCGAAGTGAAGGCTTGGGTGAAGTGATCACGAGGTGAGCATCAATCCATACAATCAAGATGTCACGTGATCACGGAGTGAGCTGTCATTCCATCTTGATTATAATATGGATTGACAGTTCACTTCTACATAATCGACTAGAATTTTAAAAACTTCATCCTCCAACACTATTGGGCCGTCCACATTTATCGCAAGTATTCGTCCCTACTCGCTCCACGACGGATATTAGTTCGCACCCAGGATGTTTGTCTATCTGATTTGTATGTACATTGGCACCTACACAAGGAATTCTAATTATCAGGCTGTGAGGGACGCCTTTGATAATTACGTTTGAAGCTGAAGTTTGGAAATAGGGGATGATTTAGGGCAGTATTTGTTACGACGTGTTCTGAAAAACATTTTCCGAAGGATGAAAACATGATGAAATTAGTTAAATTTAAAATGTTTAAAAAACTTGGTTCCCAACGAATAATATGTTTTAACATGTTATTTTAAAACTACATACTTCTTATAGATGTTCCTGTAATCTATAGGTAATCTGAATTCCTTTCAATTTTTTTTTCCCTTTATTTTCGGAGATAAGGGGAGGAATAGTCAATTTTCATCTATTTTTAACCTACAAAAAAGGAGGAGGTTCTCAATTCAGTTGTATATTTTTTATGTTTGTTACCTCATAACTCCGTCATTTATGAACCGTTTTGATGAGTTATTTTTTTAAGTGAAATTATTTATTTATTGTGAAAAAGTTTTTTCACAATAACTTCAGAATAACATGTTTTAAAATGTTGGAAAAAAATCTTTAGAGACCCTTACGATGAGCCCTTCATTTGATATGCCACACGGTACAGTTGGACTTTTTTTTCTTAATTGTTTATTTTCGTTCCGCGTCCATGTTTAGGTCACAGCACTTTTCACCTTAGGTCCACTAGATTACTAGAGAAAATCAGGTGTGCCAGACGGACACTCGAGAGACGTTTTGGAAACCTTATTAGTTTGAAAATGTGCAATTTTTCGTCTGTTGACACTTCGCGTGACCCAAGGGCTGGATTTTACCTTGGCTGTGGATAAGCATTGCCATACAACGTGGCAATGCTGTCGATCTCTTGGGCTCACTACCAGTCAACATCCATGCGGACGAATTTTGTGACGGTATATTGAAGCGTTTACTTAGCAGTTGTATGTGTGTATTGTTAGTTTAGTATTCATAATATAATATGCAGAAAGAAACAAAAAAACAAATAGCCATTCAATTTAAAATGTGCAAGGATAATTAATATAAAGACGAATGAGCACAACACTGCAAGCTACGCAGTAGTAAATAACATGCTACGCCGTAGCACAGTGCATGCTACGCCGTAGCACAGTGTATGCTACGTCGTAGCAACAAGAGAGCTGCAACGTAGCTACAGGAATAATAATATTTAAAAAAAAATGGCTTTCTACATATTTCTAACAGAACATCAGAAACACGAGGTGGCTTATGTGTTTTCCCATCATTTACTAACTCAATAATACATTTGTGCTCCTCTTCGTTTTTTTATGATAAACGAAGAGATTTTTTTAGTACTTTCATGAAAAAAAATTGTCAAAACTGATCCAAAACCCTCATAAGCCTCGCTTCCTCTTAGCGATACTCACGGCTTCACGCGACTTTCTACCAACCTTATACTAAAATCAACCATCCTTGCCAACAGGAAGCCGGGAACAGCAGCAACGAAGGCAAGACCGACTCCGAGCCAGGCTCTCCACTCAGCATCCACGCGCCTTCCTTCTCCAGACAAGCCAGCAACACGGAGAGCAGGAAGTCTATCACATCTCCTCATGTAAGTACTTATGATATGTTATCACCAGTGATCGGCATAGGTAGTGCTCTTCCCGGGATTAAATTAGTTCTTAAATTTTTCGGAAAAAAGATTTTTTCATAAACTACCTACCCTATAGAAGGATCATCATCATATCAGCTGAAAGACGTCCACTGCTGGACATAGGCCTCCCCCAAGTGTCACCAAAACAACCGGTCCTGTGCGTCTCGCATCCATCGGTCACCCGCGACCCTCACCAGATCATCGGTCCACCTTGTGGGAGGCCTTCCAACGCTGCGTCTTCCGGACACGCCACTCCGCCACTCCAGAACTTTTCGGCCCCATCGACCACCTGTTCTGCGAGCAATGTGCCCTGCCCACTGCCACTTCAATTTGGCGATCCTTCGGGCTATGTCAGTAACCTTGGTTCTCTTGCGGATATCGTCATTCTTGATTCGATCACGCAAGGAAACTCCGAGCATTGTCCTCTCCATTGGTCTTTGGGTGACTTAAAGCCTAGCCTAGTATAGAAGGATTGTACGGGGTATTTGAGTTTTTAAAGGAAAGTACTAAATCCGCTCGGACGTAATGCTACTTTTTTATATAAATGGAAACAAAACTATGACTAAAGTATCCTACGTCCCAATTTTCCCTTCCAGCCTTTATCGCTTCATTGTTAAACAAATATAATGTTTAATAAATAATTTCACATTTAATATAGTGTCACTCAATCAGAAACATTGTCATGTGTAACTCGCTCGGAGCAGCTTAATCTGCGAATGACGTCACGGTGCCTATACGATATTTCACCGTGTATTTTTTGGACGGATTCACTTTCCTGTTTGCATATTCGTTTTTTGGCAGTGACGGAAAGGGGTGGTTTATTGCCTTTTTTGTACACGGCTTGTTGAAGTGATGGTTATCGATACTGATAGGCGCAGCGTATGTTAAAAACGTTTGTAGTGATACTGGTCCAACGTGAGCCTGTCAATAATGAAGTGAGACATTTTAAAAGGTATTGGAATAGACTAATGGCATCAGACTGGCCTGAAATTGGGTATTCCAGTACCTCTTAGCACACAGATGACGACCATAGTGACTGACGAAAGTCCTTCAAATAACAGCCGCGACTAACAGCTTAACGTGTTTTTTCCGAGGCACGGAGGAATCTCGAAATGTTAAGATGTCCATCTATGGGCCGACCTCAGCAAGCGTTGCTTAACCTTGAAGATCGGCCCATGCAGCTGGTATTCTTCACCCCGTAAAACTCAGTAGTTAGGTAGGTAATCCATCCGGCACTACTAGTGAGTGACGTAAGATCGTTAAGAGAGCTTAAAGGCTCGGTAACACGATTGTGGCGAGCCTCAGTTACTGTATCGTGGTTAAGTGATGTTGTGAGCCTTGTCTTCCAACATCATACCGCACCTGCATAGCCTAAAGAGACTGGCTGAGGAGAATAGAACATCCCCAGATCACAAGTTATGCTTAAGGGCTATTTGTAGGGTTCCGTACCTCAAAAGGTAAAAAAAGAAACCCTTATAACATCACTCTCTTGTCCGTCTGTCTATCCGTGTGTCACCACCGATTTTCTCAGGAACGGGTGGACCTAGCAAGTTGAAATTTATACCAGATACTGAGGTCCATATTTTGTATTAAGTGTATAAAAATCAAGGTCCTGAGTCAACACGATAAAAAGATATGGACAAATTTAGATTTTCGCGAAAACTTGAAGTACCGAAATT
Source organism: Mamestra brassicae (assembly GCA_905163435.1). NCBI lineage: Eukaryota > Metazoa > Arthropoda > Insecta > Lepidoptera > Noctuidae > Mamestra > Mamestra brassicae. The sequence continues at coordinate 15,354,290 of LR991008.1, read as the reverse complement.
TACCTTAACTTTCAACATTTTTCATTTTTTTTTGTGGATTATAATCATCAAATGACTCGTCCCGCTCTCGGCGGAGTGAGAAAGAGTGTCAGACTCTTACTGACTAAAACCCATCCGTGTTGATTCAATTGCCCTTTGCGTTCCAGGACAGCAGTAACGCTTTCAAACATTTCCGCAACTATGCTGACATCGTTATCTACTTTCCTATATATTTATTTTTTCAAAAACCTTCCAAAAACATCCAACTAGTAAGCAAACACCGTAAGTTTATAATAAATCTCGTGATTGTAAACTCTTTCTTCTTAAACACAGATATATCGTAAACATTTGAATTTGGCTGGAATTCACTGTATGTATAAAATAGCTCTAAATATTCCGACCACTGGTTATTATATCTGTAATATATGATGAGATTTATAAATGAAACTCAGTAGTGAGGTAGATGGATTATCCGGCACTATTAGTGAGTGACTTAAGATTGTTAAGAGCTTAAAGCCTCGGTAACACGATCGTGGCGAGCGCTAGTTACTGTAACGCGGTTAAGTAACGTTGTGAGCCATTTTCGCTTAAGGTATGAGTTATTTATAACTGCTTGTTGTTCCACTTAACTGTAATCTAGAAGCTTGGGTTTAATTGAGTTTGTAGTTAATGTTTGACTTATTTAAATCAAAAGTCTGTTTCTGGGATAGATTTGGTAGCCATCTTTGTTGTTTCTTGTGTTACAAAAATAATTGAACGATCTTATTGAACTAAAATGAGAATCACGCATAAATGGCTGAATCGGTTTTATCTATACTTCTATACTAAGATAATAAATGCGGAAGTTTGGATGTTCGGATGTATCGATGGCTGAACGGATCTTTACGAAATTTGGCACAGATGTTAATTATAGTCTGGAATAACATTGGATACTTTTTATACCGGGAGTATGTTCCCTTGGTATAATTTTCGACGCTAACACGGGCGGAGCCGCGGGCGGCAGCTAGTAAAGTATAAAACTTGACACAATAGTACACCGTAACCTGGATTTGGACATACTCTGATCCTTCTGCATTTGACTCGTACCTTGGAATAAAAACAACAGAAGCTAAATAATACAAAAGTTGTTTCAAAATTATCAATGTAACTGTTGATATGAACTGATTTACATTCTTTATGTTTTTTACCGTTCTTGATGATCTTGGTCACCCAGATTTTGGGTTAAACACGTTATCTATTTATAATTGCTATTCCACCAATTCGCACTAAATGTTTCCAAACGTTTTTTATAATGCGCACAGCAAAGGAGTGGAACTCTCTGCCTGCGTCTGTGTTTCCTAACGCATACAACCCTAATCTCTTCAAAATTAGAGTGAACAGGCTTCTTCTGGTTAAGCTCGCTCCATCGTCGACTTTGTCTCTGTCATCTATGACCTAGACTAGAGTCAAGGGCAAACCCATATTAAATAAAAAAATTATGTACTTTGTTATACACTTCATAACAGGACAAACATTTATAAAAACAAGTGTACAATGGGCGCACAAGACAATCTCTTACAGACAACCTTTGGATCGATTGAACGAAAGGAGATAGATTTAGGGCTGCCAGTGTACAAACGTTCTAAAAAATACTTATTAAAGTTTTGACCCATTACCAATTGAGAGGTATACTTATCGCATAATTTTAGTCTTTACAGCCTCGAACATTTGCAGAATTTATGCTTGACAGTCCAATCGCCGTTTTTAAGGGTTTTGTAAATAAATCGCTCCACAGCGATTGAATTCCCAAGGGCCAGGCTACCGATTGACATAGCCCCGCGCCCCTCGGATTCATTGCGTTCATGCAGTAAGCCAAACAAAAATGTATAAACTATCTTTTGAGCCACCCTGTATTATGAAATAATGTTTTTTTTTTAATACTAATTGACACAGAAATATCATTGTAGTTAATATTATTAACTATTATATTGTCAATCCTATATGGTGTTGAAAACTCACATAATAATATTGAAAGCTATATTTAAACTTTCAAAGAAATGTGAACAAATTAGGTAATGTCTGATAAAATATGGCTACGAGTATTCGTAGATGGTCTACGAAGTAGCTACGACGGCTACTACGGCGTAGCAGGCGTTCATTCTGAGACGAGCAGCTCCGTCACCTCTGCCTTACCCGTCTGGAAATAAATCAAGATGTTATATTATTTTTGACATTTTTTGACGCCGAGACCAGAGGGGCAATTCTCGTATTTTTAATTAGCGCATTCGCAAAGCAGTCTTGAAATGTCAAAGGATTAAAATTTGAAAATTACTTTGTAAAAGTTGTTGAATTTACAGAAATAACTTACAGTCGTGGAAATGGAAATTCCCTGAAAAATATAAAATTGGCTTTAATAACATTTCTTTACTTGTATTTGAAGTATAAAGAGTAGCCTGGGGCTACTTCTGGTTATAATATTTATTTTAGTAAAGGCACAGACACAGTGTGGGCATCATAAATAAAATAAAGTATTTTGTTACAAACAAAAAAAAATCTCCCTTATTTTTGACTAGTTATTCCCTTATTGTTGACTAGTTTTGCCGGCCAAATAATATGACATGACCATTTTCCCATGGAATTACTAAAACATAGCTCTCATATCGTGTTTCCCAGTAACTGAGTAGTAGAGGTCTGATAGTCAGACACTCTATTAAATACTACGCGTTTGCTTTGTTTTTTCCCCGTTTCCGTATAGCCCTCATGAAGGGCTATACGGAAGGTCTATAAGTTATCATATACAAAACTAATTTTCCAAATCCGACTAGTAGTTCCAGAGATTAGTACGTTCAAACAAACAAACTCTTCAGCTTTATTATATTACTAGCTGTTGTCCGCGGCTCCGGTTGCGTAAATTTCGAAATTCATCCCAAGGGAACATACTCCCGGGATAAAAAGTATCCTATGTGTTGTTCCAGACTATAATCTAGCTCTGTGCCAAATTTCATCAAAATCCTCTCAGCAGATTTTGCGTGAAAGAGTAACAAACGAGTAGTAGGATACAAGCTTTTTCCCACGAATTCGTACGCGCTTATTCCGTTTTCCCCGTTCTCGTAGGAATTTCCCATTCCCGTATAGCCTATAGCCTTCTTCATGAATATAGTTAGGTATCATATACAAAAAAAAAATGACTACTTTCTTGATTAACTTCAAAACTATTTACTTTAAAATTATGAAAAAAATATAGTTAAAACCCTCACAATAAGCCCTTTTATTTGAAATATCGCAAGTTAAACTGTTTTTTTTTTAATTTTATAGTTTTTCTCCCAAAAGTAACCCCCATACTCATCATTTATTTATTTACGTATTGCGCCCGTGTTAGGGTCATATATGTACCAAATTTCAGTAGAATCGGTCTTAGTCGTAAATTCGGAGAAAACTGGCTGTTACAGACGGACAGACAGACAACCGCGTGATCCTTTAAGTGTTCCGTTTCTTATGGATGTTCGGAACCCTAAAAACAGAAGAACGTTGAATAAAGATGAAAGCGAATCACAAAAAAAAAAAAAACTTCAAGTTACTTTGTTCTTTGACCTTGTTTTATTGGGTTCTTCCGGACCCTTGAAATTGAAGGACATAGCTGTACAATATGTTTTTAAAGTTACGTAAAAGTTATACCAATTGGAATTATTTCTTTCGATTTTGGGATCGTTAAAAATTTCTACTTATAAATGTTTCGTTACAGCAGCAGTCATTAACACATCTACATTTATTGACATTATTAATTTAAAATACGGATATAAGGGCGTCATCAATCACCCTTACTCGCATCAATCGTGATCCGGAAAATTTTTGCCAATGAAAAACGATACTTAATTATTCGCGTAATACTATTTTGGAAAAGCGCGATGACCGCTATTGCCATCTTAAACGATAAAGTCAAAAGTCAAAGTCAAAGTCATTTATTCAAATTAGGCTGAGTGCCAGCACTTTTTGAACGTCAAAGTTCTACATGAAGACAGTCCCCCAAAACGCCCGCACCACTTCCTAGAGTTTTAGCTTTGAAGAAGAAGTGGCGCAACAAACTCCCCAGCAACACATCTGTCTGTTGAGTTAGAAGAACTAGCATTTATACAAAGGTATGCAAAGTATTCATACAAAAAAACAATACAACAAAGGTAACACGTAAAGCCTGAAACTAAATAATTCGCTACTTGTAAGCTAGCACACTCCATGATGCCAGCATAATCAGTCCATACAAAATATCCTGGTCAATAGTTCGGATAATAAAAGCATTTGCCACGCGGGCGAAGTCAAGAGCAGAAGCTAGTCAATATTGTTTCAACCGATAATGTGTTAACGCCCTTACAATATTGCCAAAGTTCTATATCAAATCATATAAAACTATACCTACCAAAAATGTTCTTAAGAAATCCATTGTACGGAGTCACAAGTCCGTCTTACTTATACCATTTAAATGAAAGCCCGATGTTGAGTGTTCTTAAGTGTGCGCTAAGTAAAGGTCAATGCTATTTGCACGTTAAGTTGTACTTAAGTACGCATGTTGTAACATTGAGTACTTACCGTTTTAGTGCTCTTGCTCACGAGTACATACTTACCCACACTTTTGTTTTTATCTCAGTTCACACCAATAGGTTTAAGATGTTATCAATACTAATATTATAAATGCGAAAGTTACTCTGTCTGTCTATGTGTTACGCAATCACGCCTAAACTACTGAACCGATTTAAATGACATTTGGTACAAAGATAGTCTAGAGCCTGAGAAATGACATAATATAGTTTTTATCCCAGAAATCATCCTTTAAGGGGGTGAAAAGAGGGGTGGAAGTTTGTATGGGGAATCAATAACCGCTGAACCGATTTAGATGAAATTTGGTGTAGAGATAATTAAACCTTGGAGAAGGACATAGGCTACCTTTTGTCGCGAGAAATGGGTTTAAATAGGGGATGAAAGTTTGTATGGGAGTACGTCATTATTGAAGATAAAACCAATCAACATTTGTATTTAGCCACTTGATAAAAATAAATAAACATAAATAACTTCAAGCGTTTAAAAAAAAATTGTTTCTTAAAAATAAAAATGGCTGCCCAAAGTAACTGTTCCACGCGGACGAAGTCGCAGGCAAAAGTATATACATAATATACATATACATACATACATACATAAACATAGTATAGTAATGTCACGTGTTTATTCCCAACAGCACAGATGTATTGTATTAATAATACACGCACATATCTACTGTTTAGTACATCCTACATTCTGATTGAAAGCGCTACACTGCAAGATTTATAATATAATATAACTAGCGGACGACACGCGGTTTCACCCGCGTGGTTGCCGTTCCCGTGGGAGTATGGGGATAAAATATAGCCTATGTTACACGCTGATAATGTAGCTAGCCATTGCTGAAATAATTTTTCAAATCGGTCCAGTAGTTTTTGAGTTTATTCATTACAAACATACACACACACAAAAATACAAATTTTTCCCCTTTATAATATGATTAGTGTAGATAGAGCCCTTATTTTCCTTCACCTAGGTATTACAATTTACATGCTTTTATCATAATATTTTTCTTTGCCGTTTGAGTCATTTATTTATTTGCTCTACTTTCTTGGAAAGGGACCCCTATTTGGGTATAGGCCTCCTCCAGTTTGCTCCAGTTTTCTCTGTCTTTTGCTAGTTCAATACACTCTTTTCCCGCTGTAGCTTCGATGTCGTCGCTCCATCGTTGTATAGGTCGTCCCTTTCGTCTTTTTCCAATAGGTCCTTTCCATCTTGTCGCTTCTACTGTCCATCTCTTATCTTGATACATATGGCCCGCCCATCGCCACTTTAAGCTTATACTATATCGTAGGACGTCAATTAGTTTTGTCTTCTTCCGTATTAATTCGCTTCTTATTTTATGCATTCTTCTTATTTTATAGTAGCAAATAAATTAACATAAGTGAAGTAAAAATTTAAAAAATTCGAGGTGGCGCAAGAAATGAATGTCTGGAAGGATATGGGGCAGGCCTTTGCCCAGCAGTAGGAAACAACAGGCTTATAAAAAAAAAGAAGTAAAAACTCTTTCCACAAATTTCTTAGATTTGACGGAGATGAAAGGTACTATTACTAATAGTCTTGGAATAGTTAACCTTTTTAAAACGAATATGGCCGCGGGCACAGCTTTGTGAAAAAATGTAAGAAACGAAGACAGAGGTATCAAACATTTCATAAAGAAAATATTCGCTTCAGTTGCAGTTTTTGATCTTCAAATTCTTTTCTGGCAGTTCTTTATAAAACATTTTTATGTTTTCATGAGCTTCTTTGTCAAAAGACCTTTTTTACTTTTATCAAGCACGTGCTCTTTGAAAACTTAAAAATACCCATTGTAAGTTGTTTATTAGTATTTATTGAACGACTTCGCTTATGAATAGCAATCATCCTTTAAGGCGCTCCGCAGACGGAGCAACTTTAGTTGACGTAACCAACAACGTTTTTTAAGCAAACGAAAGGACCAGTTTACGATTACCGCTATTGACGTTGAGCAAAGCGCAAATTCAAGTCATTTATTCAAAAAAGTTCGAATGCCAGCACTTATTGAATGACAACGTTTACATAAAGACGATTCCCCTAAACCGTCACTACTTTCTAGTTTTATAATGGGAAGTAGAAGTGATACAAAAAAAAACTCCTCAGCAACACGTCTATCTGTCAAGGGCAGGGGGGCGGGGAGAGAGTTAAGTCACTCGACGTGGCAGTTGCCGGTTGCGGAAATCAGTAATCAAGTGATAAGTTGTCAGTTACTAGTTACGCGGTTTCTCAAAAGAGTACGAAAATCGCAAATAGCTGTATAAGCGAGTTATATGTTGCCACAACGAAGAGTAAAGTTGCTTCGTCTGTGGAGCACCTAAGTCAGTGGGTGTATCAGACGATCGAGAGATTAAAGTAGCACTCACTTATATTTAGATTCGGCGTACAATTTTCTCAGAAACGTACTTACAATAAAAGACTGTATGTAAAATGTAATTTATTCATAAACGTCTTTGAATAATTTAAATCTTATATACTTAATACTTCACAAATTTTTTTGGTATTGATGTATGTAAATGGAGCTGGTTTTCGCAACTCCACGACACTGGGGTCGGCTTCCAGTCAAACCACATTAAGCTGAATACCAGTATTTTACGCGGAGCGGCTGCCTACCAGACCTCCACAACCCATTGGACCCAGTGGATCTTATGTTGTTCGGAATAAAGAATTTATTATTATTAACTGGGTAACACGGTTATTCTTGGCAAGACTGGAGTCAGATTTACTGGCTTGTGACAATCCATAACGACTGCCAAAGATTTACTAATGACAGTTGGAACCAACGGCTTAACGTGCTTTTCGAGGCACGGAGGAAACTCGGTATGTGAAGATGGTCACCCATCTACATATCAACCTTCGCAAGCTTTGCTTAACCTTGATCGATGCGTGCGGCTGTTATTCTTTAGCCACGAGGTCCACGACGAAGGGCGTATTTTGCGTGCAGGTGGGGCAAATGTGTCATTCGATCCAACCCGGCTCCCCAAGGAAGGCCAGCAATGCCTTGGTGTTACTATCTCACAGAACCATTTTCTTTTTTTTTATATCGGGTGGAAATCCTAATGGATGTCTGTCAGACTCTTACTGACTAAAACCACCCCGGTGTTCCATCTCCCACCTACGCCGGGGATCGCGGGAACGGATGCGACTTCCGTAATCCCCGGCTGCCCGCCTCTGCGGGCCACCTCGCGTCAGCGGAAGGAGTGAGGTGTTTGACTACCCCCGCTACGTCAAAGAGGGGCGCACGGGAACACCACGCGCCGCCACCTCGGGTCCGGATGAATGGAGGCGGCGGACATCCCCAAGTCCGCCGCCCCTGAACCCAGTTAGGGGGACCGGAAGAGGGTAGCGTATGCCCTCCTCCGACGCCCGATGCGCCTGCTGCGGGCCGGAAGGGAGGTTGAAATTTCCCTCTCCCTTTCCGCAGCCTCCTTCTACGAGTAAACTGTTTCGCAGAAGGAGACCACCGCGTCCCAGGACTCCTCGCCGCCGACCATGGAACGGACCACGGCACCGTCTCTGCCTACCACAGATATGAGGGCACGGCGCGGCTCCTTCCATGCGGCACACTCTGCAACCATATGCCGCGCCGTGTCCTCCCGACAGTCGACGCAGTGATGACACTGAGCGTCCGGCTCCCTGCTTATGCGACACAGCAATCTCCCGAAGCAGCCATGCCCCGAAAGGACCTGTGTCGTACGAAACGACAGGGAGCCGTGCCTTCTCCCGAGCCAAAGGTCGAGCACCGGCCGGATGGCCTCGAATCTCACAGAACGTGGGTTAACATAGCGGTATTGATATATTCTAATGAAAAAAAAACAAAACTTAACTCTAAATCCCAGGTGTCTACTTAGTACAGATGCCAGCACATCAAGCTACAACAATATGTCAAATTTCTTTAATACATTTTCAACTTTATCGCGAAAGTATTAGGTTCAAGGTAAATTGAGAAAATTTACCATTGACACAGTAGTATTGAGTGCCAGGGTTGCGGAATTTGTTCGAAAGAGTCACCGCGGCCCTGGAACGCAAAGGGCTTTAAAAAAAATGCTGTGAAATTGAAACAATTTAGAACTATTGTTTTTTTGGGCCTTATCACGCCTGTCAGTGTCATTCAATATGACCCCGTTTGGCTCCTATAATGTCAAGTTTCATGACAAATCAAATAATTCGAAACGAAGGACCAGCTTTAAAATCAGGGGCGGTTATTAAAAGTTAGTTTTTCCTAAGGCATTTGTATTTTCTCAAACCTGTTCAAGGGTCCCCTTTGGTCTTTACCTTTTTGTTTTATCAAATCGATGTCATATTTTTCGGACTTGATTGACCTCGAGAATTATCCTTGTGAATTATACATGGCACAAAACAATGTTTTTTTTGGAAATACGAGTACCGTCGTCTGGAAATGTAGCTTAACGCACGAGTGAGTTTAACGTGTATTATTTAAATCATTTTATTATTCTCTGTTATTTATTTTAGTCGACCTATGCGTGTACTGGGATGTGCGTCGGAAATGATAATGTTTGATACTTAGAACACGTAATGACCCTCGATCACCGGCCTTCGCTGGCGTTTTCGCAAAAATAAGAAGCTAACTAACCTTCTCCAAGGTCCCATCTATCTCTGTACCAAAATTCATCAATTAATTTCAGTAAGAGATGAAAAATAAAATACTTACCTACTTAAAAATATCATATCATCTTTTCCCTCCTCCTCCTCCAGCTCCTGTACTGAGGCAACTCATGCGGAATCTGTCCGCATGAAATGCCTCGTAAGTACATGACTCACTAACGTGTCTAGGTTGTCTCATATACTGTAAATTCTATAAAATTTATATTTTATATCCTAGTGTATAAGTTATAGTATCTAAGGTGTGTACTAACAAAAATGGTTTTGACCCAAATAAAACAATTTATTATTATTATTTTATTCGAAAAACATCCACTGTCTTCTCGCATCGACTAAAAAAAATAACCTAAAAAAATTGAATTTTATCGACGGTGAACGCTGCAAATTAAACAAACCACAACCGACATTTAAATATCGAACAGATTTCCGTTCGTTAAATTAAACACAAACAGCCAAAGGTCGCGTCAGTCAACAGCCAGCATTCCGCAAAAAGAGGCGCCAACTGAATCGCCACAGATAATTAAGTTAACAAATGGAATAAAATATGAAAGGAGTTTTCTATTTTATCTGCAAACGGAATGAATGGAGGTAAAGTGCATAAGCCGCTTATCTTTCAAGTCGTCAGACGTCACTGTGGTCTGGAACGGCTTTACGTTTTCTAGAAGCCAATTGTGCAATAAAATAATTCTTAGGAAATTTGATGCCGAGGAAAGTGGAAAAAGGAACAGCTGTTCTCTATCTATTTCGAGATAAATGATGGCATAGTCAGCTAATTATATTATTTCATATTTTAGAATTTGTTTCCATAGAAAAAGAAGTTAAAATTAATGAGTACTTACTACATTATCATCATCATTTTAGTCGAAAGGCGTCCACGACTAACATAGATCTCCCCCAAAAGTCGCCACATTGACTGGTCCTGTGCGTCTCGCATCCAGCGGATTACATACCGGACCTACTACGCAGCCAATTAATAAAAAGCCTCCCTGTTTATACAGGGTGAAACAGCTCTCTCTCTCTCTCACACACACACACACACACACCTCACACACACACACAGACACACACATACCGATACTAAGAAAATCAGCGATAAGCGGACGATCGAGTTTATTATTCCAACACGTCTCAAAAATGGATACTGTTATACCATTTAAAAAGCTTATTAAACAAGACGTATGGAGATGGACGTAAGATGTATGGTGTCGGACGTAAAAGAATAGCACCATCCCATCACTTCCCGTGGGTGTCGTAAGAGGCGACTAAGGGACTCTCCAGAGGATGCTGCTGCCCATTCTCTGTGGTTCTGTGCATTGCAACAGCGATCGCCAACCCGCCTACCTATAGTGGCGATTATCACACCTAGGGGAAGCCTATGTCCAGCAGTGGACGTCTTTCGGCTGATGAAGAAAGTATCTCCTGTAGTTTATACGTCAAGTGTCCTACATTTATTTCGACTAAACTGCCTCAATAACAAAGATGTTTCAAACAAAAATGTATCACACTTACATTATAAAGGCGAAAGTTTGTGAGTGTGTGTGTGTATGTTTGTTACTTCTTCACGCGCAAACGACTGGACCAATTTTTATAAAATTTGGTATACAGGAAGCTGACACCCTAGATTAACACATAGGCTACTTTATATATAAATATATATAAGCCGCGGGTAACACCGAGGGCTCCACCTAGTAATTATACAAACTTGATCTTTACGACGACGCTTCGTTTCCAAAGATTTTATTTAAGAGATTAATTTCTTCATAAGCTATCCGAAAAGCATCACTTGACTATCTGGAGTGGAATAGATTTCTCACCATTTGCAAAGGCCTTGGGGCAGAAACTTCCAAAAACATCTTATAAACTTCTATAATTCGAAAACAAACTCAAAAACAACCCAATATGCCAAGTTATCGGGGTCAAAATCGTTGGAAAATAACTCTAAAACACCCCATTTTGAAGAAACGCACTATATACCAGTCACCTTAATCTAAATCTGTCATGTGTGTGTGTGAGAGTGTATGTGTGTGTGTGTGTGAGAGAGAGGTGTGGGTGTGTGTATGTGTGTGAGGTGTGTGTGTGTGAGAGAGAGAAGTGTGTGTATTAGAGACAGGTGTCAAAGACAAAACGTTTATTTCAATTAGGCCATTAAACGGCACTTTTGAACGTCATCGTTTACAGTTCAGTAAAAATAATAGAATTACATTAATAAAGTGACTCTACTGTCCATTCGGAAAGGTAGATTCTTATGGAGAAGAACGGACAAGAAACTCCATAGTTACTCTTTTCAAATAATGATTTACAAAATTTGGTATACAAAAATTAATTTAATATTATGTGAGGACGATGCACCCAGAGTATGCTACTTATAAGAACAAAGTATCACCAGCAGAGGTAAACTTATTCATTTTCTAAAGAAATTTAGGTAAATGGTACTCACATATTTACAAACATTGGAACCATTAATTAAACAGTGTGTGAGTCAACAGAAAAATAAAAACACAAAAAAAGAAACAGTATATCTATAAAGTTAAATACATAAATCAACTAGTTAGATTTTGTCTACACCCTTGATTGTCCTATGGAGCAGGACCAGCATGTTTCCAAGCATTCTTATCCTGAATGTAATTTCCTAATTTGTAATATGCTTGTTTATAAAGTGTACTTTTAACATAAGTTTTAAATTTTCCTTCATTTAGTTTTAATATGTCAGAAGGTATCTTATTGTAACATTTAACACAATACCCCATGAAAGAAGTGTGGACTTTAGCTAATCTAAAAAATGGTTGATCTAATTTTTCTTTATTTCTAGTATTAAAATTATGTCTATCACTAATTTTACTAAAAAGATGACGATTTTTCCGCACATACATAATATTTTCATAAATGAATTGGCAAGGGACTGTCATAATATTAATCTTTTTAAAAAGTTCCCTAAGAGAATCACGGCGACGCAGATTATAAAGGGCTCTGACAGCTCTCTTTTGTAAAATAAATATGGATTCAATGTCAGCAGCCCGACCCCACAGCAAAATACCGTACGACATAATGCTGTGAAAGTAACTAAAGTAGACCAAACGTGCGGTTTCTACGTCTGTTAACTGTCTTATCTTTCTAACAGCATGTGCGGCTGAGCTTAGACGACCCGCAAGAGATGTTATATGAGGCCCCCATTGTAATTTCTCGTCCAATGTGATACCTAGGAAAACCGGTGTGTGTGTATGTATGTCTGTGTGTGTGTGTGTGAGAGAGAGGTTTGTGTATGTGTGTGTATGTATGTCTGTCTGTCTGTCATCTGTCTGTGTAATGTGTCTTAATCTGTAGAGTTAGTGAAGAATCATCAATTATATAACTCCCCAAAAACCTACCTACCGCTTTACTAACCCATAAACCCCGTTCATTTCCGATCCACGACACAGTACACCATCACTTATCGGAGCTCATTATGTCGCGGTAGCCGTGAACAGCTGACTGAGGACCTCATTCATTCAAATTGAATCGCAAGCTTGGCGATTGCGACCAAAATAGATTTATACGTCGATGGGTGCATGGAGACTTGTTGTTTGTTCGACATTTTTGTGGAGGGAACAATCTAGGAGGAAATGAAGGTATGATTTTTGTCACGATTTAAAATATTTCCTGGCGTTAGGTATCAATCAAAGACACGATTCATGCAAACTCAACTGTAAAAAAATCAGTCGACATAATGAAAAAATATTTCAAATAGACCATTTACATTATTTGCTCAAATATTTTTAGTTTTGAGTTGAAAAAAAAAAGTTGAAAAAAAATTTTTTTTATTTATTTTGTGGGCTTTATCGCTAAGCGATAACGTCGCCCTGTAACATCAACATAATCACATACTAACTACAGTTCACATTATCTATTTTAAAACTAAAAATGCCAGTTTGTACAGGATTCTGGCTTGATCCGATAAAGGACAAGCCAGGATGGCATTACTCTCTTCTACATCGTAATTATACGTGGATCCGAGTAAGGTAAATCTTAAAGCTCCATTCCGGACACACTCCATCAAAACGTGTTGCACATCTTCGACTACTCCGCATTCCTCACAGTTGGGTGACGTAACCTTTTTCATCAGAAAACTAAACTTTTTTGATGGAATATCAAAAGTCAAAAATATGAAAATAGTTCTGCCAAGCAAAAACCAGCTGTTCATTGCACTCTTTTGAATTTGGTACTGAACCGATATTATCTTTTCTTTTTCAAACGCCCCGCTGTCGTTTGTCTGAACGCAATAAACTCAAAAACTACGAAACGGATTTTCATGTGGTATTACTTAATGGACGGAACCAGAATCAGAATCATTTATTTGTATAACATAGGTAATAATAACATATAAGATCTTAAAAATTAAGTAGTGCGCTATGTTTTGCCAATTGACTTTGACTTTGACTTTGACTTATATTTGTGGAGTAACACCAAAGAAGCTTTTCTTCATTAGAGAAGTTTTACATTTCACAAGGCATAGTTCATTCATATATTGAGCACGCATCGGAGTTTTCTTTACTGAACATAATTTTTTAAATAAATGTGGATTTAGTTTTACAAATAATACAGTTTTCAGAATGTATAAAGCCGGTAGAGGTATTATTATTAACTTTTTAAAATAAGGAATGCAACTCTCAGTTGTTTTTAAACCACACATGGATCGTATACATCTTTTCTGCATCCTGAAAACAAGTTCCCTTTGTTGACTGTCCCCTAAAAATAACACCATACCGCAGAATGAAGAAAAAAAGATGAAAGAAAACGGAGTGATTCCTGAGCTAATTGGCGAAAATACGACGATGATTGCTGAGGATATTGGAAGAAATCTTGCCTTCTGGTAGCTTACATATCGCTCATTTGGAGCGACAGTGACACAAGTGCAAATTTGTAAATTTTACACTACGCCAGTTTTAAGATTTTTTCCGGAATCCGCGCGCCAAAATGGAATATTTCAACAACGACTTTTCACTCTCTAGCGGACGTTTTGTGAACTTACAAATGTGACATTTTTACTCCTAACGTAGATTATCAGGCAGATAATTTTGGTGTAATTAGGTCAGTTTCGTATTTTTTGCAGTTGTGTCACTGTCACTCCAAATGAGCGATATGCTCTGCAATGCATATAAAGCCGGGGTTGCGAGTCCTATTAAAAACACAAGTTGGAAACTAGAAATGAGTCTGCTATCTGCCGGTACAATTACAAGCCAACGGTAGTCCTCAAAGGGATTAGCGGGGACACACTGACCTATTTACAGGGCAGGAGGCGCATTCGACCTTCAGTTGGATAAGTGGTCTGATTGGTTTGTAGAAAGAAAACCGACTTCAAAAAGAAGGAGGAGGTTCTCAATTCCGCTGTACGTTTTTTTTTTCTGTATGTGTGTTATCTCGTAATTCCGTCATTTATGAACCGATTTGAAAAATATTTTTTTTCTTATGTGAATGGATATGTCACCGGAAAATGGCAAACTCCGTAAGATTATAAAATAACTTGAGAGATTGTTGACTTGATTTTGATGCGTAAAAAGGTATTCCCAATGTTCAGTTGATAATTTATCGAGAGTTAACAATCTCTCGAGTTATTTTATAATCTTACGGAGTTTGCCATTTTCCGGTAACAGATATACTTTTAACTTATTTTTTACTTTCTAGTGTTTTTTTTGTTTCGACTTATACCTAATTATATTTTCTATAATCAACATTTTCGTAACTATCGTGGGGTCGGCTTCCAGTCTAAACAGGAATTCAGTATTTTCCATGAAGCGACTGCCTTTTTGACTTCCACAACCAACTGGGTAACACGGTACCCTTGGCAAGACTGGTGTCAGATTTTCTGGCTTTTGACTATTCGTTACGATTATCAAAGATCTACAAACCGAGGCACGGTGAAATCTTGGTATTTAGTTAGATTGTCACCTATCTACGGACCTTAACCTTGCAGATCGACCCGAATGCGAGCGCATCAGGTGTGACGCCATGGTTTTACTATTGTGTTTGCTATTTATGGCCGCTGATTTGCGTGGAATTTCCGAAAACCTTTACATAGTAATTGCCTAAATTACATTGATAAATAAAAACAGCTCTCTAAACAACGGGTTTTCCGCTTCAGTTAATCCCGAAAATATAATAATAATATATCCTGGGACAACTCACACACGGTCATCCGATCCCAAACTAGGCAGAGCCTGTGCTATGGCAACCGGACAACTGATAAACATACTTATATATTTCTAAATACATACATATTATAGACATACTACACCCAGACACAGAACAAATGATCATGCTCATCACACAAAGAATTGTGCTGGGTGGGAATCGAACCCACGACCTCCTAACAGGCCAGTCCTAACCAACAGGCCAGTCATTAAAAGTTGAGTACTTTTTTATTTTATTTAATATGGGTTTGCTCTTGACTCTAGTCTTGGTCATAGATGACAGAGACAAAGTCGACGATGGAGCTCTACCCAGAAGAAGCTTGTCCAAGTTCTACTTCAGTCTGACAAACTTAGGCCTTTAAATTAAAGTCTGACACGTCCTTAACTCCAAATTCTCAATTCAAAAACTAGTCAGGTGTCTCTGCGCTGATGAATCAATCTTCAATCAAGACATCAGAGAGAATCTGATTTCCTGACTCTTGAGTTATATATATATATAATAAAGTAAATAGCCCAACGTAAACCTAGATAATTAATAATAGTATTCATAGTTTAGGTATCTGACTTTACAGTCAATTAAACATAAGCAATTAACGGTCAAATGGGAATTGTGTAATTAGCCGGATAGATGCCATGAGACGTCTCTCCGGACATTTAATGTAGGTATGTACAGTACATATAGTTGATTTTGTAATAGGGAATTATTACGTTTATTGTTTTGTGTTTTGTTTTGTTTTGTGTTTTGTGTTTTGTGTTTTGTTTTGTGTTTTGTTTTGTGTTTTGTTTTGTGTTTTGTTTTGTGTTTTGTTTTGTGTTTTGTTTTGTGTTTTGTTTTGTGTTTTGTTTGGTGTTTTGTTTTGTGTTTTGTATTATGTTTTTAACCGACTTAAAAAAAAGGTACATATATAGTCGTTACGGATTGTCAGAAGCTAGTAAATCTCTTGCTTAAACTCTAGTCTTGCCAAGAACGACCGTGTTACCCAGTTAATGGATTGTGGAGGTCTGGTAGGCAGCCGCTCCACGTAAAAAACTGATATTCAGCTGAATCCGGTTTGACTGGAAGCCGACCCCAATATAGTTGGGAAAAGGCTAGGCAAATGATGAGGTTGAATTAATCACATTTAGACAAGTATGTTTAGCTTGTCCTGCACGTGTCCTTAACCTTAGATGAATACGCAATTATAAGGTTGACCACACTGAAGTACATCCAACATGTTTATTTCTTTTAGTTTCTCTAAGTATTTTTTTTTTCAAGAATCACACTAACATTATAAAGGCGAATGTTTGTGAGTGTGTGTGTGTATGTTTGTTACTTCTTCACGCGCAAACGGCTTGACCGATTTAGATGAAATTTGGTATAGAGATTGTTTGAGTCCCGGAAAAGGATATAGGACTTTTTATCCAGGGAGTATGTTCCCTTAGGATAATTTTCGACATTCACGCGAGTGGAGCCGCGGGCAGGAACTAGTAAAAAATAAATATAACTTTTTTACCTCGCAAAACCGACTCCCTCAAAAGTTTCCAAACTTTTGGAACAATTCGACGGAGTGTAAATCCAATTCTCGTAACTTTTATAGAAAACTTATTTCCAATGAGAAAGTGCTTACTTTTTTTCCCAAATTCGGAGTGTACACATCTTTTTCTTCAAACCACGGTAATTAGCAACCACAGATCACTTAAAATGTAGAGGTACCTAATTGATTGGAAGAAAGCTTATAAATAGTCGAATTATTAAAAGTATTGGGAATTAATTCATAGTCATAAAATGTTATATAGCAACAGGGTAGAAAGTCCTGCAAAATTCAATTAAAAACTGGCCAAGCACGAGTCGGACTCTCACACGAAGGGTTCCGTATCATAAACTGAAAAAAACATATTTCTTGTAATTTAATTTTTCCCTTTAATTTTTAATTTTATTCTAATTTTATTATTTGTTGTTATAACGGCAACAGAAATACACACTCTGTGAAAATTTCAACGGTCCAGCTATTACGGTTCTTGAGATACAGCCCGCTGATAGAAAGACGGACGGACAGACAGCGGAGGCTTAGTAATAGGGTTATTTTCAAGTCGCGCGGCAGACATTTTTTTTTTTTGACATAGGAAAGGATGGTAAATTATCAAATGACTTCTTCCGCTCTGGGTGGAGCGGAAGGGCATGCCACTCTTACTGACTAAAACCCATCCGTGTTCCTTCTAAAGCCCTTTGCGTTCCAAGGCCGCGGTGACTCTTTCGAACAAATTCCGCAACCCTGGCAAGCGATGTAGGATGTGAGGACAGCAACCTACTATGACGTGCTAATGCCATCCAATTCCGATGATGTAAACGGGATAGTGCTGTTCGTTATGTATAGCTCCGTCTCCCTCTTAGAGCGGAATCATGATCGTTTTAAGACTTCATAGTAGGGCCTCAGGTCTTTTTGTAGTTGGGTTGGGTTGTATGTGGCGGTATGTATGCCGCTACTAAATAAACATTTGTTAAAAAGATCAATTTTGTTGATATCCGGAAAAATACACAGTCCCTGTCGGGCAGACCGCGATGGCGAAACCATTGCAAATATATTAGCAATACGAGTACATGCAAACTGCTCTATAATATTTTCGCTCTATGGCAAACACAAATATGTAAGTACGAACAAAACAACGTGTTAAAAGGAACATTGTTCGACCTCTATGTTGTGCCGGGATCCGTAAGAGGAAGTTTTTGTCCTTAAACCCGCAACCAGATCCCTTGGGGGCCGAGCCTGCGACTGGTGTTGACAGAGTTTTATAAAGACAACCGCTCACTTGACTATTATGACCAGAGATCGGAATAGGTAGACTATATTATAGAGTTGATAATACCTACCTCCTGTTAATTCCCGGAATCATAAACATGACGATTGTATCCCGGGATTTAAGAAATTGAAAAGTCATAGAAAGTGGCAGTGGACAAAGCACATTGCTCGAATAACCGATGGTCGATGGTGCAAAAGATTCTAAAATGGCGATCGCGTACCGGAAGACGCAGCGTTGGAAGGTCTCCTACAAGCTGGACCGATTACCTGGTGAAGGCCCCTGGAAGCGAGACGAACAAGACCGGTACTTAGCGACACTTTGGGGAGGCAGTGAACGCCTGTCGGCTGAAACGACGAAGCCGTGTCGAAAATAGAGTGGCCCACAAACGAAAAGCTAATATTTATTTCTGAGAACCGTTAATAAGTTACTTTTCCCAATACCAAAATACAACAACAGCCTCTCATTGCTTCCTATTGGCAGATACCTGTGTATTAAGTATACTTTAATACCCGTAGTGAGGGCGGTCTCCCGCCGGCAGATGGGGCTGCGGCTGACGCATTCCATTTATAAACTTGTGAAATTGTAGTGATGTATCTTGCGGATATTTTATTGCTCCTTGACCGAAATTGTGCGGCGTCAGTTTTCCACTTTGTTAGTGAGAGGAGAAAAGGTGTGCCCGAACGTTTATGATGTTTATATTTTGTTTTTTTTTTTAATTTTGTTAAGTTTGGGAAAAATGTGATTGAGTTTTTCAGCAGGGTGTCATCAGTTTCATCTGGATTTCTCTAACAGAAAAACTCCAGATAATAATAATAATATTCGGTTCAATAACACATTGTACAATAATTAGACAATGTTGCGATATATAAGAGCCTTAAGTGCTAGGTTTCTTCAAAAAGGATCCCACACTAGGATTCCCTGTGACGTGGGATCCAGGGAACTGAAAAAGATGAACTGCTGTGCTGACCCTGTAAACACGTAAAACAATAGAAAATAATTTCTAAAAAAAAACGTACGAGAAAAACTCATATTTATTTATTTACTGGCTGCCGCCCGCGGCTCCGCCCTGGAATGTCGAAAATTATCCCAAGAGAACATACTCCCGGAAAAGTTGGTGTTTATTCCAGATTATAATCTACGTCTGTGCCAAATTTCATTAAAATCCGTTCAGCCGTTCTGACGTGATTGAGTAACAAACATCCATCCATCCAAACATCCAAACATCCAAACGTTCGCATTTATAATATTAGTATAGATATAGATTTATATTTATATGTATTTTATTGTACCCCAAATTCAAAAATACATACAGAAATCCCTATTGGCGGGCTCTTTGCAGACAGGGATGTCTTCCAGGCATCCTCATTCATCTTTAATTTCAAGGAGTTCCTTGGTTGTGAAGGTCATATAAGCAGCAGCTTCATGTGAAATACTGGTATTCTCCTGCAGCCAATTAAATTGGAAGTCGTATTAGGGTCGACTTCCAATTTAATTGGCTGCAGGAGAATACCAGTATTTAGGAATCCACTTTGCAAAAAAAGGGCTTCCAAATAAAATGACTACAAAGTATATAATAATTTTAAGTCGGTGTTTTTAAAAAAAAAAATTTCAGACGAATTGAGAACCTCCTCCTTTTTTTGAAGTCGGTTAAAAAATAAGTTGGGTTCGACGAGAGACAAACTGCATCTTTAAACTTTGTCTTCAAAATTAGCTCTACAATGACAATCATTACTGAAACTTTTACCAGATGGACCGTGACCTATTTACCATTAAAATAATAAACAGAAGACTGAGTTTAAACTACATTCTATCTAATTAATTTGGCTAGGCATTGACAATCAGAACGAACCCTATTTACCATTATCCTTTTGAACGCCAGAGCATAAACGCATTGGCGTGCCCCCGACGACAAGCCACGCATCCGCCATACTTTTTGTTATATATTGTGACGTCTGGCGTACAGGGCACGCGCTTGCTTGTCATGTATACGTGACATTAGCGTTCAAAAGGTTAACAAACTAAACAGAAGACTGACGACGATTGCTCAATACTATTTGGTGTACAATAAACTAAGTATAATATTGTTTCAATCTCTCCATCTGAATTAAATAAACGTACTTAAATAAATGTCAATGTAGCCAGCAAACGCCCACTCGCACTAAATCGTATTACCTTAGTAATTTCGCCCTAATGGTATTCATGGGATGGTCTGAATCTGTCGCCCCCACCGGTCACACCCGCGGGTTGAGGACTCGGTGTTACGAGATCTGCTGTTTAATTTTGATGTGAATGAAAGAAAGTAACGTTACACTTACAAACTAATAGGGAATATGCATGCAATTTTATTTTCAAAATAAAATACTTATTATCTCTAGTTAACAATTATGAAAGAATTTTTAAAATATCTTCGTTAGTGATGAAGTTATTAAGCTTCAAAGTTGACAATTAGAAAGAGAAGGCCGATACGAACTGTGACGTCAAATACTATGAAAACAGCGGTTTCGCGAGAGGGACAGATATATTTGTTTAAAATAGTTATACTTATCTCGTTTGTGTTTCGGTCAAATCCGATTCTTTTTTCACTGTTAGTATTATTTTTTTGTATACTTCTAGATAAACTGTTAAGATAATAAAAACAAAAATCATGCATATTCCCTATTACGTGGCAGACAAAGTATACCTAGATAAATATGAGATAACTAAGATAATAAAGTTGAAGAGTTTTTGGAGTGAAAACTTCTTTAAGCGCGTTGAGCACTTTTTGGGTGAACAAAAATCATGGGACTCGCGTCATCGTCACCGAACGCTTTCCATGAGCTATATGTATACTGTGTATATGTCAACGGAAAATAGCAAACTCCGTTAGATTATAAAATAACTTGAGAGATTGTAAACACTCGATAAATTGTCAACTGAATATTTGAAATACCATTTCACGCATCAAAATTTGATAGTCTATAATTTCGCGAAGTCATTCCGAGAAATTTTGGGGTATAATAAAATGGCAATTAATGGCAACCTTAAAATAATAAACAAACTCGCATTAATAGCTAGTCGCCAATAGGAATTTCCCAGTGACAGCCCGGAGTTTGGAAGTTGGTGGTCACACCCCGTGCCTCGGAAAGCAGGTTAAGCCGTTGGTCCTGCACTAGATCTCTCTCCGGTCGTGTTGGGTTGCCGTCCCACCGCCCACCGTCCCACCGTCGTGTTGGGTCGTCATCGTAATATGAGAGTGATGGAAGAGGGAGTGCACCTGTGTTCGCGCACACACGCCTGCACTATAATATGTCCCGCGCCGATGGCTAGTCTCGGTTGAGATTGGCCGCCATGGCCGAAATCGGTCAGGAATACTATACTAGATGTACGATAGGACCTATTAATTAACAAAAAGTCTTCCAAGTCATCGCAAAGACAAAGTAAAGTTATCTTCAATGCAATAATATAATTGAGTCTCGGCGACGTCGCGTCTCTGCGTCATTCCGACGTCAAATTATCTTACAAGGCGTTGCTATGGACAAACATTCCAATTTTACATGGCTATGGTGGAAATACGAAGTTTTCATTGAGAACAGTGGATCATAGGGGGTTCACTTCGTATGATCCTGCTGACCTAGTATACTTTCCTACGCATCATTACACTTTTTTTTTTTTTTTTAAGGGTGGGAAATCATCAAATGACTTCTTCCGCTCTGGGTGGAGCGGAAGGGCGTGTCAGACTAGACTCTTACTGACTAAAACCCATCCGTGTTCCTTCTTAAGCCCTTTGCGTTCCAGGGCCGCGGTGACTCTTTCGAACAAATTCCGCAACCCTGGCAGACGCTTCATTACACTTGCCCACTAGTAAGATGTTTGATTGATTTGATTGATGTTTGTTTGAGAAATGTTTGTTCACATTATTATATCTACCATCTTTATATCATGTTTTTGGCAAATAAATGATATTCTATTCTATTCTTAATGATATTCTATTCTAAGAATCAATGCAATAAACAAACAAAAATTGAATATTCAAAAGCGAATGCGAACCTAGATACATTTTAAGAACTCTAAATTCAAATAAATTTGAAATGGAACATCCGGAATAATTAATGCTAATTCATTTTAAATAATTTTACCAAAAAAAAAAAGTCGCTTTTAGCAGTTTCTAATCATTTGAAGAGGACTTACAGATTTAAAAAAAGAATATCAGCTAATTTATTTATTTATTTATGGCACTCCAACGACTTATTCACTAATACATTTTATGAGGTACTGTAACAATTAAACTTAAATCTAGAGTGAATTTGTCACTTACAGGTGTGCACAGCATTTACATGTTTCAAGTTTTAAAGTATTACATAGTACACATTATATTTAGGCTAGGAAAACATAACTACATGAAAACAAAATTTAAATTAAAAAAAGGAGAAAGAAATAACTAAAACTATTTTGAAGCTCTAAATAATATTAATAACACAGTCAATCTAAAATAATAAAAAGTAAGTAATAATAATATAAAAGTAAGTTATGGTATCAATGTTAATATTAAGAGTACAGATATTAACCGTGGCCACCGAGGGCCAGTAACAGTTGTTTACGAAACTGTGATATATTGTTGGCAAAGATGTCAATGCTACTGGAACGTGTATGGAGCTAATTAGTAATTATAAACAACTAGCTTTTGCCCGGGACTTCGTACGCGCATATCCCGTTTTTTTTCCGTTCCCGTATAGCCTATAGCCTTCCTCATGAATGTGGCTATCATATACAAAAAGAATTTTCCAAATCCGACTGGTAGTTCCAGAGATTAGCGCGTTCAAACAAACTCTTCAGCTTTAGTATTAGTATAGTTTGGTACTCCTGAACTATTTTCACTTGGAGTAAGCAATTCCAGACGGGACCATTAGAAACAGATTTCCTCAAGATGTTATCCGTCAGCGTTTACTTTAGTGAGTCGTCAACAAAACGATATCTTTAGTACCAAATTCTACACAAAAATTTCCAATGGAAACACGATTACTGTAACTATCTAAGCCAATTTAATCACGATGTAGAATTGTTGATTTGTCTTTATGTCTGTAAAAGGAAAAGCCTACAGATCATCATCATCATCATACCAGCCGAAAGACGTCCACTGCTGGACATAGGCCTCCCCCAAGTGTCGCCACAACAACCGGTCCTGTGCGTCGGTAACCTTGGTTCTCTTGCGTGTATCTTCATTCCTAATTCGATCACGCAAGGAAACTCCGAGCATTGCCCTCTCCGTTGCCCTTTGGGTGACTTCTTGCCTTCTGATGAGGCCCATTGTGAGCGACCACGTTTCGGTTCCATAAGTCATCACTGGCAACCCACAGACCGCATTATAGCAATCCTTTTACGCTACGCTATAGCCGAATACCATACGAGTTTGTTTTATATTGAATCTTATAGGTACGTTTATTAATATTTTTTACTTGACATTACTGATATTTCTAGTTTAGTAGTTGACCTCGTGAATTTGTTATGTTATCACAGCTTAAGCAAGCACCACTTATTTCGCTGACATAGTATTTAGGACGTTTTATGACAGACTAAATCTACAATTCCGTGCATCGCGGCCGATCGGAGCCGTGCGCGATCTATCGCATGCGACAATAGTCAGAGTATGAGAATGTATGACGCCGTTTCCGAGGTCTGCGACAGAAGCGCGCGGCCGACTGCGGAAGCGGTGCCATACATTTTCATACTTCGACTATTGTCGTAAGAGCCGCGCGCGGCTGCGTCGGCCGCGATGCATGGAATTGTACCTTTAACATAGGCTATGTAGACCAGCCAAACTCAACCCGAGGGGCTTACCCAAGTGGTCCTTATTCCTGCTCTATTTAGGTACCCAGTGTCTCAGTAGCAGTTTTATTGAATACTAACCTACGGGTATTTCTCTTTATTATAAATCGAAAGTGTGTCTATCTGTCTGTTACGCTTTCACGCCTAAACCGCTGAACGGATTTTGATGAAATTTGGTACAGAGATAGATTAGACCTTGGAGACCTTTTGTTGCGAAAAGGGCTTGAATTGAAGGGTTTGAAATAGGGAATGAAAGTTTGTATGAGAGTATTTAAGATAAAACCATGAAACTTTGTATTTAGGCACTCGATAAAAAATAAACAAACAGTGTTCAAGATTTTTTGAAAAATTTGTATCTTAAAAATAAAAATGGCTGGCCACAGTAACTATTTCACGCAGACGAAGTCGCGAGCAAAACCTAGTTTCTCCATTCTGATTATTATTCACTCCTTGACGATGTGTTGAGACTTATTTGTTGTACAGTACATCAGGCTACCCGAAACTGTCAAATTTTCCCAATCAACCTTGAACCTAAAACTCTAGCGATAAAGTTGAAAATCTATTAAAGAAAATTGACAGATTGATGTAGCTTGATGTGCTGTCTATACACCAACCACAATGAAGTCTTTTTAAACAAAAGATTGACTGGTAGAGAATGCCTTGTTGTGCCACTATTATACATGAAATTTAAAAAAAAAAAATCCCTTCATATAAATGCTATTAAATATATCGTTTTATTTTACTGGTGAGTTTTTATTGCGCATTAATATATGGCCCATCTATGTGGCCCAGAAAGAAAAAGGATTGAGCATAGCTGACTGACTGTAAAGCTACGTCCACACAACGCAGCTTGGTCTAGTCTAGACTCGAAGCATAAACCATTTCTTCGTTACCACCATAAAAATCACCAAATCGTCGAGAAAGAATTTGCAAAGTCAAGTAAAATTCCCAGCCTCTGACGCATTGTGCGTCACTGCTAGGGTTGCCAACATGGGCGGATCCGGGGGGCTAAGGCTGTTGCGGAATTGGTTCGGTAGAGTCTTAGAAGGAACACGGATGGGTTTTAGTCAATATGAGTCTGACACGCCCTTCTGCTTAACCCAGAGCGGAAGAAGTCATTTGATGATTTCCCATCCTTAAAAAAAAGGAGGCTAAGGCTGAGGGACTCAAGCCCCCCCTCAAAAGATCCAGATTTCTTTGGTAGTCTACCACCTAACTAAGTAATTGAGGAATTTATGAATAGTAATCCAAAGACACTTGTTATGCGTTAGGTAAAAAAAAAAATTATGTGCTTTTTTAGTCTTTACTTTGCTAAAAAACCCACCCACAGCGAGGTCATGCCACCCCAAACGACAATCCTGGATCCGGCCCTGTTTGCCAACATTTTTCAGCAAAAAATGTACTATTTCTAAAATATGAAATACTCTATAATCCTATTTTAGAAATGGTAAATGAAGATAAAATAATATTGGCTTTTACACCCTGCAAAATAAGTAGGTATTTCTTTGTTTTAAAATAATAATTGTAAGTACCCCACATTTATCTGGCGCCTACTATAGTAGACAATTTCATGGTATTCTTTTACCGCCATTTTGCAATTATGACACTAAAACTCCTTATGACAGGAATAAATCCATTTCAATTTAAAGTCAGAGTCAGAATGAATACAGTATTTTAGATAAGATAATATAAGATAAATCTTTATTTACCTTAAACATGGTATGAAGTTGTTACAGTCAGGTATTAATCTAAAGTCCACATGTTTAGCCATTCAGAATGTATCAATTGCATGCAAAATAGTAATAATGAGTTAAGTGTTACTCAATGTCACAGATATTTAAGGTCAATACAATAATCAAATATGTAGTTTTATCTCAGCATTAAAAAGTTCATAAATGTATAGTTTTACGTTAAAAATATCTCTAACGTCATAAAACTTAAGTTGTTTCATCCATTTCAATAATCCATTTTTAAATAAGTTAGTATAAATAAAACAATTTTATTTCTTTTTAAATTTTGTTATTTTGTTATAAATGCGTATGGATTTATCAAGTATGCCAAAATAAAATAGAGTACAATACTTTTTATAAGAGTACGGGTGGTAACCCTAGTGACTGCTGCGTCATATTATCTCGGAGGGAGACGGCCGGACAATCCTACTTTTTATTGATTCCTTGTTGATTGGGGTCGACGCAATTTGTTGAGGCTGACTGATTGATTCAATATAAATGGATTTCTATGAAGATTAGAAATAATTGTTTTGTACCAGTATAACGAGTGGCACAACGTGGTCTGGTTTTTAAGATACTGTTATCTAAGGAATTGTATGAAAACACAATTGGTAATAATTCTAAACTTGTTTAAAACAAACGGTACTTAATAAAAAAGTTAAGAATTATTATGATAAAAGTTTTTAAGCTTATTCATAAAATATTTTTAAGCCACATTCTAAGTTTAAATATTAATTACAGGTTCTTCCATAAAAAATCTGCTACTCAGTAGGTATTAATGGTTCGATTTATTTATGAATAAGCCTGATCATTTTTGAGGAGAAATACAATGCATTACATTTGAATTTAGAATTCGAGACAATGATCCAATTTTGAAACAAGAAACTCTATGATTTATGATGAGACAACGTTCGATTTTCCTTTAAAATTAAAAAGTAGAAAGCAGACAACGACAGTTTAGCTTTCTACCAGTAAAAGAGGATTCGATACTTCCAGAGGTTACCTCGTATCACACAAACAAAAGAAACGAAGCTGCGGGAAAACACTAGCTAGAAATAAAGACAATTGATCACTGAGGTTTTACAGTAAACCAGAACTATTTACTTAAAAGACAGACAAATCTAATTCTGATTCATTTCTTTACCTTAATCAGACCCTAAAAAAACATTTAAAGAATAAATACAAAACAAGCTAAATTAAGTTCTAAAAGACGTCTTTATAATAACAGTTCTAATAGATATAACTCGGTAACTGAGCAGCGAGTTAGCAACGAGACGATAATAAGTGCGTTGCTATGGTAACGCGCGAGACGCGACAGACGACCTGTCAATGTTAATCATTCACAAACTGTTGTTGTTGCTTAATATTATTTAACTACGAGTAGCTCCGAACCCAGGATTTACCCGGGTGCCTACCCGGGTAAATCCTGGGTTCGGAGCTACGGTAAATGTGATTAATTGAAACAATATTAATAATTACTGAAAATAATTAATAATAAC
Organism: Mamestra brassicae; assembly: GCA_905163435.1. Lineage (NCBI taxonomy): Eukaryota > Metazoa > Arthropoda > Insecta > Lepidoptera > Noctuidae > Mamestra > Mamestra brassicae. The sequence goes on along the minus strand of LR991008.1, from coordinate 15,327,137 downwards.
CTCATCATTTCATAAATGTGAATATTAAATTGAAATTCATCACTTTTAGTAGTTATTATTAATAATTCACTACTCTCGTCGGTAAAAGTAATAAAATAAAATAAAACTCGAAGTTATTTGTCCAGTATTGGGACTTAGGGCACCCCGACTCTTACAGGTTAGGTTAGAAGGTGATTAATTGGAAATTATTAATAATTACCGAACATTATTAATAATTTACGAAAGTCGAGGTAAAAGTAAGAAATTTTATCGGTTATTATTAATAACTAGCTTTTGCCCGCGACTTTGTACGCGCATATCCCGGTTTTTCCCCGCTCTCGTATAGCCTTCCACTTAAATGTGGCTACCATATTCATAAAGAATTTACCAAATCCGCCTGGTAGTTCCAGAGATTAGCGCGTTTAAACAAACAAACAAACTCTTCAGCTTCATTACTACTTTATTATTTAAAACTATAATAATAAATAATAATAATAATATCTTGGGACAACTCACACACGGTCATCCAATCCCAAACTAGGCAGAGCCCGTGCTATGGTAACCAGACAACTGATAAACATACTTATACATACATATTATAGACAAATTACACCCAGACACAGAACAAATGATCATGCTCATCACACAAAGATTTGTCCTGGGTGGGAATCGAACCCACGACCTCCGGCTTAGCAGTCAGGGTCACTAACCACTCGACCAACAGGCCAGTCAAATCACAGCTAAGCACATCTAAGTAATAAAATTACAATCTAACTAGTAAAAGCCGACCAACCAGAACCTATAAAATATAACTGAATTACTAGAAATTTAATAATTCCAAAGAAAATGACTTAAGACTAAGTACGTTTGTAACTTAGCAATCTTTGTAATCTATTTACTTTTTGTCATGGCTTACGACACGGGAAACTGCAGAACCCTCCACTATGCGTGGCCCGACACGCACTTGGCCGGTTTTTAAAGTATGTGCGTTGTTGATCACCCATTTACGAACCAACCTCAACAAGCGTAACTTACGTCGAAGCTCGACATATAAAAAACGGATAAATATCACGACATATTCAAAAATATAAAAAAGCAATGAATTTCCCGCGCCCACTGTTCATTTAACAAACAAAACACACCTCTTGTCTTCCATCGAGCTCGATAGATGGCGCTGTGCCGCCGGCTGAATCGCGCTATGGTTTCGTTACACCCCGCACTACTTAAACCAAGTTTTGTAAAAATCACATAGCTACTTACAATAGGTACACCAATACGTAAACACTAAATTATTTTTGAAAAATCAGTCTTAATTATTGTAAAAGACTGATTTTATTATCTTCCAACAAACTTTTTAATTTATCGAAGAAGTAAGCGCTTCATAAAATATAAACCGGAACAATAATAGTGCTTGTTCCTGTTCTTTTTAGGGTTCCGTACCCAAAGGGTAAAACGGGACCCTATTACTAATTAATTGACATCGATTATTCTGAATACATTTCCAGTTCGATACAGCCCGTCCCTAGCTGTCCTCTCCCCAGCGACGCCCTAAGCCGAGGCCCGTACCCCACAGGGGATGCCCTTAGCGTGTAGTCGCTTAATTTGTAAGTTTTTTATAAGCCCTGGCTGGAGGCTTTAATATTATATTAAGGCCACCACAGGCAAGCCCGGTTAAGCAGTCGACAACCTTATAGGTTGAACTGCGAGAAGCCACTCATAAAAAGTGAATACCTACATTTGCACGCCATGTTATGGCAGGGTATGCTGAAACAAATTTACTGTAATATCATATTGTACCATATTCTAGCAAATAAATATTTTGTTTGATTGATTGATAAGACTTCGCTGTCCGTCTGTCCGTTTGTTGGTCCGTCACCAGGCTGTGTCTCATGAACCTTGATAGTAAGACAGTTGAAATTTTCACAGATGATGAAAATGCCTTGACAAAAAATGCCTTGCATGCATTTTTTTGCCGTTTGTGTGCCCTTAAATATTTAATTTATTCTGTTTTATAGTATTTGTTGTTATAGCGGCAACAGAAATACGTCATCATCTGTGAAAATCAGGAAATCAGGATGGTCACCAACCGATTAGCCTTCGAAGTCAAAGTTCGCGAACATATTCGTAAGAAGTTAGCGGTAGTATCATCAGTTCATCACATCGCTAATGTTTTCCAATTACCTATTTGTTATGATTGTTTAAGTATTTCGTGTACCTATTTATCTTGTTAATTTGAGTATTTATTATATTGTATGTACAGTTTAAGTATTCGTATTATTTATTTAAATGTTTGTATGTATTCATTAAATATCAATCGCTTTTTATTCACCATATAGGTACCTTATCCATTCTCTGCATCACCCAAAGGTTGACTGGTAGAGAATGCCTATGGCATTAAGTCCGCCTCTGTACATTTGTGTGCGTAAAGTGTAAATAAATGTCACGGAACTCTTTGTGCGCGAGTCCGACTCGCATTTGGCCGATTTTTTATTTTACTTCACACAGATAGCAATAATTACCTAACTATAACCTAAGTAGTTTCTGACTGCGACTTAGCCCGCGATACTCAAAAATAATCCCAAAGGAATATACACCCGGGATAAAAAGTATCCCTTGTCCTATTCCAGGATAGCGTCTACCCATGTGTCATATTTCATCCTAATCTGTCCAGCCGTTAACACGTAAGAGAAACAGACAGAGTTATTTTCGCATTTACATTATTAAGATGGATAAGTACGGATGAATGACTTCCGTTTGATGGATGCGGGCGATCATGTGACGTAATTAAGGTAGATATTGAAATCTGCTAAGCTATCGCTGACTTTAAAATATGTCATTTTCATTGACATTTTACGCAAAAATCGATCAAAAGAGCGAGATTTTTCAATAGTCAGGTTTTCGTTCTTAAACTTCCATTTAGTTTGAGGCGAGGCGTTGTGGCATCGTATCGCAAAAACGACTTCGCACTGCAATACAATTCAGCGTGGATTTTTGCGTTGCAACGCCCCACGCAGTGTTGTGTCCTCACCCCATGAGGATAAGGCCGCCAATTAATTTTTTTTTTTAGTTTATGGTTTTCTGTATGTGTGTTAAATTTGGTGTACAATAAAGTATATATAAATAAATAAATAAACTCATTATCAGTATTTATGACCATCCACTTACGCACTCTCCATACATATTCTTTTCCCCCACATCTATTGTATACATTCCATAAAAAAATTGTTTGATATTATTTCGAAGTTAAGTTCCTAAAAAAAAAACTTTTCTTTTTTCTTTATTGGTGAGAAATATTTTTTTTTTTGTATTTTTGACAGTTGACAGTTCTAACCTCCACAATTCTCTGAACAAACACTCCACATTATAAACTGGGTAGCATGATACCCCAGGCAAGATTGGTGTCAGAATTTCTGGCTTCTGGTTCTGACTACCCGTACTTAACGACTGTAAAACATCTACAAATTATAGACGGAACCAAAAGCTTAACGTGCATTTCCGAAGCACGAAGGAGCCTCCGTATGAAATCAATGGTCACCCATCCACGGAACGACGTTGGCAAGCGTTGCTTAACCTTGAAGATCGACTCGTGTTGATGATATTATTAAACCACGAGCTCCTCCTAATTAGTAATCAAATAATGTCTCTACTAATCAAAAGCTTTCTTAGAAGCCTGTAAACGTTAGTACTTACGGAGCTATTTCAAGTCGTCCCAATTTGAAGTCGGTTTTCCTCGTAAATTTGGTCCGGAATTAGAAGTCGTTTTTCAAAGACTTCATGTTAAGATAATTAAAGAGGTTTCAGAAATAGTCACTTCATTCAGTAGACTTAATTGGATTAATATAATTGAAAATTGTACAAATTTGTGATCGGTTTATCGAGTGTTTTCAACTTTTTCTAACGCATCGTTTCCCAAGTTTATTACAAAGCAGGGCACGATAGAGTTGCGGAATTTGTTCGAAAGAGTCACCGCGGCCATGGAACGCACAGGGCATGAGAAGGAACACGGATGGATTTTAGTCAGTGAGTCTGACACTCCCTTCCGCTCCGCCCAGAGCGGAAGGCGTCATTTGATGATTTCCCATCTTTATTAATCAGATGAATTTTATAAATTAACATTCATCTAATAGATAAAAATTTAACATAATACATTTCATTATTTCCAAATTATCCTTTTCAATTAATTATTTATCATGTCACCATCTTGGGCCACATTAATTTCCACTTGCAACCTACTCGCATGCAAGTAGCATTACATTGCGGGCTACCGAGGTATTAAGAACCCAATCGCTCGATCGTGCCTTTTTTTTAAAGATGGGTAATCATCAAATGACTCCTTCCGCTCTGGGCGGAGCGGGAGGAAGTGTCAGACTCTTACTGACTAAAACCCACCCGTGTTCCTCCTAATTCCCTTTGCGTTACGGGGCCGCGATGACTCTTTCGAACAAATTCCGCAACCCTGCCAGGCTTTGGGCCTAGCGGGCCCCGTCTCCTATGCTGAATCTCTCTGAGGCGCGCGTGGAACACAACGCGCCATTATATAGGTAATCTACCCGTGGATGTCGTAATAGGCGACTAAGGGACTCACCAGAGAATGGGCAGCAACATTCTCTGTGCATTGCAACAGCTACACTGCAATCGACAAACCGCCTGCCAAGCGTGGCGATTATGGCCCCCTTTGGGCGAGGCCCATGTCTAGAAGTGGATGTCTTTCGGCTGATATGATGATGATGATGATGACACAAAACCAACGCGTTATCATTTTTATCTTCATAATAATAATATTTCATGATAATCGTCTGAAACCCCTCAGCTATATCTAATGTTTTCTTTTCAATCGTATACTTATTAAACGTGTGCAAATAAAAGACTTAAAAAGCTTTACAAAAATACAATCGTACTTGTAATGAAAACAGAAATGTGTTTTTCAAAGCAAAAAACGATATTTCTTAAACATAACATTGTGGGTTTTCAGTTATGAAAAACAATTCATTTGTAACTGCTCTGCTACCTTAAGGCAAAATCACACATGGTCGTTCTCCAGAATTCGGTTGCCTATGGAATTCGGGCAACCGATCAAGGGTCGAATACACCTATCTTCGGACATCTAGTCCAGCTTCAGTTACCTATTCGATTTCACTCAGACTACTACTTAGCCCGAATTGTAGTACAATTACCAGTGTAATTAATGCAACGGTTGTCCGAATTCGAGTTCAGTCTTTCAAGCGCCCGAAAAAGGACTAAGTAAAATTTCCTACGGAAAAAAAAGTCTTAATAAATGAATGAGTTAATATTAAACGCTGTGAATTCGGCATTAATCAAAAATCAAAATCAAAATCATTTATTTGTTAAACATAGGTAATAATAATGACATAAGATCTTACAAATTAGGTAGTGCGCTATGTTTTGCCAATTGGCATACAAACTGTCATATACAAAATTAATATACAGCTATTTTTTTTTTGTGAGCATGCATTAAAACCGGACCATAAATTACTCATCATTCTTGGAGTTCATTAGTCGTCTCGTCACTTGTAATTTTTGTTCGACCTTATTACCCTTACTAGCCTTGTTTTTTTTTCACACAGCCCATCTATCGTCTCTTTGGTACTCCCTTATTGTATTGCCATTCACATTTATCCTCAAAACTTCCCAGGCGACATTTTCCAACAATAACAATAACCAATCAATCAATTGATTGAAACACCCCCACATAGGTACCTTTCAATTAAATCCACCCTATCGTTAATTGATTTTACAGCCAGCCTCCCATTGACGCAATAAAATTGATGTCCCCGCCATCTTAATAAAGCATAAGTGAGTTCGTTAAGAGCTCACCGTTTGGTACGCCTCATAAAATAATGGGTTCTTAACGGACCGGTTATGGCCGGTTGCACATAATTTTAACAGAGACGTTAAGGGTCCGTCAGTGCTGTGCAGTTTATCGGTTAAGAGGTCTTGCAAACGTGTTAAAACGAGCTTCTTGAGTTCAGGACGGTAATGGCCCACATGCAGCCAGCATTTTATTGTTATTGGGTACTTTAAGCTCCCTCATAACGGGCTGTCTTCCTATTATTTTTATTGTTTCATCTTTCTCAGTTTGCGATTAGGATTTCGGTCGTCTAGTGGTGTTAGTGGTCTCATGACGTGGGCGCATGAGGTCCTAGGTTCGATTTCCTGGTCGGGCAAAGTGTTTTTGGGATTTTTGTTCTGAAATTTTTCAGTAGCGATGCAGAGATTGGACTTAAATTTGGTTGATGGTTATGGGCTCAGCTCCTATTATATGGGACTTAAAATATTACTGGTTGGATGTACCTCTGCCCAACCTTTTAGGTAGTACAGGCGTAATGTTATGCATTTATATTAGCATAGATACAGCTTAACCTTTTATTTATTTATTACACATATACTTTATTGTACACCTCATAATAAGAACAGGACAATCAAACATAAAAAAAGTGTACAATGGGCACAATTCATGACATGACATGGGTGACAATTTCACGCGATATTTTACAATCTTACGGCGTTTGCCATTTTCCGGTGACATCGACACACAGGGCATTTGAAAGAATAGGACCTAAAAGTTCCTTGAATAGGTAGGCTTCTACAATCCAACTCATAGGGGATACCAATACACCCTTTTATTTATTTATTACACATATACTTTATTATACACCTCATAATAAGTACAGGACAATCAATATACCCTTTGCTTTTCAGGGCCGCGGTAACTGTTTCGAAATAATCCGCTACTAAGTGATGGTGCATGCTTTAATGGAAGCTGGAACAATATATTTTTCAGGTCTACCTTTGTGCTAAACAGATCTTCAAAACGAAACCCAACCTGAATCACGCAGTAGATATCCGAGTTATCGTGTCACTAAAAATCGATTGTTATAACCAGCACTAAAACACATGTTATTTACGATCATCCATATCACCCCCACGTAATTTATCGCCGGGATATGCTAAACTAGCTCAAAAAGCGCTTAACCTAGTAGGAAAGCGGCTGTAAAGTATCTCAGTATAGTATTTTATATGCAAATCAGCTTGTGCAGCGAAGCGGAATTGTATCGAAGCGCTCATTCAGCTTTATTTGAAGACGTTTCATTATTCATGAAGGATGAAGCTTCTACTTTGAACTCCATGTAGTTGAAAGACCTTTTACCTTTGGAAGAAATTTTGATACTTGATTGCGAAAGATAGATTGTGAGCATCTAGAATGTATTAATATATTTGAAATCAAAATTCATTTATTCAAATTAGGCTGAGAGCCAGTCATTTTTCAACGTCAATGTTTTTACATAATGTAAAGAGTCCCCCAAATAGCCCGCCCGTCACCACTACCTACTTAGTATTTTAGCTGAGAAGAAGTGGCGCAACAAACTTCCCGGCAACCAAGAAAAAAGGCGTAGGAATAAGTTTCAGCATTCAAGGAATGCCAAGGTTATGAGACCCTGTTACGTCTGTCAGCCACAGTGCTATAACTTTTTGCGGTAATGTCTAACCTAATTGATAAAAAGCATATGAATAATAGTTATGGTTATACTGTGCGTGAGTCCTACTGACTCCTGTTCGTTCTTTCAGTCACAATAAATATAATAATCAACATCTCCTTTCCTTCCAGGACGCCCATTATGAATGGAGCGAAACAGACATCCTATCCCACGGCTTCAGCGGCCTCAGCCTTCACCGACAAGACAGCCTCACCCAGCGTCCCTTGGCTGCCCTCAAACGGACCAGCAGCAAAGGCAGTGCCTACAGCCTCCGCAGCATGAGGAAAGAGATGACGAAGCCAACCACACAGGTTGAGAGGCCTCCCACGATACCTGACGCAGGGTTTGGGACCCTGGAGATAAAGCTGGCATATGAGAACGCGACCTCGTCGCTGGCTGTGACCGTGCTTAGGGCGAGGGGTCTCATTGGGATGGATATGACTGGGCTCTCGGATCCGTTTTGTAGATTAGAAGTTTTGCCTAGAGGTGAGTAGATTCGTAATACTTTTAACTACTGCTCTTCATCATGGGACGTATTACTTAGACTCCGCAAATCATAGGAACTATATACAGGGTTATTTTTAAAACACTTACAAACTTTCACTGGGTTTTTGTTGTTGATCGGCTTCTCGCAGTTCAACCTATGAGGTCGTCGACTGCTTAACCGCGTTAGACTGTGGTGGCATTAATATAAATATTAAAGCCTCTATCCGGGGCATATTAAAACTTACAAACTAAGCGACTGCACGCTGAGGGGTACCTGTGGGGTACGGGCCTCGGCTTAGGGCGTCGCTGGGTCAGCTAGGGACGAGCTGGATTGAACTAGTCTTTCAGTAGGTAAAAGTACTCATGATTAGAACCAACTTTTACGATGGGACCAACTCTAAAATATCAAAAAAAAATAATCAGCTGTTTCATACAAAATGCAATGTTCACCCGATGAAAATGTAGATTTTTTTTTAAATTTTTCAGGGTTGGTGTCATAGCAAAAGTTGTTTATAATCATCAGTACTTTCACCCACTGTAAGGTTGTTAGTATTTTACAAATAACCCTGTATAACTCCTCCATCAAAAGACAAGAGATGTGCCCATAGAAATGTTAAAAATTATATCTATGGCTGTCACCACTGCCCGGAGAAAATTTAAGGCAACCGCAGTTACAATGAAATAGGCTGTCTAGATAAATTCATCCTGATTCTGTTGCCGCTCCACAACAATGCGGAACTACTACTAAGTAGGTATTTTGTGTTCTAATCAGAGAGCCAATTTTACTCATTTTTAAGCAATGTTCGCATTCGCATCTTAGTCACTATCTGTCAAAAATGTATGGAAATTGAGGCTTTTATGACAGATTGCGAATGAGAACGTTGGTTAAAAATTAGTCGAATTTGTTCTCTGGTCAACCGCATGAGTACCTATAGCTTTCATGATAATGACTTACCGATCCTTGATATCTGAATTAAGTATTTGAAATTAAGTATTTGTTAACCTCTACTTTAACTTTAAAACCTGTCAAACTTTGGCATTGTAGAAGGGTTTGACACATTCTTATCACCAAATAAGTAATAATGAATAGTGTAGGTCTATACATTGATGACCAGTTAAGTTGGAATAAGCAGATTGCTCAGGTTAGCCAGAGAGTTACATTCACACTGCGATCTCTCTATAGATTCAAGCATTTTCTTCCTTCCAGCACTAAAATCACTTTGGTCCAGTCACTTGTGCTTCCTATTATTGATTATGCTGATGTTTGCTACTCTGATCTATCCCAAGAACTTCTCAACAAACTGGATCGACTTCTTAACAACTGTATTCGTTTCATTTTTGGCCTTCGTAAATATGATCACATTTCTTCCTTCCGTTGCCTATCCGTCAGAGGAGATCCCTCAGATCCCTCTGCATGCTCTTCACTATCATGAACGATCCTTGTGCTCCTGATTATTTAAAACAATATTTTAAAGTGTTGGGCAGTTCTCACAGTCTCAACCTTCGAGCATCTAAAAACTTACTTCTTCATATCCCTTCTCACCGCACCGGGTTTTTGTCTAATTCCTACTCTATTTCTACAATTAAACTCTGGAATATGCTACGCCTTGACATCAAGAAGGCGGAGTCAAAATGTTCCTTTAAGCGTAAAATCCGAAAACACTACTTAAAAGCTTGTCATTCTCAGTCGTCCTTCGTCATGATCACTATGAATTCTCTTAATCGGTATGATTATTATATATCATATTTATTAGTTTATTATTTTAGCATATATACGTATTTTATTAGTATTATATATATTATCGTATCTTCTTTCCGAAATGTTAAAATTCAATTTTGAATCTTATTTTTATTTATTGTACACCTACCACAGTATAGTCTTTATAACCCAAAGGTTGACTGGTAGAGAATGCCATGATGCATTAAGTCCGCCCATGTACCACTATTGTACATAAAGTTTAAATAAATAAATAATGACTTTTTCTCCACCAGTGTTCCGAAACTAAAAAAAAATACTTAATAACTTCTTTGAAGTTCACTAAAACCTCCGAATGCTTAGGTACTAATTCTTACTTTCTCTTGCCTGTCTACTGTTTCTTGTGCTACCCTAATATTGTCAGTGAAAACTTTTAATTGGCCTTCTTTCACTAACTGTGAACTATCTGTATCCTAACTGTAAGTTTTCTTAAGAAATAAAATAAATAAATGAAAAAATATTATGTTCAATTGAGGAACGTGCCTTGACTTTTATAAGATTCTCAATATTTATTCAACGTTTTGTGATTCGCAAAGTGTCTTAATTGAAAGAGTTTTCCTGCTCACACGGCTATTTTTCTATCTTCCAGAGGGATCATACTCCAACCGGCTGCGAACGAAGACAGTCCACAAGACTAAGAACCCGGAGTACAACGAGACGCTGCACTTCTTCGGCATCACGGAGTCCGACCTCGCCGTCAAGTCTCTGGAGATCGTGCTATTTGACGATGACAGGTAATTTTATTTTATTTATTTAAGGAGAAACAAACAGTAGTAAGTACAATAAGAAATAGTCATAATATCTTAAATATTACATTTGAAACAGTTATGCTACCCACTACGTTCTCCACAGATAACAATTAAAAGTATTTAAAAACTAGCTTTTGCCACAGATACAGAAACCTATAAACGGTATTTCTGGATTTTTAAAAATAAAAGAAAAAGTAAATTTGTGTGCGAACATTATTAAACATTACCCACGTTGTATAGTAATTTGCTGATCTTTTAGAGTTGCTTGGATCTGCTTCTTGAATGCGCTTTCACTAAGAAAAAGAATGTCGATTGAATTAAACTCTTTGGTAAGGATATTAATCCTGTTCTTCTTCCTACTAGTAGATACCAAAACAATGTGAGTCTATGTTTGTGTCTATTGTTGTTATTTAATCAAGCTCGCCTCCACGATGGAAACTTTTCATACAGTTAAATCATGGAATAGGATACTTTTCAACCCCTTTAGTCTTGTCAAAGTCAAAGTCAAAGTCAAAACGTTTATTTCAATTAGGCCATTAAACGGCACTTTTGAACGTCATCGTCATCTTGCTGCCACTCAAAGTCAAGTTGCATGTTTTAAAAGGCCCAAAATAGTTGTATCAAATCCGTTACACAATTAATTCTCGCGAAACACATGAAGAATAGAATTTTGTATCGGAAAATTTCTTTGCCGGAGTTTTCAGAATTTTCCTAAGTAGTAGATAGACACATAAAACACGTGTTATAGGTACTCGAGCTCAACAGTTTTCAACTTCAAGCAAAATCTGCTACAATTTTAGTCGAGCACCTAACTACATTTTTTTCAAATAGACTTGACATAAGTGGCCCGAAATACAGAGAATTTAGATACAGCGTGGGTGGCAGGTAGCTATCAACTTAACTCGTATGTACGTACGGTCTACAGAAGTAACTTTTAAGTTGCCAAGTTTGGGTCGCACAAGTAACTAGAACGTGTCTGGAATCTCACGTGCCTAAAGGAGATCGATCTCAAGGCCCCGCAATCTGGAAGAAATAGTCCTCAAATATCTCACCTGCCTATCTACGCTTATCCTAGCAAAAATATTCTTCATAATTATTTAAATAGGTATTCGTGCAGATTATTCTATAACTAGCTTTTGCCCGCGACTTCGTACGCGCATATTCCGAATTTCCCGTCCCCATATAGCTTATAGCATTCCACATGAATGTTACTATCATATACAAAAGAATTTTCCTAATCCGACTGGTAGTTCCAGAGACTACCGCGTTCAAACAAACAACCTCTTCAGCTTTATATCTATTAGTATTGCTGATTCATTTAATTCTATCGGTCAACAATAATAATTATCTAATCCATTATGTTGATAAAAAAAATACCTTATGACATGTCGCACCTTTAAAGTAAAACCGTTACTAAACGAAATTATGAAATTTATAGTCGCACCTTTAAAGTAAAACCGTTACTAAACGAAATTATGAAATTTAATAGTCGCACCTTTAAAGTAAAACCGTTACTAAACGAAATTATGAAATTTTATAGGGGAGCCAATATTAGAAAATACCTAGTCACTGTTTTAGATAGATGGCATTGATACCTCAATTCATGAAAATTTTCGTTTAGTAACGGTTTTACTTTAAGGGTGCTATGTGTTTGTACTACCAGTTACTATACTCTATGGTACTACCTACCTACACAACAAGTAAGAATGAAGTAGGTGTCCGAGACAGGTTGTGCAGAGAACGATAAAGCAGGGAAAAAGCTTCCTACCATTTCCTGACCATTCTCTTCACAAAGTGCATCAACATGAGGACATAAGGACTCTCCACCACCATTTTCAGGGTTCTAATGTTACTGAAACGCGTTCTATTAATCAAAAGTCATTTATTCAAATTAGGCTGAGTGCCAGCACTTTTTGAACGTCAAAGTTCTACATAAAGACAGTCCCCCTAAACGCCCGCCCGTCACCTAGTGTTTTAGCTGGGAAGAAGTAGCGCAACAAACTCCCCAGCAACACATCTGTCTGTTAAGTTTTAAAAACTTGAATTTATACAGTAGTATGCAAAGTAACTTTACAAAACATGACACAGAAAAATAATATGTCTAATATGTAAATCAAATTGTAAATGAAATTAATTAAATTAATTAAACAACAGGATTGTGACTGGAACCACAAGTGATGAACTAGAGCCAACATAGTTATTATAATAAACTGTAAGTTTATCGTTATAACAAATGTGAAAAAAAACCATAATTAATCAAAATAAAAACCATAAATAATTCTATGCAACAGTACCTAAGTGATCCGACTTTTTTGCAAGATACTGCATGGAACCCCTCAGTTTTGTTCTGACAAACATCACTGAAGCACCACAGAAACTCCTTGTTGAAACTCCCCCGGAGTTTCAACAATATCCTTGGAACTAAATACTTACTTAAACTTTTGGTGTAGATGACCCATAGAACCCCGATTACCTACCTGACTTTGACGGAACACCTTGAACAGTATTTATTTATAAGAAGGTAGGTTCTTCAATAATATTTTCAAATAACTAGGTATCTAACTAGTAAATCCAACTTCTGCATAGAGTACAAAAAATACAATCGATCAGCATAAAAAAAAAAATAAGTATCTGCATCTCTACCGCCACTGATGACTGACAACGCGTAGGTACGTACCCCCAATTTCTGGATTAAGAATTTGAAGTTGAGTATTTTTCAAACTAAGCCGGAAATCAGTTTGACAAGTTCTTAACACAAAATAGGAACTCAATTCAGATACCGGCCCATAGACAGACTGCATTTCTTTTTCCGAAAAGTTGCCTAATTAGGTACCTACCTACCTACTTGTATTTTTATCAAAGAGTTTGGGTACACATTCCCCTATCGCCACTGAGCAAGCTTTCAAACTGAATATATTGTCGTAAGGTAATCCTCGAACATCGGCCGGTGCGTCAAAAACTAGGTCAAACAGAACACATTACTTTTCCGCTTTGGGAAACTCCAACACATGTTCAGAGAATACTTTAGTCAAATAATTTGTTAACGTGGCTATCAAATTATGGTCCTTTTCAACGATACACTATAAAACTTTTTGAATCGATGAAAAGATTGACTGCAACCAGCTCATTTTTGTACCATGTTTATTGTGTGTGTCTCCTGGATCACAATAGTTTGTGGTTTAAATTAAGTTGAAAGTTTGTTTCTTTTTTGCCACAATGAAGATTTATTATTTAATGCTCTTGCACTCAAAATATTTTTTGATGAGCTACTGAATGAACTAGGTATTTCATTTTACCACAACGACTTTAATTATCTCCTCGAGATTAGTTCCTGCAACTGACTTGCATGAATACTCAAAGCATATCAACTCTGGTTGGAGCAAAGTTTTCAGTTGGGATATTTACTAAGCGAAGCGTGTGTGCAGTTCAAACATCTCTACCTAAGTTCCGCGGGTTTACGGTAGCTAGGTTGTTTTGAAGTATTCTTAATTAAACATGCAATACCTTTGTATTGCATGTGTGTGTTTGTATTGAAGGTTACTACTGTAAAACTTAAATCACCTTACTGTAACTTTTAGATAGTGATTTTTTTACATTTCAAAGATTCACACCAAGTTCATCATAATATAGGTACTTACATGACTAGTAGAAGTAACAACAACGTTTAATCGGACCTACATACATAAAACATAAAAACACAATACAACATTGAACACGAAAAGTAAAAGCCCAGTATTTAGGTAAAAACTAAAAGATAAAAATTTAAGAAAAATCAGACGAATTGAGAACCTCCTCCTTTTAAAGAAATCGGTTAGGTAATAAAATGTTCTAAGTATAAAATTTTGTTCACCGATTGGCGTGGAAAATATTACTATGGTTAAATTTAAAACTATCCTTCTATTCTCAGATACGGATGCGACGAAATGGGTTCTGCGACAGTTGCCCTCCGAGAATGCACGAAGTCCCCAGCACAACTCCGCTTGGCGCTGTCAGGAGCCTCGGGCTCCGAGCCCACTGGCCCCAGAGTGCTGCTTGCGCTTTGCTACAGCACCAGGAGACGGGCACTCGTCGTCACCATCTGTAGAGGAGCTGATCTGCCGCCACAAGATAGCAATGGATACTCGGATCCGTTTGTTAAATTGTAAGTTGAAGCGCCTTTGACTTGTTTTATTTTTTCAATCTTTGCTTTTAAACTTAGTCAATTTTTATTTTTCTGGGTCAAACTTTAGCTAAATCTGACTAATAACTGGTTGCTTTCGATGAGTTTTGCCTACTTAAGTACAAGTTTTCTGTAGGATCGCTCAAAAATTATTTTCATATTTCAATGAGATTTTTTCATTAAAGTACTGTAGTAGGTAGCTAGGTACCTACAGCAAAATTAAACCTATGCTAAGTATGGTGTTACTTTTTTCATTCTTTTCAGGCATTTGGACCCAGACCCATACCACAAGAAGCACAAAACATCGATAAAATGGCGCAATCTAAACCCAGTGTGGAACGAAGAGTTCCTTTTCGAGACTCGTCCAACCGAACTTTCCCGCCAAAATCTGACATTGACAGTTTGGGATAAGGACTACGGCAAACCCAACGACTTTTTAGGTAGCCTTGTTTTAGGGGCAAGTTCTAAAGGCCGAAGATTAAAACATTGGATGGACTGCATAAAGTTTCCTGACCATCGTCACGAGTCGTGGCATTCGTTAACTGATACGCAACATCTGTAGTTAATTATTTTATTTATTTTGCATGTAAATAGGACGTTCAATGTAAAAATCAATCTGTATAATAATAGTCTATGGTTTTGTTCTGCTAGTCGCCAGTTTATAATCGGCAAAGTCAGCTTTAAAATATGTAGGTACATACCTACAGATGGACAAATGATTTTCACTTTCCAACTCTGTGAAAGTACTTACATGTATTTAAGTGAAATATCATTTTTGAAGCCGAATGAAGGCACATACATTTAAAAAAAGCCCCAAAAGGTTAGTAAGTAATGAATTTTCTGAGAATAAACTGGTATTAATAGGGTAAAAATTAAATGAAGAGAGCTTCAAAGCAAAAGGGTGCTGAATAATCTCGTAAATTATTAAATATTTGAGTAATATTTAGAACAAAAAAACTATTCAATGTAAAAAAATTGCTTCTTAATGTTCTATTTAACCTATTTATCTATGAAAAATGAGCGCTCTTTTGCTTCTAAAACTGTTATGGGTAACAATTTTATTGTTAAAGAATATCTAGTGAATCAAAAATATATTTGTATACTTATGACGACAAATAAATATAGTTATCCATTTAGAAATTAAATAACAATGTTATTGTTCAAAATATATTATACCCTTGTTCTCAAATAAAAATGGCGATTCTAAACCATTCTGAACGGAAAAAAATCATTTAAATTTGAAATGTTATGTAGAGTTCTCAATGAATGTATAAAAGAATAGAAAATAACGATGTATGTATTTACTTAGTTAAGTTTGAATCCATATTATAGATAGATTTAAAAGTTGTTGAAAGTAATTTCTGTGTATTTTTGTACTTTGCTGTTCCAAATTGCATGTGCCAAAAAATGTATCTTTGAAGTTTAGTAATTAAGCTGACGACTGCCTTTATATCGTGTACCTACCTAATACTGTCAAATGTGGAATAAACATTTTCCGAAAATAATCACTGTTTATTTTGAAAAAAAAAACATTTCCTAACCATATACAAAATATTGCAGCATACCGTAATAAAAACATAAAAAACTATGTTTTATAAAGCATTAAAAAAAAAGTAAATACTCTAATTAATTAATATAAAGTTATCGAGACTATTTCACACAACTTATATTGACTAAAGTTTGTTGTGACTGACTGTACCTACTTACTCAGAAATAAAAACAGAAGATATAGAAATGAATGCTCATGAATATTAAAAACTAGAACAATTTATATAATAAATAAGTACTTTTAGATAAAATCACAACATTTCTCAAGTCAGACTATGTTGAATGTTTGCGAAAAACGAAACGCATAACTCGAACGCAGTAACGAAACGTATGAAAAAAAGTTGTTTTGTGAACTTTTTTGACATGTAGGAAATCGTGAGAAAATCGTATTTTATTCAAAGTAGTGACTATAACTTGTTGAATTTAACCTTATTTTGTTAATTATGTGTTAATTTAAGTTTATTACAGTATGGCGTTTCTGTGTCCAGTTAGAATTAGAAGGGGGAAGAAGAAGAAATGTAAGTATCGAGCTTTCATTGGGAACTTTTCAAGTCAATGACCTCAGACTTTCTATATAATTATAAATATATAAAACTAGTAATTTCATCCTGTTTCACCTGACAACCTGTATGCCCAATACCCTTGACCGTGAGAACCTCAAATTAGGTATTGTAAATCGCAGTCTAAATAAAAAAAACTTGATGAACCATAGATGCAAAAGTTTTTGAATGTATGATTCAGATCACAAATTTTTGAATGAATGCCTAACTACTTGAAAGTTATTTATTAGGATTAGTTATTTAAATATATTCTAGATTTAGCTTTCCCAACCTGTTTTAATGTAACATTCAACATCTCTTTCTATTTCATCAATATTTTAAACCTAGACTAACTTAAAATAGCTTGAATCTCTTAAATAAAACCATTCAATGACAAGTAATATTGATGTATCAGACAAGCTAGATTGATTGTACAGAATATCATTTAAGTTTTGTGACTCTTAAACACAGTGAGTTAAAGTTTTAACTCTCTTAAAGTTGATTATTTAGATCTTCAAAGATTGTAGACTTAAGTTTCCATAATATCTTTCCATTCAAACTAAAGGACAACTGTGATGTCTGCTTTTCACTGCACAGAACCTGCTGGCGTATGAATTTGCTGCTGTGCAGCGTCTCGGTGTTTCAAACCTCCATTCGATATGATTCTACCTGTACCTAACATTATTACTAAGCCAACAAATCTTGCTTAAATAAACATCATTTCCCAATTTTATCATATTTCTCTGTTTGTTGATTAACACATCTAATTCCTTTCCAGCAAGCAGCGGTGACTCAGACAAAGACTTATCACGTCCCGGCTCGGGGCTAAGTCCGGGCATGGGACGTATCACTGGCTCGGCCAGCATAGAGACCCTTGTGCGGGTTGGCATTGAGAAGGAGCATGGGTTGAGTCCTGACTCCAAGATGGTGGTGCTACATGACTTCGCTCCTTGCGTTGATGATGAGTTAGAGGTTAGAGCAGGTTTTCTTTGATGTAAATGTGTTATATGTAAAGTTATCAATCTTTATACAACTTTTTGTAACTGTAAATGTAAAGTTTTGAACAAAAACCAAATAAATTCACATTAAAAGACTTATTCTAGAAGTGTAGAGCTAAATGTTAGTGAGTGACTCCTCACAACACTCTTTCCCTCTGATCTATTTTTCGAAAATAATCTTGTTTAACTTTTTAGATACACGGGAAAATTGCAGACTCCGTGAGATTGTAATAAATCTTTGTTAGATTAAAAAAATTTCGATATATTATGAATTAATTGTTTTGTATACTTACATTTAAATATTAAAAAAAAAACCCTTGTATACTATAAATCCCATCCAAGTTCAATCATATCCAATATCGTAGTAGTATGAAGTGACACTAAGTGATATTTTTTGCCAAAATACCTTATGAAAAGAGCTGTTTTTTTTTAGTATTTCACAAAAATGACAAGTACATAACAACTTGTTATAACAAAAAATCAGTCATCCATTCATCAATAAGATGAAAAAAACGCCGTTATCTCGGAACTAGCTTTTTGAACTTAGTTATTTCTTGCACTACAATGACGATATAAGATAGAGAGATAGATTTCTTATTAAGAAAAAATAGTTTAAAATTCCAGGCGTTACTTTACAATCTTACGGTGTTTGTAAGTAAGACATCTACACATGACCGGTCCATGTGGTGACTTGGGGAAGCCTATGTTCAGCAGTGTACATCTCTCGGCTGAAATGATGTTGATCTCATTGACTATATCAGCCTTAAATATTATCTGCTAACCAGTCCAATTCAATGAAGTTAATATGAGTAACTAAGTATACATTCTCAATGGCTAAGTAAAATTCAATGTTCCAGGTTAAACGCGGCCAAATAGTAAATGTACTGTACCGAGAGAACGACTGGGTGTACGTCATAGTGGCGGAGTCCCGGCGCGAGGGCTTCATCCCGCACTCCTACTGCGCGCCCTGCGAGCACCACGACCTCAAGAAGAAGCTGCCCCGGAGCCGCTCCCCCACTGACCTGGCGCATCGAGATGTGTCACAGTGAGTACCAAAGGCTTTAACATTTTGAACGCCAGAGCATAAACGCATCGGCGTGCCCCCGACGCCAAGCTACAAATTCGCCATACTTTTTGACACGTATTTGTGACGTTTGGCGTACAGGGCACGCGCTTGCTTGTCATGTATACGTGACAATGGCGGTCAAAAGGTTAAAAAACAAATGGCCTAACTCGGAACAATAGTAAAGTTGAATGGGTCCATAGCAAAATTCCAGTGAGAAACCAATGGCTTAACATGCTTTCCGAGATACAAAGGAGTCTAGGCATATAACAAATGGTCACCGATCCACGAACCAACTTCAGCTAGCGTTGCCCCCCTAAGAGCGAACTGTGGGACTGTTATCTGCGTTCTTTGCAGCATTTCTGATTCTTTTTGATACTTCAATAAGTAAAAAGTTGGCGTTGCTGGCCTTCCAGAAAATTTAAAAGTTATATTAAAAGCACACTTTGTAAACAAGCATATAATAAATTAGACGATTACATTCAAGATAAGAATGCTTGGAAGCATGATAGTCCTGCTCCATAAGACAATCTAGCTAGAGTGTAGAGTAAGTAAATCAGTTGGCATAATGTATTTAACTATATAGATGTACTTTTTTGTGTTTTACTCACACACTGTAAAATCAATTGTTTACAATATTCGTAAATATGTGAGTACTTACTTATTTTAAAACTTTTATTTGAAAAGAGTAACTATGGAGTTTCTTGTCCGTTCTTCTCCATAAGAATCTACCGTTGTGAATGGACAGTAGAGTCTCTTTTTTATACATATTCTTTTAACTGTAATGTTGACGTTCAAAAGTGCCTTTTAATGGCCCAATAGGAATAAACGGTTCGACTTTAACTTCCTTGGGGAGCTGGAGTGGATCGAATGACACATTTGTCCCACCTGCACGCAAAATACGCGCTTAGTCGTAGAGTTGCGGAAACCAGCCCGATTTACATTAAAAATACATACATAGTAAAAAGTTGTGTAACATTTCCTCCCTCCCCAGACTATCGGTATCAGACGGTGTGACAAACGACGGTCACTCGGAGCTGGGCAGCGAGGGCGAGGCGTGTCCCTTCAGCAAGGACCCCTCGGGGCGCTACGTCGTGCTCTACACCTTCACCGCCAGGGACGAGAACGACGTGGACGTGGAGCGCGGGGAGTTCGTCACCGGTCAGTGCTCACTACTTCTATAAGCCATGCATTATACGACAGGGCCCGGGTCTGTGCCGGGGTTGCGAAATTGTTCAAAAGAGTTACCGTGGCATTTGAAAGAATACAGGTGTAATCTGTAAGAGTCTGACACTCCCGCTCGCTTCGCCAGAGCCAGCCAGCCAGGCGGGAAAAGTCATTCGATGATTAGCCAACCAGAAAAAAAACTGGCCAAGTGCGAGTCGGATTCGCGGACGAAGGGTTCCGAACCATTATCTATAACAACGGCAAAAAAATCACGTTTGTTGTATGTGAGCCCCCTTAAATATTTATTTGATTGTTTTTTAGTATTTGTTGTTATAACGGCAACAGAAATACATCATCTGTGAAAATTTCAACTGTCTAACTCATCATGTCATGAGATACAGCCTGGTGACAGACGGACAGCGGAGTCTTGGTTGATGTTAGTCCCGTTTCACCCTTTGGGTATGGAAAAAGAAAAAACTGTCCAAAGTAAGATCTACAAATGACGACAAGGACCTACAACCACTTTGTAAGTATGTATATTAAAGTACATTTCTTGTGTTTCAGTTCTGAACAGAGAGGACCCAGACTGGTACTGGATAGTGCGCAGTGACGGACAGGAGGGGTTCATACCCTCCGGCTTTGTGTACCCTGCTGTAGTTCAAGGTAATTCGCTTTCCGTCAGGCGTGATCGAGGTTATTCCATCCAGCCTATTCCTCAATAAAAACCGGCCAAGTCCGAGTCAGACTCGCGCACGAAGGGTTCCGTACCATTATCTATAATAACGGCAAAGAACGCACGTTTGTTGTACTTATGTAAAAAAAAAGAATTAAATAAATATTTAAGGGGGAGCTTAAATATTTCTTTTATTCTGTTTTTTAGTATTTGTTAAAAACCGCTATAAAGCAGCAACAGAAATATCACGGTTTATGAGATACATCCTGGTGACAGACGGATGGACAGCGGAGTAAGAGTAACGTACTTACGAGTCACTTAGTAAGAGGGTAACGTTTTACCCTTTGGGTACGGAACCCTAAAAATAATGAGAATTAATTCAGCTAATTGAACTCCACTGATGTACATAAGACAAGTCTCTTCTTAGTTTGGCCAGAAAATCTGGTCAAAGTCAAAGCATTTATTTCAAATAAACAATTATCAGGTACTTTT
Source organism: Mamestra brassicae (assembly GCA_905163435.1). NCBI lineage: Eukaryota > Metazoa > Arthropoda > Insecta > Lepidoptera > Noctuidae > Mamestra > Mamestra brassicae. Next base: position 15,306,032 of record LR991008.1, on the reverse strand, counting down.
GAATTGTCAAAGTCAGTCCGTCGAAAACATGAACCTATTTGCACGTTCGAAAGCGTAGATCTCTATGGAGAAGAACGTGCAAGAAAGTCCACGGACACTCTTTTAAATCATTTTACAAAAATCCTGGTTACATTAACCTTGTTGTTTCTATATATGAGAACAATGTAAAGAACGAAAAAAACAATTTATAGTATCAAATATTAAAATGAGCCAGTGGCAACTAAGGGATGACCAGTCTCCACTGACGGCGCCCGTTCACGAACATGACTTGGTTTTTCATCTAGTCTATCTTAATCACTTTTTAACGGGCCATCTAGCTGCGAGTCCCACGCTACGCTGTCATTAAAATAAAGCATGGTAGATAATTAACGTCCCATTCACAGTTGCCATGTTAAAAATAAACAAAGATCAATTGTAATTGATGTTAGTGGATTATGTACCTACAACGTGTAACAGAATAAATGCAAAACCTGAAAACAGGTCATTGTACTCGTCATTATGAACAACTTTTACTATGGAACTAATTCAGAAAACCGAAACATAATTCAAGTTACATTAACTCGACAAAATGTGTGTATATACGTGGACATTATTATTGTTTTTACATTTGTCTCGCTCTTTAACCAAATTGTATAACTAAACGGTAATATAGTAACGGTAATTATATATCTATATAAATAAACGGTAACAGTTTACTTATATAGAGAACATAGGTCATCAGCGTTTTGTGAAAGCCCATTTGGAGGCTTGTTTAATAACACCACAGACACACACACAGACAATTTAACTGCCTGCAGCTCTAATTACGTATACGTGTCTTCTTATAGCGTTATAGAAATAGTTATTTAATAATAATAAATTCTTTTTAAAGTGAAACTTTTATTACATCGTCTCAAATTTTTTGGTCTGTGTGTCGCATGTCGCGTGACGGTCGGCCGCGGAGTAGGGATAAAGTGAAAGGCGCTCGTCAGAGCAGCCGAGGCCAATATGGCGGCGTCTCTAGTTCCATCAGCTGACCGTGTAGTGTATAGACTATTACGACTCATTTGTGCCAGTGCTCCACGCTAATTTGTTTGTTTTTGTCAGTGTTTTTTTATACCCTTAATGGAATATTATTCCGAAAATTTTTAGTAAATATCTAAAATGTGAAAAAAAGTTTCACTTTCACCGTGGTTTCATAAAACCACACAATCCTTTTTTTATACTTACTTATTGTTATTTTTTTTATTTTTTTGCATTGTACAGGCAAATAAAAAAATAAAAATAATGTACTGAACTGTTGTTTCTTTTCTTTTTTACTCAAAAAACTAAACTGTTGCAAAATATCACTTTCAGCAACTCAACAAGACAACACACAGCCCATCTTATCACCACCGCCAACGAACCCCAACAACTCATTGATGAACAACAAGCTCAACAACAGCAACCCGCAGCCACAGGACAGCGACGGACGATACCACGGCACCGAACTAGTCATGCTCTACGATTATAAGGTAATTGTTAAAAACAACAACAACTCATTGATGAACAACAAGCTCAACAACAGCAACCCGCAGCCACAGGACAGCGACGGACGATACCACGGCACCGAACTAGTCATGCTCTACGATTATAAGGTAATTGTTAACAACAACAACAACTCATTGATGAACAACAAGCTCAACAACAGCAACCCGCAGCCACAGGACAGCGACGGACGATACCACGGCACCGAACTAGTCATGCTCTACGATTATAAGGTAATTGTTAACAACAACAACAACAACTTATTGATGAACTACAAGCTCAACAACAGCAACCCGCAGCCACAGGACAGCGACGGACGATACCACGGCACCGAACTAGTCATGCTCTACGATTATAAGGTAATTGTTAACAACAACAACAACTCATTGATGAACAACAAGCTCAACAACAGCAACCCGCAGCCACAGGACAGCGACGGACGATACCACGGCACCGAACTAGTCATGCTCTACGATTATAAGGTAATTGTTAACAACAACAACAACAACTTATTGATGAACTACAAGCTCAACAACAGCAACCCGCAGCCACAGGACAGCGACGGACGATACCACGGCACCGAACTAGTCATGCTCTACGATTATAAGGTAATTGTTAACAACAACAACAACTCATTGATGAACAACAAGCTCAACAACAGCAACCCGCAGCCACAGGACAGCGACGGACGATACCACGGCACCGAACTAGTCATGCTCTACGATTATAAGGTAATTGTTAACAACAACAACAACAACTCATTGATGAACAACAAGCTCAACAACAGCAACCCGCAGCCACAGGACAGCGACGGACGATACCACGGCACCGAACTAGTCATGCTCTACGATTATAAGGTAATTGTTAACAACAACAACAACTCATTGATGAACAACAAGCTCAACAACAGCAACCCGCACCCCACAGGACAGCGACGGACGATACCATGGCACCGAACTAGTCATGCTCTACGATTATAAGGTAATTGTTAACAACAACAACAACTCATTGATGAACTACAAGCTCAACAACAGCAACCCGCAGCCACAGGACAGTGACGGACGATACCACGGCACCGAACTAGTCATGCTCTACGATTATAAGGTAATTGTTAACAACAACAACAACTCATTGATGAACAACAAGCTCAACAACAGCAACCCGCAGCCACAGGACAGCGACGGACGATACCACGGCACCGAACTAGTCATGCTCTACGATTATAAGGTAATTGTTAACAACAACAACAACAACAACTTATTGATGAACAACAAGCTCAACAACAGCAACCCGCAGCCACAGGACAGCGACGGACGATACCACGGCACCGAACTAGTCATGCTCTACGATTATAAGGTAATTGTTAACAACAACAACAACTCATTGATGAACAACAAGCTCAACAACAGCAACCCGCACCCCACAGGACAGCGACGGACGATACCACGGCACCGAACTAGTCATGCTCTACGATTATAAGGTAATTGTTAACAACAACAACAACTCATTGATGAACAACAAGCTCAACAACAGCAACCCGCACCCCACAGGACAGCGACGGACGATACCATGGCACCGAACTAGTCATGCTCTACGATTATATAAGGTAATTGTTAACAACAACAACAACTCATTGATGAACAACAAGCTCAACAACAGCAACCCGCAGCCACAAGACAGTGACGGACGATACCACGGCACCGAACTAGTCATGCTCTACGATTATATAAGGTAATTGTTAACAACAACAACAACTCATTGATGAACAACAAGCTCAACAACAGCAACCCGCAGCCACAGGACAGCGACGGACGATACCACGGCACCGAACTAGTCATGCTCTACGATTATAAGGTAATTGTTAACAACAACAACAACAACTTATTGATGAACTACAAGCTCAACAACAGCAACCCGCAGCCACAGGACAGCGACGGACGATACCACGGCACCGAACTAGTCATGCTCTACGATTATAAGGTAATTGTTAACAACAACAACAACTCTTTGATGAACAACAAGCTCAACAACAGCAACCCGCAGCCACAGGACAGTGACGGACGATACCACGGCACCGAACTAGTCATGCTCTACGATTATAAGGTAATTGTTAACAACAACAACAACTCATTGATGAACAACAAGCTCAACAACAGCAACCCGCAGCCACAGGACAGCGACGGACGATACCACGGCACCGAACTAGTCATGCTCTACGATTATAAGGTAATTGTTAACAACAACAACAACAACTCATTGATGAACAACAAGCTCAACAACAGCAACCCGCAGCCACAGGACAGCGACGGACGATACCACGGCACCGAACTAGTCATGCTCTACGATTATAAGGTAATTGTTAACAACAACCCCAACAACTCATTGATGAACAACAAGCTCAACAACAGCAACCCGCAGCCACAGGACAGCGACGGACGATACCACGGCACCGAACTAGTCATGCTCTACGATTATAAGGTAATTGTTAACAACAACAACAACTCATTGATGAACAACAAGCTCAACAACAGCAACCCGCACCCCACAGGACAGCGACGGACGATACCATGGCACCGAACTAGTCATGCTCTACGATTATATAAGGTAATTGTTAACAACAACAACAACTCATTGATGAACAACAAGCTCAACAACAGCAACCCGCAGCCACAAGACAGTGACGGACGATACCACGGCACCGAACTAGTCATGCTCTACGATTATATAAGGTAATTGTTAACAACAACAACAACTCATTGATGAACAACAAGCTCAACAACAGCAACCCGCAGCCACAGGACAGCGACGGACGATACCACGGCACCGAACTAGTCATGCTCTACGATTATAAGGTAATTGTTAACAACAACAACAACAACTTATTGATGAACTACAAGCTCAACAACAGCAACCCGCAGCCACAGGACAGCGACGGACGATACCACGGCACCGAACTAGTCATGCTCTACGATTATAAGGTAATTGTTAACAACAACAACAACTCTTTGATGAACAACAAGCTCAACAACAGCAACCCGCAGCCACAGGACAGCGACGGACGATACCACGGCACCGAACTAGTCATGCTCTACGATTATAAGGTAATTGTTAACAACAACAACAACAACTCATTGATGAACAACAAGCTCAACAACAGCAACCCGCAGCCACAGGACAGCGACGGACGATACCACGGCACCGAACTAGTCATGCTCTACGATTATAAGGTAATTGTTAACAACAACCCCAACAACTCATTGATGAACAACAAGCTCAACAACAGCAACCCGCAGCCACAGGACAGCGACGGACGATACCACGGCACCGAACTAGTCATGCTCTACGATTATAAGGTAATTGTTAACAACAACAACAACTCTTTGATGAACAACAAGCTCAACAACAGCAACCCGCAGCCACAGGACAGCGACGGACGATACCACGGCACCGAACTAGTCATGCTCTACGATTATAAGGTAATTGTTAACAACAACAACAACAACTCATTGATGAACAACAAGCTCAACAACAGCAACCCGCAGCCACAGGACAGCGACGGACGATACCACGGCACCGAACTAGTCATGCTCTACGATTATAAGGTAATTGTTAACAACAACCCCAACAACTCATTGATGAACAACAAGCTCAACAACAGCAACCCGCAGCCACAGGACAGCGACGGACGATACCACGGCACCGAACTAGTCATGCTCTACGATTATAAGGTAATGACAAGGTTATAATAAGTACGGGTCACTATCATGTACCTGTCTTAATAAAATTGCAGGTTTGTAGGGGCGGCTTGACCTTTTACATGGTTGGAAGCGGCTCCGTGAACATGATTGGGTCCTTTTTTTTAGTGAGTGTCTCGCAGTTAAACCTTTGAGGTTGTAGACTGCTTAACCGGGCTTGTCTGTGGTGGCCTTAATATAATATTAAAGCCTCCAGGCAGGGCTTATAAAAAACTTACAAACTAAGCGACTACACGCTAAGGGCATCCCTGTGGGGTACGGGCCTCGACTTAGGGCGTCGCTGAGGGGAGGACAGCTAGGGATGGGCTGGTAAGAACTAGAATTATTATTAAGGGAAGAATTTAAGACTACAGGCGCGGGCTGACTCGAGCAAGGGTCGGGGATTGGGTCCTTCACGCAATAACTCTACATATAGCCTCTCATTGTCTGCCGCCCCATGGCCCCATGGCCCGGGGCGGTCAGTGGGGCCGAGTGCGCCGCGCCAGCACACAGGCGAGGTGCGCCCGGCACGTGCGGCTCGTGCCCGTACAAACTGTTCATTTAATATTTGTACTAATTCCATTTCCGTGGTGTTGTAGGCCCAAGCCCCGGACGACCTGTCGGTGAAGCGCGGCGAGTGGGTGTACGCGGACCTGACGCAGCAGACGGTGGAGGGATGGCTGTGGGCGCACGCTCCCAAGTGCCGCCGCTCCGGCTTCATACCCACCGCCTACGCGCGCGCTCCGCACACCACCTCGCTCTGATGTGTGCCCAACACCTATAGGTTATCCACTTAACTGAGATGGTGCCTCAGGTACAGCTGTGTGTGGTGCAGGAAGGATGTTAACGTCACCGGGCCAAATGTGCCTGTCACCGGAAAATTGCAAACGCCGTAAGATTGTAAAATGCGCGTGAAATTTTCAACTATTTTTTCTTAATAAGACACGGATATATTGGAAACTATTGAATTTGGACGGTATTTATTGTATACAAAACGATTTTTTCATAGTATATCGAGAAATTATTATCTGATAAAGATTTTACAATTTTACGGAGTCTGCAATGCAAACTACAGGCCATCTTAACTGAGATGGTGGCTAAGACTGTGTATCCACCTGCAAGCAAAGCAAGTTGGTTTAGTTAGATTACGGCGCACGATCAAGCGATTCATCACTTTGTACCTCGGTAGTTCGCACTATAATGAAACTTGCGTACGAGATGCAGGTGGAAACGTAAAGTCTTAGGTAGTTACGAGGTGCACGAAAACTCACGACATCTGGTCTGAGCTCCCACATACCATACTCTTCCATACATGCATCAACCATGCCATCGTCACAGCTGATCGCTCACATAAAAAAATATACTTGTATCAAAAAATCCCGACAGCAAAAAGTACAAGTCACTTTTCAAGCAAAAAACTGTCACCAACTGCATCACACTGCTTGCAGACTCGCCTTTGCGTCGCGCAATAAGGTAAAAAATATAGTTTAGTACAAGTTGTAGAACATCTCCCGTAAACGTCAATCACGTCAAACCTGGCACGACTCCCATGCAGTCAGTGACTGGCCGGTGACGTGACGTGACTGAGGAGTGTGTATGAAACATTACCGTCACAGTTAAGTGGTATGCCTGCTAAGGTTTCAGTGGGGTGTTAGTACTACAGTGCCAATTGTGTTATGAAGTTTTCTGTTAACTGAAAGCCAGCCGTTTCCCATGATTTCACAAGCCTTCTGAGGGGCGTCAAAAACCCATAAGATACGGGGGCCCTGGGCTACTAGGGCCACGACGTGTGGAATCTAAGTTATGCATTTATTCCCGCCATCTCCTTCGTGGCCGGCCAAGACAGTTCTGAACTAGTATTACAAAATTTGTGATACCTGCGGCCCTCCTTTGAGACTGCATAAACCCATATTTTAGCACTGTACCGAATTTGTCCAGTGTTTTAGTGTGAAGGTCAAACATACATATAACCAGACGAAAATGCTTCAATATGATTCCTTTATAAGTATCGAACAGAATAGCCAGTATATTCTTTGTTTGATCCTAGTCCGATCAGCTGTCTGTCTTCAAAGCAAGAGTGAACAGGCATCTTCTGGGCACGCTCGCTCCATCATAGACCTCATCCATCGCTTTCCATTCGGCGTGATCGAGGTCAAGAATAAGCCCATTCCTAAATAAAAAAAAAAACAGAAAAATATCACAAAAAAATTAATGAAAAGTTAACAGACTGACTTCGTGACGATTTCCAATTAATCGACTTCCAGGCAGGTACATTATAGAACTCATTTTTAGTTTTAAATATACATGTTTTGAGTGTTTTTGTTACAAGATTTGATTGGACTAAGGATGTGAAAGAGAGAAGAGAGTATTATTGAGATAGCAAATTTTTGATCTGAAATTACAACCGTTATTTGCCTGTATTGTCGTCTATCGCCTAAATCTTAGCCTAAAGCCATATTCTATGTAAATGATAGGTCATAAGTTTCGTCTTCCCTAATATTAAGTATTTCATTCCATTATTTTAATATTAAATCGCTATATATACTCGAAATGTCAACGTTTATGTAAAATATACTCCGTCCAAATTCGACTGATTTTGACAATACGCTTTATACTTTTATATGATTATTTTTAAGTATAAGATTTGTATGTAATTTGTACTTAATTACTTATTAATAAAATGGTTTTAAACTATTTGTTTGTTTTATTATTGACAAAACTGAAGTACCGCGGCTACCTGCGATTTTGCGTGAACATTAGAACTGGCTCCAAAAATTTTAAATTTGTAAAATGCTTTGACATGTACATAGGTATCTGGTCTCCTGGAACTTGCGCATCTTTAAAACTCACAATTATTCCAGACCCGAAAATACTTCAACATATTTCTCTGTCCATATATATGTCACCGGAAAACTGCAAACTCCGTAAAATTGTAATAAGTAAATCTTTATTAGAGTATAATTTCTCGATATATTATGAAAAAACCGTTTTATACACAATTAATCCGAGTCTTATTTAGAAAAAATAGTTTACAATTTCATGCGATATTTTACAATCTTACGGCGTTTGCAATTTTCCAGTGACATATATATCCAGCCCAGCTCTGAATGTCCGGTCCTTCTGCAGTCTCCATTAAGCACTGTCATTTACTGGTTATGAACTGTCTGTGTGCAAAATTTCATTCAGCCATTTTTGCCGGTTTGTTGCACAAACATACAAATTCACATTCATATTAGAAGGATGGAATTGTGTGGGAGTGAAAAAATTAAACGAAAAGGATCTTTCCACTAACTATACTTATAAATTACAACAAAAATCAATCCAATTCTAAGAGAATATTCTTCTTCTTTTTCTTAGCTTGCTGTTTGATATCATCCTTAATCTTCCATTCATTGAACTGCTCTTCAACTTTCTTGATATCCTGCTCAGTAACTGTGATCGGCAGCTCTAGTTCAATCTGTTCACTCCTGATTAACCTGAGAGCATCTAGTTTCTGCTGCAGGTAAGGTCCTTGTTGGATTTCGAGCAAGTTTCTGTAGTCTGCTAGCTTTTTGTTGCGAATATCTTCGCAGTGCATCTCGGTGAGCTTGCGGAGAGATTCCATGCGGGACAGCTTGTGGAATGATCTGGAAAATAGTTTAGTAAAAACCTATTTTATAAAGAGTAATCATGGAATTTCTTGCTGGTTCTTCTCCATAGGGAAACCAATTGGAACCATACACTAGCTTTTATTTAGTATAAGGTAATAAGTACTTGTATATTATAAACTGTTTCCACGAGAACACTGCCGACAAACTGTACAGCAGTTTGGCAGATGAAATGTGTATTTTTTTCCATGTAACTTTCTTGAATAAATAAATAAAAAATAGCTTTTAACTGCCAACAAAGTTATTTGTGTGAAGTAAATATTTTGAATTGATATGAATGAACACAACTCTTTTACCTCTCTGCTTCACTTTTCCAAGTTTCAAAGATAGCCAGTTCTAGTTTCAAACAGATTCCTATTAGCCATCTGGACCAAAGGGCTCATATATAATGATATTTATTTTGTAAGAAGGTTAAACATAACACTTTTACACGTCAATATTTTTGGGTTATTTTTAAACTAGATGAGGCAGGTGTTTCCTAGCTGACTACTCTGAGAAGAAACACCGCAACAAACTCAGAGGTCAAAGTCTCTTTTAAAGTCTATACAATCGTACTCGTCAAACGTATGAGAACCATGTAGGTTAATGTCTTAAGTGGAACTCAAAATCCTTATTCCTAAATATTCTTTTACTTACTCTGGATGTCCTTTATATTCAATGTTAAGTTTTTCTAGCAGCCATTCATACTTCTTGTAGTCATATTGCCTCAAAAACTTTAGTAACTTCTTCCTTCTGTCAATCCTTTCTTGTACCAGTTGCTGAAATGGAGATAATGGAGTGTTTAATTAGGTATTGCTATTTGATATTACAAAGAGATATTCAACTTTTAAACTTTTTAACCCCATTGTCACGTATACATGACAAGCAAGTGCGTGCCCTGTAGCCAAACAAATATGTGACAAAAAGTACGGTGAATTTTGGCGTCAGGGGCACGCCGATGCGTTTATGCTCTGACGTTAAAAAGGTTAATTAACAATCAAGATATTATGTTCATTTAATTTTATATTTTTGGAAAACAATATAGTCCATTTTGATAGATTTTGATTGACTAGTTATAAGGTAGTTTTACTACTTGTATTTACTAATACATTACAACAATAAAACCAAACAATGAAATAGGTGTCTGAGGCAGGTTGTGCAGAGAACAATACAACAAGGAATAAGCTTCCTACCTGACCATTCTCTCCACAAAGTGCCTCAGAATAGGGGTTTAACCTTTTGAACGCCAGAGCATAAACACATCGGCGTGCCCCCGACGCCAAGCCACAAATTGTCGTACTTTTTGTCACATATTAGTGACGTTTGGCGTACAAGACACGCGCTTGCTTGTCATGTATACGTGACAATGGCGTTCAAAAGGTTAAATACTATCCACATTTGTTTTCAGGATGCTACCATTTATTACTAATTTTTGTGTATGTGTAGAATCTTTGGGTAAATAAAATAAGATTTGCAAGACAGCATAATATTGATGATTATTTCTGTAATGTTTATTCTGTTTACTTTACCTTCATTTTCTTATTTCTTGGAAACTTGTCCATGGTGTCTTGAAGATACCGAATCTGACCAGTGAGGAATGCAACTGCAAAACAAGAAATTATCAGTAAATAACTTATTGGAAGTTGAGCTGAAGCTAAAACATAAAAAATTTAAAATTAATAAGAAAAAAGTTCAATAGCAAAATTTTCCATTATCAAAAATTTTTCTGCAGAAAAAATCAAGTCCTCTGTTTTTTTTTTAAATTAAATAAAATGCTTTATTATTGAGGTTTCAGCCCTAAATGAAATTTTATCTTACTTTTGGTTTCAGCAGTGCAATGGTCATACTTATGTCTTCGCACTCTGTCTATTAGCTCCTCCTTGACTAAACGGTTGTACTCTTTCCGACCAAGGTGGCCCACTGAGAATATCTTCTTCACTGATTCTGATGCACTGAAAGGTGAAGTATAATAAATATTGAAAATTAGAGTTTGAGTAGGGATTGTTAAGATACCTCCACTAACGGCCAGTCTCAATCTCTTTTCATGTTACAAAGGCAAAAATGATGTTTCAGCTACTGTTGGTGGCTAATTTGACAGTTGGTTAAAGGTAGATACGTTATTGAAACGGGCCGTAAATAGCAAACCTTAGGTTTGTATTCTGTATAGTGTCAGACAGAGACGTAAATTGCTACATTGGAAAGTTTATCCGCTACATTTTTCAATGGTAAGATATTTTCAAAAAATAACTAAAATTATTTCATTGAGTATTTTTTATTTTACTTTATTCTTGTGATGTAATCAGAGTCTAAACAAATTTTTACTTCACTTGATCTATGAATAAATAAAATTGTGAGAGTGTTAACAAGTAACATTACCTATAGAGTGTCATATTCGCATTAGCGAAAAAGCTCTTTAAAGATTAAAAAAAAAAAAAAAAACAAGTGAGTAACATAAAAAAGCTAGGTATTTTATCGCAGGTGAGAGAAATAACTTGACTTACTCTTTAATTTCTTCAGTTAAAGCATAATCCTTGCCAATTGCGCTTTCAGGTATGGGAGGCAGGCCCTCCAAGTCTCCGGACTTGTCTGGTTTGTATGCTGGCACGTAATCTGGCCTCACCCATTTTACATTGACAGTGTGTTTGATACCTCGAGATTGGACTATTGTGTTAGCTAATCGCCGCAACATTGCGACTAAATTAAATCTGTATTAATGATAAATTGAAAAGAAAGATGTTTTTGTAACAACCTAACCTCAAAACCAATGACAATTTTGACAGTTGTTTTTTTTTATTGCGTTCCAGATTAAAATTGAAATAATGTTGGAATTTGGAGCATGAATTTAATATTCTCATCCGGAACAGGGTGTTTTTCAGCTTCAGTTTTTTTTCAAAGCCTTATTACTAAAATGTTACATAATATATTTCAATTCAAACTCTTTCGATATACGCAAGCCATGCGAGATAGCCGTAGCATATTTTCTTTTCATAGGCTAGGGATGATACATTCACGTACGACGCAAGCACATCGAGCTACAACAATCTGACAAATTTCTTTAATAGATTTTCAACTTTATCACTACGGCATCAGGTTCAAGGTTGATTGGGAAAAAATTAGTTTCGGGTAGCTTGATGTTAGCGTCTGTATTGTGATTAAAATAGCTGCCACCCGCGTGAAATGAATACTACCCTTTATAAATTTGGGTACATACTCTGGGAATAAAAAGTAGTTATGTTATTCCAGACTATAATCTACCCTTGTGTCAAATTTCATCAAGATCCGTTCAGCCGTTCTGATGTGATTCAATACCAAACATCCATCCAAACATTCAAACTTTCGCATTTATAATACTACTAGTAAGATAATATAGTATAGATTACTTACTGTAAACATCGAAAGTGAAACATATTAAATAATAAAAAATAAAAATAAATTATCTCAGTAGATTTCTCAAGAGAACATCCTCACAAACTATTTCATTTATAATGTTAGTAGGAATAGCTTCTACTAGCAGCTTCGCCTGCGTAAAAGGGAATATACATGAAAAAAATATTTAGTATCTATACAGTTTATCTAAAAATAAGCAAAAATATAATACTAACAGTGAAAATAGAATCAATATTGATCGAAAAACAAACGAGATATAACTATTTTAAACAAATATATCTGTCCCTCTCGCGAAGACGCTGTTTTCTATTGCAGCGGTATAGGCGACATGGTATTTGACGTCAGAGTTCGTATCGGACTTCTCTTTCTAATTGGCATCTTTGAAGCTATATTTATAACTTTCTCGCTGTTAAAGGTATTTTAAACATTATTTCATAATTGTTTACTAGAGCCAAAAAGTATTTCATTTTGAAAATAAAAAAATTGCATTCATATTCCCTATTCTCAGAAACTATCAAGGGAACGTACTGCCGGAACAAAGTATCCTATGTCCGCTTTTATCTCAATACCAACATTCATCAAATTTAGTTCAGTGGTTTAGGTGTAAATGCGTAATAAACTGAGTGACTCTCATATTTATAAATAAGGAATGTAGGACTGAAAGGTCAACTTAGTAAAACACAGTATTTCGTGAACATTCATTTATTGCTTTGTGAGTATGAAACCTCAAACTTACAAAAAAAAAGCAATATTTTGTACTAATGTACCACTCCACATGACTGTACAAACTACGATAATATACGAATACATTCTCTTTATTTACATTATTAGGACAAAAAAAATAATATTACAATAAACTAATAAAAACAATCCTGTTTAACAATTTTTTAACCTTGCAACATTTTGTGTAACTATGGCAGTGACTGGTATCACTAAGGAGATTTTATTCTGAGTTTAATTTCCGAGACATGTTTGAATAAATATTTTGTTATTTAACTTTACATTTTTAAAACCGGCTTTTACAATACGGCCGACGTATCTTGGCGAGTCCGAACTTCGCGCAGAAGGCCGCGCAATGACTTTTTTTAGGAACAAAATGGTGGCATGAGGCGACGTACGGGGGGCGGTGGTCTAGGCTAGAGATTGACCATAAGTAAACACAATCGACACTTTATTCAATCAAATATCGTAATCGATTAGTTTTATTTAGAAGTTATTGATTTTTGTTTAAATAACATATTAAACGAAATAGATTTACAAATATTAGTGAATTTTGTAGTTAATAAACGAGATTTCAATTTAAATAAAAAAAAACTAATAAAATTTTATTTTCTTAGTTGAAAGACATGATTTACTTAAATATCAGTTATCTATTAACGTCTACTTGAGTAACGACTGTTTGAGAAAATCTAAAACCTCCTTATAAAATTGAAAACAAATATATTTTTATGACTTAATTTCAGTCGATTTGAATGTAAATCGATCAAACAACACCCTCAGGCACGCGTATTGGACATCCCTTTTTGGTTACTTCGTGCTTATTCGGCAATGCTCGGTACACGGTAATATGTCTCAGTCACACGTTAGCATTGGTGTCATGTTCGTGTCGCTATCTCTGTCTTGAGCACAGTCGGTTACAAAAGTTTTCGCTGTTATTGTTTTTCATTGTTATTTTTTTTGTTAAGTTTTTTTTGTTTAGTGTTAAGTTTGTTTTGTTTGTGTTATTTGCAAGTGTCAATTGGCACTTATATTATACGCCAAATATGCCACCAAAACATAATACTGTGTTAAATCGCCAGGCGAGAAAAATTATTTACGATTTAACGCAGTATATGAAAAAAGAAAAAGAAGAAGGCGTAAAAGATGTAGATAAAGTTTATTTAAGAGTCATAGCCAACATTAAAACGTGAAAATGCCGCAGTGCGCGTTCGCGTTCGAGCGACTTATTTTTGTTCCTGATCCTTTATCTAGTATTATCATTGATCGAAGGTAATAGGGAAATTTTATTCGTACATTGGTATATTAAAAAAATGACAATACCTAACAGTTTTCTTCGCGAGTGTACATGCGCTAAAGTTCGCAGAGCCTATGTTCAGACTCGCCAAGATACGTCGGCCGTATTGTACAAGCCTACCCTGTTTTCAGCCAATTCGAAAGACAGTCAGGAAGTTTACAAAATTAAATTTTGTTTGAATAACAAGTTAAACGAACTAGAATAATGTGGAATGTAGCATACATAAACAGAATGTAGATTTTAAATAAAACTATTAAAAATATGAACAATTTTAAATGAATGTCACTAGCGTTTAGTTTTAGGTTCAAATTCTGCTAAAACCTAATTTTAAATAACTATAAACAACGTTGAGTTCTGCCAACAAAGCAACGAATTTAAGCTTGATGAAAAATTTACTTAAATTACATAAATACTCTGTATTTGGCACCATGGTTGATAAGATAATTCGAAGTAAAAAGCACGTGTCTTTTGCCTATTACAATTCACTGTTTTCCATCATTTCATGACTGATAGATTTTATGAAACTTGTGCGTAAAGCGACACATTGTGCACCGGCAAAAATGTTAATAGCCTATATTTTTTTAGTAAGGTGAATACTTAAATGTGCATAAAACTTGATAAGCTTACGTTTTTGTGAAGTGTAGAACCACAGTGTGAACTAACAAAGAAAAACTAATGCAATAATATTATTTTTTTAGCTCTAAGAAAAACTTAGCAGAATTTGAGACCTACATTTACCTAATCCACAAAACTACAGTATAGAAAAGACAATAGATAGATTTCCACACTGCTATGTTTAATTCATAAAATTACCCACAATGTTATCTCTAGGTTTTAATGAAATGCAAATTATTTTCAAGTTAAGTTTACCTTATAAATTGTCTTTAAACAAAGCATTGTTTATGCTTTTAAAGAAACATTAGATGAGTATTTAGTAATAGGTAGACAAATCAAGTAAAAAATTATGAGAAGATTTAACGAGAAAAACTGAGTTCTAAATGAGATTTTGTTAGAGTACAGAGAAAGACACAATAATCAGCATTTCACAAACCCATTATCAACTATATCATTTAAAATTCAAAACATTTATATCAAACTGTAATTTAAAAACTGTCTACACATAAGGAATGCAACCTCTGAAACCTTACACACTGAATTCATTCCTATTATAATTAAAAAATCCTTAATTTTAATACTGGACATCATTTATCTACTTATCTTTAATATTTTTTTTATAAACACGAGATACAAAAATGTCTTTCAATCGTAAATACTTAATATTAATTGGGGGATAGTTTGTTTACACATTTTGATGATGTAAAAGAGGTTTTGTTATAAATTAGTGCCTGACTGAGTTAAAATATACGCCACATTATACATATATCATCTAAGAATACCTTAGATAATAAATGTAGTATGGTGGGCCATTTCATTAACACAAATCAGGGTTAAATTTTTCTATGATTTTCATCGATAAATACACAACTTGAGAATATATTTTATGTTGAAACATATAAACTGATGTGTATTTATATTAATTGAAAAGCATTAATTTACCCCAAAACTTCTCTAAATACCGTCAAACAATAAAAGTAGACCAAGCTATCCCCCCCATGCGTAAATACAAAGCAATAAAAGAAAAAGTTTATGTGAAAAATAAATAATAAACATTATAACATAATATCTAACGCGGACTAGGTACAAACCTTATTCAAAATAACGGGACACATCATATTAAATTAGGAACAGCACCAAACGTTATTTTTTGGAATCGATAAAATCACATGAAATAATAAATAACACACACATTTTGGTATAATTTTTAAATCTTTTAGTTTTGAACGTAAATCAACTAAGACTTGGCGACCGAACTATAATTCCACGATCGAATTTCGATCACGGTGGCCACGACTGTACTATAATTCCCCGAACGAACTTCGATCACGGTAGCCACGACTGTACTATAATTCCCCGAACGAACTTCGATCACGGTGGCCACGACTGTACTATAATTCCTCGATCGAACTTCGATCACGGTGGCCCATCTCAACAGATATTAGACAAGTATACAGGAGATATTATAGTGACTGCACTTTCTGTACCTTTTAGTGGTGGGCGTTTTGACGACGAACCGTTTTCAAAAACCGTTTTATGTTTGCGACGGTGAAACCGTTTTTACGACGTGGGTTCAGTCTTCGTTGCACAAACCAGTCTTCGAATTACTTGACGCGATTTTTTATTTTGATGCCTCGATGCAACTATCACACTCGTCACGTCGTCGTTATTATCGTTTCAACAGTTCTTCCAATGAAAAGTGAACTTTTAGTCATCATCCCCACATCGCAAATGAAATACAGTCGATATTTTATTACCACTCGTCAGTACTGTCGCTCGTGACGATAAAGTATGAAGGGAACGACCGATTTATTTAGTGAACCGTTTCAAATATTTGCAACTTGAAACCGTTAGTAGTTGTAAGAAACTGTTACTACTTCACTCGACGATAGTTTCCTCTTTTAAACCGTCTTCAACCGTTTTCGTCGTCGTCCGCCAAAAAATCAACAACGACCCACCACTATGGTAAGCGCCAGATAAATATGCAATAAAGTTCATTGCCCTTTCCTTAAATTCTCTGCGTAGGTAGCCGCACAATAAATTAAGAATCGTTTTTCATTACTAGAAAAATCGATTCAGGACAGCTTTATGTCATTATTTCTGTTTTCGGAATTAAGTATGTTAATAAATGTATGTGGGTCAATGACCGTTATTGAACGTTTATCTGGTGTCGACCATAGTTCCTTCACTCTAGTCCTCAGGGACGGCAACCGACACTCGGGGACAGACCAGGAGCATCGGCGCAACGTGCGCACCGAGCCACGGACATGCACTGCACTACAGATCAATAATAACGGATATCATAAGTATTATTTTTAATATATTTTACTACTAATAAGATTATTGTTTTAGAATGAAAATGAAACTAACTAAGATTCACCTACACATTTCGGCTTAGTAACAAATTAAATTGATGGTTAAACATTTCCAGTATTCTTACAAGCCCAACAACATAACGGGCTATATTGAGCACCTAAAGCTAAACCTAGTCACTCATTACATCTATCCCCTGAATACTCTAAAACAACTTAGCACCGCTGAGCATCATGCTATCTCGGTCACTTGAAGGAGTATTGTTGAGACGGAGAGACTTTTGACGTTTTGTACGTTTTATCTTTAACATCACCGAATTATATGAACGAAGATATCGTTGAAAAGCTGGAAGCAGCTTCTGCCTGCGTGAAGGGTGGAAATAATCCATATAGAACGTATTCCCGGGATCAGAAGTATGCTTTGTCGATTCTCCCAAGGTCTAATATAATCTACCAGGGTTGCGGAATTTGTTCGAAAGAGTCACCGCAGCCCTGGAACGCAAAGGACTTTAGAAGGACCACGGATGGGTTTTAGTCAGTAATAGTCTGACACGCCCTTCCGCTCCACCCAGAGCGGAAGAAGTCATCGACGATTTCCAATCCTTCCTTAAAAAAAGGGTTTCGCAATCGCTGTTAGTTTATAATAAATCGCGTGAACTCGTTCATCTCAATAAGACACATTATATGTTGGAAACTATTGATTTTGGATGGGTTTTATTGTATTCAAAATCATTTGTTCACGGTCCCATTGAAATAGGTGGACTTTTAACCCTTCTAAAGCCCTTTGCGTTCCAGGGCCGCGTTGACTCTTTCGAACAAATTCCGCAACCCTGGCAAGCGTTTGCAATACCCTGGTAATAGATGACAGTCTGATCTCATCAAATCCCCTTGAGCGTCGTTACCCAGCTGCGGAACAGTTCCAAGCTGGTTCGAGTATTCAGAGCTAGCGCAGTCAGTGTTTTGGTGTTACAACTATGTATATATTAGCTAGTTATTTCATATATTAACGCTACGTATGTACATTATTGTTTTAAAGGCAAGAGCTATAGGTCGGGCGATAGCTGTTTTTATTTTACTTATGAATGTAAATTGGATTTTGTGTTTTGTTAGTTTTTGGGTATTGGAAACCTTTGGGAACAAGGAGAGCAAAGATGGTGATCTTTAGGTTGCATATTCTATTCAGAAACACGTTCAGAGGCCCTACTATGAAGTCTTAAAACGATCATGATTCCGCTCTAAGAGAGAGACGGAGCTATACATAGCGAATAGCACTATCCCTTTTACATCATCGGAATTGGATGGCATTAGAACGTCATATTAGGGCTGCTGAATTGATAGTAATTATCTCTGCTAAAATCTTGTTTTAAATAGTGATTCAAAACTGAATGTTTTTCTAGAATACGTTACTAAGGCGAAGTCCTATGGAAAGCGATCGTTGCGCGATTATGAGATCGTCGTGTTTATTTGTTCGGCAAACCGATTTTGCCGGTTTTGAGGTCTATCTTCAAAGCAAGAGTTATATATAAAGCTCATTATTACCTAGAAAAAAGTCCGCGAGGCTGTATGTCTAACTATTATGGTTCACAATGACCGCTTTTTGTTAAAATTATTCAATCAAAGCCCAGTTGTAAAGAAAAAGTGATGATTTTGATATCAAGATATTAATCCTTATCCATTTAAATGTTTGATAATTAAGGTTGATTATGTACATGTTAATTCCACTTTAAATTATTCAAATCGGACCTTTCGTTTAAAAGTTACGACGGGTATAAAAATGCTCTAAGTTAAAAAAATGTTGCAGTTTGAGCGAACTGGGGAGAATCTTAATGATTGGTCCGATGAAGTTGAAACACGGCATTAATGATTTGGATAAAAAATAAGAATAATAAAATAAGAATAATAATTTGGTTTTTTTTTCGAAAATAAGGGGCGAAAAGGGGTGATGGAAGTTTTTAGGGGAGGACATTATTGCTTACTTCAATTGAAGTGGAAATTCAATCATAGACCTCATCCATCCCTTTCCACCAGGCGTGATCATGGTCAGGAGCAAGCCCATTCCTGAACAAAAAAAAAAAAATAACGCGATGATCGCGAATTCGCGCGATAATTGCTTTCTAATAGGACGATGCCTTAGAGCCGAACTATACGAGTATTGATCTTTTACACCCCATCCAAAAGGTTTCCAAAATCCTTAAAATAACTATTTTGCCTGACCATTTATTATTATTTATTAATAACACTAAGACTGCCATAAAAGCAACACCTCTTCTAATATAAATCCTGTTTAAACTATAACACTCGAGTTAAAATGTTGACACCCTTTGATTTTGAGAGAGAAACAGATAAACACGCACCTTTATATATCATATATAGCCTAGTATGTACAGCTAAATTATTGCGAATCATTTAACCACCGTCCTTTTGTAATGGCGAAACTCTTTGGTAAGGTATTTAAAACCTTTTTTGAAGCATTTTTAGTCTATGGCTCTAGAACATAGAAACTTTTTTGAAGCAAATATTGTCTATGATTCAACTCCGCAGAGATTTCCTATTTAAATTGCGTAATAAGATGAAAGCGTTATTTACTGGATATTCCACAAAATGCCCAGTCATTTTGTGTAATATTGAAGTTAATTTTTCTAATATGTACATTTATTATACATGACGCCATTAGAACGGTAGGTTAGTCAGGTGTGACACGGTGCGCAACGAGAGGTGCAACGTGTAGCGTGTTACTGTATCACGTAGTGGAACGTGTAACACGCGCGAGGGGTCGCTACTACCGACGTCGGCGCATGCGGTCCGATGGCCGCCGCCGCGCTGGAAAACCAAACATACTAAAATTATTATAAGAGAATATTGTTATAGTAAAATGGCAGACTGATGTTGGGCAAATGTACTAAAACAGTTTATGGTCATCTTAAAAAAAAACATGCGGGGCAGTCTTTGGGGACTGCCGATAGACGTGAAAACTAATCGAAAGCTAAAGCGTTCGGTGACGATGACGCGAGTTCCATGATTTTTGTTCACCCAAAAAGAGCTCAACGCGCCTAAAGAAGTTTTCACTTCAAAAATCTTAGGGACAGTATTTTAGTAGAGACACACAAAAGTATTTGTTGTACAAGAGCCATCCAATGGCCATAATAACATACAACGGGAGATACTAAATGTTTCATGACATTAAAACCTGATAAAACACTCGAACCAATAAATTGTTGAACCCAAGGTCAAGAGCAAGACCCCAGGTAGGTGATTGCCTTGTGTGCAATCCGTGGACTTAATATACTTAATATATTTATCATTACTTTAATTTAAATGATAAATGATTTTGTAACAAGTAAATCTTTTCTAGTCAGTATTTTCATGGTACTATTACCATGAAAATACTGACGAGAAAAGATCTAGATGATACTTATTTATTTATTATTTACAAATACAAAAAAATAGGTTGGTAGGGTAAGGTAGGGTTGGTACGGTAGGGTAGGGTAAGGTAGATAGGTAGGTATGTATTTATGTAGGTATGTAGGGTAGGTAGGGTGGGTATGTAAGGTAGGTGGGTAGGGTAGGTAACGGTTGACGGGAGGTGACGGGTAGGGGCACAGCTTGTAAATAAATGAATCTTACGGCGCAGCGTTTGCAATGTTCCCGTGACAAATATAAAACAACAACAAATAACATACCGATAGCAAATAACGCGTCGGCCGGCGCCCGCAGACCCTATTCCCGTTTCTTGCCCTTCTTCTTGGCCACGCGCTTGCTGTAGTTCTGCGCGAGCGCATTCACGATGGACACCACGAAGTACACCACCATGGCCAGCACGAACTTCTCCAGCAGGCTGGACAGCACGGAGCCCTGCTTCTCTGCGGGAGACGCGGCGTCGTTTTTGTGTAGCCGGGCCTTCTGGTTGCGGAGGAATTCTAGTAGAGGAGCTTCGAGTTTTGGTCCGATGTAGGGTATCCTTTCTACCCAGGAAAGGACTTGGCTGTAAGGAAAAAAAAATTGCTTTATATATTGTGGTCAAATTTTTAAACACTATTTTGAGGCCAGGGTTGATGGTTTTCATGCGGATACGGAAACGGTGCGCTTCTATTCTCGGTAGAATACGTGCTAGCTCCCACAGCATCCTGAGTGTATCGTGTGATGTTGCGGAATTTGTTCGAAAGAGTCACCGCGGCCCTGGAACGCAAAGGACTTTAGAAGGAACACGGATGGGTTTTAGTCAGTAAGAGTCTGACACGCCCTTCCCCTCCACCCAGAGCGGAAGAAGTCATTTGATGATTTACCATCCTTAAAAAAAAAAAACGTGTGATAGGTGGGATCCAGCCCCATGCTGGCTCACTGGATACGGCTGCACACGTAGCTATCAGTCGTTTCAATATTGTATATAGACTGTGTTTTTTTACTAACATTAGGTTAAGACTTTTACACAACATTTAGATCTTGTAATTTGGTCTGAATCAAAATTTTTATAAATTATTATTATTAATATTTTGTATTAACACGTTCATTGCCAAGTCAAAATCTTGGACTTACATAAATGGCCAACATTAAAAAACTGTTAATTTCTTCTTCTAGTGGCCAAAAGTAATACTTAAAACCAATAGTTTACGGCCGAGGTTCTATAACTCGTAAAAGATTGTAAGGGACCGTCACGCGACGTCACTTTTCCCAGAAGTATAAAACTGCTGGCCAAGTATAACAAACTCCTGCCAGCGTTGCGGAATTTGTTCGGAAGAGTCACCGCGGCCCTGGAACGCAAAGGGCTTTAGAAGGAACACGGATGGGTTTTAGTCACTAAGAGTCTGACACGCCCTTCCGCTCCACCCAGAGCGGAAGAAATCATTTGATGATTTCCCATCCCTAAAAAAAAAAAACAAAAAAAAAGATAACAAACTGAGATGATTTTGCAATTTTCGACCTCATAGATACTCTGAGACTCGTTAAGATGCTATTTACTTCCGTTAGCTCATGACGGTAGACAAACGTTTTAGGCAGATAACAGTTAAAGAATGTTTCAATCTGCCTAGCTTATTCGGGTCGGCTTTCCAGAATACTTCATTTTTTATCGCTCAAAGTAGGAAGGCAGATAGGAAGTCGGTTAAAAAGTAGTGCGCAACTCCAACTCACCCCACCAGCGTCTCATTGAACGCTATGATGACGAACATCTTCTGTATGTGCATCTTGATGACGGCCTTGCCCAGCACGGTGGCGCCGAAGAACGTCCAGAAGGGCACCAGGAAGTGTCCGCACGTGAGCCCCGCCAGGTCGAACAGCGGGTTGGGCACGGAGGCGCAGGCCAGGATGCCCGCGAAGCCTACTCTCTGGACTAGCTTTTGTACCATTTGTTTTGCTCTGGAAATTAAATGTTAGTGGTTATAATAGACTACCAGGGTTGAAGGAATTTGTTCGAAAGAGTCACCGCGTCCCTGGAACGCAAAGGGGCTTTAGAAGGAACACGGATGGGTTTTAGTCAGTAAGAGTCTGACACGCCCTTCCGCTCCACCCAGAGCGGAAGAAGTCATTCGATGATTACCCATCCTTAAAAAAAAAAGGTGGCAGAATTGATCGAAAGAGTCACCGCGGCCCTTGAACGCAAAAGGCAATTGAAGGAACACGGGTGGGTTTTAGTCAGTAAGACTGACACTCGCTCCCGCTCCACGCAGAGCGGGAGTCATTAAAATTTGATGATTTCTCATCCACAGTAAAAGGGGTTATAATAGAAGTAAATTTTGCAATAAAATAGCCCAGGTTATCTTAACCTAAACTCTCAATTAAATGAGGTATAATTGTTTGTTCACACAGTATCATGTGCACGAGTGGCAGATGAAGACTTCATCATCATTTAAGTCGAAAGACGTTCACAGCTGGACACAGGCCTCCCCTAAAAGGGGGATTTTGCCGAAATCGCCACGCTTGGCAAGTGGGTGCATCCACACTGTAGCTATTGCAATGCACAAAGAATGCTGCTGCCCATTCTCTGGTGAGTCCCTTAGTCGCCTCTTACGACACCCACGGGAAATGATGGGATGGTGTTATTTATACAGAACGTCCGACACCATACAGAACCCACAGAAAAGAGATGAAGACATTAGAATATATAAGAATTTGCAATTAGTTCGGTGTTCCAATGTGAAGTTTAGAACTTTGAAGCCATTTGTTTTTCGTGTATTTACAGTTTCTTCATAATTGAAGACTCAGATGTACAATAGGGTTTTTGCTGAAAAAATCTAATTAGTCCGTCAGATAGATTGCCAAAAACATTGGACAAGTATTTCTTTACTTCTTTTTTCGCGTAAACCAAAAATTCAGACATATATGATGGTACAATTGGGTACAATTTTATTAGCGACGTGACGTCACGCGTTTTTATTTACGTGAAAATATAAAAAATACGTGTTCGATATTTTTTGGAAATCTATCCGTCGACATTTTTTTTTTCAGTAAAATACGCCTTACACACTTAGACTAGATTTAGATTTTAAATTCCCGAAGTTACAAGAAATAAATCTAAACTAATATTATAAAGAGGAATGATTTGTTCGTTTGTTTGTTACGATTTGGCTCAAAAACTACTCGACCGATTTTAAAAATTCTTTCACCATTACTAAGCTACATCTTCACAGAGTGACATAGGCTATATTAATAATAAATATTTTAAAGGAACTAGTATATAATTAGGCGTATCATCATACATCATTGCTTCATACAACAAAAACTAAATGATCAATAATGACATTTGAAATTAATGATCATGTCTTACACTTAAAACTTATAGCAAAAAATGCCAAGCCACTATTGAACATGTTCTAGTGTAAGTTTTTTGATAAGTTCAAAGACCTGAGATCCACATGCCTCAAATTTTTTACTTAAAACTTTGATCCGCCTTAGACGAAGTTACCTTTTCACATAATAGGGTGGGTCTTAAAATTTGACTTTGATTATGGTCACAACTAGCAATTGGGGAGTTTGTTGCGCCACTTCTTCTTCCCAGCTAAAACACTAGGAAGTGGTGACGGGCGGGCGTTTTAGGGGACTGTCTTTATGTAGAACTTTGACGTTCAAAAGTGCTGGCACTCAGCCTAATTTGAATAAATGACTTTTGACTTTAGCGTGGAATGGTTTATAGTCCTGGATGGAATATTGCAGCCACCTTTTTTTTTCTTTTAATAATATCTTCGGACAAATCACACACGGTCATCCGATCCCAAACTAGGCAGAGCCTGTGCTATGTCAACCAGACAACTGATAAACATACTTATATATTTCTAAATACATACATATTGTAGACAAATTACACCCAGACACAGAACAAATGATCATGCTCATCACACAAAGATTTGTTCTGGGTGGGAATCGAACCCCCGACCTCCGGTTTAGCAGTCAGGGTCACTAACCACTCGACCAACAGGCCAGTCATATTCAGGCTAGTCATATATTCCTTTGGTATGGCTCTATACTTGACATGGTTTTATCATTATGTTCACTACGATATGTCACATTTGCCGGACGTCCCGTGACCGCCATTTTTTTTTAAACTCTAAAGGTCTCGAAAAGGTTAAAGTATTGGAATGAAATTTATTTAAAAAAAATTGGTATAAAATAAAAAAAAAATACACATCTATCTTGTATATGTTATACGAAATAAAGTCAATTCTCACCTGCCGGTCCTGGAGTCATCATTAGCAGCCAGTTCAGCCACTCCGCCGCCCGAGAGGCGCGCGGCCCGGGCCATGAAGTAGGGCGGCAGTTCGCCCAGCGCGGTGCCGATGCCCCACATCATGGACTCGATGCGCACCTTCGACATTATGTTCCATATCGTCACCACGTTGTTCGGGTCGATTTGTGCTGGACATATTATGCTGGAAGAGAATAGAAAGAGTTTACGATTTAATACTCAACTTTAGTTAATATTGAAGGGATGTAATGCTCAACTTTGGGCAATGTTACAAGGACATTGTACTCAACCTTGGTCAATATTATAAAGACACTAGATTTTATCCGCAACTTTGTATGCGCATGTCACCGGAAAATTGCAGAATCCGTAAGATTGTAATAAATCTCGATTAGATTATAATTTCTCGATATATTATGAAAACATTGTTTTGTATATAATTAATCCCATCTAAATTCAATAGCTTCCAATATATCCGTGACTTATTTAGAAATAATAGTTTACAATTTCACGCGATATTTTACAATCTTCCGGCGTTTGCCATTTTCCGGTGACCCGCATATCTCGTATTTTTCCCCGTTCCCGTAAGAATTTCGGGAAATCCTCTCATAGTGCTCCCCTACGGAGTGAAGGGAAGCTACATGCCAAATTTCAACTTTCTGCGACCAATAGTTTCGGCTGTGCGGTGTCTGTCAGTCATTAACGGAAGAATTTTATGTTTCAGGATTGATAATAATTATACTCAACTATAGTGACCATCAAAGGTACATAATACTTAGGGTAATACTAAGGTACCTAAAACTGATATATAATACCCAATTTAAGCATCATGGTTTTTTGATCTACATTTGAAAAACTTTGAACAATATTGGCCAATGCTATATGGAAACGTATAACTCAACATTAATAAACATTATACCAACATCATACTCAACTTTCTTAAATATTACAGCAACTTCCAATAGAGCTCAACCCAACACTACTGACTCATTAGGATGAGGCGTCTCAGGGAAGTTGAGCGAGTCGCACTCTTAAGACGGCTAGCAATCCTCGCGCGATGTGTGGCCCAAGGTGTACGCGTTCCTAATGTATTAGGAACGCGTGCAGCCCCGCGCTTAGTCCCACGGAGCTGCATCCATCAACCCCACCATGCTAACGTGGCTGCTACTCACTCTTTTTATAAGGCGGCTTAGGGAAGTTGAGCCCGCCGCACTCGTAGGCTGCTCTCGTGACGCGCGTGATTGTAGCCCGAGGTACAGCAGGAACGTGTGCAGCCCCTGCCCAACCCCACGAAACTGTACCCACCAACCCCACCATGCTAACGTGGTTGCCACTCACTCGTTAGGATAAGGCGGCTCAGGGAAGTTGAGCGCGCCGCACTCGTAGGCTGCTAGCGTGACGCGCGCGATGTGTGGCCCGAGGTACAGCAGGAACGTGTGCAGCCCCGTGCCCAGCCCCACGGAACTGCACACACCGAGTACTACCCACCAACCCCACCATGCTAATGTGGCTATTACTACCTGGCAACAGACAAAATGCAATCACATACTAGGACTTTGCAATCATCATTCGACATTGGCCAATTAGACTGGTGGTCTCCATCAAGAGCACCCAGTAGCTTTGTGATCCAGCAGAATTCTGTGACCATTACTAGTAGGTTTGTCCATCTTGTTCAGGCAAAAATAATGTTTAGCCCTGAGAACAGCATGAACACAGAAGCTAAACACTTTCGCTACACGTAGCGGCAACTCGTGGGCACAAGAAACAAATTATTGTTCGACCCATATGCTGAGTAAAGTTCTGGGCACTGAAAGTGTTAATGCCTCTTCAATTCGGATACTTGGATAAATAAAATATTGAGTATGGAAGAAGTCAAGCAAAATAATGATAATTGAAAAACGATACTTAAAGTTTGTATAAAATGTTTCAAATAAATGAAAATAGGAAAACGATGATTTACCTGTACATAAGCCTGATGTGGGCCACTAACGTAGTAAGATACGGCTGTGCTTAAAGTAGCTATAAATATCGTCAGCGCCAACAATCTGTACGTTAATAACCTGGAACAAACCACGACCATATTGACTCCTTAAACCATCACAATGAAATATTTTTAGGTGCATTCCTAAAATAAAGAAAGAAAAAAGAAGCGCCAAGTATGACGCATAACATTAAAAAAGGAATAAAGACAATGAAAAAACTTATACCAGTTGGGAAGTTATAGCGTCATACCCGCGCAAAAAGGCCATCGCCAGACCAAAGCTCACGAACGTTCGCTCCCTTTTCAACATATCATTCGTGTCACTAAACAAGTGAATGCTCGCTGCCCGCGGTGTGGACGCACCTTGACGATACTTTATGGCTGAGACATAATATTAGTCTTCCTGACCGATTTCGGCCATGGCGGCCAATCTTAACGAAGGCAAGTCATCAGCGCGGGAGATATTATAGTGCACAAGTGTGTGCGCAAACACAGATGCACTCCCTCTTTCATCACTCTCATAATACGACGGGAACTTGTGTTCTTACCTCTGTACTCCTGTGTTGGTCAATATGATGAGTTCTTTAAAGAAGTATTCCAGAGTGGTGAGGGGCCGCCTCCATAACACCAGGCTTTCACTGTCCATTTTGGTGGGTGGGGTGGCTTTACTCCTGCTGCAACAAAATTATGTTTAGTATATTGATAAAATCATGAGTATGCAATATTGAACTACAGGAAATAGGGCGCCACATTTTATTAATAAAGATATCTAAATAACTATGGCGGGATCGCCAATGGCATTTTGCTGATTGCTGGTTACAAATTATTCAGTTTGAGTTGCTAGTTGGTTCGAATTAAAGTGGAAGTGCAATTTTGACTAGATGATTTTATTTTTAAGCCTGAGTTGTGGCTTCCCTTTCTTCTTTCCATTCCTCCCGGTTTAGAACAAGTGTGGACTAGCTGTTTGTAGGCGTCAAATTTGTCACGTTTTAAAAAGCCCAAAAGCTTTTGATTCTTGCAGACGTTAAAAAATCAAGATATGCAATTCCATCTTAAAAATAAGTGCTTCAAAATCCATAATTGATCAAGCTTAGATATCAGCCGTCGATACAGTAAACAAGTCGAAATAATTAATTGAATCGACACGTGATCACGGAGTGAACTGTCATTCCATCTTGATTATATAGATTGATAGCTCACCTCGTGATTACTTCACCCAAGCCTTCACTTCGACATGTTTACAGAATCGACCGGTAGAACGTACGGGAATAAATCAGCCTGCATCTTTCAGGATAAGGTAGAACCAGTTCTACCAAAAGATCCCAAAATAAAGTAATCGATTGTGTCACCGTAATAATAAATGTCAAGTTTAATGTACACATACTCGTCAATGGTGGTTATATAAAAAGAAGGCTAACATTCCACCTGACCTTTAGGATTAAAGGTTACACCAATTTGTCACAACACAACATGCTTCCAGTGAAAAACCTGCTTTCAGGCAACCAGAATATTATTTCTGGCGACATAATATTTTGATACGACTTGGAAAAATTCAGTCAAATTGGGAACCTCCTCCTATTTAAGTTGATTAAAAATGGGGGTTCACTGACCCAGTAGACACCAAATGCGAGTGCGGTGCCCCCGTCCAAAATATGCCCCACTTGTTGGAGTGCCCCAAGTGCCCTTACACCTGCACCATTAACCTTTTGAACGCCATTGTCACGTATACATGACAATCAAGCGTCACAACCTGTACGCCAAACGTCACAAATTGACAAAAAGTACGGCGAATTTTTGGCTTGGCGTCGGGGGTACGCCGATGCGTTTATGCTCTGGCGTTCAAAAGGTTAAGGACCTAATGAGTTCCACAGATGCCGCTATAAGCGTTACTTACTGGGCACAGACTGTTTAAGGGTCACCATCGATTCGAATAGAAGAAGAATATTTTTATATACCCAAAAGTACCAACCCAAAGATTGACTGGTAGAGAATGCCTTGTTCTCCGACTATGTTACCACTATTATACATAAAGTTTAAATAAATAAAAGAAGTTACCAATTGCTGAACCCAAAACTCAAGGTAAAATTCTTAGATCCGGACTCTAAAACACAATGTATATTGTAACTGAATAAATTGAATTGAATTGAAAAACAAATAATTGACGCACCAAAAATTAAACGCAAGTCAAATGATGTGATTGGCTCCTGGAAATTCATCAAATCAGTCACAGCAGCAAACGTAAATTTGACAATATGTCATCTTAATTTTGCGATAATTTTCGCTCTAGAAACTGGCCCTATGTTTTCCACATTTTATTAACAAATTACGCTGAAATCTAAATACTTTTTGAAGCTCAAAAGCGTCAAAAGACATTCCCCAATACGCTACTTATTTCACTAATCGCAAAACTTAACTGGAGAAGAAGTTCTGACTCAACAAACTCACCAGCTACAGACCCGAAAAACAGTACTTGGTAGAGCTAAAAAAGAAAGAAAGAAAAAGTATTTAATTGCCACAAAACGACATACACAGCCACATCCATAATTTTAAGGTCTCACGAGTCAGAAAATATTTATTTAAGCAACGTTTGTGTTGCGACTATATAAGAAAGAGTTCGAAGTATAGAAATTTCTGCTGGGATAAACAAGGAGGCTATCAGAATCAGAATCAGAAATCATTTATTTGCAAGAACGTAGGTAACAAAACATAGTTTTGATGGTATAAAGGGAAAAACAATAGGATCCAGTACATTCTACCGTATGGCATGCAACATATAATAATCGTAAGTATTGCCAATCTATATTAATCAATAATTGACATTAATCAACTATGACATGATAGTGTAAGAATAAATGTGGAAGACAATATACTCGGAGATGTTGGTTGTTAGATATGACCGGTTTTAAAGACTGGACCTGGACCAAATAAACTGGCAAAACAATCTCCCCAGCAACAGGTTTTTTTTCTGATTTACCTACCGACTACAATGCAGGTATCCAACGTTTTCATCAATGGCTTGTTATGCGCCGCCGTCTACGCTTATTCGGAGAAAGCATGAAGATGGCCCATCAGTAGCCAATACATCACTAACCAGTCACCACTACCCACAGTTAATCGCAAAGGAATAATGCTGTCCCATCTTTTTGAAACCAGAAGGGGCGGCCTTCAACGTGCATGGGATAAGTATCTTAATTCGGAATCGTTACGGCAGATCCAAAATACAGTACTTGTATGGGCCTCAGGAAGAGTCACAAATATAATTGTTTGATTTCTTTAAGCAGCGTTTATGTTGGGAGTATATGGACATTTCTGCTGGGATAAACGAGAAGGTCATGACAAGATGGTGTAAGAATAAACGTGGAAGAATATAGACAAAGAGATTATGGCTGTCAGAGATGACCGGTAGAAAAAGACTCCAACCCCAAATTGGCAAAACAATCTCCCCAGCAACAGGTCTATCTGATTTACCTACCGACAATAGTAGCCAACGCTTTCATCAATCACCTGTCACGCGCTGCCGTACACGCTAATACGGAGAAAGCATGAAGATGGCCCATCAGTAGCCACTACACCACTAGCCAGTCGCCACTATCCACTGCTAATCTCAAAATCTCAGAACTTTCACTTTTATAATCACTCGCGTAATTGGTAACTAGGCTAAGTAAGTACTCGCTAGGAATTAGAAATCGGAAGGCTGGATTTTGAAACTAGTTTTTAGTTGCCTGGTTTTGCTGGTAAGCAGTTGTAGGACTAGTTGTTTTTAGTTCTTTATTGTTTTGAATAACGGAGAGATATGAGGCATCATCAAATGACGGTGGGATCGGCTTCCATCAGAATCATGGAATCAGGGATTAGAGTAGATTAGAATAGAGCGCCAACAGTGGGTCTGTTGGCGCTCTATTTGCAAGGCCTGCTTTATTTTCTCCTCAACTCGACTCAACAGGCTTCTTCTGGGTAAGCTCGCTCCATCGTCGACTTTGTCTCTGCCATCTATGACCTAGACTAGAGTCAAGAGCAAACCCATATTAAATAAAAATAAAAACTTCCCGGTTCTGTGCGACCCTCATCCAGGCATTACACGTGACTTTAGTGATGTCGTGTGAGTTGCGTCGGATCACCGACCCCATAATCGGCCAAAACTAATGGTAGCCACTTTAACACGTCTGATTCATCAAATCATTCAAAGCTCGACTTCGCCCACAGGCACAGGCCTTTTCTTGTGCCAATCTCCACACTCCACTGATAGATCCATGTTTTATATCTCCGTGATACTGACACTCACTAGCACTTACTAACGGCTTCCAAATGATATTTCTTTGTACCGAATATTGTAGGTATTCACGGTAACCTTTAGTCCGTCAATATTGTGAACTATTGAACTTTGGTTAATCAATAGCATCGGGCAATGTTGCCAGAGAGGTAGATCGCTGGCTTATTCCTATGAAGTTGAAAGACTAGAAAGTTAGTTTCGTTTTAGTACTATGCAAAAGTTAAGAACTCAATCGGAATCTAAATAATATTATAATGCGAAAGTGAGTTTGTTTGTTACGCTTTCACGCCAAAATCGCTGAATCGATTTTGATGAATTTTGGTACAAAGAGAGACGGACTCTGGATACGGTTACAGGCTACTTTTTTGTGAAAATCTATATTAACGCCGCGGGCTAGTGAGGTAATAAATACGATGGCGCAACAATATCAACATTCTGAATCATGGATTCATAACACACTCGTCATAACGCCCGTATCCTGCATCCCCGGACGGGCTTAGTACCAAAAAGTGCACTTTGTGGTATACAATTTCCAAGCTCAATTCATTGAACTCCTACTTCTTCACATAAAACACCTCACACTCATCAGGTACTCTCACACAAAAACTCACCACACATAACCACACTTCACCACACACCCACACACATTTTAAGTACATACTTAGATATTAAATTAAATTGTTTTTCTATAGTATATTTCCCTTTTTGTTACTTTTATTTATCTTTACTATTTTTTTATAATTTTTTTCTCCTAAAATACAAAAAGTATATGAAAAAAAAAGTCAACAAGAACAATAGTTTTGCACAGTCCGCAATTGTATAATCCCTATTTCTATACTTATTATTATTATTGACGGAATTAAAGCAGATTGCTTACCGACGTTAAGTGATAATACTTCGTATTGCATTTGCATACCTCAATTATTTTACAGCGAAAGTCGCGAAGTCTCATCCACATTTCACATTTGACATCCACTATTTGTTCGACAATAGCTGAATAAACTCCCCATCACACGATATACGGACGTCAGTAAATTGGCTATTTCCGCCAACAGCGACAAGACTAGGTGCCTATCTATTCTGCGTGTTCCAATGTTGGCATTTACCATGAATTCTAAACAAACAACAAAAGCTAAAACAATATTAATGACTAGTCTAATAAATAAACGGGTAGGAATGTTTCGGAACCTTT
This sequence comes from Mamestra brassicae, assembly GCA_905163435.1. NCBI lineage: Eukaryota > Metazoa > Arthropoda > Insecta > Lepidoptera > Noctuidae > Mamestra > Mamestra brassicae. Next base: position 15,273,723 of record LR991008.1, on the reverse strand, counting down.
CAAATTGTTTACAAATAGTGCGAAGTAAACTGCTGGTTTATACTTTACTTTGCGTATGCCCTTGAACTAGGGTTGCCAACTTTTAGAAGAAATAGAGTATGAGTATAGAGTATATGTTTTTAGAAAGGGTAAAATAATGAAGACTAAAGTCTTCGAAAATAGTACCCTTTGTTGTTTTACTTTTAGCAAAAAGCCATAGTTTTCTCTTACCATTTGCAAATTATACCCACAAAGACAAAAACTTCAGTTTTTACTGGTAGGGGTTCATTCGGTTAAGAGTCAACACAAAATAGAAAAGGTATTTTAGCGTGCTCTATGGCTTTTATCTATACTAATTTAATAGAGCTGAAGAATTTGTTTGTTTGTTTGAACGCGCTAATCTCTGGAAGTGCCCGTAGAATTTGGAAAATTCTTTTTGTATATGATAGCCACAGTCATGAGGCTAATTCCTATGATAACGGGATATGCGCGGGCAAAAGCTAGTAGGTTATAAAGTACGCCAACTCAAAATAAAGTATGTACTCGACGTTAGAGTACCGTTGGCAACCCTACCTTTAACTGTTAGCATCGTGTTTATAACGTGAGAAGTCAGGATATGTGATGAACACCACTGTTTAGGTTTGCAGTTCAGTGCCAAGAACTATCTGCTGCCAAGGTTGCATTGTAATAACGAACAAATATACGCATATGCACCAGGAGAAGCTGGAGGAGCCCGTGGCTAAATAATAACAGCCGCACGGGTCGATTTTCAAGGTTAAGCAACGCTTGCAGAGGTTGGTCTGTGGATGGGTGACCATCTTAACATACCGATACTTTTCCGTGTCTCGGAAAGCACGTTAAGCTGTTGGTCCCGGCTGTTATTAGTAGATCATTGGCAGTCGGGTAGTCAGAAGCCAGAAAATCTGACACCAGTCTTAGCAAGGAGTACCGTGTTACCCAGTTAATGGGTTGTGGAGGTCTGGTAGGCAGCCGCTCCACTTAAAATACTGGTATTCAGCTGAATCCGGTTTGACTGGAAGCCGACCCCAATATTATTGGAAAAGGCTAGGCAGATGGTACGCAAATGCAACAAGGAAGAATACTGTTCTAGCTTTTGACGCAACCTGAAGGGGGTCTTTCAAAGCGAAGCCATGGGAGCTAGAATCTAATCTAAAAATAATATTTGTAAAGGTTTCAGCAGTCAGGCAAATATCATTCTCATTGTGATTCGTTTAACCACTAATTATAACGTCTTTCAAAGACATTGAATCATCTTTTTTTATTTAGGTATGGCTTTCAACTTTTGTTTCTTTTTTTTAAGTTTAGTGTTTAATTATTTATTTTTGGGTTACTATTGTAAATGTCTGTAATGTGCGTTTTGTTCGTGCAGAATAAACAAATTTTACTTTTTATGCTGCCCCGATCGCCGGTTGTTGCTGAAAACCAGCGCTGTGGCTCCGTCTCGCAGCATTATGTTGAGCGATGACCGTTTTGCGCGAATGTAACGCATATCTTCCCAAAATGAAAAACTTTTGTAATTTTGTTTATTTAATTTTTTGGTCGGCGTCATGCTTGGCGCAAATTAACTCTTTTTCTTTGTGTCTCTTCTTCTTTCTGTGTTACTAAGATTGCTTTAGGCAACTTTTGTATAGATAATAGATAAAATTAGGGATCATTTAAAAGGGAGTTCAAAAGTTCGAAACCCCCCGCCCTCCTTTGGGGGAGGCCTATGTGCAGCAGTGGACGTCATTCGGCTGATGATGGTGACTACGTATCTGACCTCCACAACCCAGTCACTTGGGCTGCCCCAAGTGACCATATTTTATGGATTCTGACTATCTTTTCACTTGATTTTTCAATTGGTAGAAGGACAAGACAAAATATTGACTTGAAAACCAATTCTCTAATGTTATTAATGTCGTTCCTATCGTACAGACTTCTAATTTATTAGAGTAGATTAACGAAGTGTACTTATTGATGCATCTAATTTCGAATAGTGCTGTCTATAAATAGGATCACACCCCTCCTTAGGTGAGGTCGGCCTTAGAAGCGCGTGTAAAGTAAAACATAATAATAATACTAATGAGTTTATCCACGTGCTCGTTGGTTTTACTATAAGTGCGTTGCTAGAACCTTCCATGAAATAATAAGGTAACAATTATTATAGACTAGCTGTCGCCCGTGGCTCCGCCCGCGTTAATGTCGAAAATTATCCCAAGGGAACATACTCTCGGGATAAAAGTATCATATGTGTTATTCCAGATTATAATCTACCTCTGTGCCAAATTTCATAAGGATCCGTTCAGCAGTTCTGACGTAAAAGAGTAACAAACATCCATACATCCATACATATGTCACCGGAAAATGGCAAACGCCGTAAGATTGTGAAATATCGCGTGAAATTGTAAACTATTTTTTCTTAATAAGTCACATATTGGAAACGATTGAATTTGGTTAGGATTTATTGTATTACAAATTGATTTTTTCATATTATATCGAGAAATTATAATCTCTCTCTCTCTCTCTCGTTTAGGGTTTAGTTTAAGAAAAGTAAAATTATGTATGTGGGTGGGTCTGGGTATGTCGTTTTGTGGCAATTAAATAATGTTTCTTTCTTTCTTTTTCTTTCTTTCTATGTTTTACAATCTTACGGAGTCTGCAATTTTCCGGTGACACATACAAACTTTCACGGTTATAATATTAGTTAGGAAAGGATGTTTACACAAACCGAGCAAAAACTTGTTTAACTTAATTTCCTTCATTTGATTACGGCATGATTGTGCTGGGATTCAGATATTCGCTTCCAGTTTTATTTGTAAAAAAATCGTTTTAAATGTTTAAATGATGATTAGCATTATCTCTATTAGTTAATTCAGGACTGGATTTCATTCAGTTTAATTCCAACTGAAGTTAAAATAACATGAATAATTTTTTTTATGTCTTTTATAGGTATTTTACTAAAAATATTTAAAAAATATATAAAATTCTATCGATTCGTACTCAAAAAAATCCCAAACATTATTTAAAGGTATAGCAAAATGCTAAAACACAGTGTACGCCTACGACTAATAACAAAATAGAGTACATAACTCTACATTAGAGTATGGTTGGCAACCGTAGCAACCAACAATAGCAGTTTATCAAATCACACTAGCATTTGCCAGCGACTTCGTACGCACCATAGATATAATCTGTTTTTTATATATGTCTATGGTACGCACATATCCCGTTTTTTCCCGTTCCCGTATAGCCTATAGCATTTCTCATGAACGTGGCTATCATATACAAATCCGACTGGTAGTTCCAGAGATTAGCGCGTTCAAACAAACAAACAAACTCGTTTGCTTTATTATTAGTATAGATTACAGGAGAATTATGCTCAGAAGCATTATCAGAGCTTTTTGAATTCAATGGGAAAAAAGTCGAGGTGGCTCGGGAAAGGATTGGCCGGAAAGGGGGAGACCCTAGCCCAGCAGTGGGACAGTACATATAGTGTTTCAGTACAGTGTTTTGACAACACGGTTAGCGCAGTGGTTGAGCGATTGACTGCTGTCGCTGCGTGACGCGCGGTCGATTCCCGCACGGAACAAATATTTGTATCTTTGTAAACGCACCCACGATACAGGAGAAATTCCTAGTGTGAGGCAAAGTTCACTTAAAAAAAAAGTGTATGCTGAACTATTTATTTATTTATTTTTAGCCTATTCCGTCCCACTGCAGGGCAAATGTCTCCCTTTCTTCCTTCCATTGTTCCCGAATTAATAAATAAGTAAGTCTCATATGCCTTACCTGATCTCCTTAGGATGTGGATGGTGGAGTCCGTTGCGCGGGCGCTGCTCAGTGTCGGCCTGCACCGCCGCCGCCAGCTTGTAGTACCCGAGACGGGCGAGCTAAGACAACGGGACCACACATTAATACATACTGCAGTTGGAGCATTCTAAAGGATGGAAATGATAGGAGTAGGACTGCAGCTCACAGAGTACGGAAACGCTTCGGCGGATGCTAGAGGCAACATTGTCTATGATTTTCATACAAATCAACGCCAGTGTCACGTACACTGCTGTAAAATTTTAAAGTTTTCTCTATTTGCGTCAGGGATTATAGTGCGTGAAGTGGCTGCATTTAAGCCGCGTATCCAATAGGCAACATTTGACGCGCAACACAACACAACACACAACATGCCGTGAATGTTGCACAACAGCGCCAGCTGGCGCACAATATGAAAACGATACTAAATCAAGGGTTGCTCGTTGCCGTTAAACATGATGAGCAACATGTTGTGCATCATGTCGCGCGTCAAATGTTGCCAAGTGGATACCCGGCTTTACTCAACAAGGTCTTTCATACAAACATTCAAATCTTTATTCTTGGAAATTAATGAACCGATTTTAATTAAACTTGGTAAGAACTTGATCGAAAAAGTGCTCAAGGGGACGTAAGAGTGATTTTTCACTCTCTATAGAAAGCTTTCCTCTGAACTCTTATTCGTTTCATTTCCAAGAATCATCATCTTCCTGCCCTTATTCCCATATGACTTAGGGTCTGCGCAACACGTTTTTTCATCCATTCTGTCCTGTCAGCCGTCACGCTATTACTAACTCCCTTTTCTTTCATATCACTCCTAACACAATCTTGGATGGATCTTTTCGTTGGCTTTATCCCTGTTTATCCATCCACATTTATATTCATAACTTTTTAGTTACGTGCATTTCATCCCTCCTCTTCACATGGCCATACCAAGATAAGCGGATCTCTTTTCCGTCACTGGCGCCACTTTTAAACTACCTCTAATAAACTCATTCCTCACTTAATACATTCTCGATACTCCACACATTTCCAAGAATAAGGACTTGAAAGTTTGTATGAAACATCGTGAGGAGTAAACGCTGCACAAATGACGTATAGAAACTGAAACTTTGTATGGAATCCGTGACACAAGTGAGCGCTCAACGCACTTTGCCAAGATATTAAAAGGTCCGCCATGTCTAGGTGCTTCCGTCGTCTGTGGGCTGCGGTGGAATCGCATTAATAAACACTCGATTGTCAAATAGTTTTCTCACGTAAAGTGCAACAATGTTCATTTGATCGTTGGTTTCATTTGTCTTGTTGACTAAAGAAACGCAATGAATCTTTGTTGAACTGAAAATATGACTTTTCGAAGTGCGATATGCGTTTCTCCTAATGAATTATGACCACTTTTATCCTGTATTTTATAGGCAGACATGACAGTTTTGAAATAAATCATAAATGTAAAAAGAACGAAACACGCAGTGAATAGTGTAGGATTTAAAATTGATAAGATAAATAAGCTGTGGTGTGGAGTGTGGATCCTTACATTATATAGTAGATCTATTAAGTTGCCATCTTGGAACTGATTTTATCCGAGCAACATCGAAATGTATGACCTGGGAAAGCTTTTTTTTTTAAATTTTGAGTGGCGTCTCGCAGTTCAACCTATGAGGTTGTCGACTGCTTAACCGGGCTTGCCTGTGGTGGCCTTAATATAAATGTTAAAGCCTACAGCCAGGGCTTATTAAAACTTACAAACTAAGCGCTAAGGGCACACCGTGTGGGGTATGGACCTCGGCTTAGGGTGTCGCTGGGGGGACCTGTGAAGGCCCAGATCATTTGTAGCAAGACTCAAAAGCGATTTCAGTGGTCCTCAAAACTAAGACAAATCCAGGGACATATTACAGGCATTACGGAGAATTAATTCAGGCAGACCAAACGTGAATAAGTTCTGACTAGGGTTGCGGAATTGTTCGAAAGAGTTAGGTACCGCGGCCCTGAAACGCAAAGGGCATATGAAGAAATACCGGTAGGCTTCAGTGAGTAACAGACTGACACTCCCGCCCGCTCCGCCAAGAGCGGGATTTGATGATTTCCAAAAAAAAACGTCTGTCATCGGTTCATTCACATAACAAGACGAGTCTTGTAGAAGTTGAGGTATTGTAAAGGGTATTAAGGGTAGTGTGGGACGCCCTGCGGCACGATGGATCGATGATTTGAAAAAGGTCTGAAAGGCTGGCAGCGGATGGATGCGGACCGCTCAGGACCGGGATGGTTGACGATCTTTGGGGGAGGCTTACGTTCAGCAGTGGACGGCAATTGGCTGATATGATGAAAGGGTATTAAGGGTCCAACTTTTAGCTTTGAGGCTAATGGGATGCCGCAGACCAACAGTATTTTACGTAGAGCGAAACTCTTGACAAGACGGAGAAAATAAACTGGACAATAGAAAATAAGGAGCTAACAGCATTATTTAATACTGTTCTCTGTTATTTAATGACTAATCTTTCAACATGAAGCCAGATCGAGTCCTTATCCACACTGCAGTCGTTATTATCGTCATGCCATGACATAATGGATGACGGAAACCACTTTATTACATGGTCGCAGTTACTACGCGCGTGCGCATTACGTATTGTATTCTGAGTTTGTAATTTAATCGGAGTTCATTATTAACGGCTAGTTTCTGAGGTAATTTTTACGTGAGTCTTTTGGTTTAGTGACTTTTGGTTTAATAGCTTGACAATGTTACGATTCTGAACCAATGAGGGACGAGATTAGATGAAAGTGATAATAATTAAGTTACATCAGACCTGGATAAGGCTAGCCTAAGTCTTAAAACGATCATGATTCCGCTGTAAGAGGGAGACGCAGATATACATAGCGAATAGCACTATCCCTTTTACATCATCTGAATTGGATGGCATTAGCACGTCATAGTAGGGCTGCAGGAGCGTGGAGAAAGGCAGGGGAAAAGTCAGTCGCATTTTCATATAAATTGAAGATGTAAAGCGCCAACGAGTTTATAAAAAGCGCGGTCGGATTGTCGCTTCGTGTCTGTCTGCGGGAACCTTAAAAATCTACTAAGGGTTTACCTAAAGACCTCAAAAACCGACCATTAGTAAAAATCATTTTCAAAACAAGACCAAATAAACTTGAGAAAGATTTTTGATACTACAACCACTTCTAAACCTTGTTTTATTTGCTGCATCATAATCATGAGTAATTCGATACGTAAAAATGTTATAGTGTGTCATGATGAGTATTTATTTTGTAAGAGTTTATTATACATAGTTAAGAACTAGCTTTTACCCGCGACTTCGTCCGCGTGGAATAGTTACTTGGGGCACATTTTTATTTTAAGAATATGAAGTTTAGTACCTACAGTTTCAGTCAATGCTACTGAATACAGAAAAAATAGATAGATATAGATAGTTTAATACATTTTCGATGTGATTCTTTAAATTGGCATAACTTTTTCTACTGACATGAAACAAACACTTAAATGTTAAGTGAAGCTTACCACAATGTATTTGTGAAAAACACATCTATATCGGATAAGCCGTTTCTGAGATTAGCGTGCACAAACGCACAGACAAACAGATAAACAAACAAACGGACAAAAATTCTAATAATCATTATTTTGGGTGCTATTTGCGTTGATAAAGGTCCCAATAATATTTTTCCTCATATATCTTCCATGTACATTTTTATTATATGTATAGATAGATATAGATACGACCAATTTTATTAAGAACATGTTCACTTTTTTCGTAACCTAGCTGACGATCTAAATATGGAAACACACAATTTCACAGCTAACAACTAGTTGAGAGCTCTACCAAATAAATATATCAACATGACAAATAGTCAGTTTGAGAAAGTCGACCCGCACAATAGAATTTGTTAGTGGACATCGTGCCATTACAATTGTATACAAGAACGCCTGTCCAATAACTTTGCTGAGAACGATGCGTCGACTCTTTTAACCCGACTCTTTAAGCCCCAGGAGGGTTATGGTCTTCGAGTGTGTGTCACCGGAAAATTCTGGATTCCGTAAGATAGAAAAGAACGACGCACCTTGGTTGTCGCACGCTGTGGAGGTGCTGGTCAGAAGACCCCACAGATAACCTTACCATTTTCTTTTTTTTTTGTTTGTCTATCGTTTTTAAAAACAATTGGGCCTAGTTGCCATAAATATTTTTTTTTTTTTACTTTTTATTAGATTATAATTTCTCGATATATTATGAAAATCGTTTTGTATACAATAAATCCCATCCAAATTTAATAGTTTCCAATTTATCAGTGTCTTATTGAGAAAAATGAGTTTACGATTTTACGCGATATTTTACCTGTAGTCAAATGTTTGAAAGTGTGTTTGGAACAATTTATTGCATTTTTTAATTGTATCTTTTTTGTCTATCTGAATATGCATAATACGAGTACGTGCAATTTTAAATCTGCAGAACCAATGTCTTTAAAAACGCATCGTCACATGACTGTCGCATTGTCACGTCGTAACTATCTGCCGAGCCCTTTATTTTGAAAATAAGTATGTTATTTTTTTTCTTTTAGTGTTTTTGAAGCATGAAAAATTACCAATTCCCATTAGTAAGGACTGTCGACACACAAATTTATTTAAGGCTACATTAGACCTTGGTGTTGGACAATCTATTTAAAAGTTAGTTCATTAAGCCCCTCAGCAAGGCGATCATGGATGAAATTGAAGTTGTCAACTAAAACGTGTCTCTTGCGTAAACAACGGTTCTACCTAAGTAGGTCGCTGCTTTAGTTCGCATTTTATTAAAACATATCTAGAGTATTTGTAGAAAAATACAGGGAATATTTTAACGAATTGGCAATTTTTTTTTTATAAAATATCAATGCATGCAAGCTTTTTCATAAAAAAAATTTAACCATATGACTACTTAATTATCAGAATTAATATTTTAATTTTATAGAAAATAAAAAAAAAACAAAAATAAAACTGTATAGACAGAATTTGAATTTAGTATTCGCTAAATCATTTTTCAAACTAATCATACGGTTAGTTTTTTTTTTTTTATTTTCGTTCGTATATCTCCACAAAAATATAATATAAAAATAAAATTAAAAATTCCGTATAGACAGAATTTGAATTTAGTACATATTCGCTAAATATTTTTCAAACTAATCATACGGTTAGTTTTTTATGTTTAATTTTCGTTCGTATATCTCCACAAAAATGTAATATAAAAATAAAATTAAAAATTCCGTATAGACAGAATTTGAATTTAGTACATATTCGCTAAATATTTTTCAAACTAATCATACGGTTAGTTTTTTTTTTTTTATTTTCGTTCGTATATCTCCACAAAAATATAATATAAGAATAAAATTAAAAATTCTGTATAGACAGAATTTGAATTTAGTATTCGCTAAATATTTTTCAAATTAATCATACGGTTAGTTTTTTATGTTTAATGTTCGTTCGTATATCTCCACAAAATCTAGGAAACTGTTGATTGTAATTCGCGATTTGGTCCATCCCATTTTAATATTTGTATAAACCCTGTAATAATGTCAAAAACTTAAAAAAAAACTTTTTACCTTAACCTTTTGAACGCCATTGTCACATATACGTGACAAGCAAACGCGTGCCCTGGACGCCAAACGTCACAAATATGTGACAAAACATACGGCGAATTTTCGGCTTGGCGTCGGGGGTACGCCGATGCGTTTATGCTCTGGCGTTCAAAAGGTTAAACACTAAAAATATAGATAAAAACCCATTTTCTAGTCTAAATTGAGCTATTAAAACACATCCACAAATATACATCAAAGACACATCACATTCACAAAGATTTAAATTGGAATTCAATTCAACGATGGCGGGGAATTCGAAAACAAAAATTTCTTACAGGCTTTAAGATGAAAACGATGCTGGAAAATACATTACCTACATTTACTACACATCAATAGAATTGTAACAGAATAAGGATTTAAAAAATATCAGAATTCTAAGAAAGGGTTTTAATCCATAGAGCATGCAAAGCTGAATGATGCAAAAATAAAATTAAAAACAATAATAAATTAAGAAAAACAAAAAATACAATTCCCGTCTCTTTAAAAACGGCAGCTAGTAATTATTTCGTCTATATTTTTCTTAATGATGGCCTCTTAAGATGGAAGCGCCAGGGTTAGCCCGCGAAATTCAAATTTTCTTGTTTTTTGCAATTTGCAAGTCAGTGTCAGGCTGTATGTGGAACAAAATATGATTCGCGACCGTAACTCGTATTTATTTACAGAATAATAATCATTAAAATCATCAATCAACAACCCTCTAAGTTCATTAAACTCGAATGAATGGTTATTACATAAAAAAGTCATTCAATCGAGTTACATGAATCATACAACCTGTATTGATGATTTTAATTATTACAACTCAGTAAAGCCAAATTTTTTACGGTCGCCAATCGTATTTTTATCAACATACAACCTGACACTGACCTGCAAAATGCAAAAAAACGTATGAAAATTTGAATTTCGCGGGATACCCTGGCGCTTTCACCTTAAGTTGGTCAAAGGTAACTAACATATTTGTTTCAAGTTACTAACGTCAAAAATTAAGGCCAACGGTGTCATAAAAACCCGGAATAATTTAACTAAAAAGATCTAGATATATCGCACCTCACACGTTATCACTTCACCAGCCTAACTTGAATGGCAGAAAATTCCTAAGTCCGACTGTGACTTTAGTCTAAATTAATCTACATATTTTGCAATTGTCCACTTACAATTAAATTAACCGCCAGACCGTCTTGACTAGTCAGGCGTTCGCGACGAACCACAACGAATGCAATGGGGAGGAATGCCAATAGCAATAATAGCAACGAAACTCGAATCCACACGGAATAGAATACCTACGAAGAAGCATAGCCTATGCCCTATCCATAGATATATATTTCTATGGCCCTATCTATAGTACACATATTATCTTTGATCAGAGTTTGGCAGATTCCGCATGTGATATTTCGTGAAATTCTTATTCTGGAACAGCCGGTATATTCTGTATACATTTCACTGTGTAAACTTTGGCGAAGTGAGCGTGAAATGAACTGTCATTCTATCTTGATTGGATGGATTGACAGCTTTTGTGAAAATTCATGGTCACTGCGCCAAAGTACTCGGGGTGAGATTTTTACAAAAAAAGCACTACTGTTTTGTTAATAGCTGTGCACCTACTGTCATTTTTTTATTTTTATTGATAGGCCTTGACAGGCTCGCGTTTGACCTCAATCTCACCTGTTGGTAAGCGATGGTCTTCGACGGTGGAGCACGCTTGTCTAGGAGTTACCAATTAGTTACTTCTATAAATTCTAAAATTAAAAAAGAAAAAAAATATTATTATAATAATAATTATTTATTATTATCAAAAATTTAAATTATTATTAAACTTATTTTTTTATTGTAATAAAGTAAGGATCTATAACTTTAAGAAATAGCTAATAGTAGTAGTGGTAACAATAATTTTTGCTGTGCCCTTACAGGGTCCAAAATGGCTCTTAGCTCTAAGTTTTGTAAACATCTTGTTTTTACCTTGTGGAACGCAATAAATGAATATAAACTCTCTATTTAAACACGCAGTGTTAAAGCCATTCTGGAAGGGAATCAACTGCGAGAAAGATTTATGCCTCTTTCATCCTTACTTACTAGTAAATCAATGTTGTATACTGCTGTCAAATCAGACTTCTTAGATTATCACGAATATAGCTGTACGTACAATGAAAGTGTTCCCAAAACGTTTTGTGAGATGTAATCTCCACAAAGCATGCGATATTTCAAGACATTCTCCAATACGGAGCAGTTGAAAAATAAATTAATATTCAACGTATGATTGATGTATTTATTTGTACCAATTTTCCCGGGACCCAAGACGCAGTAGGGCAGATTTTAAGGTAGTTTTAGGAAGTTCCACGATCACCTATGAACTGTGAGTCCAGTAATAAACTAAGTAATACACTTAATTGATTGATTGGCTCCATCTCTTTGTTTTCTTTACCAGACAGAACATTTAATCTGGCACGGATTGTTTATTGATCTACGTTTGTTCGATGCCAAAACTTCAGAAAAGATCATAATAATTCTAGTGACTGTTGATTGCCATTTTACTCATCCTACTAATGCTGAAGTCTGTTTGTTTGTAAGTCAATTACGCCTAAACGACTGTACAGATTTGGATGAAGCTTGGCACTAGACAGACCGGGATTAGGAGTTTAGGACATAGTATATTATTTATCTCGGTAGCACGATCTCATGGCATTATTTTCAACCTACACGCGGGCGAAGGCGTTGACAAATTTTATTGCTATAGTTAACACATAATTTCTTGGATTTATAGGCAACAAAAGCTGCGATAGAATTTGTCTATCAACATTTGTTATTTACTAACATCACACTATCACACTTAATATTATAAAGGCGAAAGTTTGTGAGTGCGTGTGTGTGTGTATGTTTGTTACTTCTTCACGCGCAAACGGCAGGACCAATTTTGATAAAATTTGGTATGCAGGAAGCTGACACCTTGAATTAACACATAGGCTTTTTATTCCGGGAGTGTGTTCCCTTCGGATAATTTTCGACATTCACGCGGAGTATCTGATAAACCGTGGGTAACACCGCCGGGCGAAACCAGTAGTTTATAAGTGTGTATTACTAACATTATATGGATCAAGGACAGAAGTAAAGTATTTTTATTTTATTTAAATTTAAACAATAGTACTTAATTAATTCGTTTTCTTTGACCAGCGGATCACATTTAGACAGTAATGACGAAACAAACACTTACCGCCCGTTTTAATAACGTAACTGTCAAATTAGCTACCAACAGTAGATGAAACGTCATTTCATTTTCATTGGTAGCTAATTTAACAGTTTATTAAAGGTTATTGGGACGGGCCGTTAGTGATTAGGTCTAGCCTAACGACTATTTTCGCTGAAGAAGACCTTGAACTGTCATATTTGTCGCACGATCATTTGCAATTTCCAATCATAAACATGATATTTAAAAGGCAATAAACGACAGATTTCTAGATAACTGCAGGAGAATATAAGTTTAATAGTGCCGGACTAATGGGTAATCTGGAATATCGATATACTGAATTGACATTATTTTGACAGTAGGTACCGATATAGTTGTACAAACAGCCAAAGCTATGGAGGAACGGAGTCTCCTAACACAGGCGTTTTCATGCTTAAAAGGAGGCTCCAATCATAAACTAATTTAAACTAATTGGTAGCTTTTTTTTTGTTTTTTGTATTTTGTATTTGTATACCGGTTCAATACGAATTCTACAAAAGAGGAACTAAAGAAAATTGTTAAAAAAAAAGACATTGTCAATGGCACAGAGTACGATGGCCGCAGCATAGTGTTATTTTGACACTTTCACCAACTTTACGCAACCGTTCAATTAGACCATTTTAATACTTACGAACGCGAAATAAAATGGAGAAAAATTACATGTGGTACTTTCAAATTCAGTCTGTTAAATATTATTCCCTTCAGAGTTCAGAATGACAAGTGCGTGACTTGTTTATTACGAGAAACATCCTTATTTTGGCTCTTTTCCTCATCTGACTCATACACAAAGAAATTCCCAATTTCCCGTAAGCCCCAGTATCAATGAGTCTTTATATAAAAGAAGGAAAAAATTAAACGTTTATTTTAATTAAAACTCGTATATTTTTGCTCACTCAGTTACACACGTACCTATATCTAAGGATTGCGTTGAAATAATTTATCCATTGGTGTACAAAAGTACGAGGAGCTCGTGGTTAAATAATAACAGCCGCACGGGTCGATCTTAAAGGTTAAGCAATGCTTGCCGAGGTTGGTCTGTGGATGGGTGACCATCTTAACATACCAAGACTCCTCCGTGCCTCGGACAGCACGTTAAGCCGTTGGTCCCGGCTGTCATTTGTAGATCTTTGGCAGTCGTTACTGATTGTCAGAAGCCAGATAATCTGACACCAGTCTTGCCAAGGAGTACCGTGTTACCCAGTTAATGGATTGTGGAGGTCTGATAGGCAGCAGTTCCACGTAAAATACTGGTATTCAAGTGATTCCGGTTTGACTGGAAGCCGACCCCAATATAGTTGGGAGAAGGCTAGGCAGGCAGATCATGGTGTACAAAAGTACCTACACCATAAAGTAAAATTGTAATCACCAACGAGTAAAAGTATTAATCGTTCTTTTGAACCAACTTATCCTTTACCGGGTCTCGGGATCAAAGTCCAAAGCAATCATTCCATCACTAGGTCATCGAAAACATTTTGTCGGTGAGTGTACTACAGAATAGATAATAGTATGACTGTACTTACCTACATACAAAATAAATGTATCATTTATCATTTACCCTCCTAAATTCAAATTAATGCAAAATTATAATCACCAACGAGCAAAGTATTAATTGTTCTTTTGAACTAACTTATCTTTTACCGGGTCTCGGGATCAAAGTCCAAGCAATCAGTCTACCACCAGGTCATCGAAAACATTTGTCGGTGAGTGTACTACAGAATAGATAATAGTATGACTGTACTTACCTACATACATAGTACATATCTTTAATACCGATAACACGATAAGCTAATATTGTGATTGTATTCAAAATATTTTATTATCTATTTACGTTTTAATATAACCCAATTAATATTCATTGATAAACAGATTTGGGTAAACTAAAAAACCGGCCAAGTGAGAGTCGCACACGAAGGGTTCCGTACTATAAAATCTATAAAAACGGCAAAAAGCGCGTCACTTTTGTTGTATGAGAGCCCCTCAAATATTTATTTTATTCTGTTTTTTTAGTATTTGTTGTTATAGCGGCAACAGGAATAAATACATCATCTGTAAAAAAATCAACTGTCTAACTATCACGGTTCAAGAGATACATCCTGGTGACAGACGGACAGCGAAGTCTAAGTAATAGGGTCCCGTTTTACCCTTTGGGTACGGCAAATTTTCGACATGCCATGTAGGTGGGCGATGCCGGTGGAATGGCATGATGGATGACACTGACAGCTCTTGAACGTAACAACTTTTAAAAAAAGATAGCTAAACCATCGTTCAGTTTAAACAAAATAAATAGACTTTCAAATACGTACACCATGTTTATATTTTATCTATCATAGTTAATAATCAAGATAGAGCTGTGTTTACAACATCAGCTGCGTTTGCGTAATCGATACGAAACATTGAGTCAAGTTGACTCGTGTTGTTCTTGGTAGTGGAATTAGTGACGTGTGTTAACACGTTTGTTGAATGCGCTTACGCATGCAAATACGTGGTACGCTATGATAAGTGCTGCTTGAAATCTTTTTACCTTGTTGGAACATTTTTTTTTAAATTTGTTTGGGACAAAAAACTTACACGTTACATTTTAACACAGGTGTTTAAAAAAAATTAAGTAACAAACATGTAACCCACACTATTGTCCGCGAATTTGCAAAAGAGACAGAATTGACTAACGTGCACATATTCCTCATCGGATTAATTGAACAAATATATTAATGATTTAATATAGATAATAAAGAACAATAAATTAATATTTTACCCTTGAGGGGATCCGGATAGAAAGGCGAGAACCTGTTTTTTTTTTGTTGTAGTTGGAAATAAAAATCTCCAAATAATATTATTTTGCATTTGTTAAGCAGAATCTTATTTCTAAAGGCCGGCTACTGAATTGAGTATGTATTTGGGTTAAGAACATGTCAAACCCTGCTTGATTGGCGAAATTTTACAGGATTTCAGGGTAAAGTAGAATTTAACTAATACTCAACTACACCTACCTATTTGTTATAATTGTTTTAAGTATTTCGTGTACCTATTTATCTTGTTAATTTGAGTATTTATTAAATATTTATATTGCATGTATAGATTATATATTTGTATTATTTATTTAAATGTTTGTATGTGATTAAATATCAATCGCTTTTTATTCACCATATTGCACATACCACCATTCTCTGCATCACCCAAAGGTTGACTGGCATAGAATGCTTAAGGCATTAAGTCCGCCTCTGTACATTTGTGTGCGTAAAGTTTTAATAAATAAATAATAAATTCTTATTTCACAAATGGGGGATATAATTCTCTATAGAAATTGCTAATCAGTTGATACAGTAAGGCCCACAATGTCCACCACCTATTATTATTTTTACCGTACATTTTTTTTTTTAATTTAGATTCGCCCTTAGCAACAGCTTCAAAGTCCTTGAATGTAACCCGAACGTCTGTCAAGGGTGTCATAAGAGCAGACAGGGGGTCGGATCTGGTTTAAATTATTCTGGTATCCTGTAAAGGTACTAGTTTACTGGTTTGCCAACGCGAGTTGATATCAAGACATTTTTTTTTCCCGATGTTCACCCGTTCCGTATCTAGGTACTGTGATAATGTGCATGTATTATGATAATGTTGTGCTAGAATTTACGACGGTTTTCGTAAAACCGATATTTACAGGAAAAATACATTTAAATAGAATTTTCAATTGTTCAGCTCGAGGACACTTATACAGCTTTGTCACATTGGTTTGACTTCGATTCTAGTAATAGGGTATTGCCCAGGGTTGCGGAAATTTTTCGAAAGTCACCGCGGCCCTGAAACGCCAAGGACATTAGAAGGAACCAGGATGGGTTTTAGTCAGTAAAAGTCTGACACTCCCTTCTGGGGGGCTACTCTCTAAACCCGAAGTCCGTAGTTTCGGGCTTAGAGAGTAGCCCCTCCCAGAGCGGAAGAAGTCATTTGATGATTTCCCATCCTTAAAAAAAGAAAGGGTATTGAATTAACCTTAACCTAAGCCTTAGCGACACTTATTCTTACTTGTGTTGAATCGACAACAAAGACGATTTTCCTGTCACATTCGAAGAAACCATCACTGCTCTTTATCAAACGCGGAAAACGTAAGATAACAATTATTTAATTTCATGTTTATTTTCGCCGATCTGTCTGGGATTGGCAATCCCACGCAAAATGTGCCTACTTACGTTATCTAAAAAAATGGATAGTATTTAAAACTAGCTGTTGCCCGCTACCTCGTACCTAACCACTTCATTGGTTTTATTTTTTCTACACGGAACGAATAAAAGCAGTCAAATTTATCACAACAGCTATCTGCCGGTGAAAGTCCTGTATAAATAAATCGGTCTAGCCGTTTTGGAGAGTGACCGGAACAAACAGACAAACAAAAAAAAATTTTTTTCGTAGTCCTGAATGGCTGTCATTTGCATTTTATTTATTTGCATCGAGTATAGACACGTGGCCTGTGGTTTCTGAATTCCGACAGACTGTGTACTTGTGTAGCCTTGTGGACCTTATAAAGGAAGCCCCTATAAGTAGCTCTTACGTTCGATGGAATGTTGGATGATTCATTTTTTTTAATTAAGGAAGAAAGAAGTTGTCGAGTTTTTGAGCAGTCTTTGTTTCACTAGCTTTGGTACGATTCTTTTTATTTTTATCATTTACGTATCGAACAGTTTTGTCGATGGTAATGTTTATCATCTCCTTTTCAATGGAACTATTTTAAAAATAAAATAATTTGAATATGGAACAATTTCAACAATAACGCTCACATAGAATATTATAAGTATAACTTTCATCCAGTTCATAACCGAGTTTACGAGCATTTTATTGGCGTGTGTACACGGAAGCAGAGCGCCCTTCGAGTCAATCATAATGATAAAGCGTTTTTCATTATACTCACTTTTATCTAACAGTAGAGCAGATAACATAATTAATGTAACAATATTTAAACATCGGATCATAACATAAATAAAATAAATACTCACATATTTGATCTTTGTAATTCAAACTACGAACAACGCACGTGTAGGAACCATAAACTATTTTTTTTTATCACAAACACGAGTAACTGTCCGAAAAAATATATTTAAAAAATCGTCTGCTGTAAATGTTTATTGTATAACTGTGAGGATAACTGGTTTATTACGACGTCGTGAGTGAAATGTCTGACATCACGCCACCGCCAAAACGAATTTCACTTTCAACGAGCACTCTCTCTCTGTCATTTCACTATCGTTTGAGTAACAGTTCCATTAAATCACAGTCCGACACAAGTAATTTAAATTGTGAACGCGTACAAAACACCGTCAGCCATTTTATTTTATTTTAAATACTAAGTAGGTAAAACGAAAAAGAAAAAAAATACTGTTCAAAACTTTTCGCGCCACGAGATATTTTAAATTAAGCACTTATTCTTTTTATTATCGTCAGAAGATGTGCGGTCGTCGAGCCAGCACCAAGGAGACTGATTGAAACAATGGATTTAATCTCAGTTATAAATAATTTATCGTTTTATTTACATGAAGCTTAGCAATAAAAAAAATAATTGCTGATTAATCAATGAAACTATTAATAAATTTACTGAGTTTTTTCTACAATGGCTAGGACAATCGATAATGATTTATGTTCTAAAAAAAACGGTTAAAAAAGCAATTAATATGCGTCTGGCCAGTACGTATCTATATGACTGTCTTTATGCTGTCATGGCTGTCCTCCAAAAAATTACAGCCATCGAATATTCTACTTTAATCCAACGACATAGGCCCTCTTATTAAAAACCCAGCAAAACTTAATATTGACTTTAAAATCTAACAAAGAAAGAAGTCTTTACATTGAAATATAGTACACAAAGTGTAACATTGATAATGGGCCTTATGCCCTTGAAAATTAGAGTTAAAATTAAGTGAGTTGATTGGTTTCCGGAAATAAACGAGCGGTGGCGTGATGAACGCGTGCGTTTGCGCAGGTCCACTGACCCGTATTCGTTGTATCGTTGTTTTGTTATTGATTTAATACATTGGGCTATGATAATGCAGTTTTATTGTGTCGCAGAATAGTACTAAATCTTTGTCTAACTTTTATATAGATTATTCTTAGCTTGGATGTGGAGGAGCTTGTGGCTAAATAATACCAGCCACACGCAAGCAACACTTGCCGAGGTTGGTCAGTGGATGGGTGACCATTCATTACACACCGAGTTGCCTCCGTGCCTCGGATAGTACGTTAAGTCGTTGGTCCCTCCCTGCTGCTCGCCTATTTATTTATTTAAACTTAATGTACAATAGTGGTATGGGCGAACTTAATGCATCATGGCATTCTTTACCAATCAACCTTTGGGTTAAAAAGACTTCACTGTGGTACTTACCACAAATAAAATTTAAAATATTATTTATTAATTAATTATTGCATTAATAGCGCCGTTCCGTACACCGCTTCTTTCAAAGCCTCACTAAAGTTAGTTGTAGAGTCAAATCTTCAGTTCAGCCGAACAGGGGGATTCCGATCCAAGAGAGAGACGGAGTTATACATAGCGTATAGCACTATCCCTTTTACATCGTCGGAATTGAATGGCATTAGCACGTCATAGTAGGGCGGCAGAATGAGTATTCGGAACGTTACATCTAGTACGTAGAACATATAATTATATCGATGTCGAGGACAGAGAGATAATGACAAGAATTTAAGTAATGCATATACTGTAACTAGCACAAAAATATGCAAGCAGCTTGCATGTCGTAGGGATATTTGACCAATTAGCATTTGTTAAGGCACAATCCACATACGCACAAAACGTATTAGGAATACTTTCATTGTACGTACACCCAAGAAGTTGAATTCCCTGCCGGAATCTGTGGTTCCTGATAGCTACAACCTCCTGATAGGCACTCTTGGGATGAGTCTTTTACCCGAAGAGGGACCATACATGGAAAGTTTGCGAATTGATTGAGGAGATTTATCAATTACTTGAATGAGAAATTTATGAATATAATCAAATGTCTAATTGATTTATTTATTATATACTTTATTGTACACCACACAACAAACACAGTAAAAACGTTTCAAAAACAAGTGTAAAATGGGCGGTCTTATCGCACAGGGCAATCTCTTGCAGACAACCTTTGGTTGTATTGAACGAAAGAAGTTAGATTTATGTACTACAATATTATTATTATATTGCATGTAAACCTGTGTTAATAATGAAATGTAATAAAAATGTATAAGGAATAATGTATGAATGTAATGAAATGAAATGTATGTTAACTAATGTACTAATGATATATTTACAAATTCCTCAATTTTATTTTATACTAGTGGACCGCCCCGGCTTCGCCCGGATGTAAATGTTTTTTTCAATATTTTCTTTCATAAGAACCTTTTCCCGACAATAACCAACACAACAAAAAAATAAGTATCGAAATTGGTCCAGCCGTTCTCGAGTTTTGCGATTAGTAACACATTTAGCGATTCATTTTTATTTATATAGATAGATAGATAGTTTTTTTTTTTTTTTTGGTTCCTTATTGCTACAATCTGGGGGTCTTCAAGTCAAGAGTGAACAGGTTACATCTAGGCGACCTTGCTCCATCGACCAAGCAAGCCACAGGTATGTGTATTACGGCTTTATGTGCCTGCCTAAATCTTTGTAGATTTTTTTAGTCGATGTTGGCGTGACAAAAAGCAATTCCTCTTCTTTCAACGTCTGAGACGACAGCGTCTGGCATCGGATAGACGGATGTGACAGTTAAATGTAGTGCGGTTACAGCAAGATAATCAAGATATATAATTATGTAGTTTCTTTTTGCAAAATGCTGCTTCTGTTTTTGCGTAGAGCTAATAACGATGGCTAGCAATTTTATTTTGATTCCACATGGGACCCAAGCCGACCATTACAATTTTCAGAAAGGGGGTTACTTTTAGGCAAGCGTGCTCCATCTCCGACCACATCATCGCTAACCCTCAGCTGAGATAGTGGTCAAACGCGAACCTATGAATGCTAATACAAAAAATATTCTGTTACTGACTGACTGACAGACAATGCACAGCCGAAACTACTGGTCGGAGAAAACTGAAATTTTGCAGGTAGGTTCCTTGGGAAGTGTAGGGGAGCACTAAAAAAGGATTTCCCGAAATTCGTACGGGAACGGGAAAAACGGGATATGCGCGTACGAAGTCGCGGGCAAAAGCTAGTTTATAATTAACAGATCCTAAAGGGTCGTTTTCATTTTGGAAAATTGACAATTCAAATTTAACTACTGCGACGTAAAAGAAGCAATGACTGTAAATAATAAATGACGTTCATTGACTTGCTTGTTTTGACAAAATAAGTTGTGTTAAGTGATTCCTAGATTTCCTAGCAGACCACACAGAAAAAAAGAACGTGTGCATCTCGGGACGCCCGACAGAAGTGATAACTTATTTTTATTTTTTTGGACGGGGACCACTCCGAGTTCAACACACTAAGGCTGGTTACTGCTTAACCGGACTTGATAACTTAATCTAAGTTGAACTATTTAAAATGGGAAGCGTCTGTCCGAAATACGACTACCGCTGCCGTATGCGTGAGAGAAAGGGAAGCCAGACAGACTGACACCGTAACGCGTTACGTTACGAAGCGGTTTACCCTCCCATAAGAAGTTATGACTTCAAAAACATCGAAACAAACTTCGAGATCAAAGTATCTTTTAAAATCCATGCAATTACTTTTTGTCAAAGACAAAATAAGTGTCTATAAAGCATGTTAGCTACTGTGTAAAAAGATATGAACTAAGTATTCAATTTGTTTACTTACTGTCTTGAACCGGTTTGCCAACATCAAAGTACCTATTTATATGTACTGCAATGTCAGATAAGTAAGTACTTACGTACGTAAGTACATGTTTTATTTCGCACGTTGTTATGAGCAATTCGGTTTGTTTAATTTCAATTCAAAGTATGTTAGCTTTGTATAAGCATTTTTTACACTGATTCGAACGAATATACTAGTATGATATTAAAAATTTATGGATTATTTTAAACATGCTGTATATTTTTCGAGTGGTGATATTTGTGGAAGCGAGTTTGTGCAAAACGAGACTTTTGGAAGACGAAAATGCCTAAGTTTTAGATAAGGTTACCTTTAGATCGATGGGTAGAAAATACCAAACACATTAACGGCCGGTTTCAATAACGTATCTACCTTTAACCAACTGTCAAATTAGCTATCAACGGTAGCTGAAACGTCATGTTACAAAGGCAAACGACGTTTTTACTGTTGGTAGCTAATTTGACAGTTGGTTAAAGGTAGATAAGTTATTGAGACCGGCCGTAAGTTCGCCTTGGCACAGTGTTTTTACTAGTGCATAAAGCACTAATAAATAAAAAAAAATTGCGAAAACAAAAGTAACTAATAACTTGGTTTGCTGCTACTTCAACTCGGTCCTTTAATTATTTTTTTTTTATTTATCGTATAATATGAATATGTATTTGGCCTGCATCTCAACAACTGAATCAACAAACAAACTTTCCGAGTGTCGCAAACTCGTAACTCAGTTCAACAATTTCAATTTGCTTTATGTTTTGTTTCCGTCGTCAATTTAGCCATCAATTGAATAACTGAAGCTTAGGCTCAGTACAGACGACACTCTGGTTTGAAGCACGTTGTCCTATAACTTATTTTTTGTTCTATATGTATCTATGTGTCCCCCAAATCCTTCCAGGCATTTTTATCTAGAGCCACTTCAAACATCTGAAATTATGCAGCTTTATTATTTATTTTACGGAAACGTAATACGAGTGAATAAGACAATGAATGAGGCAGGCAAAAGTATTTTTCCAGACATTACTTTTATTTTATTTTATTTGAGACTAGTTGCCGCCCGCGGCTCCGCCCGCGTGATTGTCGAAAATTATCCCAAGGGAACATATTCCCGGTATAAAAAGTATCCATCCATCCATCCTCACAAACTTTCGCATTTATAATATTAGTAGGATGAGTTTGCTCTTGACTCTAGTCTAGATCAAAGCTGATAGAGACAAAGTCGACGATGGAGCGAGCTTACCCAGAAAGAAGCCTGTTCACTCTCATTTTGAAGAGATTAGGGTTGTATGCTTTCGGAAACACAGACGCAGGCAGAGAGTTCCTCTCCTTTTCTGTGCGTTTTATAAAAGACGTTTAGAAACGTTTAGTGCGAATTGGTGGAATAGCAACAAGGTAGGGATGGTAACTAGCAGTGCGTCTAGATGTCCGATATCAGAAGGGAGTTTTTGGAGTCGGTGTGGTTATGTTGGCTCTTATGCAACAAGTTTTATTTTGTTTCAGAACAGAACACCATAGTAGAGATCAGCGTTTGGATGTGTACAGGAAATTTGCATGAAAAAATATTTAGTATCTAATACAGTTTATCTAAAAATATACAACACACTACTACTAACAGTGAAAATAAAATCAAAATTGATCGAAAAACAAACGAGATATAACTGTTTTAAACAAATGTATCTGTCCCTCTCGCGAAGACGCTGTTTTCTATTGCAGCGGTATAGGCGACATGGTATTTGACGTTAGAGTTCGTATCGGACTTCTCTTTCTAATTGGCATCTTTTGAAGCTATATAACTTTCTCGCTAATTGTTTACTATAGTAGGCGCCAGATAATCGTGGAATATCGGTCATTGAACCACCTACATTTATTGACATTGTTAATTTGAAAAACGGAATTAATGACACAAAACTGTCCCGAATCATCATCTCTCGTGATCCTTAACATTGTCTAATAATGAAAAACGATTCATATTTAATTGTTCAGGTACCTATGAGCAGTTATTAGGGAAAGGTCAATATACTTTATTCCACATTTATCTGGCGCCTACTATAGACCCAATAAATATTTCATTTTGCAAATAAAAAAAATGCATGCATATTACCTATTGTGGAAGCACCTTCTCACATTACATCATTCGATTTTAGCTACGATCTAGGATTATTAAAATATTTTTTCCGACCGAATCATAGAGGCGCGATACTACCAAGCGCGCACTGTACACAGCCTTAGGTGCCATTGCGGAGTCGACGGCCACGTAACCATATTGCAGTTAGTGAGAACAACACACGTCGCTTTTGTATACGTTATACGATAACCATGATGAATAGATTTCTGTAAAACGACTGACACTTGCGCTTGCAATAGGTAACTACATAAATGACATTGCTATCTGACCTCAAACCAGCTGCTAGGCAACAGAGATTCATAACACGAGAAAACGATTTTATCTGGACAGGATGCCGCTTGATCGAGTACTCTCCGGAAGAGACTAGCCATATCTAATTTACGCTAAGGGAACGCACCCATACTACGTGAACCATTCAGGGGCAGAGAGGGGGTCTTCAATACCACGCTTGGTCACGGGGGGGAGGGGGGAATGGGGTCTTCAAAATACCACGCTTGGTCACAGGGTTTTAGTACAGGGTCTTAGGTTTTAGTCACGTAGTCAATACCCTCTATGGAAATCTCCCACTTTTTTGAGCTACATTCAAATATGGCACGCAACGTTTAGCACTTTTCTTAAGTTCCTGTTGAAGAAGAAAATTGGTATGCAAGCACTTTTGGGATCACGCGGCAAGCGCCGTATATAAAGACAAATATGAGCCAATTTTTTTTTTTTTAATATTCTGTGTGCAAAAGAATATTTGATTTGTTTGAAAGACTAGAGGGAGAGGGGGGGTTTGGCATATACTACGGGTGGTCTCCGAAGAGGGGGTATAAAATTGGAAAAAATGGCTCACGTAGTATGGGTACGTTCCCCAAGTTGGTGGTTGTTTTTAGCAAGTTTTCTCATTAGAAAATACTCGGTAGCAGCTTACTGATAGAATATCTTCTCCCAGGACGCGTACTGGCTGCGCTCTTAACCGATGCCGGACCTACATAGGTTGGCCGCTTTAAAAACAATGTGGCTCAACCCGACCTCAAAAGCAATACCATATGGAGCCCCTTCACAGGACATACGTCACTTATTTTGTTGCCCGTCAATGATGGAGCTAGACTCGTTGCTTAATACCGCTGTTGCTGTGGATTAAGTTTGCTATAGTAGGCGCCAGATAATCGTGGAATAACGGTCATTGACCCACCTACAATTATTGACATTTTTAATTTGAAAAACGGAATTAATGACACAAAGCTGTCCCGAATCATCATCTCTCGTGATCCTTAACATTGTTTAATAATGAAAAACGATTCATATTTAATTGTTCAGGTACCTATGAACAGTTATTAGGGAAAGGTCAATATACTTTATTCCACATTTATCTGGCGCCTACTATAGTCTCTGGTCGGACATATTTTAAGCGAGAATCAAGAGTCAATGGACACGAAAAGATGAAGACTAGTACTTAGAATTTTGTAACAAAAGAAACTTAACGACTTACACATCATTCAGCCAATTTGTATGGCTTTTTTTTTATTTAATATGGGTTTACTCTCGACTCTAGTCTAGGTCATAGATGACAGAGACAAAGTCGACGATGGTGCGAGCTTACCCAGAAGAAGCCTGTTCACTCTAATTTTGAAGAGAATAGGGTTGTATGTGTTCGGAAACACAGACGCAGGCAGAGAGTTCCACTCCTTTGCTGTGCGCATTATAAAAGACGTTTGGAAAAAGGAAAGTATCTGTTTTAGGTGTGTACTATGCTTTATCTTTCAGTTGCTTAGCCACGTAAAAATAGCGAAATATGGACAGAATAAATCCTGCAATTCCACAACTTCGTCATTCATTAGCGTCACACGCTCTCGTCAAATTCGATTATCTTGAAGATAACAAGGCTGTCTGGTAAACAGTACGTTGATACCAGCTAATTATTTTGTCATTGACATTCTGTTTCTTTTGACTTTGTTATCTTTTCTATTTGATGTGGGACTGCGGGCACACTCGTGAGCCAAGATACCTTTTCACTTTCAAAGATTTAAACTGCGTCATCATCATCATCTACCTAGCCTTTTCCCAACTATATTGGGGTCGGCTTCCAGTCAAACCGAGTTTTACTTTACGTGGAGCGGCTGCCTACCAGACCTCCATAACCCATTAACTGGGTAACACGGTACCCCTTGGCAAGACTGGTGTCAGTCTTTTTGGCTTCCGCCGCAACATACCGAGACTACTCCGTCTCGGTATGTTAAGATGGTCACCCATCCACAGATCAACCTCGGCAAGTGTTGCTCAACCTTGAAGATCGACCCGTGCAGCTGTTATTATTTAGCGAGGAGCTCCTCGATTTATTTAAACTGCGTCTCTTAATTACTTTTTTATTGGGACTAACCCGCGACACTTTCCAACCACTGCAATTCTGAAAACCAGAATCAACTGTGGCGATCACCAGAAAAACCACGAGGCAATGTACCTAGCTTGAGTCCCGAAGAAACGATTCCACTGTCTTGGGTCCCAAAACGAAATTAATCAGAAAATAACACCAAACCAGTAAGAAAAACATGGAACTGTCAGAATGGTGAGCAGTTAAACGAACGAAAGTCGGGTTTTTATTAACTGAAAACCGTATCCAAGTCTGGCATGGTTCAGTAACCTCACTGTCAAGAAACCTAGCTGACGCCCGCTGCAAACTGTGGCAGGACACTTCTCCCCCACCCATGAACTATTTACCACCAAGCGAACATCTTCCCGCAGGTTCTAACCTTCCGTGGTCCACTGAGAAATAACTGAACCGCCTCAGAACGCAAGTAAGGTGTAATTCGAACCTCGCAAAGTGGGGCTACCGTGACGGATCAACTGCAAGGTGTGGAGAGGATGTGGAGCCGAGTCACAAACCATGCTCCACCGGTCTTGCCCTCTATGCCCCAAAACATGCAGCCGAAGTGACCTATGTGCTACCCTCGACGATGCCATGGAAGTGGCAATGTAATGGGCCACTCAAATTTAAACTACTGTCGTGCCAGCGACACGAAGAAGAAGCATGGTTCAGAAGGAGTAAGCAGAGAAACAGACAAAGACACACAGCGACTTTGGTAAGAATAAATTATGGATTGTTAAAAATGGTTTCAGGGGGGCTACTCTCTAAACCCGAAGTCCGTAGTTTCAAGCTTATTTGCGGGCGTATTTTACACCGTATCACCTACGGACTTACGATTAGTTCCAAACCCGAACTAAGAATGAATGACAAAACGATTTGACAGTAACTGTCAAATCGTGTTGTCATTAATTCTTAGTGGTTAGGTGACGTATCACCTAACACCTAAGTACCAGTCCGTAGACTAGAATACGCCCGCAACTAAGTCCGAAACTACGGACTTCGGGCTTAGAGAGTAGCCCCCCAGGTTAAAGAAGAATGAAGGTTGTTACTTAATGTTGGGTAGTCATTATTTTCAGGGTCAAGAGCTAAGATATGTTTCTTGAGAAAAACGCGAGAATTCCCACCCTGACGCTTAATTAAATTCTTTGAATATTAATTAACGTTTCTTGCTAATAAAAGTTTTAATAACTAGCTATTTATAAATAACTAAAGTATAGATTAGAGGGCTTCAACATGAATTTCTGTGCAATTAGTTTTGTTTTTAAATAGTTCAAAGTAGACATAATATAATATCTTGGCAGAAGAGACGGAAATCTGTTACCTATCTCTCACGAGATTATGCGGGAAAATTTACGTGTTACCAACATCAAACGGTTTATTTTGGTTCTGGTAATCGATCGCTTTAAATCCTAAGTGGTATTTGAGTTGAGAATATACGATACTTATCATCTATCGATAAACACGCCGTTATTTATTCATGCTGTTTAGTTTCTTTTCTTAATGGCAGACACGAACCATAAAGTACGAGTCTTGTCAACTGTTTTTTTTTTTAATCAGACAGTCTAGTTTCCCGCTCTTTTTATTAGTAGTTACTTTGTTATTAGGTATGATCAGAAGGTCTGGATGAGAACTGTTAGCTAAGTGACATCATTCTAAATATACAGATTCCCAAACATGGCGGAACTATTATTATTTTTAAGCACCCCCATGATATGGGTATCAAATGAAAGAGTCTGCTGAGAGGAATATGAAGAAAAGCTTGTGTTTAAAATGAAAATCTTCAATTTTATTTCGAGAATTTATAAAGAACTAGTTTTGCCTGTGACTTCGTACGCGCATATTCCGTTTTTTTCCCGTTCCCGTAGGATTTTCCCGTTCCCGTAGGATTTTCCCGTTCCCGTATATATTCCTCATGAATGTAGCAATCATTTACAAAGATTCCTGCCCAAGATATTAAGTCGAAATTAGAATACATTTTATGATTACTTGAAATGCAAACACGTAAGTATTGCTTGACTCATTGTTGAAATTGAATCAATTCTTGCGTAAGACGAGTTGATAGGTTGGATTGACTCGACTAGCGTTTATCTTTCAAACTCTGAAATAAAATGACGCAAGTGCCATGAAGTAGGTAAGGTGAAGAAACTGACTGACTGACTGACATATCAACGCGGAGCCAAAACTGGACTACGAACATGAAATTTTGCTCAAGGCATTCATGTTCATGTTTTTAGTCCCAGCCGGTCGATTCTGTAAACATGTCGAAGTGAAGGCTTGAGTGAAGAGATCACGAGGTGAGCTGTCAATCCATATAATCAAGATGTCAGATGATCACGGAGTGAGCTGTCATTCCATCTTGACTATAAGGATTCACCCAAACCTTCACTTTGACATGTTGACAGAATCGACCGGCAGTTTCGGCTCATCCACATCACCTACATCAGTGGGTGGTGAGCACTAAGAAGAGACTTGAAATTCAACCTCGAAAGGGGGAATTTAGACTGTACTAAATCTGCACAGATGAAATCACGCGGGAAGTGCTAGTTATTTAATAAGTCACATTAACAATATTTACGACTATGTTGATTGTTCTGCGTGTCGGAGTATTCTCGCCAAAGTGACAGCTGTTGTTGTCTATTTAGCTGATTGTGAAATACAATAGTTTAAGGAATGAATTCCAACTTCTTAATAACTGTGTCCAAAAGTACTAAACCCGATTTTATCTAGTTTTCACTTGATTTTTTTGGGTTCCGTACCTCAGTCGGTAAAAACGGAACCAGGGTCACTTTGTTGTCCGTCTGTCAAGACCCTTTTTCTCAGGGACGCGTGGAGGAATCAAGCTGAAATTAATATTAAGTACTCAGGTAAGTCAACGTTACCTAAACATAGGGCCGTTTATGCTCCGTTCATGGCACATGTTTTGACGCTCGCAAGGGAATCAAAACCTACAGAGGACTTCCCGTTGCGCTAGAATCATGAAATTTGGAAATATAGTTCTTACAGAAGTAGTGTAGTTATGTCACAAAGTACTTTCTACAAAAAGTACAGGAAAAAGTCTGAAAATTGTGAATTTATAGCTTTAATATAAAAAAAATTGTTTATTATTTCAAACTCATATTTTCGGTTGAAGAATAGGGATGTTGCCTGGGTTAAAATCATAAGATTCTATTTAGTCCATCAGTTAGATTTCCGAAAAATATTGGATACTTATTTTTTAATTTATCAAAACAATAAAAAAAATCGAAGATAAAACGCATCAAATATAAGCAGTGGGGGCTTGTAACGTCACTTTCCAGTAAGAAGTGTACTGGTAAGTAACGTCACGCGATTTTTCAACGCACTGTATCGTCTTCATGTTTTGTTTACGTGACAAAAGAAAAAATACGTGTCCAATATTTTTTGGAAATCTATCTGACGGACTAATTAGTTTTTTTTTAGTCAAATACCCTACTGACCGTGACGTACATTGATGTATGGGAGAACATTTTTTCAACAACAAAGTTAAGTTTGTCCTACAATCTTAACTACTATATTTTGCTATCATAGTTTTTAAACTTCCGTAGGTAATATATACTCGGAAAAAATCAAGACTCGAACGGAACCCTCGGTGCACGAGTCCTGCTCGCACTTGTCCGGATTTTTTTGTAATGCTTTTCTATTATTTATTCTCCATTGAAATAACTTTTACAAAATACGACGATGTCAAAGGTTAATCTTGCAACTTCTGAACTATTCTCTACTTTGATTGAATATCAAAGTAAAGGATAAAAATACTAACGTGTAATTCACAGTCATTATCTATGGAACTAGCGCGTCTGACAATGGCCTTAGGGACTTTCCCGAGCGATAATAGCACCCGACACTATTTATGTAGCACACTTATTAAAATTTTCCTGTTCACTATTATTTTTAAGTTCATAAGATTACACGACATACAATCATTAACAAATACCGGAAGTACGGATTATTTGTTAGATGTGGCGCCCGCACCACACGGATGGCGTAAAAGTTCTCGTGCCATGTGTCATCGCCCTTAGCGACAAGGACAGACAGTAGGCGGTTAAATTATGGCCTTCCCGTGAAGGTATCTATTGTAACTTTGTAACACATTTTTTTTTACTTGCGCATGCAATATGTTTTCTTGTTGAAACAGTAATCGTTCTAGACGAGGATTTAATTAAAATGTGAAATAACAAATAAATGCTACTTACACAAATATTAACTAGAAAAAACATAAAATCTAGCAATGAAAAAAATGTGCAAAAAAATACAATACAGCAAAAAAAAAACTGCAAAGCAACATAAATGATGCAACAACTTAAATTGTTACGAATTTTATTATATATATTTACAACTATCATAAATAAATTAGTGCAATAACATTTATAAAAATCGATTTTAAGAGCAAAACATTGATCACATCACTATTTATCTACTAAAATTAAAAAATTAAAGCATCACATTACAACCGGCAAAAAAAAAGGAATCTGAAGCACAGACACAAACGCAAACAGCTTTATACCAGCTCATTTTTGTTGCCTGTAGCCCGCTGCCCCCGTTTCCTGCATTCGGCCCGGAGCTGTTCCTTATTCATAGCCGCTAATGCCTCAGGACTAAGGTTCTGACGGGTCCTTCCATTGTCAGACACTGAGTTCTGACGGGGTATGACCACTGAATTGGCGTTATTACGAGCGCGCCGGGTACCCGCCATATTCAATATATGTTTATGATTCCTGTTTAATTATATTTTGTGTTGTGTCTTCTACACTTTAATGTTATCCCTTGTCTTCTTGCCTTGCAGAATTGTGGAGAAATTGTTGATGTAATAAATACATGTTGTATTGTAAATATATATAATAAATCACTCATAAATTATTAATATTACACTGTATTAAAATTCAAGTATATATAAATATTAAGATAACTATGTACTAATAGTTACCTACATAATTAAGTAAATTTAAACATGATTAATTATTGGGGTTCTCAAAGATAAATAAATATGAAATTTATGGTGAAGAAAGAAATGTCATAATAGGAAATAGAAATAAATACATAGAATAATTGCTGACTTTGAACTTTGACATGAATGGTCCCAGAAAATGTTATGTATTAAAATGAAGATTATGTTTAATGAAATGATAAAATATCCCGTATTTCTACATTAATTAGAGTATCAGTTGAAACTACAGTGATGATAAATATTTGTATAAAACAAAAAGTATAGATTTAATGGTGAGAACGCACTGCTTTGTTAATTAAAATCAAATTAACGGTAAGTTGCATGTAAATATTTGCATGAAACGGCGAAAATTACCCTCGTCACAATCTTATTGATTATTTATGTTCACTCGAGCGTAACATAATCGTACGTTGAGAAACATTGATTCCATTTATGGAGGGCATTTTCTAGCATATCAAAAATAAAAAAGCCATTGTCAGCCCCTAAGAAATTAAGCGTAAATTTTAAAATATCTGAAAAATATTTAGGGACAGTCAGCGGAAATTATAGGTAACATCTAACCTAACATAACATTTAAAAAATTGAACTCAAAATATACTCACATTCGCAGTAAATCAAGAACACTTCGGTTTACGATTCCCAGTCTTTATTTCATTCAATTTGTATTTATTATAGTAGAAACAATATTTTTCTCACACAATATCCTTCCGTGAAAAGCAAAATGTTGAAGTCTGGAAAATTGTTGCCACTACTAAAGAAAAACTCCCATTATCATGGTGCGGTACAATTTCAAAAAACCCGATAGTGGGAGTTTGTTTCCCAATAGTGGAACTCAACTGAAGCTTTACGACCAATAACTTTGTTATTAAAATCCAAAATTGACGTTCCGTTGATTAAAAAAACATAAAAATTTGTTACTTCCGTTATTTTATTCTTTAATAAATATTTTGATCCCAATCATTTACCAAGTTTCCAATAAAATAAATTATACATGGTAATACTATTCTAAGCACTGACGTGTGTTTGTTTTCATAGACAATATTAGTGCTGCCCTGAGTAAGTAGCAATTATCGACTTTTAAGGTTCCGTTTTGTCAATACCTACATACAAATTTTAATGAAAGATAACCCTTGTCAAGTTATGAACAAATGCAAAATAGAATAAGTTTCTTTTGTCTATTTATTAATAAAAACAGGAAACATGTTTCACTTCGTAAGGGCTGGTTTTTGTTTAGCATGAATACAGCATCTACCTGATACTACCAACAGCGCCGGCTCTCGCCTTTGATCAAGGTAGAACGAGATTGTCTTACACCGGCCTTTAGTCAACGCTTTCACTTCACGTTAATTCTACTTCGGTTTTACGTAAATAATAATTCCCAGTTTCAAAAATCAACTTCTGGTGCAATATCAACACTTATTGAATAAAAAAAAGCTTTACTTTAAATAAAAAACTCTTTTATAGCTCTAAATTTATTAGTATACTCTAGTTTCATTAACAAAGTTTCGCTTTCGAGCCACTTCAAACAGTCAAATTTAATTTTAGCTTACCGCTGTTTTAAAATTGCCCGTGTAGACCTAGCATTATAAAGCGGGCAGGCGTATGACGATAGTCGATACTCAACTCTAAGTGACACCTGAGTTTGACTTTTGCTTGACAATGACAACAAGTCGAGACATGTTATTTAGCAGTAAATAAAAACACGAAACCTAATTTCTATATCGTGTTTTACAAACTGAAATAAAATTGACATTAATTACGAGCTAATTTATTGCACTGAAATGGAAGATGAATGGAGATGATATTAACGATTTCATTCCCTCTCTTTTGAATCCAAGGGTTGTGAGAAAAGGTGATGGTGATATTTCTCTAACGCAGGTAATGTTTAAGATTGTTTTTTAAACTTCTAGATTAATATACTTACAAATTTCTCGATGAAACTTCGAAGAAAAATTCATCTCAATTTTTCTCAGATTAGGAATACAGATTGGAACTTTTATAAATAGCCTTCTATAGCCTTGAACTCTACTCACGAAAAACGTGAAAAAGTAGGTCCATTTTGACATCGAGTTACCACATCAGACTATTAAAATATTGTCGTGATGGATAAGGAGTCTGAATTATTTCAGTAATTCTTGGTTTGATTATTATTTGTGTCGAAGAAAACGGGCAAATTATAAATATTACACTCATCAAGTAGGATCCCCAGATGCGTAACAGTAATAGCTCCATTTCTCACCTACGCGGTGCCATAAAAAGGCCAATGATGGTCTTAAAATCTCTATAACTATAAGTCCATGATAATATACACTTATGTTTGCGTTGTAAACGCACAGTTTTGGCTAACTTACAGTACACTTACAGGAACATTATGTAATTTCCATATACATACATACCTACCTACCATTTCCATGTATTTAAGTGGTTTCCAATCTTTACTTGATCCGGGACCACTTAGATTTATTTGTTTAATCTAAAAAGATAATATTCAAAACTTGTAGGGTAACTATTCTTTGTTATCAAAAGTAAAGAGCATTGTCATAGAAAACACAACATTTCTGATAGAAATTTAAAATCAGATTGCAACAATGACATTTTTGATATGAAAAGATGAATCTTCATACATTTTGATCCGTGATGTGGATAAAAGCTTGTCTTAACAAGCTAAGTTAAACAAAGCAGTGGCATACCTTGTTTTATTTTATTTTATTTTATTTATTGGGGACAAAAAACAGTTACATGCTTTCACCCCTGCATGTTCTGGGTGATGCAGGCACTATCAGGAAACTCAGACTCTGGCATGGAATTCCACTCCTTAGCTGAAGGTATAACACAACACTTTGAAAAAGGAGGAGGTTCTCAATTCAAATGCTTATTTGCTTAATGAGATGGAAGTTGATGTTTGTTTATTTAAAACATACTCGACTACTCGTAATTGCGAAAAGAGATGTTAAAACGTGGTTTCCGAACATGTATTCGCAGTCGGCGGCGTCGAACGCGATGGGCTGCGCGTAAAATTCGTCTCATTAAACACTGTTGCCACATTGATGTTTCATACTGCCAACGGCAAATTTGTATTTATAACTTGAAGCTTCACCGGCGCGAAAGGGGAAAATTATAGAGGAACATAGTTACGTGATGGACATCAACTTCAATCAAACCTTATTTTGATTAGCAGACATTAACTGGTTTACAGTAACTATTGTGTCTGCTGTGTGGTCAAGGAACCTGTTAAACCTCATAATGTTTGTAGGAAGCGTGATTGTACCATTACCTAGTGGACGTAATGCGTTTTCACCCCCCTAGTTCCTGTTCCTGTGGGAGTACGAAGATAAAATATAGCCTATGTTACTCACTGATAATGTAGCTATCCATTGCTAATCGTTCCAGTACTTTTTAAGTTTATTCATTACATACAAAAATACAAATCTTTCCTCATTATAATATTAGTACAGATAATATGTTACAATTCTGTTGAAAAATCAACTGACCCCAACATCTTAGTGTAAACGGATAAAGTGAATTTTATCAAATTGTTCACAGAACTCCTTCGTGAGCCGTTGTTCCCTATCATTGAGAAGAAGCAATGGTTTGAAGTTGAAGCCAAAACAACGGGTAAGTGCATAGTAATGTAGTTAACTATATATGTACAGTCAACAAAGCTATTTGGTATGCAGGCAGCTAACTTGCAACTACTTTTGAACAATGTTGTGAGTGTGCTGAGTAGACAATTATTGTACACCACACTCGTAAGTAAGTCATAAGCTTAAAAAATTAATGCACACATTAGAAATAAATATTGGCAGTGCAGTGGAAAAAATAATATTTTTGCCTGTATACCAAATAGCTTTGTTGACCGTACGTGAATTTGGGGACTAAAAATAAAATGGATTTTTAGAGATCTAACTGAGCCAGTGGCAGATTGATGAGTTGTGCACCAATCAGCACATTTGCTGAAATTCTATTCTCTGCCTAAATCACAATGTTTCGAAACACGCTAAATTAAAAAAAAAATCGTCAACAAATCAGACTTACTTGAGATAAGTTAACCTAGTCTAAATAGATATAGTGATTGGTAATTAAGTGCGTTCCTTGAAATGGGTTATACTACAGATGATTTGCAATGATTTTGACCCCGAAAACTTGGGGTCAACATTTGGTTGTTTCCGAGTTATCGATGTTTTAAGATTTTTAGTAAAATCACCTCATGACCATGTTCGAAATTGCGGATTTTTTTTCGAAAGAGTCACCGCGGCCCTGGAACGCAAAGGGCTTGAGGAGGAACACGGATGGGTTTTAGTCAATAAGAGTCTGACACGCCCTTCCGCTCCACACAGAGCGGAAGAAGTCATTTGATGACTTCCCATAAAAAAAAAAACAGAATGGTGAAAATCTATTCCACTCTGGATAGTCAATTGATACTTTTCGGATAGCTCTTGAACGCACTTGAACGAATGAATCCAACGTTTGTAGTCTCTTAGCCATAGGTACCTATATTTTATTTCAAGAGTCAGCGAAGATCAGACCTTCGTTATTTTATGAAAGCTGAAAGTTACTCTGTGTATGTCCCCAATACAGGTAAGATCAAACCCCCATTTTTTTTTTAGAAAGGTCAGTTTTTATATATTAATTTTATAATAATTTTGTACACCTTTGAAAAGTACTTGTTATTAGCCAAGCCACTATTGCGGATTTTTTTTCGAAAGAGTCACCTTGGCCCTGGAACGCAAAGGGAATTTGGGTTAACATGGATGGGTTTTAGTCAGTAAGAGTCTGACACTCCCTTCCGCTCCAGCGAGAGCGGAAGGTGTCATTGATGATTCCCCATCGAAATAACAAAGCCAATCTACCGTGATCCAAACTTCATAATCTGGGATTGATCTTACCTAATTGGGGACATACACAGAGCAACATTCAGCTTTTATAAAATAACGAAGGTCTAATCGTCGCCGTGGGGTCTTACCATATTTGGTAATGAAGCGTCGTAAAGCTATGAAAATGTCTTAAAACATCCCTCGATTATAGAGACAGTTTACTCAAAATAAATTAATGGCACTTGATGTACAAATAACACGATACACTTCCTTGTTATAATTATACCCACTTATTTGGCAAGTGTTGGAAAAATAAACTTTATTGTTCCCGACAAGGCAGTACTTTCATGAAACTTGGTATTACACATTTTTCGATGTACACCTTGCTTATTGCGGATATTTTAATTATGGTATGCGATGGTAACTATTTAGCTTAATAGTTATAGTAGGCGCCAGATAAATGTGGAATAAAGTACATTGACCTTTCCCTAATAACTGTTCATAGGTACCTGAACAATTAAATATGAATCGTTTTTCATTATTAGACAATGTTAAGGATCACGAGAGATGATGATTCGGGACAGCTTTGTGTCATTAATTCCGTTTTTCAAATTAAAAATGTCAATAATTACAATTATTGACATTTTTAATTCAATGACATGGGTCAATGACCGTTATTCCACGATTATCTGGCGCCTACTATAGTTGTGGTCGATAAAATCAGGCAAGATCTGTCACCACTAGATATTTTTTACAAGCTTTTAGCAATGTATGTCTATGTATGTTTGGGTGGAATCTTGTAACTCAATTTTGAAGCAGATATCTTCAACCGGTTGAGCTGGAATTTTGTATACACATTCGGTGTGGATGACATGGTTAGCTGTGTGACGTTATTCTAAATCCAACATGGTGGAACACCCAAGATGGCGGACTAATTATTTTTTATGCATTCCTACAATATGGGTATCAAATGAAAAGGCTTACTGAGAAAATCTAAAAAAGTAAGATGCTGAACATAAACACCGTTGCTCCAATCCGTCTGGAATTTGTGAGAAACGTGTCCAGCGATAACCTAAAAGTAAAAAATAAATTTAAAGTAAAAAACCTTTTAAAAAACAAGCTTTTATTTAAATGCACTAAAAACTGAAACATAAACTTTTACTTTTAAACTTTTATTATCTACTTATAATGTCATTACACAATGTATATGATATAAAAGCTTGTCGTGAGATCTATATATATCGAGTACTTCGAAAATCGTTGCAAATCAGCTCTAGTATAACCCATTTCAAGGAACTCACTTAATTACCAAACACAAATAGCTTAAAAATTAAGAAAAAAGTTTTCCCAACCTTATTTCAGATTCACACATTAAACAAGGAAAATTTACAAAATGTACAAAACTTGATTTCTCAGCATACTTTGACCAAAAAGATACCAAAAATAAGACCAGACGTCGACAGAGATAGTCTAGGTTTCTCAGCTATCGAAGATCTTCAGAGTGAAGCAAATAACGTAGATTCTTGCTCTCTCAGCGAGGTTGATGCTGTAGCAACTACAACCAAGCATCCTAAAAGAGCCACACCACTGGTTTCTGTATCTTCTCACACAGAATTAGACCAAAATGTAGACTCGAAGAGTGAAACTACAGTAATTTATAAAGTTACCGGTAGAGCTTCACTCTCGGTGTCCTTCGGCATCGAAAACTGCCAAAGTGTAGATATCAGTTCCAAAAAGAGTGCCATCCAGAGGGTAAAAGTTTCACAAAACCTCAACAACACGTTGGTCGATTGTGAAATCGTCGAAGGTTCTCAAGCGAGCACGGAAGAGAGCGATCTTGACGAAAACATGAACGAACTCCTTAGTCCCGAAACTCCAAACTCACTAAAGAGGTCCGCCGTAACTGTCAACTTAGAAATTAAAAAGAAAAAACCGTCATCCACAGAGACAGCAGAAGACAAAGTTCTAATTTTAAACACAAGTGCCATCGAGAAGATATCCCATGTCATCGTTCAACCACCAAATTATAAATTAGTGAAAGGGAAAATTTTGGACAAAAGTAAATTCAAAAGCAATAGTAAGAGAAACTCAGTGGTAGGTTTAAAAGTCAACAATGGAATTGTGCACGGCAGCCTGAGGCAAAAATCGATTGACAATTTTTTCCCAAAACGTACGAATGTTTTAAACTTGAAAGTTTCGGAAGGGAGGAGTCTAGCTAACCCTGTGTCTGACGTAAAGGCTCGAGTGGAGGAAGATGGTGATGATACGGTCATGAGTAGGAATTCGGGTATTGCTGATGCGATTAAAAGCGATAGAAACCGTAAGTTGTCCCACAAAGGGACGTCTAGGGTAGACAATGAGTCGGCAATCAGATCGGCGAGGCAACACACACCATGGAAGGAAGGGTGTCGTACACCGGAGGTTAAGACTTCATGCTCATCGCCTCGCGGGAAGTCAGACTGCCCAAGCTGCCACAGTACGAGGAAGACGGGAGACTCGATACAGTTCAGTATGCCGCCCAAATCTGTGTCCACAAAGAGATCTGTTTCTGCCAAAAATATACCGCACCATAAGATCGTCGCAGGTATGTTATGCATTCTTTTTGTTGTGAATTGTTGTCCTGTGTGAGATTGTGATGTTTAAATTATCGATCAGCATGTACAACAGGACATTTTAATCGTCCTGAATTTGGTATTAAACAGCCATTATTTCAATATTTTTGTTACTATTGTTAGGCACGTGTGTGACCACTATTTCATCTGATGGTAAGCGATGATGTGGTCGAAAATGGAGCACGCTTGCCGCGACCTAACCTATTCACTCTTGATTTAAAGACTCCCAGGTTGTAGCTATCAGGAAACAGACTCTGGTAGGGAATTTCACTCCTTACCTGTACGCACAATAATTGTGTTCCCAAAACGTTTAGGGAACACATTCGTGCGTGGGATGCGGTACCGATGGTAGACATATACCGGTGGCGCAGCGCCGTACGTCTTGTGGTCACCTTCTGGTATCATAGAAGCGTTTGGAACCTCAATATTTCTTTGCAGGTACCAACTTTGCAGTTGACGCATTTTCCTACGGGGAGATACCCAATGTGAAACATTACTTTCTCACACATTTCCACTCGGACCATTATTCGGGGTTGAAGAAGGGCTTCAGTAAATTGTTGTTTTGTTCGAAAATTACTGGTGAGTGTTTTGTTACTGTTTCTGTTTGTTAAACGTATTCGTTTGTTCATAAAATGTGTGTCGGGATTAATATTACAATTTTTAAAGCTTGGTGTCGTCGTATTAGCGAGAAAATAGAAATAAGATGTGTAGATACTCATCAGTTTTCATTACGGAACACATCTTGATACAAATTTGCTATTTTTAATAAATATTGCAAAAACGATGCTGATAAATGTGGTTCAGGCCTTATAGCACGTTGTTGCATACTCTGTGGGCATCCCTCATATACGTTCGCACGTAAGTATTTTTTTTCGAGCGGTAAGCTGTGTCTTGCAGTGTTGTCTCCAAATTTAAAACAGTCAATAATTCCAAATCCTAACTAATATTAAAAATGCAAAAGTGAGTTGGTTTGTTTGTTACGCTTTCACGGCTAATCTCTGAACCGATTTTGATGAATTTTGGTACATAGATGGATGGTACCCTGGATTTGGTAACACGCTACTACTATCTACTAAAATCTGAGAAGAGCTTGTTAAAGACATATTCCCCAGAAGGTAAGAAACTTTAAAATGCTCAAATTCTCCTATCGTCTTGCAGCGGATTTGTGTATATCGCGGCTAGGCGTGATTCCCAAGTGCATCCACGTGATTAAGGTAGACGAGACCATCCGGATTGACAACGTCGAGGTCACAGCGGTGGAGGCCAATCAGTAAGTGAAGACTAGACCAGTATTTCTCAAACTATGGATCGCAAAACAGGTGGGCCCCGAGCGTAAAGTGAAAGGGCCCTGGAAAATTCTCGACTGATGATACTATCGACCACAGCCAAAACCTCATTGAAATAGCACACCTTGTAATTTGGTTGTAAGAAATAGACTAACATATCTTGCCAAAGGCTCGTATGATTCAACCTCCACCAAGGTTGTATGTTTCTGCTGGCTGGTGTATTCAAGCTGCCTTACTGCTTTGATGTTCAACCAGAAGCTATTAGGTTTGTAACTAACTAAAACAATAATGTTGTGTGCTCCATCATTTGCTGTGGTATTACATCCGTCTTTTCGAAAGAGCCTTACGTCTTATTTATTTATTTAGCTTTAATTACTCTCTGCACTTACAGTATGTACCAACACGTACAGAGAGTCATAATCTTATTAGAAACTAGTGGACGTCACGCGGTTTCACGCACGTAGTTCCCGTTCCCGTGGGAATACGGGGATAAAATATAGCCTATGTTACTTGCTGATAATGTAGCTTTCCAAAGGTGAAAGAATTTTTGAAATCGGCACAGTAGATTTTGAGTTTATTCATTACAAACATACACACACACAAAAAAAACAAATTTTTCCTCTTTATAATTTCAGTGTAGATTAGATATTGTTAAATTTTAAAAAGTAACACACGTATTTAAAATGAACAAAAACAATACAGAATAAAAATAATAATTTTGATACCAATAATAAAATCGAATAATTAATTGATGGAAATAATAAAATAATAATCAAATAATAACAGTGACAGTCTTTGGCAAGTTTACTTTAGGATTCTAAAGTCCCGACCAGCAAGTCTGTTGTCTTTGGTTAAGGAACAAGAAACAATCGCAAACAATAAGACAGGGTTTTTAAGTCGAGGATTATCGCCATCGTCGAGTGAATTGGTCCGGCGAAACTGGAAGGCGCCGTCTGTCGGCGCGACAGACGACTTGATCGGGTTTGTCGAACAAATGAACGCGACGATCGCGTATCCGCGCGATGATCGCTTTATTTTAAGAACGGCGCCTAAATCTTCAAAATGTGTTGTAACTTGTAGCTGTCCCGGCGCCATAATGCTGCTGTTCACGCTGCCCAACGGCAAGACGATGTTGCATACTGGGGACTTTAGGGCCTCGCCCATCATGGAGTCCTACCCTATATTCTGGAACAAGGACATTCACACCATTTACTTGGATACCACGTGAGTTTTTTTATTTTTAAATAGAAACTTATCGAAACTTACTTCTGGTGAATTCCTGATCATCAGTCAAACCCGTCCTTTTCATGTAGAAATGTCAAAAGTAAATTACAGCAATACTAAAAAAAAATTGGAAAAAAATGATTCAATACGACCCTGGCCATGATTTTCGACGACCCCAAGTAACATGAAATAACGATTATCCCATGTTACTTGGGGTCGGCGCAACACGTTTTTTTCTTCCATTCTGTCCTGTCAGCCCGTGACGCTATCACTAACTCCCTTTTCTTTCATATCACTTCTAACACAATCCATCCATCTTTTCTTTGGCCTCCCTCTCCCTGTCCATCCCCACACATTTATATTCATAACTCTTTTAGTTACGTGCATTTCATCCCTCCTCTTCACATAACTATACCAAGATAAGCGGTTCCCTTTTAACTTTTCCGTCACTGGCGCCACATTTCATGATTTGTAATCGTTTTAGTTAACTATCAGAACATTTAGTCGGGACTCGGATAGCAAAAAGCGCCAGTTGTTTTATTTGCGGCATCATTTGTAGATAAACTTTTGGAGTTTACTCCTTAAGAAACGATTTTCATATTCAGCCCGCGGTATGAAATTTTATGAGGAGTAAAATCGAGCGTTAACTATAAGTGAGGCGTTACGTTACTTTGCGCAACGTCGGTAATTTGCGCACCTTTCACTTCGAGATTATTTATACAAAGTATACTCGGCTTATTTAAGATACTTTCATTTACCCTCTTAACATAATGTACACAATAATAGTTCTTAAGGAGTAAACGCCAGTCGTGTGTCGGAGCTGACAGACACACTTTTATTGTGAACGTATCTCAATTTAAGCATCTGCGCTAAAATTGCGATATGTGTTCACCAAAAAGTTTATCTACAAATGTGGTTTATACTCCTTAACTTGATCTTCAAAACATTCAAAATTATTTCCTCCAGATATTGCAACCCACGCTATGACTTCCCGACTCAAGAACAAAGTTTAGAAATGGCACTATACATACTTCGACAGAAGAAAGTGGCACTCGAGAAGGTTGGCAAGAAGTTCTCGTCAGTTCTCATCGTGTGCGGCACATACACTATCGGTGAGTGTGCTACACATACACCACACGAAGTGCCACTCAAAAGTGGTATCCTGTTCGTATTTATTTACGCATCAACACTCATAGTCTTCAAACCAGTTTTTTTTGGATGTCTTCTACAAATTTTTGCCAGCGATTTCAGTTGATTATTTCTGTCTCCAGGCAAGGAGAAGTTCTTCCTGGGCATGTCCCGACGCGTGGGCTGCACGGTGTGGGCGTGCCCCGAGAAGGATCGCGTGCTGCAGGCCGTGGAGGGGCGCAGCTTCGGGCACGCGCCGCCGCACTCGTGCCAGCTGCACGTCGTGCCCATGCGCGACCTCACGCACGAGGTACTATACCGCTCGTACTACACAACTATACGGCCCATACTACACAACTGTACGGCTCATACTACACAACTGTACGGCTCATACTACACAACTGTACGGCTCATACTACACAACTATGCGGCCCATACTACACAACTGTACGGCTCATACTACACAACTATACGGCCCATACTACACAACTGTACGGCTCATACTACACAACTATACGGCCCATACTACACAACTGTATGGCTCATACTACACAACTATGCGGCCCATACTACACAACTGTACGGCTCATACTACACAACTGTACGGCCCATACTTCACGACCATAAAGTCCATTAGGTCCACAATTCACACCTATCCCGCCCGTACTGCACAACTCCATTGTAGAAACTAACCCGTTTTCTGTAGTGTATCAAAGACGCTTCCATGCAGTTGTTCGCAAAGAAAGTTTCCTCAATGATGCATTGAACAAAAGCATCCTAAAAACTAGAGGTGGAGAGTTCCTACTTCCCTATTCGTTCTCTGCGCGACCTGCCCAGCCCAATATTTATTTATTATATACTTTATTGTACATCTCATAACAAACATAGTAAAAACGTTTAACCTTTTGAACGCCATTGTCACGTATACATGACAAGCAAGCGCGTGCCCTGTACGCCAAACGTTACATATATGTGACAAAAAGTACGGCGAATTTGTGGCTTGGCTTCGGGGGTACGCTGATGCGTTAATGCTCTGGCGTTCAAAAGGTTAAAAAACAAGTGTACAATGGGCGGTCTTATCGCACAGGGCAATCTCTTACAGACAACCTTTGGATGGACTGAACGAAAGAAGTTAGATTTAGGGCGGTCAGTGTACAAACATCATAAACAATATTAATTAGACATAATAATATAAAATACACACAATG
This sequence comes from Mamestra brassicae, assembly GCA_905163435.1. NCBI lineage: Eukaryota > Metazoa > Arthropoda > Insecta > Lepidoptera > Noctuidae > Mamestra > Mamestra brassicae. The sequence continues at coordinate 15,230,615 of LR991008.1, read as the reverse complement.
CAAAATAATCTATATAATTATATAAAAATGAATCCCTATTTCCCTTGGTCACGCGGCATCACGCGTGAACGACTGGACCAATTTCGCCAATTCTTTTTTGTTGTGTTTGTTATTGTCAGGAGAAGGTTCTTATGAAGAACAAAACGTCCGGGCGAAGCCGGGGCGGGCCACTAGTATATTAATAAATATCAAATATATAATATTACACCCCCCCCCCCCTATACTAATTAAAACTTGTTGTTTTATAGAAATTGCGCTGCTACCTAGACAGTCTGAAGGGCGCGTTCTCCGAGATCGTGGCGTTCAAGCCGAGCGGCTGGGAGAACGGGAAGTCCACTAGCGTCGAGCGAGACATGATTACAATTCACGGTAACGTTTATTGTTATACGTATTTCTGCTGTAATGTAGTGTAGTTTTCAAAGTCAAAGTCAAAGATATTTATTCGCAAATATGGGTAAGCAATTATGTGGATATTTTACAATCATGTAACAGTGGTATATTACAGTTTAACCTTTTGAAGCCATTGTCACGTATACATGACAAGCAAGCGCGTGCCCTGTACGCCAAACGTCACAATAAGTGACAAAAAGTACGCCGAATTTGTGGCTTGGCGTCGGGGGCACGCCGAGGCGTTTATACTCTGGCGTTCAAAAGGTTAAGTATCACCATATTTTACCTTTCGGCATGCAAATATATAGATAAAATACAATTTTACAAAAAAACAGTAAGAAAATAAACAAATAAGAAATATAAAATACAGTTTTTGGCAGATCAAACCTGAAAGGAGGTGCTCAGACGCCCTTTGAAAAAGGAGTTAAAAGGTTATAGCCATTTAAAAACGGCCAAGTGCTTGTCGGGCTACGCACAGTGTAGGGTTTCGTAGTTTTCTGTCCCGGAACCATGACCACAAAAAACTAAAGTTTCGAGACACTTACGTCATGGGCAACCCCGAAAAATTAATAATAATAATATAATATATCCTGGGACAACTCACACACGGTCATCCGATCCCAAACTAGGCAGAGCCTGTACTATGGCAACCAGACAACTGATAAACATACTTATATATTTCTAAATACATACATATTACAGACAAATTACACCCAGACACAGAACAAATGATCATGCTCATCACACAAAGATTTGTCCTGGGTGGGAATCGAACCCACGACCTCCGGTTTAGCAGTCAGGGTCACTAACCACTCGACCAACAGGCCAGGCAATTATTGAAAAACAAACTCATTCATAATGTAAGAAGGATTGATGTTTTTCCATGAAACAATAACAAACATCCATCCTCTCGAACTTTTGCATTAATACTTACTCGTTTCATAAAATTAGAAAACAAAAATTCTAGACAAGTAAAAAAACATTCTAAAAGTGTTTTATACCGTTGAAAAGTCTAGAATGGGGGAGGGGCCTACGTGTGGTTCCACTAGTAGAGGATCCCAAGTAAGATTGACCTTCACCCACCGGTTACCGGACGAAAATTATAATTCATTAAATAAAATGTAAAAAATATGGTCACGGCCAGCATAACTTTTACACACGATGTCTACATCTCTTTTATTCGACTCTCCTTTCGCAGGTATGCTGGAAGAGATTTCTTTAGAAATAAGCACCACCTTTGTACTATAGAGGTATGCGGAACAGAGAATAAAGTCCCGCATACTTCCACTGTTAATGGGAGGATCCTCCGACCAGACGGTTGTAGTGTATGGTGGGGAACTGACCGATAGTTGATATTCGGACTGTTGTATATGTTCAAATCGCACGGAGAACTTTGCTTGCGCGATGCAGGATTTCGTTCGTCGTAGATTGCGTTGCGGTTCTTTTTGTTGCCGTACAAATTTCGCTTCTTAGTTTTTCATGTGGTGGCATTGATGCCACTACAGTACCTATTTCCTACTTCTTATCTGTTAAATGTGTGTACATAAACTGTTAAATAAATAAATAATAATCTTATCTCATCTTATTGAGCGTTCATTGATTGTACTTTTTTGCAGAATGCATGTTGAAATAAATAGTTTTTTTATTCTTTTTTTCTCCCAGTCACACCTTAATATTAACACCAATATTTGTAACATTTTCAGGCATACCATACAGCGAGCACTCGAGCTTCTCCGAGCTGATCCGCTTCGTGAAGTACCTGAAGCCCAAACAGGTCATACCCACCGTCGACATCACCGGGGGAGTCCGTGCGGTACAGGTAAATAACATGTGATGGACTAAAACTACTTCAAACCTGAATTTAATAAAAGTTAAAAAATCTGTAAAAATCAAATAAAGCTTAGAATAGAAAACATTTATTCTTAGGGCGATGTGCCACCGCGCCGGTACATGGTGGACATCCCACCCACCAGGATTTTTGTAAACATAAAATGTTTTAAAAGTGTCCCTGGAGTTTCTTGTACATTCTTGTCCATAGAGATCTACGCTTTAGATTTAGAACATGCAATAGCTTCATTTTTTTGACGGACTGACTTTAAAAATTCAAAAGTACCTGTTAATGGGTATTTAAAATAAATGCTTTGATTTTGACTTGTGCACAAAAAGTTTTGGAAGTACTTTCTTTGTGCGTACTGCTTACGAAATTTCTTGCCGGAGTCTGTGTTTCCTGATAGCTACAACCTGGGGGTGGTCTAAGTCGAGTGAACAGGTAACTTCTAGGCAAGCATGCATGGCGATGCATCGTTGACCTCATAATCGCTTTCCATCGGATGAGATCGTGGTCAAATGCAAGCCAATAATAAAAAAAACCGGCCAAGTGCGAGTCGGACTCGTGCACGAAGGGTTCCGTACCATTATCTATAAAATGAAAGCTTTTACAATGGCAAAAAAATCATGTCTGTTGTATGGTAGCCCCCTTAAATATTTATTGTATTCTGTTTTATAGTATTTGTTGTTATAGCGGACTACAACAGAAATACACCATCTGTGAAATTTTAAACTGTCTAACTATCACGGTTCATGAGATACAGCCTGGTGACAGACGAACAGCGGAGTCTTAGTAATAGGGTACCGTTTTACCCTTTGGGTACGGAACCCTAAAAACTGACTCATCGTACTTTCGAGAGTTTAAATCAAACACCTGAGCGTGTACAGCCATTTTTATAAATATTGTTGTGTATTACAGAAATACTTCCCGTGTCCGCTGGTGCACAAGGAGGAGGTCCAGTGCCAGAGCAAGCTGACCGACTTCTTCAGCATACAGAGCCAACAACAAGTGCCGGCCGTCACCTGAAGCTCACGTCAGCACGCACTATTGTGCCGTCATGAGGGCACCAGTCATATCTCAGTGGAAGCGAGTTTCGAGAAAATTGAAGTTGTAAATGTAGGTAGGTACATTTATTTATTTAAACTATATACAACGTGAAACAGAGTAAACGCACTACCTCTTTAGGGGTCATTTTACTCATCATTATGAACAACTTTTACTATGGGACCAACCACGAAATCGCGAAAAATCAGCTGTTCAGTATATTTTGTCGAGGTATGCGCACAGACATGTATGGAACAGCTGATTTTTTTCGCGATAATGATGAGTACAATGACCCCCTTAGAGCTATTGCGTTTTTTCTGTTACACGTTGTATAGTAGCAGGACTTAACGCAACAAGGCATTGTATACTAGTCAACCAATTTTCAGAGTCAATTTTTCTTTTTAAACTAGAATAAGGTAAACTTTTAAGGGATCTTTTTTGTATGTTTAAAATGAGATACTTACAATTATTTAGCTTAGTTCATTGGATGCATATTTTATTAACTTTCGGATGCTTTATAATTTTTTTTAGATACCACTTTAGCGCTTTGTATTTAAATCAGCATGAATTTGCTTGAACACAAATAAGCAATAACACGTCAACTCACCAAAATTGACGAATCGACTTCTTGTTACCGTGGAATTGTTTTTACACGTTATAGACCAAGATCCCAGAGCCCACAGGCATTACTTATCTTCACAGTAACAAATTATGTAGAATAGAGTAGTGTTAGTGTACTTTGATGGTGGACCTGCTAGCTTGGGCGGAAGACAATATTTTTTCATTTACTGGTCTTATTTATTGACTCAAGGAGGTGGTTGGGGGGGTTTGCCATAATTGCCACGCTTAGCGTAGCGTGCACAGAGAATGCTGCTGCCCATTCTCTGGTGAGTCCCTTAGTCGCCTCTTACAACATCCACGGGAAGTGATGGGATGGTGATATTCTTTTACGTCCGCGACCACACAGAAGTTGGAAAATAAGGAAGTCAATTTTGCCACCCCTTTAGATCGGGCTCTGGTTGTACCCTCCTCGTAAATCATGTCGGACTTTAGTTTTCGTTACTTACAATTTTTTTTTTTGTTTTTGGGGGGAGACCTGCAAAAGGCGCCTGGACTTTTGGGGAAAAAGACCAGGGAGTGTGGGATTTTTACCTCACTAAACCCACCCCGGTGATCACCATCGGTACATAGAAGGGGCCCAACTTACCAAGCGCCTTCTGCGACTGGATAGGGGCAGCCTGCGAATGGTGGCAGGGACCATCACCGGACACTGCTCACTGAATAAGCATTTCCACACACTAGGTATAACAGACAGTCCTCTGTGCAGAGCATGCATGGAGGAGGAGGAAACGGTGTCGCACGTGCTCCTTGAGTGCACAGGCGTCGCCGATATACGTAGACAAACGATAGGAACACCAAATTCACTCACAGACACCCTGAACTCTTTAGGAGGACTGATCTGCTTCTGGAGGGAGGTTGGCTGGTTGGAATGACGGCCGCCATGGCCCACGCACAATGGTCCAACATCAGGACTAAGTGCGGATGCGGGGCATAGATAGAAGGGGCCCCGGTACCTCTTAAGACTACTTCGGGACCCTGTGCATGCCTGTAATGGCACATTCCTGGGGAGACTGTAAAGAGGTCTCCCCTGAACCTCGATCACTGTACCACCGTCTTTCCCGGGATCAGTCGGTTGGCGGATAGAGTCCCCACTCTTAACGCCCGCGAGCCGGAGTCCTACCTAGCTTGACGCAGGCGGGGTTTCGGCGTTTTAGGCGTCGCGACGTCTCCTTCTCCTTGTTCGTTATTTAGACCTAGCCGAAATTTTCGCATGATATTACTACAGCCTGGTCACTCACCGAGTCGAAAAGTTCCGCCTTGGGGTATGTCAAAGGGCAATGGAGCGCAGTATTTTAGGTTTAAAAAGAATTGATAGAGTACGGAACACCACGCTGCGCTCCAAACAGGTATCATTGACGTGGGCAAAAAAGCTGCCAGGCTGAAATGGGACTGGGCGGGTCACACCAGCCGCATGCATAATGACCGCTGGGCAAAAGTCTCCACGCAATGGGTGCCAGAGGATGGACGGCGTCGCCGAGGCCGGCCCAGAAAGCGGTGGCGAGATGATTTGGATGCACATCGCGAAGGCTGGTTCGAGGTGGCGCAAGAAAAGAATGTCTGGAAGGATATGGGAGAGGCCTTTGGCCAGCTGTGGGACACAATAGGCTAAGGAAAAAAATAATAATAATAATAACAGTTGTTTTTTCCCTCTTTTCAGATATGTTCTGGATAATATTTACAGTAATCTGCCATTTACTTCACCAGTCTGTGATTTTTGATATGATATTATTCTATACTAGGTTACTATTTATTAAAAATTGATTGATTTCTATTAAAATGATTGAAATATGATTTGTTTTATTACAACACTAGCTCGTGCCATCGGCTTCCCTCGCATGAATGTCGGAAATTATTCCTAGTCCTGCGATGATATGGCTATGCTATGGCCTTCTCCAACGTACAATCTATCTCTATACAAAAATTCATCAAAATCGATTCAGCGAACCTTTTTTTTTAATTTGATATGGGTTTTCTCTTGACTGTCTCCGTCATCTATGACCTAGACTAGAGAGTCTAGGTCATAGATGACGGAGACAGTCGACGATGGAGCGAGCTTACCCAGAATATATATGTATATTTATATATATATATATATATATAATATATATCTTGGGACAACTTACACACGGTCATCCGATCCCAAACTAGGCAGAGCCCGTGCTATGGCAACCAGACAACTGATAAACATACTTATATATTTCTAAATACATACATATTTTAGACAAATTACACCCAGACATAGAACAAATGATCATGCTCATCACACAAAGATTCGTCCTGGGTAGGAATCGAACCCACGACCTCCGGTTTAGCAGTCAGGGTCACTAACCACTCGACCAACAGGCCAGAAGAAGCCTGTTCACTCTTACTTTGAAGAGATTAGGGATTTATGTGTTCGGATACACAGACGCAGGCAGAGAGTTCCACTCCTTTGCTGTGCGCATTGTAAAAGACGTTTGGAAACGTTTAGTGCGAATTGAGTACAGATTGTGTTCGGATATCATTTTATTGAATAGTTAACAAAAGTTAGGTAATGAGAAGAAAAACATTGATGAAGATGAATTTATAAAAAAAAAAACAGGTTTTATTGATTCTTGAGATATTGCGGTTAAAATGAAAAACAAATGAATCGCCAAAAACAACAATTTCTTAAACCTAACGCATACATAAGTATGTTTTATAAAACCTAAACGTAAAAACAAAATGGGTTATTTTATTTTGAATGCAATAGTTCACTTAGTTGTTCACGAACGACAGTTTTCAGAATTAATGGTACTACTGCTTTTGGTCAAGGTATTGCAAAAAATTTAATCTTAAGAAAATGCTATCAGTGAAGCGAGATATTAAAATCGAATTTATTTAAATTTTTTAATAATCGCTTTCGCCACGCTACTTCTGACAGAAAGTAAGTTGTCTAGAGCGTCAGGTAGGTATTTAGTTGATCGCGTACTCAAGCATGTCCATGCTGAGCGGATGGTCGCAGCTGTGCGCGCCGGCACAGCCGCGCATGCGCGCCAGCAGCACGCTGTACCAGTGCTTGAGGGCGGGCAGGAGGGTGTGCAGCGAGTTCCTCAGCTCGTACGGGTCGCGGGCTAAGTTGTACACCTCCACGAAGTTCTGGAAAGTAAACATAGAAAATGTTATTGGTTACACATTTTATCATATTCTTTTGTATTTTTTTAGGGTTTCATACTCAAAGGGTAAAACGAGACCCTATTACTAAGGGTAGGTTCAGATGACAAGCGCTCAACGCGCGTTTTGATAACGCGCGTTTACAACTACATACATTTTATTCAGGCCGTACACATGCTAACGCGCGTTTTAGTAACGCGCGCGTTCAACGCTGCGCTAGCGCTCGACTGTTGTCAGCGCGCGTCAACGCCGCTTTGAGATCATTGGTTTTCTATGTTTCCGTTCAGTTGAGCGCGCGCTTTCGACGCGGATAGACGTATTTTAGGGTTCGTCAAGTTCGTCCGAAATGGAAACCGAAGCTTTTAATACGGAATTATTAATTGATGAAATAGAGAAACGTCCTGCGATATGGGACATGACAAGTAGCGATTATTCAGATAAGAATTTGAGAAGACGGGCTTGGGAAGAACTCGTCCTTATATTTTGTGAAGGACATGACAATGAAGAAAAGAAGAAAATATTATGTGAGTATATATATTTATTTACATTTACAATCGGTTTGTGTTACAAGTTAAATATAACGATCCTGCCAATCTACTTTTCCTTCATTAATGAAATAGTTTGTTAAATGTACTCGAACATTATCCGCCTGTCGCACAGCACGTCCGGTATAATGTGAGGCTAGATTTTCCAGGGGTGGCGTATAAAGTGTGTCTTCAAAATTGTAGCCATCCCTGATTCTGACATAATTATTTAGTGTACATATCGGTTTTACGATCTTTTCTGCAAAACCGATGTTAACATCTAACGGCCTGTGTAAAATGCGCCATTTATTGCACATTATGCCAAAAGTACATTCAACATACCGGCGTGCTAATGTCAAACGGTAATTAAATATTTTTTTAGCATAAGTTAGTGACCTTCCCCCATATGGACGCATTAAATTCTCCATCATGCCAAAAGCTTCATCAGCCACTATCACATATGGCAACGTTGTCGGTCTATTTTGTATTAACAATGCCTTTGGCTCAGGTAGATCTAATGACCTTTCTGTCAGCTTTTTGTACAATGAAGAATTCTTGAATATACCTGAGTCACTGTTTTTACCGTAGGCACCTATGTCAACCCACACAAAACAATAGTTTGCATCCGCTAGCGCCAATAAAACTAGCGAAAAATATTTTTTATAGTTATAATACATAGAACCCGTGTGTTCAGGCTGGATTAACCGTATATGTTTCCCGTCCAAGGCTCCCAAACAATTGGGAAACTTTGAGTTCTTTTCAAATATCGTGGATATTTCACACCACTTTTCTTTCGTTGGTTCACTCATAACAACGGGCCTTAATTTTTTCCAAATAGTTTCACATACATGTGGTATTATAGTAGCCACAGTAGATTTGCCAATTCTATAGTCGTAGCTTAATGTCCCAAATGAACATCAAATGGCCAAATATCTGGAAACAAACATAAACTATTACTAAATACTGTTTTTTTTTTCAGCGTCATCCCTGCAAAAAAAGTGGAAGAGTTTACGGGATAATTATATGAGAGAGGTGAAGAAAATAAAGACTGTCAAATCTGGATCAGGAGCTTCCAAAACTTCGACATATATTCATTATAATAGACTACGATTTCTACAGGCATCAATTGCCAACAAAGATACAGAAAGTAGTTTCGATGCAGATAATGCATCAACTTCGTCAGAGGTTGCTGAAGTAGAAATAAGTTCTGGCTTTAAGAGTCCTAAATCTACTTCAAGAAAAAAACAAAAATTAAATCCTGCTGATGAAAGATTTGCAAACATATTAGAGCAGAGTTTAGCACAGAAAAATGTGTCTCATCCAAAAGAAGATGACGATGAAGACAAGCTGTTTTGTTTGTCACTCGTTAAAGAGATTAAAAAAATTCCGGAATATAGGCGACTTCAAACTAAAATTGCCATTTATAATTTAATTTTGCAAAACCAAAATGAATTTCAAGGACCACAACAACAGACATATGAAAATCAAAATTACCCGGTATCACAACGAAGAAATTATTCATCACAAGAGCAGCGTCTTCAGTCATCAGCTTCTGTTGAAGGCTTTCGTTATCATGATTATAGATCACAGCAGTCTAGTGTGTCAAATAATTTTGTACATTATGGTTATACTACAGCAATGGGGTCTCCATCGCCAGTAACACCTACTCCATCGCCAGCACCGACTAATGTCAGCAATGAATCAGAGTTAGAGTTATTCTGCGAGTAACAAAATGTTATTTTTTCTTTAAAAAAATTGTTCCTAAACAAGTTGATTTGATTTATAGATTATGTTGATTATTAAAAAACTTACCTCAATGTAATTATGAGTTTTTCTTCCGGTGAAATGCTATATCGCACAGCGTTTTTATCTGCTACGAGTTCATCGTTTATGAGAGTCAGTAAGTCATCAAATGACTTGATGGACATTCTGAAGTAGTTAAAGAATTTGGGCTCAAATTGCCTTAACTTAGGATATAAAATAATGTACTGACTTTCAGTCAGCCTGGTTGACAAAATTGGGTGAACCCAATATCTCCGTCTTCTGTTGTGTCGTTTCTGCCGTCTGTATAAAATCACCGATAAAACTGTTTCTACGTCCATCTTCGACAAATATAGAACTCAAACTGGCCGCAACAACGCGCGTTTAACGCCTGACAAGCGCGCACCATGTGAACACTATACAAAAATTCAACGCGCGTTCAACGCGCGCTGAGCGCTTGTCATCTGAACCTACCCTAAGACTCCGCTGTCACCAGGCTGCCGGCTGTATCTCATGAACCGTGATAGTTAGTTGAAATTTTCACAGATGATATATTTTTGTTGCCGCTATAACAACAAATGCTAAAAAACAATAAAATAAATATTTAAGGGGGCTCCCATACAACAGACATGATTTTTTGGCGCATAAATAAATACACCATTACCTCTTTGTCAGTAAACTCGCAGTACTTCATGTTGATCCGGGGGGCGAAGTACCGCAGACAGGCGTACGTGTTGTTGCGCGAGTCCTGGCACTTGCAGTCGTATTGAGGGTAGCACTCCTGAAATACCAAGATTTTTGTTGAATATGACTTCATATAAAACATTTTATTCGACGACGGTGAAGCCCTAACACCCTGAGAAAGCGATCGTCGCGCCCTCTGCCGACGCGACGACGCGATCGTGTTTCTGATTGCGTCAGGCGTCAAATTTATTCCGCGCATAAAAGATACCTTCATCATCAAAATCATATTAATTAATTTATCCCAAGGTTATTTATCTACTTTGAAATAAAAAATAAGCAAAGAAATTTATTTATAGGTAGGGACTCACAGCTAGCTGTTGGTCGTCGTACTTCCACGGACACTTCTCGTCCACGGAACCATTCCGACCCTCACCATGGTACTCCACCAGCATATATCTAGACAAAAGATTGCCATAATATTACTATTGGGTTCCTTTGAAAATAGAATATAGTCAATTATACGCTTTTTTTAGTTGGACGAGATTTTTATCAGTATGCGATTATCGTTCCAAAAAATTAAATTATGCGACAAAATCCATCACTTGTGGAAATACACATTGTTGCCAGTAATTTTTTTATTATTTTTTAAATCTGTAATGAGTTTGCGCTTGACTCTAGTCTAGGTCATAGATGACAAAGTCGACGATGGAGCGAGCTTACCCAGAAGAAGCCTGTTCACTCTAATTTTGAAGGGATTAGGGTTGTATGCGTTCGGAAACACAGACGCAGGCAGAGAGTTCCACTCCTTTGCTGTGCGCATTATAAAAGTCCTTTGGAAACGTTTAGTGCGAATTGGTGGAATAGCAACGAGGTAGGGATGGTAACTTGCAGTGCGTCTAGATGTCCGATGGTAGAAGGGGGTCGGTGGGATGAGGTTATGAGAGTTTTCTACTCCGTTTGAATTACAGATCATACAATTTCCACTATAACAAAGATCAAGGCTTTTGGAATAGGAATTTTGGTCTCCTTCGATATAGAAATGTCTATGTCACGAAAAAGTACGATTTCAAATATTTAACGGCTGTCACCACCATTTTTTTTTATTCATAGAGCCCATGTCACTTCAAACAAATGATACCTCATTTCTTAAAACCTTTCAAGCCGTTTAATACCAAAAATACTCTAGAAAAACATTACCCTCCTGGGGCAGTCAGGTATTAAGTAAAACCAAACCTTTCTTCAATCTCCCCTATTTCGCAACCATCCTCATCTTCCCTGAACAAATCCAGCGCCCTCCCATCCATATGCTCAGGCGGCTCTAAGCCGGCCAGCTTGATGATGGTGGGCGCCAGGTCTATGTTCAGCACCGGCTGCGAGCTCGAGGAGTTGGGCTTGATGCCGGGGCCTTTGATAAGGAGAGGCACCTTGATGTCCGACTCGTAGGGCTGACGCTTGTCGTAAGCTTGGGAGAATTGACCTGCAACCAGAAGTAATAATCAGCAGATCTATTTCTATCAATCGGGCTTTGGTTTCCGCACTTAGTCCTTATTGTGCGTGAGCCAGGGCAGCCGCCACTCTGACCAGCCTACCTCCCTCCAGAAGGACACTCCCTCCACACACTGGGAGGCCTTATAGCCTCCTAGTTTGTTCAGGATGTCTGTAAGGGAACTCGGTAATTTCAGGGTTTGTATCCGTATGCACATCTCTGATATCTTACCGACATGACGTTGTCGGACGTGAACAAGACATAGGTGTTGTCCAACAAGGCCTGTCTCTCTAGCGACCCCAGTATGTTGGCCACCATCTCGTCGACCCCTAGGAGGCTCTCCCATCGGATAGATTTTAACTTACCAACACGATACCTGTTGTCGGACGTGAACAAGATATAGGTGTTGTCCAACAAGGCCTGTCTCTCTAGGAATCCCACTATGTCGGCCACCATCTCGTTGACCACTAGGAGACTCTCCCATCGGATAGATTTGAACCTACCAACACGATACCTGTTGTCGGACGTGAAAAGAAAAGATATAGGTATTGTCCAAAAAGGCCTGTCTCTCTAGCAACCCCACTATGTCAGCCACCATCTCTTCGACCGCTAGGAGGCTCTCCCATCGGATAGATTTGAACTTACCAACACGATACCTGTTGTCGGACGTGAAAAGAAAAGATATAGGTATTGTCCAACAAGGCCTGTCTCTCTAGCAACCCCACTATGTCGGCCACCATCTCGTTGACCACTAGGAGACTCCCATCGGATAGATTTGAACCTACCAACACGATACCTGTTGTCGGACGTGAAAAGAAAAGATATAGGTATTGTCCAACAAGGCCTGTCTCTCTAGCAACCCCACTATGTCAGCCACCATCTCTTCGACCGCTAGGAGGCTCTCCCATCGGATAGATTTGAACTTACCGACATGATATCCGTTGTCGGATGTGAACAAGATATAGGTGTTGTCCAACAAGGCCTGTCTCTCTAGCGACCCCACTATGTCGGCCACCATCTCGTCGACCGCTAGAAGGCTCTCCCATCGGATAGATTTGAACTTACCGACATGATATCCGTTGTCGGACGTGAACAAGATATAGGTGTTGTCCAACAAGGCCTGTCTCCCTAGCGACCCCACTATGTCGGCCACCATCTCGTCGACCACTAGGAGGCTGTCCCATCGGATAGATTTAAACTTACCGACATGATATCCGTTGTCGGACGTGAACAAGATATAGGTGTTGTCCAACAAGGCCTGTCTCTCTAGCGACCCCACTATGTCGGCCACCATCTCGTCGACCACTAGGAGGCTCTCCCATCGGATAGATTTAAACTTACCGACATGATATCCGTTGTCGGACGTGAACAAAATATAGGTGTTGCCCAACAAGGCCTGTCTCTCTAGCGACCCCACTATGTCGGCAACCATCTCGTCGACCGCTTGGAGGCTCTCCCATCGGATAGATTTGAACTTACCGACATGATATCCGTTGTCGGACGTGAACAAGATATAGGTGTTGTCCAACAAGGCCTGTCTCTCTAGCGACCCCACTATGTCGGCCACCATCTCGTCGACCGCTAGGAGGCTCTCCCATCGGGAGCGATACACGCGATCTAGTTCCGGTAGCATGGATGCAGGTAGTGGGGAGGGAGGCATGCGCATTAGCCAGTGTTTGTCCTGAAGAATAAAAGAGTTTGATATTAATTTTGTAGCCATAAACAGCCGGTCGAGAGCTTACTTCCTATTAATATTATAAATGCGAAAGTTTGTGAGAATGGATGGATGGATGGATGTTTGTTACTCTTTCACGCAAAAACTACTGAATGGATTTTGATGAAATTTGGCACAGTGGTAGATTATAGTCTGGAATAACACATAGGATACTTTTTATCCTGGTAATACGTTCCCTTGGGATAATATTCGACAATAACGCGGGCGGCAACTAGTAATATTATAAATGTGAAAATGAGTAGGTATGTTTGTTTGACTAAATCAATCAGAGATAGATAGCGACCGTTATAAGGTACTTTTTTTTTGCGAAAATTTAACTTCATCGTGGTCGAAGCTGCGGGTAAACGCTAGTAAGTTCATAGTTATTTAAGAAAATATACTATACTGAGCCGATTTTTTTTTTAATTAATGAAATTAATTTTGCTTATAGATTACAGAAAAACATAAAAAGTCTGTGTCATTTTAAAATACTATGTCAATAAATTACTTTCGTATGGAACCCTTTGCGTGCGAGTACGACTAGCACTTGGCCGTTTTTTGATAGCAAGATAGCTGGGTTTTGAACCTCGAAATATTTTTGGTTAAATGGTAATAATAAACCTGATTGTTTGAGTACATCATGCTACTGCAATCTGTCAAATTTCATTAATAGATTTTCAACTTTATCGCTAAACAATTAGGTTCAAGGTTGATTGGGAAAATTTGACAGCTTTGTGTAGCTTGACGTGCTCGCGTCTAATATATCTTAATAATAATATCTTGGGACAACTCACACACGGTCATCTGATCCCAAACTAGGCAGAGCCTGTGCTATGGCAACCAGACAACTGATAAACATACTTATATATTTCTAAATACATACATATTTTAGACAAATTACACCCAGACACAGAACAAATGATCATGCTCATCACACAAAGATTTGTCCTGGGTGGGAATCGAACCCACGACCTCCGGTTTAGCAGTCAGGGTCACTAACCACTCGACCAACAGGCCAGTCTGGACATAAGCAACTGCCAAATTACATTTCCTTTTTTAAAAATAGAAGGTAGAACTTACCTCAGCAATAATATTAAAGTTAGGATCCCTGGCAGCCGTCACGTTACTGAATTTTCCCTCATGTCTTGGAGCTGGAGTGAATGGTTGATGAGGTGCCGGTGGAGCTAACACCATGAGGAACGGCTCCTGTTCGGTCTGGTTTTCTATGTAGCTTACCCCGAGGTCGCGCTGAAAGAAATATGATTTGAGTTTTGTTTCGAGGTCCATAAGGTTTAAAATCGTCTGTATGGTTAACGAGTCTGTGCAGTGTATTTTATATTTTCATTTTGTAGATTTAAGGTGTAGTCTAAACTATTATTAAAGAGGAAAGATTTGTTTGTTACGATTTGGCTCAAAAACTTACTTTTTCTTCTGATTTTTTGAAATAGGTTAGATTTCAAAAATTCTTTCACCCTTAGAAAGCAAAATCTTCACCGAGTAACATAGGCTATATTTGATTCCAGAAAGAATTAGGGATCCCTACTAAAACTTGAATTATGTAAATGGTTTGATAATTAAGGTTGATTATGTACGGTTGATTATGGTGATTATGTACGTAAATGACACTTTAAATTATTCAAATCAGAACTTTCGTTTCAAAGTTACGACGAGTATAAAAATGCTCTCAGTAAGAAAAATCCGATGAAGTTGAAACACGGCATTCATGATTTGGATAAAAAAAAATGAGAATACTTAACAAATATTTGGATTTTTAGAAAAGGGGTAATGAAGTTTTTAGGGGAGGACATTATTGGTTACCTACTTCAATTTACGTGGGAATTGGTAGAAAGTGGTTTTGGTGGAAAAAACTAAAATTGGGATAATTGAAACAGATCTAACAATTTTAACAAAATCAACCCCTGACGAGGTGAACGGGGTGGATAGTTGCGCTAATCCAGATACCACATAATCAGCAGCAGAAATGGCTGGGTAATTAATGAAAATCGTTTTGCTTAAGTTTCCAAAACTAAAGGGCGTAGAGCGGGCGTTAAGTTTGTGGAGTACCTACTAAATCCGCGCGGACGGAGTCGCGGGCGAAGTGCTAGTATTCTTTAAGTGGGGGAGGAGTGAATGGCTGATGCGGTACTGGTGGAGCTAAGACCATCATGAACGGTTCCTGTTCGGTCTGGTTCTGTATGTAACTCACACCAAGCTTGCGCTGGAAGGGAATTTGATTTAGAGTGTTGTATTTAAGAACATAAAGTTTAAAGTCGTCTGTTATGGCTTAGCAGTACTGCCCTGTAAACACCTAAAACACCGACCGTACCGATCGTGCGGAATTAATCGGATTAAGTGGGTCGAGCTGGTATTTGTTATTCTAAAGATTTGTCCTAAACGTATTAAGATTCAAAATCGATTAATCTGTTCGTAATGGACACTAAGATTGTTAGTTTATTAACTAAGCTCTATTTCTACATTTATAAAGTTCAAACTATATGTATACTGTTAGGAAAACATTTCTCAATTACAAAGTTGTCATTTTAAAACCGCGGAGCGTAGATAAAGGTTATCACAAACTACAGATTATTTTAATGTGTATTTTTATTATTTATATGTAACAAGCTGTGCCCGCATAGCATAGCTAGCATTGCTCCCGTCACCTCCCGTCAACCATTACCTACCCTACTCTAGCTACCCTACCTACGTACCTACCTTCCTACATACATACATGACTTACCCTTTGCGTTCCAGGGCCACTCTTAGGGGTAAATCTTTCGAACAAATGTTGCTGCCCTGGAAGGCATATTAGGGCGTTTGAAGGAACATGGATGGGTTTTAGTCAGTAAGAGTGTGACACGCCCTTCCGCTCCATCCAGAGCGGAAGAGAAGTCATTTGATGATTTCCCTTTCTAAAAAAAAAATATGGCCGCGATAACCCTTTCGAACAATTCTGCAACCCTGGCAGGCACTGGCCCCAGCGAGTCCCGTCCATTATGCTGATATCTCTTTGAGGCGTGCGTGGAACACAACGCGCCAAGAAAATAGGTATATATCACCGGACAATGGCAAACGCTGTAAGATTGTATATCGCGTGAAATTGTAAACTATTTTTTCTAAATAAGATATTGGAAACTATTGAATTTGGATGGGATAATTGTTTTCATAATAATATGTCGAGAAATTATGATTTAATCAAGATTTATAATAATCTTACGGAGTCTGCAATTTTACGGTGACATATCGCACACCTAGATCTAAACAGGGTTAACTCAAAAAAGGACTTTTTTCAGAAAAGGCGAAAAACTTATTACTATGTCCCTGTCCACTGCAGGAGTTTCCTGTATAGATTTATGCTTTTATGCAGCAAGAAGAAAGATACTTATAAAATTTGATTTTTGTAGTTATTTCCCTATTGTTTAACAATGTAGATGTATATTAAATTTGTTTTATTATTTTGAATTGAGCCCGTGTTGGTGTATTTAGCCATCTAGCGTCGAGTAGTGGAGATATGTTTAAATATTTTTTATTGGTGGGTAGGTATTGAGATAAGGAATACGATGGTGTGCATAACTTAAAAACTTAATGTAGGTGTGCGACATATACTTACAATAACATCAGTAAGGTACTGGTCTGTGGAAGCGGTGGGTACTCCGTTATTGGAGATAGTGTAGTTGTAGTAGACGGAGTTCCCGACCAGACCGTGCCACTCCGTCCAGCCGGGCGGCACCGCCTCGGGACCGCCTGCGTCTTTGGCTCCGTACTGGAAAGTCAACAATATTAATACAGTAAGTGGGACCTGACGGTATGGTTTGCGTGCGCCACTTTCGCGCACGCAAAGTCACACCACATCCATAGGATGCAAGTAGTTCAAAATCGATTTCTCCGAAAGGCCACGGGCGCCCCGTGGTACATTAGGAATGAACGACTCCATGTCGACCTCAAAATCCCGACAGTGAAGCAGTTCATGAAACGACTATCGCATCGTTCCCCTTATCGCATCGGCTACCCGATACACTCCCTCACAGATCAGTAGGACTCGCCGCCCGCGGCATACCCTCGTCGAACCCGACGACCCCATCACCCAGATTCAAGAGAGCCGTAGGGAAACCAGCACTCTTCGAAAACACACACGACACAGACCGCGTTCCGTTTTCCGGCCCCGCCGCCGGGGCACGTTGCGACGTCCCAGTAAAAACTCTCCCCGACCTTTGATTACCGAGCCAGCCCGCGTCGCTGAGCCAGTAGTTTTAAACTCCCCAAATAATGTTATGACCCAGCCTGTCCCTTGCTGTTCCTCCCAAAATGACGCCGCTAGCCGAGGTCCGTATCCCACAGGGGATGCCCTAGCGAGCGGTCATGTAGTTTTAATATAGTTTGTAAGCCCTGGCTGGGGGCCTTAAATTCATTTTAGGCCACCACAGGATAAGAGGCAGTAACCAGCCCTAGCGTGCTGAACTGCGAGTGGTCCCCGACAAAAAAAAAACTGAGACTCTGTGGAATACCTTTTAAATAAGACAAGTTTCCGAGTTTTAGAAGTTGTCTGTTTCGAATTATTTTGTTTTCTGTAAAAATAATTTGTATACTTTATTTCAAAATAGTAGTTATAATCTGTTGATTAAGTAAGTAGTAAGTATGTGAGTACAAATCTTACATAATTGTAACAATACTCCTTCGAATTAGATCAGGAGATTATTAATTTGATAGTAGGTATTCTAATTTAGAATTTGATTTTTACCATGTAAGAAAGGACATTATGTTGTTTTACGAGTTTAGTTGTGATTTTATTAATATTTTCATTAGACTTAAGTATAAGAACAAAAGAGAAAGTATTACCTACTCATTTAGTTGTCTTCTTCAAGACTGAACACCATATTATATGACATCATATTTTTTATGAAATAAGTTAATAGGAAAATATAAATCTTATCAGTTGTATTATCATTTCATTTCCTCCAGTCCATATTTCATTTTCTTTTTGTTTGTCAATTACATTCGAATCGACGAACATTCGCATCGTTTTTTGGGATTACGAATGCGAATGTAAAAAAAATTGCGAGTATTCGTTACATCACTACACCCTATGTCTCGGGGGTGTCACATCACCAATTTCTGGGGTGCCACTGTGAAATTCCTATTGAATAAACCCAATAACACATTTTGCTCGGCCTGGGAAACGCATCCCACTCTCCGCAGTCGCGCTTTCAACTACAGAGGGTACCTAGTTAGACTGGCGAAATATGTGTATTGACTGACAATATGCAGTTGCCTAATAAACGATTCAAACAAATCATGCGTACCTAAGTATGCTTGGCTAAATGCCGGTCCTGCTCCACAGCCTTAGCCGCTTGGTTCCACTAGTTAGGTTTTATATTTGGAAGAGATGCTCACCCTCTTTTATGTCTAATAATAATACTATTCCACATAATCTTATATTACGTTTGGAATAAACTTTTCTTTTTCTGTCTTTTCAAATTGGTATTCATAGTTTTGTATAATGTAGAAGCAATTTTTATTTTGTTATTTCAAGTTCTGTAAATGTGAGGACCATCTGGACCATGGACCATTATGTTAATAGATAGTTGCCTTGTTTGACATGAAATAGCAGGGGCAGTTGAGGGTGTCATGCTCACTCCAATGTCTCGCTGATGGTGGCGCGTGTATCGGATCTATCAGTTCCCATCTTAATGGTTGAGCTGAATGGTGCTGATGCACGCGTCATGTTCGTAAACGGGCGCCGTCAGTGGAGACTGGTCATCCCTTAGTTGCCACTGGCTCATTTTAATATTTGATACTATAAATTGCTTTTTCTTTCTTTACATTGTTCTCATATATAGAAGCAACAAGGTTAATGTAACCAGGATTTTTGTAAACATAAAATGATTTAAAAGAGTGTCCGTGGAGTTTCTTGCACGTTCTTCTCCATAGAAATCTACGCTTTGGAATGTGCAAATAGCTTCATGTTTTTGACGGTCTGACTTTGACAATTCAAAAGTATCTACCTGTTAATGGTTTAATATCTAATAATAATATGAACTCTGCAATCATTGTACCGATAGTCGTGTCAGCCAACGGCTTAATAGCCACGAGTCTCGACCAACACCTCAGGAAGCTCTCGTTAGGCAGCTGGATCAAGAGCTTGATTCAGAAAGCAGTAGGTGCTTCTGGACACGGCTCGCATTGTTAGGAGGTTCCTCTCTCTGGAGCCCTGACCGCCGGTAGCTTGGACCTTGTTCCCGATACCTTTGCGATACCTTGGCTTTTAAATGTTTTTTTAATTTGTATTTGTATTTTGTAAGAAATATTTAAAATGTAAAAAGTAAGTTTAAAAAAATGAATAAACGAAATAATAATATCTTGGGACAACTCACACACGGTCATCCGATCCCAAACTAGGCAGAGCCTGTGCCATGGCATCCAGACAACTGATAAACATGCATATATATTTCTAAATAGGTACATACATATTATAGACAAATTACACCCAGACACAGAACAAATGATCATGCTCATCACACAAAGATTTGTCCTGGGTGGGAATAATCGAACCCACGACTTCCGGTTTAGCAGTCGAACAACAGGCCAGTCAGGTTTATTTGAAATAAATGCTTTGGCTTTAAGTAGGAACGCAACACTCACCTCATTCAAATACTTGCCAGCATAAAAGGTTTTGTACCCAGCATCCTTCAACGCGGTCGCGAAGGTGTTGTTCTGCAGCGTTTGTCTCCAGTGAGTGCCGTAGCAGCCACCTCGAAGGCTATTGTTGATAGTGTAGTGGTTGTGCTGGTATAGACCGGTGAGGAGGCTGGCGCGGCTTGGACAGCATATGGGGGAGGTTACGTACTGAAATGGAGGGTCATGTTCAGATGGAGTGGCGGTAACATATTTTTTTGTGACTGAAAAGTTCTGCAGCGTTTGTTGCCAGTACGTTCCGAAGCAACCACCTCGTAAGCTGTTGTTGGTTGATAGTGTAGTGGCTGTGCTGGTTAAGACCCGTGAGGAGGCTCGCGTGGCTTGGACAGCATACGGGGGAGGTTACGTACTGAAATGGAGGGTCATGTTCAGATGGAGTGGCGGTAACATATTTTTTTGTGACTGAAAAGTTCTGCAGCGTTTGTTGCCAGTACGTTCCGAAGCAACCACCTCGTAAGCTGTTGTTGGTTGGTAGTATAGTGGCAGTACTGGTTAAGATCCTTGAGGAGGCTCGCGCGGCTTGGACAGCATATGGAGGAGGTTATGTAGGTACTGAAATGGAGGGCCATGTTCAGATGGAGTGGCAGTACCCGGTTTTTTTGAGACCTAAACGTGTTATTCCGCAGCCTTTGCTGCCAGTGCGTTCCAAAGCATCCACCTCGTAGGCTATTTGATAATGTAATGGTTGTCTGGGTATAGACCGGTGAGCGTCTTGGACAGCATATTGGGTAGGTTACGTACTCGTACGGAAATGGAGGATCATGTTGGCGGGTGGGTGATCGGGCTGGCGGTAGTCTACTAACGCTCTCTGAATGCTCTCCTCTACCTGAATGCTATTCTAAGTATAAAACTTCATAATTACCCGACTTCGCGACGCAAAGGAGGGTAATCTTTGTGTGTGTAAATGGCAAATGATTGACATTAAAGCAGCGATCAGTTTTACATAAGTACCAGTGACTTTTGTCTTATATTAGGAAGTTGAATTTTTGAAATAATGGTTTCTGCGAATGGTAGGTAGTCGTTCATTGGGCTGGGAGCGTAGGAGGTTATATTGCGATCTCTCTCTAAGCGTGTGTTCCGAAAAGGCTCCGCGATATAGGTAAGCACGCCCGCGGCGATCTACTCGTATTGTATAAGTACATACCTAGCTTCCAATCAGTGGCGGCCCTAGCCATATTTTTCGGTGGTGCTGGATCTTAAAGTGGCGCCCCTTCAAATACAAAACTTTCGTGTGCTTTCTATGCTCACCCGTGATTAATTATAAAGATACTTAGTATAGTTTGTATTCAGGTGAAAGATAATGTAATTTTTCATATCTATAAATACTCGTATAATCAGACCGACCAAATATTTTAGGAGTTGGCGTATTTTAGCACCCCAGGCCAAATACTCGTAGGTACGAGCCCCGATAATTACCAAAATAAAAAAGAAAACTCGTCGCTATGGAAATGATTTATGGCTCAAGACAAAGTTCTTCGGATAGGTTACGACGCTTGCTTGTCACGTAGGTAAACATGACAAGCAAGCGCGTGCCCTGTACGCCAAACGTCACAAATATGTGACAAAAAGTACGGTGAATTTGTAGCTTGGCGTCGGGGGCACGCCGATGCGTTTATGCTCTGGCGTTCAAAAGGTGAAATAGAAAAAGTTGCAGAATCAACCGGATTTAGAATGCAAAAGCGAGCGAAGTGAGCTCGACAAATTTGGCACCCTGCTTCGGATATGTTATTAGCACCCTGCCTCGTAGAAGTTATAGTGTCGTTTTTACGCCTAGAATTGTGACAAATGATAAACGCAGGACCGAGCGAAGTGAGCTCGACTTTTTTTGCACCCCACCTCAGATAGGTCGCCTAGATTTATTTTTGACAGACATGATGTAACAGGGTGGCAACCTAGAAAAGTATGGCAGTGCTTGTTTGAAGAAATACAGCAGGTTGCTCGCTACCCTCATTGTCTGCCACACTGGGTAATGACCTAAATGTAAATACGCTACCTGAGGGCCTACCACGAATGTTTCGACGTATAGGCGTAAAGGGCACGCGCTTGCTTGTCACGTATATGTGCCAATGGCGTTCGAAAGGTTAATAAGTTGTTGCGGTTTGCGGTAGATTTCGGCGCATCCCACGTGACGGCGCTCGGTGCAGTCGCACCGCCCTAGGGCCGCCACTGCACCCAATAACTTCGCGTGCCAAATCCTTTGCCGAAACGTGCCAATTATATGATTTCACGGATAATCAAGCTTCGACCTTGACCACAGCATTGTTCCCTACCTTTTTAACGACTTATAATGGGTCTGGTTTTACCATGGGATGAAATGAGAATCATGGCAGGTAGCGAAATAACACATGCTTACCTGTAGGTACCTGCATATGTTTTGCTTAATAATTAGAGAATGACTTTGTCATGGGCATAGAATGTGTTGAATATTAGTTTTTGTAATTTTAGTTATTGGGTAATTATTTCCTTAAAACGAAAACGATATTAGTTCTACAATAGAAGTTAGGTATTAGGTACATATAGTTCTCGTTTTCCTTCCATCTTACCTACAGGATCGGCAATTGCTAAACGGATCACAACAATTTTTTACCCGGTTTATGATGCTGGAAACGAACCTTTTTGCCAGCGCTATGTGGCTCAACGCAGCCAAACAACGCGAGTTTCCTGACGAGCACCAGGTGGCAGCACGGAGGCGTCCAGCTGTTATCTTATATACCTAGGTAGATACCAACCTACTCCACGTACATATTTAATGTTACTCGATACACCGATATCTGCGATATGCCAATAAAACCGTGGGGGTAATATGAGCATCATCTGCACCATAATAACGATCTATTGTTCCGAGTTCGTATGTAGGTAGGTAGGTTATTTTCTACCAATTTACGAACTAGGACCAATTTGTAATGCATTAGTCACTAAGGTTACAATCACGCGCACAGGCAATAATATGTGACTTTGTAAGTGCATTAAGTATAAAGTTAATGGTATTCCGTACCTACCTATTAGTATTAGATACATACCGAAATGTATTATTTTATCCGGATTTATGAAAGTAATTACGAAGTAAATGGAGTATGTAGAGTTCGTAGTAGGTGGCGCGGGCGTTCTGATGTTTCTGCCTATCCCCATAGGAAAAATGCGTAAGTACCTATGTAGTTATCAAATTCATTGTCACAAACTTACCGAATTAGTAAAAGTGACGCCTTCATTCCCAATAAACCGTTGCACACTCGTCATTGGCGTCTGAAATGAAAAACGAAATAAAACAACAATATGTTCCTAATTCGTTTATTTTCACATCACTATCACTGTACTACTAACCATACCGCCGAGCGTAACATCTTGATCGTCCGTCAATACCAACACGAAATTCGGCTTCTTTTGTTGACAAACACTGACTCCGAAGAGCGAAAACAACAATAAATAATTTAACATTTTTTTAACTTATGAGAATATATTTTATTGGAATATTGACGTTATTATTGCGGCATCGCCGGCATTATCTCTAGGCCGGAGCATTCGCTCGCGATCGCTACGCCGACTGCGAATATACCCACGCTCTTCACCAGTGACCTGTAGATAAAAAAAAAGTAAACATTAGGTACAGATAAAAAATAAAGTTACCATAAACTGGTTGTTTTTTTGTGTGCTGTGGTTAATGTCCTTTGGGGTTGTTTTCATTATTTGGTTTGAAGTTGACTTTGCTTCTTCTATTGGTATGTTTTAAGTATGGGGTCATTGGTGTTTATTTATTTGACTTAATAAAGTATCTATACCGTCTCACACTTTCAAATAGGACCATCCACAAAATCTTTTACATTCCCTCTACTATTATTTTTGAATTGGTTTTAAAAATTGTTAGTTTTATTATTATAAAAACCCCATTTCTTAAGTCTTCAGAGCACAAATAAATTAACTTCAAAAATGGTCATTCAAATTTTTCTGCTATCCCTCCATACATAAGTTTTTTGCATGTTTACATAACACTTTCAGATAAATGTATCAATAAATGATAAACTTTGCTGGTTGGACTTGATATAGATGAACTAGGTATATATCATTTTACTGTTTTGTTGTAGCAGTAATTTAATGGATATTAAACTTGTTTGTTAACCTTTCGAATGTTTAGCAAATTTGTGGTGTTGGGCACGCCAATGCATTTATGCTCTGGCGTGCCCCAACACCACAAATTTGCTAAACAGGGCACATTTGGCATACTGGGCGCTTGCTTGTCATGTATGTTACAATGGTGTTAAAAAAAAAAAAAAATATTATATATTGTTTCACACATAACAGTCTGAATGAGAGTCTAAGTACAGATAACATATTCCCTTATTACAGTGAGACAGACTTGAATACTATTTAGAGGATGCAAGACTCTTCATGTCACTTAGATTAAAATATTTTAATTCATTAATTACACCAGCCTCAGGCCAGCTCTATTTATCAATACTAATATTATAAAGCAGAAGATTTTGTTTGTTTGGTTGAATGCGATAATCTCAGGAACTACCGAGTACTACCGAGGAGTCGGACCACTGTCTGCAACTCCACATCCAAGCACGCATTATGCATAAAGTAAGGAATTAAGAAGTAATTGACAAACAACACAAAGACTTCTCACAATACTTCAGGCACAAGTTCTATGATTAATCAGTGAAAATTTCACTACTTGAATGTGTGGTTAGTGAAAGAAGTAAGTGTTAACAATAGCCAGTGGTTAATGTTGGACTTCTAACCTGAACAAGACAAACTTCAATCACAACATGTTATAAAACAAAGTTCTCCTGATGCATCTATTTGTTCACAATATATGGCTACCGTCATTCATAAAGAAGGTTTAGGTTAATAGTCTGAAATATAACATTGTTTGTTGAAGGTGTCAGAAAAACACGTGCCCGCTGGGAGCTTATACATGCTCTGCTACCGGTGCAAAGCCAGTTCATAATTAAAGTACTACTCTACGCTTTTGAATGTAAGCCAGTGACACCTTAAAATATACTTATTACAAACAGCTGCAAAATATACTTTTGACCTTGCACAGGTATAAGTAATATTTTTACATAAATAACTGGTGCTTCCAAAAGAAATGACCACTACTCTAATACTAATAATATTCGGGGCTTCGGCGTGTTGGCTTCGACCCCTCGTACGCCTATTAAAGGACCGAGACTAATATAGGTACCTATTTGTTTCTCTCTCCACAAAGGTTACTCTAATTGGAATGACTTGGTTGACCATCTACATTACTTCAGATTACTAGAGCTACTGAATCGTGAATAACCATACATCTTTGTTACATGTAGATAAAATCCCTGTTGATTTCAGTCGAATTAAACGCAATTTGAAATCATTCGGTTGATCTATTAAATAATTAGGAAAAGCGTTACTCACGTCAATTACGTACACCCTACAATCTTCTGTATGGTGAATTGATTAGCGGAATCTACGTAATTTTAATTGTTTCAAAGCAAAAACAGCGCGGAATACCACATTTTCAAAAGAGGTTATACACTTGGTTATTGTTACTCACCACTTGAAAGGATCGTAGTAAAAGTCTTTCACAAATGATACAACACCTTTTTTGCCCATTATATATTTTTTAGACTGATGGCTCTATAAAATTCAAAGTATTAACGTTAAAGTTTATTCGATAGATGGAAAATCGATCGCCTTAGAGGACTGAATACAATTTGACAGTGACAGCTGACTGCGGTGTTGCAATATTCTAACAGCAGACTTTATTTTTTTCATTTTTGGTTGTGGAAGTTACAGTTTGCTGAGTAATTGAAAGAAAAATAGCATTGCGAAAAAAGAATATAAAAAAAGAAATAATGGCGCTCATTCTTTACTTGCCTTGATTTTTTCAGGATGTTTTTTTTCTTTGTTTTAGTCTTTTTTGAGCGTAATGCCACATGGTATTATTCGATTTGGTAGCGCTAGTAACTAAAGAAACAGCCAATATAACCACTATCATGTAGTGGTTATATTGGCTGTTTCTTTAGTTATCTAGATAGTCGTATCAGGAAATATTCAAATTATCAACACAAATAAAAATGGATACATATTTATTTATTAGTTTGAACAGTTTTTAAAACCCAGTTGGTGTAGTGTGACACTTTCGTGTAAACACCGGGAAAGTAGCGATGTCCACAGGAATATCCGAAAGACACGATGCCTACGACTAGGCCTTTGTATAAGAGGGGTCCTCCAGAATCTCCGAAGCATCCATCAGGGCCACCGGCATCCACTCGACCCGCGCACATCATGGAGTCTTGAATGACGGCCCCGATAGTGTTGTATCGCATGGCACATATCTTTTGATCTATTGTGTATAAGTTTGTATGCTGTAGTTGTTCGGGCTGTGGACCGTCGGGCTGGAACAATATTTAATTACATAATTTATAATCATTGGCAAAGGGGCCGTTGTAAGCGCTTGATTTGTAGTTAGATAGTGACTACACAATGATTCAGTAGAAATATTGGTAAGTATATATTTTTTCTTTAATTCTTTATTGTACCTACACCATAACAGCGTATTCACAGTGATTTAAATAGTTCATGTACAAAGGCGAGCTTAACTCAAAAATGAGTTTTCTACCAGCAAATTAAATATTTAATTATTTTTAAATTTATTTCATCTATGATTTGCAAAGAAGCAAGTTTACCCGACTGTCGCAAAGGCCAAAATGGGGTAATGTTTTTAATCTGTAGGTTTTATCTCTGCATTATAATTAATAAAAATTTGGTGGATAATGAAAAGCCTTGCCATGAAGCTTAGGTGTAGTTGACTGGTTTAACACACCTGACGCTCAGGAGCAACTCCAGAAGTGACAGTACCGTTGCTGCTATCTGGCGGCGGTAAGCTAGTTCCCTATAGTAGAAATAATAATTAAATAATGGTTTACGCAGTCACCCCATTCCGATGACGCATGAATTCCAGGCAAAATTTACCGGTTGCTCTTGTGTGCTATGTGGGTATGAAGACGATTTAATCACTCTGCGATGACTTCCACTATGAGGTAAGAATGTTTGTTATAGTAAAATGATTAAAGAGGGCGTTACTTCCACTAAGCGGAATTACGAACTATTATGATAAGGTCCGTAGTTCCACACCCACGAACTAGCAAAAAATTTAGAAATAATACATACCTCCAAAACGCCCCATCCAACCAAAGTACAGAGAGAATCAGACTTGATTTCTACGCCTTGCTTTATAATCGTTCCTTGCCTCACATTGCTATTGAAGGAAAATTGTCTAGAAACCACGACGATGGCAATGTCGTGCGTGTAGAAGTAATTGTCAAAGCCTTTATGCGGAATTATACTTTTTAAATTGTGGAGCACTCCTCCTCCACTGCGGTATGTTGAACCAACTCGAATCTTCCAATACTTTGGATGCGTGTAACTGTGAAACAATGACGAGGAATCATTCAAGCAAATGTGATATATGCAGAAAAACATCTATATCCCATAAAAGATATTCTAGCGCCCATGTAGGAGTTGGCGAAGGATTTCTAAAGGTTTAAAGTTTAAATAGAGTAAATAAGTTTTAAATTTTTCAAGCGGCGATTGCCCAGATAGTGATAAGGGATAATAAGTAGTTGGAAACCGCAGGGAGTCTTTATACGGTACCAAATGATTGCCAACTTAAACACGAAAACTTTAGGTCGGTATGAATTACATTTGTGCTTTTGGAGACTTTTGACTTGCCAAAATAATCATATTCCCTTTCTTTGCATCTCTGCTTTAAATTAGCCTCACTATGTTCATTCTATGAAATAGGGGTACAAAATAGCTCAAGAAGAATATCTTACTTCCTGCCAGTATTTTCATTGTATTGAAAGCAATGTGCCGCTGAAAGCACATGTCGTGACGTCAGAATGATTCCTGCACAATGCTGTACGAAGTCCTGGGTCCCCCACGCATCCAGCAAGAGTTGAGCTAGTATGGGATAGCGGTCTATGTTCGTCGGAATGCCTTGAATCACTCGTGTTAGTATGTTGTAGTTGTAGTATTGGGCGTTTGCTGAAAAAATATGAGAATTTAATTATTGGCTGTGTTGCGGCTTTTAAAGGTGGAGAAATTTGCTAAAAGAAAAACAGGTAAGTAAGCGTAAAGAATAGTTGTGCTGTGACATTTCCAAATAGTGTGCATTCTTTGCCTCATTGTTAACGTTGTTCTTCAACAGTTAGTACCTACTGAGTAGAAGAGACGTCATAGTAAATTCTAATTATCTAGGGCTCAGATCCAGATAATTTATATTAATGTATATGCTAATTTACGTTTACCTACTTATGTAAAGTAGTGCCTAACTGTAATTAGTAGTTACATACTATCAAATCCGACGAGACGATGTAGATTACTAAGCTATCATTGAGGTGATTAAATTACAAGGGTACACACAAGTTTTACAAGTCGTTAATAACATGGGAGATCATTAATTTCAGTTTGCTTTAACAGTAAATCTAGAAAGCCGTAAGCTTTCTGCTGAAAGTAAAAGTCTTTGAGATTATGCTATTATATAAATAATATGTGATTTTAATTTACGAGAGATAAGAAGGCTTGGAGATACAGTTAAATAGTTAACAGTAAACCCAGATTGTGAGAACTAGTTGAATAAAATACTGAAAGTTATGTAGGTATATTTATACTGATGTAATAAAGCTAAAGAGTTTGTTTGTTTGTTTGTTTGAACGCGCTATGAATTACCAGTCGGATTTGGAAAATTCTTTTTGGAACGAAGTTCCTTATCGCGCGTTGTGAAAGGGGGCTAGATGGAAAAAAATCATAAGTACGAAAAGTTGTAACGACACTTTTTTGATTGTCATTTGTTTCTTATATGTTTGAATTTCGAAGAAGAATTGGTTTTAATTTCGAAATAATGCGCCAAAATATAAGATACAAATATTTTAGTTGTTAGAAGTTATATATTAGTTATATTATTAGAAGATATTATATTTTATTCTATCCTAGAATTTTTTATTGGAATATGATGATTTTTCGAAGACAAAAACAGCCTCTTCATGAATGAGTTTTCTTAATAAAAGAATTTTACCGTTTATAATAATTATTAGTAAGTATTGACTATTTTGAAAAAAGGAGTCTCGTAACTTAGGTACCTACCTACATGTCATTGTAAGTAGGTACCCAAAAACTTCTCAGGTACCTACACACAATCCAGAATAGATTAATTCCTAATAAGTAGGTACTTACTACAAACGAAACACTCGAAACAAAAAAAAAAAAATTGCATGATATCTGCTCTATTTTATGAACAAACAGTTTTAAAACTATGAAACGTATCAGTTATTTAGCGTACCTAATAGACTTAATTGGCGATCGTTCGAACGCAACAAATTGAAGCTGAAAACAATACAAATATTTTAAAACATTTATATTAAATTTTTTTAGTTGTGAAATACTTTTTTTATTTGATTAAATACTAGCTATTTCATGCGGTTTCACTTCTCTATCAAGAAACAGAACAGGGATGGTGTCTTTTTCATAACAAGTAGGCTACGAGAATGAGTGCTATGAGTTATGACACAGCGATACTGAAGCTTTCAATCTGCAGAAGAGTTGGTAATCCGATGAGTAGTTTAGATATTAAATGAGAAATTATATTTATTTGGAACTTCGTTCCATCCGGGTGTTCCTTGACACCTCTCAGGTTTTTTTGTACATTCCTGCAGGCTAAAGGCTACACGGGACCGAGAAAAAACGGGATATGCGCGTACGAAGTCGCGAGTAAAACCGAGTCGAATTGTGAATCTATCGTGTTCCACTCAAACACGTCGTGTTTCACACATCAATATTTATCAAAATCTGTCCAACCAAAGGAGAACTACGAACACACGTAGGTACCTACTTACAGAAGAATTATTTTAATAAAAAGTCCCTGGCTAGCTCATCAGAGGACCGATACAAATAAAAACAAAAGCACATCGTATTAAAGTAATTATTCTTTACTTACCATGTAAAAAGCACAGGCCCACTAATATGACAATACAACGGCGCATCATCGCAATATTTTGATACTTTAGGCACAGTGTCACTTTGCTCAAATAGAGCCACTATTAGATGCTGATCCGATGCAAACACGAGCCGATATGATACTCTCGGGAGCACTGAACATGAATTATGGCGAGCTTATTGTATACTACGACTACTGATATTGATACTTGAATGAAAAATGAAGAATGCACATCAGTAATCTTCATCCAGTCCTATTTCACCCTCAGCTGGGCGAAGGCCTAGAGCTTTTGTAGAGCCAACTAAGGTTCTACTTACCTGTGAAGGAAAAAATGTCGTCTGCTCATCTCGCAGCGCTTGACGATCATTCCTTTGATATGGAAGGCACTCGGTCACTGCCATATTATATCTCACCTGTCAACATCACTGGACACGCACGCAATGCAACACCTACCACAATGGGCTGCATTTTTTATGGCGGTCACTAGAAAAAGACCCGGAATTTAAGATCGCTATGTCTTGCAAAAGTTTGAAATTTTGTTAAAGAAAGTCAAGTATCAAGATCGTTCCGCATTACATGTGAAATGCAAATAGTGTCTCGCGCTATATCATGAACATCAATCATTTGGAGAGTAGCCGGTAGAAACTCATAAGAAAATTAATCATTAAACAATTTGTTTTAGTCGCTTAGAGATGGACTATAGTGGAATCGTAGCAAAAAGTAATCCGGCCATGTTATTATATCTTCGTTAATTGATTTTTAAATGGTAAGTAGATAAATTTAACGGTGTTTTTTGTTCAACCGTGTTTATAATGAGTTGAAATAGGTGATGGCTCTTTAAACGGCAAAGTTAAGGATGTTTGTAAAATATGTAAGTAATTGGGTGCCTGTGAAGCCCATAATATATTTAGCCTAGCCAATACAATGACCCGTAGATTGAGTTTACGAAAAAAATATGTATTTCGTACTCAGTTTCGTAGCACGTGGATTTCTGTGATCTATAATTTCAAGTAAAAAGTTTATCAATAAAAGAGAAAATGAATGCATAATGTTTGAATGGTTCGAGTAACAAGAAACATCAGATTTAAAGCGACGGACGATGACGTATTGACGAATTAAAAAAAAAAAACCTAGAGTAGGTAGCTGCACTAAAAAACTGGCTTCGAATTACAAGGCACTTGAACATAACTGGCATAGTGGAGCATTTTTAACCCAAAAATTGGATAATGTTTTTTTGCATTAAGTCGGCCTTTGTAGGTACAGACGCCAGCACATACTTAAGAAAATACTAATCAAATGTGGGAATACTATAGGTAAGTACAGACGCCGCGTTTTAGGTTCAAGGTTAATTGGGAAAATTTTACAGTTTTGGGTAGCCTGATGTGCTGACGGCTGTACCCTTCTGCTTAACCCTTCAAACAATACATGGGTGATGTTAGATGAATGTACTGGAAAATAAGGAAGGCAATAATGTCATCAAAATGAGAAGTACCTACAGAGAAATCAAACAATCACAAAGATTACAATAATAAATTGTATAATTTTCTCATATTTCTTATAGGCCTACCTACTACTTCAATAACACCAATTTTAATTGGGTAATAACAAAAACTATATACAAACAAACATACTATGAAAACCTAAATCAGGATTATTATATCATATCTTGACAGGTGGCGGAAAACGTAACTTTATAAAATGTGCGACATTTGTCTATGATGGCAGCGCCACCCCGACAGACCAAGATATACTGGGCAAACTGTACTTTATCGAATGATTCCTTTGCTTCGTATAGACGACTGTATTTGGGTATCTATGCTTGTATAGTATTTCATGATGCCTAATAATTTTATTACTCTCTTCATATCCCCATCGAAAAAAGCTTTAGAAACTTGCTTCTGTAACGTTTTAATATGTGCCTTATTCTCGAAATTTAAATCCATAATTTCTTTTTCTGTTTCCGCATTTTCTACTTCTTCATTCTTTTCCATTATTTTCATCAGGAACTCTTGGTCTACTTCTGTTTTTTCTGGGATATCCTTGCCTCGCAGTTGCAGCATGTAAATTCCTGAAAATACAGACATCTCAGTTCTTTAATTGATACTAATAGTAGTGTAGCATGGCATTAGCATCTCCAACAATAAAACAAATGAGTACCTAGTGATGGTAAGTAAGACTAAGAAAGTAAATTAGGTATAACAGAGATAATATGAGGATTATTAATCTATCTACTGGCAGAGGAATTAATTAACATAAACATTATAACATAGGTATTAATGATTAGTAACTCTTTTTTTGACAAACAATACACATTAATGGTAGGTATAATTTAGTGTTTTCTATATATTGAGTTTTTGTCTTTTTGTAAGTGATGGTCATCATTATGCTACTATAGGTTACCTCTCTCACTGAGCACTCAAGTTTGTATATCAACACCACATAAATAAAAAAGGCAAGTATACCGCATGAAACTTAAAAATAACCACATCAAACCGACACCTCGTAGAATTTGGTGTAGGATACATAAAAAAAAAACCACCGAATTGAGAACCTCCCCCTTTTTTGGAAGTTGGTTAAAAAACTTTAGGGGAGAGAAAAACCTGCACTATTTTACTTAGATAATATGTCATTACAATACCACTTCATAATTTGTGTATACTTCAAATTAGATCAATAAAATACAGGACCATTATTATTATTATTTAGTAAAATTTCAAACTGAGTCTTCCAATTATCTAGCATACAGTATCAATGTCAAAATCGCCAAAAATTTACTAACATGGTGTCAACATGGCTTGTTACATCTCACTTCTAGGTATAGGCTAGTAAGTAGTTTGTTGCACGGTTCCCAACTTAGGGGTTTTCCCCCCAGATTTAGGGGAAAATAAGTGAGATGGGATTTTTTAGGGGTCTGAAATTTTTAGGGGTATTTTCAGGGATTTTTTGACTCTATAAATCGAAATGGTGGATCTTGGACAACATTTAATCCATCCAATAAAATGTTAAATTTATTCAATGTCAACATGTATGATTTCAAGAAATCTTAATCTTCAGATGAAGATGAAAATTTGGGACAACTCAATAATTAAGGCGGTTTTAGGGGTTTTTGGCACAAACTTTAGGGATAAATATTTCTGAGAGTTGGTAACACCAATTTGTTGGAATGATAATTATAATTTCTGGTTTCTTACCTCTGGTCAATGGTTGCAACAATGTTTTGTATGCCTCATTCACTAGGGATGAATATGTCTCTGAGATTTCTTGTTCCTTCTTGTCCCTGAAACATTTGAAATACTGAATTTAAAACAAGCAAGAAATGAAGGATTTTTTCAAAATAAAATTGTGCTTTGGTTTTGACAACTGGAAATTTCTATTGTTATTGTTAAACATACTACCTGTTATAAAATGTCAAAGATAGGTCAATTAAAAGAAATGAATATTCACCTGTTACCAAACTTATCAGGATGTAAGTACTTCTGTAATTCCTTATACTTCTTTGCTAGTTCTGTCTCATCCAAGTCGTAGGACTCACTGACTCCCATGATTTTGAAATAATTATCTCCCTGGGCTGGGTGCTGTAGGGCATTGCAGCTTCCACAGAATAAACCAAGATCCTTCCTTTGAACATCTTTGCCGCAAGACCAACATGATGCAAGACGAATTTGTCGAAATAAACTTTGTTTTACCGTATGGTTTAAAAATAAACTTCTTACACTCATAATTTTGAGGTTAACTTATGTTTTTACGTCTTCAAAAGGCCTTGAAGTGGTTATGGTAATAATGTGAAACATTCAGTGAGGTCACGATATGTACACAGTCGCTATAGTCAAATGATTTTGGCCAATTTTTCAGTCAACAAAATATCTTCGATCACAGTGTTTCGTTTCGATAACAATTTTACACTGACAGTTGACAATCAGCTGATCTTAACGTTTAGAAAGGAAATACAAATACCTATGAAGACAAAATATAGGCGATGATTGTAAATCGTTAAGAAAAATATTACACTAGTCGGTCAATTATTTCACTAAAACACAACTTAATATGTTTATACTGTCCTGATTCCTAATAAAGAAATACTAAACGGAACGGAAAATATTGATCGAAGCTTCTGCCGCTGTCGGTCAAGTCAAGTCAAATTGACATTTGGTAAACAGCTTTGGTTTCTCGGGTGTGTTATTTTAGTTTCATTTCGTGAAGGCAGAAATAAACTTTAACCATGGTGAATTATTTCAACATGGATGGCGCAGAGTCGACAAACTTTCAGAAGGAGATATCTGGTATGATGCACGGTTTTGGAGATAACCCGAACCCAAATGCGGCCACCGTTGTTTTGGTCGAAAGCATTGTTCAACAACAACTAAAGTTCATGATACAAGAGGCCCATCAGAATTGCATCTCAAGAGCTGGCAGAGCTATAACTAACTACGATATCATTTTCTTGATGAGAAAGAATATCCAAAAACTAAAACGTCTTCACGATTATCAGTTAAAATTGGATCAAATCGACAAAAAGTGTATCCTGAACCTCGGTACGCCTGCCGAGTCATTGATTACGGGGCTCATGGAAGATGAAAAAGATCCTACAGTCAGGAAGCGAAGGACCCACATTGACTGCATCAAGGAATTTGATGAGTATGATGAAGTAAGTCAAATTAAGTTCGATTCCATAGATTATATACGCAAAGTACGAGCCGCTAAAATTACAGAATCTATGACCTTTGAGAAGTACGAAGCATATCATAAAGCTAGATGCGCATCCTTCCGTTCTGGTTACGGTATTGGCAAGGGCTTTGTCAAGCTTGAACGCTGGCTGAATCCTGTGAAAGAATTCAAGATTACCCAAGCAGCATTAGAAGTGTTGTGCTTCATTGCTTATGAAACTGTTGCCGAGATTGTTGATGGAGTCTTCTTAGTGCGACAGGATGCTAAGAAGAAGAGCGGAGACCCATTTAGCAAGTTTGAAGGGGGGCATTTCTGTAACCCAGTCAGCTTGAATAATGCTGTGTACATTAAGTCGGGGTATGAAGGTGTAGCAGCAATAACAGTAGCTGAAGTCAGGGAAGTACTACGTAGATATTATACTCCTAGAGTGGGAATGAATGGGCTATTCTATAGAAATATGAGTTTGGATCTACCAATTAGATACTTGGCGTTTTAAAATTCAAGATCATAAATCTTTTATAAAATTTTGTATTACTCTTGTACAATGAAATAGTAGAGGAAACGGGTATCCTAATATCAGCCAATGATAATTTTAAAAGTCAAGCTAGGTCTAAAGGAATGGAAGATAAAAGATGGAACATATCAAGAAAAATGAAGCCTTGTTAATGGCAATAATGAAGGAGATAATTTCATATGATGGATTTATTCATAGTTTACTGTGTAGTAATAAGCACTTAATTCTTAAACTATTCTCCTAACTATTTCTAATTATTGAACCTCTAGATACCGCAAAATAAGTGTGGATTGTTGACAGCAATCATTAGTGTTATGCACATTTTCTTTTCCAATTTACTTTAGACATTGGCAGAATAGTCTACATTGACTTTGCTTGCCATATAAAAATATAAAATAGAATCTATGCTAATTACTAACTTTGTATTAAATGTATTAAATAGAAGTTGTGTGTCTTTGTTTAGTCTTGTCAATCAACAGGGCAAATCCAAATGCAGTAGCAGTACTCTAGAGAAATATCTGCCTTGTGCTGTCTAGAGGCTAAATAGATATGATCTAGGCTTTTTTTTATCTAAAACAGTTGCACTCATGACTCATTTGTATAAGTAGGTATTATCTTTTTATTAATTCTATTGAAACTATATAACGTATAAGTAAATACTCCAAAAAATATTTTTCTATATTTAAAGTAATTTGAAGAAGATCTGGCATCTAAATTCTAAGCATACAATTATTTATTTTTTATTTGGAGTTCTTTTTAGTCACATTTATATTTTAAAATGGCTGTTGTATTTTTTAATTTGTTTAATTAGGAGTTAAGAAATTGAAGCTCGTGTTTCTGCACTTTTTATTGTTATTAACTTATAGTATGTGTGGGCGGGCACATTAGGCTGAAAAGAAGCGCATTTTGTGTGACAGAAACTGAATAATGATATTTAGGTGTGTATTATACAGCCAACTAGCTTAATCAGCCTAGTAAACGGCGCTGTTTAATGAAAAGGCTTGGCAGCCAATTAAACGGCTGATTTAGTCAGTTGGCTGCGACATAA
The DNA here is from genome assembly GCA_905163435.1 of Mamestra brassicae. NCBI lineage: Eukaryota > Metazoa > Arthropoda > Insecta > Lepidoptera > Noctuidae > Mamestra > Mamestra brassicae. The sequence continues at coordinate 15,194,538 of LR991008.1, read as the reverse complement.
ATGTATAGATTTAAAACTATATAAGTCTATATGTGTAAGCTTTTCGATCAATAAATCGAATAATGAAATAATTAATGCGTTTTTTTTATTGCGTGTAAACACTTGGACATTTAATTAATGTCAATTGAAGAAGTAAGTACTTAATGAAACAATGGGATTCGTGAAAAGTCAGTCCTTCAAAAACATGAAGCTATTTGCATGTTCCAAAGCCTAGATCTCTATGGAGAAGAATGTGCTAGAAACTCCACGGACAAAAGCGAAATTCATAATCAAAATATTAATTATTACTCCAACCAGTGTACTATTTAGGTACTCGTTTTGTGTTCGTAATTGTGTTGGAAATAATCCTGGAAATTTTAGCGCCGAATTGACTCATTCGTTTTGATACAATTTCGTCATTTTCATGTAGGTAACCATCGTGTCAAATGAAATGTGATTTGATTTTTAGTTGATAAAATAGGTGGTTTAATGGAAATTTAAAAAAGGTCCATTAAAACCACAGGTCATGTTCAGGGTATGCTAACCGGATATCCGGCAAATTTAGACCCAAGTAGGTAGGTACTTGGGTATAGGTAAATGGTCTTTGATAGCAAATTGATCTGGAAAAGTCATGTCGACTACAAACTCAATAAAAACACAATGCATACTTTAGCAATGCATCAAATGTTAGGCAAAACATGAGGTCTCTCCCTAAAGATAAGTTGTGACCACACAGCCGCGATCAGGCCAATGCTGGCCTATGTCGCTTCAATTTGGTGGTCGAGGACGGCACAATCAACCACCAGTGGCCTTAGTGCGAGTTTTTTAACCTTCTTGATTGTGTTAGCGTAAACGTTCGCTTATGTCAAATAGTATGAAAAAAAAAAGGTTTTCCGTGAGTGTCACCTGACAGCGCTTATTTAGTTTCAATACAAATTGACGTTAGGTACGCTAACGCGATGGAGGACGTAAAAAAACTCGCACTAAGCACACAGAGATCAACAGTTCCAAAGTCTAGCCTGCTTCGATTTCACTGGCTGCTTGAGAATGCAAATAACTACCTTTCACTTATGCAGCACTGGCCGGAATCCGGCTAAAACAAAAATTCACATATGGGGTAAGAACCTTACTATAGTAGGCGCCAGATAATCGTGGAATAACGGTCATTGACCCACCTACAATTATTGACATTTTTAATTTGAAAAACGGAATTAATGACACAAAGCTGTCCCGAATCATCATCTCTCGTGATCCTTAACATTGTCTAATAATGAAAAACGATTCATATTGAATTGTTCAACAGTTATTAGGGAAAGGTCAATATACTTTATTCCACATTTATCTGGCGCCTACTATAGCTCCTACGCTGGCTATGCCGAATGTAGGCAGCTTCGGCCTTTACCGCTCCGAGGCCCCGGGCGGCAGTCCTTGGCGAGGCCCCGGGCGACAGATATTTGCGAGGCCCTTTTTCTTTATGAAATTCATATGAAAGTAGGTATTTCTGATTATGTTTGCGGTGTTTCGTAAGACTAAAATTTAAAAAAAAATGCAAAACTAAAAACCGGTCTTGAGTCATCGAATTCCTCAAATTCGATGACACTTATTACTATTAATATTAATAAATAATTTACTGTGAAATAACTTCATTTTGTTGCTAAAAGTATAAAATATTTCAAATGTAAGGTTTTTAGAACTCGGGGTAGCGCGAGGCCCCTGTAAGAGCCAGGCCCCGGGCGGTTGCCCCGCTCGCCACCCCCTAAGGCCGCCACTGAATGTAGGTATAGTATAGGTAGCCAGTCCCCGTTCCACTAAAACGGACTGAATGAGTGAGTATAACTACCTACTACTAACACTTTCGAACACCTTATTTTCTTAGGTAGGTACGTTTTAATATCCAACGATTCATTTAATTTATAACCTTGGTACTTATAATATTTTCCTAAACTATTTCATGAAAACATTGTGACAATGATATGAATTTATTCGTATTACGAATAATTGAAATTGAAATAAAATTTATGGATTGATAATATTCGTTTACTTAATTTAATTTTTACTGTTATTGAAACCAGAGTATCCGGGTAAATCCGGATAGTGTTTTGGTAGTATCCGGATAGTAAACGGGCCCGATAATTGCATGTCCTAACCACAGCTTCGCCGTGGTGTTACTTCCCTGGTTGTAGCCGTTATAGGTAGGTGGTCGATTTTAATTTTCCGCTATGAAATGAGTCGGGTATCCTGTGAACTGTGGAAGTCTAGGTACCGAACTACTGACATAAAAAATATTTAACTAGTAGGTATGTTTTTCGTAATCGTTAACTTCGATGGTAGGTTGGTTTTGAGAACCATGTACGATAACCATATTTGAGGTGGTGTATTGAGGAAAGGAGGGAGGAAGGATCCGACTAAACAAAAATAAGAGAAAAGGGTAGACAATCATGAAATCAATGCGAAAAATTACGACCTGCCGTTCTCACATTTTAACTTTATAAATCTTCTCAACTACTAGGTACCTACTAGGTCATACCGAAGTGACCTCCCTTAAAACAAAGTTTAAAAGCCCAATTAAAATAAAATGAAGCTCAATGACGCCCAACTTTATTAGCGCCTTTGACAGATTTTATGGACAAATAAAACTATAATAATGGCAGAGTCTATTTAAGATTTTACTTTGTGAAACTTTTGTTTAATAGTGTGCGAAATAGACCATTACTCTTAGACTGGTCGCTGCGTTCGCAGCAGGGTTCTGATTGGTTTTAAAATTGAGATGTGTTAGTGTTGTAAAAATAAAACGGTAGGTATCCAGCGTCTATAACTAACATCTCTGTAATAGGTAGATGTTTAGGTAACTAGGTATAGCGAGGGTAGGTACATTCTTGCTAAGAGGTATCAATAGATAATGTCTCCGCTGCTCTTGGACATGGCTCTGATATTCCACATCACATGCGGTGCTATTCCAGAGATACCTAAAATACTTAGTGGGGTTTTATGCTGGTGGACAAAAAGACGTTTTTAGACATTGCTAAAACCGCTGCAAAAACTAATGTGACAAACGCCCAATTAGGCCACTTTCTCACCGGATGCGATGATGTGGTTGACGTTGGAGGACCTATTCACTTTTGACTAAAAGACAGCCTTCGGCAGGGAATGGGGCTACTATTTTCATGCTCACCAGTTGGCGCCACTGGCGAATAAAGTCCTTAAGCATAACATTAAAAGTTGTTATTACACGCACGTGAGCAAAGTTAGAAGTAAAATAATGTATTAAATTCGCGATTTAATACAACATAGATGGTGCCGTAATGTTGTTATGCGGACACATTTGCTCGTAAAGAAAGGACATAATCACACACTATTTCTGACAGAAAAAAAATCTCAATGCAGTGGTCGGTAGAACCGTATATATACATATGTACATATATTCACACAAATCACAACATAAACTCGCGTCAAAAGCCAACCAACTCTAGCGGTGAATTCAAACGCGACAGCCCTCATTCCAATCCTTAGCTCTACCCACACTACAAGTATAGGTACATATCTGCTTAGGTACCTACTAAAACTCTAAACCTAACTGACATTGTAACACTAACAATTATACCAAGACTCGGCCCGCATACGCCTCAGCTTTTTGAGACCGGTTCCTTGCAAATTTAATTTTGTCTAGCTGAGTTATAGCGCTCCTTATTGGATGTAGGAAGCGCTCTGAATTAATAATAGCGACTGTATGCGAGCTGTGTCCTTGAGGTAGTCAATACTTTGGCGTTACGGGCTGTCGGGGCGTTCAGGGATTTGTAGGGGTTTGTGTTTCGATGGTGTCTTTAGCAATAAATCAGAGGTATTGATGAAGCTTGGATATGTTTCCCGAAATGTTTGTTAAGCTAGCTGCAGTACTTTGATATTATCCTTAATATAAACTAATATCGTGGCTAAATAATATCTAACAGCTGCACGGATGAATCTTCGCTTGCAAGTAGCGAATCATTTAGTTTTAGGTTTTACGTGTTACCTTTGTTGTATTGTTTTCTTTGTAAGAATACTTTGCATAGGTACCTTTGAAAACGCTAGTTCTTCTAACTCAACAGACATATGTGTTGCTGGGGAGTTTAGAGGAAACAAGGAAGTGGTGGTTTTGGGGGACTGTCTTTATTTAGAACTTTGACGTTAGTGCTGGCACTCAACCTAATTTAAATAAATGACTTTTGACTGACTTTTGATTTGCTCCTGTGGGACAAAAACGAAGCCACATGGAAATGCTTGTTTTAAAATAATTTTGGGTAAAAAAAGGGTAAGAAAATGGCAGCTACGACATCTTAACGCATTGGCGGATCCAGGGGATAAGGGGCTCAAGCCCGTCCCCCAAAAGATCGACATCTCTTTGGTTGTCTACATCCTAACGAAGTCTTTGAGGATTTTATGAAAAGTAATCCAAGCAGGCTGGCTATGCGTTAAGCTAAATATTTTTTTGTGCTCTTATAGTTTTGCAATTTTGCTAAAACCTACTCTCAGCGGGGTCAAGCCCAAGCCCATCCAAACGACAATTCTGGATCCGCCGCTGCCTTAACGCTAGACCAATTCAAAACATAGGAAGTTTAGAAGATGTCATGACGTAAAGGTGCAACACGCAAAGCTTTCTCGATAGTCCAACCCTCTGAGAGTCAAATCGGTCAACAGCGGGTACGTTAGTGGACAAGACTCCGACATAGGGACATAAGCAAGGTACTAACACAAACATATCCATCTGCACTGTCCTAAAACTCGTCAATAAGCTTACAGCAAGATGTTATTAACTCAGCATCGTTAACTGTGAGTGTTCAATTCACTTTTGATCCAACTTTAAGATCTAACTTTAGGTTGAAACCTTGGGTATGCATAAGACCATGTATTAACCATCGTGAAGTTTTGGGTACCTACAGCTATCATTTGTTAAAAAGCGGAAATCAATGAGTATTTTGGCCTATAGTCTTTTGTGACGAAGGTTATTAACACGAAATCTACCTAGTTATAGGGACGAAATAATGTAAAGGATAAATTAGCGTTATTAATCCATTCAACTTCAAAAAATCTAAATATCGTCGACCGTAGGTTCAATTGAGGTAAGGGACAAAATACGATTTTTCAGGAGAGGCCGACAAAGTTTTTTTTCGGACTAAATCGCCTATAACTTTTTTTCTTATTAACCTTTTTCGGGTCTGATTTCACACATAATCTTGTATTTTAGTGCTCTATCTACACGTGTAACATTTATTTAAATAAATTAGCTATTTAAGAAAATAGATGTCCCTTACAACAACGTATTTTGTTAGTAATGTCCCTTACTGACCAAGTATCTTGTAGTCTCGTCCCTTACATTAAATTGACCTCTGCGTTGGATTCAATTTATTAATGAAAAAATAGTGTAAAGCACTTGTTGAAAAAAAATATGGAAAAAATACAGTGTAAAGAGATTTTTGACATAAAATGAAGTACACACTTTTGACGTACGGATATCACAGATTTGGAAATCGTTATTATTGTTACAAGAAATCATTTAAGAGACATGAAAATGTATTAGAACCGTGTGTCTATTTTTTGTGTGTTGCTTACATAGTACAATGAAATGAAATGTTTGTACATTGTAATAGCTAATTTGTATAGATTTAATAAAACAATTTATATTTATTGTAATCAAATTATTAAAAGAAATGGTAACAATTTTACCTACAATTACTTTGAATTTTTATTCAAATAAAAAAGGAGCTGCAAATAATCCTAATAGAGCCTCTAAGGCATTGTTAATCAAATTAAAATAATCAATTTTACTTACTACCGCTTTACCGCTTAATCAGCCTTCAACATGAGATAATCATCAGGTTTAATCATTATAATCATTAAAAAAAATATTAATAAAATTGAGATCAATAAATGTTTCAGATATAAACGTTTTTTTCATCAACATTATCTTCTTCGTCCGTTTGATTCAAATTGTCAATCACTTTAGCGCAATATGGTAGCTTCAAATAATCTTGATGAAATCTACTGGGCATAGCATTCACACACATTTTTTTAAATCTTTGTATTTTGCGAACGATATTGGTAGCCTGGTGTTATACAAAGGTCTTAGTTCTATGCAATTATTGTCCACTGTTATATCTGGCGAGTCTGCTAGTTGTGACGGCACACTAACAGATGTTTTACTCTTAACCTTACCCTTTCCCGTCCCTTTTCCTTTTCCCTTCCCACTTTTCGTTTTACGTTCTGGATTACTCCCTATCTTTTTGGCTGCCATTTCCCCATTTATTTTGATGACATAAACAACCGCTTCCTCCTTCATAGAGTGTTTAGTCCAAATGGTTTTAAGGTCTTTTTTCTTTAACGTAGCTATTCTAATTTTCGTAACTTGCAAGTCCTTCGTCTTTTGTGGAAACAGTTTTTCTGTAACGGGGTCCCAGTCAATGAAATCCTTGTGCTCCATAACGGTTACGACGTAGGGACGAGGCTTCTTTCTAGCACATTCCATGTAACTAGGCCATTGCGTGTAACTCCAAACAGTCAATTTTCGCACTTCTCGTTCAATAACAGAGTGCATGCTGTCAACTGGCATGTAACTATGACCGGTCAGTAAAAAGTTAATCTGAATCGTTTCGACATTCTTGGATATTGACAAAAAATAATGCAATATTGCCAGCATTGTCCTATTACGATTTTGACCAGTGCAAGCATCGCAATACAGGATAACTTTTCTTATTCCTCTATCATCAACATCTTTCAGATACATGAAAAGGCAAGACCCTATCTCTTTTGACCCTCGTTTCCCGTCGCATTCACCCCAAACATAGCAAAACCATTATCACCATGAGGCGTATTTAAAATCTTTTGTAAATGAAAGCTTGCCACTAGAGTGTCCTTGTTTACAGAATAGTTTTGATGACTAGTAAATCTTTCATAAGTAGCATATTTTTCTTCCATGTGATCTTTAATCTTTTCCTTGTCCTTTTCTGCCTCCTTTGGATTGTTTTTATGTTTAGCACAAATGTTGCAAGCAATTGGTTTTGTTTTTCCATTTTTACCACTTTTTTTGTCAAAAACCGTGCACAATCCCGATCAAACGACAGATGAACTCGAACTGATAGCGACTTTTTTGATGCCCGCGCGCTGCTTTCGCATTGGTATCATCCTCTCTTTCGCACAAAGAAAGACGTTGTGAGATAGAAAAGGATGGTAATAGTACAAGTACGTGCTATCTTGTGTTATGAAGTTAGAAGTGTGTGTAAATAAAGGTAACAGGGATAAACAATTCAATACTTCTCATCAGCAAATTAGTGTAACGGACACCGAACCTAAATATAATTCGAATCAAATTGGTGTAACGTTGACACTGCTTAAAGTATGACAATGCAAATTGAGGTAAGGGACAACTATGTCAAAACTCGTGCAATCCATTTAAAGTATGGATGATATTATTTTTTTTAGATAACAAAGACATTAGTGTAAGGCCAGTTTTATTATTGTTTCTTCAAAAATAAACCATGTAATGGTAATTCGTTGATTGGGAAGACCCTTACCTTATTTCAAGTGGGTTGGCGGCAATAATTACATCATTTCAAGTTCCTATATTGCATAGTTTTTCAGATACACTGTTACTATGGGGCTGATTCGAAATTTGGATCCAAAAATCATTAGGGTAAGGGACATTTTTCTTAAGCTAGAATTTTTTCATATACACCATTCGATAGAGCGAAAAATTCTGAACAAAACTGTATACTTAACTCATTTTGGGTATTTTGTCCCTTACCTCAATTGAACCTACGGTCGACGATATGTATTTTATTTCCGTTGAGAACCGGTAAGAAACTCCACGGTTATTCTTTAAAAATAAATAAATAATTTTTAAAATATTTCTATGTTACAGTGTTAGGGCGCGCCGGCACCAGCCGAGGATTACGGAAGTCGCATACGTTCCCGCGATCCCCGGCATAGTTGGGAGATGGAACAAAGGGGGTAGTTTTAGCCAGTAAGAGTCTGACAGACCCCTCCGCTCGCCCCAGGGCGGATGACATCCATGAGGATTTTTCCCTGTAATCCCTTGATACTTATTTACTCCCATAGGCTCAATATAACTAAACTTATCTACCTTGTGGTTTATCAGTCGAAATGCTGCATTTTATAGACCGCATTTATTTTTTGTTATAACGTGTTGTTCTTTCTGGTTCTTCTTTAGAGCCCCTGTGGTATGCTCGTCTTATTACTACTGCATGTTGGTACCACGTATATTTCGAGCTGAACATAAAGTTTACGGGAGCCGGAGTGAAGCAATCAAAAGGTTTATGTTACCTATGACATTGTGAGCTTGTAACGATTGTAAGGTAGAACCAGTCCAAGACGTTTCAATTTAGACTATAATAAAATAAATTATTCTTCAATAAGAATAATTTATGTTATAAATATTTTATATTTATTTTTATAATTTATTTTAATATTAAATTACATTCAAATGTATAGGTTCCTGAAACTCACACTAGGATTCCCTGTGTCCTGACTTCCAGGCTCTTTCGTTCCGTTGACATTTTTAATTGTAACACATTTTATAATAAATCCGCTACATAAATTTCTAGATCTAATCAAAAGTACCTACTCATAATGTAAAAAAGGAACTGGTTACTTACGAAGTGTATTAATGCTGTGTGTGGGGGGGGGGGGGTCATGAAAGAATCAAATTGAGTTTTATTACAGAACGTCGAAATGAAATTGCGATGCGCATGTCTTAAAAAATACGAGGTTCGTCCCTCAGAAGTCCAAAAAAAGTTTAACAACACCAAAATTAGAATCTAAGTACTATAACTATCACTACATATTATAAAACAAAGTCTCTCGCCGCGTTTCTCTGTCTGTCTGTTCGCGATAAACTCAAAAACTACTGAACGGATTTTTATGCGGTTTTCACCAATGGACGGGGTTATTCATGAGGAAGATTTAGGTGTATAATTCGTCCCGAAATGTCTATGGGAACGGGAAAAATGGGATATGCGTGTTGATTTTCCAATATCTAAATATAAAGTCGGGTTAATTACCTACTACTAATAACTCAAGAACGGCTGCAGCGATTTTGAAGATCTTTGGTTTGTTGGAGGAAGTCGCGGGCAAAAGCTAGTCCTAAATAAAACACCATTTTCCAGCCCGCTATAAAGATGCAAGGATGCAACATTCAGCTGTTTATAATTCCTCGGCGTCAGTGATAATGAGTGGAAAAACGAGTTAGCGCGATCCGCGCTCACGATCCCAGTTTGCTGTACATGTATTTATGGCTGCTCTTAGTCTATTCCAAACATGGAGGTTTTAATTGTAATTGGACAATGCAACCGCGAATTAAAGAGGTGTATTTCCTTTTAGTCATTAAAATTTTGACCTGTTAAATCAGGTATTTAATATTTAAATCTTTATATTTAAAGGTCATTAGAAAACCAGCGTCAGATAGCATCAGTCTGTCTGACATATCGCTGAAATGGACCTTTTTAGTGCAGCCGTGAGACACACACTTAGTTTTTAGCATACCTACATTTATTTTTATTTCTTTAAAAAATTATAATATTATTCTTTCTTTCTATTTAATTTTAACAGGGGGGCCGTTAAACGTCTGTAACTATCGTATTACCCAGAAATTGGGTTGTGGGATCAGATAGGCAGTCGCTCCGTGTAACACACCGCATCTTCATTTTCTAATTCTTAAGGATCTTTTTTTGCAGGTTGGTAAGGTTCGCAATACGAGCTCAAATCTTTTTGTCTATGACAGACAGTCTATGGTGACGTTTTTCAGCCTAGCAACAAATATTCTAAGAAGGTTAAACCAAAAGCGTCTATTCTTTATCCCTCATTCAACAATATATTTTAAAGCAAAAACTATTTAATTATAACTGCAGTAAATATCCCGGATTCGCGCAGTAACTGAGGCGAATGAAATATGTACTAAATAAACGTCAGGGCCGGCCATTAGCACGTCACATCGATAAACTGGGGCTGAACGCCGTTTAGATGTCCTTGAGACATTGCCTTGGCCTGCTGGTACTGGAGGCGGTTGACTTCATTGAAGTACTGAAGTGATTAGATGTTTGAGAAAAAATCTAAAAAATATGCTTGAGAAAATTGTAATGGACACTTAACTTTCATTGGCCGGACGTGTCTTACTGTACTGTAAAAAGTTTGACAGGTTTTCAGGCTACAATAAAAATTTGGAAATTACTCAACAAACAATTTTTTATTCAGAAATGGGGGGTGAGTCTGTTTTTTGTACACAGACAACATATAAAACGCTTCGAGCAAATATAGGTGCCCCGCTTCGTTTGGCTAGTCTTGGCGGCTTGCTACGCACCGTACTACGGCGTAGGCTCAAGCTACGGCGTAGCACTGAGCTACTAACTTCTAGTGTTATTTATCATCCTCTTCTATATTTTTTATTATATAATAATAAATAAATTATTTATTCAGAGCAACGAAGACTCATTTAGTGTTAGTAACAATAAATAAACTTAAAACTATGTTAGTGAAACACTCAAAACATCAATTAGAAAAACGCACACAACAAATAAAATCATTACTTCAGCATTCCAGCTGAGATACTGGAGCAACGACTTACAATTCGGCAGTCCAGCCTGCCAGCAATCATGCCTAGTATGCTGTTGGAACTGGCTCGCACCCTGCGCACCAAGGACGCACATCTTTTCGCATTAATGCATAAATGCAATCAATATGCATCTCCGCGAACATCCCTGATGCGCTACAGAAGCGAGGCAGCCCCATCAACACCCTGAAAGCATTATTGTACTGTACGCGAAGGGCACTACGATTTCTGCGTAAAATGTACCCACAGGCTACAGGTGTAGAATGAGGAACAGAAGGTTCCAAAAAGTGTTTTTTTAACCTCCGTAGAAGCACGCTTAAACCTGCGGGCAATCATATTCGCTCTGACCGACAGCGCCCGCCGCTCTCTCTCAATATCGTCATCGTCCTTAAGGCTAGTGGTCAAGATATGCCCAAGGTACTTGAATGTGTGCACTCTCAATAACGGTACACCATTCACCCTTATTGGAGATACCGCTTCTGGAAATTTTCCACCAGCCCCAAACACCATCACAACACTCTTTTGCACGTTGTACAACAGGCCATGAGCACTGGCGTACCTCTCACACACACTCACCAGATTCCTCAAACCACAGACTGAGGCACTGAGCAGCACCATGTCATCTGCATAGCTAATGTTGTTGACACATATGCCATCAATATAGCATCCGACTATGGTGCTACTCAGCTCCCCAATCAACTGGTCCATGTACAGGTTAAAGAGTGTAGGAGAACTCAGACCCCCCTGCCTCATACCTGACTCAAGACCATATGGACTCGAGAATGCCCCGTCCCACCTTACACAGTTGACCTGATTCCTGTACCAAACTTAAAAATATTTATGATCTCAGGTGGTAGCTTCGCATCATTAAGTTTTTTCCAGAGAGTGTCGTACGAAACCAGATCAAAAGCACTCGATAGGTCGAGGAAACAGGCGTAAACCGCGGTGCTACGGCGTGTGTAGTACTCCACAGCGTGCTTAAAGCCCAATATAGCACTATCGGTAGACAATCCAGGCCGAAACCCAAACTGGTTGTCATGCAATTTAACATGTTTATTTAATTGCGCATTAAGCGCGCTGTCCAATACCTTAGACACAACCGTAGCCAGTGAAATAGGTCTATAGTTATTCCTATCAGTTAATAGTCCAGTCTTATTTTTAGCTACGGACACAACAATTGTTTTTAACATATCCGGGGGTAGATACGCATGACTCAGACAAAGGTTGTACAATAAAGCCAAAACACGCGTTAAGTGAGGGCCCGCATACCGAAGATGCTCGATGCTGAACCCATCATGGCAGGAGACTTCCCCCTTGACATTGACTGTATGATAGACGCAATGTCTCTGGCAGTGACCCTGATTCCTAATTCCCCTTTGGGCTCAACATTGATCACCGCCTGTGACGGCCCTAACGAAGACTTCACCTCAAATTTAGCTTTAAACAGTTCAGCTATTCCCTGCGCATCACTCACACCGTCGACGCACACAGGCACGCTAGGCTTATGATTGAGTTTGTTTGTGTTTTTCCAAAACCCACGAAAGTCCTTATTCAAATGATTTGATGCCAGGATATCCATTTTTATCTTATTCTCTTGGCCCTGGCACCATTTCAACCGAGATTTAAATATCCGCTTCGACTCGCACATGTCTTCATAATAACAGCCAGAAGTAGGCTTACCGTATGTAGTATGAACATACCTTAGATTTATCCTTAGCAAGCTTGTGTGCGTCGGCAACATGTCTATTCCATCCCACAACAACTTTTCGTTTGCGCTTCTTACTATCTCGGCCAACCACCGATGATTCACATAAAGCCCCAACGATTTTCCCATACAATTCATCGATTAGATGAATTAATTATATAAAACTCCTGTTGTAATTGTTGGCGATATAAAATGCATTTTCCAACAGATGTCGCTTACGATAAGTCGGCCGTAAGAACTCAACACATTCTTTGTTAAGGGTTTCAATGGATAAGGGTTCTGTACGCCGAAACAAAAATACGGATCCCTTATGATTCTTTACTTATAAATTATAAGAAAACCTATAAGAGTCTAAGGTTTTAAAATAATATGTTTCAAAAATTATGGTTGGTTCGGAACCCTTTGCGCGCGAATCCGACTCCCACTTGGCCCATTTTTTCCTTGGAAACTTATATTCCTATCGTTAGAGAAATACAGAGAAAAACATAAAGTAAGCGGTACATAATATATTCATTATTTGCCTTGATAAGTTACGTAGTAACCATGGAAATTAATATCTTTAAAATATCCAAGATCTTTTTACCAGTTTATAGATGAGAGATTGTAAACTCACGATAAATTGTCAACTGAACATTTGTTCTGCAATTATACGAATCAAAATCTTCTATTCTATAAAACATCTCCATGCGTTCCGAGATTTTGTGGACTGACAGAAACTGGCGACCAATCAGCTCTCTGGTCTACAATTGGTCTGTTTGGTGTGATAGTTAAATTGGAAACTGGACCTGTCATTGCTCTTTGTTTTCGTTGAATAGATCAATTCTGTATGTCGGAACAAAAACACGGAACCTATATGATTCTTTACTTATAAATACAGGAAAACCACGAAAACGGATAAATTGTAGACTTGTGTTCAGATTGATCTCTATTTTATGTCAGTCCACAATTTCTCGGAATAACTTTGAGAGATTATAGACTATCAAATTTCGATGCGTAAAAAAGGATTCCAAATGTTCAGTTGACAATTTATCGAGAGTTTACAATCCCTCAACATATTTGATAATTTTACGAAGTTTGCGATTTTCCGGTGACATAGACATAGTTACTTATGCGAGATATTTTTTCGGTGTCCTCACCCACACTATCCATAGTATATGGTCCTTAATAAAAGCAACCCCGTTGAAGAGGGTACCGAAGGGTTATTTATTTTAGATTAGCAGATAAGGGGAGTGTTATTTGTAGGAGAATCGATCGTTATAGTACAAACATGCATAAGGGGATGTGATCGATCGTAGAGGGATGGCGAGCCGAGCAATGTCAGTCACAAAAAGTTGTGAAAAGTGAAGTTTAAATATTTCATGGTAGATTAGAGACGAGTAGAATATACCAAAATGTTCAAAACTCAAAGAAAAAACACAAAAATCAAACCTTTTTATTTCAAACTAGCTTTTGCCCTCGATTTTGTCTGCGTGGAATAGTTACTTTGGGCGGCGATTTAAATTTTTAAGGCACTAATTATTGAAAAACGCAAATGTTTATTTGTTTTTTTATCAAGTGACGGACAAACATAAAACTTTCATCTCCTATTTCAACCCTTTTAAAGTCCTTTTCTCGCAACAAAACGTAGCCTATGAGAAAAGAATAATTTAGATGAATATTAGAAATTATGATATTAGATAGTGAAAGCCTTGGAGATCCTTCTCCAAGGCCTAATCTATCTCTGTACCAATTTTATCTAAATCGGTTCAGCGTTTTAAGCGTAAAAAGCTAGCACACAGACAGACACACTTACACATTTATAATATTAGTATGAATAAACCATGTAAAGGCACTTTTGAATAGTCCATGGACTAAAATTTTACCAAGAATCTTAATTTTATGGGTACAATGGTGGTGTTATCGTTGATAGACAAGTCTACCAGGTGACTTTTGAATGGACTGAAAGAACTTAAAATAAAAAGCGATTTGTCGTAGAACTTTGTTGAAAGAGAGGGCATCAAAAGTTTCAAATTTTCCGATGATTTGAAGTATCTAGAATGTGTGTCATGAAGAAACCCAAATATCATCAAATCATCGTTCATTGCAAAACACTATTTTGCTGACCGAATGGGAGTCTAAGTGCGGGAAATGGAGTCCCTACTCTACTCTACTCTACTACTACACTATTTTTCCTGCAACCTATTTTTCTTTGCAGGAAAAATAGAACACTGTCAAGTAATGATAAAAAAGGCATTCCGGCGAAGGCGGTTATTCATTATCATGCGCCTAGCCTCATCCCAATTATATTGGGGTCGGACGGCTTCCAGTCAAAACTCAAAAACTAAAAAAAACTGTAATTATTTATTTCAATCAAACCATTTACAGGCACTTTTGAATTGTCAAGGAAAATCCGGATCCCAATCCCATGGTTGGGGAAAAGACTAAGCAGATAGAATAGATAGAAAATACAGGATTGAAATTTAGTTAAATAAACCTTGAAGCAATGTTACCAGGATTTCAGATAACCGATTACCCATTACCCAATTCAGTCCCCAACATCAGCCACTCACATCAGGAACCCATAAACTAAAGATGCATCGCCAGATTATCCTTACGTTTCGAGAGGTTCAGGCCGCGTCGAGCCCCCTCGAGCCCCTGCGAGCCATCTCGAGCCACTCGAGCCCCTCCACAGCCTCCGCCCCAATCTTTACGATTAATTGAGTGGGCTGACGAAAACCTTGCTAAATGAATGTAGGAATGTTATGTTTGCAGCGTGTGACGGCTGACTTGTTTCTAAACCTAGGTAGAATATAACGGGCCGGCAGTTTGAATACATGTGTAGATAGAGGAACATGGCTATTGTGAATTAAAATAGTTGTAAAGGTGTTCCTATCAATATCCCGTTCCCGTATATCCTATACCATTCCTCATGAATGTGGCTATAATATACAAAAATAATTTTCCAAATCCGACTGGGAGTTTCAAAGATTAGCGCCTTCAAACAAACAAACTCTTCAGCTTTATCGTATTTTATAAGTATATGTATAGATATTGAGTAGAAACTGAAGTTATATTTTCAATAAATTAAAATCATAGCTATGTTTTCTGTGAAACCACGTCTATTCGTTTTAGTCTATTGAGCGAACTGTGTTACTGTAGCCGAGTTCTAGCAGACTAGCACCTATCTAGTTTCGCTCGTCAGTAGACTAGCAAAACTCCAAAAAAGTTGGAATAGGAAATCTATATTTCTCCTGGTCACGCTATAACTTCAAAACGGCTTGACCGATTTGGCTAATTCCTTTTTTCTTTTGTTCGCCAGATTACAGGGAAAAATAGGTAGGTAGGTAGGTAGGAGAAGGTCTCCTTCTGCGAAGCGGTAATGCTAGCGAAGGAGAAGACGCCCCGGGCGTCGGGAGTCGCAGGGCGATCCGTTCCGTCTACAATAAAAATGTGCAGGATTGACAAATGCGCTACTGAAACGTTATATTAGCGAATGCATTTCATTTGTCAATCCTAAACATTGTTGACGTCGCCTTCGCGACACTACCGCTGACCAAATGCCACTTGTCTAGAGCGTCAATCCCATCAATTTAAGGCCTACGCACACCGGGACGGAATGGCAGAGGATTTTGCCACCGGTCAGCGCACACTAGCCGCTTAGATACTGTAGCATTCCGGCGACCTACTAAGACATCCCGCGACGTGCCAAATGGACATGGAAATATGCCTATTTCCATGTCCATTTGGCACGTCGAATGGGATCCTGCGGCGGGGTGCCCCCCGCCGCAGGATCCCATTCCCCCAGGAATTTAAAACATTGGCATTTATGTCGTATTGCTACTAGATATGTTTGAATGTCCTTTGGTAAAAATTTAAATGCTTTGCCATTCCGTCCCGGTGTGCGTAGGCCCTCAGCGTTTGGCAGGTGACAAAAATCAAGAAGTCAAAACCTTTCATTGGAAATCACCTTGACGCAAGAAATTTTTCTCAAGATGTGATAATGAGCTTGTGTAATAGAAGTTAAGTTTTCTTCAAGTTTTTTTTAGATTAAGTACGTATATAATGTACTCGTATGTTACAATAGTAGAACAAACGCGAGTTAAACTTAAAAGACTAAGAAAATACTATTCAACCTCAAAACAAAGCATGCGGGGCAGTCTTTGGGAAAAGTCAAGTGAAAAGTAACTTGTAAATTATATCGTCGAGCTATTAGATTATTATTTTTGAATTTGGAAAGCGTTCGAAGACGATGACGCGAGTTCCATGATTTTTGTTCACCCAAAAAGTGTTCAACGCGCCTAAAGAAGTTTTCACTTCAAAAATACCAATAAAACAACAAAAGGCAGGTACGGTATTTCAAAAATAAATTATTCATAATGTTGAGTTCTACAGCATTATTATATTTTATTTCAAGTCCCACGGCACTCGAAATTATATTAAATTCGTAGGTAGGTATTGTTTCCGAACTTATTAGATTAAAGAAGCCGTATCGTTTCGGTACGTCAGGGAGGCTGTTCTACCAAATAATGTATTGTTGGAACAGTTCGGTAAATAAAAACTGGTATTCTTAATTGTATTTTATTTGTTAGGTTTGGTATATTTTGTTTCGTTATGGAATTTCATCCTTTGCATGGTAGTGTGGGTAATCGACTGCTGGTTGTGTTATTAAAGCTGACGAAAGCGACCAATTGTGGGTCAATTATTGTATACCTCTACTATACCTCTGTCGATCCCTTTGAGAATACACGCGTGATATTAT
The DNA here is from genome assembly GCA_905163435.1 of Mamestra brassicae. Classification (NCBI taxonomy): domain Eukaryota; kingdom Metazoa; phylum Arthropoda; class Insecta; order Lepidoptera; family Noctuidae; genus Mamestra; species Mamestra brassicae. The sequence continues at coordinate 15,177,522 of LR991008.1, read as the reverse complement.
GTTGTTTGAGAACCCAATATACAATTCGTAGCACCGAAACCAAGCATTTACTGCGCCAATCAAGCTCCATAAAAGAAAATAAGCATTTCTATATTTTATATTACCTCTACCACCCACCATGGCGGTCGAAATGCGAGAACATTCCAAGTCAAGTACAGCCATTGACACACTGACCCAAGAAAAAAGTAAACAAATGCACCATAAATAATACACACAAAACATTTGAGTATATACCCCATCGGCATCTGTTATATAACGCAGCATACATTCCTTCACAACCCCACATAATGACCAGAACAGTCAACATAAAGAAAAATGAACCTAAAATACACGCGGAAGATGTAGATTTCGTGTTTTGGGAACGCAATATTATTATTGTAAACACGCAACGTTTGGGATAAAGTAAAAAATATTCCAATTTCTGGAAACAGATTGCGGCTGGAGCTATCCCTTATAAATATATTAAAAAGGGAATTATGAGCAGAAGGGCTGGCTGGTTAAACGGTTAAGGGCGCAGTGAACGTACGAGGTTGTCGAACCCGAGATTTGGTAAACACATTTTTTTTAAGGTTTTTTTTTAATCGCTGTAAGCTAAAACGCGTTGGTATCGACCTTGTCATTTTATTTTTCTTAAAACCTTGTCTTATTTTCGTTGTTTAAGTGTCTTATTTTTGTTGTTTTATTTTTTTGTGTATTGATTTGTTTTTGTAAAAACTACACATTTGTCAATGAGCCAACGACCGGGATCGATTTATTACTTTAAGAAACACTCTGCGATCAAATAGATAATGCCTATTTAGGTTTTCAACTCACACCATTCAATGCTACATTGTGTTGCATTCATTTACATGAGTTTTTTTTGTTTTTACAAATCTGACGTCGTAAAACTTACAAGACCGTTTAAAGGAGATAAAAGCATTTCCCGCCAGCACATGTAAAGGTAGAAGGTAGGTAAGAATACGCATGCTGAAGTGGAAGTGGGCCGGCCATGTCTGTAGACGGGACGGGACGTAGTGTGGGACGCCCCGCCGCACGTTGAATCGATGATTTGAAGAAGGTAGCGGATGGATGCGGACCGCTCAAGACCGGGATGGTTGGCGTTCTTTGTGGTAAGCTTACGTTCAGTAGTGGACGGCAATTGGCTGATATGGTGATGATGCAGACATGTAAAGGTTCGTATCCCGTATATAGGATTCTAACCCTGAGGTTAGAATCCTCGCATGAAACATCTTGTGAAACAATATCAAAGACTCCTTCTTTGATAAGATTCACGTAGATGATGCACGATTCACAATGGTAGAAAACCTAGTACCTACCTAATGTAACTTACACTTTGTAAATTTGTTGAACTTAATATAAAGTGGCATTCTGTCAGCGATAGCAACAGTAAAAAAGACTTTTTTACAAAAAATACGACCGACTTCCAAATAAAAAAAAAAACACTACAAAGGATAAAATAACTTTAATTTTGGTCGGTGTTTAAAATACGAAGAAAGAACCAAAAATTTTTTTTATTTGGAAGTCGGTTGCATATTTTTATTTTACACTTTTTCGTGGTACACACCCACACCTAAAAACACCACTGGAAAGTCACAGGAAAGCAAAACACGCAATTTGGTTTCATTGGATGATATATTTTCTATTTCCTCCAGCTATTTTGATTTAAAAACCAAACTACTGAACCGATTTTGATAACATTTTTATGGGACCAATTGGAACGTATATCCTTTCAAATGAAAGAAGATTTTTTTCAAATCGGTTCATAGTTGACGGAGTAATGAAGTAACAAACATAAAAAAAAATACAACCGAATTGAGAACCTGCTCCTTTTTTTTGAAGTCGGTCAAAAATACCAAATGCATTGTTTAACAAGCGCTACCGAAAAGTTACAGCGTCAATCCCTGAAATTTTGAATTTTCGACTTTCTCTCTTTCCCTTCCTCTAGCAGGGATTTTGGATTCGTAACATGAAGGCAATGTATCCAGGCTAAAATAGATAGAGTAGTTTCTGCCTCCCCTCAAGAAAAAAAGGATGAATAATGTGATAAAAACTTACATCTGTAGGTACGACAAAAACAAGACGTGTATTTCGGCAAGCCAATACCTTAATCGCTACTTACAACACCTACCTATAGACCAAAATACATAAGTCGCCTAATCTCCGTGCCACTCCAGACAACAATATCAATAGATACGGACACGCCATATTTCCCGACTCCGGCCAAAATGGAAGCGATAGCAATAATATTTTATGCATTATCCTCTCTCACGACAGACGACGTACGGAGAGAAATAAAACATTTCTACCCACTACTCCAGGGATGGCAAACCATTTGACAGTAGAGTCGCTTTATTTTATACATATTTTTTAACTGTAATGTTGTCGTTCAAAAGTGCCTTTTAATGGCCTAATTGGAATAAACGTTTTGACTTTGACTTTGATTGGGATGCGACCAGAAAGTTGTTTGAACAGTATTTTGAGGTGTCTATGTTACCGGAAAATTGCTATAATAAAAAAAAGAAAGTTGGGTCAGTTACACCATTCATAACTCAAAAACGGCTGGACCGATTGTGAAGATCTTTGGTTTGTTGGATTTGCCTTTGCCTCGAATAGCAGAATAATTATTATTAAAACGTTGGAAAAAGTAAAAAAAAAAAAATGTACAAAAATCATTTTCGAATACTACGCCATTTCGGATACATGACAGAAACAAAACACGGCAAAAATGTATTCTGAGGCGGTATGAAGTTCGCCGGGACCACTAGTATTTTTTTAAAAACTTTTTGGTGACAATAAATCCCATCCAAATTCAATAGTTTCCAATATATCCGTCTCTTATTTAGAAAAAAATAGTTTACAATTTCACGCGATATTTTACAACCTTACGACGTTTGCTATTTTCCGGTGACATACACTCAACGTAATCTAAGGAAGTACAATTGTTTTTTATGTTTTAACAGGTAATCTCTGGAATGCTTGAACCGATAACAAAAAGAGTGTCATTGGCTATTTTTTACACCAGAAATGGTTCTTATGTAAGTAATCTATTATGGTAAAATAGTAGTTTAATCAAGGGTCGATTTGAACAGGTATGGCAATTTATTTGGAGTCAGTGCAACATGTTATACCTAATTAATAAGGAATACACCTTTAGCTAATGCTTGTTTTAGCAATAGATAAAAGTAAGTTATAATGTTTCTAAAATAATTTAGACAGCACTCCAAATCATTTAATTAATTTGGAATTAAATTGATTGATTCAATATCTACATGTATACGGAAAATTAAAATTGATTAAAGGGGGCGACATTGTTTTCCCTCTTAAATAATTTGGTTCATTGCTAGCGGGTAACAAAATAAAAATGCAGTTTTATTCGTTCTTACGTAAAAGGTTTACAATCCCTGCAGCAAATGATAAATGTGATGACTCCCGCACTTCATGGATGCGACGCAAAATGGGCCAAGTTCGCGTCATTATCTGACGTTATATTATATTTCTTTATGCTTATGCTTTATATCTCATGTTGTGATATTTATGGCACAATAAAATGTCGTGTCACGTTGAGTTATTTACTGTGGCATCTTTGGATCAGCATTTGCTGTACTGTTAAACCGTCGTAAGGAAAACTGTGTCAATATTTTTTTGTGTTAATTCTTCCTCTTCTACTCTTCGTGTCGATTGACTACTGTGTTTGCTCCAGACGCTCTAGGCAAGGTGATCATATCAGCGATAACAATTGCCAAATATTCCTTATTACCTGTCGCCCGCGTGAAAATCGAAAATTATCCCAAGGGGACATACTCCCGAGATTAAAATATCCTATGTGTTACTCCAAACTCTACTTCTGTGCCAAATTTCATCAAGATCCGTTCAGCTGTTCTGACATGATTGACAGATAGCGATTGAGAAGCTAATACGACCGTTGTTTTAAAAATCAGTAGAAATGGTCCTCTGATGTTTTATAATCTAAACTTTCAATACAAATGAGAGGCATATTAAATAAACGACATAATTAGAAGCTTGCCTTAACTATTGCCTCTCAGTGTACGCCTAAACGCCGACAGACACTACGCCGACAGACTGAACACCGACAAGACTTTACTTCGACGGTACTCTTCGCTGACAGGACACTTCGCCGACAGGTCTCTTCGCTGACAGGGCTCATCAGCGACGCAACTTATCTCCGATAATCAGATACTTACTATGGAAATCGATTATGAATTTCTTGTAATTCCTCTTTTGCAAAGCAAGCATTGCTTTGCAAAAGAGGAAATTGGCGCACGGCGAAGGCGCGCTCGCTTTGCACGCTCGCCTTCGCGCGTTCTGTGGTCACAGTTCTAACCTATCCTAACGTAGCCGTTTCAAATTTAACAAACAGTTTATTGTATAACTACAAGAAATTCACAATCGATTTCCATAGTAAGTAGGTATCCAATTATCGGAGATAAGTTGCATCGCTAATAAGCCCTATCGGCGAAGTGTCCTGTCGGCGAAGTGTCCCGTCGAAGTAAAGTCTTGTCGGTGTTCAGTCTGTCGGCGTAGTGTCCGTCGGCGCGGTAAGTTGTACACTCATTTCCTCTATATTTTACGTCCGACTAACCAGACAAACCACTCGTCAATTATAAACGCATAAATATGTCCTTATTATTACCGCCGTGTGGTTAGCACAACATTAAAGCACTTTAATTAAACAAACATACTCGTACAATCATATAGAGAATGAGTTTTTGAACAGTGTGAGTGTATACGCAACCTTTATTTAGCATAGTTAGCTATGCAACGTTTTGGGAAGAATTAAATTAAATTAAAGTGTGTGCTATGCGCGTGAAGCTCGTGGTGAAATAATAATAACCTTAGCTTGGAGGTTAAGCAACGCTGGTAGAGGTCGGTCCGTGGATGGGTGACCATCCATTACATACCGAGACTCATACGTGCTTCAGAAGCTGATGGTTTCGGCTGATGTTTGTTAATCTTTGACAGTCGTTATAGAGTAGAAGCCAGAGAATCTGACTCCAGTCTTGCCAAGAAGTACCGTGTTACCTAGTTAATGGATTGTGGAGGTCTGGTAGGCAGCCGCTACACGTAAAGTATTCAGCTGAATCCGATTTGACTGGTAGCCGACCTCAATATAGTTGGGAAAAGGCTAGACAGATGATGTTCAATCTGGATGAGACATGAGACAGAGAGGCGTAAGCCCAGCAGTGGGTAAAGATGCGTGATGTATTCCACTCAATCTGCCTAACCTTCACCAAAATATGTTGGGATCGGTTTCCAGTCTAAACTGATTATCTGACCTCGTAAGGCTACCAGTTACCATACCACTAAACGACCTATCCAACGACACCCCACACCATGGGGTAGACGATAGAAAAATCATCGCCACTTTATATGTAGGGGCCACCCTAAAAAAAATGTATTTCAAGATTTTATTATACCACTTTGTTGGGGTGATTAATATGTATACACCAAATTTCAACTTTCTTGGCCGGTTCTCGTTATATGACAGCTTCATCATCATATCAGCCGAAAGAGGTCCACTGCTGGACATGGGCCTCCCCCAAATATCGCCACAACAACCGGTCCTGTGCGTCTCGCATCCATCGGCTACCCGCGACCCTCACCGGGTCATCGGTCCACCTTGTCCTGCTGCGTCTTCCAGTATAAATAAAAAAACACCGGTATGACCACGTGCATCCATAAAGTCAGCAGCCCATAAGTCAATATGTGAACAGGAATAATGTACTATATTCATGTTTTTTAATTTATGCAGTGGTTAATTCATCGATACATTAACGGACCAAAAAACAGGAATTAAAAAAAAAGGAAAAAAAATAAAAAATAAAAAACAGGAATAACAATAGTGCATACTATTGTTATTCCTGTTTTTGTTGCAGAGTGCGGGCCAGCTCCGATACCGTTCTGAAAATGATAGCAAATAGGTTGGACTGTCCTTATGTGCGAGACCCTTATACTAAACACACTCTAGTTTCACACACTGCCATAAACACGATTTTCATTTCTCTTTTTATTGGTTTTAATAAAAAAAAAATGTGTAACTTATACCTAATGAGCACAACGAAACGATTGTTAATTAATCGAGGAAGAGCGTGGTTTATCCCATCACAAGTATCTTCGGATTACTTTCTGGGAAGCCCCGGCAACTTAATAGATTTAAGATAATAAACACATGTTTTTTATTTCTTATGTGCGACACTGCTATGACATACAAGGTACGTAATTATAGTGTCGCATATAAGAGACTACTGTAATTAATTTTAATGAATTGACTTTGTAATATATTTTAATTTATTAAATTTTGTAATGTATTGTTTTTATGTAATCATTAATATGTGTAAATTATCTGATATGGTTTACCTGAAATAAATGATAATTGAATTAATTAATTTTAATTTTATTAAAAAGAAGTGTGTTGGAAGATAATAAAATAAATCAGTCTTTTACATACATTAAGACTGACTTTTCAAAAATAACATTCGTGTTTATTTCGCCTCTTGTACAATTCAACTGAATGATGTAGGGGACGTTTTGTGCCTTGGTTTAAGTAGTGCGGGGTGTAACAAAACCATAGCGCGATTCAGCCGGCGGCACAGCGCCATCTATCGAGCTCGATGGAAGTTAAGAGGTGTGTTTTGTTTGTAAATTGAACAAGGGTCGCAGGAATTTCATTGTTTTATTTATCTGAATATACATATATGTATGTCCAACTTCGAGGTTAAGTTACGCTTGGTGAGATTGGTCCGTGGATGGGTGACCAAGAATTGACATACCGAGTTTCCTTCATGCCATTAGTAAGTTCGTCCATAAGTTTATTCCCGCGTTTGTTCCTGTTGCCATTTGAAGTTCTGGAAAAGAATCTACCTTTCCCAATGGACGAGTCAATTTATTAATTTTATATCATTATTTTAACTGTTAATGATGACGTTCAAAAGTGCCGTTTAATGGCCTAATTGAAATAAACGCTTTGCCCTTTGACTTTTGTTCTTTTGTCGGAGACTTTAAACTATTTTTTCACATGCCGCAAACTTTGGCTCTAGCTTTTATGTAACCTTATACTTACGGGTAGTCAGAAACCCGAAAACCTGATAGTTTTTTTTTTGGCCAAGTGTGTCGTTTTACCCAATACTGGGTTGTGGTTTGGAGCAGTCGCGCTGTATAAAATACTGGTATTCAGCTGAATCCGGTTAGACTGGAGGACGACTCCAACACAGTTGGAAAAAGTTTCTGTCAGATTTCATGGTTTCTGACTACCCGTACCGATTGTTAAATATCTGTAACTGACAGGCGGGACCAACGGCTGAACGTGCTTTTGAGGCACGGATGAATATGGACAGGTCTACTCAAATCTGTGTGGAATTTTCCTCAAAAGACCACTTCAGACATTAACCAACATGATTCTCATATGATTTAACTAGTACGATTGTATGGACTTTAAAAGAGACTTATGATCTCTCGAGTTTGTTTCGGTGTTTCTTCTCAGGGTAGTCAGTTAAGAAATACCAGCCTCATCTAGTTTAAAATTACCCAAAAAGATTGACGTGTAAAAATGTTTAATAAATATAATTTATCATTAATGGATGATGGTCACCCATCCACGGATCAACCTTGGCAAGTGTTGCTTAACCTTGAAGAAAGACCCGAATGGCTGTTATTATTAAGCCGCGAGCTTCTTGTGTTGAGTCCAAGTTCAAAAATTTTGAAGTAGCACCTTGCAAAACACTAAACTCCTCCCCCCCCTAATATATCTCAAGCACTGAGTACTTTTCCAAGCAAAGTCAATTTCATTTATTTCGATTAGACCATCAAAATATTTTTTTATTTTTTTTTTATTTTTATTTAATATGGGTTTGCTCTTGACTCTAGTCTAGGTCATAGAGGACAGAGACAAAGTCGATGATGGAGCGAGCTTACCCAGAAGAAGCCTGTTCACTCTAATTTTGAAGGGATTAGGGTTGTTGTTGAAGGCGTTCGGAAACACAGACGCAGGCAGAGAGTGATGTAATAGGTAAGTAACTTTTTATCTGCAAAAAATGTGCTGAAGGACTTACATATATTTTTGGTGTTAAGACGATGCACCTAGAAACAAAATGCTTGAAAAGCGTCAAAGTCTCCACACGACAATATTCTCAGCAGTTCGGCTGCCAACGGTAGTAGATGTCCATAATTTATGTGCGAGGCGTCGTCGCGTCACGGGGACGTGTCGGATTCCCACTATTTTCACAGTCGCACTACTGTCACGCTACAGACATGCAGAAGTGGGTTAGGCTGGGTGCATATTGTCAGATAATGTTAGTTTCTGATTATTTATAGACTAGCTTTTTTCAGCAACTTCGTACGCGCATATCCCGTTTTTTCCGTTTTCGTAGGAAATTATTCCGTGGCGATTATGGCACACGCCCCTGGCTTTTGAGGGAGTCCCACAGCCCTACCATGACGTGCTAATGCCATCCAATTCCGATGATGTAAACGGGATAGTGCTATTCGCTATGTATAGCTCCGTCTCCCTCTTAGAGCGGAATCATGATCGTTTTAAGACTTCATAGTAGGGCCCCTGTGTCCAGCAGTGGACGTTTTTCGTCTGATGATGAACGAACTGAGATGGTATATTGCACGAAAGAATTGCAATTGTAGAGGTCTATATGAAGTGCTTTAGGGTGATGATGACGAAAATAGTGGCTTCGGAAACTCTTGCTGTTTAGTGGCGCTTAAACCTTACAGTACTCTTATTTATTCATTAAAGTAATGCTTTTACGAAAAGACTATAAAATTCACTTTGAATATATTTTGAATGTAAGCTTCTAATTAATTCTCAACGTCGTTTGCACACCACAACCCAGTTTGTGGTTGAATAATGGTTAAAGAAAGGAAGTTCCAGTTAGAATGAAGCCGATCCCATATTGTTGAAAAAAGGCTTGCGGGATGATGGACGATAGATAGCTGATATTTTTTTCGCTATTTCGGTGTTAGTCCCATTGTAAAATGTTTTCATAATGATGAGTACAATGACCCCTTTTAAGGAATTGCGTTTATTCTTTTACACGTTGTATACGTAAAGTATGACCGTCTGTCTGTATGTAACCTCCTCACATCGTAACGGCTGGACGGATTTGGATGAAACTTGGCAAACGAGTGGACCATTTCCTGGAATAGAACATGGGATACTTTTCATTGATTGTTATAATTCATAAAATAAAACTATGTGGTCTTCACTATCACTACAAATTATAAAAACAAAGTCCCTCGCCACGTCTGTCTGTCAGTTTGCGATAAACTCAAAAACTACTAAACGGATTTTCATGCGGTTTTCTTCAATAGATGGGGTAATTTATGAGGAAGGTTTTGGTGTATAATTTGTCCCGAAATTCGTACGAAGTCACGGGTAAAAGCTAGTAAATAATAAACAGATGAATACTACACAACGTTGCCGGTATAGAAATATTGAAATAAGTTTTGTTTGAAAATTTTATTTTACTAGCCTGTGTGACTACTGGTTTATAAAACGCTACCGGGCCGTAAGAAGCATCTTAGTTATGAAATGCCAGGCCATTCGTTTAATTTGCTATGTGCATTTGTGCAAGACTCATTTCTTAACTCAACTTTGTGTAAAACTCTTCCCTTGTTCATAAAAACTTATTAAACATTACTGCTTAAGAGATTCTAAACTCAAATTCTCCATAGAATTTTTTAATGAAGTCAAAGTCAAAGCATTTATTTCAAATAAACTAAATCATTATCAGGTACTTTTGAATTGTCAAAGTCAGTCCGTCAAAAACATGAAGCTATTTGCACGTTCGAAAGCGTAGATTTCTATGGAGAAGAACGTGCAAGAAACTCCACGGACACTCTTTTAAATCATTTTATGTTTACAAAAATCCCGGTTACATTAACCTTGTTGCTTCTATATATGAGAACAATGTAAAGAAAGAAAAAAACAATTTATAGTATCGCATATTAAAATGAGGCAGTGGCAACTAAGGGATGACCAGTCTCCACTGACGGCGCCCGTTCACGAACATGACGCGTGCATCAGCACCATTCAGCTCAACCATTTTGAAGGGAACTGAATGATCCGATACACGCGCCACCATCAGCGAGACATTGGAGTGAGCATGACACACCCTCAACTGCCCCTGCTATTTCATGTCAAACAAGGAAACTATCTATTAACATAATGGTCCGTGGTCCTCACATAGAAGAATATGCTTATTAGTATTTTAGCTATATAACAGTTATAACGTTATTATGAATAAGGCTGTAAGAAAACCAGGGATTAGACGGTAGTGTGTGTTTTAGTTCTTAGTTTTTCCCACGACATGCCCTCCGGGGCCACAGAAGGTGCGATTTTTATTTCAAAAAGTATTTATTCAGTCATTGTAGTACTCCCTAGCACGGAAACCACGGCCAACAACCAACCTTTAAAATGCAGGTTTGTTTTCCACATCAAATAAACAATTTAATTAATATTATATCCTCCTCTCGTACATGGCTCGTAAAACACGACTAACTGTTGTTGTAAACTGACAAAATATCAACATAAAAACATGTTGTAAACACTGTTTGTGTGTTGGTCCGTGCGTTTGCATCAAAAACATTCTGCAAAATTAATTCCACAGCATAAAATAATGTTTATGGTGAAGAGAGCTTGTAAAACAGCGTTTGTCTGCTTAAAGTGTTAAATAAAAACAAAATGCGATCGCCAATGTGTTCCCCAAGGAACACGATTGTTAAAAAAATTTTACACCATGTTTTGTAAAAAAGGTTGTTTTTCTTTTCTGGCCTTATTTGATAAGCTAATCGTAGACTAACCTCTATCTTATACATATATGAAATTCTCGTGTCACAATGTTAGTTACCATACTCCTCCGAAACGGCTTGACCGATTTTTATGAAATTTTACATGCATATTCAGTAGGTTATTATGCATATTCAGTAGGTCTGAGAATCGGCTACTATCTATTTTTCATACCCCTAAGTGATAAGGTATGTCCACCCCTAACATTTTTTTTATTCTTTTTATAATGAAGCATTAAAAAATACATACAACCCTACATTTTCACCCTTCTACCACAACCCTTATAAATGCATAAGAAGTTCAACTTATTTATTCACGTTCAACTAGACAAACAGCACTGAAAACTATGGTCATTTTAAACTTTTATTAGTCGCTCAATACGTGTCACCGCCTAAAATAAATTCCATATACTTTTACAACTACCATTTCGATTCCAAATGTCACTTTTATTGATGACATTTGGACGTCAAAAGACAGCAATTTAGTGAAAGTTAGCTGAGAAATTGCTGGATAGATAAAATTACTGTCGATTTGGTATGTAGACGAAATGTTGAACGTGCCAATCATAGTAAAATCTATGTTATTTTTGTAGGTGGGAAAACGTGGCTGTGAAAGTTCGTGAACCCTTCGATGTTATGTTTGAAGGCACACGTTTTGCGGAAATATGTAACTGTATCTACTATAGTTTTTGTGTTATATGGTACTTGATTTTGCACGCGACTTCGTATGCGAACATTCCGTTTTAGTAGTTTGAAACCATCTTCGCATTATTGCCTTTCTAATGAAAGCGGTTTGAGGCAAAGCTGAAACTTGGTATGTAGGTCCTTGGGAAGTGTAGGGGAGCACTAAGAGAAAATTTCCCGAAATTCCAACGGGTACGGGAAAAACCGGACATGCGCGTACGAAATCGCGAACTGTAAAACCCTAAATACCAAAAAAGCACATTCGTACGACAAATAAACAAAATGAACAAAAAAAACAAGCATCAAACTTGAGCACTCAAATTTTAAGTAACTTAGCTTGTTGCCACGGATTATTCAAATCACATGCGTTTCCGAACGAGCAACACTCTCGCTGGGACGATCTCACGTGGTAAGACTGCGCACACAATGGCGTGTGCTGGCCAAAGAGAGATTTTTAGAATTGATCGAATGCCAGCTTTTATAATCAGCTATAGCAATATTGTAAACAGGCAAAATATTGTGGTTATATTATGTTTGTTTCATTGTCTCTAAAAGGTATTCTGGTACTGCCCCCTATTACGACGAAAAACTAACACATGAATGGGATTACGGAAGCTAAATTGTCTCGCTTCGAATTTATTTATTTATTATATATTTGAACGAAACGTATCCATGTCGGGGTGCCCTAAGTTTCCGAGCTGATGCGGTTAGTTCAAATGTTAATTATACAAAATAATAATTATATCAAAAGAACGTTATACTAAATAATAAAAATACTTAACGAACGTCAGAGAAAGTGTTGTTATAGCATATATTTACTGAACGTTATATTAAACGAAAATTATGTAAACTATTGTTTGATGAAGTAAACGTTATGTCAAAAAGTAAAGGTTATTATATTAAATGAGCGGCACCCGGCAGCTTAGAGTTTATTTTGACAGAGTGTGTAATTCTTGTACGAAGTTACGGAACGAGTTCTCAAATAGAACTCGTTCGGCTTGGCTACCTTTTTTATAAAAAAAAAACATAACCTACAATAACCATCAACTGAGATAGCCGAAATGATAACTTTATTTACTAGCCTAATTAACCAATTGCCAAGTTGTGTACTTAATACCACAATGTGCAAGCAATTTTAAAAAATGTAGCAGTAATTAATCTTATTTCGAACAACGCGTTACTTAGCAAAAGATTAGTGTTAGCACTTTAATAAATTACATTACACTTAAAGCTGTCGATATATGCTTTATTTTTATATTCAAGTAAACTAATAAGAAGATATATTGCTTAACTTAATCATAGGGATGGAGCGACTATGGGCCACGCCGACTAGCCGACTAGTCGCTGCTCAAATAGCCGACTAGCTTGCCGAATAGTCGCCGACTATAAATCTTCCCGGATAGTCGGCTTTTCCGACTAGTCGGCGGTTATGCGGTCCATCACTATTAAATATTTTTGCTTTTAATAGCTTGATAGTAGCGATACGGGTTGGAAATAATTGAATTGTCAATTAAGAAGAAAAGAAAAAGAAGAGAGTCTGATTTAACTCTTAAATACATAAAACACTAGCTTCTGCTGGCGAAAGCGTATGTGCTATTCCAGACAATACTCTGGAATGAAATTTAAATTGTGTACACACAATTTACTTAAAAAAGAAACTTTAATACAGAGAAGAGCACAAAAGTAATGCTTATTTCAATAGAAATTTCTTCCCGCAGACCTGCGACAGAAGAGTGGGATAAGAAACTACTCTAAAATATATCTGATAATATATATCTCCGGTCCAAATTTCATTTAGTAACAAACATGCATCCATCCAAACTGTCGCATTTATAATAGTAGTAAGATGAACTAAGTGCAGGCGATTTATATCTTTTAGTTCCACTTAAAAAAGTAGATTTCATCATCATATCAGCCGAAAGACGTCCACTGCTGGACATAGGCCTCCCTTAAGTGTCGCCACAACAACCGGTCCTGTGCGTATCGCTTCTATCGGCTACCCGCGACCCTCACCAGGTCATCGGTCCACCTTGCGGGAGCCCTTCCAACGCTGCGTCTTTCGGTACGCGACCGCCACTCCAGAAATTTTCAGCCCCATCGACTCAGTTAATAAACTCGGACAATCGGCTTAAAAATAGTCGGCTTTACCGACTAGTGGGCGAGAAATCGGTCCTTCTCTATTTAATACGCAAGCTGAAAGTCGTCGACATGCCGAGTTTACATGAAAGTCAAAGGCATTGTAAGTTATGTGTCAACTTGGTTTACGAGTCGCGTTGGAGAAACATTTACTCGTTTGATGGATGTACTCAAAGATAAGGTCAATGAACTTCATGTAGTTTGGGGATTATAGACGGCTTGTAAAAATAAGTAAAAATATTTGTTTGTTAATCTCTGGAGTAATTATCCAATTGCGAATATTTTTTAAGTGATGTAATAAAAATATTTATTACAATTTTTTGTAGATCTTTTACAGTCGCTCAGGTAATCAGTTTCATCAGAAGCCTGAAAATCTGACAACAGTCTTACAGAGAGGTATCTTGCTACCCAGTTACTGGGTTTTGAAGATCAGATAGGCGTGTGAAATTGATATATAGCTGCATTGGGTAAGACTGATAGCCGACCCCAATATAGGGAAGCAGTTACAAGAGGTCTGAGCATAGCTTACCATGATATCACGACTTTAAAAAAAATTACTTGTCAACCCTATCGAGTGTATTTACTTATTTATTGTTGGTATTTTTTCATTTGAGATGGGTTTGCTCTTGACTCTAGTCTAGGTCATAGACGACAGAGGCAAAGTCGACGATGGAGCGAGCTTACCCAGAAGAAGCCTTTTCACTCTAATTTTGAAGAGATTAGGGTTGTATGCGTTCGGAAACACAGACGCAGGCAGGGAGTTCCACTCCTTTGCTGTGCGCATTATAAAAGACGTTTGGAAACGTTAAGTGCGAATTGGATCGAATGGAATGGGATGGTAACTTGCAGTGCGTCTAGATGTCCGATGGTAGAAAAAGGCCGGTGGAATAAGGTCGTGGAGTTCCTGGACACTCGTTGTCGTATCATCATTATTACATACTTCTTTTGGCCATAGGAAACCACACTATAAGGAATGGAGCTCACAAGCCAACACCAAAAAATACTGAGAAGAACACAGTCGCTACATAGTATTTAAACGGCATATTATCAAACGGAACGAATGTATGTGTTTCTACCTCAAAGGGAAGAAGGCGAAGCGGATATTGCCACTGCAAGAAATATCAAAAGTAGCTTTACTACTTCAATAAATTAAAAAAAAAGCGTAAATATTTTTCATTTTCGCTTTACGATGGCCAGTGCTAATGCATCGTTTTAGACGTTTAATTTATTACAAACGATTTGAAATATAACGTATTTAAAATTGATAAACGAACGAGACGTTGATGAATTTGATTAAAAGAATATTATGCTATTTATTTAGTATAGAAGAGCTCTTTGCTAAATAATAACAGCTGCACGGGTCTATCTTCAAGATTAAGCAATGCTTGCCGAGGTTGGTCTGTGGATGGGTGACCATCTTAACATACCGAGACACCTCCGTGCCTCGGAAAGCACGTTAAGCCGTTGGTCCCGGCTGTCATTTGTAGATCTTTAGCAGTCGTTACGGATAGTCAGAAGCCAGATAATCTGACTCCACTCTTGCCAAGGAGTATCGTGTTACCCAGTTAATGGGTTGTGGAGGTCTGGTAGGCCGCCGCTTCACGTAAAATACTGGTAGTCGGCTGAATCCGGTTTGACTGGAAGCCGACCCCAATATAGTTGGGAAAAGGCTAGGCAGATGTTGATATGCAGTAAAGATATTGCCCCAACAAACAATATCACAAGTAGCTTTACTACTTCAATCTCTTTATTTTTATTATTACAAAAACCGCTTGCCATATTAACGAAACAAACTTAAACACACAACACGAACACTTCCACCAACCAAACAACAAACTATAACAAGCCGCGCTCCGTACAAACGAATATATTTCTACACCGAAAAACGTACTTAATGAATAAAATAAACAGCAAACAGACCCCGCTAACTCATCCCATATCTGTATGTAGCACATTCTCACTCCTCACTTTATCACTACGTCATATAATCGTGTTTATTAACGATTTTTAATTGCGAAATTCTTCAACCCCCCGAGTTCCTTCGCGGTAGAAAGAGACAGCAACCCCACTGTCTGTCGGGTAACTTCGTGAATTTCAGCCAGTGTGCCGCCTTCAGGCTGTATGTGCGAACGTGTGCCGCGACGCGAATGAAAAACCCGACTATTTCGAAATCGAAGTGATTGTGTGTGTAGAGTGTACAGATTAAAAAAAATAAAAGTGGTTGTGATTGTATTTAAACTTTTTGAATCCGTGTAGATACTTCATAGTGAATACTTTTTGGTGTTTAACTTTTTTTTTTAGTGTAAAGTTTGGTGTGGTGTAGAATCGTGTTGTTACGGCTTTTAGCAGGTAAGGCAAGGTCGCTTTTACCGTTTAGTTATGTCAGGAATGTTAAGGTACAGAATTATTTAAATATAGCACGAAAGGTCGACATGAATGTCTGAAAACGACATTGTTAAGTCTTTTGCGATTTATTGTGTGAAGTTGATTTTGGTTTTTAAAAAGTTATCTCTGGAATTAAATGTATGTCGGTTTTTAATATTGTGGGAGACATAAGTTGAAAGTGAGGCATTTAACTTGGTCATTAAATTTACAAGTAGTCTAGTTAAACTCTCCGTTTTGGCAAATGACGATGATGGGATTTATAACACGAGGTCCAGGTTTAAAACAATGGTGTATTTATTTAAAACATCTAGGTACCATTCAATTATATTTTAAACTAAAATAACATTAACACTAACTTTTAAAAAGCAACGATAAAAACACGAGAATAACCTTTTATTCTTGTAACATTTGCATAAAAATATAAAAGAGCACTTTGATTAAAACCTTCGCGCTTTTCAAAGGCTGGTGAAAAAAGTAAAAAAAAGAAAAATAAAAAGGTTTTTTTGTGCGCCAAAGTAATTAATAGTATGTGTCAAGTACGATGACTGGCGATCTGCGCGATGTTCCTCGACGATTAAGGCGTTATCTTGAAATTAGGGGCAAGTTTTCGTGAGAAAATTAAGTTTTGCTATTTAAATATTTCATTAAGAAATAATTAGTTGAGTCTTAAGATATTACGAATATATAAATGAAATGCTATTTATTAGTGAGCGCATCATTTGAGTAATTTTATAATTGTTCCTTATAGATCGAGAAGATTTTTAAAGAGGGAAAAAAAATGAAAAAGCTTCCAGGAAAATTGGAAAATTCGGGAAAATGTGCTTTTTTGACGAAATATTTTTGCGAACACAGTCAGACATTACACGAGGACAACGTTTTTTAGGGCAGCTGACAATCGTTAAATTTAATCTTGCTCAAAAATAAACACTCATTTAGTTTTATTTGAAATCAGAATGAAACCTCCTTTCACCAGAGATAGAAAATTAAAAAAGAGCGTAATTATTTTTCTTTTTCGCCTTACAATGGCCAGTGCCAATGCACCATTTTAGACGTTTAATTTATTACAAACTACTTGGAATATAACGTCTTTAAAATTGATAAACGAACGAGACGTTAGTGAATTTGATTTAAAGAATATGAATGATAAGAGAAAATAATTGTAGATACGACGACGTAATTTAAATAACGGCTTTAACTTAAAAATATGATTTATTGATTTGATTGCATAAGTTGGGCTTCTTGTTCAAGATTGTCATGTTATTAGTATCCGTACTAAATACATACAAAATTTTAATTAAATCATTGAGCAAAGGGCCAAATCTACTAATTTTTAGCAATGTTCGCAATCGTATCTCAGTTGCAATTTGTCGAAATGTGTAAAAATTGAGGTGTTTTTGACAGATTGCGACTGAGCTGCGAATGCAAAGTTGCTTTAAATCAGTAAAATTTAAGGAACCTGCAAGCTCGCTGTATTTTGTATTTAGTGCTAAACACTACTGTCTAAGATCTAAAATATGCTGTTCGCTGATTAACAGCATAATATTAAAGCTAAAGTTTATAAAGTCGAACCTGTTTGATCCATGTTTTGACGTGTTAGTATTGTTCTAGTTTTTGCTAGACCAACACATTACCGGATCCGAGTTCCTATTTTCGAGACCGTTTTGTGACAGGGGATATCTAACGGTTGACAGCTAACGATGGTCAGAGTCGCAAACACGCCCCTGAAAATTGCTTTTCTTGACTAAAGAAAATAAACATTAGGTAGTGATGATGCGCAAAGAGCACGTATAATTTTGCACCACTGAAAAACGCTTTACTACATAAAAATGTATTTTCAAAACAGAATCTAGACTCACTGCAAGTTACTATCCCTACCTTGTTGCTATTCCACCAAATCGCACTAAACGTTTCCAAGCGTCCTATATAATGCGCACAGCAAAGAAGTAGAACTCTGCCTGCGTCTGTGTTTCTGAACGCATACAACCCTAATCTCTTCAAAATTAGAGTGAATAGACTTCTTCTGGGTAAAATCGCTCCATCGTCGACTTTGTCTCTGTCATCTATGACCTAAACTAGAGTCAAGAGCAAACCCAGCTGAAAAAAAAAAAAAAAAAAAAATTTAATTCTTCACTGCACACAGAAAACATAATTTAATCCAAAGAGAAGTTCACATACAAAAGCAAACTTCTCCATATTACTGTATCAAGTTTTCATACAGCAAACCTAACTATATTGAAAGATAGATTTTGTAACCTCCACACAAAATGTTCAGACGAAAACGTTATGAAGGCAAGTTTCAACGAAGTAATATCACGGAACCCGTGTATTTTGATGAGTACAATTATTTTGTTCATAACGGGGTCACCGTTTCTGTTGTACCAACATTATATTTAACAATTTCTTTGGCCGGAACCTCCATCGTTTTGTAGGCAGTGTATACCTATATATATAAGAATGCACGTTTTGTTGGTTGGTTTGTGTGTATAAATAGAACGTTTTCTTTGTTTGTGCATAGAAGAGAGGTAGTTAAGTGATTGGTTGTAAATTGTCGTTTTAAGTAACTAAATTTTGTCTTTATTTATATTATTAACAAGCTACCGCCCGAGGCTCTGCCCGCGTTAATGTCAAAAATTATCCTAAGTGAACATACTCCCGGGTTGAAAGTCCTATGTGTTATTTTAGACTATAATCTACCTCTGTGCCAAATTTCATCAAGATCCGTTGAGCCGTTCGACGATCCATACTTACAAACTTTCGCGTTTATAATATTAGTAGGATAGGATTGATAACTTCGTACGCGTATATCCCGAGTTTTCCCGTTCCCGTATAGCCTTCCTCATGAATGTGGCTATCATATACAAAAATAATTTTCCAAAAATCCGACTGGTAGTTCCAGAGATTATTTTTTTTGTGTTTTTACAACTCACACACGGTCATCTGATCCCAAACTAGGCAGAGCCTGTGCTATGGCAACCAGACAACTGATAAACATACTTATATATTTCTAAATACATACATATTATAGACAAATTTTTACCCTTTTGTTCAAAAGTAACAATATCAAAACAATCAATAGTAATTTATTTAGATGAGGATGAAAAAAATTTTCTGTACGCAGAATTCGCTATCTACTTTGAAAATGCCAGTTCTCATTTCTGTAATTTGAAATAATCTTAGTAATACATCACCTAACATTCATGTATTACAAGACCATGTACTCTGCTTACCCACGCAGTAGGTACATACATGACAATACAAATGAAGATTAATCTCCCGATATATGGCGCCTCCCTTGTGGCCGCCCGTTACCTTGTATAACAGTATTACTGTGTGATACGACATTACATGTTCATTTTGTGTTTGTGTACTCTGAGTTATTTCCTCCACTCGACCTCGAATTAACCTCGACTCATCATCATCAGCTTGACTTCGCCCACTTCTGAACATAGGCCCCCCTTTTCTTGTGTCAATCACCACGTTCCTCAGCCGAAAGACGTCCACAGCTGGACATAGGCTTCCTTCAAGTATCGCCACAACAACAGATCCTGTGCGTCTCGCATCTATCGTCATCGGTCCACCGGTTCACCCTTGTTCGATAGAACAACGTTTGATATAATATTACTAAATCGAATTTTAGTTGCAATAAAGTCATTTCGAAGAATTATTCATTTGACCGAATAATTCATTGGTAAATTTTTATTTAGCGTAATTATTTATTTGAACTAATTTCATTTGAACTAATTTCATTTCGCCGAATTTTCAAATGCACTAATTTTATACTTTATACCCTATACACCTGCCACCCTCAACTATTGTTACCAGGAGAAACTGGATGCAATCTGGACTTTAGGGCACCCCGACTCTTTTTTTATAAACCACCCAGAAGTAGGAGTTGTTCTATCAAACAAGGGTGAACCCGGTCCACCTTGTGGGAGGACTTCCAACGCTACGTCTTCCGGTACGCGATCGCAACTCCAGAACTTAATGGCAACATCGACCATCTGTTCTGCGAGCAATGTGCCCTGCCCCCTGCCACGTCCCTATGTCAGCTTTATTCAACCTTGACTCAGCCTCTATTTAATTTGACAGTTATGGTTGAATATTTATTGACATTAAACGAGGTTTAATGGCGAATGGAGTGGAAAAGTTTCCTTCCTAGAATATACATAGTACCGGTATATAAGGCTAAACGGAATATCATAAGACTTCGTACATGGTTTCTGAAAGGCTGCTTACTAATTTAAAGAATGGGGAAGAAGTATAACGATGGCTGCTTTAAAATTAATGCCATCACTCATCCATCTGGCAATTCCTTTATCAAACGGGCTCTAGATTAAGATCCGCTTTTTGAATTGAGTCAAAATAATAATTATAATGTATTTAATCACTACAAAATCAAGTAATCACAAATTCAAAATCAAATTCAAATTATTTATTTGTAAAACATAGGTACAATATAATAAGATCTTATTCTAATGTCAGAATCGCTATGTTTAACCTAATAGGCATACACAGGATAGGGCCTATTCTACTCGCATCTCAGTCGCAATCCGGTTAAACTGCCCCATTTTATATCCAGGCGATTACTGTCCATTCCAGGTTACCTGGAAGAGATCGCGAAATGCTTTAAGGCTGTTGTAGTTTTCTTTTTATGTTCTATTCTATTCTATTTTTAATATATGGCAAACAGCAGCTGACGACGACTATTCTGCCAATGTCCCAAGTAAAGTAAATTCTTTTTATGTTATTCTCGGTGTGAAAATAATAAATAAATAAACTAATGTCAAAAAATCATAGGTACATTCAATTTTGTTTCGTAGTCATTGTACGTATCACAACTAACATATCAGCTAGATTATGTATTAGAAACTTGTGTTAAAGGTATTAGTTCAAGAAGAGTCAGAATTCGGAGTTGTGGTTGTCTCAAAACCTACTTTAATGGCTAAGTGACAGTAAAACGAAAGATTCACGTGACCCAAGGGCTGGCTTTTACCTTGGTCAAATAGTAAGCATTGCCATACAACGTGGCAATGCCGCCAGTCTTTTGGGTACCTTTCCAGTCGACAGCGATGCGGATAAATTTTTTGACGCCATATTTTAGGGTTAATTTAGTTAGGAGTGTTTATTTTTATTTCTAGTGTATGTATATAGTTAGTTAAGTATTTATTAAAACAGTTTTTTTCATAAACATTAAATAAAAACCAAAGAAAAAGTTGACACATAGTCAATTTAAAATTCTCAATTGAGAAATCCAGGAGATGATCACGTGACATTTCGAAAGTCAATGTCAATAGTTTACATTATGACAGTGAAATCATTATCGCTGATTGGACGTCATTTTTCTAGGCCCCAGAAACACCAGATCCAACTGTAGTACATCATTTAAATTTTTAACATTCAGTTAATAATTATTCATGAAAAATCCGTCTCTTTCTTTTAAAATATATTAACTGAAGTCCTGAAGGCAGAAGATAACGAGTTTTCGTAATTAATAACCGCCATGTTAGCCTATGGGAGTCAAACGTGAATTAATGTGGAGCAGTCAGTGCGGTGAATACATTAACACATCATTTGTCTCTGTTAAGTCGGGTAAGATGTGCTTACAAAGTATAATTGTAATGTTTTTGTGATAAATGGCTTGAGGGTGTGTTCGTAAAGGATTATCTTGTTTTTAAAGAAAACCTCGTCTAAAGTATTATTATAAATTGTGGATTTGTTTGTAAAAGGTATCAATCTCTGGAAGTACTGGTCCGATTACGAAATTCCTTCACGTATAGAATACTGGTTTAAGACTATGGGATAGACAAAAGGAGCGAAACAAAGGGAAAAACCTAGTAATAAATAAATTCATCATCTGCCTAGCCTTTTCCCAACTATATTGGGGTCGGCTTCCAGTCAAACCGTATTGCGTAGCTTTATACCAGTATTTTACGAGGAGCGACTGTCTATCAGACCTCCACAACCCATAAACTGGGCAACACGGTAGATCTTGGTAAGACTAGAGTCAGATTTACTGGCTTCTGACAGTCCGTAACGACTGCCAAAGATCTACAAATGACAGCCAGAACCAACGGCTTAACGTGCTTTTCGAATCCGAAGCACAGAGGACTCGGTATGTTAAGATGGTCACCCATCCACAGACCAACCTTTGCAAGCTTTGCTTAACCTTGATCGACCCGTGCGGCTGTTATTATTTAGCAACGAGCTCACCACTAGTACAAAAAAAGTGATGGAAATTATATTAAAACTTAACTTTATCAAAACCTAATTCACACAAATGTGTTAGATTTAGCTTTTCCATACCTTTGCGTTCGAACTTAAAAAAACATATAGCAGTACTGTAGGTATATTATCTCGCCAGTTATGTTTCAGTATCTATTCTCTCAAAACTATTAGCATATGCGTACATATTTTGATCAACATCACAAAATCTTAAGGACCAAACGTAAATTTATTATTTAATCTAATCTCAAAATCATAAACGTCAAAAATGAATACAATTTTTCACAACCAAAATTGGCCAACCGATTCTCAAATCTCGTAGCAATCACTTGCCTACTAAATTGACGTAGCGATAACGTAGCGCTACGCTTTCGTAGCACGTCTACGAAAGTGCTACGAGGGGTCATTTCGTAGCGGCTGTGGATTATAATCGCTCGGAGCAAGGAAAGGGCTATTAGTTTAGTGGTATATGCCTATTAGGCGTTTGTGAAGATATATACTATCACGCTTGTGGGTATAATGGGGTAAGCAGAGTTATATTGTAGTTGAAATGATGACTTAATTATATTTTCACTTGAGTTTATGCAGTGGAAAGTATTCTGTGTTAGTAAAAAGGTTAATAGAATTATGTAAAATGTAATTAAGTATCGTCGTTGACATAATAATGCCTTTAATATTGCATTATTAATTGAAACTGCAAAGTAAATTTTGGTGACATACCGTTAGGTTTACTACTGCTACGCTAGCCCTTTTTTAAATAAAATTTAACATTAAACTACCTAAAAATATAGGTAGGCTTTTATTCTAACACGCTGATAAGAGGAAAAAAATCCTGTTGTTTGTTGAGGAGTTGCTTCGTCTAGAGCCAATACTAGGTGGAGAATCAGGTTATAGTTTTTATTTTGGATAACCTACCCGTTTATATAATATCGTGGCCGTAAGGAGTTGCTTCGTCTTCTGGGGCCAACTCTAGATGGAGAATCGTGATACAAAATGAATAAAAGCTTGTAATAATGCAAAGACATACTTCACCTCTTTATAACATTATAAGTTTAAACTTATTTTAAACTCCATATAATATGTACATTTTTCATATCTCACTTATTGACAGTTTTTTTTTATTTATATTGAATTATATTTTTATCATTATTATTAATTAACCTATTTTTTTAATGTTAATATGGGCCTTGTATGGTCTGCAATAAAGATGTTTTATTATTATTATTATATCTCTCAATCACCTCCAGCTTAGTATCTATACGTATAAATTAATATTTATGTAATGCACGACGACACCTGTACTGTAACTGAAACAACTTGATTAATTGTTGCCCCAACAGCTCATTATTTATTATTATTTGAATAATGTCTGGAGCTAAATATATCGGAGTATTTCTAGACTAATCGCAAATGATGAATGACACTTTTGATATTGAATTTTTCGAGTTTTGATGTATTTTCTGTCAGTTAATAGATAGAACATGGACTTGAAATTCAGTCTTGACATTGTAATCGTAAATAGGGGTTGCCAGGGTTGCGGAATTTCACCGCAGCCCTGGAACGTAAAGAGATTTAGAAGGAACACGGATGGGTTTTAGTCAGTACGTGTCTGACACGCTCTTCCGGTCCACCCAGAGCGGAAGAAGTCATTTGATGAAATCCCATCATTAAAAAAAATCGTATATAAGGGAGAGTTTTTTTGATCCGTAGTTACAAATTGGTTAACGGTTATGGCACCTACATTTCGTTAGTTTGCGGTTGTTGATAATTATTTTTCTTGAGAAATGGTTAAAAAAAATAGTATTAGTTTAAAATTATGAAATAAAAAAGGCCAAGTGCGAGTTGAACTCTCACACGAAAGGTTCTGTAACAAAACCGAAAAAGCACGTTTCTTGTATGGGAGCCCCCTTAAATTAATTATTTAATTTTATTTGTTGTTATAGCGGCAATAGAAAAACACACTGAAAATTTCAACTGTCTACCTTTTACGGTTCTTGAGATACAGCCCGCTGTCAGACAGACGGACGAACGGACGGACAGCGGAGGCTTAGTAATAGGTATCCGTTGGTTAACCTTATGGTACGGAACCCTAAAAACTAACAATTGGTCGAAAAACGCATTTTAACGTACTCTACATTTTTAACCAATGGTTAACTACGAATCAAAAAACTAGATGGTAACTTGTTTGTGAAGGTCAGAAAGGCAGTCCCTCCATCAAAAATACTGGTATTCAACTGCTTCTGGTTATATTAGGAGCCGAAAACTACAAAATTGAGAAAAGGCTATATGGTAAGCGCCAGATAAATTTGCAATAAAGTTCATTGCCCTTTCCTTAATTTCTCTGCGTAGGTACCCGGACATCAAATGATGAATCGCTTTTCATTAAAGTGAAGGATCACGATAGATTTCGATTCAGATTAGCTTTATGTCATTATTTCTGTTTTCGGAATTAAGTATATCACTAAATGTATGTGGGTCAATGACCTTTATTGCACGTTTATATGGTATTCACCATAGGGAGATTTATTGCTTGAGATGTCCAAGGAGGTACCTATGTATGTATGTTATCACATTTTCCTATAGAAGGCTACACTATCACTATTTGTCATGGTCAGTACATGGTTTCTGTGGAATAAGCCACAGGAGCGAAGCCGCGTGAAAAAGCAAGTTAATCATTGTCTAGATTTGCAACAAGAAATTGGGTTGGCAAAACTAACTGGTATCTTCCTCCAGTTTCACGAAAATATTCCGACACTACTCTAATTAAGTATTCATGAACTTGTAAAATACTGTTCGTAAAACCGTGGGTCAAACTTCTACATTTTATTTTATCACATTTAAGTTTGCCAGTGTTGTTTTAATTTATGAATCGCCATCTTGTTTGGTCTCGTTTAAAACAGAAACACACAAGTCTTTGTTTTTCGTGTAATTAGGTTATGTTGTAACAATACTCCTTGCGTGCACTGAATACGGCTTCTTACTTTATGTGTAACTGCGACAAAGAAATTAATGTCTGAAATGTTTTGTTTGAAAGTAATATATTTAACATGACTAGAAGTCTGAGTAGTACTTTAAGTAATTAAATATCGTAATAATTTGGTTAAGTTGCAAACAAAAACCCGGCCAAGTGCGAGTCGGATTCTAACACGACGGGTACCGTTTATAAAAAAAAGTTTCTTGTAACGGATCCATTTTTAATTTATTGTTGTTATAGCGGCAATAGAAATACACATTCTGTAAAAATGTCAACTGTTTACCTATTACGGTTCTTGAGATACAGCCCGCTGACAGACAGACAGACAGACGGACGGACGGACGGATGGACAGCGGAGGCTTAGTTATAGGATTCCGTTGTTTATCCTTCGGGTACGAATCCTAAAAAGGTAATTTATTATGGTTAGTGGTACCACAATTAAAATATGTAGGGATAATTTTTAACTTAGCAAAATTTTTGTCGATAATCTCTAGTATAAATAAATCGAAGTCGCTTTGTCTCCGTCTCCGTCGTAAACCACGCAACAGATTTAGAAACAGAACAGTTTTACTGATAGAAAGAGCAATTATTGAGTAAGTTTAAGTTAACATAGTTACAAATTTCATTATATATACATATAAGTATACAAATTGTAGTACCCGTGCAGAGCCAAGGCGAATTGCAGTCATTTAAAAGTCAACTTTTGATTCATAATTTTCATAGCCTGACTTCGTCAAAATTTCGCATGGCAACTCAACAGTTTCTGTATACATAGAATAAGGGTTTTATATCCACTCTTACAGCCATAATTTCTAATAATTAATAAAGACGCCTCATCCTTCACAACTCTCATAAAAGGCCACTTAAACCCAAAATGAGCCCACCAACATACATCAGACTTACTCAGCCCTACAACTATACTCCATACATAATAAGACAACACTAGCGGTACAATGACCCCATAACGTCAACAGGTACTGTCACGCAAGCGGCAGATTACTTAAAACTAAAACTAACTTGTCTCTGGAAGTCTGTGAAGCCGAAACTTCAACATTTTGCGGCAGAGTTGACAACCCCTGGTCCCATGTGTGAGTCTCTCGTTACAACTTCTAGGGTGACATTTTGCAGGAGTTGTAAACGGTAGGGTTGAGTTTTTAATACGAGTTAAGTGAGGTTTTTGTTCAGGCTTTGTTTCTCTAGAGAGATTTGTCATTGTAAGTTTATATGTATGTATATCAGAGGGCAAATTCTACTAACTACTTTTAAGCAAGGTTCGCATTTGCATCTCATTCGCAATGTGTCAAAATAGCCTCAATTTCCATACACTTTTGACGGATGGCCACATAGCGCGTCTAAAGGATCATAGATGGACAAAACTGTTACGTTATAGAAAGGCCCATTGGGCAAGCGCTATAGAGGAAGACCATTTACTAGATGGGATGATGATATTATAAAATTAGCTAGTCCACAATGGCAACAAATAGCCCAGGACCGGGAGAAATGGAAAGCTTTGGAGGAGGGGTTCCAGTAAAATAATGTACCAATAATACTAATGCCCACCTACTAAAAATATGTTTTTATAATAAGATATATATTTAGATAACATACTTACATAGAAATCTTTTTATTTTTTTCTTCTTCTATTGTTAACGAAGTAAAATAAAATAATCATTTGTAATCTGGAAATAAAAGGCTTTTTTATTTATTTTATTGACAGTTGGCGACGGACATGCGAATGGAACGAAATTAAAAAATGAGTAGAATTGGCACTCAGTTGAATGCTCGTATGCTACTCATAATGTTAAGCCAATCCTAATTTAGCTAAGATTTTCATGCCATCGTTATTTCAATACTTGAATTTGGAATAGGGAATACTAACTAAATACTAACAGTGAAATGAGAATCAAAATTGATCGAAAAACAAACGTAATTTGTTCGTAGTTTGACCTCGAGTGCTGTTACGCCTACACTATTAATACGACAACTTACTTATTACATTTATAACACCTTTTCTTTAAATGGATGGAAAATCATTAAATAACTTCTTCCGCTTTGGATGGAGCGGAAGGGCGTGCCAGACTCTTACTGACTAAAACCCATCCGTGTTCCTTCTAAAGCTCTTTGCGTTCCAGGGCCGCGGTGACTCTTTCGAACAAATTCCACAACCCTGGCAGGAGTGTTGTAACTCCTACACTATTAATACTACAGCTTACTTATTACATATATAACACCTACATATATGTTAACGTAAGTAATTTTGTCCACGAGTGTGCGTAGAGATAAATGAAAGTAACGTATATCAAGCGCTGGATAATTCAATTAACGAACGTTCCAGTACATGCCGATGTTATTTATTGATGTATTTATATTATTACGGACACAGTCATGTAGCTTATGGGCAGGATTTCTAGCAGGAAAATGTAGTACAAGTCGTTAGTTGAACAAATTAGTCGTTTTTCCCGTGGCATCGTTTCCATGGTTTATACCATCCCGTGGCATATTTCGCGATGAAAACAAGCATAATTATGACACTGAGCAACAGTGCAGCTTGTACTATAGCTTTCTATAAGTGCAATATTTTAGAATTCGGATAAGTACATCAAGAGATTACATCCTACAAAAACACA
Organism: Mamestra brassicae; assembly: GCA_905163435.1. Taxonomy (NCBI): domain Eukaryota; kingdom Metazoa; phylum Arthropoda; class Insecta; order Lepidoptera; family Noctuidae; genus Mamestra; species Mamestra brassicae. The sequence continues at coordinate 15,149,685 of LR991008.1, read as the reverse complement.
AATAATGTTTCCTCTTTAGAATATTTGTCTAGATCGCAGGTACTCAAAACTGTTATACAAGAAATGCAATACAATTATGTTTCCTCCAATATGTTTAAAACTGGTATAAGATGGAAGCATCGCCAATAACTGGGCATCTATCCAGACAGATTGAGGCCTGCTTCTGAAAAAATCCTTAAGGTGGAAGCGCCAGGGTAGACCGCGAAATTCAAACTTTCTTTTGTTTTTCTGCAATTTGCAAGTCAGTGTCAGGCTGTGTGTTGAACAAAATATGATTCGCGACCGTAACACGTATTTATTTACAGAATTATTAACATTTAAATCATCAATACAACCCTCTAAGTTCATTTAACTCGATTGAATGGTTATTTCATAAAAAAACTCATTCAATCGAGTTATATGAATGATACGACCTGTATTGATGATTTTAATTATTATAACTCAGTAAAACTATATTTGTTACGATCGCTAATCGTATTTTTATCAACATACAACCTGACACTGACCTGCAAAATGGAAAAAAACGTGTGAAAATTTGAATTTCCCGGGCTAACCTGGCGCTTTCACCTTAATAATGGAAAACGTACGTACTCATTAACCCATTTGAAGATTCTTTTTCTCTGAACTTGCTTATTACTTGTTTCCAATCAATGATTTGTTAAGAAACAAATAGTCTCACCAAGATATCAGCCCAATTGTATCGACGGCGACGTGGCGAAAGATTAAACTCTTGTACTAATGAGTTTCTCCCCAACTTTTTGGCTAATACCACAGTTTTGTTTGCTTCGTTAGTGATAAGATTAGTGGCTGAGTGGCTCAATAAGGCCGGTTGAAAGTTTCTAACACTCTATGGTTAGATGAAGAAACAAATCCATGTCTATGGTTCTCAAAATGGCGTCAGCGCGCGAAAAAAGCTGTCAGAATTGTAAATGTCATTTGTATTTTATTCAATTGACAGTATCAAATTACATTTTTATGTTTATTTTGAAGTCAGTATCGTAGGAGATATCAAATGACATTTGAAGGGGAGCCTTGAGCCTGCTTTCAAATGAGATTGATTCAATAATAACGGCCTTAGTGTCATCTGAATTTCATGTGAAATATTTCGTAAATAAAATAATTTATGTATTATTGAAAAGCCTTTTAAGTAAGAATTACTTAATGCAAATGAAGTGTAAATGTAGATGAATTCACTAATAATACCTACAAGTTATAATTGTCATTTAATTGTTCCCTACCTACATAAATGAATTGCATACTTACTTTTATTTTAGACATGTAAATTTTTTAGACAAGAATTTTAGTGGACTTATTTTTTATTAACATTTCAAGAAAAATCTTACTGCTTTTGAGACGTAACACGGCAGTTTTTAAATTATTTCAGAGTTATAAAAAGAGTTGAAGGCAAAGTAGGACAAAAGATTAATCAACGGGTCAAAGACTAACTAATAGCACTTTTTTTGTACAAAATAATCACACGGAAAGTTGAAAAAAAAAGAGCTTTTGACATTTCGTGAAAATTCTTGAAACAATTTTCCACGAAATAATGTCCATATTCCATTCCATTTTTAAAACTTTTTCTTTTAGCTCTTGTCAAAATATAACTTTGTAATTAGAACGGTGTCGAGAGGAAAATTTGTGATGATTTACTTTTAAAACAAAATTAAATGATGTCGCGTTTGCTTTGCCTATATGATGCTTCAGTGAGGAATGAAAGTAAGAGTTCTAGACAAACACCCGGTTTCTGAACTAAGAAGTTGAAGTTGAGTATTTTTCAAACACTACTTTTGCAGAAAAAAAAGAAAAAAAAATTGTACACCTCATGACAAGCACAGTAAAAACGTTTATAAAAACAAGTGTACAATGGGCGGTCTTATCGCACATGGCAATGTCTTACAGATAACCTTTGCAGTGTACAATCATCATAAATAATATTATGTAGTCATAATAATATTTTGTTTTTTTTTTAATCTTGTATTTTAGGGGCTTTTGTTCTAGGAATTTGTCAGCCCCGTTAAAGAAATATTTTAAAATGTAAATTATTATTTAAGTAAAATGAATAAAGAGAAAAATATATATTAATATATAATAGCGAATAAGATTTTCACAATAAACTTAGCAGAAGCGTGCAAGTTGCGGTTGAAAACCACCGCGTTTGTCACTTCACTGTACTTAGAAAAGTAGAGTCAGCAAAATAACGCAAATAGAAAAGTAATATTTTAATTATTTTGCATTAAAAATAAAATAAAAAAAGCCTTTTATTTCCTATAAATTTTTACATTCTGTGCATTAGTTATTTTTTTTATGTATGTACATAACAAATAAAACATTTATATGAACTACTACGGGCATAAACTGCGTTACGCGTGTGCACGCACGTGAGCACGTCGCGGGCCACGCTTCTGGTGCACGCACGTGAGCACGTCGCGGGCCACGCTTCTGGTGCACGCACGTGAGCACGTTCGCGTGCTTATGCGCGGGCATCGGCGCGTCAGTTTTCTCAGTACAATTTTGACGTTGGAGGTGTACAGTCGAGTAATTATGGATAAATTAATGTTGTATTATTTATCAAGACGACGGCGACGACGAATTGCCAAAAAAAGACGCCAGCCAGTAAGCCCGTACGTTGAATCTAGGTTACTGTGCGGGGAATTCGTGGTGAAGTTTGGTATATTAAGAGAAAATGAAAGGTTTTTTTTCAAATATTTTAAAGTTTCATTACAAGTCTATGATGAATTATATTCAAAACCGGAGCCCTATTTGAAGACTAACAATCTACGATTGAAATCTACGTCAATCGTATCACCAATGGAACGATTTGCAATGACATTGCGGTAAGTAAAGACATTTCGATATTAATAATCATCTTTATTCATGTAAAAAAAACAGTCATTATTTAACAAAAGTTAAGAACACTCATATTTTTTTGCCAATTTATGTAAGTCACACTACTGTTTAGCCACATCAAGCCAGAAAGAAGAAGAAGTTCTTATTGTTTCGGCAGTGACACCTGAATATGGCTTAAAATGTTTTTCTTGATGTGGTGCACTCTGTTCTTAGGGCCGAAACACATAACCGCACACTTATTAATCATCATATTAATCACAGTTTCTTACATTTATTAATTATATTTTGTTATTTCTAAATTACACAGTTTTATCGTTTTCGTTTTTTTTATCTATACCTACTTATTTACTTATTTTTTTATATAATCACAACAGTCATCACAGTGTCTTGCATAAACGTTACGTTACAATTAGTTTTTGATTATTCATTTGAAATACACTAATAAAATCACAGGTTCAAGTTTAAAATAAAAAAACACAATAACAGTTAAAACAGTACAATAAGTCTAAATGTCTTAATTATAATAATATACCTACCTTACAAAGTATTAATTATAATGACGCATATTGATTGCAAGTTTTTACATACGAATATTTCCCTTATTAATTATTCCCTTCTATTACTAGATCGGGTACTAATATTATTTTAAATTCTTATTTATCATCACAATCATAATCACAGTTTACTACATAAAAGATTAAATTTAAGAAGAGGATATATGAAGGAGCAATGTTATGAGTAGGTTCAAAAAAAAGGTCCATTAAGTAAAAAAAGGGGTCTATTGATACACTTTTTTATTTGACCCTAAATAGGGTTTAAGATAAAAGTGTCCGAATCGACCCCGTTTCTTTCCTTATGAACATTACACTCAAGGCTTGTAAACTTTTGGCGAATGCCCTTGTATATCATAATAATTGCACATGAGACCAGAAAAATATAAATATAAAATTGCGCTTTTTACTAACTTAAATAGTTCTTCATGTTCTTCTCTTTCTTTTGTTCTTAATAATTAATCAGTCTTAATCAAATCTTCAGTCTTTCTTGTTACCTATTTATTCATTGTTCGTGTCTGATCTTATATTTAAGGATTCTAAATCATTCGTTACCGTATTTTGCGTTAATGAAAGGTCATCAATGGTAATAATAATTTCTTTTTCTATATCAATTAAAGCTTCTAATACTTTTGTACGAAATAATAATTTTTTAAAGCAACTCAATTTTTTCACAGTTGGTAATAATGACTTAAAAAAATTCAAGTCTTCGTCCATATTATCTGCAGTGTTATTCTTCACGCAATTTAACAACTCTAATTCGAAATCAGTTGGCGATTCGCACTTACGTTTCTTGGAAGATCGTGTTTCTTTGGTAACGCTGGAGCTGGTGCTAGGTACATTAATCAAATCTTCTTCAATAATCGTATTATTTTGTGAAGTTCTCGGTGACGCGTTTTGCTCTACTGACTGATTAAAATCGTCTGCCGATTCTTCTCCTTGAGTATTCGAGTTTGAATCTAAAAATGACAGCATGTCATAGTAAATGATGTTTTATTTGCCCTGGAACCGGAACCTGATTTAAGTTTTTTTTTAGTAGACCTCACTCTTATATAAGTGTCTCTTGCAGTTTTCCATCTTTGCTGCAGCTTTTTCACTGAAACAATAACACAGGTATTTTATTTTATTACAGATATTTAGTTAGTGGACATACCTTCGTCGATATTCATCTGGCGTATCAGACAGGACTAACCACGGTCAGAAAAATAGTAACAGAAGTTTGTCAAATTATAATTGAAAGGTTAAAGGAAGAATGTATACCAAAATTTTCCCGTGCGCTATGGGTAGAGACTGAAAAAGGTTTTTTAACGCAAGCCCAGTTTCCTAACTGCATAGGTGCAATAGACGGAAAACATATACGCATTATAAGACCTCCACATAGTGGTTCCCTCTATTACAACTATAAGCATTACTATTCTATTGTACTGCTTGCAATGTGTAACGCCAACTATGAGTTTACCTATATAAATGTGGGAGTGCAGGGTAAAGAATCTGACTCCGCAATTTTCACACAAAGCCGATTGTACGAACAAATCAACAATGACTTAATAGATATTCCTCCTGCCAAAGCATTGCCCGTAATACACAATGATAAACCAACCAACACTGCTGCAACCGCAGCTTTGCCCTATATTATTGTAGGAGATGAAGCATTCGGGTTATCTAGCCATGTCATGCGGCCATATGCTCGAGCTCTCGATTTAAACTACAAAAAAAAAAAATTCAATTATAGGTTAACGAGGGCGCGACGTTATATTGAGTGTACATTTGGTATCATGGCTAATAAATTTCGCATACTCCATCGTCCATTGAACGTTGGAAAAGACAAAGCAATTTGTTTTCTTAAAACAATTTGTATTTTGCATAATTTTATAAGATCAAGAAGTCAAATTAATGACTTTCATGATATTGTCATTATACCAGACCATATACGTTCAGTTCGGGGGTTAATTGGAAATACCCACAGAGATTCGTATACATTACGCGATAACTTCGCAGATTATTTCGTTGCAGACGGACAGCTGTCATGGCAAGATCGCAGTATTTATTGAAGATAGTTGGCTTTTTTATAATTTATGTACATTCAATAATTGATTTTTCACGGTTTGTTACCACACATTTTTTATTAACATAGCAGGCATATTTTAATAATATACCTAATGATTTTATTTGTTAAATTCATCGGATGTAACCAAATAACTTAGATTGTTGTAAACTAAAGTTGAGAGATGTCAAAGAAAAACCTACAAAACTACAAAACGCACGCTTATTTTACAAAGTTACTAGCCCAATTCTAAAACCAATATAATAAATATTTTAGTTGATAATTGTTTTATTTATTTACCTACCGATCCACTGTTTCTGCCCTAAAATGATTTTGAACCCTAAATACACCGATAGTGTGAAGTAGTGTGAAGCTCGCAGTCGTGAACATAGGTACTGGTTGTCTCGTGACGCGCAAAATGGCGGCGACCGCGTGGCCGAAAGAAAGAACTTTGGAATTTATCGAGCAATATAAAACCATACCAATATTATGGGACATTGTTCACACGAATTTCACAATGTTCAGAAATACGCAGTATCTCTGCACTAGTTTTGAATATAAGCATGATTTTATATTTACATAGGTAAATTATTGTAAATATTCCGAGTTTTAATTTTATAGTTGGATTAATTGTTGAAAACATTTAATTGACACAAATACAATTGAAATAACTAATTATATATAACTAATTGCATAGATTATTAAAAATAAAAATTTGGCGCAAAGAATAGTTTACCTAACCTACGTTATTATAAAATAAATAAAGAGTGTAGGTACTTACCTTGTATGTTTTTTTCTGCTGCACTCCAGTCATCAAAATTTTGAAACAGTACTGTACAAATGTCTAGCCATGCTTTTGATTTAGCGTCCCGGTCTTTAAATATTTCGCTAGATTGGTCCCATATGGCAGGACGACACTGAACTTCAACAATTACCCTTTCTGTATCAAAATTTGTCATTTTTTGTTATGGGCCGGGCACGCGCGTGCGGTCGGTTCGAGATAGCGCTGTCAACTGAACAAGCACGCGCGTGCACCCGCTAGCGGGCTTCGCGCGTGGACCCGTCCAACGTGATGCGTGATCACGTCGCGTGCATGCGTGCCCCGTTGCACGGAAGTATCACGCGACGGGCGCCCGACGGGCTCACGAGCGTGTGCACGCGCATGGGCACGCGCGGGTCGGTTTTGTGTGGACACGCGAGAGGCACGCTTAACGCAGTTTATGCCCTACTACCTACTTTTAAATATGTTTGCAACAAAGGCACTGTTATCATCTACCTAGAATTTTCTCAACTATATTGGGGTTGGCCTTCTGTCAAATCGGATTCAGTTGAATACCAGTATTTTACGTGGAGCGTCTGCCTACCGGACCTCCACAACCCATTAACTGGGTAGCGCGGTACTTCTTGCAAGCCTGGTGTCAGCTTTTCTGGCTTTTGACAATTTGTAACAACTGCTAAAGGTCTCCAAATGACAGCCGGGACCAACGGCTTGACGTAATTTCGCTCTATGTTAAAATGGACACCCATCCACAGACCGACCTCGGCAAGCATTGCTTAACCTTGAAGATCGACCTGCGTACCGACTTGTCTATCACTGGCATAAAATATATTGCCGAGTGCCATAGGGTGCGTTAATGAAAAAGCAGGTTTTCGGTACAGACCGGTCGGTACGGGTCGGTACTGATCGGTGAAAGTAAAACTTGTATTAAGAAAACGCCAAATCTATCCGTGTCGGTACCAAATTATCCTGTGTCCATTATGTGCGAGCGTATAAGCTAACATGAGTCTATTCCGATCAGTACCGATCAGTACCGACCTGTCTGTACCGAAAACCTGCTTCTTTATGAACGCTCCCTTATAACATAAAAACCGGCCAAGTGCGAGTCGGACTCGCGCACGAAGGATTCCGTACCATTATCTATGAAAACGGCAAAAAAATCACGTTTATTGTAAGGGCCCTTAAATATTTATTTTTTTCTGTTTTTTTATTATTTGTTGTTATAGTGGCAACAGAAATACATCATCTATGAACATTTCAACAGTCTAACTATCACGGTTCATGAGATACAGCCTGGTGACAGATGGACAGACGGACTTCGTAATAGGGTCCCGTTTTACCCTTTGGATACGGAACCCTAAAAATGCCCGATAGAACTGGCTACGGAAGCAAATCAGCGGCAACTAGTATCTCGTTTACAAATGGCTGTCCGAACAATTTATCTTTTTAGTACCAACAAAGAGAAGAAATCTTACTCGAACTCCAGCCTTTTAAAATATAATAAAATTGAAATAGCAACAACCTTGTACCCCGTAATAAATTCACTCCCTGACCCAAACTAGACTTTAAACTGTGCCAAATGATCCAGTCGACATTAAAAATGTGTTAATTAATTCTTTTTATCTTTTGAAACGTCACTTTTATCTTTCTGTTATCGCACTTGTGTTTGTGCTAATTTAATTTTAGCGAATAGTTTTAGCTTTTAGTCTAGAATTTCTTGGAATTCTGCCTTCGTCTGATAAGTCTGATTAAATGTCGCCGAAAGTTGGGTAGTTGAGCTTGTTAAGTATTTATGTTTACTGGATTAAATACCTAGTGGACTTGTTGTTTAGTGTTTTAAGGCTGCAAGATTTAAATGGTTGCTTTTTTATTATTAAAAGGCTTGCTTTAGACCACAATCCATAGGGGCAATTTGTATTTTTAAGAACATTATATCTTACTTCTTAAAAAAAAAACGAGCAAGTCTTACAGTAGTCGCATAGGATGTGTAACATCTGACATTTTGGTAAAAAGCTACATTAACATTAAAAGTACCAACTGACAGCCAACTCGATCACTGTGCGCTCTCATTGGTCAAATCGAATAGGGCGCTCTCATTGCGGTCAATTCAAATAGCCAAAACAAAGTAATATAATAAACAAAACAAAAAAAAACGAAAACTTAATTGAGGTAAAACTAAAAAAAAAACTGTTGCTCACTGCTGAACGATTGATACTAAACTACACATTTTTTTAGTTGCCTTCGATTTAGGGTTTGCTAAAATGCTTTGAATCAGACCTACATCCAGCCTCATCAAATCAGGCGAGAGACGTCCACTGCTGGATATAGGCCTCCCCCAAAGGCAAAGTTACGGCAACCCACCTAGTGTTCCGTAATCTCCACTCTTGGCAGGCGGGTTGGCAATCGTAGTGTAGCCGTTGCAATGCACAGAGAATGCTACTGCCCATTCCAGTATATTTAACTTTAATTCGTTTAGTAGCAAATGCTGAACGTCTTCAATTTTATTACAATTGATACAATTAGGAGAATCAGTTTTTTCCATTAAGAAAGTAAATTTTTCTGATGGATGGTGCCCGGATCTAAGTCTAAGGGCTATTTTAACATAATTTCTACCCTCTGGTATTTAGCCGCATCCGGGAGACTTGATTACCCATCCTTAAAAAAAAAGAAAAGTAGTTGAAGCTGTATAGAGGTATGCGGTACAGAGATTACAGTCCCGCACACCTCCACTGAAAATGGGAGGATACTCCGACCAGAAGGTTGTTGTGTCTGCTAGGCAACTGCCCGATAGTTGATATTCGGACTGTTGTATATGTTCAAATCGCACGGAGAACTTTGCTTGCGCGATGCAGGATTTCGTTGTTAGTTCGTCGTAGATGGCGTTGTGGTTCTTTTTGTTGCCGTACAAATTTCGCTTCTTAGTTTTCCATGTGGTGGCATTGATGTCGCTACAAGTGTACTTAACAGTTGTTCAACAGGAAAAAGAAGATCTACTGCAGTAAAATGCTAACTCATGCAAAGTGCATACTAATTATATAAACTTTTACATAAAGCCTGTTAGTTGTCAAGAGCATCTTATTTAACATCACTAAACGTAGCTAACTTTAAGAAGCAGCATATTTAAAAGAATAAAACACGTTCCATTAAGAAAATTTACTCTGTCCAGACTCAGTGGTCACGGCCGCGACTTGCGAGTTGAATATTGTGGATTCGAATCCTTTTTGTTGTGTAAATAATTTCATCACCACTGCTGTCAATCCGGTGAACGAAAAATTCCTGAGGAAACTGGTATGTGAACCAAAAATTCGATGACATTTGACATCTTACTTGCACTGTGCCCGCGTGGTGTGTAAACTTTATGAATTGCATCATCATACCAGCCGAAAGACGTCCACTGCTGGACATAGGCCTCCCCCAAAGAGATTGCCATAATCACCAAGCTTGGCAGGCGGGTTGGTGATCGCAGTGTAGCTGTTGCAATGCACAAATAATGCTGCTACTCATTCTCTGGTGAGTCCCTTAGTCGTCTCTTACTACACCCACGGGAAGTGATGGGATGGTGCTATTATTTTTCATCCGACACCATACAGATAAATTTCTTGGTCAGTTTTAATTATTCATTATTTACACTTAATAAACAGGACCAAAAAAAAAATGAACTTATTACAATTAGCAATAAGCCCAGTTTTCCTGCAAAATAACCCTTATTATCAAGTACAACACCACTTAATTTTCTCACTTACATCTCTTATTAAAAAGTCTCGTCATAGCTTTAATAAGCATCTGGCCCACTTCTCGTCCGCTTCACACAAAAACAACTAATTCACAATATTGCTAGGAACGTGACACTGTTACTGATGCATTAGTTTGTATGCTGACGGTACTTGCTGGTTGCTGGTTACAGTTTGCAGAGGAGGAGATAGTTCTCAAGTACGAGACTGTGCCATTTGTGCAATTATTAATATTTTAATTTGTTATTGGTTTCGTTGGGTAATTTATTGAGCTGTTAAGAAAAGGAAACTAATTTGATCATTTATTTTCTCAATAGGTTATTTTACTGAAAAAATCTAATTAGTCCGTCAAATAGATTTCCAAAAAAATTTGGACTCGTATTTTTTCTTTTATTACGTAAACAAAAAATGAAGACGATACAGTGCGTTGAAAGCACGCGTGACGTCACTTCGCTGGTAAAAATTGTACCATCATAGTGACGTCACGAGTCAGAATCAATGATTCTTCTAATCACGGTATCTAATTAGTGGTATACTGCCATAATAACTAAGCTAGGGAGACTAATAAGTTTGCCTTACGTAGCGATAATTTAAATATAAAAGACTACCCCTTTTGACTGATTCTTATTTTCCTTTTCAAACGCTTAAAATTAAATTAATTTCAATTACAGTAAGCGTAAAGACTAATAAAAACAATTCTACGTTCTCACATATTTTAATAAAAATACAATTATATTAAAATATAATTAAATTAATATATTTAATATATTTTCCTTTTGCAATGTACCTTTGGTGTACAATAAACTATATAATAAATAAATAATACCTTCTGTCAAAAACGTCGCCTATTAAACAAAAACACTAAAATCAACAATTTCGGTCTGACAACGTCACAGGCACCGGTTTAATAACCGCACAGACGTAACATAAACATACAAATAATACAAACATTACCATACACAGTGACATAAACATCAATATTAATAATAATATGCTGTACTATAACCCTTTATATTTACTTACATTGGACTATATGGGCGCGTGACTCTACTCGTCACTAGATTTTTGGTGTCAAAATTACAGGTATAGGTGGATGAACGGTATTATTTCATCTTTTCATTAAAACGGTTAAGGGATTTGGTCCAATCACGTACTTTCTCCCCCACGGTTTGTTTTAACATCTTCCGTGAATTAGTCAAATCGAGATCGAATCTCCGTTTTCATAATGTCCCAGTGACACGCTTGCCTAGAAGTAACATATACCCGTCCCATCGTAGACTTCATCCATCGTAAGCACGAGGCAAGACCGAGGTTAAGAGCCGGCCACCACGAAAAAAACATCTGTTGTGATCAACAATGATACTCGCTTACCTAGATGAACCATCTCCACACGCGACTAAAAAAATCCAGGTTATAAGCTTTTATTTCAGAAAATAATTAAACATACGACACTCCAACGAAGCCTGAGGCATATCTAGTATTATTATAATAACCAAACCGCGTCTCTCGTTTCACTGAGATAGGGTTTGTTCAGAGTGACGCGCGGTTACTAGGGCGGGTACGGGCGCGATAAGGTGGCCAGTGTGCATTGCGAGTACCCGATCTAATAAATATAAAAAAGATAAAGATATTTCATTTGCTAAAACATGTGTCATACATACAAGATGGTAACAACATTATTAGGTCCAGACATGATTGTCACATGATTTGACGTGCAAATGTCAGTAACTATTATTAATTAAATTATTTTCTTAAAATAACGATAAATTAAATAATAATATTGCCCTAAATTTAAAAAGAACAAATACACAAAATAAGTGAAGACTTTTTACAATTATTATGTCAACAGTAAACACAATAATAATCCAAAAAAAAATAAAGATCCAAATATATAATTTTTAACGTTAATGCTTATTAACGTTTAATACTTATCCCACGGATTTACAGCTCCAGCTCATTTCAGCTAAGTTTTCATAGTAAATGTTTACTGAATAACACTGTTGTTGTAGCGGGCAGTAGACATATATGTACATAATTATATTGTAAAAAAAACGCGAACAGTTTGACCGTTTTTCTGACGCCATAATTTGGTTATATTAAACCGAAGAGAACTTGCCTCGTGGTCAGCAATAGCTATGTTCGGAAGCGGTGCAGCAGATATCACAAATTCCGTGTTTCTTGTATGGCGAACACTTATAACATGAGCGCTGTTATTTTTTTTCTTAATGCCGCATAAATTCTGAGATATGGACCTTTTTGGCCTCACACAGATAAAATTCATGTTGTTGGCTTTTATTAATAAATTTGTATTAATTTAATTTATTTTACTTTTTTGTTTGTCTCCCAAATAATTATTTTTCTGTCTTTCCATGAGGCTAGACGTGTTTTCTCAGGGTAAAACCATAGAAGATCGCTCACCGTTTTGATGAGCAAAACGATAAAAATGACATGGGATTGAAAAACGCTGTCGAAATGTCATACATCGCGCCCGCGGTAGCTTGTCACCCTGGTTGAGGCCTTAGGATTAACTACGGTGGAGAGGTAAATGAAAATTATGTTCTCACACGTATAATAAATAGGTAGAGGGAGACAGTACACTGTTCTAGGTATTACGATAGTAACCCGAATATTGAAAATTTAGCTCGCAGTGCGGTTAATTCTGGTAGCTTATTAAAGATATAGACTATCTAAAATTCATCACATAAGAAGTAATGTTGTATGTAGGAGGTAATTTTTCGCTGATACGTAGTTACAATGATGCTGAGTTTTATGGCCTTCTTTAAAACTCCCAGAAATCGGTTTCTGTGGGAAGCTGTGGGAAAAAACAGTTAATAATAAGAGGAAAGCAACTCATTTTCTTTTTTTGACATATAATTATTGTGGCCGGCGTAATTTATTTTATTTTTAAATGAAAATAACATGTATATATTGTAGTTAATGTAATTATGACCAGTGATGTATTTAATTTAATTTAATCTTAATAATTATTATTTTTTTAAACATTGTACACCCCATGGGTATGTTACAGAGATATTATTACAAATAATTATAAGAACTGACCATACATACACCTGTAACAAGCAATAAATTAATTTGAATTTGAATTTGAATTTTTCGCCGACATTACTAGGTCTGTGCTGTCAGTCCGTCTATCAGCGAACTGTATCTCATAGATCGTAATACATAAACATAAATTAAAAATGCGGGGGGATATATACAAGCAAACGTTTTTTTTAAGATGCTCATATTTTAGTAAAAATCCAAGTCAAATTCAAAGTCAAAACTTGTAAGGGCTTAAAAGTCTCTTACTCAACATGTATGTGCATAATATATATCTTATATCCGAGACTAGAAGAACCAATGGGCCATTCCAAGCTTATGTGTAGAAGCTCTTACCCGCCATGCTTTTAATATAACCGATATTGAGTCCCACCGATATGGCATTCCATTAGATAACATAAAGTATACTTCCTAATCCCCTTAGCGGTAAATATAGTTACGCCACTGAACTTAGGGAAGTAGGTCATGGAATATGCGTTGTATACAGGGTGGAGAACATAGTTGTTTGACATTGAACGCCTCGTAAGTTAGAACGGCTAACGCATAATATTACATTCTAAGTAAGAACGTGGTGTCCTGGGCTCAATTCCCGAGTTAGAAAAAGTGTATTTGGTTTATCTACCTGCACCAAACAAAAATGGGAGACTTGATACTATTTCGTAGTATATTTGTCAATTTTAGGTGACGAATTTTTATTATCTAGATAGTTACAATAGTTTGTTCTGTATGGTGTCGAACGTAAAAGAATAGCACCATCCCATCACTTCCCGTGGGTGTCGTAAGTGACTAAGGGACTCACCAGAGAATGGGCAGAAGCAGTCTCTGTGCATTGGAACAGCTACACTGCGATCGCCAACCCGCCTGCCGAGCGTGACGATTATGTCAAACCCCTTTGGGGGAGGCCTATATCCAGCAGTGCTGATGATGCCTATCCTACATACCTACCCTACATACCTACCCAACATACCTACCCTACATACCTACCCTACATACCTACCCTACATACCTACCCTACTTCCCTTTTTTTTGTTTTAAAACCTTCCCTGTAATCTACCAACCAACACAATACAATCTACCCAACATACCTACCCTACATACCTACCCTACATACCTACCCTACATACCTACCCTACTTCCCTTTTTTTTGTTTTAAAACCTTCCCTGTAATCTAGCGACCAAAACAAAAAAATAATTAGCCAAATCGGTCAAGCCGTTCTCGAGTTTTAGCGAGACTAACGAACAGCAATTGATTTTTATATATATAGATGTCATTTGTAGATCTTTGGCAGTCGTTACGGATTGTCAGAAGCCAGTAAATCTGACTCCAGTCTTGCCAAGAACTACCGTGTTACCCAGTTAATGGGTTGAGGTCAGGTAGGCAGCCGCTCCACGTAAAATATTGGTATTCAGCTGAATCCGGAAAAGTATTCTGATACTTTTTCCATTACATTACATAACTCTGGTTGTCATACTATAAGTGTTTGAACTTGAAAAAAGGCATAGTAGCCTTGTGAAAGTCCTGTTGTTCGAACTCACAAATACACACATCTCTTGTGTTGATATTTATGCTAAACTTTACGTATGCATAACGAATGAAATCCGTCCATATCAAGACAATCCGTGACGATGAATGTACTAGGATAGATTATAGTTGGGCCATTGGACAGATCTGAGTGACATCAATGTATATACAGGATGACCTCATGTAGTACTATAACCGCCTGGTTCGTAGTACGTAGGTCTTGAACGACTAGTTTGGAAAACTTATCACATATCAGAATTTGGAAAGGGGATTTGGGATATGGTAAACGAGTTAAATCTTTCGTGTACCCACCGAACAACGATTCACTCTTCACTCTTGACTTAAATACTCCCAGGTTCTAGCTATCAGGAAACACATACTCTGGCAGGGAGCTGTACGCACAATGAATGTGTTCCCAAAACGTTTTGTGGGTGTGGGTGGTAACACACACAATACGTGTCATCCATGATCTAAAAAAACTTTTTTTTTTAACTTTACTTAAAGAAACAAAAAAAAAAGAATCATTTGGTTTGGAGAAACACTATGTGGACTCGCTGTAAACTGACAACATTACCCATTTTAAGACTAACCTTTTGCGTGTCTTAAGTTACACAGTTCGACATAAGAAAAAATGCTCCAAATGTCTTAAGTCGGACAGTTACACTTAAGGGCTTGGTCAGGATTGGACGATAAAAATCTGTGGTAGACACGCAAAAGGCTAATCTTCAATCACAATATTAGTAAAGAAGAAGCAATGCATAGTAAGGAAGTTGGTATTATTATCATTGTACAACATGTATTTTTATCTGTTGCCAAGCTAGCTCCCCAATAGTTTCTTAAAGTACATACTACAAAGTGCATGTTTTTCGAAAAAGATTCCAAGTATAAAATACCACTCTTCAACCAATACCAAATACAAAGTAAAAAAACGTTGAAAATGTTCAGCTCCAAACACAAGACTCTATTTTTGGTACCATAGACTATGGACAGTAATAGACACGCCACGGTGGCCACTGATACAGCCTTTTATTAATGAATGGGAAATCAGCAAATGACTTCTTCCGCTCTGGGTGGAGCGGAAAGACGTGTCAGATTCTTACTGACTAAAACCCACCCGCGTAGGAACGCAAAGGGCATTAGGAGGACCTAATGCCCTTTGCGGTCCAGGGCCGCGGTGACTCTTTCGAACAAATTCCGCAACCCTGGCAGGATTCCGCAACGCCTGCATTGTCAAAACTGTCCGTATTGAAGTTGATCTGTTCAGACTGTTCATACAAACCAAGTATGTCAGTGAGTCACCGTTTACTCAAAGAAACTGACGGCTTCTATTAAATCTGACTTCGGCTGTGTCAACCGAAACTTTTGCTCTGGGCTAGAATGTAATATGTAAAATTATACATACATACACACATATACGCAATTTACAACATTTTAGTCAATAATTCGCATTGTGAGATCTTGTGTTTCATGTAGGTTTTTAGATTAAAGTATGTGTTATAATAACAACCCTATGACTTCATACAAATGTGGCATCAATATGAAAATCACTCAAAATACAACTCAAACCTCAGCTTATTTTTTTTAACTTTTGAGGTTGTCGGTCAGTCATAAAGATGAAGCTGTACATTCCAAAGCGTAGATCTCAATGAAGAAGAACTTACAGTAGAAGAAACCCCATGGACACTCTTTTAAATCATGTAACATATAGATATAAAAGTAAAATAACACAAAAACAATTGAAAAGCTAGTCACTGCCAGTGTGGCAAATCCGTACTCTATGGTTGATACTCGTACACCAATCACATTTCGATTAAAAAATCCCTCTATTCAGACTCGATCGCTCGGAGGTTCCAAGTTCAAAACGTAACGGACTTTTTTGTTTCCCGCTCGATCATTGGTCCGCCGGTACTTTTGACTGTCAAAGGGAGACTTGTAACCGAAAACAGACGAGTTAAACCTCGGATCGGAGAGAGGAAGTTTGCAATTGAGCTTAGTATTTTGTGGTGGAAGTATTCACAGGTCTCTAATTTTCTATGTAAAATAAAAATAAGAATTAGTGATAAAAATTTCGTAGACATGATGAATGGCGTGACAAGATGTTCCGCGTTGTCATTATTAGTTGTAGTTAATTTTGATTTTTCTTCGTATAAACGTTTTAAAGTAACCTTAGTTATTTATATTCAACCCCTTTAAAAATTAAATGAAAATCCATAACGACCACATTTACTAATACCAAAAAAGAAGTCATTGATGCTTTCAACGGTTCCATTTGATTGTACAACGACACCATTCCATCAATTTGATATGGGCAGATATTCTGCTGACCATCTAAAAATAACAGAACATAAAGATAAACCTCCTAGATCATAAACGAAACCGTTCGGAAACGGAACCAATGAGTTAAACGCTTCCCAGGCGAAATTCGAATTCTAAAATTCGAACTTCGAAATTTAAAATTTACCGTTTATTGAATGCGATATTTTTGCGCGCGGATTAGCTTTTGTGGATTTCAAAATGGCTTCTTTCCCTTTTAGATTGGCTTTTGGTTGTAAATCTATTATTGATTCTGTGTGATATAATAGAATGGTCTTTTTGTTTACCTGCATAAAAGGGAAATGGAGCGTGAGACTTTAAAAGGCATTTTTGTTTGCAAAGTTCCTTATTGTGCTCTTAGAAAATACACTAATTTGTTAACATTGGAAATAGTGCATTTTATGTGCAAATATGTATATTGACGGGTGCCAAAATATCGAAGGCGTCAAGCCTTATTTAAATAATGGAAAACTTTGACGCTATTTTTGACTTTTGAACTTGGTGACACAGATGTTGACAGTCAAAAAAGCACATCATATGCCGCCGACTTTATAAAGAATAAATCATGAAACATGAAGATTTTTCGTAACAAAACTTCCAACCAGAGCACATGATTTTTGAAGCTTGTATGAGAAACAAAATCGCAACCATCTCCTAGTTGGGCTCATTGTTGTATTCAATACCTACTCACAGTTTACATTCAAACACTGTAAAACTACCAACATACAAACTTTATAACAGAAAAATAAAAAATATACAATGTGTGACTGTAACGTACAGTCGCAGTAGAAATAGGATCGTCACATTAAGGCATATTTAGTTTATTCCGTGTGTCATAGATACGGTATTGTTGTAAAGTAAGTGCTTCAGAACGACTCAACTATTATTTTAAAATGTGATATTGACAATTAAATAAAACAGATTGGATTTATTTTTCCTAACAGGGCTAGAAACCCATTAAAAAGGTTTAGCTTGTTGTTATTGAGGCATTAGAAAAAGTTTATACTTAAAAAAAATGTTTTCAAGAGATTAGTAGTACCTAGTTTTTATGCAGGAGTGTGTTTAATATATAAGCTTCAAAATACATAATATGTCTTGCCTTGATATAGGAAAGAATGTCAACATTGACGAGAGAATAAACGTCTCGACTGTACATACGTCATACATATTTGAATTTAGAGCGCCGCCATCAATATTTTTGAACGAAAAACTTTCTAACGGTACAAAGCGTTCGTTGCAAATTCAAATTTGTATTCGGAACCGACGAATTGTTTTATGTTCCTTTCTATTGGAATACTTGAAGTGACTGACGGGTCTGATAGTCCCGGCTACACGATGGCCCATGCTGTTCGGGCTAAAGTATCGATGTTAGACCGCCTTTTTTTAATAAGGAACTTTTTGTATGAGTATTGCTGAATTGCAGTGTGTTGGTTTACTGTAGGTAGATTTCGAGTTTAGCCTTTTGATTGGTTTTCAACGCTTTATGTATGTTGTGTTGATTAAATTAATATGTCTAGCTTTTTCCCAAATATGTAAGAGTCGGTTATAGTAGGCGCCAGATAAATGTGGAATAAAGTATATTGACCTTTCCCTAATAACTGCTCATAGGTACCTGAACAATTAAATATGAATCGTTTTTCATTATTAGACAATGTTAAGGATCACGAGAGATGATGATTCGGGACAGTTTTGTGTCATTAATTCCGTTTTTCAAATTAACAATGTCAATAAATGTAGGTGGGTCAATGACCGATATTCCACGATTATCTGGCGCCTACTATACTAGAGTAACATGATGCAGCATAAGTATCACTATTTCTATGAAATTACTCTTAAAATAAAAATAGCAGATCCATACTTGTTATAAATGCGAAAGTAACTCTTTCCGTCTGTCTGTTTATTCTTCTTAACGGCTGAACGAAATCAGATGAAATTTTACACACGTATACGCCATGTCCTGGAACAGGACATTAAGATACTAGATTATTTACCAGAAGCTAGTACCCAATAAACGATCAAAACTTCTGATTGAAAAGTATACCAATAGCTTTTTATCGATCAGTTCAGTTGAAATAGGTACCAGGTGATTAAGGCTCTAAAGAATCCACTCATACAAGTCTTCAAGAGGAAAAGTTTTTGAACTATGTAGACCCATCGATCGGGAGGAAGGTTTTTAGGTACGAGCTCTTCAATTGAACCGTTTTATTTTAGGACCGGAATAAATACGGTCCGAAAATATAAAGATACTAGTTAATTCCGTGGCTTTGCTTCCGCAGCATATCACACAGAAACGATGCTGATTTTTGCGGGATACTGTGGCTTTAATTTTTGCGTTACTTTACTTAGCGATAGTGTAGATCCGATTTTGAACTTTCTTTGGCTGGTTAACAGTGAATGAAAGTTCTAAATCGGATCTGTGAGCTTCTAGAGTTTACCTCCAACTTAAAAACAAACAAGTCTACCTTAAGTCGAGAGTGAATATCGTGCTCCATCGTCGACCATATCATTGTTTACCACGGGATTGCGGTCAAACTTGTCTAGCAATAATAGAAAAAAAAAAGTTTTTTGAATCTATTAATTTGGCTGAGTTTTTAACTGACTTAAAAAAAAGGACGACATTTTTAATTTGATAATATATATTTTTTATTTTTCTTAGCACCGTCATTTATGAACCGATTTTTTTTTTTTTTTTAATTTTATAATATGAAACGATATACTTTCCGATTGGTGCCATAGAATTTTTTTCAAAATGGGTTCAGCAGTTTGGTTTTTAAATTAAAATAGCTGGAAAATTACACAATTCCGTTTATTTGGACGACATAAATCATCCGAGTAAACGAAATTCCGTGGTTTGTCTTTTTTATCTTGTGACTTTGCGGTGGTGTTGTTACGTATGGGGTACCACTAAAAATAATAAATAAAAACTTTGATAAAAAAAACAACCGACTTCCAAATAACAAAAACACCGACTTCCGAAATTAAATTTATTTTATAATTCGTAGTGTTTTTGTTACTTGCAAGTCGGTTGTTAAAATCACACTAACCACAAGCAAAAATAACGCTCCGTTACTTATAGAAACCCACAAAGTACCCACATGTAACGGATATGAGAACGTATACCAGCCATAAGGAAAAGCGAGAGTTATTTCGTAAAAGTAACATAATATTCAGTAATAAATTCTAGTCGAGTTTGGCTGTCATGGGCAGGAAAAAGTTTATGTGCATTCATAAGTAATGGACCAACAACTGCTAAGTGCTTAAGTACTGTATAAGATGCAGTATGGAGACAGGGATCAGGTTTATTTTTAACCGACTTAAAAAAAAAGGAATTCTCAATTCGGTTGTTTTGTTTTTTTACCTCAACTATGAACCGATTTAAAAAAATCCGATGGCCCCATAGAAATTTCATCAAAATCGGTTTAGTAGTTTGGTTTTTAAATCAAAATAGCTGGGAAAAATGTCCTCCAAGTAAACGAAATACCACTAAAAAGTGAAAAAAAAAACAACCGACATCCATATAAGAAAACACTTTAATTTCGGAAGTCGGTGTTAAAATACGAAGAAACAACCAAAAGACAATGTTTATGTGCATTCATAAGTAATTTTATAAGATGCACTATGGAGACTGGAATCAGATAAACATCCGTATTTTTAGTTAACATCAAGCCTGGGTGGCTACTCTCTAAGCCCGAAGTCCGTAGTTTCGGGCTTAGTTGCGGGCGTATTCTAGTCCGTATGAGAGTAGGTGAAACGCATGGATAATTCAAAAACGAATATTTAATAACTGCGTTTACATAACACTACACTATAAAATGTTGAATTAACACTTAAAAACTTAAGGTTTTATTGATCCTTTTGTCACTGTGACCCGTGTGTGACATTCAAGCAAAAGATGGCTACTAAAAATGGCCGCGAGTGGAGCGGCGCGCGTAGAGACGCGCAAGTGATGTGCGTATAGTTACAAATTTTAGTGTTGGGATTCCAACAAATGCGAAAGTCACCTTGTTAGTCTGTCTGTCTGATTGTTACCTCTTCACGTCTAAACGGCTGAGCAGATTTGAATGAAAATTATCACACGGGTAGACCATGCCCAGGATTAGGATGGGATAATCTTTATCCCGGGAGTATGTTTCTTGGGATAAAAAGTCCCAAAGCCGCTGTAACATTTTGTATAAGAACGATAGAATTTAATGACTCAAATTATATACTCAAAAGACAATGGTGTAGGTACTCAAGTTTGACACCGGCATACCGAAGCCAGTTCTCAGCACAAGCCTATCTAGGCATATATCTCAGTTCATGGAAATTTTGCCATTCCGCCGCGTTATTGGAATATTTCAACGGCAATACATAAGATATATCGAGAATATGTAGATGACTTGATGTTGGTAGCATGAAGCTATCATAGTATAGGTAGATATATGCCTAATTTTCGGAGAACCATTAGTCGTAGCCATACGCTGGTGAGTGACGAGATTAACGTAGAATGTACAGTTGCAGAATGAAAAAATTCTTTTTTACAAAAAAATAACCGACTATCAAATAAAAAAAACTACAAAGTATAAAAACGACATCCAAATAAAAAACACTACAAAGTATAAAATAAATAATTTCGGCAGTCGGGGTTTTTTGTTGTTTTTCGTTTTTTGACACCGACTTTCAAAATTAAAGTTATTTTATACTTTGTAGTGTTTTTAATTTGGAAGTCGGGTTTTTTTTGGCAAAACAGTTTTTTATTTTCCTTCCTTTTTAGTGGTGATACCCCACAACTAAGTTCCATTATTCCCATCACGAGTGGTTGTACTATTTGCCGTTAAGGAGTTTCTTTGTCTGCCTTCGCAATCCAAGTCCACACCAGGTCATAGTTAAATATCTACTTTGCTTTGGTACTAGTTTTACTGATTTTAAGGTGAGGAGGTCACTGGTTTATTTTTGAAGTTCACAGTACAGTGTAAATGCAATGTAGCTATAACTAAAGCCAATGCAAAAAGAGTCATCAAGATCGGTTAATGAAAAATAAAGTTATGCCCGAATAGATAACCCCAAACACATGTTAATTTAGGTTGACTTGTTTGCATCTGCGTACCCCTTCACAGCGTACCGGCGTGATGTTATGTTATGAACTGGTGTAATCAATAAACAGACATGCAATTTAAGCAATCCCGGGAGATTTGCTATCATTTATTGAAGAGTTCCGTTGCCTACCTCCAAAATCCTTCATCAGATCTTCACCAAATTGCAATGGAGCCAGTTTGGAAAGATACTCTTCCAAACACAAAAATAATCATCCAAATCGGTTGACAATTGGAGAAAATATCGCTGCTCAAACATATGTATGTCCTGGGATCCCAGCATCAGATCCTAACTTATACCTTCCATCATCAGCTAAGCAAAATGAGATGTGGCAAAATTATCTGAATTGCGTTAGAAAGTATATGAAAAATATTCTATGTGCCTTTAAAATTTGAGGGTTGCCCTCGATTTCCCTAGGATCCCATCATCAGATTCTGACTTGGTGCCAATGGGACCACCTCATGAGTATAGGCTTTCGAATAAAAAAACAATTATCAAAATCCATTCATAATCGACGGAATGATCGCACTACAAACATACAAAAAAAAACAGTCGAATTGATAACCTCCTTTTTTTGGAAGTCGGTTGAAAAGATAAGTAGGTGTATGTCTATTCTTGCTTGCACTATCAATAATTTTTGTTGTGTTGATTTTAATTTATTAACACACAAGGATGTAACTACAATATTGATACCAATAAACAACGAGACTCATAAAAATATTCAAAAGTCAATTCATTTATTTCAACTAGACCATTAAAAGGCACTTTTGAACGTCAAATTTACAGTTTAAAATTAAAATATAAGTGACTCTAGTTTTCCATTCGCAAAAAGTAGATTCTTATGGACAAGAACGGACAAGAAACTCCATACCTAGTTACTTTTTTCAAATATAAGTTATACAATATTTTGTATACATTGATCAATTGATTATATTATGTGAGCACAATGCACCCAACATTACACTGATGTAGATACAGCACACACTTGTAAATCTACTAATATTGTTTATGTCGCAGCCAACTAGTTTAATCAGCCATTTCACTAAAAGCCTAGCCTTTTCATTTAACTGCACCGTTTAATCAGCGACATACCTACATAAGTTGCATGGGCAAGTTCATTAAACGAAGTTAAAACAAAGATGTCACTTAGGTCGCTGAAAAATCGGTGCAGTTAAGTAAAAGGCTAGGCTGTTAATCAAACGGCTGATATAGCTAGTTGGCTGCGACATATACAACGTGTAACAGAATAAAACGGAATACCTTAAAATGGGTTATTGTGCCTATCATTATAAACAACTAAAAGTTGTTGGGACCAACGCCGGAATCGCGAAAATAAAAGATCAACTGTTCAGCATATTTTGTCAAGTTATGCGCACATAAATGTAAGGGGTAGTCGATTTTTTTTCGAGATTTTGGTTTTGGTCTCATTGTTAAAATTCATGTAATTATGAGTACAATAACCCCTTTAAAGGTATTGCGTTTATTCTGTTGCACGTTGAATACAAACGCTTAAACGCTTACCAGTTATGTACAAACGCAAAATAAAAAACATTCACATCGCTGTGAAAGATTGTATCAAAGTGGCCAGAACACTGACAGGCAACATTGCCAAATTGAATGGCAACAAGGGAAACCCAGTCAGACACGAGATGTGTCGACTAACTTTTTACAAATTATCGATTTTTTCAGAGTACTCTGAATTTTCCGTTTCGCTTACATTATACAAGATCTTTTTTAACCGAATGTTTATTCTTGTCAGCAACATAAATATACGACTTTATGTAGTCGTATATTTTGCGATCATCAATTTCATCCAAACACATCCCATACAAATGATACACTCTAGTTCCCCCATCAGCAATTTATTTCGTCCACCTCGCTAGCGCTGACAGCGTTCTTACAAACATAATGTCAATGACTTATGGCACGGTAAGGAAGCCTAAAAGCATTCCATGTTTCAGGTAAGTTATGGTGAGCCATGGCGGTTGGGATTTTTGCCCATTGATTGATTATTTTTACAAGATTTTTTACTATATTGCTTCGTTCGTATGCGTGTCTAGTTTAAATTAGTAATCTTATAATAATTATAAAAGGGCAATGTCTGACTGACCATATCAAAGCCCTGCTGAAATAACTAAGGCTGCGAACATGAATTTTTTACGAGATTTCCTTTAAAGAGGTGAGCACAAATAAGATATTTTCGGAAATGGGAAAATCATCATCATCATCATATCAGCCGAAAGACGTCCACTGCTGGACATAGGTCTCCCCCAAGTATCGCCACAACAACCGGTACTGTAAGCTAGTATTTAAAAAGATTATCACTAACGTGTATTATTGGAATTCGGTTTCACAAAAGTTGCTTTTAATTTGAGTTGTCCGTTTGTGTATTTTGTGGTGTATGATTATTGTGAGTTGTACTAAGTGGTCGGTCATTCGTCATTTGTGGGCGATTATTTTGATGGGTTTCGGCCATTTGTTGAAATGGATTAATTGAAATCGGTCGGTTAGTACGAAAACGCACAAAGCACGAAAACAAAACACAAAATACCTATACGGTTGCCTGTACAAGTTGTTACATAACCATAACATAACATAATGGTACACATTACCTGCCAGTATTAACACCTAGTTAAACTCTAAGGGTAAGTAAGGGTTTTGTATAAGTCTACAAAAGTAACTCAACTCAAAACACAAATCATTTATTTAAGTTAAACCATTTACAGGCACTTTTGAATTGTCAAGATCGGTCAAAGATGAAGCTATTTGCACGTTCCAAAGCGTAGATCTCTATGGAGAAGAACGTGCAAGAAACTCCACGGACACTTTTTTTTTACATTATTATGTTTACATAATTTTTGTTGAATTTATACATACACAGATGTGAGAATGATGTATAAACAAAATACACGATAAAGCTTCCAGAGTAAAAATAAACAATGTAAATAACAAATCATTAATATATACCATGGCAGTTGAGAGATGTCCAGTCTCAACTGATGGCATCCGTTCACGAACCATATTGAAGGGAGCCAAATGATCCAACACATGTGCCACCATCAGCTAGACTTTTGAGTGAGCATGACACTCCCAAGTAGTTTGAGGTACACAGTACTTACACATGTACCATTAAGGCATGAAATTATACAATGCTATGTCGATGTACATAAATGCTCCAATATCATCATTAATTTATCCAAATAGTTTGTACCAATACGACAGAAGTACACGATTCTCATTCCCTTAATTACAACAGCTAAACAAATGAACGAGGAATAAAACAAATGAGAACTACTAAGTACATCTGAAAACGTTTAGCAACCTACATAATAAGTCCGTACGTATGTTTGTGGAGCAATAGAAAGCTGGTACGTAACGTACTCGGCGGTACAAAGCATTGGCACTCTGCCAGCTTGCCACTACCTGGGTTATAACAGCTCCTAGTCATATCTTTACGCCATTTTTTTTTTCTTACAGAGTGAGCTGAATAAGTCGTCTTAAAAAATGAGTAGAACATGTTTTTTGTGGAAGAACTTGGCTTTAGAGTCGTCTTTTTAAAGTATGTAGTCGTGATTTTTTTGCCTAATAAATAATTTAATAATTTAGGTCACCCCGATTTCATCAAAATGAGTTTCGGAGGTTGACTGTCCAAATTAGTGTCTCCTAAAATTAACCAAAAATTCGTTAGTTAAAGGTAGAAAAGAGCTGTTCGTTTCGACTTTGACTAAGACGTTATGTCAGATTAGAGGTTTGAATAGGCAAACCTGTACCGGCAACAATGCCGCCACAAGAAAAACTAACGAAGAGAAATTATTACGGAACAAAAAATACCGCAACGCCATCTATCCCGCCAGCTGCGAACTAACTCAACAAAATCCTGCATCGCACAAGCAAAGTTCACTGTGCTTTTTGAACATTGTATATGTTCAAAAAGCACAGTGAACTTTGCTTGTCAGTCACAATACTTGACAGTCCGAATATCAACTATCGGGCAGTTGCCCACCAGACACAACAACCGTCTGGTCGGAGGATCCTCTCTTTTCAATGGAGGTTTGCGGGACTTTACTCTCTGTTCCACATATCTCTATAAACTTAGGAGCGCCGGCTCTTCGGCCTATAACATAGATACACGATCCTATAATAATAAGTCTGTCTATTAAGTCCGTCTTTTATCCAAAGACTTACAAAGAAATCAAACATAAACTACACTCAAACTTCTTCGAACACAACACTATGGCCACTAAACCCAATAGTAATTGGTGTTACGCCAAAGTAATTTAATTCCCTTATCTCGCGCTGTTATCAGTAGCTTATCCTTAAGGCCGGCAATCCGAACGAGTGGTTCTTTCTTAGTTCCGTCCCTAGCGAGAATCTCGGGGAGGATAATTGTAATTTCTTTGCAATAGTAATTAAGTGTGATTGTTATGTGTTTTGGAGAGAAACTCACGTCTAAATAATCGTCGATCTTCAAGATTGACCTGAGGCTTTAGACAAAATGCTGTTCTACTTTAAAATGGCAAAATAAGATTCATTTGACATTTTAAGATCAAGTGACATTTCGACAGCATTGTTAACCAATACATTTTTGACATTTTGATAATATTCTTCGCCACGCTACTGCTGACAGAATGTCACTTGTATAGAGCCTCTGTACACTATTGTCACATACAACGTGTAACAGAACGAAGAAACTGAAATGGGGTGATGGTACTCATTATCATGAATAAAACAAAAAAAAATGAATAAAATAGAAAACATTTATTCGACGAAGACACAACACAACAGCAACAAACACGTAGTAAAACAAAAAAAAATAAAAACATAATGAAACATAACAAAGATAATAGTAAAATCGATTTCGCCATACATTTACGTGTGCATATTTCGACAATATGTATTGAACAGCTGTTTTTTTTTGAATTTTCATATTGTTCCATAGAAAATTTGTTCATAATGATGAGCAGTCAGTGATCAAAAGTTATCAACAACTAAAACATCAATAGTCAGCTTTGGCCACAAAATTCGATTAACTTATATAAAATTGATATTCTAGTTCTAGTACACCGACTTTATTTGTTATTCCGGACATGGTACACTTAGGACGTTTTAAATATTATAGAAACTATGTCAACACGGGCAGTCGTACAATTTTGACCATTGTGTTCAACGCAGTAGATTAAATTATTAATTTAATTAATTAATATTTTTTTGATTTCTGTTTTGAATTTGGAATTGACAGTCGTCCAGAATTATTTATAAAACATATACCAACTTTTCAACGGCAGAAGTTGTTTTTTTAATAAAAAGAAAAATGTCCGAAATAACCGGATTTAGTGACATTGATTTATTCATCGCATTTTGTGCCCGTATTTTGTGTGTGCTTTTAGAACTTTTAGAAGCTCATCGTATTTTGTCGCTGACTGTACCATGACCATATTTCAGGTTTTGTAGCAGTCTTTTAGTATGATGGCAACAGGGTTCTTTTTGGATATACCAACACTCTCGAAGACTTTTTATATGCACCGAAAAGTATGTTGAGTGGGTCACAATGCATTACAGCGGACGAGTAATGGCAACTTGTCCAAATAATTCCATCGCTAAAGACGCTCCTCTCAAACAGACATTACTAAATTACGGGTTCGAAGCGGCTTAGGAATTCCCGACACTTGTAACTAAACTATGTCGAGGAAAACTTACCAGTGTTTGTTTACAAAACAAGTCCCTAAGAGCCAATTGGACAGGAGAAACAGAAGGGCAAAGAAGTAAAGTTAGCACTTAAAAAATGAGTCAGCTTTGATCTCAGAAAATAAGGGTGCGATGGAACGAGCGAGAAGATACCTATCTTAATATATAATTTTCTAGTGCACGTGTGTATGTCACTGAACTCCTCCTAAACGGCTGGACCGATGTTGATGAATTTTTTTGTGGGTTCAAGGGGATTCAAGAATGGTTTAGATTCACAATTGGACCCGGTAGGTGGCGCTGTAATCGATTTCTATAATTTTTCTTACACAAAGCAAACGTTCGGACAGGACAACGTCTGTCGGGACCGCTAGTTCACTATAAATTTAAAGGCTGACAGGTAAGGTTAGACAAATACAAAGAAAGGTCTGTAGTAGCTATACTCATTGCAAATTACAAACGTGTCGTGTGACAATACTTATGAAACATTTATGTACAAACGTCGCAGTAATATATAGTATGCCTAAATTTCTCAAAGTGATATTTGGAAGTATGTGTAGAGCATCATTTTAACAGTTATGGCACCTGTTAACATTATTTCAGTTATGATACCCACGTGTTAGGTGGTACTGATCGGAGCTCCGGGCTAACATAGCACTTTGCCCGAGCCAAGTATTGATTTTATAATCTCAAGCTTACCCGTCATGCTTTTGACCACTATATGAACAAAGTCAGCAAATTAAACCTTCTGCATCTAATATTGTGTGTGCTCAAAGGGAGGCACAGATACACGCCTACTATTCCCAAACATTTATCTAGCATCCGATTCGGAATTCTGTTGTAAGCAGGATTTTGGAATCGCTAAGCTACGCCTTATTGCTGTATTCCAGAATACAAATTCTTTTGGATGTTTTCGTTATAAGTGTCTCTGAATATATTGCCATCAATAATATAACATCCTGAGTAGCTACGTCCTTTGATAGTCTTATCTCCATTTTTAGGGTTACCCATGGGGTAAAACAGGACCCTATTACTAAGACTCCGCTGTCCGTCTGGCACCAGGCTGTATCTCATGAACCGTGATAGTTAGACAGTTGAAATTTTCATTTTGATGTATTTCTGTTGCCGTTATAACAACAACCACTAAAAACAGAATAAAATTAATATTTAAAGGTACCCCTTGGCAATACTAGTTGTTTTCAGACTACCCGTAACGATCTACAAATAACATGGGATCAGAGACTTAACGTGCTTTCCGAGGCACGGTGGGTATATATGGGATGGTAACTGATCAACGAACCGACTTTGGAAAGCCTTGCTTGACCTTAAAGATCACGTGCCATGTCACTATTTAGCCACGAGACCCTTAACTATCTAAAACATAAATCGTAAAGCGAATTCCCAATCAGCAAACACACATTCCCAATCAGCAAACACACATTCCCAATCAGAAAACACACATTCCCAATCAGCAAACACACATTCCCAATCAGCAAACACACGTACTTTCTTATCCATTGTCTTACCAACCTATCTTATTCTAAATACCCTCGATATTTGAATCATTAATAGCAGCAGACACCAACAAATCCTCCTGTGGCATAGCGAAACAAAAGCCTACCGCGGCCATTACTTATTTATCCAACTACCCTCCCCGCCTGTTTAATTATTACAGAATTCTAGGGTCAGGTTACACCGAGACGCAAAGCTACGCGAAGTTTCTATGATAGCGATATAAAATGAAAATTTATTTACCACAGACAAAAGTAGGTACACAATTCATGGAAGAATTAGAACAAAATAGAATACCGACTTTGCTCGTACTTATGCTTCGCGAATTAGAAAAGGCCACGAGCCATCAAACCCGCTTTTCGCAACGCGAAAGAACTGGCCTTCTAGATAAGATGACATTGTATCAGCGAGTGCGAATGTTGAAATGTCAAAATGTTATTGACATCGTGATATTACGATGATGCATATCAATACCACATATTTTGGACTTTCCCTACTGCCATTTATAAATCTCTGGCAGTCGTTACGGATTGTCAAAAACCAGGTAATCTGACTCCAGTCTTGCCAAGAGATACCGTGTGACCCAGTTACTGGGTTGTGTGGGTCAAATTGGCAGTCACTCTGTGTCAAATACTGGTATTCAGCTGCATCCCATTTGACTAAAAGCCTACCTTTATTTAGATGGGAAAAGGATGGGCTAAAACAAAGGCTTTATTTTTAAGGCCCCTAGCCTCCTCAAGTATTATCGTAGCGTCGCATCGCTTCTCGTCTCAGTGTGAGCTCACCTTTACCCGTCGTTCGCTATTAGGAATGCGGTCTAAAAATGGATACGTTATGGTATTATGAGTATGGGAATTGGGAATTGGATGTTGTATTCTATTTGTTTAATGGGTTCATTTCTTCTTGTAAGCTCAGGAGGTGTAGTCGATTGGTCAGTATTGTTTGTAAATTAGTTTTCGGAATGAGGAAAGTCAGGAAATAGTATTGAGTATGAATGAAATTGGGGGAGAATGATGAATCTGTCGCCGGAAAATTACAAACGTCGTAAGATTGTAAAATATCGCGTGAAATTGTAAACTATTTTTTCTTAATAAGACACGGATATATTGGAAACTATTGAATTTGGATGGGATTTACTTTATACAAAACGATTTTTTTTTTAATATATCGAGAAATGATAATCTTATAAAAATTTATTACAATCTTATAGAGTCTAAAATTTTCCGGTGACAAATCTACTGATGTTCAAAATCAAAAGTCATTTATTCAAATTAGGCTGAGTGCCAGCACTTTTTGATCGTCAAAGTTCTATATAAAGACGGTCCCCCAAAACGCCCACCCGTCACCACTTCCTAGTGTTTTAGCTGGGAAGAAGAAGTGGCGCAACAAACTCCCCAGCAACACATCTGTCTGTTAAGTTATAAAAACTTGAATTTATACAGTAGTATGCAAAGTTTACAAAACATGACACAGATGTTGAATAATAATAATATATCTTGGGAAAACTCACACACGGTCATCCGATCCCAAACTAGGCAGAGCCTGTGCTATGGCAACCAGACAACTGATAAACATACTTATATATTTCTAAAGAGATACATATTAAGGCAAGAACAAATGATCATGTTATGTCATCACAATATCAGAAGTAAAAGAGCAAGTTTTAATGGGGTGGTCTAATTCCATTATTCCACTCATTTCTAGAAAGTGACACAAATACTCTGCTGTAAGTGTTTGATGAAATTTCTTGAGACACTGTGGTATGTAACTTAACGAACAATTTAAACAATTTTTTCTCATCATCATCAACCGAATGACGTCCACTGCTGGACATAGGCCTCTCCCAAATGGGGGATCACCATAATCGCCACGCTTGGCAGGCGGGTTGGCGATCGCAGTGTAGCTGTTGCAATGCACAGAGAATGCTGCTGCTTATTCTCTGGTGAGTCCCTTAGTCGCTTCTTACGACACCCACGGGAAGTGATGGGATGGTGCTATTCTTTTACGTCCAACACCATACAGAACCTACTGGCATAAAAATCCAAAACAATATGATTTTACCTCTACAGCTTTTAAAATCCGAACCAAAAACACCTAACTTCTAAGTGAAAATCTCTGTAAAAATACGCCGCGGAGGAAGTCGAATAAATTAATGCCGAAAAAAGGTAAAAATCAGAGCCGATATCGGCAGAACGGAAATAAAAGGGAAAATATCACCTGACCTTATTTTGGGGACGGTTCAAGAGCAAAGTTCTAATTTACACAACCGTTTAGTGCTAGTTAGACACGGTTTGTTTAATTGGACCCTTTTTGGGTTTAGCAGTGCTTAACCTTGGGTTTAAGAGTTCAGAGAAATCCTGATTAATGTGTCACAGTTAATTGATAGCCAAATGTAAATGAGGCGTTTTGTGAATGAAAAATAACTATTTTTATAACCAAATTCATCGGTCCAGTAGGTCAGATAGCGTTATATAACGGCTGGTTTCAATAAAGTTAAAGGGATCTCTGTCTATTAGCTCCTCCTTGACTAACCGGTTGTACTATAATATATTATATTATTAATAGCTTCTTCACTGATTCTGATGCACTGAAAGTTGAAGTATAATAAATATTGAAAAGTAGAGTTTGTGTAGGGATTGTTAAGATACCTCCACTAATGGCCCGTCTCAATAACGGATCCACCTTTAACCAACTGTCAAATGAGCTACCAACGGTAGCCGGAACGTCATGTTTGAAAGGCAAGCATGACGTTTTAGCTACTGTTGGTAGCTAATTTGACAGTTACGTTATTGAGACCGGCTGTCAATCGACTTTGACGTCTGAGTTCGTTTCGGTAGAGTAGTCAGCTATCAAACACTGGCTTCATCTTGTTTAAACTGACAAAAAATTTTTCAACCTTGTTACAAAAAACCAAAAATAATACCGTTCGGGGAAATTTAGCATGACGTAAAGGCGTGCAGATTACAAAAGTTACAAAATAAAAACACTAAAAACTCTAGAATAACTTTAATTTCGGAAGTCGGTATTTTTAGTTTTGGTCCTTTTGACACTGACTTCCGACATTACATTACACACATGTCATAATGAATCAGTCAACACGACTACTTCGATTTGACTGATTTAAATTTGAGGAGGTCACTGGTATATCTTCAAAGTTCTCAACGTCCAATATAGCTATAACTAAACCCAACGCAAAAAGTATAATGAATATAATATCCTACTAATATTATAAACGCGAAAGTTTGTAAGTATGGATGGATGGATGGATGTTTGTTACTCTTTCACGCAAAAACTCCTGAATGGATTTTGATGAAATTTTTACACTTTGGTAGATTATAGTCTGGAATAACATTTAGGATACTTTTATCCCGGTAATATGTTCCTTTGGGATAATTTTCGACAATCACGCGGGTGGCACCTAGTAATAAATAACCTGACGTCATTTTGCTTACTTGGACGACGTAATTAAATCATCCAAGTACCTAAGCAACGAATAAGAAAATGCAAACGAAAAAAGAATCATATAAATCGGATCAGAATCTCGGAGTAATCGGTGTACATACGTAAAAGAAAAAACCGGTCAAGTGCGAGTCGAACTCTTGTGTCGAGGGTTCCGTACCTACCCATTATACCGCGATAATAAAATTGCTATAATTTTGATTGGTGGCAGGCCTCAACTGTATGGGGACACCCTTTAATTATCAACTTTTTAATATTTTTTCGAATTTTT
The DNA here is from genome assembly GCA_905163435.1 of Mamestra brassicae. NCBI lineage: Eukaryota > Metazoa > Arthropoda > Insecta > Lepidoptera > Noctuidae > Mamestra > Mamestra brassicae. The sequence continues at coordinate 15,116,842 of LR991008.1, read as the reverse complement.
CCTTATTTGTGCTGCTTTTTGCCAAATTTCGTGATTCTAGGTCAACGGGAACTACCATATTTGTAGGTTTTCGACCCAAAAATAGGGTACTTCCAGCGGACCTAGAATTGTCAATTTTGGTTAAAGCAAGGTCACCTTAGGTCTACAGCACAAGCAAAGGTAAAATTCCGAAAAAAATAAAATTAAGGTAAATTTTGGTAGGTACTTCCAAGTTTTCGCGAAAATCTAAATTTACCCATATCTTTTTATCATGTTGACTCGGGACCTTGATTTTTATAACCTAATAGGGACTATAGACCTTCGTATCTGGTATACATTTCAACTTGCTAGGTTCACCCGTTCCTGAGAAAATCGGTGGTGACAGACGGACAAGAGAGTGATTTTATAAGGGTTCCTTTTTTTACCTTTTGAGCTCTGGAACCCTAAAAAAAATACCCACAGAATTGAGAACCTTTTCCTTTTCTGGAAGTCGGTTAAAAACTCAAACCTCTTGCCACCAATTCAAACCATTTTCCAAGTATCAATAAATCAATAATAGTCTCCAGCGAAACAAAAGCCGGTCGCATTTTTATTTCAGCTCGCATATCTCTTGATTCCGTTCTCAAGTTTAAACCCTCTTCTGAAGGGCGCGTTCGACTCGACGGCTCTCCTTAATTATTTCTGTACTAAGAAGTTCTTGCGACGATTCTTGAGGGCTGTCATCAAATGGGGAATTGAAGTTTCGATTTTGAAATTTTTGAAGTTATACTTCTTTTGGCGCGATGGAGAAAACTGATGAGAGTGAATTTTTAGGATGCGCGCGCACACCGACACCTGAATTCTACATCGTGAAGTTAGTTCTAGGTGACATGAAAATCGATAACTATGTTCAAGTTGTATATTCTAGTATTTTTTTATTGTCTTTTGTTTCTTTTATGTTTGAATTTCGAAGAAGAATGTGGTTTTAATTTCGAAATAAACCGCCAAAATATAAGATACAAATATTTTGATAAAAGTAATTGATTAGACACTAATTTTTCCCGCGGCTCAGCTCCTTTTATTCTATCCTAGAAGATTTTATTGGAACATGATGATTTTTCGAAGACAAAAAACAGCCTCTTCATGAATGAGTTTTCTTAATCGGATTTGTATCTACAGTAGAACGGAACAAAGATTTTTACCGTTTATAATAATTATTAGTATTGACTATTTTGAAAAAAGGAGTCTCGTAACTTATATGTCATTGTAAGTAGGTACCCATAAACTTCTCAGGTACACACCATCCAGAATAGAAAGTTGGTATTAATTTCAAATACTACTAACAAAACATTGGAATCAAAAAAAAAAAAATTGCATGATATCTGCCCTATTTTATGAACAAACAGTTTTAAAACTATGAAACGTATCAGTTATTTAGCGTAATAGACTTAATTGGCGATCGTTCGAACGCAACAAATTGAAGCTGAAAACAATACAAATATTTTAAAACTTTTATATTTTTTTAGTTGTGAATGTTTTTTTTTTCCATACGCCAAAGAAGTATAACTTCTAACTCTTCTTGTCTTTTTTTTTTACTAATGGTTTTTTCAACGCTTGACGAGGTTGGTCTGTGGATGGGTGACTATCTTAACATATCGAGACTCTTCCGTGCCTCGGAAAGCACGTTAAGCCGTCGGTCCCGGCTGTTATTTGTAGATCTTTGGCAGATAGTCAGAAGCCAGAAAATCTGACATCAGTCTTACCAAGGAGTACCGTGTTACCCAGTCAATGGGTTGTGGAGGTCTGGTAGGCAGCCGCTCCACGTAAAATACTGGTATTCAGCTGAATCCAGTTTAACTGGAAGCCGACCCGAGGCTAGGCAGGCAGATGGCTGAAGATTTGTGAAAAATTATTCGTGGTTTTATAACTCCTGACCAGAATCGTGTCCAGGATGTTTCACAAACAACATAAAAAAAAATATTATTTCAGTTAAACCATTTACAGGCACTTTTGAATTATCAATAGCTATGGATGTCATCGGGGTATTTCTTGAGAGTCGAATAAGTAATTTGCGTGATTCCTGTGCTGTTCTCGCAAATCGGAGGAAACTGACCTTAATTGTAAGATAACTTAGGAACAACTAAAATATATCCACCTAGGGTAATTTAGGATCAGTCACATAATAAAAAAAACAACGGGTTGCACTCTGGGAGCGCCGGCAGAAGTGAAAACTTGAATAGTTAATATTCATTATTGTGCATTTTTGATATTTTGGAATGGTTAGGGAATAATTTCGCACGAATTGCTTTAATTTATCAGTATAAAAGAACTATCATTTACGTGGTAAAATACAATATTAATTTATTGCGCTATCGTACACAAACATGACAATTTATATTAAATTAAAAATGTAACATTTCAGACCTTTCCCTCCGTCTTACGAATTTTCGATCAGGTCACGTGTCCTGAATCGAGTTCGAAATTTTTTACCCATCCCAAAAAGTGCACAACGCTGCTAAAGAAGTTTTCACTTCAAAAATGAATAGCGACAAGCTTATGGTGCACAGGTGTGAGCATCATCGCTTTATATAAAATGGGATGGGATATTGAAAATAAATCTATATAATATAATATATCTTCTCTGGCCTTTTAGATATTATGCAAGATACGCAAGATAGATATCAATTCAAAAAGCACTTTACAGCGACTGACATTTTATTCCCTCCTCACGCAGCGAGAATCCCCGCCAACTCACAATAAAACCTCCAAATATAACTCAGAAACTCAAACACGAAACACATTTTCCACACCTTATATTTTACATTGTAAAAGTGGGTTCCTCGTCAAATATCCCTGTTTGAAGATATATGCCAAACAAGTGCGGTGTCTTGTCAAATAATGGAGAATTGAGCGCTTTATTGACACAGGAATATGGTCGCCATCTTCAAGTAGATGGCGACAGAAGGTCCGTTACGGTCCGTCCACACGACACCAACTTTAATTAGAAAAATGTCGGCGTGATATATTTTTTATTCAGACTCTGCGCAAACATATTGTGTATCGTTGTAGACGTACAACGAGCGACCCACATAGACTCGCTTCAAGTTCAAAGAGTGTCAACGCGACCGCGACCGGTATTTGTTTGACAGACTTTGAAATCGCGTACGAAAGTAGGTTTTATTTATATTAAGTGGTTGTAGATTTAGAAAGGAAGAAGCGAATGGGTTTATCGTCACAGAACTGACATGTATACAAACAAATAATATACATACACAGGGGGCGTGAAGAAACCGTAGGTGGCAGCAAGGAGCGACACTCTCACGTATTTTTAAGGGAAAAGTTCCGAATTTGAGTTTCTAAATGAGACTATCTGTGCCATGTACAATTGCACATTCCGTTTTCGAATGCTTGTGATCTAAACAAAGTAACGGTGATAGTTCTATAAACAATAACAATTGCCAAACGGCCAAAATGTTTTACCGAAATATTGAAGAAGTCATAAATACGTTTGAATTATATACACTAGAAATAAAAATAAAAACTCCTAACTAAATTAACCCTAAAATATCATCAAAAAATTCGTCCGCATCGCTGTCGTCTGGAAGTGTACCCAAAAGACTGGCGGCATTGCCACGTTGTATGCCAATGCTTATTTTTTGACCAAGGTTAAAGCCAGCCCTTGGGTCACGTGAAGTGTCAACTAAGCGTCTTGAATTTGCAGTGCAAATTCAACTTCGATCGTTTTTGTAGTAAATTTTTCAAAAACACATTTGTTTACATGTTTGTAAACTAATTGGAAACGCAGGATACTTACCATGCGTGAGCCTGTTTTCGCTTGTAGTTTAGAGTTATCCTTCTGTACCGATCTACCTTGTGTGTGATGTAACCTCGAAGATTTACGAACAAAGGGCTTTTGGCTTCATGAATGTTGGTAATTAGCGCGGAATAGCTTGTCGTGTGGTAGGAGGAAATTAAACGAGTTTGGTGACATTTCTGGTTATATAATTATGTCCATTGGTGCGCTGTTTGATTTGGATTTGAGGTGAGTTTTATTGAAAAGAAATAAATTAATATAGAAGCATTTTACTAACCGTAATGCTGGATGTCAAATGAAAAAGTTGACAGTGTAGTCGTGTTTATTTGGAAGCAATCATTTAGAAGCAGTCACAGAAAATAGGAAGAGTTGACTATAAGTGAAACAGTAGATATTTTTAGGCAAGTTTTAGATTATTATAAGAGACATAACTAATGGCCGGCTTCCAAATTAAGAATTTGCCAGTCTAGTAGGTACGTTAGCCTGAAAGCAAAGCAGTAAAATTAAAAAAAAAATGTCAACGTAAAATTCTCAACGTAAAATTCTCAATTCAGAAACCGGATGTAAGTCATAAATCTGAGATTAATCTCGACTATCTAAACTAGAAATTAAATAGAGCATCATTTAAAACTAGAAGATTTGATATTTTACTTAGATTTACCAGCATTTCGTGGAACATGAAAATGTGCACCCAAGTGCAAAATCATTGGGCACGCCACAATTGCGGCGGTAAGGCCCCTCTTTGAGGAGTGGCTGGAGAGGCGCCACGGCATCCTCACCTTCCGCCTGACGCAGGTACTTACCGGACACGGCTGTTTCGGGAGGTACCTGTTTCGGATTAAGCGGGAGGACACGCCCGGGTGTCAGCACTGTGAGGATCGCCCGGAGGACACGGTGGAGCATACGGTGGAGGTCTGCCCTGCTTGGGCTGAGCACCGCCGTGTCCTCGTCGAGGCGATCGGCGGCGGCAACCTCTCGCGTCCGGCCCTGGTTGAATCCATGGTCCGGAGCGAGGAGGCTTGGGAAGCGGTCACCTCCTTCTGCGAAGCAGTAATGCTAGCGAAGGAGGAGGCGGGCCGCGCGAGGGAAAGGCAAGGCCTTCGTCCCAACCGCCGCTACAGAAGAAGACGCCCCGGGCGTCGGGAGTCGCAGGGCGATCCCCGGCCACCGTAGGCGCGGGCCTGCGGACGGCGAGCGTTGGGTGGCTCGCTGTCCGATCACCACCAGGCCCGGGTCGATGGCGCGTTGTGTTTCACGCGCGCCTCAAAGAGATGTCAGCAAAGAGGACGGGGCCCGCTAGGGCCAGAGCCTGCCAGGGTTGCGGAATTTGTTCGAAAGAGTCACCGCGGCCCTGGAACGCAAAGGGCTTTAGAAGGAACACGGATGGGTTTTAGTCAGTAAGAGTCTGACACGCCCTTCCGCTCCACCCAGAGCGGAAGAAGTCATTTTGATGATTTCCCATCCTTAAAAAAAAAAAAAAAAAAAGTGCAAAATCATCGCCTAATACACATCTACCCGGAAAATACACGCATACAACCGACCTAACGCAATTTGAGCCGAAAAGTTGCACGATTTAATCGTACCGATGGCCGACAAAAAGCCCATTATTGCCGATTCTACTCTTATCGTGTTAAGGGCCTGCTTTTAAGTTTGACTAAATCCGAGCACTTTTTTATTGATAAATGAACCCGGTCTGAAGTATCACTCAGCGATGGCAAGACGTTTACCGGAATACATTATTGGAAAACGTAATTTAGTGTTTGGGGATGGACGCTTTTTGTGCCCCAAGTTGCGCCATGTTTTGGAACGGGAAGTCCGGGGATTATGCAAGATTCCGATAAATTATTTAGGGGACCTCTCGTCTATGGTGTATATTTAGATGTTTTTGAACCGATTTTTAAAAGGTGGAGGTTGTGTTATCTTGTGTTTACTATTATGCTATCAAAAAAAAAAACTAAAATAAAACTAAAACCTCATCCTCATATATACACGCTGAAAGTTTAATGGTTGTTTTCCCGCGGCAGAACGATTAGCCATCAGTAGAACTATCGAAACATAAAGTTAAACTTTAAAATAGTTTTAAATAATAACAAAAAAAAATCATAAACTCGAAAGCGTGAGAAGCAATAGTAACTCACTAGAAGTGACGAAGGTACTACTGGCAGAACGATGGCGCGCCGACAAGTGAAAAGCGATTCATAAATGTTCAGAGCAAAATAAGCTCTCGCGCTCTAGCATTTTTTGTTTATCACAATAATTGTAATTGTCTGCCATTTCTTGATTTTGAAATTATTATTTTTCATAAATCGATTGTATTACCAAGACAAACTCATTTTGCAGCGGAAAAACAATAAATAAAATTTCAGCTTGTGTAATAGTCTTCAGTTACTGACTGAGTGACTGACAGACAACGCACAGTCAAAACTACTGGTCGTAGACAACTGAACTTTGGCATATAGGCTCTTTGGGGAGTGTAGGGGAGCGTACGAGCCAGGGTTGCGGAATTTGTTCGAAAGAGTCACCGCGGCCCTGGAAAGCAAAGGGCTTTAGAAGGAACACGGAGGGGTTTTAGTCAGTAAGAGTCTGACACGCCCTTCCGCTCCACCCAGAGCGGAAGAAGTCATTTAATGATTTCCCATCTTTAAAAAAAAGGGGAGCGTACGAAGTCGCGGGCAAAAGCTAGTTTATACATATAATTTAACTGCACTTATGTTCGTTGCTTGACGTGAAAAAAAGTTACTGAATTACAAGTAAATCTCAAACGTTCAGTTGTGAAGGAGGGTTTTCAGAAATGATGTTATGGCAGTAATGAGGCGTCAGGACTAGGCCTGTCAAAACGCTTGTTTGCCGACATTACTTTAAATTGACGTCAATTTCATTTTTACGTATATGGGAATATTGCTTCCTGATTACAGGTGAACTTTCATAAGATATTCGAAATTTGAAATGTCCTTCCTCATTGCCCATTCAGAATTACTTAAATATGTATAAATAAGGAAGTCCTGCGAAAAATGTCATACCTACTTCTGAGCCAGACATTTCTGGCAAAGCCTTGTCTGTCAATAAACGAATGAGTTTAAGATTTTTATTAGTAGACTAATGTCGAATATCAGCGTACCTCTATTGGGGCTGGACTATCGTCAAATACATATATGTTGTTAGGGTCCCGAACATCCCTAAAAGAACTCTTATAGGATCACTCGATTATCTGGCTGGCTGTCCGTCTGTCTGTCCTGTCACAGCCAATTTTCTCCGAATCTGCTGGACAGATTCTGTTGAAATTTGGTACACATATGAACTTCTGTGACCCAAACAAGGACGCGTTACGCAGATAAATACATTTTGAGCATGGGGGTAACTTTTGGGGAATAAACTAGAATACTTTAAAAAAAAGTTTTGTCAACTGTACCATCTTATATATCAAACAAATGGGCTTAGTGTGAGATTTTTAATAATATTTTCTTCATAATTTTAAAAGAATTCTTTACGAAATTATTCAATAAATAAAAAAAAATGAGATAAATTGCCACAATCCCCCCCTTATCTCCGAAACTACTGAACCTTAAATTAAAAAATAAATGCAAGTAATAGTTCAGAAAAACCTATAAGAACTACGGAACCCTTTGGACGCGAGTCTGACTCGCACTTGGCCAGTTTTTCTTTCGTTCTTTCTCTAGCTATCTGCCTACCCCTTCAGTCCCATCGTCTAAATCTATTAACTAAACCCATCTCTTGTACGCCTCCTCAACTTTACAACTCCACAACTAATAAGGATGTACATAAATAAGTGAATAGTATCGACCGTTACCCGATATGTTTGTATTCAGTGGGTAACGTCTGCCAGACGTCAATTAGTCAAGTAATTGATAGATTCGAGGTGGATCCAATAACAAGACTCCATATTTATTTTGCAGTGGTGGTATACGTCAGCGAGTTGATGTTATTTTAACCGACTTCAAAAAAAGTAGGAGGTTCTGAATTCGGTTGTATTTTTTTTTTTGTTTTTTACCTTAGAACTCCGTCATTTATGAACCGATTTGAAAAATTCTTTCATGTACGTTCCGATAGGTCCCATAGAAATTTTGTCAAAATCGATTCAGGAGTTTGTATTTTAAATAAATCAAAATAGCTGAAGAAAATAGAAAATATATCATCCAAGTAAATGAAATTGTGTGTTTGTGGGTGTGGGTGTGTACCACTAAAAAGTGAAAATACAAACTTTTTTACAAAAAAATGCAACCGGCATCCAAAAAAAAAAAAAAAAAACACTACCAAGCATAAAATAACTTTAATTTTTTCGGAAGTCGGTGTTTTTGGTTGTTTCTTCGTAATTTAACACCGACTTCCGACATTCAATTTGTATTTGGAAGTCGGTTGTATTTTTCTGTTAGTTTGTTGTCGTTTTCGAGTTATTAAAGTGCGTTAACCAGTTTTAAGTCCATATCATATAGGCTACAGTGATGTAGGTACAGTCCACGATCGAAAGTCAGGCACAATCAGCCATTGCTAAAGCGTAGAACTTTGTGTGAAGATGGTAAATGGTCCCCGATTAGTTGAAACCGTCATTGTGCGTACGGCTAAAGAACGGAATTCCCTCCAGTAGCCTGCGTTTCTTGATATAGTAGGCGCCAGATAATCGTGGAATATCGGTCATTGACCCACCTACATTTATTGACATTGTTAATTTGAAAAACGGAATTAATGACACAAAACTGTCCCGAATCATCATCTCTCGTGATCCTTAACATTGTCTAATAATGAAAAACGATTCATATTTAATTGTTCAGGTACCTATGAGCAGTTATTAGGGAAAGGTCAATATACTTTATTCCACATTTATCTGGCGCCTACTATAGCTACAACCTGGTGTCAAGAGTGATCAAGCAAGCGTGCTCTATCGTCGACCACATCATATCAGCTTTTTTGATGCTATATTTTAGTTTGTTTTAAGTTTAGTTTATTTGTTAATAATGAATTAAATTAATACCGAACAAAGAGAGAACTCCTTTCGATTTTAATCAACTTATCAATTTGTCTAGCCTTTTCCCAACTATATTAGAGTCGGCTTCCAGTCAAACCGGATACAGCTGAATACCCACCAAAACGAACTCTCTGGGAATAGGGGATAAAAAAAAAAAAAAAATCTACATCATTGTTGTAAATGCAATGCTGGCACTGTTAAATTCTTCGACCGAAGAGAAGGCCAGCTTTCCGGTCGAGTGACGACTCGACTAACTCGCTGATGTCCTGAAAAGTTTGATAAGCACTGGGACCCCACCGTAGGCGCGTGCCTGCGGACGGCGAGCGTTGGGTGGCTCGCTGTCCGATCACCACCAGGCCCGGGTCGACGGCGCGTTGCGTTCCACGCGCACCTCAAAGAGAGTCAGCATAGGAGACGGGGCCCGCTATGGCCAGAGTCTGCCAGGGTTGCGGAATTTGTTCGAAAGAGTCACCGCGGCCCTGGAACGCAAAGGGCTTTAGAAGGAACACGGAAGGGTTTTAGTCAGTAAGAGAATGACACGCCCTCCCTTCCACCTAGAGCGGAAGGAGTCATTTGATGATTTCCCACCTTTAAAAAAGTTGAAGCCAAGCCAAAAGAAGTCGACCCTATGGTTCTAGTGTTTCAACCTTGTGGCGCAGAATACCCCAAACAACGCAAATACAACCAACCTTATTTGTTTGACAAGGGTAAGCAAAATTAGGATACGGTAATATTTTAGGCACATGGTTAATCTCGATTGCAATCCGATTATTGCGATAATTGATTTTGATAACGGTTTGCAATCAAGATTAACGGTATAAGGGTGCCTTATTAAACGTCACTAACAACTTACATCCCGGATTTTAGATTTATGAGGAAACATGTCAATCAATCAATAATCACTTATTTAAATCCACTTCAGATGATGTAGGTACATTTGAAACAAAATTAAAAATTTTAACCAATATCAACTGTCGTGTCCTGTCAATGTCTATTTCAAAATTCTTTTAAATTGGTTCAGCGGTTTAGGCGTAAAAACGGAACAAACAGACAGACAGAGTTACTTGCGCATTTATAATATTATTATCACAGCCTTGTAAGTTTTCTAAAAGTAGAGACCGGTCAAACAAATCCATAAATAGAGGTACATAGATACAAAGACAGAAACGTCAATACACAGTGTTTGATTACAGCGAACACAAAGAGAATGTTTCCGTCTAGAGTGAGATAGTGTGCCGCCATTGTCTTATACCGCTGATAATGTACCTCCAAGATACTGTATCCCTGGTAGCCTGGTTCATTATCAGAAAGAGAGATGACACTCGTTTTAATTGATAATCTTGTTTTAACTAAAGAGGAGTCCGCGGGTCGATCTTTGGGTCAGAAAATTATAATTATTGTGTTTATTTAATTTAATGACCAATGGTGCATATGGGAATAAATCTTATTTAATTGAATTTCTTAAATGTTTGCATTGTCATTGTAACTGTGTGTATAATTAATTAGTATGAGTTTTGTAACTTGATTATGAATCAATAATAATAATAACAATAAGCAACGCTTTCCGAGTTCGGTCTGTGGTTGGGAGACCATCTTGACATACCAAGACTCCGCCACGCCTCGGAAAGCACGTTAAGCCGTTGGTCTCGTCATTTGAACATATTTGACAGTCGTTACACTTGGGGGAGGCCTATGTCCAGCAGTGGACGTCTTTCGGCTGATATGACGATGATGATGAAGCTTCGTGTAATATATTAGAACTTTACTGCTTCCAGTTTAATTGAAATTATAATAAGCATTTCCTGGGTAGTATGATATCGTTTAGTCGGAATGGTGGTCTGATTTTCAGGTTTCTGACAACCCGTCACGATGGTATTCATAATGATAAGAATAAAAGTTTTTGAACTGGTTTAAATCTTTAGGAAATTCTTTGTAGCAGCTCAGGGAGCTCGCTTTTAACCAACGAAATAGAAGTATTATAATCCTTCTACACAAGGAATGAACGAAAAACCATTTATTTGACACAGGTTTACAATATCTTGTAAATCAAATTCTTTTCCCTAGAGCACCTTATTCCCGATTTATCAAACATCAGGCCTATTTCTCCTCATTTTGACAGTCTTTAAACAAGTCCCGACCTTTAGACTCCCTGTAAACATCCAACTACCTACACGTAAGGTAAAACGCACGTTTTTCAGTGAATAGGCCCCTAACACAAAAGAGGCACTGCGATGATGCTCATGTAACTCTCTAGTCCACGATGTTTCTGCAAACGAATGTTCGAGAATCTTTTGAAGAATACACCGTCTTTTTTTCATAATACAACCTTTTTATTTCTTTACTTTTTTGTACGTAAAGAAAAATTGCGGATTGTGTTCTAAATACAAAAAAGCTGATTCATAATAACTTTTGTAGTCTATGTGGTTTTTTTTTTAAATATATGCCTGTCTCACGTCACGTGTCCTGACGCGAGTTTAACATTTTTTACCCATCCCAAAAGTGCACAACGCCGCTAAAGAAGTTTTCACTTCAAAAAAAAAACAAGATAGGTCATTAAGTGAAGTCGTATTTTTCATGACATAGTCATGAGGGTTATCAAAATGAATGTCTCGAAGAAACGTTCCCAAAAATGTACTCACTAAATTATTTTCATTTAGTCACAGATTCGATGCCACCAACTGCATCGGCCTGCTTAAAAAGTGACTTGTTTGGAGCCTTCTATTCATTAAAACAAGTATTTTTTTTTGTTTAAATGTATTCCCTTCTTGCATCATCATCATTATCTTCCTGCCCGTATCCCATGTTACTTGTTACTTTTTTTCTTCCATTCTGTCCTGTCAACCGTCACGCTATCACTAACAGTATTCCCTACTTGCATGCAGTTTACTTATTCTGTGCGTGTCATAAAATAGCTTGTAGAAAGAGCCTGTTGGCAGCTGTCACATATTCCTAAACTTTTCCTGGCTTACTTCCAAGATATTGCCGTGTGAGTTTATCAATGTTCCATTGTGTACCCATTTTAGTGATAATTTATGATACGGGCTGTTACAGCATCCGTTGTGAGAGACGCGCGTCATCTGAATTTTAACTCACCTTTATACCTTTCTGGGTATCTAGCAGGTTGAAATTGAAATACACACCACCTGGAACTGATTATCCCTACATATTACAAAAAATAATCCCCCGCCGCGTCTGTCTGTCTGCTCGCGATAAACTCAAAAACTTCTTAACAGATTTTCATGCGGTTTTTACCAATAGATGGGGCTATTCATGAGGAAGGTTTAAGTGTATAATTCGTCCGGAAATTCTTACGGGAACGGGAACAATGGGATATGCGCGTACGAAGTCGCGGGCAAAATCTAGTTTGAAATTCTTAATGTTACGGGTGCCCCATAGTCAGTTTGATGCATAAAAGTGCTTAAAATCGATTTGTTTTTAACTGTTTAGTATTTTTTTATGGTCCATTTGATCACACAGGCGTCTCAACTCTAAAGATTATCAACATCGAGTTATGCCAGAATGGATAATCCCAAAACAGTCTTTCATAATTTATTTTGAAATCGTTTAATATCATAATTTAAACCTTTGTGTGATGAGCATGATCATTTGTTCTGTGTCTGGGTGTAATTTGTGTATAATATGTATGTATTAAGAAATATATAAGTATGTTTATCAGTTGTCTGGTTGCCATAGCACAGGCTCTGCCTAGTTTGGGATCGGATGACCGTGTGTGAGTTGCCCGAAGACATATATATGTATTTATATATAATATGTAAGAGGTAATAATGACCATAACATCCTAGGTGTCGCATCCGTTCCACGACCTCTCTATTCTTCAAAGCAAAAAAACTGAACTTGACTGAGCAAACATTAGCTTCTCAAACTGGATTCCGTATGAATGGCGTCTGAAGCTACAGCTACACAGAGCCGTCGAGCACTGCTTTGACTTGGCAGCCCTGAATGGAAGGCCAGTTGACTGTCTGTGACTAATGTGCGTTTAAACTAAGTATTTTATAAGGCTTTTGTGAAATTATATGTGGGGAAGTATTAGGTTAGGTTAGGCTTGCGCCACGATCTGGGGGACCCGAGCACCGCCTGTTGGCGGTTGTACGTGGGGATCGTGCGATCGATGGCCCTTTATGGGGCCCCATCTGGGCGGCAGACCTGACGGCCAGCACCATCACTGTTCTGCGGAGGCCGCAGAGGGTGATGGCCGTCAGAGTCATCAGGGGATATCGCACGATCTCCTACGAGGCGGCTTGCGCACTGGCCGGATCTCCGCCGTGGGACCTGGAGGCGAAAGTGCTCGCGTCACTGCATAGGTGGCGCGAGGGCGCGCGGGCGCGCGGCGAAAGACTGACGCAGCAACACTTGGAGTTGCGTCGGTCGCAGCTGCGCGAGGTCCTGGTAGCGGAATGGCGGGACAGGCTTTCGAGCCCTTCCGCCGGCCTCATCACCATCGAGGCCATCCGGCCAGTGCTCGACCTGTGGCTCGGGAGAAGGCACGGCTCTCTGACGTTTCGTGCGACGCAGGTCCTCTCGGGGCATGGCTGCTTCGGGAGGTTCTTGTGTCACATAGGCAGGGAGCCGGACGCTCGATGCCACCACTGCGTCGACTGTCGGGAGGACACGGCGCGGCATACGCTGGCAGAGTGTGCCGCTTGGGAGGAGCCGCGCCGTGCCCTCATCTCTGTGGTAGGCGGTGACCTCTCGCTGCCAGCCGTAGTCCATGCTATGGTCGGCGGTGAGGAGTCCTGGGACGCGGTGGTCTCCTTCTGCGAGACAGTTATCGCGCAGAAGGAGGCTGCGGAAAGGGAGAGGGAGATCACAACCGCTCTCCCTGCCCGCAGCAGGCGCATCGGGCGTCGGAGGAGGGCATACGCTGTCCTCTTCCGGCCCCTCTAACTGGGTCCAGGGGCGGCGGACTTGGGGATGTCTGTCGCCCCCCACTCATCCGGACCCGAGGCGGCGGCGCGTGGTGTTCCCGTGCGCCCCTCTTTGACGTAGCGAGGGGAGTTAAACACCTCACTCCCCTCGCCGACGCGAGGTGGCCCGCAGAGGCGGGCCGGCACCAGCCGGGGATTGCGGAAGTCGCATACGTTCCCGCGATCCCCGGCGTAGGTGGGAGATGGAACACCGGGGTGGTTTTAGTCAGTAAGAGTCTGACAGACCCCTCCACCCGCCCCAGGGTGGAGGATTTCCATGAGGATTTCCCCCCGAGATCAAAAAAAAAAAAAAAGGCTTGCGCCACGATCTGGGGGACCCGAGCACCGCCTGTAGGCGGTTGTACGTGGGGATCGTGCGATCGATGGCCCTTTATGGGGCCCCATCTGGGCGGCTGACCTGACGGCCAGCACCATCACTGTTCTGCGGAGGCCGCAGAGGGTGATGGCCGTCAGAGTCATCAGGGGATATCGCACGATCTCCTACGAGGCGGCTTGCGCACTGGCCGGATCTCCGCCGTGGGACCTGGAGGCGAAAGTGCTCGCGTCACTGCATAGGTGGCGCGAGGGCGCGCGGGCGCGCGGCGAAAGACTGACGCAGCAACACTTGGAGTTGCGTCGGTCGCAGCTGCGCGAGGTCCTGGTGGCGGAATGGCGGGACAGGCTTTCGAGCCCTTCCGCCGGTCTCATCACCATCGAGGCCATCCGGCCAGTGCTCGACCTGTGGCTCGGGAGAAGGCACGGCTCTCTGACGTTTCGTGCGACGCAGGTCCTCTCGGGGCATGGGTAGTTCATGCTATGGTCGGCGGTGAGGAGTCCTGGGACGCGGTGGTCTCCTTCTGCGAAACTGTTCTGGCGCAGAAGGAGGCTGCGGAAAGGGAGAGGAAAATTTCAACCGCTCTCCCAGCCCGCAGCAGGCGCATCGGGCGTCGGAGGAGGGCATACGCTGCCCTCTTCCGGCCCCCCTAACTGGGTCCAGGGGCGGCGGACTTGGGGATGTCTGTCGCCCCCCACTCATCCGGACCCGAGGCGGCGGCGCGTGGTGTTCCCGTGCGCCCCTCTTTGACGTAGCGGGGGGAGTCAAACACCTCACTCCCCCCGCCGACGCGAGGTGGCCCGCAGAGGCGGGCTGGCACCAGCCGGGGATTGCGGATGTCGCATACGTTCCCGCGAGCCCCGGCGTAGGTGGCAGATGGAACACCGGGGTGGTTTTAGTCAGTAAGAGTCTGACAGACCCCTCCACCCGCCCCAGGGTGGAGGATTTCCATGAGGATTTCCCCCCGACATAAAAAAAAAGGCTTGCGCCACGCGAGTGTGGGTGTGGGAGCGAGACCGTTTTGCGGATATTTCTTCTTCTATGTTTTTGTCAAGACACTTATTATATTTTTTATTAGTATCTATTTCCACATGAACAGTGGGCTTGGTTTCCGTACGTCATGTCCTAGGTGACCACTGAAAATCAGCGCCGTACTGTGGGGTCCCCCACGGCACAGCATTATGCTGAGTGGAAGCCATTTTGCCACAACCACGACATGCATCTACTTTATACCTACTCAAAATTTTGTAATTTTTTTTTCTTATTCAGTTTTTAACGTGTCTTTTCTAATATAATTTAAGAACTACTAACACTACCGTTTAGGGTTTAGTTTAAGAAAAGTAAAATGAAGTATGTGGGTGGGTATGTCGTTTTGTGACAATTAAATACTTTTTCTTTCTTTTTTCTTTTTTTACTGCTACTACTACGACTACGACGATGACACTACTAATACTACGATAACAACTACTACGACGACTTCTTTTTTATTTAAGGGAGGGAAATCATCAAATGACTTGTTCTGCTCTGGGTGGAGCGGAAGGGTGTGTCAGACTCTTACTGACTAAAACCCATCCGTGTTCCTTCTAAAGACTACTACTAATATAATTTGATGTGTAATCAGTACCTATACTTAATATCAAATATATGTACTGGACACACATCAAATTAACCAGAGCGTACAAACGTTTACTCACACATATCGATGCGTCACGAACTCAAATTGTTGCTAAAATAATAATGAGCTACATATTTTGCTGTGCATTTCGGATTAGGGTTAGAATTTTTAGTTTTGATTTACTGTGAAATACTAGCCATGTATTAATAGTGCACCCGTTTTTGCCAGTTACGATAGCTCCAATTTAATCGGGGCGAATCTATTGCTGTTAAATCTAGCTCTAGCTGCTAGGTTTCTCATTCTTAACGTCTATTTTTTTTGTGTTCACGTTAATCATCATCATCATTTCCGCTGAAATACGAGAGGCCTCCCCCAAGTGTCACCACTCTGGCCGATCCTGTGCGTCTCGCATCCAGTGGATTCTCGTGCCTTTGATTTTGTGGGAGGCCTTCCAAGGCTTCGTCTTCCAGTACGTGAATTCCACTCCAGAAACTTTAGACCACTTCGACTATCTGTTCTTCCACTTAAGGGCCGGCGCTCACTGCCGGCATGGCACGGCAGGTTGTGCTACGGCTATCCCGCGTCATTCCGTGGCATCGCGCGGCATGCCGTGGCATCTCGCGGCATGCTGTGGCATCCCGCGGCATTCCGTGGTATCTCGTGGCATCGTACTGAAAGCCAAAATAACTGCTGCGCAAGTTTCAACCATATTTCTACTAATTTAGCAATCATAATTCCTCGACACAAAGTGACCCGTTACGTCTCGCGGGATGCAATGGCGCACCGCGGCATCCCTTGGAATGAAACGGTATGACACGTCATGCCGCAGCATGCAGCGGCGCGTCGCGGCATCGTGGTTTCGAAATAAAGGAACATGAATTCAAAATCATTGAAATAAGATTTAAAATAACTTGATTAGTAATAAAATCCTTTGCCATGATACGCCGTCCTAAGTTTGGCGATTCTTCGCACTAGTACTTTGATTAAAACGTTTAGGGCTGGTTTAATATGATTTTAACCCAAGAATAACTATGGCTGTTTGTCATATTCTTAATACAAAAGATGTCTAACCACCTGAATTGTTCCTCAAGTAAAGATTTTCTACTGTTGATAAAGTCAAAGTCAATTCATTTATTTCAACTAGACCATTAAAACTTAAAAGGCACTTTTGAACGTCAAATTTATGGTTTAAAATAAAAATATAAGTGACTCTAGTTGTCCATTCGCAAAAAGTAGATTTTTATGGAGAAGAACGGACAAGAAACTCCATAGTTACTCTTTTCAAATATAAGGTTTACAATTCAAAATTCAAAAAAAAAAAAACAAAATTCAAAAGTAATTTATTTAAATTAGGCTGAGTGCCAGCACATTTTGAACGTCAAAGTTCTACATAAAGACAGTACATATTTTGTATACAATATTCGGTCCTTATTCATAATATTTGTACCCGTCTAAGAGGTTTTCAAGTCGAAGTCCCAAGAGTCACCAAAATTCAAATGATAAAAAACAAAAAAAAAAAAAACAAAACACGCTCTCAAAACGGCTATTAAATAAACAGAATCTTCGAGAACAAATACATTGACTTTGAAGCTCATCCTTATTTGTGCCATAAATGATCCTAAACTTTGGGGCCAGGAGACTCGTTAAGGCAATTTGTTTAAACATGTCCCTCACAAGACTGGTAGAATAGGGCCCAGTGGAGCTATCGAGGACATTAAAATTACTTATCTTTCAACTTGGTCTCTTAGGTAGGGAGTCAAAGATCTTTTAATGGCTCGGTTGCTAAGATAAGATTTGCTTACTAAGTATATGTAAGTGGGTAATTAGTTCTAGTCTAGCACATTGGGAGCCTAATGTAACTTAAGCCTTTGCGACGTTAATATTTTTAGCCCGTTGTGCTGACCTTCTGAACGCTGTTGTCACGTATACATGACAAGCAAGCGCGTGCCCTGTACGCCAAACGTCACAAATATGGGACAAAAAGTACAACGAATTTGTGGCTTGGCGTTGGGGGTACGCCGATGCGTTTATACGGGTATATTTATTTATTTAAATACACTAGTATTTAAATAAATAAATATACCGCCCGCGGCTGCGCCCGCGTTAATGTCGGAAATTATCCCAAGGGAACATACTCCCGGGATGAAAAGTAGTAACCTATGTGTTATTCCAGACTATAATCTACCTCTGTGCCAAATTTCATCGAGATCCGTTCAGCCGTTCTGACGTGAAAGAGTAACAAACATCCATCCATCCATCCATCCATCCATCCATCCATCCATACTTACAAACTTTCGCGTTTGTAATATTAGTCGAGAATCCACTGGATGCGAGACGCACAGGATCGGCCGGAGTGGCGACACTTGGGGGAGGCCTCTCGTATTTCAGCTGAAATGATGATGATGCTTAACTTGAACTCAGAATATACAAAAAAGTTTTCATTTCTTTTTTGTATATTCTGAGTTCAAGATTAAGAAGAAACTTAGCAGCAAGGGCACAGACTCTAGACTCTGTGCCCTTGCTGCTAAGTTTCTCACTCTTGTGAGCTCTTGACATCTTGAACTTGCTGCTAGGTTTAATACGTGTCTGGTTATCAGCCATAGATTCGCCCCGATTAAATTGAAAATATCATAACTGGAAAATAATAGGTGTAGGTACTCATTAATAAACAGCTAGTATTTAACTGTAAACCAATTTTTTTTCCCATTATAAAAAAACTAATCTTAATAAAAAATACTGATTTCACAGCAAAATAGTTACCTCAAAATATTATTATTTTAGCAACAATTTGAGTTCGTGATGCATCGATATGTGTGAGTATTACATTTGTACGTTCTGGTTAATTTGATGTGTAATTAGTATCTAAATGCGATATGAAAATAATATTTTAGTACTTTGGACAACTTTTTTGTCGCGCATTAGAGGAAAAAATATAAAATAGTATTGATGCATATTTTCGGATTTTTCTGATATTGTTTTTTTTTTGTTTGCATTACAATAATTATTTTGATGTAAAAATAATTAATTGATGTAAATAAATTGACGGGAAGTATGCGGGAAGTAAGAATTGACGGGAGTTTTTTGACGTGCATTTAAAAATAAGTCTCAATAAATCGCTACCGGTCTCCTAAGAACCAACTGAAGTGTAGCTAGATGACAAGAAAAGACGAAACGAAAAAGTCACTTTACAAAATCTCCGAACAATAGACGCCGTCCATTTTCTTGTAAAATAAAATGCTCACAAAAAAGCCAATCAATAAGACTTATAGCAAATCGTCAAAGTACCGCGGAGGGTAGCTCAACAATAGTCGTCCGTCCTTCCTTCCTTAAGGAAATGAGCCTAGTAAGTCAACTGAGAAGTGGTTCTACGTGTTAGGATGTCGATGTAATATGACAATTCAGTCGCTAGGCCAGTTTTTGGGGTAGCTACCTTACAAGATCAAATAGGTATTGTTGGACGACCTGAATGTATTGTATTTTTGGACTATCTTTGAAGGAGTATTTACCGGATTTTCAGCAAATAATATAGGTCTAACTAGATCGTTGTATGTGCTTTATACAAAAAAGAGTCCGTTGACGAAAATTTGCAATACAGGGTGTAAGATAGTAGACTAAACGTGAAACTAAAAAATAATTGTCTAGTTTTGAATACATAAAATATAAGGCCGGTTGATTTCGCGATTTCTGGCTTCTTCAAATCGTAAATTTGTTCATAATGCCGTGTTCAAAAGCCACTTTTCAGACTTTGAGTTTAATCTGTTAAAAGTTGTAGATATGCCACCGGAAAATTGCAGACTACGTAGGATTGTATATACGTCTTTATTAGTTTATAATTTCTCGATTTTTTTTTTCAAGCCGATTTTTTCATAAAAACCAAAATACCCGTCTTTTTTTTTAAAAAAACAAGGTTTACAATTTTCACGCGATATTTTAACAATTTTATGGCCTTTGCAATTTTCCGGTGACAGAAATATTTTCATTAAAAAAAACGAAAGCGGAATGACAATCCCAAATAGTCCACTATAGTAGGCGCCAGATAATCGTGGAATAATGGACATTTTTAATTTGAAAAACGGAATTAATGACACAAAGCTGTCCCGAATCATCATCTCTCGTGATCCTTAACATTGTCTAATAATGAAAAACGATTCATATTTAACTGTTCAGGTACCTATGAACAGTTATTAGGGAAAGGTCAATGTACTTTATTCCACATTTATCTGGCGCCTACTATAGTCCTCATTGAACTCTGTTAAAACCGTAAGGCTATACACCCTTACAAACAACGCACAAAATGCCTGTGTAAAAACATGATACCTCGATCGATACATTATCAAACTTACAGCAACACAGCCCTGCCTACCCCGCAACAGGAAAAAGATTAGCGAAGTTATATTCGTTACTTATTGTTGTTTTTGCTCAAATCTCTTCATGAATTTTAATATGAAAAGTAGATTCTACTGTATCGTATGCAACGTTTGCTTTTCTCGCTCCTTTCGGCACTTACAAGTAGGGATGTAACTCAGCTTCGGCTCTGGCTCCGATAACTCCGGTTCCGACTTCAGCGCCAATCTCTCTCTCTATTGTGATCTCTCTCTATCACTCAATGACTCCGATTACCGAGAACTTCCAACTGAAATTACAACTCCGGTTCCGACTTCAGCGCCAATCTCTCTCTCTCTATTGTGATCTCTCTCTATCACTCAAAGGTTTGCTGCTAGAAAACTCATTTTTGAGTTTAGCTCGCCTTTGTACATAAACTATTTAAATCACTGTTAAATATAAGCTGTTATGGTGTTCAAAAGAGAATTAAAGAATAATTTTAAATCGGAGGATTTAATCGATTTAAAAGAGGTCGAAGCATAGAGGATAGCAATTGAAACGCTGCATGCGGCGGTTGCCATACGCGGTTTTACGCCTATGTAGGTTTTTTTTTATCTTGATCTCTTTCTTCTCTTTGTCTCTCTCTTTCTGTCATTTTTAGGGTTCTGGAACTCTATATGGAAAAACGGAACCCTTATGGTTTGGTTGTTTGTCTGTCTGTCACAGCCGATTTTCTCCGAATGTAAGTGATCCAAATACAAATACATTTTGAAAATAGTGTCCCTTTTTGGGGGAAAAACTAGAAAACTTAAAAAAAATGATTTCAGAACTGTTCCGGATGACGTATCAAATTAAAGGTCGTATAGTGAGGGTTTCTAATATATGTTTTTCATGATTTTAAAATAAATGGTTTTGAAGTTATTCAAGCAATTAGATGAAAAGTGTCCACTTTTCTCCGTAACTACTTTTTTTTAGTTTACAAGAATACGTATAAGAAGCCTTTGGTTTAAAAGTAACACGTTACAAAAATGAGATTCGTTCGGAACCCTTTGCTTGCGAGTCCGTCGCACTTAGCCGGTTTTGTATCTCTTTTAAATATTTGAAATGATTTGGGCTGACTAAATTATATTAATCCTATTTTATTTTGTTATGCCTGTCTTTAACACATCTCTCTCCTGCCTTCAATTCCGATTTCAGTTCTGATTCCGACAAACTAAATTCAAAAACTCCGACTTTGACTTCGGTTCCGATAAAACCACATCCGCAACATCCCTACTTAAAAGTACCGTTTGGTACCGATAAGTGCTGTTTGGTACCGATACCGATAAGTATCGTTGTGACTTGTTGTCGGTATCGTGATATTTAAATGGTAATCAGGGCTTGAGGAAAATCATGAAGAGACTGATATTTTCCGCGTTTGCAAGTACAACAACACAAAATCCTAAAAGTAGATGCCATCTTATTTTAACCTACATAAGCTTAAGACTAACGGCTAGTCTTAATAACGTTATCTACCTTTGACCAACTGTCAAATTAGCTACCAAAAGTAGCTGAAACGTCATGTTTCCCTTTAAAACACGACGTTCCAGCTACTATTATTAACTGGTAGCTAATTTATTATTAACTAGCTGCCACCAGCAGCTCCGCCCACGTGAATGTCGAAAATTATCCCAAGGGAACATACTCTCGGGACTCAAACAGTCTATATACCAAATTTCATATTAATCGGTCCAGCCGTTTGCACGTGAAGAAGTAACAAACGTACACATACTCACAAACTTTCGCCTTTATTATATTAGTGTGATGTGATACGTCATTGAAATCGTCCGTAAGTACCTATTTAATCTATACTTACACTAATAGGTACTCGTATTATAAATGCGAAAGTATTTCTGTCAGCCTGTTTGTTACCTTTTCACAGCTTAACGGCTGTACAGATTTGGATAAAACTTCGCGAACCGGTAGGTTATTTACTGGATTAGGACATAGGGTAAAAATCTCGCGAGAATTTTCCTTTGGGATTAATTTCACTGACCGCAACAAGGATTACTTAACAAAGTCAAAGTCAAAACGTTTATTTCAATTGGGCCAGTAAACGGCACTTTTGAACGTCATCGTTTACAGTTCAGTAAAAATAATAATATTACATTAATAAAGTGACTCTACTGTCCACTCGGAAAGGTAGATTCTTATGAAGACCTTACCTAAATTGATCCACGTTTCTCTTATTATTTAGCAAGGACTCTCCATAACGCATATCTCTGTACGAACACAAAAAATTACAATTCTCACAAAACATAATAAATAAAAACATGAGAGAAGTACGCAAAAGTCTCGACTTGCCAACTTATTCACAACTTTGATCATTTAAAGCCACAGTGAACACTCGTAATCAACTGTCTTGTTTATGTTCAACAGTTAACAGCTAAACTCGCCTTAACGATGCTTTACAACTGCGAGGTACAATG
This sequence comes from Mamestra brassicae, assembly GCA_905163435.1. Lineage (NCBI taxonomy): Eukaryota > Metazoa > Arthropoda > Insecta > Lepidoptera > Noctuidae > Mamestra > Mamestra brassicae. The sequence continues at coordinate 15,094,424 of LR991008.1, read as the reverse complement.
TCTTTGATGACAGGAATAGGGTATATACATGAAAAAAATATTTATTATCTAAACAGTTTATCTAGAAATATACAAACATACATATAATACTAACAGTGAAAATAGAATTGAAATTGACCGAAAAACAAACGAGATAAAACTATTTTAAACAAATGTATCTGTCCCTCTCGCGAAAACGCTGTTTTGTATGGCAGCTGTATAGGCGTCATAGTATTTGACGTCACAGTTGGTATCGTACTTCTCTTTCTAATTGTCAACTTTGAAGCTTAATAACTTCATCGCTGATGAAGGTATTTTAAAAATTATTTTATAATTGTTTACTATATATAGTAGGCGCCAGATAAATGTGGAATAAAGTATATTGACCTTTCCCTAATAACTGTTCATAGGTACCTGAACAATTAAATATGAATCGTTTTTCATTATTAGACAATGTTAAGGATCACGAGAGATGATGATTCGGGACAGCTTTGTGTCATTAATTCCGTTTTTCAAATTAAAAATGTCAATAATTGTAGGTGGGTCAATGACCGTTATTCCACGATTATCTGGCGCCTACTATAGAGATAATAAGTATTTTATTCTGAAAATAAAAAAAATGCATGCATATTCCCTATATTGAGCAAAAGTGCATTTTAAAACATAAAAAGTGTTAAGCGATTGTTGATTTGAGTTCTGTTAATTGCCCGTCGGATTCTTTGTTCCCTGATATTAACAACCGGGGGTCTTTAAGGCAGTCGTAGACCAAGTCTTCGTTTATCATCAGGCGAGATTGTGGTCAAACCTGAGCCTGTCTTCATCATTATCATCATCATATCAGCCGAAAGACGTCCACTGTTGGACATAGGCCTCCCTCAAGTGTCGCCACAACAACCGGTCCTGTGCGTCTCGCATTCATCGGCTTCCCGCGACCCTCACCAAGTCATTGGTCCACCTTGTGGGAGTCTTTCTTAACCCTAACTGAAACTAAAATGCGAAAGCGGTTCCAAGTCCCATCCCACCCATCACCCCTAAATCGCCGAACCGATTTTAATGAATTTAGTTACAGAGATAGATTAAGTCCGCCCATGTACCACTATTGTACATAAAGTTTAAATAAATAAATAAATAGATGTTTTTTCTGGACGGTTATCAGCAGAGATCGGAATAGGTAGACTATATTTACAGAATGTTCGTGGAAGTAAGTAACATAGAATTGAAAATACCTCCTCTAAAATCCTACTACTTTACTTTTAGTGAGCAAACTCGCGGCAAAAGCTATCCATATTTTGATTTTTAAGCAGTTTTTAGCACTGACAGAATGTCCTATTGTTGCGATTCCATTAACTTAGAGACCATTAAAATCAATTCAATCTCCATCAACCCAAGGACCACCTAATAGAACAAATGCCTATCCTACTCGACAGGCCCAAAACTTATTCATGAATCTAATAGCGATCGACAAGAAAAATTCTTTTCATCCGAAACGAATCGATTTCTTTCATAAAATCGTCCTTTTGTTCAGGAGCCATACTTTGAAGAGAACAGGGCTTAATTATCGATACGATGAAGTAATTTCTATGCAAAAACTAAGCTCATAAAATAGCCACAAGTGAGGTTTTTTTACTTAGCTATTAAACTGCTGTTGGATATTGTAGTCGGAGTAAAAATGGCAGTAATAGTTAGAAATTGCTGGGTTTTTTGCGGAGTCAAATCTTCTGGTAAAAGAGGAATAAGAGTCGCTGTGCCGAGAAATTTGTAGGACCAGATGAGGAGAACAATTCTCTGAATCTGTTTTCCTGAAACCTGAACCTCCCATGTTGTGGACATGGGAGGTTTTAAGCCAAGAGTGAATAGATTGCTTCTCGGCAATCGTGCTCATCGTCGACCACATTATCGTTTTCCATCAGGTCAATCCTAATAATAACAATAATTTATTCAAATCAAAACGTCTACAAAAGTGTACATTTAGTCAACAGTAATAATATTTTCCATGCAATTGCCTAAAAATAAACTAAAACTAAGATATTTTTATTCAATTCAATTCAATTTTTTATTGCGAACTAAGTGTACAGAATTTTGAAGATGTTAACAATAGGTAGGATCTTAGAACTTAGTTGCCTATTAAGGCATTGCAATTTAAAAGGTTTATACATAGAAAATAAAAAATAAAGATTATACATGGTCAATACTACAATTTTTACAGTTAACATTCTACTATATTATCATTATTCATGCAACATTCAATTTATACTATATTATACTATTCTTATAATTTATTTCACAATATATTATCACAATCATTTGAATATTAAATAATTATTTCTCTTCAAGCAATTCTTTTACAGAATAATAGGCCTTTTTAATCAGGAAGTCTTTTAGCTTCCTTTTAAAAATAATAATTGAATGTAGGCTCTTAATGTCTATGGGTAACTTATTATACATATATTTGTATGCCCATAGAAAAAATACTATTGCTATATACTGCAGTTGGGATATTTTATTGCGTAATGTATTTTAAGTCTACTACTTGTTAATGTGTCATAGCTACTGATGTTTGATTTTACTAAAATTGAAGCCGTGTAGATATATAGAGCAGGGAGGGTTAATATCTTGAGGTTTATAAAATGAGGTTTACATGTATCTGTTTGGTGTATCCCACATATTGATCTATACACTTTTTTTGTGCCTTGAATGCAATTTCTTTATTTGTTGAGTATCCCCAGTATAGTATCCCATAAGGTGGAGTGGATCCCACATAGGCATGATAAGCACTAAGTAGTGTGGTTTGGTTGGATACTTATTTGAGCATATAGAGGGCCATAAGAGAATTGATTTAATTTGTTTATTAAACATGCAATTAACGGTGGTTCGGAATTGCAAGGTTAGATAGCGATCCGCCCGATCTAGGTTACTTTAAACCTGTGTTTCAGGCCATCTCTTTACGATCCAATTACATTGGGACAATACAATTTAAAGTTAAATTATGAATACATAAATAAAAAATAAATTATCTATTCTAAGCAACTACGAGAAAAAGCTTAATGGTACATTAATAGCTAAAACTAAGCCTATGTCGTTATACAAAAGTAAACACTTACGAGGGGATTAAATATCATCATGCCAATATTTCTAGAAGTTTTTCTGTGTCTATGTAATTGAGTAACATTAAATATTCTGACAACATCTTGCTACATTTTGTATACCTTACACTATAGAAGTTGTTGACCTTGTTGAGCCTATTATATAGAAAAGGTCCTATGAATACATAAATACGATTCGATCGATCCTATTATCGTATCACTAATTTAAAAAAAAACCACAACAATCTTTATCACTAATCTATGGCTGTAATGGCGAGCATCTACGTGGATAGAATAGAATAGAATGGAATCGAATGGAGTCGAATGGAGTCGAATGGAGTCGAATGGAATCGAATGGAGTCGAATGGAATCCAATGGAATCGAATGGAATCGAATGGAATCGAATGGAGTCGAATGGAGTCGAATGGAATCGAATGGAGTCGAATGGAATCGAATGGAATCGAATAGAATAGAATACTCTTTTTTATGTACACCATGGAAGTTCAGAAAATAAAGATGAAAAAAACATTACATAGGGTGACATAATGGGCGGCCTTATCGCTAAAAGCGATCTTTTCAAGACAACCATTCCCATACTTATGTAACATTTTCCGTATCATGTGAGAACAAAATTTAAATTCAAGTTCATGCTGGACAACAATGTCCTACAATAAATCAAAATCATCGCAAAATGATTACTGTCTGAACAATCGTAGTGATCAATATTCATTCGTCAAATCAGTCATTCACAGTTATTTTACCTTCAAATCAAACCTTTTCATCAACTGACAAAAAAAATCTCGATTACAAATCAAGGTGAAATCAGTTTTTATTCTTTTGCCCAACGACTGCTATTGACGATAGGCATCGAAACATTCCCGGAAAATACTGAAATGTATCAATACAGTTACATTGAATTCCCTACAGATTTTATTACGATTTATTCTGTTTAGAATTTCAGATTTCATTAAAAAAAGTTATTGTCAAATATTGACACTTCGCGCGAAATCCCAACATGTAACTGGCATACAAAGGAATAAATGTAAAAAAAAAAACTTACCCCAGAGAAATAACTTCGTTCGAGACCGAATGAATATTTGAACGAATGTACGAAATAATTTGAATCGATCAGATGTCAATGTGGTTGTCTAATTTAGGCAGATTGGAGGGTAGTCGAATGATTTATTATTTAAAGTAAAATGTCGGATGTAACTCCGGGTACTAATTATTGGGATGCAAATTAAGAGCCTTCTAATTAGTGTTTCGTAATTAATTTGTAGTGTTCTAGAGTTTTGGTCTGTTGCGAAAGTTCTTCTATAACTATGTTAATTTTAAGGAACGTTGAATAATGGATGGGTCGAAGAATACCTCTTCCCAAGTCTTCTCTCTGCTCGTTGCTGAAAAGAAGATAGAACCCCTAGTAAAGATGTAACTATGTAATTTTGTTATTTAATTTTTTGGTATGCGTCATGCTTGGCGCAAATAAACTCTTTTTCTTTCTTTCTTTTCTTTCCATGTTTAAAAACACCAATTATCACAACTAATTAAAAATATAATCATTTTACATTCGGGTCTGATAGACCCAACCAGGCAAACCGCGTAACATATTGCCACCACGCATGCCGGGGGTTAACATAGTACTCGGTGTCACCACTGCGTCGACTGCCGGGACGACACGGCGCGGCATACGCTGGCTGAGTGTGCCGCTTGGGAGGAGCTGCGCCGTGCCCTCATCTCTGTGGAAGGCAGTGACCTCTCGCTGTCGGCCGTGGTCCGTTCTATGGTCGGCGGTGAGGAGTCCTGGGACGCGGTGGTCTCCTTCTGCGAAACAGTTATCGCGCAGAAGGAGGCTGCGGAAAGGAAGAGGGAAATCTCGACCGCTCTCCCGGCCCGCAGCAGGCGCATCGGGCGTCCGAGGAGGCTACGCTGCCCTCTTCCGGCCCACTAACTGGGTCCAGGGGCGGCGGACTTGGGGATGTCAGTCGTCCCCCCATTCATTCGTCCGGACCCGAGGTGACGGCGCGTGGTGTTCCCGTGCACCCCACATTGACGTCGCGGGGAGAGTCAAACACACTAAACTCCCCGTTGACCCGAGGTGGCCCACAGAGGCGAGCCGGCCGGGGATTACGGAAGTCGCATACGTTCCCGCAATCTCCGGCGTAGGTGGAAGATGGAACACCGGGGTGGGTTTAGTCAGTAAGAGTCTGACAGACCCCTCCGCCTGCCCCAGGGCGGACGACATCCATGAGGATTTCCCCGTTAAAAAAAAAGTGTTGAAACAGTCAAACACCGAGCCAACATTTTAAACGTAAAAAGTCTACCCTAATAAAACATGACTTCTCAATTCAATCATGACCACAAAAAAAACCTGAAAGCCCTAATAAAACCTTCATCGAAATAAAACCCGAAATTCTATAACTTTATCGCGAATATAAATATGACAACTATTTATCTAACGAAATAAACATGTCACTTTTACATTTTAAATTGCGTGCCGACCCTATATTTTATGAGGGTCATCAAGTAAGCAGGTAATTGCGAATAAAAAATGGTTCGGGTTATACCTTAGGGATGGCACAATCTGTTCTGTCTTATTATCGTAAAAACAGGGCGAACTGAAGCTCTTTAGTGCCTTCGGGGGAAATTCGAGGACTTTTCATGGCGATTTCAAAAAGGGAATCGTATGTATAGAGATTTCTACTTATATTTGAATGAATCCTAAGGGACGGCTTGAGGAAAAGATTAAATGCCAATAATTGAGATGGGAGAGGACGAGATTTTTTTTTCTTATTATTCTATATTTTCTTAAATGACGAAAACTGTTTATTGGGCTCGCTTCTGTATCCGTAAATTTTGTATTACTGCTAGTAATCGGAGTTCCTTAAGAATAAATTATTTATAATCTTAGGAATCTTTTATACCTAGTCATCTATCGTTATCTTTTTTTTTAAGGATGGGAAATCATCAAATGACTTCTTCCGCTCTGGGTGGAGCGGAAAGGCATATCAGACTCTTACTGACTAAAACCCATCCGTGTTCGTCCTAAAGCCCTTTGCGTTCCAGGGCCGCGGTGACTCTTTCGAACAAATTCTGCAACCCTGATTGACTCTGTATCTATAGTTACCGCGACTTCCAATTTGACATCAGCAAGTCGTTTTAATTGGCGGGAACTTTTCATATTAAGAAGGCTAAACGGTGACCTATGTTAACGTCAATTTATATTTAAAGTGGAAAAGCACCTGGTGACAATTACGGAAAAAGTTTTTTTTCTATACATCATCGTCTGCCTAGCCTTTTTCCCAACTACATTGGGGTTGGCTTCCAGTCAAACCGGATTCAGCTGAATACCAGTATTTTACGTAGAGCGGCTGCCTACCAGACCTCCACAACCCATTAACTGGGTAACACGGTAGTTCTTGGCAAGACTGGAGTCAGATTTACTGGCTTCTGACAATTCGTTACGACTGCCAAAGATCTACAAATGCCAGCCAGGACCAACAGCTTCACGTGGTTTCCGAGGCACGGAGGAAACTCGGTATGTTTCCACAGACCAACCTTGGCAAGCGTTGCTTAACCTTGAAGATCGACCCGTGTGGCTGTTATTCTTTTAGCAACAAGCTCGTCGTTTTTTTTTTAAACAAATTTAAAACAAAACTTACGTTTTATACCTAGGCAACTTGCGCATGTTGCGGGATTGATCGAAAGAGTTGTAGGTAATGATCGATAATTTAATTCGCGAGTCCAATGCTAGATGGCGTTACTAGGCTTGCCACATTATTTTTAGTATGATATAAGACGATTGACAAATGACGGTGGCAGTAAAATAAATAGACCGCAGAATCGGAATTGGTGAAAGACAGAACAACCAACGGTGTCTCTGTAGTAAATTTGCATATTTTTTTAAAGTCATCATTGTGTCGAAATTACTCTAGAACAACTATTACGTATAGTGTTTGGTGTAATATTGTGATTTGTGTGCGAGAAGTGGAAGTAACGGGGTAAGTGTAGCTAGGTTATAAAATAATCTGTATTAATGAGTATAGTAGGCGCCAGATAATCGTGGAATAACGGTCATTGACCCACCTACAATTATTGACATTTTTAATTTGAAAAACGGAATTAATGACACAAAGCTGTCCCGAATCATCATCTCTCGTGATCCTTAACATTGTCTAATAATGAAAAACGATTCATATTTAATTGTTCAGGTACCTATGAACAGTTATTAGGGAAAGGTCAATGTACTTTATTCCACATTTATCTGGCGCCTACTATAGCAGTCCCAATCCGCTTTGCAATTGGTTACAATTTAACACCGTGCATTGTGGTTTTATTTTGCATCATCATCGTCATCATTAGTCGAACGACGTCCACTGCTGGACATAGGCCTCCTGCAAAGAGGGGGTTTGCCTTAATCGCCACGCTTGGCAGGCGGGTTGGCGATCGCAGTGTAGCTGTTGCAATGCACACAGAATGCTACTGCCCATGCTCTGGTGAGTCCCTTAGTCGCCTCTTGCGACACCCACGGGAAGTGATGGGATGGTACTATTATTTTACGACACCATTCAGAAGATTTTACTTTGCATTGTACAGTTATTTCGTTACTAGCCGCAAAAACAGCTCACCAAGTTAACAAAATCAATTAGCCCTTTTAACTGAAGAAAAACGTGGCCTAATCCGATTTTTATCTCCGATCGCCAGAGATTACCAACCTTTAGGCCGCCAGCCAAGTTCCAGCTTCTTAATAAGCTTGCTGGAACTTATTATGCAGGCGACGAACCCCTGTCGGTATTAATATCGCATTATCTAAGAGTAATGGCTTATTAATACCTTGTTACTTGGAACTATTTATCTTCCTTTAGTTTGTTTACTTTTTGTAAGTAAAAGTTAGTTGCTGATGCTCGTGGCTAAATAATCTGCAAGTTAAGCGTCGCGTGCCGAGGTCGATTCGTGGATGGGTGCCCTTTTTAACATACCGAGATTATTTAGTTGTGTTTACTTTTTGTAAGTTAAATTTAGTTGCTGGAAGATGCGCGTGGCATAATAATGCGGTTGATCTGCATGTTAAGCGACGCGTGCCGAGGTCGGTCAGTGGATGGGTCCATCCATTACATACAGAGTACTCGTCCGTGCATCGGAAAGCACGTGTTGCTGTTGGGCCGGTTTTTATTTTTGGAGCTTTGACGGTTGTTGCGGATAGTCAGAACCAGAAACCAGTCTTTCCAAGGGGTGATATGTTGCCCAGTAACTGTGGAGATTAGATAAACGGCATTCGGATTGATTCGGTTAGACTGGATGCTTACCCCACATAGTAGGGAAGAACTGGGCTCATTGATAAGTCTTTTTTTAGTGTTCCGTACCCAAAGGGTAACCAACGGAACCCTAGGTATTACTAAGCCTCCGCTGTCCGTGCGTTCGTCTGTCTGTCAGCGGGCTGAATCTCATGAACCGTAATAGTTCACAGTTGACATTTTCACAGAGTGTGTATTTCTATTGCCTCTATAACAACCAATAATAAAAATGAAATAAAAAGGGGCCCCCATACAAGAAACATTTGTTTTTGTGGGTGGCAGTTCAACCTATGAGGTTGTCGACTGCTTAACCGGGCTTGCCTGTGGTGGCCTTAATATAATATTAAAGCCTCCAGCCAGGGCTTATAAAAACTTACAAACTAAGCGACTACACGCTAAGGGCATCCCTGTGGGGTACGGGCCTCGGCTTAGGGCGTCGCTGGGGGAAGGACAGCTAGGGACGGGCTGGTAAGAACTGGACAAGAAACATGGTCTTTTCGGTTTATTGTACGGAGCCCTTCGTGTGCAAGTCCGACTTGCACTGGTTCGGTTTTTTTGGCTTGATCTTCATAAAATCAATAGTTTTACTTCTTTTGCTTTCCGTACCGATGGTCAACTCCTTAGATTGTTTGGGCCCAATAGGTGGCTGGGTCGTTCTCCTTTTTTACCGACAATAGCCTGTCCTCATCTTATTATGAGTTGCATTGGAGTATTGATTATTACGTTTTTAGTCTTTGAATATTAGTACTAAATACTCTTTCACTATCTCTAGCCAGTAACTTTTTTTTTATAAGTATTTTTTCATAGAATGGCGTGACAGAGTGGTAATCCAAAATGTGGTCTCCGCTGGAAATGGCCACTCCGTCACATTATTTTCTGGAAAATAACCATGAAGAAAAAAAAATATCGGCAGGGAAAGGAGCATTAATTAGTCCTAATAAAAAGTACATGCGTTGTTCCTTGAAATCAAATATTAAAACCATAAATATCGATAATTAAAAAACCTAAAGAACAGAAAAATGACGGTTTATGTACTGTCAGTAAAAAAGAAGAACGACCCGGTTACGTTATTTAAGCATCAATGGCATTTATTAAAGCCCCAATCTACACCTGTATGGTAAAATCAAAACTGTTCATGCCACAAAATATTATTATAGGTACTTTGCATAAATTGATGGCGTGCAGTATAAATTGATAGCACCTACTTTTCTTATTAGCTAGGAAAACTTTACAACCCACTGAACCGCGACGGGCACCGCTTCTAATGAACACGAGCTGTTTATTAAGGCATCGTTTCGTTTGGCACTGTTCACGGAAATATCGGGGATTTTTTTAAAGATTTTATTTATTTAATTATTTATTAATGGCACATCAACAACACAAACACAAACATGGACATACTAAATTATATAAGGTCTTATTCTAGTGTTTATGTCAATTACAGACGTGCACAACATTTACAATAACAATAATAATTATAATATATAACAAAATAATTAGCAAGATAATAAGGATTTTTTAAATCAATGGTAAAAAGTGTTCTTTTTTTAATTAATTACTCATGAGGTAATATTATAAAAATAAAATAAAATTAAATAAACGATAAAAAATAAAACGTATAATAATGCCTTACAGTACAAAACAGTGGGTACAGATCAAGTTTTCGTTACTAAAATCTTTTGTTTGAGTTGAGTGGGGCATATTGTTGGTGGGGATTTTTATAGGCTTTTTTTTTTTAAGGATGGGAAATCATCAAATGACTTCTTGGCGTGTCAGACTCTTACTGACTAAAACCCATCCGTGTTCCTTCTAAAGCCCTTTGCGTTTCAGGGCCGAGGTGACTCTTTCGAACAAATTCCGCAATCCTGGCAGGCTCTGGCCCTAGCGGGCCCCGTCTTCTATGCTGACATCTCTTTGAGGTGCGCGTGAATCACACCGCGCCATCGACCCGGGCCTGGTGGTGATCGGACAGCGAGCCACCCAACGGTCGCCGTCCGGATTTTTATAAGCTAGACTAAGAATATCGTCTATAGAAACATTGAGTACTGAAACGATTGGCCAGGCGGGTTAGTTATCATAAGAGGTTCTAGATAAGTGAAATTCTGTCAGCGGTAGCGTGACGAAGACGAAAAAAGGTTTGATTGACAAACTCTGTCGAAATGTCACGTCAAAATCCTTCATCATCATGTAAGCCGAAATATGACTACTGATGAACATAGGCCACTAAGCGTCATCACACCGACCAGTCTTGTGATGACTGACTGACTGGCTGGCTGAGCTGAAGCTCTTTTGGCACAATATTGTTATAAGTACCTACTTAATTTTTGATATTCTCTATTTGTAAGGTGTTTTTTTTCTCGATGAGGTCGTGGAGTTCCTGGACACTCTCCCCGAAGTACAGTCTGTAGAAAACCGATAAGCAGGCAACCTTGCGGCGTTGAGCCGAGCTATGAAGGTTGGCATCCACCAGTTATACTAGTGTAGAGCCTCTTAGCTCTGACTTCCACCGAGTCAAGCGCGGCAAGTTGGTATTTAGCTGAGCCATCCCAGAGGTGGCTGCAATACTCCATGCAGAATCGGACTTGTGCTTTGTAAAGGGTTAAAAGCTGTCCAGGCGTGAAGTATCGCTTCTCTCTATTTAGGATGCCCAGCTTTTTGACCGCAGTTTGGGCTTTGTGCTCAATCGTGGCGCCGAAGTTGAGACTGGGTGACAACTCCATGCCAAGGAGCTCGAGCGGTTACAGGGACAGATGTACCCCGGAAAGTGGGAGTTAGGTTGAAACGACTCCTTTAATGACTTAAAAACGTCGCATCCATCGTGAGACTGTACAAAGACTGCAGGAGAGTGTTTAAATTGTTGCGGCCACCGGCTACTAGTGACGGCCATCGGTCACTCGTGGCAGCCACCGAACACCTTATTTGCGCGTTGCCAAAGGACGTGGCGCGCGACAGCCACCGGTGGCTGTGGTCGGTGGTCCGTTTGCGAGGAGTCTTACAGTTTGTCATTTTGACAATCGCTACGCTGAACCTGATAGAATGCTACTTCGTCTAGAACCTTTTGCATCGGTCCACCTGGTAGGAGCACTTCCACAGCTGCATTTCCGCCTATAATTGGCAAAAAAATATCACGATTTATAACGAATGATCTGATAATTCGCAACATGTGTTAGCTTTAAATATGATCCTTCTGGAATCGAAACAAAAGCCCCCACAATACAAACAGCGAACAATAAAAAATAAACAAACCACGCACGGGATGTCACCCTCTACGTTAACACATTCAAAAATAACAACATAATATATTTTTTTCCTGTTATTCGACAAACAATAGATAAACAAAAGAAGGTTAGCTCCATACAACGAGCTAAAACAGTTAAATTTGTGAAATAGCATTTCCCCAACTATATTGAGGTAGGCTTCCAGTCAAACCAGATGTAGTTGACTACTAGTATTTTATGGAGCGTCTGCCTAACTAACCTCCACAACCCAGTAAGTTTCTGGCTTCTGACTCTCCGTAACTAACCTTACCAGGTGCAGCTGAGGTCCAGTACTTTACATGGAGCGTCTTCCTTTCTGACCTCCACAATAGTAACTGGGTAACACGATAACCTTTGAGAAGACTGGTGTCTGATTTGCTAGCGTCTGCCTACCCGTAACGACTGCCAAAGATCTACAAACGACATCCGGAGCAACAGCTAAGCTAAGGTAACATATTCCCGGGATAAAAAGTATCCCATGTGTTATTCCAGACTAAAATCTACCACTGTACCAAATTTCATCAAAATCCATTCAGTAGTTTTTGTGTGAAAGAGTAACAAACATCCATCCATCCATACTAACTTTCGCGTTTATAATATTAGTAGGATTAGTAGGATCGTCTCGTCTTCACCTCATAAGACGTCTAGAGGCCAAAAAGTTAATTATTATTTTAGTCGATAGTGGAACTTCTGGATTTATTTTCTGTAGGTATTCGATCTTCTTTGTGACGAGGGCGAGACCTTTACTACAGGACGGATAATTTAATTTAATTTTTCGATTACGTTACAAAATTATGCGTAAGATCTTTTGTAACAAGATAAGGGAAGCCTTGGGTTGACAATTCTGGAGACAGTTTAGAAATGCATGATCGTGCTGATTTTTCAAAGTTTTTGTGGTGATTTTTTTAGGTTTTTATGATTTTTGATTCTTAACGAGCGTATTTTGAAGGATTCCTGATTTGGTGGTTACCGATCATGATTATGCCTGTGGATCTTGTAATAGGGATATTGTCAGGGAGTAGGCTTTATTCCATTATCCAGACTTAGAATTGTTTGTTCTAGGACATGCCAGTTTCCTCACCAGCACCACGGTAAAGTAGATATTTTTACTGTGTCGTCACCGTTCTGAGAGCTGATTGTATAAATGATACAAAATGAACGTTAAGTCTAAGAAATATCAAGTAATATTCGTCGCTTACTACCTTTACCTTAATCAAGCCCCTTTACCACACCGGAAGTCAATGCCAAACCCACTATTAAGCCATTAAACGATGCAAGTTTAACGTAACATGTTCACCTCAATTGACAAGATGAAGTTACATCCGCCGCCGCGAAATTACTGTCGCCGTTTGAACCGAACTTTAGTTTCGACTGTCGGAAGTTGCGGCGTGTCGGCCATAACATGTGTCTATAGTGTTTTGTTTCGAATATGGTTAATGAAATTTGGAGAATTTGAGTAGGTTCTACTATGTTTGAAACCATTTGCTCCGTTTCTCGTTACGCAAAGTTGATTGGAAGACCAGCTTCAGTCTGTCTGGCAACATTACTGAAATGTCACTCCAGCACATCAAGCTGCCAGGGTTGCGGAATCTGTTCAAAAGAGTCACCGCGCCCTGGAACGCAAAGGGCTTTAGAAGGAATACGGATGGGTTTTAGTCAGTAGTAAGAGTCTGACTCGCCCTTCCGCTCCACCCAGAGCGGAAGAAGTCATTTGTTGATTTCCCATCCCTAAAAAAAAAGAACATCAAGTTACAAGGGAACATAATCTCGGAATAAAAACCCCATGTCCTTTCCCGTGACTTAAACAGTCTCTATACCAAATTTCATAAAGATCCGTCCAGCCGTTTGCGCGTGAAGAAGTAACAAACATACACACTCACAAACTTTCGCCTTTATAATATTAGTGTGATATTTTCGACTTTATCGCTAGAGCAGTAGGTTCAAAGGTTTGATTGCTGGCGTCTGTACCTTATTTTCAATACTTTTTTTTTTATTTGATGTGTGTGTACGTGAAGCGAATGTCGTCCAATAAATGCGTTTTTATTTTTTCCTTACATTGGTGCAACAGAACATCTTTCAGTGCATGTGACGTCCGTATCAGCCAGTAGCGTTTATTTTATCTTCGTTATAATAATATCATTTATTCGCATAAAATGTGGTAAATATAAATGTTACAATAGTAAAGACACATTCCGCTATTTAGTGATGTCATGCAAATTCCTTGTTCGTGATCATACTAAGCTATCTCGGTTTCGCGAATTTCCTGATATTAGCTGGTCTATTTCTTATTATTAATCTGTTTTTTTAAAGCCAAGAAGTATCCGGGTTTTCCAACTATCCTACGACGTAAACCTTCACATATAGGTGTTTAAATGTTTTTATGATTGACATACATATTATTATTATTTTTATTATTTGATTATTAATATTTTGATTGTTTGATTATTATTTCCAGCAATTCATTATTTGTTTTTATTATTGGTAAATAATTTGTTATTCTGTATTTTTTTGTTAATTTTTGCGTGCCACTATTAAATTTTTAGGTTATGACTCTCTGTACGTGTTGGTTCGTACTGTAAGTGCAGAGAGTAATTAAAGCTAAATAAATCTTCGAATAGCTTTTATTGTGAGTTGTACCTATAGAAAATGTATTGTAATAATTCTATTTTGCTGTATAAAAACAAGTAAGAAATAATGTCATGAATGGAAAATCGGCCTCTATTTGAAGTAATGAGTAAGAACAGCGCTTTTTAGAGAAGCAGTTTGCCAAATAGTTCAAAACTAATAGCCACTATCATGGCTCTGTGGCTCAAAAAGAAATTGTGCTAAAAAAAAAAATTGATTCGTCTAGATTGATTGGAGCGCTTTACATACATCGTTACATAAGCTGAAGGTTTCATGTTTAATTAGAGAGAGGTAACACTACAGTTAACAATAGTTATCAATTAACGTGACAAGGTGAGTTTAAATTACAATTACTGAGGCAGAAACTAATGCTTGATACTTGCTTACGCACTATGATCGTTTGAATACACCTTTATGTTTAAAGAAATTCAAAATTCAAAATTCAAAATTCAAAATTCAAAAGTCATTTATTCAAATTAGGCTGAGTGCCAGCACTTTTTGAACGTCAAAGTTCTACATAAAGACAGTCCCCCAAAACGCCCGCCCGTCACCACTTCCTAGTGTTTTAGCTGGGAAGAAGAAGTGGCGCAACAAACTCCCCAGCAACACATCTGTCTGTTGAGTTATAAGAACTATCACTTATACAAAGGTATGTAAGTAGTCAGTATTCTTACAAAGAAAACAATACAACAAAGGTAACACGTAAAAACATAAAACTTAATAATTCGCTACTTGTAAGCTAGCACACTCCATTATGCCAGCATAAACAGACAAACTCAAGCATAAAAACAATATCAAATTAAACTAAATAAGCCTCCAGACATACTAAATAAGCCTCCAGACAAAGAGGTAGGAAAAGCTTATAACAGTGTGTCTGAATATTTGGATAAAAATAAGATATCTACATTTTTGTGCATTAAGTACTTGATCTTTAAGTAATGTTAATGGTTCTGTGATAACTTGACCGCTGCTATAACTGTTTATTTTTGTTATTTATCTGCGTTCTGTTTCAACATTTGCATGCCGAAAGGTAAAATGTGGTGATACTAAAACTGCAATATACAATAATTGCTACATGATTGTTGCCACATATGGCTTACCTTGGCTTGTTTTTGAAACTTGAATTTTGAGACGGTTACATTTTCTGTCAATTGACAGAAGCTAACGCCGATTTGTTTTAATTTCACAAAAGCTGTCATCCCTTTCACGACTGTCATCGTTTATGCACACCTGAAAATGATAAAAGGCAATAAATATATCGTATATACCCATTTCAGTTTCGCCCTAAGCCGAGGCCCGTACCCCACAGGGGATGCCCTTAGCGTGTAGTCCCTTAGTTTGTAAGTTTTTTTCATAAGCCCTGGCTGGAGGCTTTAATATTATATTGAGGCCACCACAGGCAAGGTTAAGCAGTCGACAACCTAATTGTTGGAACTGCGAGACGCCATTCACAAAAAAAAAACCCATGTCAGCTATTGACAATATTTAACGCTTCCTACTCGCTTACCTATTTACCAAAGTCGTTTGAACACAGCTTTACATTCTTGTAAATTGACAGTAACTGACGCTTACAAGTTCCTTTAACACTATCATCGTTTGAACACACCTTTAAATTCAACCATTCCAGTTAAATTATACTACCTCACCTCCAATACTTGCTCAAACAATATCCTTGTCTAAACTAAATTTAAAATTTGTAGAGCAAGAACTTGACATTAACTAACGCCTAATAGGAACTCGCTTAGCAACTATCGTCGTTTGAACATATTTTCATAACTAAACGGAATGCATAATCCAAGTCAATTGACAGTTAACGCTTCGTTTGAACACACCTTTAAACTCAAAGACACAATCACCATTCCAGTCAATTGACACTAACTCACCCCCACTACTCGCTTTAACACTATTCCCGTCTGAACATAACTTTATATTTGAAGAGCGGGAACAAACAGGCGCCGTTGTATTAAATTTCAGGGAAGATTTAAGATTAGTGCTGCAGTTTGTTGAATATATAGTAGTGTTCAGCCTGTGATAGTCGAGTAACTTGCTCTGTTGCTGAATATTGCAGAGTTGACTGTTGTCTATGTTTCCTTGCTGGTAAAATGAGGTCTTAAATGGCGTTGCCGAGTTAGTGATCTGTGAAATTGTGAGCGTGAATGTATCGATAATGCAGGAGTGTTTCCTATCGTGGAGCCATGTTTAATTTATAAACAGGCTTTGTGCGAGTCGGAGTCGCAAAGGGAACAAATCATGTTTTTGTTTTTGTAACATGTTATTTTACAATCATAGATTTCTTGTCTACATTTTTTTTAGGTTCTCGGAGCCATTTTTTGTGACAGATGCACTGACAGACAAACACACGAGTGTTTTTAGGTTAACGTTATTAAAAACGGACGTACAGCCAACAAAGCTATTTGGTGTACAGGCAAAAATATTAATTTTTCCACTGCACTGCCAATATTTATTTCTAATGTGTGCATTATAATGTTTAAGCACATGACATACTTTCAAGTGTGGTGTACAATAATTTTCTACTCAGCACACTCACAACATTGTTTAAAAGTAGTTGCAAGTTAGCTGCCTGCATACCAAATAGCTTTGTTGACTGTACTTGTATTAGTTATGCTCAATGTTTGGTACATATATCTCCCATTTTTTTTTTTTTTTTTTTTTTTTTTAGGATGGGAAATCATCAAATGACTTCTTCCGCTCTGGGTGGAGCGGAAGGGCGTGTCAGACTCTTACTGACTAAAACCCATCCGTGTTCCTTCTAAAGCCCTTTGCTTTCCAGGGCCGCGGTGACTCTTTCGAACAAATTCCGCAACCCTGGCAGACATATATCTCCCATAGGTTTCCTATCAAACATCTAGAGTAAAGTGTCTTTTAGGGTAACACAAAACTGGATTTGCGTAGCCCTTCAAATTTGAACAAACTTTTACTTCGGGTACGACACCCTAAAAAACAATACCTATATCCTTAGGTAGTTCCTAAACTAAACAATTTTCATCTATTCTCTCAAATAACTACAATATCATTTATTCTAATTTGTCCTAAAAGTGACCACTTACTAAAATTGTATTAATTTACGTTATGCATTCACCTGAACTTCTGGGACCCAAATATGGTCTCAGAAGTTTATGTTTACTGAATCGGTCCAGTAGATCCGGAGTAAATAGGTTGTGACAGACGGACAGACAGACTTCGAAGTGATCCTATATCCAATACGGACGTAGGTACGGAACTCTTAAACCTACTATTTCTCACTCAAGCTAGCTAGCTATCTCTAACGGCCCGTTTCATTGTCGAATTAGCTGAAAAGTTATGTTAAAAAGGCAAAAATGACGTTTCAACTACTGTTGGTAGCTAATTTGACAGTTGGTTAAATGTAGGTTATTGAAACGGGCCGTAAGGGTGTTAACCACACCAATCGATCGATGTTAAAATGGATTAGTCGACATCGATCGATAGTTTCTACTTCTTCCAAAAGCCAAAGGTACCCACCATCGATCAACGTCGATTGATCGATTGGTGTAGTAACACCCTAACTCTCCCAATCAAGGTGGACAATTTCACAAAGCCTCCCTAAAATCAAAATGCTCAACCACCTACCTCAGCCAGCAAGTGTCAAAACTATTAGGAACTGAGTTTAACCTAACATAATATACCTAGACCCAGATTAAACTTTCGTTAAGGAAGGCACCATCTAATAACTTGTACAGTTAGGACGCGTCGTTAGGTTCGACCTTTTTGAAGTTCGAGGCCTTTTAGGAGTATCGATTTCCTGTAAGTTAGTGCTGAAGTTTTTGGTTGAAGATATTTTGTTGGTTTTATTGGGAGCTAAGTAGGTAGTTATTGTTTTTGAATATTGTTTGGTAATTTATGTTTGTTCGTGTTGTGTGAAAATGGGTTTTTTTGTTAAGGGAAAAAAATTGTCCTCCTTTTTTGTCTTGATTATGCTTGGCTATTGGATATTAAGAGGTGAAATTGATGGATTTTTTTGTAAAAGGTGTAATAAATTGGAGATAATTTGGGATCTTGCCGAGTACACTGACACACTCAGACTCCTATTATTTGACAGTATATTAGTCGTTCGATACCGATAATCAGAAGCCCGAAAATCTGATACTAGCCTTTTCAAGGGGTACCGTGTTACCCAGTTACTGGGTTTTTGAGATCTGGTACTGGTACTCAGCTAGGAACTAGGTAGATGGACGTTTGCTAAAAGTAATCACTGATCCCATAGCAACATTTCTTTCATTGATTGCAAACCACAATAGCGCTGAATATGATTGGCTACTTTTTCATCCAGACAAAATTCAAGGTTTTCGTGAGATAAGCTTCGGGAGTGAAACCGCGGTCACCGCGGCCCTGGAACGCAAAGGGCTTTAGGAAAAAGTCATTTGATGATTCCTTACCTTTAAAAAAAATGTCAGCTCCGACGCCCAACTGGTTTTTACTCCTTAACAACTATTAATGTGTAGATTATGTAAAAAGAGAGTAAATTAATGTATCTTAAATAAGCTGAGTATACTTTGTAAATGTATTTTTGCCAATTGTAATGTATTCTTTTATGTGTAAACAAGTGTTGGCTAACCCAATAAATAAATAAATAAAATGGCAAACGCTGTAAGATTGTTAAATATCGCGTGAAATTGTGGACAATTTTTTTCTAAATAAGACACAAATATATAGGATACTATTGTTATTATTTGTTTTCATAATATATCGAGGAATTGTAATCTAATCAAGATTTATTAAAATTTACGGAGTCTGCAATTTTCCGGTGACATATACACCCATCCACAATCTGAAAGGTGCGCAAAAGAACGCAACGCTTCACTTTTAGTTAACGCTCGATTTTACTCCTCATAAAATTTTCATACCGTGGGCTAATAAATATTAAAATCGTTTCTTAAGGAGTAAACTCCAAAAAAGTAACCTAGAGGTAACTACAGTAACTGAACAATAAGATAAATAGTTAAGTTAAATATAATAGTTAAGTTAGGCTTAAAAGCAATTGATGAAATAACTTTATTGTAGTCCTTATCGGGTATTTGTTTCTCGAACAAATGTATTGTTTCTATTGAGTAACATTAATAACGCAAATAATCTAGTTTTGGGCTATAAATCTTATTGTCTCAATGGAGACTAAATACAATGTGTTTGTCTATATATTTGTGTCTCAACTGAAGGCTTGATTTAAATCGAGATTAATGAATGAGTTTTGCTCTAGATCTAGAATGTAGGCTATGTCTAGGCTATAAATGTATAATCAACATGATGTGAACGTATTTAAAGATAAATATAAGCATTGCCATTCAACATGGCAATGCTGCCAGTCTTTAAGCACGTTTCCGGATGACAGCGATGCGGAGGAATACTTCGACGCCTGAGCGTATTTTGTTTTTGTAAATGTAGGTACATGCTTAGGTTTTGTGGATGTAAATAGTTTTATTTTGTTCTTTTCTCGTCTCTCATTACTTGTCTCTTTAGTAAAATAAAATTTATGATTTTCTATTTTAAACAGATTAAATAGCACTTACAAATGAAAAGACACACCCTTTTTGCCTTGTACAACCGTCGCAGTGTAATTATTGCAATTTCTAAACACACAATTTGGCATTTTTTTTTCCAACATCCATATATCCTGTTGTACCGTACGTGCGAATCGCGGCCAGCGCCAGGACGGACTGAGTTGTCTCAAGGGATTTACCTTGTATTTGTATTTCCGCGCACACCTCGGTAAAATGTATCTACGTACATAACATCATTGGTGGTGGTGGTGGTGCTTGACGCTGGTTTCAAGTGAGCCTGAGGTTGTGAGGAGTTACAGATGTAAATCATTTGATTGACACACAGAAATTCACATTTATGAGAATACAAGCCGTGCCCGTGGCTTTGCTCCCGTCACCTCCTGTCAACCGTTACCTACTATACTCTATATACTCTACCTACCCTACCCTATCTACCTACCCTACATACCTACCCTACATACCTACCCTACATACCTACCCAACATACCTACCCTACATATCAGGTATGTAGGGTAGGTCTGTAGGGTAACCCTACCTAACCTACTCTACTTTCCTACTTTACCTACGTACCTACCCTACCTACCTACATAGATACATATTTTCCTACCTACCAATTTTTTATTTTTAAATCTCTATAATCTGGTGAACAAAACAAAAAAAGAATTAGCACAATCGGTCAAGCTGTTCTCAAGTTATAGCGTGACCAAGAGAAATAGGGGTTAATTTTTATAAATATAGATGGACACGGACAGGTCTCACACACTGTGTGACTCTACCATGATTACAAACAAATATTCTGATTATTGAGGCCTGTCTTAGTTGTTCCTACACTTTCGTTTTTGAGTTAAGCTCGCCTTTGTACATGAACTATTTAAATCACTGTGAATTAATATAAGCTGTTATGGTGTACAATAAAGAATTAAAGAATTAAAGAATTCGTTTTATTTGAAATTAACCCTTACATGCTTTGATTGCGACGATGTATTTGTGTTAAATTCTAAAACTCATTTAAGTGGGCTGTTTTCTGTTTTTGTGAGATATAAAGATTCTTCTAACATATTCCCAGTCCTAAACACCAGGAACAGCGGTAGACCGAGGAGGACATGGCGACACAAGCTAGACTCCTACGTAAAGGATTGGGCTCAGATTGCCCAAGATAGGTCGAAATGGAAAAAAACGGCTAAGTGCGAGTCGGACTAGCGCACGAAGGGTTCCGTACCATTATCTATAAAAACGCCAAAAAAATCACGTTTGTTGTATGGGAGCCCCCCTTATATATTTATTTTATTCTGTTTTTTAGTATTTGTTGTTATAGCGACAATAGAAACACAAAATAAGATAAATTTTCAATTGTCTAACTATCACGGTTCATGAGATACAGCCTGGTGACAGACGGACAGACATATGGATAGCGGAATCTTAGTAATACTCAATACTCAATACTTTTATTGCATTCCACATGTATTCTTAGGTGGTAAAATAACAAATAGGTTCATATGGACCCTGTCGGGCACAGCAAGATAAGTATCTAGATTAGGAGAGAGGTCCCATTTTACTCTTTGGGTACAGAACCCTAAAAAGACAGGCAGATCTTTGCCCTGTAGTGGGTCACTACGGGCTTATATAATATTAATAATAAATAAACCTGTTATTCCAAAATAAAACCGTTTCAACGTTAAGTACTATGTTCTTCATATTCCCAGCATGTGGAATGCTGAGCGTATTCTCTTACACAAACAAAGCCAACTAAATGCATTTCACATTATTGTTTGAATTCTGTTTCGAGAATGTTCTGTAATACTTTGACCGAGTAATGGCAGTTCTGCTTTTAATTTTGTGTTTCGTATTTGTTTTGAATTATTTTATCTAGGTTTTAATGTTCTGTAGATGGGCTTTTATTCCTTTGTTTTGTTTTTGTGTCCATTTTCTGTTTGTTTTCACGTTGCGTAATTTTGTTCAGTATATGGTTGACGGTTACAGAGGAGCTCGTGGGTAAAAAATAACAGCCGCACTAGCCGATCTTCAAGGTTAAGCATCGCTTGCCAAGGTTGGTCTGGGGATGGGTGACCATCTTAACATACCGAGTTTCCTCCGTACCTCGGAAAGTACGTTAAGCCGTTGGTCCTGGCTGTTATTTGTAGATGTTTGGCAGTCGTTACGGATTGTCAGAAGGCAGTAAATATGACTCCAGTCTTGCCAAGGAATACCGGGTTACCCAGTTAATGGGTTGTGGAGGTCTGGTAGGCAGCCGCTCCAGGTAAAATACTGGTATTCAGCTGAATCCGGTTTGACAGGAAGCCGACCCCAATATAGTTGGGAAAAGGCTAGATAGATGATATGGTCGACACCAGATAAATTTGCAATAACGGTCATTGACCCACCAACATTTATTGACATACTTAATTCCGAAAACAGAAACAATGACATAAAGCTGTCCTAAATCTATCGTGATCCTTTACTTTTTCTAGTAATGGAAATCGATTCATAATTTGTTGTCCGGGTACCTATGCAGAGAAAATAAGGAAAGGGCAATGAACTTTATTGCAAATTCATCTGGCGCCTACCATACCTGTCGTTAGCCTACTTCCGACTCAATCCAAATAAAAATTGTAATTTGAAAGTTTGTAAAGATGGATATTTGTTATTCTTTGACACAAAAACTACTGATTGCAATTCAATTAAAATTTACAAAAACAGCTAACTCATCAGAATAGCACATCATCATTATCCATCATCATATCAGTCGAAAGACGTCCACTGCTGGACATAGGCCTCCCCCAAGTGTCGCCACAACAACCGGCCCTGTGCGTCTCGCATCCATCGGCTACCCGCGACCTTCACCAGGTCATCGGGTCACCTTGTGAGAGGCTTTCCAACGCTGCGTCTTCCGGTACGCGGTCGCCACTCCAGAACTTTTCGGCCCCAAATAACACATAGACAACGTAAAAAAAAAGCAGAGATGCGATGTGAGAGAGTTTGACATTGAAACAGGTTTTTATTTAGTTAGTTGATAACTTATTTTCTTTCAATTTCTGGCAGAATAAACGTGTTTTCTTTCTTTCTTCAGATGTTATTCTAGCTTGCTAGCTCACTACTCTGAGTAGAACCATTGAAATGAACTCAGAGATCAAACTCTGTTTACCCGACTACGGCAAAGCCAAAAGGAAGGGTTATGATTTTAGCAGTCTATGTATGTGTGTATGTAAGAATGTTCCACCGTAGCGCCTAAGTTACTGATCCGATTTTGATGAATGAGGTATTAATAGATTTGGAATAATGGCCCGGGTGACAAAGGCTAAATAAATTATCCCTAAATGTATTATGGTGGACTTACACGTAAATTTCTAACAACAAAAAAATAAATTTGAGATAATCGTGACATGTTCCACGTGACATGTTTCAATCCATAAAATTGTAAACATGTAATGGTAAAATTTTATGAGGACCAGTACCCAATACTCAATTCTTTATTGCATTCCACAATGTAGGTCGTAAACATTTGCCAAAAGAAACGATCGTGGACCTTGTCGGACACCGCAAAAGAAAGATATGTCTGAGAAAGATGTCTGAGGTGGTCTTTTGAGGAAACAAAAACACAGATTTGAGTAGACCTGTCTAAACAGTGCAAGCATTTGTCAGTTCGAGGCGATCGGCGGCGGCAACCTCGCGTCCGGCCCTGGTTGAGTCCATGGTCCGGAGCGAGGAGGCTTGGGAAGCGGTCATCTCCTTCTGCGAAGCAGTAATGCTAGTGAAGGAGGAGGCGGACCGCGCGAGGGAAAGCCAACCGCTGCAACAGGA
Organism: Mamestra brassicae; assembly: GCA_905163435.1. Taxonomy (NCBI): domain Eukaryota; kingdom Metazoa; phylum Arthropoda; class Insecta; order Lepidoptera; family Noctuidae; genus Mamestra; species Mamestra brassicae. The sequence continues at coordinate 15,070,857 of LR991008.1, read as the reverse complement.
GAAGACGCCCCGGGCGTCGGGAGTCGCAGGGCGGCCACCGTAGGCGAGGGCCTACGGACGGCGAGCGTTGGGTGACTCGCGTGCCTCAAAGAGATGTCAGCATAGAAGAGGGCCAAAGTCTGCCAGGGTTGCGGAATTTGTTCGAAAGACTCACCGCGGCCCTGGAACGCAAAGGGCTTTAGAAGGAAGACGGATGGGTTTTAGTCAATAAGAGTCTGACATGCCCTTCCGCTCCACCCAGAGCGGAAGAAGTCATTTGAAGATTTCCCATCCTTATATAAAAAAAGCATTTGTCAGTAATCGCGTTGGTAAGACAAATAAGTATGAGATGAGCAAGCCCATGACATAACTTTTCTTGTGTGCTTTGAAGGTTGACGGGTCATAGAGAAGGGAACACACGCACACATCTATAACAACATATCCTTCATAGAAATAAACATTTTTCAGTTAAATTTTCATGTTCCGCGGACATTCATCAAAAGGTTCGTTGTTTTAAATATTTTATTTGGAGGCCTTGTCGTTTTATTTATAGGGTCGTTGTCCTATTTACTGGGGAAATGGATTAGGTGGGTAACTGGCTTAGTGGCGGTGGTTTTTTGTGTTCCGAGTGAGTTTTAGTATTGACTACCTCATTGGTCAGAGTTTGTTTGAACGCGCTGAAACTGCCAGTCGGATTTGAAAAATTCTTTGTGTATATGATAGCCACATTCATGGGGAAGGCTTTAGGCTATACGGGAACGGTGAAAACTGGATATGTGCGTACGAAGTCGCGTGCTATAGCTAATCCTGTAATAAAATTATATTATTGATTAAAAAACTAGCGGTCCGCCCCGGCTTCGCCCGTGGTACATATATAGCCTATACCACTCAGGGATCACGTACATATTCAACGGTGAAAGATTTTTGAAATCAGTCCAGTAGTTCTTGAGATTAGCGCGTTCAAACAAACAGACTCTTCAGTTTTATAATATTAAGTATAGATTAAATATAATTAATATTATTCTCTTCTCAAATTAATAAAGAAGGAACGGAAAAAGATAACTATAGAAAATAAAAATACATAAAATCAATCTTGTAGATGGATTTTTCCTCGAAAAACTACTGGAAATCCAGCCTAGGTATTATCGTCTAAATAATCGGAACCGAGAAAATAATATCATAACGTTTATTTAGAAATATAATATCAGATTGAGGCTGAGGACAATATTTGATGGAGTATTGAAAGGACAATATATTTGTTGTAACATTGAGCTGGAATTATAGAGGTCTGTTAGACGAGTATTACATTTCACTTACAGAATACCAACATAAAATCTCTGAAAAACAATATACATATGTAATGTATCTGACGTTTTCTTAATATACGGCTTCAGTTCAGATGCAAAAAAATGTTGTTTTTAAATAATACCTACTGTTATTTATGTCATCGCTATAAAATGTAAAAAAAGTAATTCTTTAATTTCTATTCATCATCATATCAGTCAAAAGACGTCCACTGCTGGACATAGGCCACCCCAAGTGTCGCCACAATAACCGGTCCTGTGCGTCTCGCATCCATCGGCTACCCGCGACCCGCACCAGGTCATCAGTCCACCTTCTGGGAGGCCTGCCAACACAGCGTCTTCCGGTACGCGGTCGCCACTCCAGAACTTTTCGGCCCTATCGACCGTCTAATTTCTATTGTCTCCTGTAAAAAAGAAAGCATGTTCCAAAGGGTATATCTTAGTGGAGAAGAACGTGCAGGAAACCCCACTGACACTCTTTGAAATTATTTAATATCAAATTAAAAGAATTATCTTTTAAATTAAAAGATAATGGCAACTTAGAACTTCTTTCAATATGAATGCAATAATTTCAGCGCTAACCACCCAGATAGTAATTCCCCATTTCTCTGAACAAAACTAAAACGTAGAAAATATAAATTATAGAGACATGGATCGTTAAGACAGTAAGGGTCATCGCAACTGCGTAGGCGGAGCTAAATTATGGCCAGAGATGACTTACAGTTGAAACACTATGCCCACTGGGGAATTTGTTAGCGAGCATAGTCTCTTCTTTATGATACTCTGTTATGATACATGATTATTTGGGTATTTATTTTCTAGAAGATCGTGACTATAAACTAGAAATATTTAACGTAAACACGGTCTTCTATGTTAAGAGGCTGTATAACAAAGTGACGTTCTATTAGCGATGACGATTGTCAAGAAAAGCCAGATAGTCCGGTTAAGTTAGCTCAATTAATTGGGGTAAGGTTACAATAATTCGCATGAAGCTGAAAATTTACCGTTTGACACGTATAATGACATCCTAATCTTATTAATAATTGCTTTAACATTTAGATTTTTTTGTAACTTTTTTGCTTAAGTATGGTCTAAATTTAATTGTTTATAGCTATATTTGCTGTGAGTAATGGACGAATTTAAAATCACTTGATGCTGTGTATCGTCCGACTCTGATTTGTACGCCGATCAGGCAAAACATGACTGTCTTAATTATAATTTGATGTAACATCTTGCATGTTATGTGTGTGTATACTCATGTTTTGGACAAATAAAATTATCTTATCTTATCTTATGATAAAACTTACCATCATCTGCCTAGCCTTTCCCAATTATATTGGGGTGGGCTTCCAGTCAAACCGGATTCGGCTGAATACTAGTATTTTACGTGGAGCGGCTGCCTACCAGACCCCCACAACCCATTAACTGGGTAATACGGTACTCCTTGGTAATACTGGTGTCAGATTTCCTGGCTTGGCTTCGTTTGGCTTAAAAACGCAAATTTGCACTCTTTGCCCGTGAATATTTTTTTTGCTAATCTCGGATCGATGGGGACTTTTCACATTTTATTTATAATGGTTTTCCGAACTTTCGTAGAAATTTTCAGCTCTATGCGAATCTTGCATAAGTATCTAATTTAACCGGGCAAAGAATGTAATGGCATATTGAAAAAAGACACTAATAAAATGTCGCGTTACTTAGAGTCGACCAGACAGGCATTCGTAAATCTTGGGAGAAGCATGGGCTAAACACACCATGGAAAAATAATAATAGTCATTTGTATCAATACAGTTTATAGAGGTATGCGGAACAGAGAGTAAAGTCCCGCACACCTCCACTGAAAAGGGGAGGATCCTCCTGCCAGACGGTTGTTGTGTCTGGTGGGCAACTGCCCGATAGTTGATATTCGGACTGTTGTATGTGTTCAAATCGCACGGAGAACTTTGCTTGCGCGATGCAGGATTTTGTTGCTAGTTCGTCGTAGATGGCGCTGCGGTTCTTTTTGTTGCCGTACAAATTTCGCTTCTTAGTTTTTCAAGTGGTGGCATTGTTACCGCTACAAGTTCACGTTATGTTAGCTTGCTTGTTAGCGGAGTCTCTTGTAGCCTATAACTTCAAAATGGTAAGCTTGAATCATCATACGAACTTCATCCTATGACCAGTTTTGCACACAACGGAGTATTTTATAATGGCGATCGCTTCAGGTATTCAGAAACCTGAACGCCGACATACGGTCAAACCGAATCTCAAAGTATTGCAAAGTAATAGGTTTTGGAGGTCAGCCTGCAGTCGTTCAAAGTGAAATATTTGCTTTGCTGCCTATCTTTATACAAAACAATCAACATAGTTTCACTATTCGCTTGTGTTTCGGTTCGGTACGCTTTAGCTAACAGCGTTTGGATTTTCACTAAAAACTTTTAGGTGAAATATGTACCAATCGGTAGATAAACCTGCGAGCTATTTTGCTTTAAACGGAGATGGAGAGAAAGGCTAAAAGAAAAAATAAATAATTTTTAGCTTTGACGACCATCTGTCGAAGCTGGCGTTACGAGGTTGGATAAAGGGTCTGATACAGAAGACAGTACTCCTCGATACGACTCGTATTGTGTGGAGGTTCCTTTCTCTGGAGCCCTAACCACCGGTAGCTTGGACCCTTCTCCCGACACCGGCGGACTACTGCTTTTTATATTTTTAAATGTTTTTTATAATGTGTGTTTTTTTAAGAAATATTTTAAAATGTTTTATTATGTAATGAAAATAAATTAAGCGAATAATAATTTAAATATTAATAATAATTTATTTCCATTAAAGTTTTACATTTTACATGAAACACATGGTTGTACATTAAATTCCAGGTATAGAATGAATATATGTATTATGTGCAGAATTTATTTCCATAGATATTTACAACCGTTTTAATAACTACTTGGCTAACTATATCTACTAGAAATAAAAATAAAAACTCCTTACTAAATTAACCCTAAAATATGGCGTCAAAAAATTCATCCGCATCGCTGTCGACTGGAAGTGTACTCAAAAGACTGGCCGCATTGCCACGTTATATGGCAATGCTTATTCTTTGACCAAGGTAAAAGCCAGTCACGTTAAGTGTCAACTAAGCGTCTTGAGAGATCTTTAAACAAGTTGTGCGGAATTATATTAAAGACGAGGTTCTATCTAGATGGCATTCCATCGACGAACGACTGTCAAAAGTCTAATAATAAAAAATAAACAAGTCTAGTACATAATTATATCTATTTTACTATTATAGGTAGGTTCAGTTTTGATCACTATAGGTACGTTTTAGCATTATCAAAAATCCTCCTAAATTTCATGCATTTCGACAGATTGCAAGTTTGCTAATGCGAACGTTACTTAAAAATTGTAGAATTGGCCCAAAAGTCGACGATGGAGTACGTTTGCCTAGAAGTAACATGATCTCTCTTGATTAAAAATTCTCAAGTTATGGTACCGAATTAATTTATTTATTTAGCTTTAATTACTCTCTGCACTTACAGTACGAACCAACACGTACAGAAGTCATAATCGAAAAATTTAAAAGTTACACACACAAAAATTAACAAAAAAATATAATAACAAATTAATTAAGTACCTATAATTAAAACAAATAATTAATTTATTAATTAACATTAATTGAAACAATAATAATGATAAATAATAATAATAATTGTAACATAGTCAATTCCTTACATCATACACTTTTGGTACACGTTGTCACTGAAAGTAATAACACTTCGTTTAAAGACCAAGAGCAGGAAGGCATGACGACAACAATTACTGAGGAGTTTGTTGCGCCACTTCTTCTTTCCAGATACAAAACACTAGGAAGTGGTGACGGGCGGGCGTTTTGGGAGACTGTCTTTATGTAAAACTTTGACGTTTAAAAAGTGCTGGCACTCAGCCTAATTTGAATAAATATAGCTAAAATATACTTAGTCCAGTATTATACTTATAGCATGTCATTTAAAGTTGGATCACTGTCTCTCAAGATATAGGTTACCTAGTTTGAGAGGCAGGGTTTCCCATATTGTGAACAGATTACAGTTCTTAGATTTGGATTGCATTGTGTTTCTACCAAAGTGCATTTAAGTTGTCTTTAGCTAAAACATGTCTCAATCTGTATTTTTATGAAATAAATTATTCCGTTAATTCGTTTTCTTAAACTTATTTTTCACAGTTTTAAATATTTAAAATACAAAAACAAAAAAAAAATAGTAGCCCACTGGTATCGGGAACAAGGTCCAAGCTACCGGCGGTCAGGGCTCCAGAGAGAGGAACCTCCTAACAATGCGAGACGTGTCCAGAAGTACTGCTTTCTGGATCAAGCCCTTGATCCAGCTGCCTAACGAGAACCTCCTGCTACCCTATCAAATAAGCCAAATATTTAGTATCCGGGTAACCTACTAAAAACAATCTCTTTTTTCTATTAATGCAAGTCGTTTCTGGCGTAGGAGGTCGCAGTTTTAACCTAACCTAACCTACACATTTTGTTTAAAGAAGAAATTAACCTAATCTAAATAGTTGAGTTCCGGGTAACCTATGCTCGCTAAAATTTGGTGATCATTTGCTATATTTGGTCCCCAAATACAATTTGAACTACAGTCGTGAATAAAACAGCTATAGTAGGCGCCAGATAATCGTGGAATAACGGTCATTGACCCACCTACAATTATTGACATTTTTAATTTGAAAAACGGAATTAATGACACAAAGCTGTCCCGAATCATCATCTCTCGTGATCCTTAACATTGTCTAATAATGAAAAACGATTCATATTTAATTGTTCAGGTACCTATGAACAGTTATTAAGGAAAGGTCAATGTACTTTATTCCACATTTATCTGGCGCCTACTATAGAACTATTATTTTTTTAGTCTTAATTTTTTTGGTGTTAAGTATATATTTTTGGTAAAAGAGCTTAGGGTATCGAAGTATTTTCTGGTGGTCATAATATTTATTCCCTTATTATTATAATAAATTACTTTTGACTTTTTGACATCACCACATTATGCAAACTTCTGTGACAATTTCCACTTACAAAATCTAACTAGTTATTCCTTTAAGGTAAATATTCTTTTGCTGATGCATCCACCGTTTATATCTGTTGGATAGTTGCCAACTAGGAAGGAAAAAGAACTGCTAGATAAGAAACTGGAATATACTGCCGTAATGTATGTAGGTATGAATATTTTGGAAGATTACTTTCATAGTGCCGCCTAAATGTTTTAACCTAGTTCTTGGGCTGTATTTCAGGGGTTAATGTCTTCTAAATATGGGCGTGTGGAAGTAAATTAAAATACTCGTCTTGTTTTGAAAATTGGATATTTAATTTGTTCCTAGGCTTACTTTAACCATATCATCTTCAAAATCATCGTTCTGTTTCTGGTTTTAAGATGATAGATGCTGAATGATGTCTTCTCTTTATTTTATAACTAGCTGCCGCCCGCGGCTCCACCCGCGTTAATGTCGAAAATTATCCCAAGGGAACATACTCCCGGAATAAAAAGTATACTATGTGTTATTCCAGACTATAATCTACCTCAGTGCCAAATTTCATCAAGATCCGTTAAGCCGTTCTGACGTGAAAGAGTAACAAACATACATCCATCCCCGCAAACTTCCGAATTTATGATATTTTATTAGTAGGATTTATGCACACAAAAGTACAGAGACGGACTAAATGCCTTAGACATTTTCAACCTGCTTACCTTTAGGTGATGCAGAATAAAATAATGGTAGGTGTAACAGAAAAAAACAGCTAAGTGCGAGTCGGACTCTCACACGAAGGATTCCGTACCAAAGCTGAAAAAACACGTTTCTTTAATTTTTATTTTTGTTTAATTTTCATTATTTGTTGTTGTAGCGGCACCTATAACGGTACTTGAAATACAGCCCGCTGACAGACAGACGGACGGACGGGCGGACGGACGGACAGCGGAGGCTTATTAATAGGGTTCCGTATCCGAAGGGTAATGAATGGAACCGGTAATTAATATTTATTAACAGATTTCTTGTTAAGGTATTCTCGTTAAATATTTACGTTAAGCGTTAAATGCATTTAGTAACTAGTATTGCAAGTGAACCTAGTACATGTCACCGGAAAATTGCAAACGCCGTAAGATTATAAAATATCGCGTAAAATTGTGAACAATTTTTTCTTAATAAGTCACGGATATACTGGAAATTTATTGAATGTTGATGGGATTTATCGTATGAAAAACAATGTTTTCATAATATATCGATAATTATAGTCTAATAAAGATTTATTACGATCTTACGAAGTCTGCAAATTTCCGGTGACATAGATAAAGCTTTCTACCTCGTTTTGCGTGCCTTTAAAGGAAAAAATACGAGTGCATTTATGCGCATGACGTTGTGAAATAATAAAAAGATCATAGACACGAACATTTTCAGCAGCTGACCTTAAAAGTTTACTCATATTTATCGACGTAATCTTCTCAATTGGACGACAAATCGCCCGAAACCGCGCCATATTTCACCTCACCATTGATTTGCTATCGACTCGTTATCGAAAAGTTCTGAATCAGGGGCTGGTAGAGGTCGATAACCTCCTGAAAGCCTCCAGGCAGTCAATTATGCTAGCACAAAAACAGACTGAATGTTTTTTATGGCGACCATTACTACAGCCAAGACAAATGTTAGTATAACAATGATGGATACAACCGCGTCTATTTTTCTAGCCATTGTAATAATATTCGTGAATAAGTACACCGATTATTTTATCTAAATACCCAGTAATGAATTAGATGGGATCGTTCTGTTTGAGGGGCTTCCGGACCCAATTCTTTTGCGCAACACTGACTGAATTTATTCTGAGTCAAGGGAATAATTTCAGTCTATGATTTCAGACGGGACTTGTTTTATGCTTTTCAATTCGTTTTTCCAGACGGGTTTCGCTGTGTTGTTTTAATTCTTTTTTCAACGATTCAGATTCAGATTCATTTATTTGTAAAAACATGTGTACATAATATATACCTGGTATTATTATTGGTGTTTTAAGGTAATTTTATTGGCTCAACATGTTTGACCATGGCTGGTGTACAAATTAGGCCGGTGTTTCCCAGCTGACTACCCTGAGAAGAAACATTGAAACTAACTCAGAAGTTTTAGTCTCTTTTAAAGTCCATACTATCTGTACTGGTCAAATCATTTGAGAACCATGTAGGTTAATGTCTGAGGTGGCTTTTTGAGGAAAGTGCCACACAGATTTGAGTGGACCTGTCCAGACAGTGCAAGCATTTGGCAGTTATCGTGCAACTCAAACTTAGAACTTTAAGGAGCTCAACGACTCGACGAACAATGCCAAAGAAAGGACTATGTCTCTAGTATGTCTTTATTCCCATGGAAGATGGGTAGGCTTTTAGTGTGGGAGGCTACTTGTGTCGATACTCTTGTACCACCCCATCTTCCTAGCTCGTCGTGCTGTGCTGGTGCTGCCGCTGCGGTGTGGAGAACACCAAGCGGCGGAAATATAATAACCTAGTTGGCAATTATATTTTCGAACCGTTTGGGGTTAAAACTCTTGGATCGTGGGGTCCGAGTGTTCATGCGTTATATAAAGAACTTGCTATACGCTTACCCAAGGGCTGGCTTTTACCTCGGACAGAGGATAAGCATTGCCATACAACGTGGCAATGCCGCCAGTCTTTTGGGCTCACTTCCACTCGATAGCGATGCGGACGAATTTTTTGACGCCATATTTTAGCCTGGAGTTTTATTTTCATTTGAAGTGTATATATGTAGTTAGTTTGGTATTTGAAATATGAAATGTACATGTCTCTAGTAGGAGTATATTATAATGTCCAATCATATCTATCAATGCTTGTTGTAATTTCTAAGGATAATATATCAAGAAGCAGGATTATTTTTTTTGGTTATCATAAAGCTTAAGATTATGTAATATCTAAAACTTATAGGCTTGCCTTCTGGCATTAAACAAATATCATGAATTAGGATTACATTTTTTTTTTGGTTATCAACATAACCGACGGTAAAGATTTTATAATATAGTTGTTTAAGTGAATGTCTAATTTTATTTTAATTGAATTTAGTTTGCTTATGAGTATATTTATTAATGTATTTTAATGATTTTATTCGTAAATTGAATTCTAGAGTATTTTTTGTAGTTTTATGAATTTTGTTTATAGCTGTATATCAGTATTTTACATAGAGCGTCTGCTTGACCACCTATTTATTGGGTGCCCTGGGTAAAACTCATACAAAATGTTATTATCGTTTACTAGCTGTCCCGCGGCTCCGCCCGCGTAAATGTCGAAAATTATCCCAATGGAACGTATGTGGATACTTTTTTATCCCGGGAGTATTCCCGGGATAAAAAAGTATCCTATGTGTTATTCCAGACTATAATCTACCTCTGTGCCAAATTTCATCAAGATCTGTTCAGCCGTTCTGACGTGATTGAGTAACAAACATACATCCATCCATCTAACAGTCCCGGATCTAGGGGGGAAAACCGGGGCACGCGTCCCAGGCGGCAAGTTCAAGGGGCGCCAAATTCAAATGTTTGAAAAAAACTTATACGGTTTCCCATGTATGGTCTAGAAGAAAAAATGGATGCCAATAATGGGTACAATGGATCTTCGTTTTCTCGTCGTCTCTTCTTTTGTCTCGGCTCTGAAAAATGGTAGATTCGGGGCTGCCATCCAAACTTTCGCATTTAATATATTAGTATAGATAGTATAGATTAACGCTCCTCCATTGCCGTATAAACGCATCATCACCTACATCATGTAGGTACGTAGTTACGAAACAGCTTATAAGCCAGGCTACACCATAATTTTCCAGCTAACCTGTTTCGCGCGGATAATTTAGTAGTTAAACAGCCTCATTTTCCGGATCAATGCATTCGCTGTGATAGCATCTCCCATGGTGCAATTTTATACAGGTTGCCGTATTAATTAAGTGTTCATTTTGTGGAAAATTCTGTATTAAAAGAGCTCGTTTTATTTTAGTGGGCGGATTCGTTCTAGATAATTATAATCAGCCTGTAAAACTGTACCGCTTTATATTGTGAAATTCAGAAGCGTATTTTTGTGTAAAATATTTTTTCATTGTTGTTTAAGTTAATAGCTACCGTATTGTTGAAATAATTAGCTTTTGCTATTACTAAAGAACATATTATTATGTATATAACTGACAAATGCTTGCACTGTCTGGAGAGGTCCACTCAAATCTGTGTGGCACTTTCCTCAAAAGGTCACCTCAGACATTAACCTACATAGTCCTCATATAATTTGACCAGTACAGATTGTACAGTATTGATTGTATCTTTAAAAGAGACTTTGACCTCTGAGTTTGTTTCGGTGTTTCTTCTCAGGGTAGTCAGCTAGGAAACACCGGCCTCATCTGGCTAAAAATTACCAAAAAAGATTGACGTGTAAAAGTGTCATGTTTAACCTACTTGCAAAATAAATATCATTTATCGTCTTCATTATTCGAAAACTCTGTGAGTTCATCTGCCCTAATTTACAGGGTTATACCTCAAGATTAACTGACATAAGGCTGGTTTCAATAACCTTTGACCAACTGTCAAATTAGCTACCAACAGTAGCTGAAACGTCATGTTTGCCTTTCAAACGTGACGTAGTAGCTAATTTGACAGTTGGTTAAAGGTAGATACGTAATTGAGACCGGCCGTTAGTGACATTCTATCAGTGATTGTTAAAAGTCCAAATATTTGGTTTTTTTTAAATCGGGGTGAAATCCTCATAGATGTCCTCCGCCCTGGTCTGTCAGACTCTTACTGACTAAAACCACCCCGGTGTTCCATCTCCTACATACGCCGGGGATCGTGGGAACATATGCGACTTCCATAATCCCCGGCCCGCCTCTGCAGGTCACCTCGCGTCAGCGGGGGGAGCGAGGTGTTTGACTCCCTTCGCTACGTCTAAGAGGGGCGCACGGGAACACCACGCGCCGCCACCTTGGGTCCGGATGAATGGGGGGCGTTGGACATCCCCAAGGCCGCTGCCCCTGGACCCAGTAAGGGGGGCCGGAAGAGGGCAGCGTATGCCTGGTCATCTAGCTCAACATCAATATATACAATCAATGCCTTCCTCTCACCCTTAGTCACTTCCTAACACCTATTTATAACTCTCCAAGACATTTTCTCATCCAACTCACAGAAAAATCGGAAACACCGAGTCACAATGTCAACATCGCGTGACCTTTTAAGACCTCTCTTTTATACATTATCAATAGACATTGTATATAAATACATTGTGACATTGCATACAATGGAATGACGTAGGTATAAAGTATTGAGGGTGGAAGTTGTCATCAAACGTTGACTTGGAAGTTGGAGTCACGTTGGCTATTGTGTTGTGATGTCAATACATTGGTTTTGTGGGGTGCTCATGCTGATAATGATGTAAGGGACAGTCTTTTTAGGGTTCCGAACTATCTGAATGAAAATTGGAACACTTATAGGATCATTGATTGTCTGTCTGTCCGTCTGACACAGTCGTTTTTCTCCGAATTTACGCGACCGATTCAGATGAAATTTGGCACACATATTATGTTTTGTTATCCAAAAACACGGACGCACAACGAAAAAAAAAACAATATTGAAAATGGGGTAACTTTTAGGGGAGGAAAATTAGAAAATAAAGTTTTTCCAACTTTACCGTGTGACATATCTAATCAAAGGGCTTATCCTAAGGGTTTGAAAAAAATATATAGTATAAATATTTCTTTTATAATTTTAAAATATTCCATTTCGAAGTTATTAAAGAAACTACATGAAAGTAGACCATTACTTATCACCAATATTACCGAGCCTAAAATTTTGAAAAAAAATACATTAATAAGTCTTTACCAATAGATTACAGGAAAACCTAAATTCAAACCTACGTCCATGATTTGAAAGTAACATAAAAAAAATATTCGTTCGGAACCCTTTGCACGCGAGTCCGACTCGCACTTGGCCGAGTTTTATTTATTACTAGCTTCTACCCGCAACTTCGGGTTAACACAGACTATCGAAAAAAATTGTAATCACTTTTGTTAAACCAATTTTGATAAAGAAGTAGATCGATCTACCTCTGTATCACAATTGGTTCTGAGATTTAGACGTGAAAATGTTAAACAAAATATATTTTAAATAAAATATATTACTTAGGATTAGGATGTATAAGCAAAGGACACACATTTATAAAAACAAGTGTATTACACACTTGTTTTAGCATATGGCAATATTGTAAAGAAAACTTTTAAGTGGACTGAGCGAAAGGAGACCGAGAGGTTTTTCTTGCCGAATAGAGTGACGAGTAAGACGATGGGATTCCAAGGGGAATGTGTCTCCTTCGAATTTTGTGTTGATTGAGGAGTGACTTATATTTTGTCTGAGCAGTATTCGTCTCCCTGGACAGTTTTATGACATCACTGGCTTAAGGGAATGCTGCTGAATTTAGAGACAAAGTTTCAAAAGTGTCATAAACTTGCAATTTCAGTGTGCACTCTTACCCTTGAAACTATAACTTATAAATGGTGGTCGGTGGCCAAAATAAGCATGGCGGATTGAATTCATAAATAAAAATTTTCCATGAAGTTCTAATACATTCCTCCCACGTATAAAATTAAATTAATAAATTATTTCCAGCTGTAAAAAACTGTTTTTATTTTCTATTTTTCTCGTTTTATCCACCCACGGCCGGTCGTTATAAGTCAAACTTCGTCCAGTCCGAATAAGCCATTAAGTGTCCAAACAAAACAATATTATTTATGATAATATTTACGACGGTCATAAAGAAAATGGATCGTAATTGTTTTATTATATTAATACTTCTTGCTCTGACCTCGTCTATATTTTTAAATTGACGTTCTCTAATATGGAATTCAATTTATTGGCAGCTTTTGAGCATGTTAGGAATAAAATATGTAATTTTACGAGATATTACCAACTTGTTTTATATTTTTCTAAATGAAAGTTATGATTTATTTTCTAGTTCTCTAAGATGCGTTTGGCAATATGTTTTGTACTAAATATTTTTTCTAAGGATTATATTATGCCCAACTCTGTTTGTTAGACAATTACGACTTGACAATACTTAAATAAATAAAATAGAAAAAGTTTTCAATCAACATTTCAGTAATTTGTTTGAAAAAAAAAACTTTAAATTGTAATTTACTTACAAACACAAATACCTATTTGCATTCAAGTTGCTCAATCAAACAAAATCAAACACTAAAAGTAAAATAAAAAGAACCGAATAAAACGAGTATTTATAAATGTGAAAGTAATTCTGTTTGTTTGGCTGTTTGTTACCTTTACCACGTCCAAACGGCTGAGCAGATTTGGATGAAATTTGGCACAAATGTAGACCATGTCCTGGAACATAAGATACTTATCATTTCGAGAGTATGTTTACTTGGTACAATTTTCGAGTTTGCAGGCGAATCCACTGGCAGAAGGTAGTCAAACTGTATTTTTACTTTAATGACATTTTTATTCACAATTTTTCAGGCGTTTTCAAGTAGAAACACTTCGGAGTTGGTTTCACGAATATAGTTAGTAAGAAACGTTACAAAACATTAAATAAGAAGTTTAGTGGACCAAGGCATTAAGTTAGGAAGGTAACGAAAGAAGAAAAAATACGATAAGGAAATAACTCGAGTGTTTCTCGTACAATATTATGAATTGGGTGGAAAAGTTTTTTGTTCGTGTAATAATTTTTTTTTTTGTGGTTATGTTGGTGAAATGAGTTTTGTTTGGTAGTATTGCATCAAAGGAAGATGGTTATAGTGATATTTGATTGTCTCATTTGTGATCAAAAGATTATTCTTGTCTGTTATGTTGAAGAATTTTGTTTTAGATGATTTTTTTAAATTTGGTATTTCTTTTCTTAAGAATTAACCTGAAAGTAACTTAAAATAGTTCGTGATAGACTCAATAATGAAGAGCACCTAGTTTTTGGTAAGGTATTACCACTTATTATATTTCCCTTCAAAGACAAAAAGTTCGAGACAGTCTCATTTTAACACATTATCGCAGCCACCCTACTTCTTATCTACAATTTGTATGAAACATGGGCAGGTCAAGTCATTGAAAGGCAGAAAAATATCCCGTTTTTTCATCCCGATCTTCTTAATGTCCCTCCAACAAGTCGTTAGGCCTTTTTTTCAAAGATTCGATTGTAGGGGCAGATTTACGTTGACGACTCAGCGATCGCCAAGTCGCTAATTTGATTGTGGCCTTAAAGAGTCTTAATTTAATTTATGCATATTTTGATTGATGTAATTATGCTCGACTTTTATTATACCGAGCTACTTAATTATTAACAGTAAGTACTTAATTAGGATCTTTTAATGAGTGTTGAGATTTCGCTGTCGGCTGTGAAAATTATCGTTTGAGTGTGAATTATGGGTTTAGGGAAAATGGCGTCCTTAAATGTTAAAAAAACCTGTTGTATTTTTAATTTTTTTTGTCAAATCAAATTAATTTTAGTATAAGTAAAAAAAAAGTCCGGCTATGTTTCACATTATATATAAAGTTAAAATATTTAACTCTGGGGATTTGTTGTCTAGGGCCAGAAATGTTCACCATGAAAAATAGTTATTTGAGTAGATATACATTTTGTTTCTGTGCCAAAGTTAAGTTCATTTGTCAACGTCTGTATTTACTACCATCCCATAGCCAATCAGCTATCAAAGCTAGATTGAACAGGCATTTCCTGTTCTCGCTGGCTCCATAAAAACGCGTGTACCTCTCCTTACGCTTACCATCAGGTGAGAGAGAGGTCAAGATTGGGCTCTGTCATTCACCTTTTGAACACCATTGTCACATATAGATGACAAACGAAAGCTTACTCTATATACCAACTGCAACGTCATAAATATATGACAAAAATACGGTGAATTTCTTGCTTGGCGTCTTCTGCGAGACAGTTATCACGCAGAAGGAGGCTGCGGAAAGGGAGAGGGAGATCACAACCGCTCTCCCTGCCCGCAACAGGCGCATCGGGCGTCGGAGGAGGGCATACGCTGCCCTCTTCCGGCCCCCCTAACTGGGTCCAGGGGCGGCGGACTTGGGGATGTCCGTCGCCCCCCACTCATCCGGACCCGAGATGGCGGCGCGTGGTGTTCCCGTGCGCCCCTCTTTGACGTAGCGAGGGGATTTAAACACCTCACTCCCCTCGCCGACGCGAGGTGGCCCGCAAAGGCGGGCCGGCACCAGCCGGGGATTGCGGAAGTCGCATACGTTCCCGCGATCCCCGGCGTAGGTGGCAGATGGAACACCGGGGTGGTTTTAGTCAGTAAGAGTCTGACAGACCCCTCCACCCGCCCCAGGGTGGAGGATTTCCATGAGGATTTCCCCCGAGATCAAAAAAAAAAAAAAAAGTGGGTACGCCGATGTGTTTATGCTTTGTCATTCAAAAAGTAATTAAACAACTCAATATTTATTTTTAAAAGAATTTGATTGTGTTAGCGGCTGTATTTTATATTACACCTTTTTATTTATTACCTGGCAACATTTCACTTCGCAACTTGTCAGACTTCAGTTTTTATTAACTGGCAACGCCGAGTCGCTCTTATTGGTCCGTGGTTTCAATTGGCGCATATCTAACCAATCAGAGTGAGGCACGCGTTGTGGCGGGAGTTTGGAGTTGTGAGGGGAATCATGTCTGGTTCAGGTATTCATTCTATCGTCGAGTGGCCTCTAGTAATCATCAAAGGAATAGTGTACGCGTTTACTTGGTGTTTATTTTAAGGTAATAATGTATTTATCCTCATGCTATTTTAACTGTAAACTGTTTGATGTTACGAAGTAAATATGTTTTCTGAACTGTTTATGGAGTCTTTCATATACAATTGAAATAGAGACCTTGATTAATTAATTTCATTCATCACTTTCTAAGAATAATATTAATATAGCAATTACGGAACCTGGGTAAATCAGTAATTTCCTGCGAAAACCCTCCTACGTAAATTACTTTCGGACGCCTTATCGTCTAAATATAATATCTTGGAATGAACATCAACAAAAGCTGTTTTCAGGAAATGGTAACGATTTCTCATAGTGGTGTGATCCTGCTGTAATGGCTGGCCAGGGTCTATACACTGCCAGGACTGCGGAATTTGTTCGAAAGAGTCACCGCGGCCCTGGAACGCAAAGGGCTTTAGAAGAAACACGGATGGGTTTCAGTCAGTAAGAGTCTGCCACGCCCTTCCGGTCCACCCAGAGCGTAAGAAGTCATTTAAAAATCATTAAATCACATGCTTAAAAAAACAAAGCCTAGTCTTTTAATTCAACTGGGCCGTTTAATCCTTAATTAATATTATGTTAGTATAGACAATTATTTGTCTATACTAACAAAAAAAAACTGTTTGTTCGTCCTTAATGATTTTTAGAAATTAAAGGCGTACAAACAGATTTTTTTTTTTTAAACTACAATATTTTTAACGCTTCTAAATTCATTATGTAGTTTAGAAGATTAAGCTTTATTTATTTTATTTATACTTTTAGCACAAGTCAAACACACTGTACAAAGGCGGACTTAATGCTTTAGACATTTTGTAACAGTAGACTTTCAGGTGTTGCAGAGACAGAACATGACAGGTGTAACTTAAAGAAAATACAAATAAAAAGTTAAATTATAAATAGTAACAAAGATTTGACTTCACGCAATAACAATAAAATAAAAAACTTTTTTACAAAAAATACAACCACTTCCAAATAAAAAAAACAGTAAGTCCAAAGTATAATAATTTGTTTATTTGGAAGATGGTTGTATTGTTTTGTTTTTTTTTTTATTTTACACTTTTTAGTGGTACCCCTACACCTAACAGCACCACTGGAAAATCACAGGAAAGCAAAACACGCAATTTCGTTTACTTGGATGAAATATTTTCTATTTCCTCCAGCTAATTTGATTTAAAAACCAAACTACTGAACCAATTTTTATAAAATTTCTATGGGACCAATCGGAACGTATATCCTTTCACATAAAAAATATTTTTTCAAATCGGTTGTCAAATGATGGAGTTATGAGATAACAAATATAAAAAAATACAACCGAATTGAGAACGTCCTCCTTTGTTTGAAGTCGGTGAAAAATCCGATTAAGTTGTCATGGATCGACAGCAGAAAAGAACAACATAATATCTAACAAATTATAAAATAACAAACAGACTTTTTTCATTACAAATAAAAAAGTAATAGGTACTGATGGAACCTGCTGGTGACATTACGCGTTATCTGGACACATAATGTGGCATAAATGTCGTACCGAATGTGAGACTTGTCGTGTGATGTCGACGCCGCCGATATGAGATATGTCTCATAAAGGTTAGTTGTCATGCTGACGATACTTGTGATACAGACAGAGTCGAAAGTGTATACGAAGTAGATTTACACATAGTTTATTTTTGTTCTTAATTGTAATATTACGTAAAAACTCAAAAGGTGTTTTTACGTAATATTACAATTGTAAAAATGAATCTGCTTAATTATTGAGGCTAAAAATATTTAGTACTGAGGCTTAAACTAAGAAAAAAAACCGCTTAGTCGCACCGAGGGTTCCATTCAGGTCGTGATTTTTTCATTTACATAAACTTACATCATGGTCAATTCTTCAACCAAAAATGTAAGTTAGTAATCGCAAAAAACACAAATTCCCAATTTTCGGACTTTTTCCTGTACTTGTACTGTAGGATCTATCTTTTTGCCGAATTTCATGACTCTAGGTCAACGGGTAGTACCCTATAGGTTTTGATTCGCTTGTGAGCGTCAATTAATATATAAACTATAAACGGAGCATAAACGGAGCATAAACGGCATTTTCTTTAGATTGCGTTGACTTTAATATCAAACATCATCTAAGTTTGATATTAAATTTCAGCTTGATCCCTCCACGCGTTCTTGAGAAAAAGGTTTGTGACAGACGAACAGATGGACAGCCAGATAGACAGACGGACAACAAATTTATCCTAAAAATACAGAACAATATAGCTCTTTACATAAGTGAAGAGCTACATAGTTGCCTTTTTTTTAGGATGGGAAGTCATCAAATGACTTCTTCCGCTCTTTGTGGAGCGGAAGGGCGTGCCAGACTCTTACTGACTAAACCCCATCCGTGTTCCTTCTAAAGCTCTTTGCGTTCCAGGGCCGCGGTGACTCTTTCGAACAAATTCCGCAACCCTGGAAGGTTCTGGCCCTAACGGGCCCCGTCTCCTATGCTGACATCTCGTTGAGGCGCGCGTGGAACACAACGCGCCATCGACCCGGGAGCTATATTGTTGCCTGCACTACATTGCACAAGTAGTCTCAGGTCAGGTTTTAAAATACCAGGACAGGAGTGGAACTCTCTGCCTGCGTCTGCGTTTCCGAACGCATAGAACCCTAATCTCTTCAAAATTAGAGTGAACAGGCTTCTTCTGGGTAAGCTCGCTCCATCGTCGACTTTGTCTCTGTCATCTATGACCTAGACTAGAGTCAAGAGCAAACCCATATTAAATA
The DNA here is from genome assembly GCA_905163435.1 of Mamestra brassicae. Classification (NCBI taxonomy): domain Eukaryota; kingdom Metazoa; phylum Arthropoda; class Insecta; order Lepidoptera; family Noctuidae; genus Mamestra; species Mamestra brassicae. Next base: position 15,052,056 of record LR991008.1, on the reverse strand, counting down.
AAAAAAAATAAAAAAACCATGTTATTTTATAGTGAAATTAACTACTCAACATTGTCGTCTACTTATAATATTAACTCATGCTTATTGCTCACGTTTGACTACAATCGCACCTGAAGGTAAGCGATGATGTGGTCGACGATGGAGCACGCTTGCCTAGAAGTAACCAATCCACTCTTGACTGAAAGACTCCCAGGTTGCTATCAGGAAACACAAACTCCAGCAGGGAATTCCGAACGTGATTAGTAATCAGATACCTATATGTGATAACTAATCAACGACTCCCGGTATGTATTAATTAATTTTGCCACTATTCATTAATTAAATGTTAAATTATAATATAGAGTACATGCCATTTTAGTAAGCAGTTAGCTTTGATTGGTAACAATATAATTATGTTTGTTTAGCTTCAGTATAGTTCAAATTAACAATGTTAATTAATACCTTGGTTGTTTAGTTCCTGTTAGCATATAATGTTGTTACTTAAATGTTAGTCTTTTGGACTAATAGTGTAGTAATAAATTCAGGGTTTGTAGAGTACAGCAGTGCGATCACGAAGTGAGCTGTCGTTCCATCTTGATTGACAGCTCACTTCGTGATCACTTCACCCAAGCCTTCACTTCGACATGTTTACAGAATCGTATTGTAGTCTTTTCTATGTGATCCGGGAAACGTGTTTTATTTCGTCTCCAAACCAACTGTTTTTGCATATTTACAAATGTTTCCAGATGACCTGTCCAATTATAAATTTATATTTAAAAAAAAAAGTACAATTATATTTTTGTGTTTTCTTACAAGACAGTTTTTAAGCTGTCTAATCAAACACAGGGGCTGCGCAGTTTACATCAACTCATTTATAAATAAACTATTTATTTTTCAATAAAACATTTGCTATAAACGCGTCCTCGAATCCTCGTCAGATCGTTGTTGCATTGTCGCGTCGCACCTATGTAACTGGCCCTTTCCTCCTTCCCCTATCCTCATGTGGAGACATAGTATTAAATCGATAAGGAACCCTAGACTTTCGTCTACAAATTCCTGCTTTAAAGCACACCCCTAGCCACATTTAAGGCACGAACCCACCGTGGCGGACGGAGAGGCTACACATGTGTGTTAAGCTTCGCTTTGTAAGAAAATGTATGTGATTGTGTCCACTGAACCAATGGACACACTACGCATCAATTGACGTTGGTACATGCGTGGCTTGAACGAATATGGTGCTCACATAGCTCAACACTGTCAAGCGGTAGGTACACACTATACACGAATATTAACCCACGATTATGTACAACTGTGTCGCAGCACCTGTGTGCCACGCTACAGTTGTACATAGCTCTGGATGTGTACTTGTGTAGTGTGTACTGTAGTGGGAATGTAGACCTACATTGTCGAACAAATGAATCCACGCAGCTAAAATGCGCCTTGTGTCGCCTTGTGTACAGCGTGCGCCGCGGTGGGACCGCGCCTTTAATGTTGACGTTCTACACATCGCGGGGTCACAGTTCAACGATCTTACACTCGCACTGTTTAGCTCGTACTTGCGTTATGTTAGCGACATAATTAGGTCACGACACACTCCAGGCTTTGTGCCACTGTGACTAAGTACTAACAGCCGCACGGGTCGAATTTTGACGTTAAACAACACTGGCTGAGGTCGGTCTGTGGATGGGTGACCATCTACTACGTACCGAGATTTTTCCGTGATTTGGAAAGCACGTTAAGCTGTTGGTCTCGGCTGTCATTTGTAGATCTTTGAAAGTCGTTACGGGTAAGCAGAAGCTACGATATTAAACACCAGTCTTCCCATGGGTTATCGTGTTACTCAGTTACTGGGTTGTGGAGGTCAGAAAGGCAGACGCTCCATGTAAAGAAGCTGACTTGAACATAGTTGGGAATAAACAGGACAGACTGATTGTTGTGTTATTATTGTGTCATAATTAGGTCACTTCACACTCCAGTCGGTCGATTCTGTAAACATGTCCAAGTGAAAGCTTGGGTGAAGTGATCACGAGGTGAGCTGTCAATCCATAGAATCAAAATGTCACGTGATCACGAAGTGAACTGTCATTCGATTTTGGTTATATGGATTGACAGCTCACCTCGTGATCACTTCACTCAAGCTTTCACTTCGACATGTTTACAGAATCAACCGACAGGTCTGTACCACCGCGACGGGCAAAAATATATTTTTTTCCACTGCACTGCCAATATTCATTTCTAATGTGTGCATTACAACTTTTTAAGCTTGTGACATACTTACGAGTGTGGTGTACAATAATTGTCTACTCATACTCACAACATTGTTTAAAAGTAGTTGAAAGTTAGCTGCCTGCGTACCAAATAGCTTTGTTGACTGTACTTCTGTTTGAGGAATGACAGTATCCTCAAACAGAAGTGGGAAAGTACGCACATAAACTCCCGTTTTTTTTTTTCTATGGATAAGCAGAAAGAACAGAATGCGACCTGCATGATCCTAGGCAAAAAGAGTACCTGTCTTTTTGCTTCGTTCACGTTTATAGATATTCTTACCTAGTTATGCGAGAAATTTGTTACCTGGAGCAGACTTACAGAATGTCCAATCGAACGCTCAATAATGGTAAAACTTTAACTTAAGTTGGAATAGCATTAGGTTTTAACAGAATAACACTAATACACAATTAACAGGTGGTCAGATGGCCGTATCTTTTACTAGCCAAGCCCGCGACATCGGTTGCGGATAACCTTCCATCACGGACTGGCCTGTTGGTCGAGTGGTTAGTGACCCTGACCGTTAAACCGGAGGTTGTGGGTTCGATTCCCACCCAGGACAAATATTTGTGTGATGAGCATGATCATTTGTTCTGTGTCTGGGTGTAATTTGACTATAATATGTATGTATTTAGAAATATATAAGTATGTTTATCAGTTGTCTGGTTGCCATAGCACAGGCTCTGCCTAGTTTGGGATCGGATGACCGTGTGTGAGTTGTCCTAAGGTATTAAGATAACCCCTTTTTTCTCGTTCCCGTATAGCCTTCCTCATGGTAGTTCCAGAGATTAGCGCGTTCAAATAAACAAACTCTTCAGTTTTACTATAAATGTGTTAGTATAGAAATTATATCTGTCACTGAATATTCCTACATACACACATATTTAATAGTTGCCAAACAATTTACAATACCTCAATCCTGCATCAAAAAGCCATCAGAAAAATAAATATATAACCACCATACTCGTAGTACTTTGTGGTCCCGGAAACCGAACTCACTTAACCATTTGACTAATGGAGCGGTTAACCAAAAGTGGGTAACCGGAAAGCTACGTTAAAATGGTCGGCACATGGTTTCCGCACAAATTAGCATAAGCTGTGACATTCAGTGTGTCAATACATATATCCTATAGCGCTCACAATTCCAGCCCTGAAAAGACATCGACACGTTTATGATCTCCTGGTACTTGTGAATCTTTAGCGCTCAGCCAGCAGATACTGAGCAATGCCATTTAAAAAGTAGCCTGTGTTCCAGGATATGCACTATATTTGTGCTAAATTTCATCCAAATCCCTTCAAACGTTTCTGCCCGATTGTTGCACAAACATACAAGCTTACACATTTATCATATTAAGTAGGATTCATCTTAAATGGGATGGTTACTAAAAAAAATATTTTTGGTAACGACACGTGCGTGAACTTTTTTTTAGTCAGCTCCGCTCCGCCCAGAGTGGAAAAAGTAATTTGATGATTTCCCATCCTTTAAAAAAAAAACATAGTTGTCACAAGACTAGGCAGTGTGATTATTATGTTACGAAATAGTTTCCTAAGTAGGTACGTGAGTTCCGACTCCGGAATAAAATCAGAACGTTTCTTTCAGGAAAAGTCACGATATATTATATCTTGCTCGCCCTAAAACAGCCCCGAACGCTTTGATTCCGAATATTTCCGATTCCTTTCGGCTCTTTCAGTAACACTACTCTCTCTTATTAGGTTATAGGCTCTTCCTATCTCCGGCCCGCCAGTAATGTTATCAATAAAGACTATACTTTATTTATTACATTTCTTCTACTTCTTCTACGAAGCGATGACTAATAATCCGATATTGGGGGCTCAATGTCAGGACCAATTTATTCCTCAAATTGATCCTTTTTCCAGAACTTAGGATCGGGGAACAGTTATTTTTTTGGCGGGGACGACGGAGTGTTTTTTTTTACGTAAATTGAATGCGATTTCCATGGTTGCCATTCGAGTGGAAAGTTTCAACAAAAAAAAATAAATATACGTTGAATACGTTACAGGAGTTGAGGATAAAACTAAAAAAAATAGTTTAAATAAAATGGATGTTGCTCAGCGTTTGAATATCGGGCTTAAAAATACCGGGTTTTCAGGATTGCTCTACTTTGAAAACATAACCTATAATACTTTATAACAACATGACGTTGATGTCAATTCAACTAGTGCCGGATACCATAAGCGTTTTGACAGGTGTCTGATCTGACGTCTCAGTGTTGCCATCTGGTGTACATAATTTCAGAAAACCCTCATAGGTCTTCGCTTTCTGCCAGATCGTATATTTGGAAACAAATATGTATAATCAGACGGTGTATCTGTAAGTAATTCGATACAAAAGAATACGG